>CM032484.1:11758700-14158700 GCA_019059595.1 Marasmia exigua
GTAATAACGTAACAACACCCCCACAAATATGTTTATCTTGATCTTGTTTTGATTTAAAAAACAATAAACATTCATCACAAAGTGCAACTTTCCATGGTGCCTTTGTAATCTGACTTCGAACTAATCTCGTTAAAGTCTTTTATTAGACAATAATGTGATTTCATTCCATTTTCTAACAGAAGCATATTGATGTGATTTTTCTTTTTTAATAATGTCTTATACAATGGCCCAACAATGTTTTGTTTGTAGTCTAAGCCATAAAACATTTACGCTAATGTCATGATTATTTTTCTCAAATATTTTAATGTCTTTAAATGAAACTGGAAAATGCATGTTATCAAGATTCAAAACATCGCTAAAGTGTGGATATGATTGTACTCGACTGGCGTTTTTCACCTTTGGGTATAAAGCACTCAAAACTGTCCAAGCAAAACAATATTCATCTTCGTTCTGATATTCAAGCAAGCCTTTTTTGATTTAATTTTTTTGGCAATTCTAAATAGCTAGAACCTCTGAGCGGTGAATATTTGTTTATATTAGATTCGAGATAAAGTATATCCCAAAGAGACCACCCGCTCCCCTTTTCTTGAAATCCATCTATCTTTTTACATAATAATCCTGAAATATTATCTAATAAGTTGTCAAAAGAATAGTTCGAAAATATGGGAATATTTTCCGTAGCAAATGATTTTATTTCCATCGTATCGTCTTTAGGTAAAATAACTTTAACAAATAATTCAAAGTTCACCTTTATATTAATATGAGACGCGATAGCCAAATCAAGCACTTTCCGTAACTTAGACGAAATACAATGCATGAAGTGAGTAGGTGAAGTAATCGCCAACTTCTCACCGCTGGAAGTGAATTCACAGTCGGGGGTTATTCGATATGATACTATACGACCTCTAAAAGCTGAATTAACAGTCTCAATTCCATCATCATAATTAATTAATGTATTATTTTTGTGGGCAAGGCTTCGCAAGTGTCCCGGAAATTCTTTTTTAATTATAGATGCTTGACATACTGAACAAAAAATTGTTCTCAATGTAGCCATTGTGCTTGTTACTAAGTTACATTAACTACCTACCTGATTATGTGACCTACTTGCTAAACAGAAAAAAAAAATGTTAACTTAAAAATATCAATCGATAATAAGAAATAGTTTAATAAAACTATTTCTTATTATCGGGGTAAAATGTCGCCTCACCCTGGAACAGCCGACTGCTGTCTTTAAATATAGTTTTTATTGTGGACCACAGCGGATCCTCCGGGGTGAGGCGAATCCGCAAACAACCGCTCCACTTGTCGGAGCGGTCCCGCGAGTCCAGATCTATAATAGTCGACGTGTCGAATAATCGGAGGTCTACAAAAAATTCACCGCCCGTCTGCAGTATCGACCGTCGACTGATGCCGCCCGCTACACGCCGAGATAATGACGACCACAACTTTGATTGTGGCGGCGGCGGTGTAGGTTCGGCTGCGTCTCCGAACAACTCTTCGAAGACGTTGGCGTTTTTGTTCGCCTTCGACTTGCTGCTCCTGTAAATTAATGATAGACATTAAGATTTTAATTAAAATCTTTCTGAAAGGCCGGCAACGCATCAGCGACCTCTCCGATCTCGCAGATTTTTATGTGCGGCGGTGATTACCATCCATCAGGTGATCCGCTTGCTCGTTTGCCCGCCTCTAGCATAAAAAATCTTGAATAAACAAGGAGAAACCGCACAATGATAGACTAGTTATACCATCACACACTATGATAAAAAGACAGGCAAGAAGTATAGCGTTTATCTACACCTTACAGATTACAATAGTACAAATAACCGGTGCAGTGAGATCCAACTCTCAAAATGCATTTCAGCTATACACTATAAGATTGATTACTTAACAAATCTTCTAAGTAACATGTTTAAAATATTGTGAGGAGGAAACATACGTACTTCGACTTTCTAATTGGCTTCGACTTCTCCTCGTTGGCCTTTTTACTGGCTTTGCGTTGCTTTATCGGCGGGCTGTAACAAAAACAACAATATGTTAGTAACTAAACTAAGGTAATTATTTGATAATACCTCAATTAACCAGTGTTTAGTTTTAAGAATTTGACAAAATATTTACCATGGATCTTCTACACCCGAGCTATACTCCGACTCGGACACGTAAAGGTCCTCAGCGAGAACTCTCTTCCGGGATTCAGAAGTTGAAGCAGACCTGCAAACAAAAAACATTCTTATAACAACATGTACTTACTAGAAGATTAGTCCGATGTGCGAAGACCGCGACATTTATCTGGAGTAAATGCCTGTCAAAACAAATAAACATTGACGCAGCCGCCCAAACCAAATAGTTGATATAAAAGATAATAAAAAATAAACTCACGAACATTATCTCAGCTTGCTGTGTTCCTCGGAGAATAAATATCACGAAGCGTGGATGATCAGATATTGATCACAGAAAATAATGGTGATCTATATAATTGACGCTCATTATATATACAAACATTTTCAATCACACATTAAAACTGTAACACTGTAAGTCACTTGCACACATTCAAATATTGCCAACCAGCAATATTGAAACAAACAATTATCTCGAATTACTTACCGAAAGTTCTAGCTTTAGGTAATCGCTCGTCAGCGATTTAATATTTAGGTACTGCCGCGGTAAATAATGTGGGAACACTACGCACCGCGCGTGGTTTTGCCTGCTTTAAAATATTTTATTTATTTACATGATGGTTCATCTAATTAACACAAATCAACAAATACACGTAACTATAATGAAAGTTACAACGTATTCTTGAATTGTTAGAGTTATTCATAAAATAAATTAAAATCACCGCCATCTAGACATTCTCTACCCAATGAAGTTTAAATTTTAAATATAAACGCCATGTCGGTTATGCATCTATTTATTTATTTTATTTACTTATCCCACACAAAATGAATCGAATTCTAAAAATTTTATAACAATTATAGTTCCTTGAAATGATAATTTAATAATGTGTGTATGTGTATTTGTCTGAAAGTTACTAAACCATATATTTTTTTTATAGTGGCAAACAAGCTTACGGTTCGCCTGATGGTAACATATTGTGACAATCAGATATTTACTATTTAGGATAGTGTACATAGAAGCCATCCGCAATGAAGAATACGTCATGTACACTTCAAAGCAAAGAAAACGGTTTTAAAAGGTTATTTGTTTTATTGTAGAAAGCTTTTTTTTTTTTTTTTTTGGTAATTAAAAATTGTAGTTGATAAGTACATCAACCATATAGGTACCTCATTTGGCAAATGTCTTTCACCTAAATATTAATTAGAAGAGGTAGCTTATAGTACATTTCACTGTGTTTTGTAAGATTTCTGTTTCCTTGTACAACTGAGAGTACTAAATGTTTAGAGGATGTTTGAATTATTATATTTTTTATTTATTTGTATCAAAATCAACTGCCCAGTAACTTCTTTTTCAGTTAGTCATACAATAATAGTTACCATGTAATTTGTTCAAATTCTTTGGCTTACAGTGTACGGTGACAAAATGATAATACCCATTCTCGCTGCGTTAGCAGGTAATGTTTGAATGTGCGAGTGAGCCTGGAAGTAATTGGTAAGCAAAATAATTTCTGTGTGTTACCGTACGTTACTAAAGGACAGTTTTCACTGTGTTAGTTAACCAATATTTTATATGCATATTTTTATATCACAACCAAGCGGGTTAATATGTCAAAATGTTTACGAGCTTTCTTGTTACTATTTTATACAAATTTGTAGTTGATATTTTAGCAGGTAATGCAACATTTTTAATGCACTTATAACAAGTGGCAAGGTTACTATGAGTTGATGTATAATTTGAAAGTCATTACCTACTTCTATTGATTCAAAATATTTTTATTATCCCCCACTTCTCTATTATAACACTCAAAAAGAGGAAAATAATTTGTAATTTGAGGTTGATTTGTCTTTCATACATAAAAGAACTAAACTATTTTATAAAACAATAATAGTTTACGTGTAAGAAACACATATCGTATTAATTATTCGTTTGTAAATACTAAAAATATAACCTTGTACTTGCGCTCAACTTGTATTTTATAACACGAACTCAATTCCGTACAGTATGCAGTCACCTCATCTTTCGACTTACACGCGCCGGGAACATTATGCTGACTATCGGCTTTTATTCATTTGTGAGAATAATTCTAGCAGTGCAGTGGTCGTGCATTCATTAAATTAATTCTACATTCAAGGTCTTAGATAACTACTCAAAATGATGGTTCGTTTTAAGTGTATATCTAAAACTTATAAAAAAGAAGGTAATTCTAACAGTTTTTACTTTATTTATCAATCAGTTTCTATTCTATTGTACACATGCACTATTCTATTGTATTATGTTTATTTTAGAAAACATGGTTCATGATGTAGTGCCACAGTTTGATGCTTAAGTGAGTGCCCTCGTGTAGGGGTACAGCCCAAATTATAGCACCCGATCTGGTGTGGCTGTAAACGAGAGCATTAAATTTGCACCATGTCAGACAATAATATCATCATATTTATTCGTATCTACTATATTGATGTAGTGCCACAGTTTGATGCTTAAGTGAATGCCCTCGTGTAGGGATACAGCCCGAATTATAGCACCCGATCTGGTGTGGCTGTAAACGAGAGCATTAAATTTGCACCATGTCAGACCATAATATCATCATATTTATTCGTATCTACTATATTGATGTAGTGCCACAGTTTGATGCTTAAGTGAGTGCCCTCGTGTAGGGATACAGCCCGAATTAAAGCACCCGATCTGGTGTGGCTGTAAACGGGAGCATTAAATTTGCACCATGTCAGACCATAATATCATCATATTTTATGTACAAATTGTGTAAAAAAGAGACCAAAACTGTTTGGTAAATAATATCACAATGTATGTATGTAATCTAAAATTCTTGCCAAGACCATCTAGTTCCCTTAAAACGATGTTATTTTGCGTGTGTTAGTATCTTGAGTGGAGTAATAAATGGTAATTATTTTTTGTGAGTGTATTTGGAACATTTGCCGCGATACACAGGTGAGTTTGAATAACGTTTTATTTTTTGTTAAATTTTCGCTGGATGAATGTTTACCACGCAACGTAAGAATATGCTAACATTGTATCCGAGGCGACGAGTGCGGCGCTGCCGAACCGCGCTGCCGAACCTGTGATAAGATCTATTGTGAATCGAATTACTTTTAGGAGGCTCTAACTGCAGCTTCAAGTTGTGCGAACGGTTAGGGAATCGGAGACTAACCGCGGTTCCAAGCTATGCGAACGGTTAGGGATCAGAGACTCCAATCTTTACGGTCTTTTAATAGATTGGGATCTTTAACTCGACTCGTTCGAGTTAAAGTTCCCAATCTATTTACTACTAGTATATAAAGTCCTCACCACGAAAGAAGTCCCGTGAAAAACTCGCCGCAGTCTCAGAGTCTAAGGCAGGAGTCCTAGACAATATTCTCATAGTCAATCAACATTTAAACTTGAGCTTTATATCGATAGATAGATACAAGAAATCTGTTTTAGTTCCGTGTTTTGCCGTTTCTTAGTTAAGCATGAAGTCTATGTCTGTCTTCCAAAGCCATTAATAAAAAGTAAAAATGTCACAGCAATAGTGTTGTACAGCAATTTTCTCGATTCATTATTCTACATCGATCGATTATGGTATAAATTAATTAATTTAAATTTGTGTATTTTTTACAAACTAGCGAACAGACCCACCTGATGGTAAGTCATCATCGCTTGCCATGAACTTCTGCAACACATGTTCGCTCCATCACTTCATTTAACTATCTCCTGCACAAAAAAAAATAACGTCAATCCGTCCCGTTTTGCTGTTAAAGACGGACAAACAGACAGGCAGACATACAAGACACACACACACACTTTCATATTTATATAAGTAATGGATGATAGATCTGGCGTGATCATGAATTATATTTTTGTTTCAGATTTTTTATTTCTGATCTTTTAATGGTGAAATGGCGGAGTAAAGGTATGGATATAGAGTAAGATAATAATAGTCTGGAGTAAGGCAATAATGGACAACATTTCATATTTTTAACATGTCCATATTGTATTTTTATATGAAAGTAGACATAAAATGAACAGACCCATATTTTTTCTTTTTTCAAAATTTGTCCATTTTCATGCATAAAATAATTATTGAAATTCTTTTTATTCTAAATAGACGTAAGCGCCAAATGACGTCATCGGACCGCTGAATACAGCGATATTCCTTTGCTTATCATTGTTTTAATAAAAAAAAGGTACTACTGTCAAAGGTAAATAATACTAGTGTCAACATTGTCAATGTCATTCATACATTCAACGTTGACAAGTTGTCTTTTTTTTTTGACAGTTACATGTCATGAGTTTGGCATTACGTAAATTTAAAACTATAATGTGCTAAGCAAAGAAATATTTTACATTCTGCCGTCCGATGACGTCATCTTACGTTTTATAGTTTTTAATTTTTTTCTCAGTAAATAAGCAATATAAAAAATTAATAAATATATATTCGAGCAGCGGAAGAGTAAACAAAGAATTGGTATTTTTTGTTTCAGAGGTTAGCAATTTTGAAATGTTGTCCATTGTTTGGTATGGATGGAATAAGGTTACATAAGCTTTATTGCTGCCTAAAGCACACAGTTAGGAAATAATACTGCCTAAAGTAACGATTTCTTGCAAACGAAGTCACGGTTCAATTTATATTTAATATAAATTGAACCGTGACTAAGTAATTAACCGTCATTGACTAAGAAGTCTAGTATAGATACCTATAGCAAAAGTTATATCAAAGAGTAAGATATTAATTGTCTGAGGGCCTAATTTAAAGCAGACGTTACCACCGAGTCGCAGATACCCTCTTTTTTACACGCGCTGCTGTGTGTCTTTTTTGTTTGGTATATGTGACAGGTATATTCTCATTTGTTACGTGACGGCTTTTAAATAAGCCACCTGGTTACGTTATATCAAGAGTATTATTAGCCTACTTTATGCGCTATATCTATAAAGTTCCGTTTCGTTATGCATCTATTTATATGGTCGTGTTTGTTACAATGGACAACATTTCATATTTTTAACATGTCCATATTGTTTTTTTATATGAAAATAGACATAAAATGAACAGACCCATATTTTTTCTTTTTTCAAAATTTGGCCATTTTCATGCATAAAATAATTATTGAAATTCTTTATATTCTAAATAGACGTAAGCGCCAAATGACGTCATCGGACGGCTGAACACAGCTATATTCCTTTGCTTATCATTGTTTTAATAAAAAAAAGGTACTACTGTCAAAGGTAAATAATACTAGTGTCAACATTGTCAACGTCAGTCATACATTCAACGTTGACAAGTTGTCCTTTTTTTTGACAGTTACATATCATGGGTTTGGCATTTCGTAAATTTAAAACTATAATGTGCTAAGCAAAGAAATATTTTTCATTCTGCCGTCCGATGACGTCATCTTACGTTTTTTAGTTTTTAATTTTTTTCTCCGTAAATAAGCAATATAAAAAATTAATAAATATATATTCGAGCAGCGGAAAAGTAAACAAAGAATTGGTATTTTTTGTTTCAGAGCTTAGCAATTTTGAAATGTTGTCCATTATAATTTTTGATAACGATTAATAATCATGTTTCTAACTCGTCCCATCACTACAGCATTCGTTCCTCCTGTCATTTTCTGTCACGGACACGGAAACAGCTGTATTGGAGTAGATTTACAAAATAATATTTTTATCATTTGGATAGAAAAATATATTTGTTTTCCTTTTTTGTACCGCAGCGTTAGCATTTAATTTTTATTATTCGCACTGTGCGGTCGTGCATTTGAAGTTTGGAGTGTTTATTTTTGTTTTTGTGAAGACGCAATAAGTGGTTAGGATGTCTAACGAGAAGCCTGATACATTTGCGACGAGTGGGGACAGTTCCCAGGCTCTGCAGTCTACAGAGGATGAGAATGCGAAGTCCTGCTGGGTGTGTTTCGCCACGGAGGCGGACGACAAGCTCGCGGCGTGGGTACAACCATGTAAATGCATTGGGACCACTAAGTGGGTGAGTACGTGTTGCAAACTTGGGTTGTCGTGTTGCAAAAACATTTCCGGCTTGCAAGCAACCCTTTCGTGGGAAACGCACGCGTACTAGCCTTATTTGCGCGTCGGTATTCGGTTTTCGGTTTGTCGAGTACATAATTGATTTTGTTAATGTTAATAGCTGTTCAGTAACTTCTGCTTTATGTTTATTTTAGTCTTTTGTACCCTTAAACACAAAACTAGACATCATTTCTCAAATTGGTAGTGACCATCTTTACAACTGCACAAAGTTTGTAATTGGTGATCCCCTATGGAGCATTGCCTGGTTACCATGATTAGGCTCTTTTTTATGTCAAGCCAGATAATATTATATTGAGAAGTGCTCTATAGAAGAGCTTTTGTCAGCAACCTGAATAATTTGTACTGGTAAATATAAATTATTAATTTTACTGACCAAGTTTTAAAATAGTTCAAGCCTTAATATAATGTAGATTATTTTATACTTTTTATATTGTAAACATAGTGTACTACGTATTCAAAATAAAAAGTTACATTTTTATACATACTATTGGTGTAGACACTACACCAATAGTTTAACATTACCCACTGAAAACCTTTATATAAAATCCTTTCATCAACTTGGTTGACCCAATGGTAGTAGTAGTGAATGACCCAGTCTCATGCTCTAAGGATCATGTGTTCAACCCCAAACTGGCCCAAATAAAATGTGTGATGAACACTTTTATTTGTTTAATGTTATGGTGTTACACCTAATATCTATTTAAATGAGTAGATATCTTTGCTGTTGGTTCTGATATCCGTAACACAGGTGCTTGAGCTACCTTTCTCGGAGTCAGATCAATGTATGTGATGTTGTGAAATATTTATTTATTAATTTTTTTGATTTTGTAGTAATACTAGTTATTGGTACAATTGTTATAAATGTGTTTAGTCACATTCTACGAATTATCCATACAAATTGACCTATTACTACTTTAAAAACATCAAAACAAACATTTACGATGATAAATACATTTGATAAAGCTTGTTCAAAGTCTAACAAAATAATCCAAGAGAAATTATTTTAAAACAATCAGTAGGAATGCAAGATCTGTTAAACATAACAAGAATTGCAATTTAATATGTAACAAGTAGACCATAACATATGAAAACATAGTTATTTTTTCATATAGTGACTTCTATTTGCATCATACAATAGACATCCTAAAGTGTAGAAAAGTTTTCTATTTGACTGATTTTGATGCCGTGGAACTATTGGCTAGTTGTATTAATTTCATTTATTTTAGTAGGTCTATTAGTTTCCAAATATAAATCAAAAAGGAAAAACTGAAGGAATTTAAATTCTTTCAATGGAGTTTAAAATTCTGATGAACTTTTGTGTGCCATCAGCCACATAACCAACTGGACACTGTTGATTCTTATCACGTAAGACTTAAAACAGCAGATCTAAGTTGCATTGTGCAGTTATCTGTGACGCTGATGTACTTACATGCAATTTAATTAGGTATTTTACACAAATTATTTTCAATGTTAATGATCTTTATAAGATAATAACTTGTTGGACAAAAACATGTTTCTAATTAAAATGTCCATCAAAGAAAGCAATTAAAATTAATGTCTAATTTCACTTTACTAATTAAAAAAATATCTTAGCTAGTTTGACATTGCTTGTTTGAAAGCCAAAGGTGTATCTGTTACTTTAAAAAAATAATTATTGTTAGTATTTAATAACTAGAGCGACCACATCATTTGGCATAAGTGCTCGAGTAGTGGACAGTCCCCACCATCAGTGATGGCCTTCAGGACACTGTGGCGGCTGCCGCGCACTTGCCTTAAAAATGAGCTGGCTTTCTTATGCAATATGGCTGGGATACTTTGTTTCACAACTGATATTTTATTTGATATTGACATATTTATATAAATATAGTTATAATATTTCTCAACATCACATACATTGATCTGACTCTGAGATAGGTAGTTCAAGCACCTGTATTACGGATATCAGAATCAACAGCGGAATTACAAATATATACATATAATACTTTTCTTTTGTAAATACATACTTATAATACATACAAACACCCAGACCAATACAAACAGACATGTTCATACACACAAATGTTTGTACTGTGCGGGGATTGAACCCACAACCCTTGGACCAAAGGCAGTGTTCACTACCACTGTTCCAAACGGGTCGTCAAATAAAGTAACCAATATTAACTCATGACTATGATC
This sequence comes from Marasmia exigua, assembly GCA_019059595.1. Classification (NCBI taxonomy): domain Eukaryota; kingdom Metazoa; phylum Arthropoda; class Insecta; order Lepidoptera; family Crambidae; genus Marasmia; species Marasmia exigua. The sequence continues at coordinate 11,769,024 of CM032484.1, forward strand.
CAGGATTTGGCTATTTATTGACTATGGAATGAAAAGTAATATTCTAAACTAGAAATCACTCATATAGTCAAGTTTATCTGGCGATGAAACCAGATAATGCCTTTCTGATTCTTTGTCTTACGTAGGTTATCTACCTTCCACAGACCTTTCACAATGGCCTTTTGTCAATGAAGATTTTTCACTTTGATTTATCAATGTCTATTATAATGACATTACAATAATGGTAACTAAGTGGAAGGTGGTAAATGTTATTAATAGTGGAGCATTAGTCCAACTGTACAATGTGGAAAAAGGTATTTTCCCCTAAAAGTCTATACTTTCCGAGTTGCCTGCACCTGGATAACCTGTCCAGTCCTTATGGTGCTATTGGTTAACCTGGTTTGGTAGTCCAACTCTATGTTACTTCTCAAGTGGTTTAAAAGTAAGAACTTTTCACTGTATTCTGTTTATTTTCTTATTGCATTCATCCCATAGTAAGAATCTAATAATTGTAATTGAATTCAAAAGTACATAAATTAAATGTTAATGTAATGATCGGAGTCTAATCAGCATACAGAGATAAAAACATTTATCGCAAAAATTGATTAATTATCTCTATCAGCTTGGTCTATTTATTAGCAGTGCAAAATAAATAACTTTGTTTGTGACATACTTAATTGGTTTTATACCGAAACTGGTTATTGCCTTCAGTAGGTAAGTTTTGATTGTAATGTAAATATTTATTACTCGTTCGGAGAAATTATATTTTTCTCATTTTCGATGATGTCAAGTCATAAGGCTATTATCATAATCACTTTCACACATCCTTCACACTTTCCACCTTATAATAAAACGCGGTCTAAAATTATTACCGTACTAAAGCTTATGCCATTCTGTTTCAACACGCAATGATAAAAGGGCTGGAACGAGTTTTGTTCCGGAAATATTCTTAGACCGCGGTTTGTAAGAAGGAGGTTTTTGTTTTTATATTCAATTTTGTACTTTCTTTGTAGGTAACTAAGTGTAAAAAAACTTTCTGTGAATAAAAACCACTGAACCTAAAAATTGTAAAATAATATTTCTAACACTTTATACACTTCAAATAACATTTTATAACAGTACACTCGAGAAAAAGTGTTACCGAAGTCGGCGCCTAATGCTATCTTGTAATTTAATACAACAGTAGTTTTTGAAGGCGGTTTTATTAACAGAATTTTATTTTAAGCATTTTAGTGTCTCATTTTTTGGCCATAAAACGGTACAAAGTCCTTACAAGGGTAACTCCACGCGACGCTGTGTGTACCTACATGTAAGGGGTTGATGTATAATCCCAGAGTTGGTCGGAAGACGACATGCCCGACAAAGTGAAGTATTCACCATACTTCACTTTGTCGGGCAGGGCCCAGCATAAGGGATGATGAGTTTGCAAAACAGCTGAAGAAAAAATTTAAAGTTAATGTTCGAAAGCAACTAATTTATTTAATTGGTGCTCTTGTGAACTTTGGAGGGTCATGAGAGTGCATCATTCTTTTTTACATTGTTTGCCCAAATCCACAAACGGAGCAAAATATACATTATATCATATGTCCGAAACCTCGAATGATTCAATTTAGCTTAGGATTAAGCTACATAAATTTCGTTATCCAAACTTGCAACAAGGTGAAACTTAGGACATAAATTAGTGAAGGGTGACGTTAGTCCTATAGGGCTAACATGCGCACCACGAGATAATTTTGTCTACACTCGTATTCGCTAGTTGCTTCTCGCTCACCAGACTGAGCGATGAGCGGGATAGAAGGATGCGCTCGCACGGACGAAAGTAGACAACATTTGGCGCGGAGCGCATGTATGAAATTTGACAGCTAAGAACGAGATATTTGTCGTCCTCGCCGACGAGCAGTCTGGTGAGCGAGAAGCAACTAGCGAATACGAGTGTAGACAAAATTATCTCGTGGTGCGCATGTTAGCCCTACTAGACGCGTTATGAAAAAGAAATAGGTAGGTAAGTATTCAAAGTAAAATATGATGAAAGATTAGTGAATCATGCGTTCAATGTCCTATGAGACGACTAAAGGACATTAGCATTTGCAGAAGTGCGGATAAACGTGCAACCATAATAATATCCTCCAACCGATTTCGGCTAAGGCGGCCAATCTCAACGATCAGCCACTTACGCAAGATATATTATAGTGCTCAAGTGTGTGCGCAAACACAAGTGTACTATCCATTCCCTTGCCCTCATATTCTGATGTGACACCAGTGTGACACGACCGGAGAGGGATCGGGCGCAGGACTAACGGCTTAACGTGCTTTCCGAGGCACGGGGGTACAAGACCGCCAACTTCCAGACTCCGGTTTGATACTAAGAATTTCTCACCGAAAACTTAGGTAGCAATTTTTGATCCGACCTGAGGATCGCACCCGGGACCCCAAGCGATCCCTCTCCGATCGTGCCACAGTAGTGTCCTATTGGAATATGAGAGTAAGGGAATAGAGAGAGCACTTGTGTTTGTGCACACACTTCAGCACTAAAATATATCCTGCGTACGTGTCTGATCGTTGTCTGATAGCCGTAATCGGTTGGAGGATATTATTATTAGTCAGAAAACTGACTTAGACGGCACCATAGCACAGTATCGTCTTAGTGAGCCAGGGGCTTAGCGCGAAGACGTCCCATACGAACAAGAATATACCTGTCGCATCCACAGAAAACAGATGTCGCAGCCATCTAGTTAAATTAGTGATCCAATCTGACGCCTAGGGCGTTCTTCAACAGCCGGCATTCAATCAAATGGCTGAAGAAAAACTAGACATGTCGTTGACTGTAATGTTTAACCAGATCATCCAATTAGGTGCCTAGGCCGATAGTTGTTTGAACTAAAATCACCCTACTTTTAAAAAAAAACGTATTGGCACTTCCGTGTTTATATACTATTTTAACGATTGGCTCACAAAAGCGAGATAACCGCACCATTTGTTTTGATGATCACTAGCGCTGCGCTGTAGAGAAAAACGGAAATAAATTTGAATTACTTGGCTGATTTTAGATCAGTCATTTCGAATAGGCTAACTTTCAATACGTCATGCTGTTAAGGCTCTTAAGGTGACGCGTGGGGACGTTTTTGTACGCGAAAAATTGATTCACGCCAAAAGTGGCCGCTTTTGGCCACTTTTGGCGTGATTAACTACTAAACCGGATCTATTTTAAAGTTTTTGTTCGCGTAAAATTGATTCACGCCAAAATCGGCCACTTTTGGCGTGAATCAATATATCGCGTACGCGTTCGTCCCAACATTTGTGCATGGTTATTTAATAAATAGTATAAGTGTTGGCCGAGAGGTTGTAACCCCGAAATCGTTTAAAAAAGATCCGGTTTAGTAGCTAACAATTTAAATCGATTGGTGTCGCTAGTTAGGCTAGCCGACGCCTTAATAGTATGCTTTTTCACATCAGTGTAAATACCTAAACAATTTCAAAAATCATCATCATCAGCCCATTTAAGTCCCCACTGCTGGGGGACGGGCCTCCCTCAATCACATGAGGGGTATTTGACGGGTATTGCCATACTCACCACGCTTGGCAGACGGGTTGGCGAGGGTTTTGATATAAATGCAGAGTTTTCCTTCTCTGGGTGCTGATGATCATGCCAGCAGCTTTACCTTAGTCGCCTTTTACGACACCTCGGTAAGAGTGAGGGTGGCCTATTCTACTTTGCCGGGGACCACACGGCGAATTTCAATAATAATTAGCTTCAATTCCGAGCCGTTACACAAACATGGTCAGCTGTTGGCACCCGGCCGGGGTGAATGAACTCTGATCACGATATCAATTGATTTGGTTCTAATTACCTAATGGATACGAGACGATAAATTTTGGCTTACGTTGCCAGTAAAGCGTGTTTCATTACACTAATCCCTTTAGTGTGTCAGGTCAGGTTTGTTATTCATCGTCTCGTGAATGAGGACGTCCGACGTAGTAATTAATCTATTAATAATGTCCTCTCCAACTAGACGTGTGTAACTCTTTACCGACACGACTCTGTGATCCGACTCAGCTAAATGTTATACTGTTCTGAATCTCTAATGTTCGCTCCGAATGTATTATTCGACTCAAATGGAACTCGAGTTCGAGTGAACCGAATGAGCTGAATGATCCGAGTGAGCCGAATGAGCGGTATGATCCGTAGAGCCGAATGAGCTGAATGATCTGGGTGAGCTGAATGATCTCAATAAGCGGAATGAATCACGGATCTATCTAAGAGTCGATATTCCAAATGAAGCGTTTCACTGTTCAGCATCTCAGCACTGATCCAGATGCAAATGTTCCAATCTTTTGAAAGATACGTTTTTTCCACCCTCATATAGATCTTTATTGCACAACATAAAAAACTTAAAAGCAAGGTATATTAAATTCAAATAATGTAATTGGCACTAGCCGAGTTAGTATGAATTTACATACATAAATAAATAATACAGAAATACAATGTACAAATTATAATAGGCGGTATTATCGGTGGGAGCGATCTATACCAGACATCCTTCACGTAAATGTTAACGTGCTATCCGCGGCACGGTGGTACAAGACCACCAACTTCCAGACTCCGGGCTGACACTAAGAATTTTATAATCGAAAAACCGTGCAAGAGGGTGCCAATGCCTTGCGTGATCGTATCAGAAATGATGAGATCCGCAGGAGAACTAAGACATAGACCAAAGGATTGCATGCCTCAAGTGACAATGGGCAGGGCACATAGCGAGGAGAACAGACGGCCGTTGGGGCGGAAAGGTCCTCGAGTGTAGGGCCAATGGGGGGAAAGGGAAAAGGATGGCAGCGCACTTGTGACTCCACTGGTGTTGCGGGCGGCCATGGGCGGCGGAATTGCTTACCTATCAGGTGCTCGTCTGCCACCTCTCATATTAAAAAAAAAGTCGCAGCCATGGCGCCCCCCACCCACAAGGTGGACTGACGACCCGGTGAAGGTCGCGGGAATCAATTGGATGCGGGCGGCGCAGGACCGATCTGTGTGGAGATTATTGGGGAAGGCCTCTGTCCAGCAGTGGACGTCTATTGGCTGATATGATGATGAATTCTTGCCCGGACCCGGGTCCTCTTGCGCAGCCATAGTTTGAAAGTGCTGCCCACTAACCACTAGCCACTGCGTCGTATCTATACGCAGTTGTCAATTTAGCAGCGGATCTTTTGAAGGGAATCGCTAGTACCTTAGTACGGACTTGCACATCTGATTTAGGTACCTCATAGTAACTACATATTTGGGCAGGTATTTAGATACCTGCTCAAATATGTTGTTACTATAAGGTTGATACTGTAAGATCCGTTATCGTGATATGTTGTTACTATAAGAACCGTTGGAGTATTCCTTATACATTATTAAATAACCGTAATAACATTAGATCGTGGAAAAGCCACGCTTCAGGATGAATGGACCGGTCCTACCGGAGTGTATCATGACTTAATAGAAAACCAAATAATAGGGACCGGGCAGTTTAAGGGTTGGCAGTGCCCTTGTGACTCCACTTGGTGTCCATGAGCGGCGGCAATCGCTTACCATCAGGTGATCCGTCTGCTTGTCACCAACATAAAAAAAGAAAACGTCAAAAAAAAAAAGAAAACGTCCCGTGATGGTTTCCCAGAAGTTAGGCAACAGTGAACCGAATATCTATTCTTATAATCCCAATGTTTCCAGGTCCATCAGAGCTGCCTCCAGCGGTGGGTGGACGAGAAGCAGCGAGGCAACATCACGCGGAAGGTCCTCTGCCCCCAGTGTAAAGCGGAGTACATAGTAGTGTTTCCATCGATGGGGGCATTCGTGGCCTTGCTGGACGCGATGGAGGAGATCACGCACAAGATCTGCCCGTTCATCGCCGGGGGGGTGCTGCTGGGCTCCATATACTGGATCGCCATTACGTATGGAGCAGTCACTGTTATGCAGGTCAGTGTAGAATATAGTGTTGCCGGATATTCATATTCATATTCTTTATTGCTCTCCATAATGTTACAAAAGGTGGTAATAACATAGTACAGTACAATTATGGACCCTGTCGGGCACGGCATAGATAAGAGAGGGGAGGAGTCACCTTACACTTTCATCTACAAGAATAATTTAAATAATATTTTTTTACTAGACAGCTAATTTTATTTAAATATATAAATTATATTAAACTCTTATACTGTATGTATGTATGTAATGTAAATCTATAATATTATGTTGTATTCGTATCTTATAATATATGTAGTATCATTATGTTTATTTTAACTAGGTTTCAAATATTGCACGTTTTTGTAAGTATTATTTAACATCTTTCTTGTTACTTATATACTATTTAAGCTTATCTTCTAAATATTCTTGCACAGAGTAGTAATTTTTGTTATTGAGTATTTTCTTAATTTGCATTACAAAGGATTTTTCTATTGTTAAATTTTTTATTGAGTTTGGTAATTTATTATAAATTTTGATGGACATTACTAGAGGGCCTGATGCGTGAAGTGTGAGATTAGAAGTAGGAAGTGTTAGCTTATTTTGGTGGCGTAATGTGTATCTTAATTGTAATTCTTGTCTTTTTTTATAAAATTCAGGGTATTTTTTAACAAATTTACATACTTCTAGAATATATATGCAAGGCAAAGGCAGTATTTTATATTTTTCAAAAATTGTACGTCGATTATTAATCAATTATGCAAATGGGGCCAAAATAATCGATTAATCGATTGTTCTATCAATAGTATCGATACAATCGATTAAATCGATTTTCATTTTTGGTCGATATAATCGATTATAATCGTTTAAATTGACTATGCTATCAATAAAATCGATCCTGGAATTAATCCACTTGTAATTGTTTCTAGATATAGTCCTCATTCATACAGAATATGTCATATTGTCTAAGAAGGTATAATAAGAATGACGATTATCATCATCATCGTCATTTCAGCCAATAGATGTCCACTGTTGGACATAGGCCTCCCCCAATGTTTTCCACACAGATCGGTCCTGTGCCGCCCGCATCCAATGGATTCCCACGATTTTACACCAGATCGTCGGTCCACCTTGTGGGGGCCTGCCACGGCTGCGACTTCCTGAACGTGGCCTCCACTCGAGGACCTTTCCGCCCCAACGGCCCGTCTGTTCTCCTCGCTATGTGCCCGCTATGTGTAATGACGATTATTGTATCTAGCAATATTTCAGATTAATCGATTATAATCGATAGTATTTGCTTAATTCCAATATCGATTTAATAGATAGTATCGATATCTATCTATAGTACAATCGTTCATTGGATTATTGAGGGTGAAAATAATCAATTAATCGATTGTCGATTATTCAGCAACACTAGTAGTTTACCTAGATTTTCTATTTGTTGGAGAACGTCACCATTACTAACAGGGCCACACTACCTGCCAGCTGATACAGAATTAAGGGCGGGCCTATAGTACATTTTTTTCTATACTAATTATATATAAAATGTGGTAAATCCTACAGTCAGCGTCAACGCTTATAGGTAATCCAAAAACACGAAACTCTAGCGCGATGTATTCGACACAATTTTTCCTTGTTTATTATTACATTAATACAAAGATAGCATACTTTTAAATAAGTAGGTACATTTATTTGTAGGTATGTTAGAGGTAAATGACCGATAGCCCACGAAATAGCCGCGTCAACGATCTCATTAATAACTAATTAACATGCAGTGGAAGAAATTATTTAATGAAATAACAACTTTCAGCTTAACACTGTTAGGAAATATTTAAAATTTGCCAGTATCCAGTGACAGAAACCTTAGGAATAAAGACATACAATTTGACAAAAAGTACAACAAATTGTTAGCAGAACTAAATGATAAGACAATTTCAGTAAGATATTTTTTCCAAAGGATAATTTGATTTTCAAATGCTATTATAATTTTCTCTTCCAGTAATTTTTTTTGGATATCATACCTACTTTTCGTTATTTTTTGTGACTTCTTAGGTTTTGATATAAGTTTTTTGTTTTAATTTTATCGATCTGCAATTATTTAAGTTCAAATCAAAATATATTTTAGTGTTTGTATGCGTTTTATGCATAATAATATAATACGCATGTATACATGTATACAATATGTCGTTCATGATACCGCATGCGTTAGTAAAAATTTGCACTATCGAGAATCTGTCCTTTTGCGAATCAGTCTTTCTGCGAATTTGTCCTTTTACGAATATGCCATTCTTAGTTTATTATTATTATTTTTATTAGCGTATTAGTCCTTTAGAGGATATGCCATGGACAATACGACATAAAATCATTTTCCGAAATGAAAAATACTATTTCTAGATTAGACTCATAGTTTTAAAAAAATATCAGAATTTTTAAACAGATATTAATGGAGAAAAAAAATAAAATGTAAAAATCCTCCTGTGACGTCGTCACTCGGCATGACAAATTAATAACGCTTTTGCTCACGTCGATTAAAGCAAAAAAAAAAGTAAAATCTGATCAAAAATTGACAAGACAAAATGATGACAGTGACAGTAACTTAGTCACCTTTTTTATTGGATGTATAGCACCGACATCACAATACGTTGAGCCTCAGGACTACGTCACTTCCGGCAAATTAAATAATAATTTAAAAATATATATATTTCAATAAATATACATATTTACTAATAAATAAAAATATGGGTCATCTTTTTTCTCTTTCTTTATTCGGAAAGCGTATAAAAATGCAATGTTTTTTGTCGTATTGTCTATTTTACAAATTTGTGAATTTTCCACTCGGTTGCCATTTTGCGAATTTGGCATTGTGCGACCAAACCAACCGAGAGAGCTGGTAGCTCAGTGTATCAGAGAGTGCGCCTTCCGAACGTGAGGCCCTAGGTTCGAATCGGAGCAGGCGCCTCTGGATTTTTCAAATCAAATCAAAGTACTTGTGACCCGCCCTTACTTTCGCATCTTAGATGTAATTTAAGAGAATAAGTAAGTACCTAGAAGTTAAGTAAAGAATGACCGGGAATTATTCACCTTTGTCGAGTTTCAAGCTTACATAATATAGTCTGTATAAACTACCGTACATGGGATCCTAAACGATCACTTGTATTGTACTCATGTCCATTGTTAAGATCTGCTTTATTTATTACTGGAATCATTCGCGGAAGCCTCAGTAGTTGTGTTTAATTGTTGATGAATGGCTTTTCATTTATGGTTGAATATTCCTACACGATTAACATTGTATTCGTTCGATTATTTGGGGTACATCACTAGAGTTTAAAAATAAAATGAGTTGACCCATACAAGATTGTACCACCGTTCAATTCTCTAGAAAATGTAATTTATAATAAGTTTAACAGCAAAAGTAATTTGGAGTTGTTATGTTTCCTTAAAGTGACGGGTAGGGCACACTAGCGACGCCAATCGATTTTAATTTTTGGCTACTAAACCGGATCTATTTAAACAATTTCGGGGATGCAACTCTGGACAAACACCTATACTATTTATTTAATACTTATAATTAACTGTTTGGTCTGCTTTTGCATTCGAATTTTGCACTCAATTTTTTTTACAATTACAACAAATTACAGTACGGACAGAGTGTGTTCGGACAAATCTCTACAATATTTGGTTCAATATAAATAAAATTTGTGTTCTTGATAGATACCAGAAGATATTCTTTATTGCACAAAAACCTTATTATACAGGTGTTGTTTACAATTTACAACAACAAATTACAGTACGGACAGAGTGTGTTCGGACAAATCTCTTCAATATTTGCTTCAATTAACAAAAGACAGATTTTAGTGGCTGGTTGTACAATCATATCGCTTGTAGCGTTTCTTTCAGGTAACTTTTGTCTTTGGTTCTTTGAGACGATATCCTTACTTTGTTTGACTCTAAGAAGTAATATTAGTGGTAGGCAGGAAATGCAATTACCAAAAAAGTCCGATAGTCATAGTCTTAACACCAGAAATAAACATAGGCTTGCCGTCCCGGTTCTCAGACTTCATAAAATCGGTAATTCGTTTGTTGGCTTAAGTATTAAGATATTTAATAAGATACCACAAAATGTCATTAACCTATCACTGGATAAGTTTAAGTCTCATATTAAAACCTGCCTAATGAAGAAAGGTTACTATAGTGTACAAGACTATTTAAATGATAAGGATTGTTATTGTCTTGTTACTATTTAAATGATTAGATTGTTATTCATAGTAGTCTATTAACTTTCATAATTGTATTTTTTTTCTCTTCTCAATTGAAACTCTGTAACATCATCAATTTGAAAAGAGTAACTACTGAGTTTCTTGCTGGTGTCTTCTCAGTAGAAATCGACATTCCGAACCAGCGGTAGATATTATGTACCTATTTTGACATTCATAAGTATTCTGTGTGGACCTAAATTGAATAAAGAATTTTTTATCTTTATCTTTATCTTACCTTTAATGTTGGCATGTCCCTTCTGTTCCTACATAACGAGTTTATGTGTTCCCTTGTCAATGGAGTAAGTTTATGAATAAAATCAGCTGTTTTAGGGTTGTGTACAAGCAATTTCACATAAAAACTTTACTGGCTAATTTCTCGGAAACTATGACAGATTTTTTTTTTACTATTTTTCCAAGTACTCCCAAGGCAAGCCCTATTTACAGTTTTCGGTATGTTATACCCTTTTCCTTACACCCAGCATAGTTAATTTTCTTTTAAAATTTCTATATGGACAAATCATGTACTGAAATGTTTATAAAGACGTTGACATTGCAGCTTATAGGTTTGACATTTTATATTATTCAGGTATATTCCAAAGGCGTATGTCGTGAGTTCGTGACTCGTCCAAGTCAATGTTTTCGTCATATACAGTATATCCCAAAAAAGTGTCAAGCAGATCATCTAGAGATATGGCAACCCTTGGGGATTTGAAATTATTTACAGTTGATTTAGATCACAGATCAATCAGTCAATCAAACATTTATTGGTGGTAACATTTATTATTTTTTTATTTCAGTATTTAAAATTTTACTGCACGAAATTTGACACAATAAGCGAACTTATTCTCACGGACCTAAGAAACGTCCGTGCTTTTATTGCCAAAATGCATTCTCCTACCTTAACTACAGAGCGAAAAGGAAAACGGAAACGTGGCCCCCCTAAACAAACCTGGGGGCGGACTATCACTGCAGAAGCGAAGACCCTAGGACTAACTTGGAGCGAAGTAAAGCGCGAAGCTCAAGACCGTTCGAGATGGCGGAGCACTCTGGACGCCCTTTGCCCCACCTAGGGGACATTAAAACTATAATGTATCAATACGGGGATTAACACGATATTTATTATGTGAAACAACATTGTGTACTCACATATTTGGCTCGACGTTTCGGCTACGTTACAGCAGCCGTGGTCACGAGCGGACGGAGCGGTCCACATAATAAATATCGTGTTAATCCCCGTATTGATACATTATAGTTATAATGCAACGCGAAAATCTAAAAAACTACATAGGACATTAAGTCAAAAGTAGATCACAGGGATAAAAATTAAATAAATAAATTATAACTAGGGATGTTCAAAATCGCAAAGCATGTGATGATTTGTGTTATATCTCTGGCTATCCTCTTGTAACTATTTTTTGGAACAACCTCTACTATAAAAAAATTATCAACTAACGTTTATGCAAATCGTCTTAGCGTGATGTTCGTGTGACATGCGTTTAAAATTTGACCTTGTTTGTACTTCCATTGATAGTATTTTGTAATTTATATGACAACCATTAATATTACACGTATGAGAACTTCGGCGAACACGGCGAGTGCATAGCGCTGCACCGCTGCAGAAGCCGGCACCTGGGAGCACACATGATCTCAGCTGACGAGATCAAGAGCTCCCCCATCAGCTCCATTCTCGGGTTTATCCTGGAACTGGAGCTACTTGAGGTGCTGTAATAGGTTACGGGGCTGCCACAATAGATCATCTACTGGTCGCAGTGGCTATGAGACGCAGGGCTCACCCCATTTCTATCAAATAATACAAATGAGAACTTCACAAGTTCTCTTTGAACAGGAACAGTGAAACCCAAATCATCTGCATCATGGTTACACGTTCAGTATCATTGTCGACATTTGAGAAACACGAATCGTGTACATGGCTCAATCTCGTGCACTCGACAAAGTGGAATGAGACATTTCTGTACATTCTTCCATACAAACGTATCACCTGTTGGTAATCGATTACCGCCGCCCATGGACACCTGCCACGTCAAAGGAGTCGCAGTTGCGCTGCCGGCCTTTTTAAAAGGCAGTACGCTCTTTGCCGACGAGTAGGACGTCTCGAGAATTGGGCTCCAGGTATCGTCACGATGTATCCCTCACCATGAAGTTAGGCTTGTAGAAATACGCACATGAAAATCAGAGCTGCGTATTTGAATTTGAACCTACGACCATTGTGCTAAGACTTCCCGTTCTGACTCTTGCGTCACTCTTTGTACACACATTGCATTTTGCCAGTGCCAAGTAAGGGGTTTCGAATTTTTGGAACATACGAGTAGCTCGGGTTTGGTTATCACCAAATCCGCACTGGGCTAACGTGGTGATTAAGCCTAATCCTGTCTTAGTAGCGATGACTTGATTACTATAATGGAGGCCATTGCCCTGGAAAGGGTTTTCGATTTCGGTCGAAATAACTGGACAAAATTACCTCGTGACGACTGGCTGAAATCGTGCGAAAATAACGGAATACGGAATTGTGTATATGTAAATAATAGATCAGGTTTGGTCAGTTTGTTATTCATCTAGTTTAGGATGTGATAGTTACGGAGTCATGAACTGTTTTTGATCCAAATAACTGTATGGATATATTTGTTTTACAGTTATAAATACCTGAACTTGTTTAAGCGTTTGATCCTTAACCACCTTATTATAAATCGCGATCTAAAGTTATTACCATGCTAAAGCTCATGTCATCCCGTTCCAACACGCAATGTTAAAAAAAAATTACAAGATAGCAATTTGGCGCCGACATCGGTAAAACCTTTTCCCGAGTGTACTGTTATAAAATGTTGCCTATTTGAAGTGTATAAAGTGATAAAAATATTATTTTACACTTTTTAGTTCGTGGTTTTTGAAGACGGTTTTTTTTCGCAGAAAATTTTTTTCAAGTTTTTTTGTGTCTCATTTTTGGCAAAAAAATGAGACACAAAAAAGACCTTTTTAAAATTTGAGGGTTCTCATGTTTTTGGTACATAGGGTTGCAGGACGGTCATCGCTTATCTCCATCTGCTGTCCGTCTGCTCGTCTGCCATTTTACATAAAAAAGAAACAACGGAAAAAACGTACCTACTCGTCTTCCCCTGTCTTTAGACTTCAACTAGACGAAGTTTTTTTTTTGCGACGGTTGTTTTCATTCATATTCTATGGCAACTTTTTGTCTAATTTGTGACGCAAAGGCTCTGCCCACTTGTTCTATGACGCCAAAACCACTTTCACTTGACATTGGCAGAGATAATTTATGATTGCTGTAATATATCAAACACAACATGTTTTGCCAATCCGAATCTTAGCTAGAGATCACATCCTTAATCTGTCTTCATTTTACATTTCTAATTTCACTTTCGGTCCCAATGATTAGAACAGCATGTTGAAAGGCTGGTGCTAAAACTAAAACCCCACTACAAAAAAAAAAACACGCTCTAAAAAGTACGAAACCAGAAAATTGTTTCTGCTGAAATGTTATTATGCCGTATCGCTCTGCTGAAATTATTATTAAACTTTATTTTTATTTAACATATTTTTAGTTATGTAATTAAAATTACATACTTGAAATGTGCCAAAAAAGCTCTTTCATTTGATACCCCACACGGTACCGTCAAGCAAATTTTTTTTAGTGCCTTACTCTAAGACCCCTAAGGGCACTGTAGTCAATTTAACGTGACGTCATGCCGCCTATAACCAGAAGACAATCAAGACGCTTCTAACGACACCTCATTTGTTCAAATATGATAACTAGTTTAGAAGTTATGATGTAACAGATGAACAACCGTCAACCATACATACATACAGGTCAAAATCATAATCCTCCTTTTTGCTTCGCCGTAGTCGGGTAAAAAAAGTCACTTCGCTGCCAGGTATCTGTTTTCCTTGAGGAGTACAGTCCAGGAGCCCAATTCTGGGGTTCGTGATACTTTATAAACATGGCGGATATCACCTAAAATCCATACAAAAAAACTATGTTTTAGTGAATGTCGTATGAAAATAAATGTCACGAGCACGAGAATTGGGGTCCTGCTGCCTCAATTCTCGTGCTCGTGACATTTATATACGACATAAATCACTAAAACATAGTTTTTTTGTATGGTTTTCCGGTGATATCCGCCATGTTGTCAAATGTCACGAGCACGAGAATTGGGCTCCAGGCCTTTCCTCGATATGTGATCTGGTTCTCTTCGGCACAACTCGCTGTCGACCGTTTGCGTTGGAGATTCACTGTATCGGAAGGAGTTGGCAAGCACGATGAGGCCTTGGCTGGATAAACTAGCTACCAACCGCGCCAAACGTCATGCTGGCAACCCCAGTGGCAACAGTGCTCGGCTTATGTGCAGTACATGAGGACGAAAAATCTACTCCCGCATCAGGCTGTACAGTCATGAGCGTAGTTACCATGGTACATCCCGTGATGCTACTTAAAACATCTAACATAGATGTAAAGGACAATGTATGTATGTCTCTTCGGAGCATGTAGTCGATCCAGTTCCGTTTGCGTACCTGCTCGATTAAAGTTTCACCGCAACGTTCAAACAGTTATCTATGTGGCAGACGAAAGAAAACGCGCATAAAAATAGTGAAAGAATATTTTTAGAATAAATAAATAAAAAATACAAACCAAATTTCCAAGCAAGATTTTTACGACAAGACCGAAACAAAAAATGGCAGACGAAAGAAAACGCGCATAAAAATAGTGAAAGAATATTATTAGAATAAATAAATAAAAAATACAAGACCGAAACCAAAAAAAAAACAATGACAACTTCTGTCAATATAAGTAAAAACATTATAAAAAACTAAAGAGACCCAAGGAGTCTAGATTTTCTCGGGCCAATCACACACCTTGTAATTTAACCAGTGGGTATCACACAAGTTACAAGTGTTCATCACACAGTTCATCACAAGAATGTGAATCGAGGATGGTAATCGACTACAGCGCCGACCTGTCTATCCTTTCTGGCCTTCGTATCCCCGATATATTATCATTCGAGTGTATGGACACGTCTGCGTTTAGTAAATAGAAGAAAGAAATACTGCGCCGACCCTCATGCACGTTTGGGGGTAAAATGTAAATGTAAAGTGGACTCCTTTTTCCGCACTCAGACTCTCATTTGGTCCACTGTGCATGTTGGGTCCTGGCTATTCTAGCCAGCCCAACTCCGCCCTGAATTGCAGAAGCTTCCTGGGAGCTTCACAGGCTTCGCGGAGTGACTCCGCCGATCCGAGGATTTCTTTGCGTTGTCTGGTAATCGCATCGCACTCCTGGACCACGTGTGTGATGTGGCTGATTCCTCGGCGCTGAAGCATCCCCTGCATAGGGCTGTCGGTAGCGCCTATGATGTAGAGGTGTTTGTTTAGGGGACAGTTTTGTTTGGGGGTTTGCGCAGTATTTTTTTCTACCATTCACATACGCAGACGTCTAAGTTGGACTTTACAATCATCGACCCTTTGCAGGAAAGTCACAAGTGCATTGAATGCCAACTAATTATGAAGATTGCGATGTCACGATTTATAAGTGAGATCACTTATGCTGCTTTCGTCAATATTTTCGTATAAAATGCTATGCACATTCTTCGACTGTTCATTTTGCTTTGATGATATTTTTTTGATTTTTTTTATTATACGACAGATAAGCATTTGTCCTTAATCTCAACTGATGTTAAGTGAAGATGAGGTCCAAGGTGGGCCATGCTTACCCGTGAAAAGCCTATTCACTCTTGTTAGGTTAGTTAGAACCAATAGCCGTATTAGCACTTTGAGCATCAAGCCAGGGGGGCTATTATGGTGCACTCGACATTGAAGTCGAATTTGCATTGGCGAATCTAGGAACGCAATGAATTTGTGAACCTATACTCAAAGGTTCTTATTTCGTAATCGCATTCGCAATTTATATAATGCGATGGCCATTTGGACCGCAGCGCCTCCGCTTTCACACTTTCTACCGCGGATCATCATAATAAGCGCTCCAAATGAGCCTTGCCTTTGAGAATCGTGTGAGAAATAAAATATGTGAAACGTGTTGCTAAAATAGGAAAACCGTACGTTTTAATCGATAATTTTAGAGAAGTTTTTGATGGATTCTGGTTCGAAAGGAAAAAAATACGATTTCGCTATTTTATACAAAAAGCAGCTAATTCTATAATACATTTCGATGAAATCGCTCTTGAAGTAAAAGTTGTTCTTATGAGTAGAAAACGCCAATTAGACCTCTGAACGCGTTACTAAGCCGACGAAATTTGTAAGTGCTTGATTCGATATGAGCTGTTTAAATTAAATTAAATTATGCATTTTTTAAGTGTGTTATTTACTACTGAATAAATTGCAAAAGATTGCAATAAAATTATCAACTATCGACCAATTTTAT
The DNA here is from genome assembly GCA_019059595.1 of Marasmia exigua. Lineage (NCBI taxonomy): Eukaryota > Metazoa > Arthropoda > Insecta > Lepidoptera > Crambidae > Marasmia > Marasmia exigua. The sequence continues at coordinate 11,785,600 of CM032484.1, forward strand.
TCCGATAATAAATCTATGGTATAGCGCTTTCATTCTATACAAATTGACGTTTTGCCATAGATTTATCCACTGGTAAAGATTGGTCGAATCGAGCCTTAGCCGTATAAGTTAAGGTGACGGGTAGGGCACACTAGCGACGCCAATAGATTTTAATTTTTAGCTACTAAACCGGATCTATTTTAAACAATTTCGGGGTTACAACCTCTCGGCAAACACTTATACTTATTTATTAAATAACCATGCACAAATGTTGGCTCCGTTTTTGTACGCGAAAAATTGATTACCGCCAAAAGGCTATCCAAGGCTATTTAATAAATAGTATAAGTGTTTGCCGAGAGGTTGTAACCCCGAAATTGTTTAAAATAGATCCGGTTTAGTAGCTAAAAAATTCAAATCGAATGGCGTCGCTAGTGCGCCCTACCCGTCACCTTAAGTAAGAAGCCACCACGCCCAAAAGCACTTTGAAAGCGGTTTGATCGAAACTATGTCTTTTGTCTTTCCAGGTGGTAGGACACAGAGAAGGGCTAGAAATGATGGAATCGGCAGACCCTCTGGTGCTGCTGGTGCTGCTGCCGACGATCCCCGTGACGCTGATCAGCGCCAAGATGTACAACTGGGAGGATTCCGTGCTGCTGTTCCTGAGGAAATACTGCGCGAAGGTGCCTGCGCTGGCGTATATACTGCCGTTTGGCAAGTGAGTATTCACCATCGTCAAAAAAATAATCTGCTGTACCATAAAAAAAAAAACCTCCAACCGATTACGGCTACGGCGGCCAATCTCAATGTTAAGCCACGTCATCATCAGCCCATTTAAGTCCCCACTGCTGGGGCACGGGCCTCCCTCAATCACATGAGGGGTAATTGCCATACTCACCACGCTTGGCAGACGGATTGGCGAGGGTTTTGATATAAATGCAGAGTTTTCCTTCTCTGGGTGCTGATGATCATGCCAGCAGCTTTACCTTAGTCGCCTTTTACGACACCTCGGTAAGAGTGAGGGTGGCCTATTCTACTCTGCCGGGGACCACACGGCCAGCCACGTACGCAGGTCACGTACGCACGATATATTATAGTGCTCAAGTGTGTGCGCAAACACAAGTGCACTCTCTATTCCCTTGCCCTTATATTCCGATGGGACACCTGCGTGACACGACCGAAGAGAGATTGGGCGCAGCACCAACGGCTTAACGTGCTTTCGGAGGCACGGGTGTACAAGACCGCCAACTTCCAAATTCCGGGTTGATACTAAGAATTTCTCACCGAAAACTTAGATACCAAATTTTTGATCCGACCCGAGGATCGCACCCGGGACCTCTTGCGCAGCCGTCGCTTTAAAGTGCGACCTACAAACCGCAGTGGTTTGTAGGTCGCATTTTAAAGCGACCACCGAGGTAGCCCGTAATTTGCTGGTCCATGTATAATTGAGCAGATTTTTTTTCGCTTATTTTATTGATCTTACTTGCTAAAATATATATAAATATATAAAGATTTATTTATTTATCTTTCACAACAAATGACAATATTATGAGAAAAAACATGTACTTTTTACATAACTACATATATTGTGAGAGACTGGTATCCGTACTAGGCGATCCTGTGTTACAGATTACCAGGCCCCACCATCTCACTGATTTATTTCAACAAAAAATGACTATTCGTGATACCTATAAAGAGGGCTTCTACCATTAGCTCGGGGGTCAGCGTCGTGAGGAAACCTGCAAGTCTCGGATAATTTGGTAGGCATACCCACTAAAACACCAGCGGTACTCCCTTTTACGCCGGAGTCTGGAGGAGACGCGAGAACCTACTAAAGAGGAGCCCCATCTTCATGTCTCTTCCCGGGAAAAGACTATTAGGCCCAAGTACCTATAATTTTTTTACTTACTAAGTACTTTTTTTTCAGCGTGGAAGGCGACAGAGGCGCCATAGTGACAGGCCAGAACAACAACCAGAATCCAAACGCAAGCTCACATCTCTCCCCCACCAGGATATTCTGTTCAGCGCTGCTCCTGCCCACCATATCCACCATCATCGGGAAGATCTTCTTCCGCTCCATCCAGAACAACTTGCACAGGTAATAGACATACACAGGTGACCTGTGACAGGTCGTAGACATACACAGGTCATAAACATAAACAGGTCATAGACATACAAGGGTAACAGACATACACAGGTCATAGAAATATACAAATAATAAGTGACAGAGGCGCCACAGTGTCCGGTCAGAACAACAACCAGAATCCATACGCAAACTCACACCTCTCCCCCACCAGGAAGTTCTGATCGGCGCTGCTCCTGCCCACTATATGCAATATCATAGTCTGATGTCATATGGTCTACTACTGTGGGGATCCGGTGCTGACTTACAAGCCATCTTCATTTTGCAGAAGAGGGCCATCCGTGCCATCTACGGTCTTAGATCACGTGACTCACTCAGAGAAATATTCAAGGAAATCAATATTTTAACCGTATCATCTCAATACATTTTTGATTGTATTATGTTTGTACGCAAGAACTTGCACCTTTACTCGCAAAAATCAGATTTTCATAGCTTTAACACGCGAAATAGGCTTGCTGTCCCAAATCTAAGACTTCATAAAATTGGAAATTCATTTGTAGGATTGAGCATTAGAATGTTTAATAAGTTACCTCAAAATATTATTGATTTACCGGTACATAAGTTTAAGTTGCATGTAAAAAACTGCTTAATGCAGAAAGGCTACTATAAAGTAGATGATTATTTGAATGATAAGGATTCCTGGACATGTTGATCTCTTCGCCTGTCCTCTAATGTATAATTCATTTTATAATTTTTCTTTGACGATTTATCTAAACGATATTGATTATAAGCATTGTATATCATACTGTCACTGTTATCATAATTTGTATAAGAATGAATAGTGTAATTACCATATTATTTGAAAAGAGTAACTACTGAGTTTCTTGCTGATTCTTCTCGGTAGAAATTGACTTTCCGAATCAGCGGTAGATTACATAATATTTGACATTCATAAATGTTCTCTGTGGACTTAAATTGAATAAAGACATTTTTGATTTGATTTTATCATTGGGAAGATTTTCCTCCCCTCCATCCAGAACAACTTGCACAGGTAATGGACATACACAGGTAATAGACACACAAGACAGGTCATAGACATACACATCCACCAGCATTGTGAAGATCTTTCGATACATTGACAATTTAATGGATTCATGTATGAATAAAGAATGAATGAATTGTCATGTGTTTCAGTATTTCATTATACATTTAAAAATTACTAATCCCTAAAACCGTTTTTTGTTTTCTTCTTCTGATTTCGAAAATATATTTGAATATTTTTTTTAAATTGCTTATTTACTTAGAAAAAAATGAAAACTAAAATCAACACGATGACGTCACTCTTACGGTAGAATGAAATATTTCCTTTGCCTGGTGTAAAATAGTTTTAATATCACCTACGCCATAATCACTTAATAATCTGTGGACTCTGTTTTCTGATGTGTCAAACAAGTGCTTAAGGCGACGGGTAGCCCTAACTAGCGACGCCAATCGATTTAAATTGATAGCTACTAAACCGGATATCTTTTTAACAATTTCGAAGTTCGAGTCTCTCGGAAAGAATATATACTATTTATTTAATACTTATAATTATTTTTGGATCTGTTTTTTTGCACTCGAAATTTGGATTAACGCTATAAGTGGCCGTTTTTGGTGGTAATAAAATTGTAGTTGAGTAGGAAGCAGACCAAAAAGTTAATTATAAGTATTGAATAAAAAGTATAAGTTCTTTTCCAGATAGCTCGAACATCGAAATTGTTAAAAAGATATCCGGTTTAGATGCTAACAATTTAAATCAAATGGCGTCGCTAGTGTGCCCTACCCGTCACCTTAAGTACGGAATCACGTCAATTTATGAGATGTTGTATGAATTCATTTATTATACACTCATATTTTTTAAATGATGGATTGATCAATTAATACATTCGGTATGTTGAACTTGTTTTTTTTTCTTTACAGGACCATCCTCGGCGGCCTCACCTACATCACCATAAAGGGAGCTCTGAAGATCTACCACAAGCAAATGCTCTACATCAGACATTCCAGCAGAAAGATACTCGACTACACAGAATCCAATCTAAAGCTATACAGAAGTAGCACGGCCACAGCGGACGCCATCTCCAGTACTAGGGACGATTCAGAACAAGTCGTCTAGTTCGTATGTCATGTACATTGTATGGAATAAATGATAGGTCATGTTTTGTATACGGTGAGTAGCCTTGACATTTGACAGTACACCGAGTTTTTAATGAAAATTTTGGGTTGTATGAATTTTATGACTAAATAATTTGTTGGTCGCAGTTGATTCCATTTTTGTCGTTTTCTTTGGGTTCCGTTTTTCTTCGTTCATCATTCGAAAATTCGTGGTTCATCCATAACTTCAAATCAGTGGCATAGCTAGGTAAACCAAGACCTCTTTTGGGTCTCAACTAGTCTAAATGGGTTAGGTTTTGTCAAGTAAAATATTAAATGAATAATAAAACACAATATCGCTAATCGCTATCGTCAAGTTGACAACACTGCAGCACTGCCAACATACAGAAAGAATTTAAGTGAATTCCCTAAACATTTGAATTTTCTCGACAGAGTTGCCATGATTAAAGTCGAGTTAAAACCTGTCATATTTTTTTAAAAATAGGAGAAATTTTCGAAAATTGTGCTATAAAGATTTTCTGGTAACGATTGGCGTGGTAGCACAAACTAAGTAGAAGATACTTTGGTAGCTACGCCACTGCTTCAAACGTGACAAAGCTGTCACAGATGTTTGACAGTCGTATATTTTACATATAGACTACATAAACGTAGTTGCATATACATTCAGGATGGCCTTATTCACCTATTTGACATGCGATAAATATGGTCTAATGCACATTTAACCATGTTCCCATAAAATATTGACTGCTCCATATCAACAGTTTGCGTTATGCATTTCTTTCGAGTCACTTTTTCATATCAACCTCCGCTTTTATTTGAAAAAAAAAAAAGATTATACCTACTTACTTTTAAAATATTTTATTTTATATGTCCAGTCGTATGACGTAAAACTATTGTTTTTAAAAACGTTTTCAAATAATATGTTTCGACTGAATGGATTTATAATGCGTGCCAAATTAGGAAGTGTAAGTCCCAAGACAGGTTTATAACGCGTTGTATGTAAACACTGAAGCTATTAAGATAAGTTATGTAACAATAATTACAAAAACCGACGTACAGCCACACATCAAAGTATACAAAACTGTAAAATTTCTTCAATCGATTGTCATCTTAATGTCAAACATTTTCGGTTCAATATCAATTGAGGAATTTAGACCAATATAACCTCATAACCTGACGTGTGGCCTTGTACGGTACAGAGAATAAAAAGGTTCGTCACCTTCAGGTAAATTTTCGCTTGCACGGCAAGAATCAGTTATACCAACATACGGTTTTAAAAAGATCTGCCAACCTTCTTTAAATTTTCTTTACATCAAAAGGAATCAATGTTGCTACAAGCAAATCTGAACTTTTTGATCTAACAGTTAAGCATAATTTTCTGTGCAACAGGTATTACTCTGACAAACTTAGGAAAAATAATAAGTGTTCATAGCATATCAAACGAATCAATTTGAAAACTGACGGACCTTTTCGTTCTTTGACGATACATAAAAATGTTAGATGTTTCAATTATAGGTTTTGAGATTTAGAATCATTGCGAAATCTTAAATGATATTTTTAGTTCAACAATGTAGGTACAATTTAAAAAGTGGACTTATAAGTTATGCACTGTTAAGTTACTCGCATATCACAATAGTATTTATTTATTTTTCAATTTCATTCTAATTTTTGATAACAAAATGGTTTTTCATTCGAGTTAGTAACATACCTACGAATTGTATCTACAATAAATTATTCGATTTACACTGTGATGTTATGTTTCTCATAGAAAGTGTTTGATGCAATTTGTATGGGACTCGTTTTTTTTTTGAGATTGGACCCTATGTTAGTAGAGAAAAATGCCACAGATATTCAACACCACATTTGAAAAAAAAAACAGAAAAATTGTACGTAAACTATGGTATCTATCACAGGATTTAATTGTAGATAATAAACAACAGAGTGCCTTTGTTTTAAATTGTAATAATAATGGATATTATTGTAATCATAGTGATAGAGTAGGATCTTGTTTAACCTTAGTCTACTAAGGCCCGATTCGACTAATCTTTATTAGTGGATAAATCTATGGTATAACGTCAAATTTGTATCGAATGACAGCGCTATACCTGTGGCTATACCATTTATTCTCGGTTTAAGATTGGTCGAATCAGACCTTAGAATTGGATATAGCTTCCATAGTATAAATTATCCTAAGGTGATTTTATGGTTAGCCCAAAAATTTAAGAGATAAAATAAAATTACATTTGGTTTAGAGGCATACAATACACCATTCTACTTCTTAATTTATGAAACCGTGAAGTGACCACGTTTGTATAAAAAATTTGCTATGGACGGTTAGGTGTGTCTCTGAGTGTAAATATCCCTATCGGAATTTATTTTCAATGCAATTAATGTTGTATGTATTTTTGAATTTTTTTTTGTAAATATGTTTGATGTCTACTTGTAAAGAATTCCTATTAAAGTAATATCTATTTGTTGTCTACATTCTAGTAATGATTAAAACTTGGATTTAAATATGTATGACGAGTGATCTATTGACCGCATAGATTATAATTAAATATTGTTATTAAATACTACAGCCGATATAGTTATTTGCAAAAAAAGTAATACAATGTTATATTTGTGATGCTAGCCAAGATCGAGTAATTCGGTTTTTTGGTTCTAAACTCAATATAATGTTATTTGCATTTTTTTTATTCAGACTTTTCTTGAAATCATGATCTAGTCCATTCAAAATGTAAATACGGTTCTTGGCTGGTAACATAAGATATGCTTTAATCTCTAAATTCATTCACTAGGTGCTAACATTATGACACATTAAAGTTCAAAAATTAGCCTTAGATTTTAGACCTAGCTAGATTTTTACACGTGTTGTTGTTAGTATAGTACGCCGACAATATCTTGGTATTTTTGTCAGTAAAGAAAATAAACAGGAATACTCTGTACAGTGGCTTGCAATAAAACTGACTCAATTGGACAGATTCTTATTGACATTTTGATGTCAGTACTGAAGCTAAACTGAGGTTGGGCCGGTTTATCTTTAACATTATAGTTGGTCCTCGAAATAACGTTAAACTTCGTTCTGCTGTCAGCCCTAGTACTAAACCCAGTAGGTACTTAATATAAACCACGTTTTGTAATAAGAGGCCTTATGTCTTTGCAAGAAGGTTCATATTAAACGCGACGAAAATTCGTTACTTAGGGTATTCCTGATTATAAGTTTAACTGTACACACTGCCCGTAAAGTGAAGAAGATAATGATAACGGATTGTATTCCAAATAATAGCTACATGCCTTAAAATAGTGAGTACCTAATTTACTAATTAGTGTAGCCAAATTAGGCTTAAACTAGCTTCAGCTTTTAGCGGCTGAAACTTTAAACTCTTGCCAACGAATTTTAAAAAGCAATACATATTCAAGATTAATATAAGGGCAGAATGAAAGTAGTGGTAGCTTAATTACCAAGTAATAAGAATGATTGTTTTTTTATTTAATTATTTGGGGACATATTAAACAACAACTGACGGTTATTATCATGAATGACGGAACCTGCTATATGACGATTACGGCTACACTAGTAGACGTGAGGTTCAGCCAGACATTGTACTTACATAAGGTGGCAAAGAAATTGAACTACAGCAGATATAATTATACAAATGAAAGAGATTTTCGTATAAATATGTAAGATGTTACATTTTAGAAGTGGCTTTATTTCTTTGTCCCCAAGTATAGCTTTGTTCAGACTTTATTATAATAAAATTAATAGCAATAATACATCCGTGCTGTGTCTTAGACTATGTTTATACAATTGTGCATAGACCAAACGTTTTCACTATGGCATTTTAGATGGAATTGTAAGAAAATTGTAAAGTCTTTAATTTTAATTATCGGTCGCCTTAATGTAATTCGTGATCACTTGACCGTGGATAACTTGGAGAAAAACTGGTATACATACTCAGTTTCTGGAATTAGCTAGAAACTGTAAGAGCTATGAGTTCTATAAACGTTTGCCCATGTACGGTCGAGGAATTTACCGGTTGTACCAGTGCTAGGCGATAATCGCTTGCACACGCAGCGGGGTGGGCGAAACTAGTCCTTGCGTTCACGCGTACCTCAGTGTAAGCGATTTTGCCGGTGTAATGGAACAGGGCCGCGTTTGCTGATCGGCTTTTCTTCCTTTCGACCCACAGGAGACACTACTACGGACTGGGGACATTTAATCACGGATTGGGGATATTGGATCACACTTAACGGGACAGGGAGGTTAATGATTGGGTTCTATTATACCTGTGTTGTGATTGGACGTACCCACTCCCACTGTAATTTAGCTATTAAATACTACCTACTCCTTATGCAGGATTGTGAAAGGTGGAGTATATCGAGTGGAACACGGGTAGGTCTGGGCAAGTGGTCGCGAGCCGTATAGTTTTGCTAGTCGTTTGTTATCTAGCTAGACGTCCTGAGAGGAGAGTTTGTATAAATACACGCTTACTTTTAACTTTTTGTCTATTATGTACAATTTAAAATGAATATAAATATTTTTTATTGAATTGTATTTTTATTTGGTCTTGATGCCGTAAGAACAAATTTTATTACGTAGTTAGTTTATTGGGGTTTCTTGAACATAATGTTAGGTAGATTTAAATATCAATTTGGACTATAACCTTTCTTGTAAAAAAATATATGGTTTTATGTACGTTTATGGTTCTTAGGTTAATGCTGTTATTAAGTTAAAACTTTTCCTTATATATGTATACATTCATTGATATATAGGTACGCAGGTACATGTCGCACACCTAGAACAACAAAGGCGTAACTCTAAAACACCAACTTTACAGGAGAGCGAAATAGGGGTTATTTATTGTTTTACTGGATAAATGGAATAGGTATATATGCATTATATATCATTAAAAGCCTTTTATATATCATAAAAAGAACACGTCTTTTTTTCTGTATGACCAGCTTCCTAAATTCATCATTTCATTTCAGCCAATAGACGTCCACTGCTGGACATAGGGCTCCCCCAATGTTCTCCACACAGATCGGTCCTGTGCCGCCCGTATCCTAATGGATTCCCGCGATCTTCACCAGATCGTCGGTCCACCTTGTGGGGGATTTCTAAATTACTTATCACAAAAAGAAACAATATATATTTTTAAAGACGTACTTTTTATTAAGTATTTTCATGGTTATTTGTTAAAAAATATTAATTAAATTCACATACAGTGCCAAAGTATTCTCTATCGTTTACTGAAATAAAAAAATGCGTAACTAAGTATACTTACTCCTTTGTTGTATTAGGTGTGCGATGTAAGTAAATAAGTAACTTTAGAGACATCTAGAATTCAATAAGATGGTTGTTTGATTAAATAAACAAAAAGTGCGGATAGCCTATCTTTATTGTTAACTAGTTACAAAATTATGACCTAAATCACCTAATTTATCTTTAGGTACAAAGATATACTACAACTTTTTAAAGACGTAATTGCCAAAGTATATTTTTAGGAAAGTAAGATGTGTTCAAATAAATGTAAAGTATTGTATAATCTATCCCCAAAACCCCACGTCAAAGTTGGAACGAAACAACACAAGTTGTACCTACTTCTCAAAGTTCACCGAATAATAGGTGCCATACCTTCATACTCATTTCTACCGTGACATTTTCCCTGTGGACTTTAGCTATTGACACAACTTTGCTTATTGGCTTTCGTTCAGGGTCTGCTGAGGACGCCCTCATCTAATAGGTAGGTGGTACCCATAGAATATGAGTTCTAGCTGGATTATGGATGAAGGATGAAGCTGGTCCCTAGACATTAGGACTTATAATTAACTAAGTAGGTACTATTAGTAAAATAAATATAGGGTATGCCCTAGTGCCCAGGGCCGCAGCAAGCTTGGTGCAAGCCGTTCAAGGCGTAAAGTCTCAAGTACTTTTTTTTTTGTTATGAAGGGAAAATGCTTTGCGCACCTGACGGGACGGGCCCGTCAGGTCAGGGTCCCCCCAGGAAGAAGCTTAAATTTTGCCGCCCCCAACCTGGAGTGCCGCCCACCATACCTTTTTCGACAACCCACCCCCACAAAAAAAAAGTTCTAAAATGTCTCTAAAAAGTCTAGGATCAAGCGAGATTTTACCGCCCCTTCCCCCCCACGCTACGCTACTGGGGCGGCATAATCTGTATTGCACGCGGGCGACGAAACAGCTAGCGGCGGCCCTGCTAGTGCCTACAAGGAGCCTAATTCTCGTGCACTCGACATAGAATTCCAATTTAGAGATTTCCATACATTCATCCAGCCATACAACAGTCGAATTCGATATATGCCCGAGAATTGGGCCTTGGGAAAGTTCGAGTTGGTTTACTTTTTTGCACACCTATTACTATAAGTACCTATCTACACCTACCTATCTTTCAGCAAATTAAAACTTGCGGAATCAAAACCTGACGGAACATTTTCATTACCTGCTAATGATAATTCAAATATATTATCATATAGGTATACGCGATTGATAAGGGCTATCGAGCTATCTTATCACAAGATGAAATTATGGTAAATCGCGAGTGTAATGCAGTCGGTGTAGGTGTTTGTTTAGAGAAGTGCGTGTTATCGGGTGCAAAAAGGTGGCAAGGACTCTTATCAAGCTAATACGACGTGCTAAACATTTGCCTATTCAGAGGTGAGTATTGTTACTTTAGTCTATTTTTGTAGTGGTGGATTGGTTTGGACGACTCAGTCAAGGGATGGATATTTCACCTTAAAAGTGGCCTTGATTTTCCTATTTTAGTGAGTAACGCGAACCCGCCATAGGTGACGGGTAGGGCACACTAGCAACGCCAGTTGATTTAAATTGTTAGCAACTAAACCGGATATCTTTTTAACAATTTCGAAGGTCCAGCCTCTTGGAAAGCACTTATACTACTTATTTAATGCATATCTATTCTTAACTATGGTCTAATTTTGTACTCGAAACTTGAATTACCAACCGCCTAAAATGGCCACTTATGTCGTTAATCCAAATTTAGAGTGCAAAAACAGATAAATAAGCAGTGGGCCACAATTATTAAATAAATACCTAGTATACATGTTCGCTTAGAGACTGGAGCTCCAAAATTGTTTAAAATAGTTCCGGTTTAGTAGCTAACAATTTAAATCGATTACCCGAAGGGTACGCGTCGCCTTAAGCTTATTTTCATTTCCATCATCATCCAGGATTGGGTAACTCTGGTAATGACAGTGAAGCGACTGCCGTCCGACTTTCGCAACCCTCAGACCGGCGAACCAGATTGCCTTATTATAGATTACGGTTAGGTACCTAAGTACACGTTCCGAATCTAGAGTCCAAGCCACCAAAGAAGCCCGTGAAAAGCGCGCTTGAGTCGTCATCAACAATCAAATTTAAGCTTTATATTTATAGACACAAGGAATCTCAAATTAGTTTCCTGTTTTTTCGCGGGACTTCCTTCGTGGCGCGGACCCTATATGAAACGTGCAGGTTTCAGACGCAACTGGGAACGACGCGCTGAGGATTTAACTCTTTTATTCCAGGAAGGAGCTGACGATGAGCAGATAAACCTCGAGTGCAAAATTAAACACTATGGCGAAGTTTCTAAAGTCCATTTTCCAGCCGACGGAAACTCGGCGGGCGATCAGCTACGATGGGCCGGCGTCTGAAGAGGACAAAAATAGTGACTTTCAACCTGTGGAAGTGAGAAGGAAATTGTCCATTTCAAGGTCTGGTAGGATGAAGCAATCTCAGAAGAAGAGGCTGTCGCTCACTATGGATATATATGGTGGAGAGGTGAGGTTTAATTCATAGTTAATTTTATGTAAAAGCTTAAGCACTTGTGATACGGATCAGACAAGAGAAAGACAAATTATCTACTTACTATAATACAAAAAAATACCTACTTATTTAAAATGTTTCTGCCGATTACTTTCTTTTTTATGCTAGAGACGACAAACGAGCAAGCGAATCACCGAAAAGTAATCATCGCCACCCATGAACATCGCCGAAATCAGAGAGGATCGCTAATGTGTTGCCGGATCTTCTCTTTCTCTCGCTAAACACCTCGGTGTGCGATGCCAATCACGCCGCTGAAGACAGGTCAAGCTGGAAAGAGTGCTACGTCGGGGTCACGACCCTCAGCATTGAGGTCATCGATACAAGGAAGGACGCTCTTCTCTTGAAGGTCCCTAAGTAGCCGTCGGGAAATAGGTACTCCCGCAGGCAAACCTTAGCTTAGAACTGAGGTACGTGGTAGAAAGTTCCGCGAAAAACGCACTGTATTAGACCGCCATCCATCGAGATGATGGGATGGAATGACAACCGCTTGCGTGTGGTTCGATCACATCGAACCACTTACCTCAGTTCAAAGGAACGGTTTGCCTGCGGGAGTATTTCCCGACGGCTACTTAGGGGCCTTCAGGAGAAGACTGTCCTTCCTTGTATCGATGACCTCAATGCTGAGGGTCGTGACCCCGACGTATCATCATGCGGTAATAGAATGCTGATTCATGCGGAATGCTGCAATTGGGATTCTTCCGGGGACCAGCAGATACGAACCACAGCTACAGCAGAGTTAATTAGGTGGGAAGGGAGGAAGGTTGGCAGTTTTTTTTGCGTTTATTGTTGGCAGCGCACTTGTGACAAAGATGGTGATTCGCGTGTCTATGGGTGGCAAGTGTACCTAACAAGCACTGCCTTTATAAAGATAGGTAGGTACAGGCAGTATAGTTTATGGTGGGTCGCATCCTTATCTGGAAACAACACGGTAGATATTGCCCTCATAAAGTATCGATATTATTATACTTAATAAAAACACTGAGATGGTAAATATTTGCCTACAGTGTATCGGTCTTGTCCTTTTCTGCGAGGCCGTAGTATCACTCCAGTCGAGCCGGCCCATTCATGCCGAAGCGTCTCTCACGGTGAAATCGTAAGAAACGATAAAAATACCGGTAGTGGTAAAAAAAACCATCAAGGTGACGGGTAGGGCACACTAGCGACGCCAATCGATTTTAATTTTTAGCTTACTAAACCGGATCTATTTTAAACAATTCCGGGTTTACAACCTCTCAGCAAACACTTATACTATTTATGAAATAACCATGCACAAATGTTGGGTCCGTGTTTGGACGCGAAAAATTGATTCACGCCAAACGCGGCCAATTTTGGCGGTAATCCAAAATTCGAGTGCAAAAGCAGAGCAGTTTAGTAGCTAAAATTAAAATCGATTGGCGTCGCTAGTGTGCCCTACCCGTCACCTTAAGTAACAAATTGTGATCCGTGTAATAACTACGCTCCACAACTTGAAGAAGTATTTTTCGTTAGCTTACAAATTATAACCGTTTGTCTGTTCTAATAATCTGTATACGTTAAGGCGACGGGTGGCCCTAACTAGCGACGCCAATCGATTCAAATTGATAGCAACTAAACTGCATATCTTTTTAACAATTTCGAAGTTCGAGCCTCTCGGAAAGAATATGTACCTACTATTTATTCAATACTTATAATTAACTTTTTGATCTGTTTTTGCACTCGAAATTGCACATTAACGCCATAAGTGGCCGATTTTGGCGGTAATTCATATTTCGATTTGGAAGCAGACCAAAAAGTTAATTATAAGTATTGGATAAATAGTATAAGTTATTTTCGAGATGCTCGAACTTCTAAATTATTAAAAAGATATCCGGTTTAGAAGCTATCAATTTAAATCACAGGGCGTCGTTATAAGGGCCTAATATAAAATGCGATATCCACTCAGATCTTTCTCACTAACAATAGGTTTATACCTAACTAATTCTATAACTTCAATAAAATCGATAACAAATCTCCATTTTTTCACAGATCGATATCCAACCAATAGACAAGCCAAAAACGGTTGAATATCACGTCGGCCAAAAGGTACCCCGAGAGAACCCGCTAGCCAAGCCGAACCAGAGGCGCCGTAGTGGGGACTCGTTGTCTTCCACGGAAAGTGGGAAGGTGATACTCCGCGGCAAGGGGAACCTCGTCACCGTAGTTCCAGTCACAAAGCAGGCAGGCCGAGAAAGGGGAAGTGAAAGCTGAAGCGAAGGTACCGGATGAAGAGATAGATAGTGCGTTTGAAATCATCCATAAGTTATAGTGAGAGGTGACATGGGACAGTTACATGTGGCGTGGTGTTTGAAATCATCGATAGGTTATAGTGAGAGGTGAGCATGACACAGTCGCATGTGGCGTTTGAAATCATCGATAGGTTATGGTAAGAGGCGGCATGATACAGTCGCACGTGGGGTGGGGTTTGAAATCATTGATAGGTTATAATGAGAGATGACATGTAACAGTCGCATGTGGCGTGGCTCGTGGCGATTGCAATCATCGATAGGTTACAGTGAGAGGTGGCATGAGACAGTCGCATGTGGCGTGGCTCGTGGCGTTTGAAATCATCGAGAGGTTATAGTGACAGGTGACATGAGACAGTCGCATGTGGCGTGGGTCGTAGCGTTTGAAATCATCCATAGGTTAAAGTGACAGGTGACATGAGACAGTCGCATGTGGCGTGGGTCGTAGCGTTTGAAATCATCCATAGGTTAAAGTGAGAGGTGAGCATGAGACGGCGCATGTGGCGTGGCTCGTGGCGTTTGCAGATCATCGATAGGTTATAGTGACAGGTGACATGAGATCGTCGTATGTGGCGTTGCTCGTAGTCAAAGAGCGAGTGATAGGCCTTAGCTCTCTCTTATTCAAGAAAAATTTGTCTCTTAGTCTTATGTTGATGGAAACGTAAAATGGATTGCAGTCCGTGAGTTAAAACATGGACTAATAGATAATTAGTTCCTGGTTAAACTAAAGCATAAAATTGTGTGGAGAATTGCGTCGGACTATGTGGCTTCAGGCATTGTCCGTCACAATGTTTGACGCAGATCGCACGTCATAATGTTTCGTCAAGTTAATGCTAATTGCAATTCGAATTACTTTGGGACCAGAAAAATATTTCCCTCTTAACCAATCGTTGATGCCTTCGACTGGCGGTCGATCAATCGGTCTGGTGACAGCATTCTGAGTAAGTTGCATTAAGCTTAATGTGATGGGTAGGGCACACTAGCGACGCCAATCGATTTTAATTTTTAGCTACTAAACCGGATCTATTTTAAACAACTTCGGGGTTACAACCTCTCGACAAACACTTATACTATTTATTAAATAACCATGCACAAATGCGGACCCAACATTTGTACGCGAAAAGTTGATTCACGCTAAAAGTGGCCGATTTTTGCGGTAATCAATTTTTCGCGTACAAAAACGGACCCAACATTTGTGTGTTTTGAGTGTTTGCAAAGAGGTTGTAATCCCGAAATTGTTTAAAATAGATCTGGTTTAGTAGCTAACAATATATTCTATCGACCCATATGTTCTGTCGACAAACGATAGGACAATAAAATAAAAACAGATAAAGCAATCGTTAAAATAATGCAGGATTAATTTTAATGGACGTTTCTTTTCGTCTATGTGTCGCAGGCGTATTGAAGAAATCCGCCGATTACATACGTTGCGTCGTCCGTCAGTTTAGAAACGCTCACGAATATTATAATCATAAAGTATCTTATTTATACTAAGATACATAGAGGCATCAGTCAACTAGCCAGTGCTAGCGTCATCTAGAGGAAAACGACCAATACTCTACGGGCATGTAGAACGGCCACCTTTGGACCTCATTTTTTCTTTAGTTACTAATGGCCGGCAACTTCAGGTCATTATTTGGAAACCCGCTTTACTAGTGCGATATAAAAATGCATAGCGACATCTATCGAAAAACGCCGCACAACCTGCTCGATTGCTTTTTAAAAGCTCCATCTGTTTTTTACAAGCTCCATCTAACGAAAAACGCTTAACAATTTTCCCATACTAAGGAATAAAATACTAAGTGAAATGACCCTGTATTATGTATAATATCGAAGACAAAATGACATCTCGTTTAATATGATGGACACAAACTAAGTAGAAGATTGAATATGGATAATGTTGACAAGGTCGAAGATAGGCAGATTCAAATCAATTTTCAATAACCGATTGTGATTTGCTTCGATTTGATATTTTTGCCTTCGGTCGGCGCGGCGTAATACATAATAATAAATAACATATTGTCTTTAGCATAATAGGTAGGTACAGTCTACCGGTTTATTCCCGCTGTCCACCCTCTGCTTGTCCACCCCGGGTGGACAGTGAAACAATTGTTAAAAAAATTCATTCGGGGTACACGGTTATATGGCACGTGGCAAGAAGTCAGGAACTAACGCTATTTCCTTCTTGTCTCAGTGCTTTTGACATTTTCCCATAGATTTTTTTAATGTATGTACTAAGTAGGCAGACGAACAGATGGAATCACCTGATGGTGAGCAATTGCCGCCGCCCATGGACACCCGCGACACCAGTAGAGTCACAAGTGCGCTGCCAACCTTTAAACCCCCCCTAAAAATATTGTACAGCGCCCCCATGTCAATGTCACTAAAGTGCCTTCTGATCTTGGCCGGTATCTACATACCTACATAATGCTGAGCGTTTTTAACTGACGGCACCATTATGTAAACGGCGGTATGTCCAAATTGTGCAATTGACATTGTGTTTTTCTAGAAGCCCGATAGCCCAGGCTTGTTATGTAAAGTGAAAAGTATATAGGCTGAATTAAGTTACTAAAAATAAGTAATATAACATAAGTAAATACATCGAACGTAAGTTTTCATGTGTTTTCATTTGACCGTGTGGTCCCCGGCAGAGTAGAATAGGCCACCCTCACTCTTACCGAGGTGTCGTAAAAGGCGACTAAGGTAAAGCTGCTGGCATGATCATCAGCACCCAGAGAAGGAAAACTCTGCATTTATATCAAAACCCTCGCCAACCCGTCTGCCAAGCGTGGTGAGTATGGCACTTACCCCTCATGTGTTTGAGGGAGCCCGTGCCCCAGCAGTGTGGACTTAAATGGGCTGTTGATGAAGTTTTCATGTGATACCATAGAATAATATTATATTATGTGTGATACCTATTCATATTAATGTAAGTTTATATCTCAAGATCAGATATCTGCTAAATACCTACTCGGCAAACAAACAAAGAAAATCTATATTTTATCAAAGTCATCACATTTCCTGTGTTAGGTATATAATTTTAGTAATGAATGCACACATAAGTAATAAAATAATTAGCTTTCGAGTGTTTTATTGTGTCATAATAATTATCTTGACTAGTAGTTAAGAAAGGCAGTGTAAACTTTATTGAAAATGTACTACCAGATTAGTATACTATTACTATGCTAGTATTGTGTAAATCAGCGAAAGCGAAGAGCCAATCTCCTATGTAAAACAATAATGAATTAAATCTCCTATCTTAAATAGGTTATCTTTGTTAGATAGGAGAGGATTTAATTCTTCTACGTGGATAAGGTCTCGCCTTAACCCCAAATGACATAAAAAGAAGGCAATTTTCCCAAAATGTCTAAATAGGAGCTTTGATTATAAGAATAAAAGCTGTTGGCGCACTTTTTAAAAAAGTAAAGTATTTGTGCGCACTGCATTCAACTCGCGCGCTATCTAAGACTTAGTATCAACAAAGGTATTTATCTACATAATGTAAAACTTCTTACAAAGAGACCTAAAAGAAATTATATTCTCAAAATAGATGTTAATATCGAACATATTAAGGTTTATTTTAATTGGTAGGTATTATTATTTCAATGCGTCTTTCATGTAGAAAATTTTGTTAATATTATATTTAATGTTGAAATAAATAAGACTGAATTGAAGACTGCTTTTTATTTCAAAATATTCAGTCGACATAGCTCCTTGTAGGCCACTATAAAATGATATAGTTAAAGGTATAAAATTTTGTTTCCACTCTTGGCCTTCTCTATTGGATTAACTAGGACAGGCGCTGTGGTGTTCAATCCATAAACAACACATCAAATATTCCAATGGAGCCTATCACGTGTGAAAAATCCGCTAGATGGCCTATTATTGGTTTTTTTATTGCTAAAAATAGGCAGACGAGCATGCGGCCCATCTTCAGATGGTAAATGGTAACCGCCGCTCATAGACATCCACAATGCCGGAGCACAGTCATGCCGCCCGTGAAGAAGAACTCTTTTCAAACCTCGTTTAAAAGAGGACATGTAATAGCGATCAAGGAACACCGCGGCTGGAAGCTCATTCCAGAGTTTACATGAGCGTGGGAAAAATGGGCGCTGGAAACGAAGTGTTGGAAAGAAGGGATTGGTTCCAGATAGTATGGGTGGAGTTAACCACGTCGTCTGGTCGTGCGATTGTAAAATGCTGGCCCTGGTATGATATTAAACAGCTCTTCAGAGCGCTCTCCATGGAAGAGCCTATAGAAGAGGCAAAGAGTGCCAAAGTCTCTTCGCGCCTCCAACTCGACTCGTAATTTGTCGGTGAAATCGGGATCCCCAACAACCCGGACAGCTCGTGTCTGCAAGGCAATGGCAATTTGATAACGAAACAGAGAGATTTCTTACATTCGTCCATACAAATTTCTAACTCTACTTCAATCTCGAGTGCTCGTAAATAGGCTCTCAGGAAACAACTGTTGTTTTAATTGAACCTTAGTCTAACAGTCATGTAACAGATTTTTCACACGCGATAGTCTCGACTAATACAAACAGTGAGTTGAGTCGACTATTTTTGTTGAAAACCTTAGATTAAATCAAAATAGCGGAAGACCTGTGACCGCGTGTACCGCTTATATTGGCGTGTCAGACAAGCGGTCGTGTCACACAAATATATTATTTGATTGTATTAAGTGGATAAATGCTACCAAAATGCCTTCGTGCGCTTTTACACGTTGCTTGTACAAATTATTCAATGAAAATGAAATCATATGTCACTCATAAGTAGAAGAAAAGTTGTAATTTCTAATGATATTTCTATATCCATTAATGTTTTGGTCACCATTTTGCAGAACGAGATAGAAATATGACGATATATTAATGTGTGACGAGTTAAGTCCTTTTGACAGGACTCGACTCTGACGCGTTAAACAAACGTGTACAACGCTAAACAAACGTGTGATAGATCGAACGGAACGCTGTGACGTTCAGGTTCATAATGTCCTTTTCCCGAAATGTCCCTCGTTTCAAAAGGTCCCTTGCCCGAAATGTCCCTTTTCCAAAATGTCCCTTTCCCGAAATGTCCTTTTCCCGAAATGTCCCTTTCCCGAAATGACCCTTTCCCAAAATGTCCCTTTCCCGAAATGTCCCTTCCCTACAACAGATACAATAGTAAAATTAGAGACATTTAAAATATTAATGAAATAAAATAAACCTTATTGTCAATCAAATTTTAATAAAAAATAACAGAAATAATCAAGTTGTTTTAATTTCAAACGATTCTACAAGAAACTCAAAATATCCAAACCAAAACGCACTTTTTTACCTATTACCACCCTCACCCCCATTACGTTTACAAAATTCAACACAATTGTCGAGCGAAGCTATGAGTACTTATTTTTGTATATAATTATTGTAACTGTGCTTGTTCTCGTCTTTGAATATTAGTAAAATTAAATGTTTTATGATTTTATTACTAATAATAGTGTATTCGCAGCATAAACGAAACGCATTTGTCAGAGAAAAATATAGTACAAAATGTGGGTAGTTTTCAAAAGTTATGTCTTCATTGTACTTGACTACTTGTACTACTTGACTATATTTGCATTCAGTGTTCGGTTTCTTTACATGGGTAAGATTTTCACTCATGTTTACACATTAGTTACATTTATAATTTTTAACGCAAAGAAACCGAACACTGAATGCAAATATAGTCTCCTAGAATTAACTGTTTACAACGAAGTCATAACTTTTGAAAACTACCCACATTTTGTACTATATTTTTCTCTGACAAATGCGTTTCGTTTATGCTGCGAATACACTATTATTAGTAATAAAATCATAAAACATTTATTAATTTTACTAATATTCAAAGACGAGAACAAGCACAGTTACAATAATTATATACAAAAATAAGTACTCATAGCTTCGCTCGACAATTGTGTTGAATTTTGTAAACGTAATGAGGGTGAGGGTGGTAATAGGTAAAAAAGTGCGTTTTGGTTTGGATATTTTGAGTTTCTTGTAGAATCGTTTGAAATTAAAACAACTTGATTATTTCTGTTATTTTTTATTAAAATTTGATTGACAATAAGGTTTATTTTATTTCATTAATATTTTAAATGTCTCTAATATTACTATTGTATCTGTTGTAGGGAAGGGACATTTCGGGAAAGGGACATTTTGGGAAAGGGTCATTTCGGGAAAGGGACATTTCGGGAAAAGGACATTTCGGGAAAGGGACATTTTGGAAAAGGGACATTTCGGGAAAGGGACCTTTTGAAACGAGGGACATTTCAGGAAAAGGACATTGTGAACCTGAACGATCTGTGAATATGTGTGCATGTAGTTGTGCATCAAGCTTGTTTTCAGTTGTCTCAATTGAAGGGACGTGCCGTCTCTTCCGTTATAAGTTGAAAACTGTTGGAATAACTAATGATGACGATAATCTTTATTTCAAGTGCCCTATGGCGTTGTCAAGATACTACCATTCCACTATTATTAAATCTGTGACCACTCCCATCATCATCAGCAACCCACACTCGTCCACTGCTGGACATAGGTCTCCCCTAATGCACGCCACTGCTCCCGATTTTCGGCCACTCTCATCCAGCCCACACCAGCCAGCCTTCGAATGTCATCATCCCATCTTGTCGCAGGGCGTCCTACACTACGCTTACCGAGTCGCGGTCTCCACTCAAGGACTTTACGGCTCCAACGGCTGTCAGATCTGCGGCTAATATGACCAGCCCACTGCCACTTCAGTTTGCTAATTCGGTTGGCTATGTCGGTGACTCTGGTTCTCTGTCGGATTACATCATTTCTGATGCGGTCCTTTAGAGATACTCCGAGCATAGCCCTTTCCAACCACCACTCCAAACCCCCACAAATTTAATTATCTTTCTAAATTGCAAAACATTATGCAGTTATTTTGCACTTTATATCGTATTATAATTATTGATATCGCAATCGCTTTATTCTAGCCGATAGATACGCGGCCGTTCTCTTTTCTTCGCAAATGGTTATATCTGATAAGCGATACGAGTTCAAAACCAAGATAATTTCGGGAGATGTTATCGTCAATGGGTAGGTACAGGTAGGAAGCAGTACATACAATTAATTATCTACAAAGAGGCAATTTCTACAAATCACATGGCTTTAGCTAAACCGAACAGACAAAACACTTACGTTATTGTAACAAAGTTCCGACACAATGTGAGGGTGAACACTCTCTCTTTTGAGTCGGTCCCTCATGTCTAAGGATCGATGATCAGCATCATGGCTGCATCTGGAGCGGATGATCAGCCTCCACCGGTTTATGTCTAGCGCATCTCTTACAACTGTGCAGAATTTGGAGGACGAGTCTTTTAACTGATCGGTCCACCTTTTTGGTGAACCGCCGCGCGATCTTCTGCCTTCGGTGTTCACAACCACAATCAGTTTTTCTAGATGCGATTTTGCGTTTTTGACATATCTTGGACAGTCTAGCCTTAATTTGGAGCTGGGTCAGGATTGATACATTCGTGACCACTAGTTATGAAAAAAAAAGAAAGAAAAAAATATTATTTTGGACATCACAACACTACATACGAGTACAACATTAGTTACAAAAGAACAAACAAAAAAAAATACAGAAAAAAAAAGAAAACAAAACAAAGGAAAAACAAAAAAATAAGTACAAATAACCAGGCAGTGCATATAATATATTGTGTGTTGTGACCTCCAACATAAATGGTCCCCACTCAGCCTATTGATATCAAAGTTATGTTGATATGAACGCGGTATTTCCGGACCGGTAAGTACGACATTGAAATCAAGTGGCGAAGCGGGTCTTTAGGTGTTTCGCACCGCAAGCGATTCGAACCGCGGTGTGAATCGCCCAAAGCTTCTTTTGAATGGGTCTTTTCGCACCACAGTGCGAATATCCCAAAATCATTTTTGAATGGATCGATTCGAACCACAATGACTTTACAGTATTTTAATTTTTACGGCTGTGATTTTGCATGATTATCTATGTTTTATCTTTCTTCTACTCGTATATTTTATAACTCAATCTGTGATTATGGCATGTTTAAATTTAAAACTTTTGAAAATATTATACATTTTATTATTATCTGTTTTTTTTTTTAACAATCCACATTTCTTATGGTCTGTACGCACAAATCACCTATATATTTTATGCGCGTCTAAACCGGACTTACAAGGAGCATTATACCGTGGTTCGAACCGACCCATTTCAAAAAAAACTTTGAGCGATTCACACCGCGGTTCGAATCTCTTGCGGTGCGAAACGCCTAAAGACTCGGCGAAGCGTGGGTGTTGGCCGCCCGGGGCTGCAGACTTATTTGACGCCCTCTTCGCTTCTCTTTCGACCCTAGGTTTTCAGCCTTTTTGATTTCCACTCCCCCTAAAATAGTCCCCCCCTCCCGCACCCCCCACGCTACGCTACTGTAGAGATACTGAAAATCTTATAGAAAAGAGCCTACTCCTTCCTACGAGGCCGGCAACACATCTGCACTCCTTCTGTAGTGACTGATGTCTATGGACGGCAATGGCTTATCATCAGGTGGCACAGGTGCTCATTTGACTGCCTATCTCAAAAAAAAATCAACAAAGACTTTGGAGCAGCCAATCACTAGCCTAGCTTCTTTACTAAGCCGCGTCGATCAACAGGCGGCCTGAATTATGATACAAGGGTTGCGGGTTCGATCCCCGCACAGTACAAACATTTGTGTGCATGAACATGTTTGTTTGTATTGGTCTGGGTGTTTGCTATGTATTATAAGTATGTATTTACAAAAGAAAAGTATTATATGTATATATTTGTAATCCCACTGTTGATTCTGATATCCGTAACCACCTTGAGCTACCTAACTCGGAGTCAGATCAATGTATGTGATGTTGTGAAATATTTATTTATTTATTTATTTATATGTCTGCGTCTCTAAATACCTATATCTTATTCACTGATAATAATAAGTAATCCGATTAGTATTATTCGTTTGTAAATAATAGATTTGAACACATGAACTATTTACATTAAACACACGTAACGATTTTATCTATAAAATAACCATAAAGATAAAAACAAAAACTTTCACTTGTCAAAATGTACAGTCACGAACTTTAATTTGGGACCCATTTCCGTTAAATGACGTTACAGCATTCATAATGCAATGAGGTCGGAACTATAGTACAATAATGTTGAATGTCAAGTTAAGAGTAAAATGTCTTATCTAATCGAACCTGGAAACGATAACCTCTTTACAAAAAGATATAATCACGGTTTTCTAATTACGAACACATGTTATGTCACTCTTGTCAGTGTCAGTCAAGAAAATAGTTTGTTACATTTTCACAAATAGTAATTTGGCAATAAATAAAATGCTTGCGGCTAATCGTGACCAAATAAGAGTTCAAATTATTGATTTGCGCCAACAAGGAGTAGTCCTTCACGAAATATCACGACAAATAAATGTGACAAGAAACAGTTATAACCCACGTAACAATGGACATTTCAAAATTGCTAAGCTCTGAAACAAAAAATACCATTTCTTTATTTACTTTTCCGCTGCGCGAATATACATTTATTAATTTTTTATATTTCTTATTTACTGAGAAAAAAATTAAAAACTAAAAAACGTAAGATGACGTCATCGGACGGCAGAATGTAAAATATTTCTTTGCTTAGCACATTATAGTTTTAAATTTACGAAATGCCAAACCCATGACATGCAACTGTCAAAAAAAAGACAACTTGTCAACGTTGAATGTATGAATGACGATGACAATGTTGACACTAGTATTATTTACCTTTGACAGTAGTACCTTTTTTTATTAAAACAATGATAAGCAAAGGAATATCGCTGTATTCAGCCGTCCGATGACGTCATTTGGCGCTTACGTCTGTTTAGAATAAAAAGAATTTCAATAATTATTTTATGCATGAAAATGGACAATTTTTGAAAAAAAGAAAAAATATGGGTCCGTTCATTTTATGTCTATTTTCATATAAAAAACAATATGGACATGTTAAAAATATGAAATGTTGTCCATTACTCGAAAAACATTGGTAACGAACGTATGCCCTCGCTTAAGTTGACGTTTTTGGACGGTTGCCCCTAAAAAAGTAAAGTTGTCGATGGTATTATGACTTTGACACGTTAAAATATCTTTGTCTTTAAAATTATCTTTATCTTTTAAATATTAACTCTTAAAAGCGAAAGTTTGCTACACGACATTCAACCCTGAGTGGGTCTCAAATTAAAGCTCGTGACTGTACTAAGATACCTCGACCCGATGGTAGCTTCTGGCACTGGCAAGAACGCACCTTCCCTACGGAAGGTCATAGGTAGATATTAACCCGAGAATGCTACTCTAGATATTAAATCGATGTGATTCGACAATTAAGCTCGGCGGTGAGGAAAACATCGTGAGAAATTGGGATTATGTCTAATATTATATATTTCTTTTCCACGACCTATCAAACGAACGAACTCAATCCGACCAATCGGCTGCCATCATTAGCGAGGTGCGCAATATTGATTCAAATGCTTAGCGCGTAGAGATTAAAATAGCTTGGTAGAATTGTAAAACCCTATCTTGATATGATAAGGGTAACCGGTTCCGGTCCCTGACTATAGGTAAAGACGCCTCTGACCTCAGGAAATAAAAGTCATCATATAGAAACTTACTGCTATATTATTCACATAACATCAATACTGTGGAACCATCACACCTTCATTTTCTTCTTCTTTGGCTTGATCGGCAAGGGCCCTCCTATTTTGAACACCGTACTGTAAAAAAAAATACAAAGTTAAAGGAGAACTGGTAAAAATAATACATATTTGATATTTTTTATAGCAATCTTTTGCAATTTATTCTTAAGTAAATAAGACACTGAAAATTTTCATCTTGTGTTCAGGCGGGCCTCGAACCCACACCTTCCCAAATCCGGGTGAATGTTTTACCAATTAGACCACTAAACGTGTTACTAAGTCGACGAAATTTGTAAGTGCTTGATTCGATTCGTGATTGATCGACAGCTCATGTCGAATCACGCACTTACAAATTTCGTCGACTTAGTAACGCGTTCAGTGGTCTAATTTGTAGAACAATCGCCCGGATTGTGAAAGGTTTGGATTCGAGTATTGATTTAAATTGTTAGCAACTAAACCGTATATCTTTTTACAATTTCGAAGCTACAGCCTCTCAGAAAACACTTATACTATATATTCAATATTAATACCTAACTTTTGTACCCGAAATTTGAAAAACGGACACTTTTGGCGTTACTCCAAATTTCGAGTGCAAAAACAGATCAAAAAGTAGTGCACAGTTATTAAATAAATGTTTGCTTAGAGACTCCCGCTACGAAATTGTTTAAAATAGATCCGCTTTAGTAGCTAAAAATTTAAATCGATTGGTGTCACTTGTTAGGCGTCGCGATAATATTTGCTTACTAACTCAAATGACTACATAATATCGAAGGATTTATTTATTTATTTGTATAATGTTGTTAAGTTATAAATTGATGTTAAGTTTATCTTGAAAGATATTGACAAATTGGAAGGTAAACTTTTGTTACAATATTTACAATCTTCATGTCAATAAAATATATTAACCTTTGACATAACTATTTAATATTAGTTATAGTATTTTTTGCAGTAAAGAACGCGCAAAAAAAAAGTGTTCTGGTGGTCATAGAATCCACGTCTTTTTACGGGAAATTGAGGCAAATGAGCAAGCGGGTCACCTGATATAGTGATCATTGAAAACCGCCACCCATGGTCCTTTCATTATAATCTATCCTAATTATGAAGTCCTTTTTGACAGATGTTAATAGTTCAGTACTAGGGAAGTACCCTTAGAAATCGATACTCAGCGGGATCGATTATTCAATTGGATTTAGGTATATGAAAGATGTGGTCCCCGGTCCCCGGCACGGGACTGGCCGTGTGGTCCCCGGCAGAGTAGAAAAGGCCACCCTCACTCTTACCGAGGTGTCGTAAAAGGCGACTAAGGTAAAGCTGCTGGCATGATCATCAGCACCCAGAGAAGGAAAACTCTGCATTTATATCAAAACCCTCGCCAACCCATCTGCCAAGCGTGGTGAGTATGGCAATTACCCCTCATGTGATTGAGGGAGGCCCGTGCCCCAGCAGTGGGGACTTAAATGGGCTGATGATGATGATGATATGAAAGATATTCCATTGGGTTTATATGAAACGTGTAGAGTTACGTTCTTCGAAATGTCAAAAAGAACTTCATAAATGGAACAGACTGAAGTAGACTACAAAGATTCGGTCTCGTTACTACCCCTTCCCCCTTCCCCTTATTAAATATTTCCTTTTTCCCATTCAATAAAAATACATAGTACAGTCACGCTTTGTACAAAAGATACACTTTGAAACGCATCGATTTTGATTTAAACATAATTTAGATAATCCTAATATTAAGGACGGCTGCCGATAAGATATACCTACTGCTTCAATTAGACTACGATTAATAACTGGTTTAGATTTTATTTTGCAAACAACTGACAATACCAAACACGTGATATTATTTCAAAATATATAGTAGCAAATCAGAGTTGATAAGACATAAAATAATCGAATACAAGGGTTCCCAAAGGGGATTTTCTACACACATATGTATTCTGGGAAAATAGACCTGCCCTTAGGTTTTACAGGTAAAGGACATGACACAGGATATTTTATTCGATTGTTTAAAATTATTATTATTTTTAATTCTAATCAAATTCCACGGACACTGGTTATGTTTGTGCTCGTTTTTTTAAGTGTTTCAAATTATTTATGAAATTTGCTCCGCGATAAAATTTAAAATTATTATTTCGAAACGATTAGTTCCGTCCCTAATCGTCAATATTTTTTAAAACATTGTTTCTTATTTATTTATTTGGGTGTAATATATGTATTTAAGTATATATTTGTGTTCCTCTGTTGTCTGAAATCTGTAACACAAGTGCTTAAGCTACTTAGTACGGAATCAGGTCAACGTATGAGATGTTGTGAGAATTATTATTTGTAAACAAGTCCGTTTGATACAGCTTTGCTATTTCTAAGACCCAGACCTCAGACAATCAGGCCAAGCCTTAGGACCTTATAAAATATAACATTTTAAGAAATCCATTTTAAAAATAGCTTAATTAAACAAGAGTTTATACTTACTGGCATGTTGTGCAGATTGGGCTGAATTTACAGAACACTGAAAAGAAAACAATGTTTTAGATATAATTATATTTTATTTCACGCGAATAAGGGACTAAAGAGCATCTGTGTAAGAGCACACACTTGTAACACACATAACACTTGTGAACTCAGCTAAAAATGTTTAACTCGCAAAAACCGACATTATTAAGTCATAGGTGGGAGACGAGTAGACGGATCACCTGATGGTAAGCCGCCTATGGAAACTTGCACTGCAGAGTCGCAAGCCATCCCAACCATTTTCCCTCCGAATTAGGACTCCCGAAATAGGTCGATCGACGGTTATCGTAAACACCCAACACAAAAATCTGTTTATCAACAAACATTTGTGTTGATGCGGGAGTCAAACTTTAATAAAATTAGTCAAAATTAAAATATATTATATAATATATATACAACTGAATAAAAATAATTCAAACCATAAATCAATCAAGCTTATAAAATAACATTCCATCCATCTGTATTATCATTAGACGCGAGCCACATCCAGGAGCGCTTCTGCGTAATACTACGGGTCAAACAAACCAGTCCGTACCACGAATTCGCACGATGTTTACCGATCATACGTGATCATTTTTGCTTCACTTGGTGCTTGGTATTATCGCCGCGCGTGAACACAACGGGAAGTATTTAAACATATATGCGTTCTGTTTATATTTTATAATGGCGTTCTATCCTGCGATCTGTTTCATTGCATCCATAATGTTTGGTTGTAACTTACGAATGTCCAAAACACTATTTTTATACTTAGTTTGTAAAATTATTCTCATGTAAGTGAATGTAAATTCTTTTGAGAAATAAAGATCTTTAACCTCAAACCCGTGACTCTTGCGTCTCAACCACTGCACTAAACGGGTCGTCACCGTCAATGATAGATGAGTGTTACATCATCACTACACAGTAAAGTGGTTGCCTCGGTGGCGCTGTGGTTAGTGGGTCGCACTTTAAAGCGACGGCTGCGCAAGAGGTCCCGGGTTTGATCCCCGGGTCGGGCCAAAAATTTGTACCTTCGTTTTCGGTAAGAAATTCTTAGTGAAGTTGGCGGTCTTGTACCCCCGTGCCTCGGAAAGCACGTTAAGCCGTTGGGTCTGCGCCCAATCCCTCTCCGGTCGTGTCACGCTGGTGTCCCATCGGAATATGAGTGTAAGGGAAATAGAGAGTGCACTTGTGTTTGCGCACACACTTGAGCACTGTAATATATCCTACGTACGTGGCTGATCGTTGAGATTGGCCGCCATAACCGTAATCGGTTGGAGGATATTACACAGTAAAGACCTACCAGGATCAGAGGCATTACCATGAGTTTGAAATACTATCTTCGCTATCCAAAACTATTGCTCTGTCTCTTTCACATGCACCACAATGAAAGGGACAAAGCGATAGTTTTCGATAGCGAGAACAGTTTTTCTAACTCAACGTAAGGGTACTGAAGGCGGTTCAGTGACATTGACAAGAGGGCGTTGTACAGCGCTTTTTCTATGCGACCTATGAAATGTCAAAAAAGCATTAGTTCCGACATTTGTCACGTGCCAAATAACTGTGATCACCCAAACTCGCTTTCGTTGGCTACTTTTACGCAATATAATATATTTTTTTATACATAGAGTAATTCAAGTTGGTGATGATGATGAATTCAGGAGAAAGGTTTATATATATAATAATAATATAACACATATTATATTGCACCTGTGCGAAGCCGGGGCAGGTCGCTAGTGAATGATAATATAAAGGAAAAGTTTCGACATACTGACCTAATCTCAATAAAACAGTGCTCAATTTATACTAAAAACCGCATTAAGGGGACGGATAGCCTAACTAGCGACACAATCGATTTAAATTGTTAGCTAACTAAACTGGATTTATTTTATACAATTTCGGAGCGGTAGTCTCTAAGCAAACATTTATAATATTTATTTAATTATTTAGCACTAATTTTTGTTGCATCTGTTTTTGTACTCGAAATTTGGAAAAGTGGCCGTTTTTGGCGGTAATTCAAATTTCGAGTTTAAAAGTAGAACTAAAAGTTAAATATAAGTATTAAATAAATAGCACAAGTGTTTTTCGAGAGGCTACAGCTTCGTAATTGTTAAAAAGATATCCGGTTTAGTAGCTAACATTTCGAATTAATTGGTGTCGCTAGTGTGCCCTACCTGTAACATTAAGTTTCTAATAATAATAAAATCGATTTATTGAGTCGAAATTGTTATTTACGCCATAAAATTAACTATCAATGCAAATCTTATCTCAGTCGTAAAATATCATTACCATTAAATTTTTATCTACGGGGATTTCACATAAAACAACACATTATTATTATCATTGTGTGATCTGTCCTCTATTTTGCTGATATTGTTTTTAATAGACTTCCATTTCTACCATTTGCTCAGCCGTAAGAGAAAACATCGTGAGAAAACTTGCACGTCTATGATACCTATAAGTCTAGTCTACGAATAATTTGTGGATGGAAAAGTCGAAAGCAGAAACTTTAAGTTAGGAACTTTGTTTGGACTAGTTAAGAGATAAACATACTAATAGTCCTTACCCCTCTGAGGTGAGCCCGAGAGAAGCGGCACAAAGAAGGTGCCGTTTATTTATTTTTTGCTTACTTCTCGAAAACGATGCTTCGTACGAAATTTTGCTGTACTACATATAGCCAATTGAATTCTCTGCAACTTTGTCTTTGCACTTTGTATCTATTTCCTAGTGTTGCCAAGCTATGAGTTTATTAAAATGGTAGATTTTCAAAACTGTTCTACACTCTTTTCTGGCATACATTTATTCTCAGCTGCAACCATAGATTTCATACACACTTTTAGAAGCTGGCAATGATAGAAGATAGATACAAATTGTAATAGCCTAAGTTGTGAATTCATCGTCAGTCCATTTAACTCCCCACTGCTGGGGCACGGGCCTCCCTCAATCACATGAGGGGTAATTGCCATACTCACCACGCTTGGCAGACGGGTTGGTGAGGGTTTTGATATAAATGCAGAGTTTTCCTTCTCTGGGTGCTGATGATCATGCCAGCAGCTTTACCTTAGTCGCCTTTTACGACACCTCGATAAGAGTGAGGGTGGCCTATTCTACTCTGCCGGGGACCACACGGCTAAGTTGTGAATTAATTGGCTTTTATCATGTAGTACAACAAGATTTCGTACGAAGCATCGTTTTCAAGAAGTAAGCAAAAAATAAAAAACGGAAGTCCCGTTTTTTTATTTTTTAACACGGAGCACACGTAGCCTACAGTCAGCCCGGTAGAACTGGCTAATCGCCGATGTAGCCTACAGTATACTGTAGCTTAGGGTATTGTAGACCACAGTATACTCACCGCTGAAGCAGTGATGTAGCCTACAGTATACTGTAGCTTAGGGTATTGTAGACCACAGTATACTCACCGCTGAAGCAGTGATGTAGCCTACAGTATACTGTAGCTTAGGGTATTGTAGACCACAGTATACTCACCGCTGTAGCAGTGATACAAATACAAATCTTTTATTTGTAAAACATAGGTGGATTGATACAGGTGTTAAAATGTTTTTGTAAGTGTAGCACTATGTCTTGCCCTTTGTAGGCGTACAAATATAGGTATAGGTAGGTAGGTAAATAATTATTTATAATTAATTTTGATGTAGCCTATAGTATAATGTAGCTTTAAGCTACTCTAAGCCATAGAAAATCTAATGGAGTATTGTATATACTCAACGCTGGAAGTAAGCTAATACTATTGTAGCCTACAGTAAACTCACCGCTAAGGCACACGGAGCACACGTAGCCTATGGTCAGCAGCTCGCGGTGGCAGAAGCACGCGGCGCGGTAGTCGACCCGACCTCGTCCCGGCAGGACCAGCTTGTTGCGTTCCGACGCGTCGGGGAGGAATACCCACTGCGGACGGAAATAAAACTTATAAAGCAATCGCTTTTATCAAAACTGGCAAATTTCTTCAAAACAAAATCCATGGCATGAAATCAATGGCGACTATGTTTGCAGAGGCGCATATTGACGCCTTCCACACGATAATCCGGAAGAGGTGCGCCTCGCTTCTGAGTCGTATCCGTGGAGCCGGACAGTATCCTGGGTGCACTAGCGAATAGGTCGGATTCGCCCATGCTGAAACGCTGGATCGGCTTACACGCCATAAGAGGCGGGTAGATGTGTGCCGACTTCCACCTATCTTTGTTTAATACTTTATCATTAAATAATACGTGCTAACATAGTTTTATAAGTTAATATTGTTACTAACACCTATATGGACTCTGTGGTCTGATATAAAGTTTTTCGTTCATTCCGTTCATTTCGTTCATTTCATTCGTTTCATTCGTTTAATTCGTTTCATTCGTTCCATTAGTTTCATTCGTTTCATTCATTTCATTCATCTCATTCATTTCATTCATTTCATTCATTTCCTCACTCCTCACCTCACTCCTATAATGTGGCGAATCTCCATCTAGCGGATTTTTCACACGCGAAAACCCTCATTGTAATACAGATTTTAGAATTTTGCTACGTGAAACGAGTTAACATTATACTTCGACAAGCTTGGCAACACCCTAAGTAAGTGATTTCAAAAATAAGGAAAATTTAGAATTATTCGACTCACGAGACGACATGACTTGCAAAACGAGTAGTTTTGCAAGTCACGTCGAAGCGGAAATTTAACAATAGGTCTCCTGAGCCACCATCCCTCTTCCATTTCGTAACCATCACCGTAACTACGTAAGCGTGAAGGGACGTCGGTACTAACCAGCAAGTACTGCAGCAAGCCCTCGAGCGACGGCACCTTCAGGTACAGGCCCCCGGTGATGTCGCAGCCCTGCTGCAGCAGACTCAGGTGCTTGTCCAGCGAACACACGTCTATCAGCACTTGTTGTTTCTGGAACAATTTACCAAATATACATTAGAGATGGACCGTAAAAAGGGTCTTCGATCGAATGCCTTGGTAACCTAGTAACAACTCTATGGATCAATGTTGTCTGAAATGAACAGATTTTATATTAATTTTATTGCCAGCAATGATACCACGAAAAGCAGATATAACTTGGTAATCGTATACACGTTTTTAAGGTGACGGGTAGGGCATACTAGCGACGCAAATCGATTTTTATTTTAACTAAACCGGATCTATTTTAAACAATTTCGGGGTTACAACCTCTCAGCAAACACTTATACTATTTATTAAATAACCATGCACACATTTTGGGTCCAAAGCATACGCGAAAAATTGATTCACGCTAAAAGTGGCCGCTTTTGGCGGTAATCAATTTTTCACGTACAAAAACGGACCCAAAATTTGTGCATGGTTGTTTAATAAATAGTATAAGTGTTTGCCGAGAGGTTGTAACCCCGAAATTGTTTAAAATAGATCCGGTTTAGCAGCTAAAACTTAAAACCGATTGGCGACGCCAGTGTGCCCTACCCGTCACCTTAAAGTGACGAACCTATTTATTCTCTGACTGTACTTTAAAAAGACAGCGTCCTGTCATTTTGATACGGTCAACAACAGGCGTGTTGTTGACCGTATCAAAATGACAGGACCAATCTGACAAACGGCTTGGCCAAGCGGAACATTTCATTTTTTTCATAACAATAATGAGTAGATACATAAACATTTTTGGCGATCACTTCATTCTATATTAATTCTCACAACATCTCATAGGTTGACCTGATTCCGTACTAAGTAGCTTAAGCACTTGTGTTACAGATATCAGACAATAGAGGAACACAAATATATACTTCAATACATATATTACACCCAGACACTGAACAAACACAAGTGTTCATCGCACGAATGTTTGTCCAGGGTGGGGATCGAACCCACGACCTTTGGCGTAAGAGGCAGGGTCACTACCAATTGCGCCATCCGGTCAGTCAACATTACCTGCGCAGTAAAGAAAACGTTCATATAGTTGATGTACTGCGCGGCCGTGTCCGAGCTGCCCGTCACGATGAGGATGCGGCTGCTCATGCGCAGGCCGGGCGGTACTTGGCGGCGCATCTGGAACCAATAACTTGCAACTGTGCTAAACGTAATAACGAATCTGGTGCCTTAATTTAAAGCGGTCCCTTAACAAACGATAATATACCTGTCGCATCCGAAGGAGACAGACAACGCATATGAAAGGGAGAGAAAATCTGATTAGGTCTACGTCTGCTTTAAATTAGGCCCTCTAGTTAAGGTGACGGGTAGGGCACACTAGCGACGTCAAACGATTTTAATTTTTAGCTACTAAACCGGATCTATTTTAAACAATTTCGGGGTTACAATCTCTCGGCAAACACTTATACTATTTACTTAAAAGCATGCACAGATGTTGGGTCCGTTTTTGTATGCGAAATATTGATTCACGCCAAAAGTGGCCGCTTTTGGCGTGAATCAATTTTCCGCGTACGCGTAACCATATGTAATAAATAGTATAAGTGTTTGCCGAGAGGTGGTAACCCCAGGTGGTAATTGTTTAAAATAGATCCGTAGAGACAAATGTTGGGTCCGTGCACAATGTGAAAAATTGATTCACGCCAAAAGTTGCTGCTTTTGGCGTGAATCAATTTTTCGCGTACAAAAACGAAATTTGTGCTGTCGATTGGCGTCGCTAGAGTGCCCGACCCGTCACCTTAAGGCGATATTGCGACGATACTAGCGCCGCCAAGTGATTTATATTAATTGTGAAGAATAGGAGATTTTTTTTTAAATGAGTAACAAATACTTTACCGAAATGATTTACATTTTTTTGCGACCCTCGTATGTAATAATTTCTCCTACAAGTGACAATAAACTGAAAACATTGTAAATCATTTCCGTTTTAAAAAATGTCTTCTATTCGCCACTGCCAAAATAAATTGTTTGGCGGCGCTAGTATCGCCGCAGTGTTGCCCTAATTTCATGGTTTGTTGTCAAAGTGCCAACTATCGACAGCACACTGTATTAGGGTACGACCGCACTACAATACAACGTTTTCTCCCGTCAAAATAAGTACAATTTGTATAAAATTGGATAGAACGGTCCAACAAGATCATTTATTTCAAGACCGAAGACCAATGAGACCTCTATGAAAAGAGCGTATTCCTTTTTAGAAGGCCGGCGGTGCACTTGTGTCTCCTTCGGTGTTGCAGGTGTCCATGGGAGACGGTGGTCTTTTGCTATCGGGTGATTCGTCTGCTCGTTGGCCTTCAAACTCCAGAATTAAATAAATAAAAAAACACACATTAACAGAAAGAAGTCTTTGACTCCCACACTAGGCAGAGCCTGTCTCGTGGGTGTCAAATCCTATGAATTTCCGCTATGGCTAATTGTCTAAATTAAGACTAAAGTGACAAACTGAATGTAATCTTCAAAAAATCTAAATGTAATCAAAAATACTGAAATTTAAGTTATGGCTGTAAGCACGTTAGTGAAGTAGTGTAATTAATGTATGTACAACCTGTGCGGATAAAGAATGGGATCAGAAATGGCGGCGCATCTATTTACTTCTCGCTCGCACACTATTTGCGTCTATACTCGCACCCCACGAGTGCGAGTATAGACGCCGCCATTTCTGATCCCATTCTTTATCCGCACAGGTTGTTATGTGTGTAGCGTAATTGCATGCTCGGATTCCTACAACCTCCCATATGAAAGACATACATTATTATACTGAGTTGCCATCACTATTCAACATCCTGTTTGCTGAAATAAGAGTATATTTATTACTTACCCTTGCAATAAAACAGAGAGCCATGGCCAAGGCACCAGCAATCAAAGATTCCCCTGGTTTCCCTTCTTGTGGCTGACTTTTAACTAAATTAACTAACCTGAAACATAAACATTAGCAGCATGTAATAACTGTTGCCGTGTGGTCCTCGGCAGAGTAGAATAGGCCACCCTCACTCTTACCGAGGTGTTGTAAAAGGCAACTATGGTAAAGCTGCTGGCATGATCATCAGCACCCAGAGAAGGAAAACTCTGCATTTATATCAAAACCCTCGTCCCAACCCAACCCGTCTGCCAAGCGTGGTGAGTATGGTAATTACCCCTCATGTAATTGAGGGAGGCCCGTACCTCAGCAGTGGGGACTTAAATGGGTTGATGATGAATAACTGTTGGAGGGATAGGAGGGCAATGCCTGTTTAATCCAGCATTGTTTGTGTCTTAATATAGTATAGTAAAGTAAATAAATATTATATTTTATGATAATTTACCTCATTTTTATTGTTTTCTCCACTAATGTAAATAATTCATACTGTCCATCTATTTGTCTTACATCCAATGGCTTTCCTGGGGATGGGTACAGATATTCACTGAAAAATGAAATAAAAACTCATTAACTCAATCCTGTACTAAATATTTTCAGCATTTGTAATAAGGAAATCAGACCACAGAGAGAACAAAAATATATTACTGAAAATTAATCAATAAATCAGCTTAAAGCTGTCCACTGCTTAATTAAAGCCGACCTAATGACGACAGCCTTGTGCAATTTGCATTATTGCATTTTCTAAACTTAATGAAACTAACAAAATACAGAAACATCATTTAACACATAGAAAATGCAGATCTCATCTCAGTGAGTCATACCCAGTTGTGTCCAAAGCTGTCTTTGGAGCTCCAGGTACACTTGGACAATGAGACTAGTACAACCTGTGCAGATAAAGAATGGGATCAGAAATGGCGGCGCATCTATACTCGCACTCGTGGGGTGAACCCATTCTTTATCCGCACAGGTTGTAATTACAATAAAGCAACTGCCCTCTAACCTTTGCAATACTTAACGAGGAAACAAGACAAACTAAATCATGGTTACACATTCAGAATCGTTATCATGTAAATTGTGGGTATCCAGTTTTGAGTAATTCTCACCAATGTCTTCCCGCACCACTCAGCTAGGAAGCTAGAAGATATTATCCAAACCAAAATTTTTACTACTTCCTTTGGAAGAAATAATAAATAAATGAACCTTTTATGAAAATGACATCCAATAACAGAAAGCTGATTGCGAGCCTTTTGCATTAAATGGGAGTTAGCGAACGCGATGACTGCATCAAGGCATCCAGTGAGGACTTTGGGCTCTTCCGTAATGTAACGCTGGTTCGGATTTGTGTCAACGATTATCACCAGCAGGCTGCTGTCTGATGGAACTGAAAAGCATAGATATTTAAATGTATGTTTTGTGAAATTACCAAAAAGAAATAGTTTTAGCTCAGTAGGTATTAGATTAAGGAAAATGTAATTACCTAAGAAAGTGTATACAAGTTACTGCTTATGCTATAAGTATAGTATATAAGTAAGTAACAAAAGAAATTATAGTATGTAATCAGAAATAATGACCTGTTAGCCTAATGGTTTAAATACCGGGTTGTGATCTCGGGGTTCTGGGTTCGATTCCTGGGAAGAGATAAAAAAAAGAATGATTCGATTTTTTCGAATAGCTCAGGTTTGTGATCCGCATTAGGCAAGCATAGTGATTAAGCCT
Organism: Marasmia exigua; assembly: GCA_019059595.1. Classification (NCBI taxonomy): domain Eukaryota; kingdom Metazoa; phylum Arthropoda; class Insecta; order Lepidoptera; family Crambidae; genus Marasmia; species Marasmia exigua. The sequence goes on from CM032484.1 coordinate 11,822,576, forward strand.
AATGCCATCATAATATAGATTTCTATTATGGAGGCCTTTGCCCTGCAGTGGCACAGTATATAGGATGATACTATGTAATCGGAAATACACAAATAAATAGATAAGATTTTGTTTACATATTCTTTTGAGGTTAGAGAAGATAAAACTAATTGGTTATTATTGAACAAAAACCAAATAGCCCATCTATAATAAAATTCAAATAGAATAGCTGTAACCATTATCACTTTTAAAAGACGACGATAGCAAGAAAAGTCTTCCGGCAAAATTGTTTTAAACTTACGTTCATCATCAGCCATTTTTATTTATTATTTAAAGTCTAGGTATATTATTATAATACTCTTTGAGACTCTCTCATTCACACTTCTCTACAGTTAGGTATTTATTTACAATTTTTAAAACCGTACGTATTGGTTTTCAATTGAATACATTAATATAATATTACAATACACAAAATATTTTTTATTTTGTTGCTTGCTATTTTTTTTTAAATTAGTGTTCCCTCTATACTGATTTAAATTTCCCTGAAACAATATGATAACATTTTACCCAGGTAAAGATTGGTCAAAAATATTATTTTCAACTAATCTTTATCCGTGGATAAATTTATGGTAAAAAATTCTCTGTTTATGGTATACTTACTCTCAGATTTGTATAGAATGACAGCGCTATATCATAGATTGAGCACCGGATTACAGTCCGATCACGATTATTTGGCACGTGGTATGTCACGCATTCCGTCTGACTTATGAGTCAGACGGAATTAATGCTGTTTTAAAATTTTCGCATAAAAAAAAACCTGTTACAACACGCCCTTGTCAATGACAATAAAGTGCCTTCTGATATTGATCTTGGTCAGTCTGTGAGAGTGGTTGAATAGGCCCATAGAGATAAAAATCCTAAGACGAAGTTAATATTTTATTAGTATCCCTATTATAGATTGTGATTTTATTCTGTTTAGCAAGTTCTCAAGCTTCAGAAGTTAATTTGTTATTTTTTTTACCTCTCTGAATATCTCCGTCTGAAAAATTCACAGATCTAGTAAACAATGATTTAATAAATAAGTTAAAATTAGAAGTTTGTGTTATGTACATACCTACTGTAGACATAAATCTTAGTTTTAATTTTAATTCTGGATAATTTGCAGAATTCAAATTATATCATTTGCATGCCAAAGTTGATAAAATATGTTAACTTTGTTACTATGTAAACACCTTATGTATTAACCATATTTTAAGCAAATAAATATTCTTATTCTTAAATAAGGTGAGCAATATTTTTCAGCCGAGAATGAATTAGGTAGTACGAGCCATATAATAAATACCCATACTTAAAAAAGATGGGTTTTTTTACGGGCTTTTCCTTAAAGCTCTTGGGGAACTTTTGTCTCCCGAATTGTATAGGAATATATCCTATGGTGGCAACATTAATACGTCAAGATGACATTTGTGACACTTCTTACCGTCATTTTATTTTTGCGTTTTATTTTAACGTTTCATATGGCTGAAGTCATACGGTATGGTTTATAACCGCAATTTTGTGAAATTATCCAAAACGTGCCGATTCCCTCATGGGGCCCGATCGTTCTAGTCTAAGTTAGTAAGTAAGTCTGGTCTAAGTCCCCAGGAAAAACGCGGAACTAAAATGTGAGACTCCTTGTTTCATGTTTTTCCGCGAGACTTCTTTCGTGGCGCGGACTTTAGGTCTAGCATCCCCTTTGGGGTGCCACAATCTAAAGAACACAGACGCGACACTTTGCTATGAGCAAAGTAATAGGCTTTAATTTATTACAGACAACTTCTTCCCTGCAGACTCTCAACTTCCACCTCTTCAAATATCACATAAAAATTCAACGACTCTTGCTTGACGCTTGCCCCGATGCCGTTCGATGATGCACTACCAAATGCGCCATCAGGCTGGCCAGTTGGACATGTTTGTCTAGAGTCTATCTTTAGAGATGGTTCCTCGCCAGGACAGTGTTCTGCTATTCCCCGGCAGAATAGGAAAAAAAAATGTGGTGATGATGGTTTAGCGATTCCCGGATAATACAAGCAAAATTTCAAGAAGCTTTGATTACAATTTCTTTTAAAAGATGAAGGATTAACTATATCTATAAATAAAACGTTTTTAGTTTCCCTCCTGGGTCCAGGACTGTAGCAAGAGTCAGTGAAGGTAGGTCAGCATTGCTTACGTATCGTCTACGACGGGGAAGTCCCATTTTTATGGTATGGCATTGCCTTATTATGCCCTGCCTAGCTACGGGCCTGCCAAATGTTTTTCCCTATAGGTACCTACCTAAGTTTTAATAATAGGTCAATAAAATGTTTAATTTACCTACCTATCTCGTTATGATAAAACTAAAAACTATTTGTAAAATTAGGTCTCTTATCTTTAATCTCTGAGGAGTACCTACCTATAAGTAATCATACTCGTAATAATGGATCATTCATGTTCAAGAACAAATAGACTTATAAAGTAGTGAGTAGCATTCCCTGAGCGCCCCTGGCGTAGGCTATATCTGTATTGTGTTAATCTAACCCTTAGATCCTCAAACTATGCCCACAAACGTAACCGCTAAACTTAGAAAGTTTTTTTTACGTGACAGGCAGACGAGCACTGGATGGTAAGCGATTGCCTCCAGGACACCTGCAACACCAGTGGAGTCACAAGTGCGCTGCCAACACAGAACTACATCATCAACACAGCTTAGGCGCTGTATGGTGGCCGTGTGGCCAGTGGTCCCCGGCAGAGTAGAATAGGCCACCCTCACTCTTACCGAGGTGCCGTAAAAGGCGACTAAGGTAAAGCTGCTGGCATGATCATCAGCACCCAGAGAAGGAAAACTCTGCGTTTATATCAAAACCTTCGCCAACCCGTCTGCCAAGTGTGGTGAGTATGGCAATTACCCCTCATGTGATTGTGGGAGGCCCGTGCCCCAGCAGTGCGGACTTAAATGGGCTGATGATGATGATGATGAGGCGCTGTATAATCCGATTTTCTGTGCGACAGTTTCTGTTTTCCTTAATATCTGTTAGGTAATTTTAATTACCCTATACTACTATTGATACCCATAAACCCTCTGCGTTCCACGCCTGTGCCATATCAGTTGGGACATAGCTAGTATGAGCAGCACAAGCACACAGCAAAAAACCACCAATTTTTAGGCATGGAAGCTGCATGAAAGCGTGTTGAAACCAGCATGAAAGCGGGTCATATTGTTAGGCAGTGCAAAAACGGGTCTGGTGTTACCCCGAGAAAGACTGGTGATAAATCCAAAAGTTTGAGCGCCACAAAGTGTCAAGCGACAATAGCATGAAATCGTGTTGAAAGCAGGACACAACGGGTAGAAAGCAGTATGAAAACGAGTAAAAAAGACATTTGAAAGGGGGTATAGCATTAGCGCGTTAACCTTAGCGTGGTTGGCCTGTCCCCACCAGTGGGGACTGATGAATCCAAAAGTTTGAGCGCCACAACCTAACTAATTGTTTAGAAAGCGTCAGGCGACAGCCGTCGCGATGCCACCGATACATATTTGTCAGCCGCGCATGCCTTACATTCTGGCGCAGGACAATTCATCATGATCGGCGCGGGCGCACCCTTCAATTCGTTTTTTTGTCACAGATAATCTGAAAAATAATAGTTTTATTTACTTCTCATTTTGGTTTGTAATTGGCCTTAATTTTGGAGCTTTGTCTTTGAAAATAAATTGAGACAGTTAACATTATTGCTTAAACTGTTTTCCCCTGTACTACATATATTCACCCTAGATGAGTCTGTAATTGGAGAATAGTTTAGATTACGCTAAAGATTCGATACAGACAGACACGCGTGCGTGCACTCGTGCGTGTATAGCGTTGGTCCTTAGATTACTACAATCTGATAAAATCCGTCATTTTCTTGTGATTAGGCGCCGACTTCAGTAACACCTTTTCTCGGGTGTACTGTTAAAAAATCGCCTTCAAAAACCACGAACTAAAAAGTGTAAAATAATATTTTAGCACTTTTTAGCCCGTGGTTTTTTTTTCAAGCTTTTTAGTGTCTTATTTTTTGGCAGCCCCCCCCCCCCCCCTCCCTCCCTTCCCCCTTTCACCCCCAAAAAATAACTAACAAACTAATTGTTGTACTTACAATTAGTTTATTCATTTATTTTATTTATATTATGACAACCAACAAGACACACACTACAACAATTCTTAAAATTAACGCAGTAAATAATTCTAAGTGCTGTCTTAATTATAGGTTGCCACGTATGCAAGGTGGGCTTATAATAAAAAAGGAAATCCTACTTAACTTACTAAGTATTGAAAGAGTTATCCTGTAACTCCTTACCCTTGAGGAGTTGACCTTCCATCATCAGCAGAGCCACAAAATTAATGCAATCAGTTGTAAATACTGGTGCAGTTTTGAAAAAAGATACAAAATCATTACGTGTGCCTATAAAATTTAAGGGCTTCTAATATTTTGGCAAAGTGGAGCCTATCTTTATGTTACGTGCAAGATGATGACCGTACACGAAAGATGAAAAATAAAAGAAGAAAGAACATTTGAGAGCGAGCCTTTATTCTAGATCGTCCTCGGCATCTTCGAGCTCCTCCTCGAAGACTGGATAGGGATTGTCCCTCAGCATGAACTCGCCTTCCTCATTAGGCTCGTAGGCGGACACTCTGGCTTCCTCCAGGGCCCTTGAGTTCCAGGCTCCGGCACAGTTGTAGTGTCTTCTCAGGCGCAGCACGTCCCAGCCTGTGACACGGACTGACTGACCGAGCACGCCATTGTAGGGCTGAAAAGGAAAGAGTAGGGGATACGATTAGAATCAACCTACACCCTCCTGAGATTTTCCTACTATGCTCAGGAAACCTAAACTATACTAGGTCTAAACTGAATTTAAGCAGAAACAGACTGTTAACAAAATATTCTGTTGGTCAAATATGTAATCGTTCTTTTTTTTATGCTGGAGGCGGACAAACGAGTAAGCCAGTCACCTGATGGAAAGTAATCAACGCTGCGCATGAACATCCGCGAAATCAGAGAGATCGCTAGTTCTTTTGGCGAAACTTTCATGCGGCAATTGTGCTACGTTTAGTTCAAACTCACCCTAGTGTTAGACACATTCTAGATAACTGTATTTTATTATTTCTCTGCGACATAATTTTATTTTGTTAGGACTTTTTGTTCGAGCTCACCCGAGTGGTGGATATAGTAGGCTGCCTATTCCTGCTGAAGAAGTGGGTGCCGTAGTGCATGCAGCTGCCGTACTCGTAGGGGACATTCAGGTTCGATACCTGGGTGTTTGTGAGTCTGTTGAAGTTGTGGGCCTGACCTGAAAAAATAATAAATTAACGTTCAAGCATTGACCGCACGTTCCGAGGTCTTCTCTATCGTTTTCTTCTTTGCGGTCGTGCCTTTCTTGAAATACCTTTACCGAGGCGGTGACAAGGTCTTTCCATTCTTCCCTATCCTTCGCTTGTCTTTGAGCAATCGGCAAAGTGAGTCCGTTTACATTCCTTATATGGTCTGACCAACAAAGAGGTAAACGGCTTCTTCGTCTTTTACCATTGAACTTCCCCACAGCAACCAACTTGTCCAAGTTGTCGAACTGTCTCTGGGCGATATGGCCAAAGTAACCTACTTAGTATTCTTTGGGAACAGAGGGTCGACAGTCTGCTTTGATCTTCAGTAACGTTCCAAGTAAGGCAGGGCAAATATAAACTCGCCTGTTTACGGTTTCGTCAGTACATTATAGCGAGAGCTACTAAGGCCCGAGGCGCCATACCATAGATTTGTTATCGTATAAAAATTGGTCGAATCAGACCTAGAAGTTGATGATGGCAAGTTACGCCGTCCACCTTATCTTCGTCTCCATCAAGGATACTAAGCCCTCCAGTCCGCGGTGTAGATAACACTCGTACTATGAAATGCCACTGCATATTTTTTTTGAAGAGTTACCTATAAGTAATTGGTAAATAAAGACAAAGATTTCGTTTCAATCCATGAATTTCGTCTCAGGCTCCAAGGCTCAGTCTGTAAACCAGAGCAGCAGCAGATTCGGTCACTGCAGCAAATGATGAGGTAGCCATTGTTCGACTGACCGGATGGCGCAATTGGTTGTGACCCTGCCTCTTACGCCAAAGGTCGTGGGTTCGATCCCCATCCTGGACAAACATTCGTGCGATGAACACTTGTGTTTGTTCAGTGTCTGGGTGTAATGCATGAATTTAAGTATATATTTGTGTTCCTCTGTTGTCTGATATCTGTAACACAAGTGCTTAAGCTACTTAGTACGGAATCAGGGTAACGTATGAGATGTTGTGAGAATATGGCCAAACGGTCGGGTGTGCATAAGGCGGCGCCGACCACTGGCCGCCGACGTCGACTACTTCTGAGCCGGCGGCATTTTCTTCAAGTCATGAAAAAAAGGTTTTGATTGGTCCGGCAATATTTTACATAATAGAGTAATAAGTAAGAGGGTTTCTGCAAAAAAGTTGTACAACGTAAAATTTACCTTGTTCGATGTTGTTCCAGTGGATCCTGACATAGGTATATCTATCATGGGTGGAGTGCATGTGGAAGAACCCGAGGGAGTGGTACAACTCGTGGATGATGACCACAGCATTGAAGCAGCCCTGGCCAATGTTAGCGCGAGCCAAGTTGTAAATGCTGATCTGACGGTTGGCTTGAAAACCTACGTGGGCGTAACAACCAGTTGGCCTTCCCTGAAATAAGTAATAGTATAGAACAGTATAGCCTTTTTCACGGTTATAGTGTCTTAACACATAGAAATTAGTCTTGTAAATAATTCTATGATCTAGCAGTATTTTATCTCAACCTTAGGTTTGTAATTAATGTCAAAGCCGCGTGGAACGTCAACACGCGGTAGAACTGCCTGCATGCAGTACCTATTCGTAAAAGGAATATATCTAATAATTGGGAAAAATACAATAGGAAGATTCGATCTGGCAACTCTAGCGGTTGCCCGAAAGTATACCGAGATACGAAGCGATGGCGTTCTGCCTGCGGTGAAATGATTTAGTGAACAAAGGCGGTCTAAAATCTCACGGGTGCCATACCGAAGTACATCGAAGTGGTCGTAGTAAAGTGGGAGAGCCATACTCCGGCATGAATGGACCGACACCACTTCCTGTGAGGAGTAAGGGTACCGAGAGGCTATTTTTCTGATTTGTGCTACGGAACTTTTAGAACGTAAACTTACCGTAATTCTAACCCAGTTACGGTCACTGGCGGCTCTACGACGAAAACGGAGGCAAGTTTGTCTCTCGATCCATTGCATTTGAGTGAGAATGTGCCTCTGCTGGGCCGCAGCTGTAAGTATTAAAAGTATGTATTTGTGTGAAAAAAATGTTTACAAAAAAAAAAATCTCACAACATCTCATAGGTTGACCTGACTCCATACTAAGTAGCTTAAGCACTTGTGTTACGTACGTTGTTGTGTTAAGTATGTATTTACAAAAAAAAAGTATTATATGTATATATTTGTAATTCCGCTGTTGATTCTGATATCCGTAACACAGGTGCTTGAGCTACCTATCTCGGAGTCAAATCAATCTACCTATGTGATGTTGTGAAATATTATTATTATTAGTAGTGCATCGATTCTTATTGCTAACATAGATAAGATACATTTCAAATTGCTATGTTAGACATTGTACAGTAGACGCTTGATCTTATAGGTATGAAACCTACGTATATTGAACAAGGTTAGATATTTTGCAGACGAAACTTGGCAGATTCGTATATGAAAGTCTTCAACAACAAAGTCATTTTCAAGCTGGTGCTGGCCAAATTCCTGGAAGACATTCGCTGGCTGTTGTCCCTTGTCCCCTGACTAGCGTCAGACAATATGCTGCGCCCGTTTCGCGTCAGGGGGTGACACACCATATTGTGTGCTTGCGGAAACTGATTGAAGAAGAGAAAGGTGAATTTGCTGGTTAGGATTTCATGAGATCTTTTACTTACTATGCTCATTGGCTCCAAACTCATAGACCAAAGTATTTTGCGGCCAGCGTGTGTTAGCCCTGATAGACGCCATCCGCCCGGTGGCGCTGGTGGCGTAGCTGTCTACCATGTCCTCGATCTGTTCCTTGTCTAGCACGATGTCTCCCTGGTACTTGCCGCTGTTCTCCCACACGTTGGCGTCAGGGTTGGCGGCCATGCGATCCTCGAGGAGAAGGCCGTCATCTGTAAGGTTTTTTGTTTTGTTTTTAAACTGTCTCTGGTTTATTTGCTAATCGTCCTCTAGCTATAATGCTGCTTTAATTTTGACTTTATCAAATGTTATAGCTATCCGAATCATAAAAAAATCCTAAATCTAATCATCATGTTGACCGTGGGAGAGCCACGCTGCTGCATGAATGGGCCGGCTCGACCGGAGGATACAACGGCCTCGCAGAAAACCAGCGTGAAACAGCACTGTGCTGTGTTTTGTTGCGTGAGTGTGGGTACTGGAGGCCCCATCCGGGTGAAAGGGGGGTTTAAAGGTTTGCAGCGCACTTGTGACTCCACTGGTGTCTATTGGCAATCGCTTATTATCAGGCGATCCGTCTACTTATCTGCCTACTATCACATAAAAAATCTGTTTTCAAATTATAATTCCCTGTTTAGTTCCAGAGACAGGAAGAATGCCGTTAACTGGGAATTAGTGCGTCGTCTTTGCAAGTTTACAAAACTTAAATGCAGTTCCTCAAAAAAATGCAGTTCTTAAACCCAAGGTTTTTTTAGTGATGATAGGTGGTGTCAAACTGATCACCTTATGGTAAGCTATCGCCGTCGCTCAGGACACCTGCAAAACCTGTGGGGCCTCAAGTGCACTAGTAGGTAACCTACACAAAATCAATCATCATCATCATTTTGCATTTTCATTTTTTAAATTTTTAATTTTTCATCATCATTTCAGCCAGTAGACGTCCACTGCTGAACATCGGCCTCGCCCAATGTTCTCCACACAGATTGGTCCTGTGCCGTCCGCATCCAATGGATTCCCGCAACTTTCACCCGATCGTCGGTTCACATTTTGGGGGATCTGCTACGGCTGCGACTTCCTGTACTTGGCTTCCACTCGAGGACCTGTCCGCCCCAACGGCTGTATGTTCTCCTCGCTATGTGCCCTGTCTATTGCTCTTGAGACATGCAATCCTTTGGGCTATGTCTGTGACCTTAGTTCTCCTGCGGATCTCATCATTTCTGATACGATCACGCAAGGAGACTCGGAATCAATAATAACATGTATTTAGTACCTTCCATTGAGGTCTCCAAAGCCTTCTTATATTCCTCAATACTCTCCCTGGACTCGAAGACTGGGGGACCCGCAAAGGCCACCGCCAGGAGGCAGCACCACACCAACTTGACACCAAGCATCATAACAACACTGACTTCTTACATTTCTGCTGAGCTTTTTATAGTGACTAAAATTGGCAATTAATTATTTAAAGCCGATTATGAAGTCTAATCCCTGCTTATAGGTATTAAGGGGAATGACGTGCAAAATGATATAGCTTGCATTTCTCTGAAGCTGTTGGGATATACTATTAGTTCTTCTAATAATGTGTAGAGGGCTCTTTAAAATTTTGAATAAGTACATAGGTACTTACTTTACTACTAGTAACATGTCCCCGCGGCCGTTTGTTGTGGACACTATCCATATAATTACAAATCGCGATCTAAAGTTATTACCGTACTAAAGCTCATGTTATTAAATGAGCGTTAGTACGGTTTCCTAAATAGTTTTTTAGATTTTCGCGTTGCATTATAACTACAATGTATCAATACGGGGATTAACACGATATTTATTATGTGAACTCACATATTTGGCTCGACGTTTCGGCTACGTTACAGCAGCCGTGGTCACGAGCGGACTCAAACCGAAACCGAAACCGAGCGTAGCCGAAACGTCGAGCCAAATATGTGAGTTCACATAATAAATATCGTGTTAATCTCCGTATTGATACATTGTAGTAGTACGGTTTCCGTTCTAATACCCAATGATAAAAGGGGCTGGCACGAATTTAGTTCCGGGACTATCCATAGGTCGCGATTTGGAATAAGGCGGTATTTAGGCAGTGTGTGTGTGTTTTAAGTGATAGCCTTATAGCCTATACTGTCCCACAGCAGGGCAAAGGCCTCCATGATAGAAATCAAATTATCGCTACTATGATGGGATTAGGCTTAATCACCACGCTTGCCTAATGCGGATTGGTGATTTCAAATCCGAGCTATGTTCGAAAAATACGAAACATACATTTTGCTCGACCCGGGAATCGAACCCAGGAACCCCGAGATCACGGTCCTGGTACCTAAACCACTTGACCAACAGGGCGTTTTTTTTCATATTGTCTCTTTGTAGAAATAAGTATATTTTTCAAGTATTCTTAAAGGCGACTGGGTAGGGCACACTAGCGACACCAATCGATTTTAATTGTTAGCTACTAAACCGAATCTATTTTAAACAATTTCGGGGTTACAAACACTTATACTACTTATTGAATAACCAGGCACTAATGTTGGGTCCGTTTTTATACGCGAAAAATTGATTCACGCCAAAAGTGGCCGCTTTTGGCGGTAATTCAAATTTCGAGTACAAAAGTGGACCCAAAAGTTAAGTATAAGTATTTAATAAATAGTATAAGTGTTTGCCGAGAGGTTGTAACACCGAAATTTTTTAAATTAGATACGGTTTAGTAGCTAAAAATTAAAATCGATTGGCGTCGCTAGTGTTACCCTACCCGTCGCCTTAATTTATTTTATTTATTGTAATTTTTCTATTAAACACTGATCATGTGTTCAAGTTTTAATACCTATTCTGATTATAATTTTATATGACTAGTTGACTGCCCACAGCGGCGTGCACGCAGATTTAGTCTGTTATACAAAATCCTGTTTCTTCTTTTTCTGGAGACTACCCGTGTTTCCCAGGTAATGCACTCCAGTTGTGGAGTCCACTTGAGGAGGACCACTTGAGGAGGACCACTTGAGGAGTCATTAGTAGACATGACTCATAGGTACAATTCAACCAGAAATGAGTATGGAGAACTGATGCTTGCAATGCAGGAATTATTAAATCCTTCCGAGAAAGACAGTATTATATCAAACAATACCCCATCCAATCATCAGTCCCCCACCACCCATAGCAGCCCTCCACCAGCATATTGTAATACCAATAGTTCTGCAACATCAAATTTGAATGATAAACATATTGCAAACAAAAAAATTGTTATGTTTAGTGACGAGTTAGGTAAAGATATGGGACACCTTTTATTTTCTTCCGGACAGTCGATTATCAATCATTGTGTACCGGGTGCATCTTTTTCTGACATAATGAATAAAATTATACAAACAACTTTCCATAAGAATACCTCAATAGTAATTATGGTAGGGAATAGGGGAAATGTAAATAAAAACATTTTGTCTAAGTACCTACACTCTCTTAGTTTATTAGATGTAAATGAAATTGTATTATTTACACTTCCCTATAATAACAGCTTGCCACAGGTAGAAAATACTTATAGATATAATTTAAATATGACATTGAATACTTTGACATATAATGTAAAAAAAATCCATGTTATTGACATAAATAATTATATAAAGTCATACTTTCATTTGACAAAGGATAAATATTATCTTAATAAATACTGTAAACGACTAATAGCAATGTCGCTATCTTATTATTTAGATTGCTCAGCCAAAAATTTGGCTACCATATCTGCTCCTATTGAGCAGAAAAAATATGACATGTGTAATCAGACGTTGGAATTAGTTCCAATGAATTTAAATGTAATTTAGAGACAATAGAGAACACCTCTTGCACACTAGATTTAATGACAAAGGGGAAGTCTGGGCATTTAAATATTGTTCATCAAAATATACAGGGCTTCTCCGGTAAAGATTTGGAATTGGAACTTTTTTTAAATAAAATGAATATACATGTCCTCTGTGTAACTGAACACTGGTTAAGGCAACATGAACTTATTATTAATATTGATAATTATAAAGTCATAAGTGCGTTCACAAGAAAGTCGGCCATTAGGGGTGGGTCACTTATATTATTACATAATTCATTAAAAGCAAAGGAGCGCAAAGACATAGTCGCACTTTCAACTGAACGAACTATTGAACTATCTTGTGTAGAGATTGAACGGTTTATCATTATTTGTGTATACAGACCTCCCTCTGGTAACTACAATAACTTTGAGTCTGCCATGGAGGAGGTGCTGAGAAAAGCAACTAATTGCAACAAGCAAGTAATTGTATGTGGGAATTTCAATATTAACATCTTAGAACACAGTCAAAGCTCGGGTATGCTTCTTAATCTATTTAAATCTTTAGATTTACGCCATCTGTTTAATGACCCTACACGCATTACCCCCACATCAGCTACTTGTATTGATAATATTTTCTGTAATTGTAAGGCAATTAAAAAATCAATAATAAATTTTATAAATTCAGACCATACAGGACAGATAGCTGTTTTTGAACACCGTCATGCAACTGCTTCCTCTTCTTTTGTCTATAGGCCAATCACCACTAGTCGTGTGGAAAAATTTAAGGAAAATGTTGAAAACAACGTTTCCCTGATGCAAGTAAGTAAGTATGCTAATATTGATGAACTATACAATACTTTGTTTAATGTTATTGAAAAGGAGTTTGAAGTAATTTATACTAAGAAAAAAGTCAAATTAGACAATACTAAAACAATATTTAGCGATTGGGCTACTAAAGGCATCTTCAAAAGCAGGCGCACTTTATTTGAATTATATGACATTAAAGCTAACTCCAATGATCCTACAATAACTGAACATGTTAGAAACTATTCCAAGCTATTTAAAAAAGTCTGCGCAATAGCAAAAGCTAATTATTTAAAAGATAAAATTAAAAATTCAAATAATAAAATCAAAGCCACTTGGAATATGATTAATAAAGAGACTTGTAAAAATACTACTCAAGACCTCAAGTACTCTTTGAAAATTGATAATAAACAACTCAACGAGGACGTAGAAATAGCAAAGGCATTTGAATCTTTCTTTGCTAATATACCTCTTATTACCACTAGTAACTTAAATTCTAGTCCTCAGCTTGCTAATTGTCTTCTTCAATCGAGTGTGGACGAGTGCCTGACTTCTTTTAGTTTCCATCACATCAACCCGGAAACTATACTTAAAACTTTTAAAGAGATCAGCGTAAAGAAAACTGAAGATTTGTGGGGAATATCAGTAGAAATATTAAAAAATATAATAAAAATCATTGCCCCATATTTAGCTGTAATATTTAATGAATGCGTAGATATTGGTCAATTTCCAAATCTGATGAAATATAGCAAAGTTCTACCACTTTTCAAATCAGGTGATAGAAGTGACCCATCTAATTACAGACCAATATCCATTTTACCTGCCCTTAGTAAAATATATGAAAAAGTTATATTCCATCAATTATTGGGTCATTTTAATCTAAACAAATTATTGCATAATAAACAATTTGGATTTACTAAAGGCAAATCTACTACTGATGCGGGAGTTGCACTCATCAAGCACATTTTTGATGCATGGCAAAATAAGCAAGATGCTGTAGGTATATTTTGTAACCTATCCAAAGCATTCGACTGCGTTAATCACCAAACATTATTAATGAAGCTACAGCATTACGGCCTCACAGATAGCTCTCTGAGCTTAGTACGGGCATACCTAAGTGATAGAATTCAAAAAGTCAATGTTAATGGAACTAACTCTTCTGGCGCCCTTTTACAGATGGGAGTGCCCCAGGGCTCGATATAGGGGCCCTTACTGTTTATTATATATGTAAATGACCTACCTTACTTTACTAAAAACTTGTGTGACATAGTATTATTTGCAGATGATACTTCTTTGATTTTCAAAACTAATAGACATAAAGATAACTTTGACGATGTAAATAATGCTCTCACTCAAGTGCTACATTGGTTTACTGTAAATAATTTACTTCTCAATGCTAAAAAAACTAAATGTGTCAAATTTACATTGCCCAACGTAAGACAGGTCAGCACTAGGATTAATATGAATAGTCAAAATGTTGAAGTAATTAATTCTACAGTATTTCTAGGCGTCACGTTAGACTCAAAATTACAGTGGGGTTCTCATATTGCAGCCCTGGCAGGGAGACTTAGTTCGGCTGCATATGCAGTCAAAAAAATAAGACATCTGACCGATATTGAAGCAGCCAGACTTGTGTATTTCAGTTATTTCCATAGCGTTATGTCTTATGGTCTGCTGTTATGGGGCTCTGCGGCTGATATTCAAGCTATTTTTGTGCTACAGAAACGAGCTGTCAGGGCCATATACGGACTTAGACCACGAGACTCGCTTAGAAACTTGTTCAAAGAAATTAACATTTTAACATTAGCATCACAGTACATCTTTGACTGTATTATGTATGTTTATAAAAATTTAGAAAACTTCCCTCGAAAATCCGACAACCATAACCTAAATACTAGAAATAAACACAAGCTTGCTGTTTCACATCTCAGACTTCATAAGATTGGTAATTCATTCGTAGGAATGAGTATTAAAATATTTAATAAGTTACCACAAAATCTTGTTGATTTACCAATGCCCAAATTTAAAACACATGCTAAAAATTATTTAATGGGAAAAGCCTATTATACAGTTAATGATTACTTAAATGACAAGAATTTGTGGAAATGATAAACTGTTCGCCTACACCCATGACACTGTACTTAAAAAAAAATTTGGTGATTAAAAAGAGTAACTGGCGAGTTTCTTGCCGGATCTTCTCGTCAGAATCAACTTTCCGATTCCGGTGGTAGAATCACATTATATTTATTCATTTCTTAGTATATTTTTTGTATCGACATATATGTTTAATAACATGTATAATATACATAGCTATAATTTATATTTTTCATGTATGACGATTTGTAAGAGCTGTATATAAGCCTATGCAAATAAAGCACTTTTGAATTTTGAATTTTGAAAAGTAGTGTACGTGGGCGGGTATTTCACCCTTCTCCATGTATGCTCTGCATAGAGGGCTGTCTGTAACATCTAAGTGTTCAATCTAGATTGAACAGATGTTTGTTAATTCTGCCATGCCCCGTTAGAGCGCTCGTCACTAAGCAGAGGCTTGGCTTATTAAGCTGTAGGAATTGTCTAAAGAGACGAGGATCCAGTTGCGGTAGGGTTAGTTTCGCCTGGCCGAGGACAGCTTTATCCACAGCCCTGGATGGCGGAGACCTCTCGCTACCAACCGTTCTGGAAAAAATGGTCGACAGTGTGAGCGCTTGGAATGCGGTAGCTTCCTACTGCGTCCAAGGTCCAATTGGTCCAAGGGTTGCGGGTTCGATCCCCTCACAGTACAAACATTTGTGTGCATGAACATGTCTGTTTGTATTGGTCTGGGTGTTTCCTATGTATTATAAGTATGTATTTACAAAAGAAAAAGTATTATATGTATATATTTGTAATTCCGCTGTTGATTCTGATATCCGTAACACAGGTGCTTGAGCTACCTATCTCGGAGTCAGATCAATGTATGTGATGTGGTGAAATATAAAAGGAGGTGATAAATGCAGAAGGAGGCTGCTGAGCGAGAGAGGGAGAGAGATCCGCTCTCTCTCCGACTCCGACGGGGGCGAGGTAGAATGGGGGCTCGACGGGCAATACTTCGTCCGGAAGGTCTCGGATGGCAGGTGCGGGGGTACCGGCCGACCCATGATGAGACCTTTCAGAGATGGTTAACGCATTGTACGCCGGTGCGGATTCTGGGGTAGGGGTAGGTGCTGTCATTGCACCCCTCTGAGGAGGTCTGCCCTTTCTGCTTGGGTGGACGTTGGCCGCAAGCGGGGTGATGATTCACCGTAGGCCTCGCCTAAGTCAACAGCGGCGGGCGTCGTAGGGTTTTTAGTGAGTATACCTCTGGGTCATCTTTCCAGAGGGAATCTCACACACCCCCTTAGGTACCCCGACCTGACGGGACAGTGCGTAAAGCATTTTCCCTGCGTGACTAAAAAAAAAGAGGGTTAGTTACGCCTGTCTGTATACCTCTAGATTGCTCCAATAGTTGTGTAGAAGTTTGGTATGTGCTAAGATTCTACCTTTTAACCGGTTTTGAGGAAGTGGGAGGATTGGTTCTGGTTCCACAGGGTACATGCTGGACCCTCTTTTTGATACATTGTGGGATCAGTACGGTATGGAGTCCTACCTATCTCATTTAGCATTAGGTGGCATTCCATTATATTTTATATGTATGAGATGTTGTTGTATATTTTGTGTACTGTAAGATCAACATTTGCGGACTACAATACTCGGAGTAACAAATAGACTAACTTTATACCGATAGTAAATATATTGTTTAGGGCTGTCATTCTATACAAATCTGATGTTATACCATAGAATTTAATATCCGTGTCCATTGATAAAAATTGGTCGACTCCTGCCTTAGTTGATCATCTATAAGTAATTATGAATATTAAATTAATAATAAATAAATCCATCCATCAATCCATCCATACCAACCTATATAAATTTGCTATTCAGTTCTAATAGTAAATTATTGGTATATTTGCTTTAAGGCCGCAAAATCTAACATGTTTAATAAATAAATATTTCACAACATCACGTACATTGATTTGACTCCGAGATATGTAGCTCAAGCATCTGTTTTACGGGTATCAGAACCAACAGCGAAATTACAACTAGGTATATTGAATACTTTTTTTTTAAAGACATAGGTAGGTACTTATAATACATAGAAAATATCCGCACAAATGTATGTACTGTGCGGGGATCGAACCCGCAACCCTTGCACCAGAGGCGTCGTTCAATACCACTAATCCATACGGGTCGTCGATTATAATTACTATTAGGTAGTTATTCTTAATGTGTACCTATGTTGTACCTACAACAGAATGCAATTTTAAGTCTGATAAAGTGATGAAAGACAATGTCATTTTTTTGAAGATTAACTTAGGATTATTACCGTAATCTGTTTTATTCAGTAGATATAATAAAATGTTGTTTTGATTTCCAAGGGTTTTCCTATCGAAATGTGAAAGTACAGTGCATTTGTGACGACCCGTTCAGTAGTAGTGAACGCTGCCTTTGGTGCAAGGATTGCAGGTTCGATCCCCGCACAGTACAACATGTCTGGTCTGTGTGTTTTCTATGTATTTACAAAAGAAAAGTATTAAATGTATATATTTGTAATCTCACTGTTGAATCTGATATCCGTAACACAGGTGCTTGAGGTACCTATCTCGGAGTAAGATATGATAGAATGTATGTGATGTTGTGTAATATGTATTCTTATATTATTTGTTATACAGGGTTTAGTTATCGGGTAGTATAGGGTACAGGCACAGTAACATCACTTCCAACAATCATTCGGAACAACGTTTCTGTTTTTGTGTCAAAATGTGCAACAAAATTGTTTCTGCATGTGCGTGAATATATACAACAATATTCCTCTGTATATAAAAGACATTATTATTATTTGATAGAAATGGGGTGAGCCCTGCGTCTCATAGCCACTGCGACCAGTAGATGGTAGCTCCAGTTGCAGGATAAACCAGAGAATGAGCTGTGCGCATCCAATGATTCCGCGAACCATTACCAATCTTTATTGTACTAATCTAAAACAATTTTTCCCCATAAATTATGGACCATATGAAATATTATACCACGTTTAACATATACAGGGACTGGTTTGCACTATTGATAGATATACTTTATTCACAAAAAAAACGCAACTTAAATCTTAAAACTTAAAACTTACAGATAATAACTCGTACAATTTCGGTGGTTCTTATCTCTTGAAAGCGATTTCCAGCAGACAACTTCAGCAAAGGACATTTGATAGTAAGAGGAGGGTAGGTGGTGGCAATATTGAAAGGGAAATAATAATGAAAAGAATTAAAATATTTATATTATCTAAGATCTTACGTAACTACACACTAATATTATATACTTAATAAATAAATGTATCTTATATGTTTATGGTTAAGGGCAGATTTGTCCCCGGCAGAGTAAGAATAGTCCACCCTCAACTCTTACCGATGTGTCGTAAAAGGCGACTAAGTAACTACTAAAAAATATGTTATGCTTGGGCTAAATATATAAAGGACTACTTATACATTCATATAAATTAGGATCTTAAACGCACCATCGACTACTACCGATGACTGGACCTGTAAAGACTTAAAGGGATTGCTATTTATTTATTTAAAAGGTAAGTTTTGACTCGGCATTTAAAAATGTTTAATGATGGAGACTGTCTTATTGATAGGGGTAGGTAGTTCCATATACGGATGGACTGGACAGTGAAGGACTAGGTATAGAAATGAGAGGGAAGAGGGAGTCTTAAGGCGGAGATGTTTGGAAGAACGCATATGATCCTGGATGGGCTGCAAAAACTGGAAACGCTCCCGGTGGTGATTTTGGGTTGAATAGTATTCTATATGAGAAGAGAAGAATGAGAAGTCACGACGAAGACAAGTAGGGAGCCATTGGAGTCGAGATCGATACTCGGAGACGTGGTCATATTTATGTAGACCATAAATTATTCGGATGTAAAAATTTTGAAGACGTTCAAGCTTGTTGAGTAGGTTTTGATTCAGGTCTAAGTAGCAGCAGTCTGCATAGTTAAGGATAGGGAAGAGAAGAGCTTGTACAAGCGCAATTTTGGTAGGTATTGGTATGAAGTTACGTAAGCGATTTAGAGCTCCAGCTGCAGCGAACATTTTCCTACTAACCTGGGTAATTTGTGTTGTCCAGGATAACGTACTGTCGATGTGAATGCCCAGGTTTTTTACTGTCGTACTGAATTGAATTTTGACATCGTCAAAGAGTATTGGTGGCAAGGCACTCCAGTTGATCCTGGAAATTTTTTTTTTTTTTTTTTTTGTTGACCCGGTGGAAATGCCGCCGGCTCACTGACAGGAGCCGACGTCGGCGCCGGTTGGTCGGCGCCGCCTTATGCACACCCGGCCGCTGGGAGTCGACCGGGTAGTGTGGGGCTCTCCCCTGGATTGGGCCTCTGCTAATCAGAGGCCGTCCAAGGGCATACCCACTAAAACCACCGGGGCTTTTCCCATTCTACGCCCGCTAAGTCGGGACGGAACACGGGATTACCACCAGGCTACCACCGCGAACCGTCCTGGGCGAAGAGGCTCGCCAGCACGGCCTCTTTCCACGACACTGGTCCGTAGGACCCAGGGCCTCTCCCACGGCCCACCAACTCCGCCCCCCGAATGGCATCCACACTGCTGGCTGCAGTGCAGAATACCACCGGGAGGAGGATGGGGGTGACAGAACACCCCCCCACCAAACGCCTCGCTCCGGAAGGAGCGGTCCACTCTGAGAACCCAGGGCAATAAAAGGGCACCGAGCATCTGGAGATGACTCCAGTCACAAGCGTCGAGCCCGGCCCTAGGTCCGTAGGGGGGGGTTACGAACCCTAACCCCCCCTCCATGTGTGCAGCCGTCGGCCGTCGGGTAGCAATATGGCGAGCGCACCATATCACTACCCGCCGTTGCCCAGGGACTCCAGGACCCCTTCGGTAGCAGCTCCAAACAGAGCAAAAATACTACCGAAGGGGCCACACGAGGAGGCCGCCGCACCGTAGTCCCCTGATCCTGGAAATTAGCCTGGCACTTCCAACAGTTTTAACCTGTGTTTTGTCAGGGTTAACCATGAGCCCAAATGACCGACTCCAGGCTGAAATCTGGCTTAGGTCAGAGTTAATAATTGGTATGGTCCCTAGCCGTGTGGTCCTCGGCAGAGAAGAATAGGCCACCCTCACTCTTACCGAGGTGTCGTAAAAGGCGACTAAGGTAAAGCTGCTGGCATGATCATCAGCACCCAGAGAAGGAAAACTCTGCAATTATATCAAAACCCTCGCCAACCCGTCTGCCAAGCGTGGTGAGTATGGCAATTACCCCTCATGTGATTGAGGGATGCCCGTGCCCCAGCAGTGGGGACTTAAATGGGCTGATGATGATGATGGTGCTGGAAATATTATCAAGGCTACCCTGACTATAAATTTGGAGATCGTCTGCATATAGATGATGAGAAGAGGAGAGGTTATGAGTAATTGAATTGATGAAAATAGCAAAAACGAGAGAAGCCAGATAGACTGGTTGCGCCATCTAGCGAATCACTTCGAAATGTATATACACCTACTGGAAAACTGCTGATTGCTATCGCCCATGATCACACGCTGCACCAAGTGGAGTCACACGTTCGCTGCCAACGTGTTATTCTTCTAGCAGACTATTTGTGTTGGTGGTCATGGAAACAGGAATAGAATTCCAACGATGTAACCAAATTCTTTCGGTTCGACGACCCGTTTGAAACAATGGTAGTGAACGCTGCCTTCGGTCCAAGGGTTGCATGAACATGTCTGTTTGTATTGGTCTGGGTGTTTGTATGTATTATAAGTATACTAACACTTGGTCTAGGTCCGTGAGTCCAGTATGAACACCAAAATGTTTTTAACAATCATTTTGAGACAAAAAAAATGTTTACAAAAAAATAATAATAATAATTCTCACAACATCTCATAGATTGACCTGACTCCGTACTAAGTAGCTTAAGCACTTGTGTTACGTACATTGTTGTGTTAAGTATGTATTTACAAAAAAAAAAGTATGATATGTATATATTTGTAATTCCGCTGTTGATTCTGATATCCGTAACACAGGTGCTTGAGCTACCTATCTCGGAGTCAGACCAATGTATGTGATGTTGTGAAATATTTATTATTTCTTTTCACACGTGCTGTGCGTCTCTTTTTTTAAGCTAGAGGCGACGAACGAGCAAGCGGGTCACCTGATGCAAAGTAGGTAATCAACGCCGCCTATGAACATACCCGACGTCGATTAAAATATATAACAATTACAAATTTCCAAACTATATAAAAAACGAAAATAATTTGTAAAATTAAGGAAAATTAAGTAGTAAGTATTTTTAATGTATCGAAGCAGAAGGCAGCATTTTTTACAAACCTTAGTGGTTTATCAAGCTGTATACATTGTTGATTGTAATATTTTGTTTTTTAGGTTGGTAAATAAATAAAAAAAAATACAATAGGTAAGTTTATATATTTGCGCATTTACAAAAAGATTTACTTAGGTACTTATCCATAAAATACTACTCAGTGAACGAATATTTACAGGATAAAATATAATTACAAGTGGATTATAAATATATCATACAAATTTCAAATAATACTATTACACAAAAGAATATTAAAATAAAGCAAATATTACGTAAATAAAATAAAAAATGTCTGCCCCACTCTTTGCCAATTTGCAATGCCTGCCAAGGCGCATACTCCTATGTTCTTTTGATTGTGTAATGTTACATACACCTAGTCATATGTAATGCAAATTAATAATAAACATCCCCGAAATCATAGGTATCTTTTATTCCAAGTGACAGGTAGGTAGCTACCTATATTTTCGTTCGTTGCGAGACGCTTTCGTCACAGTAGATATATATACGCTTAAGGTGACGGATAGGGCACACTAGCGACGCCAATCGATTTTAATTGTTAGCTACTAAACCGGATCTATTTTAAACAATATCGGGGTTACACTCTCTCGGCAAACACTTATATTAGTTATTAAATAACCATGCACAAATGTTGGGTCCGCAGTTGTTTAATATAGATCCGGTTTATTAAATAAAAATTAAAATCAATTGGCGTCGCTAGTCTGTCCTACCCGTCACCTTAAGCTTTTGTTGTACCTATCATTCTATACTTGTAACTACGAGTATAGAACTACTAAAAAGTACAACCGGATGTGACGCATAGAGACAGCAAATGCGCTAAAAAAGCAAATGAGATAATGGAACAAAAAATAAAATTCTCGATTTGTGTCTTAAATTAGCATTTATTTTCTAAACAAATAAATTGCTTCTAAATTTCTGGTCTTGCTCATTTATATTGAACAAAACATGGTTAACATTAATATGAGAAACAACTGATAATGTGTTGTAGTCCTTACATAAAAGTGGCATAAAAAAAAACTCTTTTGAGCGATGCTTTATTTCTGGTCTTGCCCATTCATATTGAACCAAACATGATTGACGTTAATCATCATCACCATCAGCAACCCACACTCGTCAACTGCTGGACATAGGTCTCCCCTAATGCACGCCACTGCTCCCGATTTTCGGCCACTCTCATCCAGCCCGCCTTCGAATGTCATCATCCCATCTTGTCGCAGGGCGTCCTACACTACGCTTACCGAGTCGCGGTCTCGACTCAAGGACTTTAGCGCTCCAACGGCTGTCAGTTCTGCGGCTAATATGACCAGCCCACTGCCACTTCAGTTTGCTAATTCGGTGGGCTATGTCGGTGACTCTGGTTCTCTGTCGGATTACATCATTTCTGATGCGGTCCTTCAGAGATACTCCGAGCATAGCCCTTTCCGTAGCCCTTTGAACTGGTGGACTAGTCCAGCCGTGAGTGACGTTAATATGAGAATCAATTGAAGATGGTGTTGCTGTCCTAACGTGAAAGTGGCTTAAAAGAAACAAACATTTCAGAGTGAGCCTTTATTCTAGATCGTCCTCGGCATCTTTGAGCTCCTCCTCGGAGATTGGATAGGGATTGTCCGTCAGCACGAACCCGCCTTCCTCGCTGGGCTCGTAGGCGGACACTCTGGCCTTCTCCGTGGCCCTGGGGTTCCAGGCTCCGGGGCAGTTGTAGTGTCTCCTCAGACGCTGGAGGTCCCAGCCTGTGACGCGGACTGACTGACCGAGCACTCCGTTGTAGGGCTGGAATGGAATTCAGGGGGATAAAATTAAAAAAATAAATTGAAAATTTAAAAAACCCCCGACACAACTAAAGCTCTTTCATTTGATACCTATATTGAGGCAGTTGGAACAACAAATAGGTTATTCGTCATTTTCTGACGGCGGCCATCTTGGATTTGAATTTTTTCACAATTAATATTTTCTGCTACTCAAGCCCTTTTATATGATACCCATATTGTGGGAGTTGTGTTAAAACATAAAATCCAAATCTTTGTGACGGCGGCCGTCTTGGATCGATTTTTCTTTCAATAAAAAAAAACAAAATTAAAATCGGTTCATTTGTTTGGGAGCTACGATGCCATAGACAGACACACAGACACACACACACACACACAGACACATTAAACTTATAACACCCCGTTGTTTTTGCGTCGGGGGTTAAAAACAAATTTCACTCGGTTGCGTCCAAAGCTATTATACCTTTGGAGCCCTGGGTACGCTTAAACCATGATTCAGGCCGTATGACCTTGGCAATACTTTAACAGGGGAATCTGACTAACTGAATCATGGTTACACGTTCCAGATACGAAACCCTACAGGTTTCCTCACGATGTTTTTCCTAACGGCTAAGCTAATGGTAGAAATGGCACATACATGTGAAAAATCCAGAGATTCATACTCAGATTCGAACCACGATCCCCCGCATGGAAGGCACGTTCTTATCCACTGGTATATCATATTTGAAGTGGTAAATGTCATTGGGTTGACTAATAAAATATTTAATCATTCTCCATAATTTGATGAAATTACTTAGGGATTTGATTAAATCTCTATTTTTGTCATTTCTCTGTGACATATTTATTTTGTTAGGACATTTTGTTCGAGCTCACCCGAGTGGTGGATATAGTAGGCTGCCTATTCCTGCTGAAGAAGTGGGTGCCGTAGTGCATACAACTGCCATACTCGTAGGGGGCATTCAGGTTCGATACCGTGTTGGTATCGTATCTGTAGAAGGCGTGGGCCCTGCCTGAAAAAATAATAAATAAACTTTCAATCCTTATCCTTTATTTATATCTCTTATTATTTTAGGCTCCGCCTGAAAACCGCACGTCAGCTACCTTAAAAAAAAACCAGAAAGAAAGAACCAAATTTGTGTTTTGTGGCCAATAATGAAATCTTTACCACACCCCTAGTGAAGAGGTAAGTCAATACTCGGCTTAAAGTCTGACTTTTTTAACTTGCACAAAAGGTCTTTATAAATGTATTCCAAAAAAAAAAACCATAAATGTATTCCAAAAAAGAAACCATAAATGTATTCCAAAAAAAAAAACCGAAAACGTATGTATTGACTACGGAATCAAAATATAATATGGCAAAATACCTATTTATTAAAAATCACATAAAATCACAGAAAATATACAAAAAATAGAAGAAAATAATTATTCAGATAAGCTTGGACCCCGTTGCTACGCACACGACCGTCAACAGACACCTAGCAACAGGGTTACCAGATCTATCGCAAACAGTATGAATCATTTATTAAATCTGTTGGTTCTGATTTCCATAACACAGGTTCTTGAGCTACCTATCTCGGAGTCAGATGTATGTGACGCTGTGAAATATGTATTAATTTATTTATTATATCGCTAGACGGGATCTCGTGGTAAGAGGCATCTCCACAAATAAACACAATTTATGTAGAAGGCATTTTTATTATGTGGCAGGTTGCAGACGAGCAGACGGGTCGCCTGATCGTAAGCGCCGCCATTTACACCCGCGACACCAGTGGAGTCACAAGTGCGCTGCCAACCTTTAATCCCCATTTCACCGGGATTGGGCCTCAGGTACCCTCACTGCTGCTTCACGCCGCTTTTCTGTGAGGCCGTGGTATCACTCTGTTCAAGCCGGCCCATACGTGACGAAGCGTGGCTGTCCCACGGTCAAAATTATTTAGGTATATATTCGGTTTATGTCAATTTTAGGGTATTTATAGAAAGCGATCGACCAGTTCCCCAGACCAAGTAGACCATGGTTACATAATTATTCAGAATAATTATCTTCATAATTTGTGGGCATCCAGGTTCAAGGTTTAGCACGAGGTTTTCCATCTCCCACCGTGACATAATAAATTTCCACACTGTTTGTGGTTTTTTTACGAGTATATTACCTTTTGTATCTTTCACAGGTCTTTGAAACCTCTCTTAAAAATAATAGCTGTTAAGTTTCTGTTTTATTTAATGCTAGAGGCGGACAAACGAGCAAGCGAGTCACCTGATGGAAAGTAATCATCGCCGCCCATGAACATCCGCGAAATCAGAGATATCGCTAATGTGTTGCCGGCTTTTTTTAAAAAAGAGTACGCTTTTCTCTTGTAGGTCCCTAAGTCGTAGTCCGGAAATACTCCTGCAGCCAAACCGTTCCACAGAACTGAGGTACGTGGTAGAATATTCCGGCACAGTATTAGACCGCCATCCATCGAGATGATGAGGATGGAATGACAATAGCTTGTGAGTGATTCGATGTAAGAATTCGGCTGCAGGGAGTAGATCAAACAGTTCTTCAGAGCACTCCCCATGATAGATGCGGTATAGAATGCTGAGGGAAGCTATATCCCGCCGCAATGCTAGAGGATCAAGTCGACTAGAGTGAGTCAAGTCACCGACAATTCAAGCTGCCCTACGTTGTACGCGGTCAAACGGAAGAAGTTGGTACTGAGGTGCACCAGCCTAGAGATGGTTTTCTGAAAAAAAAAAGTACTACAACGTAGGGGCCCCCGCCCAGGTGGCTGACCTAGGTATCGCTGGATGGACGTCTTCGAGACTGCTCTGCGTTAGCTCCTGGTCAATAACTGGCAAGAAGTGGCGCAGGGTCAACCGAAGTGGTGATCTCTTGTTTCGGAGGGCGAGACTCTATTTGGGTCTCTGAGCCAGTGGAGTAGTAGAAATGAGTACAACGTAAATCATTTACCAGATTCAATGTTGTTCCAGTGGATCCTGACGTAGGTATACCTATCGTGGGTGGAGTGCATGTGGAAGAACCCGAGGACGTGGTACCACTCGTGGATGATGACCACACTGTTGAGGCAGCCCTGGCCAGGGTTGGCGCGAGCCACATTGAACGTGCTGATCTGACGTGTTGAGAGAAAACCTACGTGGGCATAACAACCAGTTGCCCTTCCCTGTAATAAATTATAGTATTTATAGTATAGCCTTCGTCACGGTAATTATATTATCTCAGGCAGTATTTTTAACTCGGCCCTATTTAGCCCACATCATCATCGTCAGCCCATTGGGACTTCCCCACTGCTGGGGCACGGGCCTCCCTCAATCATATGAGGGGTAATTGTCGTACTCACCACGCTTGGCAGACGGGTTAGGCGAGGGTTTTGATATAAATGCAGAGTTTTCCTTCTCCGGGTGCTGATGATCATGCCAGCAGCTTTACCTTAGTCGCCTTTTACGACACCTCGGTAAGAGTGAGGGTGGCCTATTCTACTCTGAAGGGGACCACACGGCTATTTAGTCCATATGTTATGTATATATACTTTTCAAGGAAAGACTAGCGAAATATTTTTTTTATGATTTCGTAGAAAGGTATGCTCTCGGCCAAAAGTCCTTTTAATAAATAATTTATTCAAAGTGAGAGCGCGCTGAGGGTGGAATATTGAGGGAGGCCTATGTCCAGCAGTGGACGTCTATTGGTTGAAATGATAATGAGAGCGCGCTAGCTTCGCGCGGAGTTACTTTGAATAAATCACGCTGAAGAGGGCCTCGCTCCACGGGAGAAAAAGCGTTAATTATTTGATATGTTATTCCTACAAATGTAACGATTTGTTTGTGATAATTACCTAGAAGGGTTTGCAGTCGGTCATAAGTCCTTTTTAATAATTTATTCAAAGTGAGAGCGCGCGAGCTTCGAACTGAGTCAAATTGAATAAAAAGACAAACCCAAGAGGCAAAATAATTACTTTGAGTTCAGTATTGGAACATTTCAATTTGGACATGTTTCACTACTATTTCAGATCGACTATATTTTGTTGTTTAGTTTTTGGGCTGAGTACATTTTATAATAATAATAATAATAACCAAACTGTTTTAACAACCATTTTGAGACAAAAAATGTTTAAAAAAAATAATAATAATAACTCTCACAACATCTCATACGTTGACCTGATTCCGTACTAAGTAGCTTAAGCACTTGTGTTACAGATATCAGGCAACAGAGGAACACAAATATATACTTAAATACATATTACACCCAGACACTGAACAAACGCAAGTGTTCATCGCACGAATGTTTGTCCAGGGTGGGGATCGAGCCCACGACCTTTGGCGTAAGGCAGTAGGCAGGGTCACTACCAATTGCGCCATCCGGTCAGTCAAATTTTTAGGTTAACTTACCGTAATCCTGACCCAGTTACGGTCATTGGCGTTTCTGAGACGAAAACGGATGCAAGTTTGACTCTCGATCCATTGCATGTTGGAGAGAATGTGCCTCTGCTGGGCCGCATCTGTAAATAGTGCACCGTTTCTTAATACATACATAGATACGTTTCATTCCTATGTTACACATTGTACAGTAGACCTTGGTGAAGCTTGGCAGATTCGTAGGTATACCAACTGTTGATTAGTATTTGAATAAAACTACTACGTTTAATTTATCTGCTAGAACTTCAGGTCAATTACTGGCAAAGAAGTAGTACAGGATCGAAGAAAATGGCGCTCTCTTTTTTCGAAAGCCAAGACGCAATTTAAGCAGATACTGCATCTGAAGTTTGCCAATGCAGTTTGCAGTTTCAGTCAGCAGTTGCAGTCTGCAGTTTTATTATTATTTGATAGAAATGGGGTGAACCCTGCGTCTCATAGCCACTGCGACCAGTAGATGATCTATTGTGGCAGCCCCGTTGCGCGAGCCACATTGAACGTGCTGATCTGACGTGTTGAGAGAAAACCTACGTGGGCATAACAACCAGTTGCCCTTCCCTGTAATAAATTATAGTATTTATAGTATAGCCTTCGTCACGGTAATTATATTATCTCAGCCTACCTATTACAGCACCTCATGTAGCTCCAGGTCCAGGATAAACCCGAGAATGGAGCTGATGGGGGAGCTCTTGATCTCGTCAGCTGAGATCATGTGTGCTCCCAGGTGCCGGCTTCTGCAGCGGTGCAGCGCTATGCACTCGCCGAGGACGTGGATAATCGTTTCCTCGTCCTCGCGACAGAACCTGCAGATTTTGGTATCAGAATGGCCCATGTTGTGCAGGTGCTTGTTTAATTTGCAGTGCCCTGTGAGAATCCGAGTGAGTGCCCTAACATGTCCTCTACTTAGTTTTATTATTTCTACAGCTCGTTTCTGATCGAACGCCTGTATCAACGCCTTAGACTGTTCTAGTCGAGGTAGTCTTTTCCAAAATTTAGTGCTTTAGTCTGCAGTTTACTCTTGCCTTTTTAATTCTTCGACAAAGTGTAAATGCTGGCGAAAGACGTTAGCTGGCTGGAGTGACATTTGGGAAATTTCACCCTTCTGACTCAAAACGGGAACACTATTTGCCTGTTTACAGAAACTGATTGAAGAAGAGGCGGCGACGCAGAAGAAGTAAGAATTGCAACGAGGACTCTTTTTTCTGACTAAGGTGAGCCAATGCACTGTACCACTATAAAGATAGCAGAGAAAGGTGGTGATTCCGCTGGTTAGGATGTTATAAGATCTACTTACTATGCTCATTGGCACCAAACTCATAGACCACAGTATTCTGTGGCCAGCGTCTGTTGCTCCTGATGTCCGCCATCCGCCCGGTGGCGCTGGTGGCGTAGCTGTTCACCATGTCCTCGATCTGTTCTTTGTCCAGCAAGATGTCTCCCTGGAACTTGCCGCTGTTCTCCCATACGTTGGCGTCAGGGTTGGCGGCCATGCGATCCTCGAGGAGAAGGCCGTCATCTGTAATGTTTTCGAACTGTTTTTTAAAGTAGCTAACTTCGAGCTATAATGCCGTCAGCCAATAATCGGTCGATTTTGGCTGTTTAGTAAATTATCTGTAGAAAGGCCTCCACCCTCCAATTCCAGGCAGGGAGAAGGAGGAAAAAACACCTGTTCCGTCTGACATGTTTATTTTCATCCGGTACTGTTTGGTATCCGGCACAGACTAGATAGTAGTAATAGAAGATACTTCGTAAGTATTTGGTTTAGAATTAGAACAGATTAATCTAGGCAGGCGGTTCGAGGTCTTTATTTCGGTAGCACGCTTTGCTAGCGCGATGTAATTATCTTATTAATTGCTTTCTGCACCATCTGAAGTAAAAAATCCGGCCAAGTACGAGTCGGACTCGCCCATGAAGGGTTCCGTAGCAGCAAGTAAGATAAATGGAAGGTACATTGCGGTTTAAGGTTTATAACGTATTAAAAAAAACTACTTACTAGATTTAGTTCAAACCAATATTCGTTGTTAGTTTTCATGGTAATGTATATCATATATTTTTTTAGTTTTATAATTTTTTTATTAGAAGTAAGAGAGGGGGCAGGGACACACACACACACACACACACATTTTACCAGTTTGGGTGCGTCTCTTGCGGTAGGTATTAAGTTTAGAAAAAAATATAGTAGATACCTCAACATCATTTTTAAAGACCTATCCATAGATACCCCACACGTATGGGTATGATAAATAAGTTCTAAGTATGGGGACTCCCCAAAAAATATATTAATTCCTATTTTGTGTAAAAATCGTAATGCGGTAAACCAAATACATCTATTTACCAAGTTTCAAAAGTAACTTCTTATAGTTTCGAAAAAAAGTGCCTGTGACATACGGACGGACGGACAGACAGACATGACGAATCTATAAGGGTCTCGTTTTTAGCCATTTGGCTACGGAACCCTAAAAATGATAAATCGAACAGTAAGTATTTCTCATATTTATTATGTACCTACATATTGTTTATTTCCAGGAATAGGTACCACTATTAGGCACGCCGTTAACTGGGAGTCATTGTTTCGTCTTTGCAAGATTAAAATACAGCTAACCTGATTTGAGTTATATAATTCTTAATCTTATTATATGATTTATAGTAAACTGGCTAACAAATCCTCAGATAATAAGCGACTGCTGTTCCCTTATGGACACCTCTAATACCAGTAGTGGAGTCGTAAGTGCGCTGTCAACCTTTATATTAGGCATACCCATTTGTATACTCTTACCCCCTTATTACAAATCGCGAACTAAGGATAGTCCCGGAACCAAATTCATGCCAGCCTCTTTTAACATTGCGTGTCGGAACGGGATGGCATGCGCTTTAGTACGGTAATTACATTCGATCTCGATTTGTAATAACGTGGTTAGGTTTTAAACAAGTATTAAGTACCTTCTGTGGACTTCTCCAAAGCCGTCTTCAGTTCCTCGATTTCCTCCCTGGAGTGGAAAACTGGGGGGCCCGCAACGGCCACCGCCAGGAGGCAGCACCACACCAACTTGACACCAAGCATTATACAACACTGACTTATTACATTTCCGTTGTGCTTTTTATACATTATTAAAATCTGATTATGTATTTTGCCTAATCCCTGACTTATAGGTATTAGGTAGGATAAAGGCGTACAAAATTGCATAGGTGAGTTAAATAGCACACTTGCATTTATACATATCCGTGAAGCCGTGAAAAAAAATGTGTTGGCTAATGGTTTATAAAACACCATTGAAACATCTTTTAAAAGACAAAATGTGAAGTAAATTAGATCGTGACGGTACGATGTGGTTAGTAAGTGTTCCCAAATTTACAAATAAGCTCTGCATTGGAATGCATATTTAATATGAAAAGGATTATTCTCGAGTTTTTTTTATATTTACTTATAACTTTGTTGTTTTTGTTTTAATGTCTTTAATTTTACTAGTTATTGAACTAAAGTATATAAAAATAGTATGCGATTTTGTACGCTTTCAACACACCATTTGATCAACTTTGTTCTAGGTATTTTGGAAGTACGTCGATTTT
This sequence comes from Marasmia exigua, assembly GCA_019059595.1. Classification (NCBI taxonomy): domain Eukaryota; kingdom Metazoa; phylum Arthropoda; class Insecta; order Lepidoptera; family Crambidae; genus Marasmia; species Marasmia exigua. The sequence continues at coordinate 11,853,328 of CM032484.1, forward strand.
TTTTGATTTTTCATACAAAATGAACAAGTTACGTGATCAAAATTGTATTTTTTATGCAAATTTTCAAAAATCGAAGAAAAATGTTGTTTTATAAATTTGAATAGTTAAATAGAGTCGAAAAAAATCCAGAGCAAATGTTGTTCAGAATGGTTGGTAGAAGTGATAGTCTAAAACACATCCAAAAGCTCCCGTCTTACTTAGTATGTACCTCCTGAGACGGACAGATGTTTCCGCTATATAACATACTTGCCCAGAATAGGTACTCATCAAAATCATAACCCTTCCTCATTGTCTCCCATCACATTCTAACAAAATAACAACGTCAAAACGGTCCATTACATTGATTTACTCGTGCCGGTTATCAGACGTAAGACGGTAGCTTATTATTGCATCCGAATTGTGTTTCAACGGGGAGATGACGGCGCGATACGCGGCAAACTTATGTCATCTGTCAAAATATATGTTAACAGTGCGTATGGAGATGGGGATCCCGATTACGGGGTTAGCTCGGCGTCCAGCGAAAGGCGAGCGTTTGCGAGTATCGCTGCGTATCTCAATGAAATCAAGTAGTACCATCTTATCAATCGTGTTTTTGTTGCATGTCTGTCTTTTATAATGTAAGTATATTTTTGACGCCCGATACCTCTCCGGTTGTGTCACAGTAATGTCCCATAGGAATATGAGAGTCAGGGAACAGAGAGTGCACTTGTATTTGCGCACATAGTTGAGCACTATAATATATTCTGCGTACGTGGCTGATTGTTAAGATTGGCCGCCGTAGCCGTAATCGGTTAGAGGATTATATATATAGTTTTGACGCAAAGGCGTTACCCAAGGTCACGCCTGAAAATCCTATTTTGTGCTGTAAAACCAGCGCCTCAGCGCAATTAATAATTTTCATGTTCAGGAACTTGTAATTAGTTTAAGATCTATTGTGAACAACATGAAAGCAATAAAAACTATGACTATGACTATGACTATGACTATGCTGATGCTGAGCCTTGATGACCTTATTGGACGCAACTCTTTGTCTTTGAACTATGTTTTTTTGTTGGTGATAGCCTTGCTTTTGGCTTTACGCTGAACTCTAAGAGTTGATAAAAAGCCTACGATGAAGCGAGCGTACCAAGAAGTACATTATTAACAATAGCTTTAAATAAAATGAGATTGTAGTCATTCGGGAAAACAGAAACAGAAAGGGTGTTCCACTCCCTGGCAGTGAGCATCACAAAGGAAGAGGAAAAGTGCTTTGTACGCAATCGAGGAATGTTCACTAAGAAAGGATGGTATAAGTAGTGGTATGTGCGTTCGTCTGCTTTCACGAAGGTAGAAAAGGGATGGCAGGATGAGCTCATGTAGCTCAGAAGCACTCCTCCAAAGTACAGCCTGTAAAATACCGACAGGCAAGCTACTTTTCGACGAAGGGGTAAGCTTTGAAGTTTGATTTATGGTTGGTTGGCCACGGAAATTAGATGCATCAAAAGTAAAATAAATAAATTCATACAACATCTCGCTTTTCTCTTTATAGTTTCTGCTGAGGTTCTTGCTGGTCTTCTCGGCAGTTATTTTTTATCGTTTACATTCCGAATACCTTTTTTATGTGATAGATGACAGACGAGCAGCTGATAGTAAGCGGTTGTCGCCGCCCATGGACATCTGCGACACTAGTGGAGTCACAAGTGCGCTGCCGACCTTTAAACACTCCTTTCCTCCGGATTGGGCCTACGGTACCATTAATCAGGCAGCGAAACACAGCACACTGCTGCTTCACGCTGGTTTTCTGTGAGGCCGTGGTATCACTCCGGTCGAGCCGGCCCATTCTTGCAGAAGCGTGGCTCTCCCACCTCATAAATAAAGTCCATTTAGCATGTTTGATTACCAAAATAAGTAAAAAAAATCAGCTATTTCATACAAAATTGAATATCCACCCGGAAATAATGTATGGACGGTATATAGCTAGCGGTGAACATTTTGACATTCATAAGTGTTCTGAATGGACCTAACTTGAATAAACTATTTTTATTACTTTCAATTTCAATTCTTTTTTAAACGAGGTTTGAAAAGAGTTCTTCTCTCACGGTAGGCAGCGGCATGACTGTGCTCCGGCATTGTTGATGTCTATGAGCGGCGGTTACCGTTTACCATCAGATGGGCCGCAAGCTCGTCTACCTACTATAAGCAATAAAAAAAAAAATAATAATCTGACTATCTTTCCGTATCTTCGCGTGCTATGGACAGCGGCCCGGAGATCGTCCCGGCATGTGACAGCCGCGCTACCTGTCATTTTACGACATTGTTTATGCCCGGCTAATGATATGGCTCATTTAACTGCCGGTGGTCCGCCGGAAAAGTGTAGCGGTTTTTGCTGCTCCATGTAAATGTTTTGACTGGGGAGTCTAAACAACAGACGATCGAAGAAAATGGTTTCAAATTATATGCAGATAGGAACATGTTAAAGTGTAGCGGTTTTTGCTTCTCCACATAAATGTTTTGACTAGGGAGTCTAAACAACAGACGATCGAAGAAAATGATTTGACATTATACGTAGATAGGAATATATTCAAGTGTAGCGGTTTTTGCTGCTCTATGTATGTACCTAAATGTTTTGATTGGAGAGTCTAAACAACAGACAATCGAAGGACATTTCCTTCGATTTTCAAATTACAAGTAGATGTGTTTAAGTGTAGCGGTTTTTGCTGCTTTATGTAAATATTTTGACTGGTGAGTCTAAACAACAAACGATCGAAGAAAATTGTTTCGAGTTATTAGGTATTTACATAAGCATGACATTTTTTTTATGTATATAGGTGGCAGACGAGCAGACGGATCACCTGATGGTAAGCGATTGCTGCCGCCCAAGGACACCCGCGACACCAGTGGAGTCACAAGAGCGATGCCAACCGTTAAACCCCCCTTTCCCCTGGATTGTTCCTCCGGTACCCTCACTCACGCGGCGAAACACAGCACAGTGTTGCTTCACGCCAGTTTTCTGTGAGGCCGTGGTATCTGGTATATTGGGAAATGGTTTAAACTAACTAGTAGATTTAAGTAAGTTACCCGGAATGTGCATGATGTAAGTTCGATTCCCGCCTTACAAGAGGTGAAATTTATAAGTTTAAAGTTTATTTATAAGTAAAAAAATTGCAAAAAAATGCTATATAAATATCAACCAATATATTTGTTATAGTATAGCGGTTTTGGCTGCTCCATGTAAATGTTAGAAGAGTTATTTACGAGATCTCTACTATGTACCTTATTTTTGATAAAGTGAAAATTGGAATATCGGAAACTCAAAAATAAGGGACATGATAGAGATCTCGTAAATAACTTTTTTAATACTTGCTTTACTTTACTTTGCTTTACTTAATGTTAGTGACCATGAAAGTTTAAAAGGATATATCCATGTCTCGACTCTCACGACTCTCCCAACAATGATTTGATGATAGAGACTCAAATCAAATAAGAACCATTTTTTTTATATAAGAATGGTATTTTTCGTACTAAGGTAGGTAACTAACTGAGAATCGAACGATGTGTGGGTGTATCTATCTTGAGTTCAGATATTTATTTATTGGATTATCAAAATAAGATACAGCCATGCATAATTATTATCACAGTGACATAAAATTAATAATTTTAACTGCACTTACAATTACGAAAACCACATCTTGCATAAGTTAAAAAAATAATGGGAATATAATAATGTCATATGAATTTTGAATGATAAATTATTGGAATTAAAAACAATTTCAGAATTGTCAGAAATGAATAATTTTGAATACAATAATAAATGGATTTCGGAGTAATTGTTACATTGCTGAAATTGATACCTATATAGTTATTTATTTCGCATTTATGTGTGCGTACCTGTTTTTTATTGGCTATATTAATACCCACAGACTGTAGATCCATGCATTTATTTTTCTTATTGTGCCCTGTTTAGGGCTGCCATCCGTCCGGATTTCTCCAGATTTGTCCTAGTTTGAAGGGCACTTTAAAGCGACGGCTGCGCAAGAGATCCAAGGTTCGATCCCCGGGTCAGGCCAATAATTTGTACCTAATTTTCGGTAAGAATTCTTAGTGTCAGCCCAGAGTCTGGAAGTTAGCGGCCTTGTACCTCCGTGCCTAGGAAAGCACGTTAAGCCGTTGGGCCTGAACCCGATCTCTCTCCGGTTGAGTCACACTTGTGTCCCACCGGATTTTGAGGTTAAGGGAATAGAGAGTGCACTTGTGTTTGCGCACACACTTGAGCACTTTAATATATCCTGCGTACGTGGCCGATCGTTGAGATTGGCCGTTGTAACTGTAATAATTTGGAGGTATTACTTAGGATGGCGGACTGGAGTTGGATGCGAGTAGCCAAAGATCGATCGTAGTGGCGAATGTTGGGAGAGGCTCATGTCCAGCGGTGGACTGCAACAGGCTGATGATGATGATGTAGGCAGCCAGCGTGCTGTGTCTTTATATTTTTGTATGACGACCCGTTTGGAACAGTGGTAGTGAACGCTGCCTTTGGTCCAAGGGTTGCGGGTTCGATCCCCGCACAATACAAACATTTGTGTGCATGAACATGTTTGTTTGTATTGGTCTGGGTGTTTCCTATGTATTATTAGTATGTATTTACAAAAGAAAAGTATTATATGTAAATATTTGTAATCCCACTGTTGATTCTGATATCCGTAACACAGGTGCTAGAGCTACCTATCTCGGAGTTAGATCAATGTATGTGATGTTGTGAAATATTTATTTATTTATTTTATTTTATTTATTTATTTTGTGCGATAGCCTACATTTAGGTGGAGTGCGTCATCCATTATTGCAGTTATTAACAAAATGGAACGCCCGGCTAATCCTGGCTCAGCGAAATTAAACCCAGGGAACAAGCGAGCTATTAAGGCGAAACGGTAGCGACGTCCATTACGACCGGGGAGAATGAGGAACAGAAGGGAACCTCCGATTGAAGTGACAAGGTCAGCCTTCCCTGCGAATAAGATACTTACCCTCACTCACTCGGAACAACTCGGCAGGCCTTGCTTTACGCCGCGCTGTGGTTTGAATAAATGAATGGGGTATTTTTACATCGCGCCAGTAAAGCGTGTTTCCGAAACAATGACCTTAAGCTGCATGACCACAATAGAAAATTTAAAAAGTATTGATAATAAGGTTAAAGGTTAAGGTTAAGGTTGAAGGTTGTCTGGTAGAGATCGCTCCCAGCGATAAGACCGCCTAAATTGTACATTGTATCTCTGTATACCTAGCTTTTAAGTTTTGTATGTTGTGCAATAAAGTGTATCTATCTAATAATATACCAGAGTTCTAGAAGGTATTTGGGAATTTTATTACATTGCAAATAAAAGTATTACAACCTATGCGGATAAAGAATGGGATCAGAAATGGCGGCGCATCTATTCACTTCTCGCTCGCACACTATTTGCGTCTATACTCGCACTCGTGGGGTGCGAGTATAGACGCAAATAGTGTGCGAGCGAGAAGTTAATAGATGCGCCGCCGTTTCTGATCCCATTCTTTATCCGCACAGGTTGTACTGATATTTTTAACCGACTTAAAAAAAGGAGGAGGTTCTCAATCCGACATAAGGTAAGGAATGGAACTCCCTGCCGAGGTCTGTCTATCCTGACCACTATAATCTGGACATCTTGAATCATCCTAGACTTCATCGTCGCTTTCCATCAGGTGCGATTATTGTCAAGCGTTTGCCTATCGACCAAAAAAAAAAACATGCATTTTTTTATATATGTTCGCCGATAACTTTGCCATTCACGTACCGATTTAGATGATTATTTTTTAGTTGGAAAGTAGATAGTCCCGGAATGGTACCATGATAAGGATATCACACTAAAAAATTTAAAATAAGTAAGTAAGTGAGTTTATACACAAACTTACTTACTTACTTATTTTACAATTTTTAGTTCGTGGTTTTTGAAGGTGGTATTTTTACGCAGATTTTTTTTATTTAATCGTCTCCCTGACTGATTCTTAATTGGTAGAACATTCACCCGGATTGTGGAAGGTGTGGGTGAGTCCCGCCTGAACACGAGATGAAATTTTTAACTTACCTTATTAGAAGTTAAGAAATAGTTCTATGTTGTATAATGTTGCTCTCTGTGCTGGGAATGTTGTGTGTGATGGTCAGTAAATGATTTTTCTTTCTTTCTTTCAAATAGAAATACGAGGCTTCTAGTAAAAAATGTGTGGTCCATCGTGTTAGTTCATGGTCTTGCAAAAACACTATTCATACGTATAATAAAGAGGTAAATACTAACAGCAACGACAAGGCTTATAGGTAAATCGTAAAGGCGAAACACTTTCACGGTGTAATTGACACCCAGCGCCATCTATTGCTGTAGAAAGAAAGAAAAAACATTTTCTGACTATCACACACAACATTCCCAGCACAGAGAGCAACATGATATAAAATAGAACCATTTTTTGATTTCTAATAAGATAAGTTAAAAATTTCATTTCGTGTTCAGGCGGGACTTGAACCCACACCTCCACAATCCGGGTGAATGTTCTACCAATTAGACCACTGAACTCGTTAGTAAAGATTGCTATAGTAAATATCAACTGTTCTAATAAGATGATTTGTTTTTTTATGTAATAGGTGGCAGACGAGCAGACAGAACACCTAATGGTAAGCGATTGTCGCCGCTCATGGACATCCGCAACACCTGTGGAGTCACAAGTGCGCTACCAAGTTTTAAATCCTCCTTAACCTGAATTGGGCCTCCGATATCCTCACTCATGCAGCGAAACACAAAGTATATTTGAAATTAAATCCCGAAACGAAGTGAGGGCAGGCCATTAGTTTTCAACAACAACACATTGACGGTGTATCTAAGTTTTTCAATTGCCCTGGTTCTGCTTTTAAAGGGTTGAGGTCAGACGGCAGTCGCATCAATGTTATTACCAGACACCCCAAACCCTGAATCATTGACACTGACATCTTCAAGAAACGAGCCTATACCTTCTTAAAAGGCCGGCAACGCATCTCCACTCCCTCTGGTCTGGCTGATGTCCACGGCAGTGATCACTTACCATAAGGTACTCACTTGCTCGTTTGCCTACCTTTCTCATAAAAAAAAATTATGGTCTATGCGTAACCTAGGCTTCAAAGAGACTTTGGAGAGCTTTGTACAAAATCGGAAACTACACGTTAACCTTAATAGGATATACTCGTAAGTCAACGAAAAATTGATTGCTTTTCGCTCTTATGTCATGATACACAAGGTTCAAAATCAGGTGGGAACTATTTTTCCAATATCCGATTAAGGGTTAAGATGAGGAGGAGGTGTATCTATGTTTTCCGCGCTGAAAAACCCTTCTCCTTCCTTGCCCTCTCTGCACTTCCTTCATCCCGTTCCAACGTGAATAATTATTTCGTTCCTCTCTTTTCCCCGTCCGTTTTTCGCTGCCGCTAATGCACCGTCGCTGCGCAGACGCACGCACTCTTGTAAACAATGTCCTCGTAAAATCTCATTCAATTACCGGACTTCACTTAATAAAGTGTTAAAGTTTACCGACTGTTAATTATTTTCGCCGAATCGGTCGGGTGGTTGGGGGGTTTTAATTAGAGGGAGAGGTGAGAACGATACTTTTTTTTTCTAGATTGCTCTGAATGATGTCATGGTTATCAAACATCGTGAGGTAATCTGCACGTTTCGTATAGTTTCTGTAACGTGTAACCATGATTCAGTTCTGGTTCGGTTTAGTGGGAACCAGACCAACCCTTCAATCAATCGCAACCCTTTATCAAGGGATTGATAAAGGGTTGCGATTGTCAGACGGCAGTCGCTTCATTAATTCTTAGCATAGTGTTCATATGTGTTTTTCTTAATAAGTTAACTGTAGTAAAATTAGCAATAAATATTATGTTCCTGATAAGTCTGACGCAGTAGAAAATGCACAAGGTAATTGTCACCGGATTTCTGCGACACAAGCAGTTTGGCTTAGTGCAGAAGTCGTTGTATCTAAAGACCTGTATGTAAAAACTTCTGGCAATATTATTTTTTATAGTAATAACCAGACTCCTCAAATCCTGAATCATGGTCCAAGCGTACCCAGGGCTCCAAAGCGACAGCTTTGGATACAACCGAAAATTGCACTTATGAGGTCATGCTTTTGCAGTGACATTATGAGCAAATCATTCAATAAGTGACACTGAGAATGAAGGATTAGTAGCTCAAGGAGATCACTGGTAGTTCTAAATAAAAATGTGTTTCTTAAATTCTAAGAAGGAAGTCGTTGGTTCATCAAACTCGATCACGCAGTTCTGAAAATGAAAATAAATAAATAAAAAAAAATGTTACAATATTAACAATGGTGGACTTCTTCTTTTGAGCACGGTTTTCTCTTACCTATGTGTAATTTTCGTAGGTCAACCTTGGCAGTGAAGGAAAACAAAAGAATCATGAAACAAGATAAACTACCAGTCCTAAGCATACTAGCAAAAAATACGAGAGTTGTAAAGTTTTTTGACCTTTCATTTTGATGTTGGGTGTCTTAAATATCCCCACAATTCCTCATCATTAGTCATCATAGTTATCTCTATAGCCTGAACTGATAAGTCAAGATACAACACTTATTATTGTGATCTGGAAAACGGTGAAATATAACTCTAGATCTATTTTGACCCTTCTATATCAGTTAACTTAATAGGTATGTAACTTTGAACGATTTCGTAAATTAGACCTTCTCCTGTAACCCAACGCCAAAAGAAAAATAAAAAAGACTCTTCAACAGTTGTAGAAAAAAGAAAACAAAGGGTATGTACTCCGAAATGGTCGTTTGAAACGTCACTCAGCCGTATCTCGTACACAAAATATCAATATTAATAATTCAATAACGAGCTCCCAAAAACAAATTGTCTAACCGATAAGACATTGGTCCGACGCAAACAAAACACAACCAATTCAGCCTTAATAAGAACCGGGATCGAGATGGACACAAAAGAAAAAGATAGGCCCCATTGTTTTTTATCATGTTGTCAATATCGCGCGGCCAAATTTTCAATATTGGAATGCCCCGATTCGCCAATAAGAAGCGGGAAGAATTGATTTATTGTCCAATTAGCGTCGTCAGGTGTGCCAACTGCCAAGATAGCATCAGGCTGGCCAACCTAACTCGACTGCTACTATTTCTTTAGCGTTCTTTAGCTGGCATATTGAAATCAAAAAAGAACCTTTACACCATTCTGTGTACGTTTTCTGGAAGTCGTATTTGAAATTCTGATTGTTCGGCGGGGTTCTCGAGTGGAAATCGATTTGAATTAATTGCGTCTGGCTTTTTATGGTTTCGGAACTTTAATTTGATAGGAATTGTCTTTCGGCCATTAAATTCATTTGTTTTGTATGTAATTTGCAGCTGTTTCTTTGACTATGCGTCACCTGTTCTTCAAGTTTAGTTCGAATGTTTTAGTTTTTCGGTCAACATTGTTTATGACTTGAGTTTAATTATTTCGGAACATTTTATTAATATGCTTGCAAAATTTGAAGCCTAATATATAAAAATTATGTTAACTATTTTGGATTCGTGGGTTTAAAATTAATATGGAATCAATAGCTATCAAAAGAATACTCACATGGACTTTTATTATAAATTGTACATCATTCAATGTTCGTAGCACTTCTATTGTGAGGAGGAAAAAAATACTAACGCAAGCAGTTATTTGGTCGCATAAATTCCATACAGTGCCATTATTTGCATTGAAAGTTGGTATATTAAAGGTGGATCATGGTGAAATGATTGCAGGCAATAAGTCAAAAGTGTTTTTATATGAATAACTCACTTACAATATCTCTGTGGGCATCCTTCGTCAAAATATTGGGTTGGGTGTACGCCATGTCTTCTGAGAATTCGAACGTGTTGTGATTTGCAAATAATTTTGCAAAAGTGCGACTTTTAGTTTTGATACTTTTGCACAGATTCATTTTTCCAAACTGGAGTCCTACTCGGGGAGGATAGATCGGGTTTGTGAATACCAAGCCGCATTTGGCAAGCGTGGTGATAAATCCTAATCCCATCATAGTAGCGATGACTTGATCTCTATGATGGAAGCCTTTACCCTGCAGTGGGACAGTTTATAGGCTGAGACTTTACTTAGTATATTGGCTCGCCTCAGCCTCCTGATAGTAAGCAAAAGGAGAGCCCACGTTGTTATTACAACGGACGCGATTTCAAGGTATCAATTTACATAATAATATGTAGTAATTATTTTACTGTATTATAAACTCATACATTTTATGTTCGGTAATATTGCAAAGCCGCATTGTAAAACAGTCAGAAAAATCGAAATAAGCAAAAGGGGAGTCGTTAGTTTCATACAGCCTACAATATACCAAAATTAGCTTCCACGGATCAGATTTCTACTGACAATAGGCGCTAAAATCCCGAAAAATTGGTTGCTCCCGACAGGGCAAATAGTTAACTACATATATTTTTTTTCGCAATTTTAACGTTTGTTACTAAGTTATCATAAATGTACCAAACAACTTGATAAATAATAATAATAAATAAATATTTTCACAACATCACATACATAGATCTGACTCCGAGATAGGTAGCTCAAGCACCCGTGTTACGGATATCAGAATCAACAGTGGGACTACAAATATATACATATAATACTTTTCTTTTGTAAATACATACTTATAATATGGAAAGACCCAGACCAATATGAACAGACATGTTCATGCACACAAATGTTTGTACTGTGCGGGGATCGAACCCGCAACCCTTGGACCAAAGGCAGCGTTCACTACCACTGTTCCAAACGGGTCGTCAACTTGAATAAATGATCATGTTTCTTTATGCAGCGTATAACGAAATTGTGAATGAAATCACTCTCTCTATATGAATGGATGCTGGAGAATAGGCCAGCGGGTAACCAAGATGAACACGGTCATTATATGAATGCTTCGAGTTCAAGATTTATTTGGTAAACTAGGTCACAAACAGTCAACGATTTACAGGATTTTTTTTTAAATTCTACTAACAGGTGGCGCTAGGTGTACTCTAAATCGCGAAAGGGTTTAGTGTTTTTGGTTTACCTAAAGTCCAGTGATTCATACATTATAAGCTACAAATACAATCGCTAATTCTGCATATTGTCCTGTCTGTTGCTGTATCATACTTATACATCATCATCATCAGCCCATTTAAGTCCCCACTGCTGGGGCACGGGCCTCCCTCAATCAGATGAGGGGTAATTGCCATACTCACCACGCTTGGCAGACGGGTTGGCGAGGGTTTTGATATAAATGCAGAGTTTTCCTTCTCTGGGTGCTGATGATCATGCCAGCAGCTTTACCTTAGTCGCCTTTTACGACACCTCGGTAAGAGTGAGGGTGGCCTATTCTACTCTGCCGGGACACACGGCCATACTATACATATAAATATCTATCTATCTATCCATCTATTTCTCACAGTCGGGTCTACAATTACCGAATATCCCCGTATATATCCTTCCTTTTCACAAGCATTATGTCTCTCTTTGTTTGGATGTGACTCGTTCATCGTTGTAGGACGTTGTAGGAAGAAAATAAATATTGTAATGTGAATAGTAGAAAGACGCTGCTTGGTACCAAAATGTTCACACACTCAGATTCCTCATAACTTTTCCACCATCTCTTGAGATAGCTGTATGCATTTTCCCCTTTGTACTAATCAGAAAACAATTCGCTATGTAAGGAACTTTATAATTGGGCTATTCTGTTATTATTAGCGGTACCAGTGGGAACATAGCTCTCACACGATGAATGTTAATCTGTCGAGTTATAACCGATTTATACCTTGATTGTTAGATTAGAGAACATAGATCAATGACCTGAAGTGATGGATGTTCATTGGATAAGTCGCCTTCCAAATTCCCATTTGACTTGCACACCTAAGAATTCCCAGTCTTAGCTCCGAATTCAGACGTACCTCTGTATTTTTCATTAAGGTGACGGGTAGGGCACACCGAATCTATTTTTAAAAATTTCGCGGTTACGACCTATCGACAAACACTTATACTATTTAATTAATAACTATGCAAAAATGATGAATCCAGCGCGTACGCGAAAAATTGATTCAATTTCTCGCGTACAAAAACGATCCCAAAATTTGTGCATGGTTATTTAATAAATAGTATAAGTGTTTGTCGAGAGGTTGTAACCCCGAAATTGTTTAAAATAGATCCGGTTTAGTAGCTAAAAATTAAAATCCTTGGTCACCTTAATCTGTGTATTTCTGCAGTCAACAGTGGGAGAGCCACGCTTCGGCATGAATGGGCCGGCTCGACCGGAGTGTTACCACGGACACACAGAAACCATCGTGAAGCGGCACTGTGCTGTGTTTCGCTGCGTGAGTGAGGGTACCGGAGGCAAAATCTGGGTGAAAAGGGGGTTAAAAGGCTGGCAGCGCACTTCTTATTCATCAATGATCATTGTTACACATTCAGAACGTGTAGCCATGAACGAGTTGATCTGATTTACCGTGAAGCAGTGTCCGTCTGTGTTTTGTCAAGTGCGTGAGGGTACCGGAGGCCTAATCCGGGAGAAAGAGGGGTAAAAGATTGGCAGCACACTTGTGAATCCACTGTGCGAGTCTCTATGGGCGTCGGCAATTATTTTTTCACAAAAAAAAAACTCTGGTGACTCACGCTCCAGTTCGTTCCTGGTGCAGAGGCTGGCCATCGCTATTCAGAGTGGTAATGCGGCGAGTGTGACGGGAACATTTGGTTTGGGGGCTTACGTGGGGGAATAAATTTAATTTAATTTAATTTATTTAGGGAAAGAAAAATAAAGGGAGTTTTTAATATTATGTTACTGCTAGAAATATGTACTAACATAGTTTGTAAGGTAATATTGTTACTAACACCTATGGACTCTGTGACTTGAATAAATTTATATAAAAAGCCAAACAATAAATAAATAAATGGGTTTTCCAAAATTAAAAATACCGTTTTCTACATTAGCCTTATAGCATTTTAAGGTAAATGTTTTAGAATTTTTTAAAAGATATGTAAGGAGAAATTAAATAAAATGTAAAAATCCCCGCGTGACGTCACAGCTCAGCATGACAAATTAATGACGCCTTTGCTCACGTTGACTTAAGAAAAAAGCAAATACATCACCTACGTAGAGCCTCAGGTTTACGTCACTTCCTGCATTTATATCTTTCTTTTATTAATTTTTTTATTCAATAAAAACACACATTTAATGGAAACTAAAAAATACGGGTCATCTTTTTTTCTTTCTTTCGAATAAAGAAAGAAAAAAAATCATATAAAAATGGTAAAATATTTTTTGCCGTATTGTTCATTGTCATCATAATAACTATTACATACCGGAATGCAACGTATCATTAACTTTAGATAACATACCTAATTATGTTCTAATCTAATCACTTGTTTTGAATGTAATTATTTCACTCGATAAAAATGTCATGTGAAAAAATACATTTAATTCTGATGTAATCCTTTATAATCTCTACAAGTTTTCAACTTTCAATCATAATTAGATTGTTTAATCAGCTTATCTAAAACAAAACAAATATGTACTTACAAAGGTATGATATCGATCAAATTGATGACTGACCGGATGGCGCAATTGGTAGTGACCCTGCCTCTTACGCCAAAGGTCGTGGGTTCGATCCCTACCCTGGACAAACATTCGTGCGATGAACACTTGTGTTTGTTCAGTGTCTGGGTGTAATATATGTATTTAAGTATATATTTGTGTCCCTCTGTTGCCTGATGTCTGTAACACAAGTGCTTACGCTACTTAGTACGGAATCAGGTCAATGTATAAGATGTTGTGAGAATTATTATTATTATTAAATTATAAATATTCTGTTATCTCGTCAATGAGAAAATATGTGTATTTATTGTCTACTATGTGTGTACATATCGATCATTGATACTCTTTCTTAAGAATGGTTCCTACAGCTGGCGATAAAGCAAATTTATAGCTAAACTCTAACCAACTTATTACAAATCATGATCTAACTTTATTACCGTACTAAAGCTCATGTCGTCCGTTCCAACACGCAATGTTAAAAATTTTCTGCGAAAAGAACCGCCTTCAAAAACCACGAACTAAAATGTATAAAATAATATTTTTAACACTTTATACACTTCAAATAACATTTTATAACAGTACCTACACTCGAGAAAGGTGTACCCAATACTATCTTGTAATTTATTACAACATTCAATTGTTCAACAGGGATTAGGCGCCGACTTCGGTAAAACCTGTTCTCGAGTGTACTTTTATACAATGTTATTCGAAGTGTATAAAGTGTTAAAATTATTATTTTACACACTTTAGTTCGTGGTTTTTGGAGGCAGTATTTTTTTCGGAGAAATTTTTATTTCAAGCTTTTTATTTAGTGTCTCATCTGTGGATTGCGATTTGCAATAAGGGGGTAAGGGTTTACTCATAAATGTTTGTTAAACCTTTGCTAACTAAAATGGTGTTATAAAACAGTTTTCGTTTAATTTTTCGAAATATTTACCGTTTTAGCTAACAAAGTACCATTAATGAATAAAGCCCTTTAATTAGAGGGCAGGAGGGTTTTTTCGAGTGTCTGACTTTCAAATACAAATACAAATAATTTATACAAATAATTTTATTTTCTCATATTCATTCTCATACATGTTTTGAGATGCTCCAGTAAGTAATAAAATACTTGAGTTGGAGCTATCTCGCTCTTCCCATTACATTTCACTTAAATGAGTAAATAAAATCTAAAGCTACTAAAAATTGGAAAAAACATTATAATAATAAAGTTCTTATTTTTAACACTTCTTGAATTTAGGTACATAAGTATTTTAAATTTAACTTTAAATTATACAAAAAAACAAAAAAAAAGGTTATAAACAAATTTAGTGTGGTGTGTGTGTGTTGTGTGTATGTGTGTGTTTGTGTGTATGTGTGTGTGTATGTCATTTATCTATACTGAGAAGTTTTTCAGTATCCTCATAATTTAGTCCTAGAAGAAATTTTGTCACCGCTTTTCTACACTCTTTAAGATTTTTGGGATAAATATTTAACTTTTTATTTAAGCTATTGTATATATAAGCGGACCGTGATGTTGACTGACGACTTGCAAAAGTAGTTCGATCTTTCCGAGAGGGTACCACTTTAGCTTTTCGTCTTTTATTAGGATTAAGTTTCCTAGGGTCTAGGGGTAATTTTCGGTGGGTATTAAGTAAAAGGTTCAAAATGTATAATTTTCTTACTGATAGGAGTCCGCTAAGGTCATAAAGTTCTCTGGTTGGGAATCTATATTTTTTATAGTACATCACTTTTAGAAGGGAACGTTGTGCTCTCTCCAGGTAAATGATTTTAGTTTTAGTAGCTCCACCCCATACAGGTATGCAATAGGATAGTACCGATTGTACCAAAGCAATATAAGTTTTAGTTATTAAGAGACCTGACATGTAGTGACGTAAATTTTTAAAGATCCATATAAATTTCCGCATCCTACCTACTACTAGATCAATTTGATTATGCCAGGAAAGTCTTTGGTCAACCATAATGCCTAAATATTTTGTATGATTGACTTTATGAATAAAAGGGCATGAGGTACATTCATTTGGATCTAGGCAAGTGTGAATAAAGAGCCGCAAGTCTCCTTTTGGTTGGCCTCTTTGGTCTGGACTGAAACATACAAAATTTGTTTTTGCTGTATTAAGAGTAAGTAAATTTGAGTTCAACCAACCAGCAACTACAGCTAAACCTTTTTCTGCAGTTTTTTGCACGACTTCCCATGAGCGTCCGGAGAAAACAATGGCTGTATCGTCCGCATATGAGAAAATCTGTCCTCCACAGCTCGTTAGATCGCATAATTGATTAATATATATTAAAAATAAGGTTGGACCCAGGACAGATCCTTGAGGGACACCATAAGATACACATTTTTCATTGCTATAGTAGGAGTCAATTTTCACAACTTGCCTTCTGTCCAAAAGGTAGTCCTCAAAAAGTGTTAAAGCTGTACCTCTTATTCCAATCGATTCAAGTTTACTTACAAGTTTAGGGACAGAGACGGTATCGAAGGCTTTTTTTTAAATCGATAAACACGGCGAGACATTTTTCTCCATTATCAACCTTGTCAACAACTAGTTTTGTAAAGTTTGCTATGGCATCCTGTGTAGACAGACCTTTCCTAAAGCCATATTGTGAATCGGACAGTATTTTATTTTTATCTAAGTAACTAAGGAGTCTATTGTTTAAGAGTTTTTTCAAGGATTTTGGAAATACCCGGTAAGACTGATATAGGCCGATAATTATTAACATGGTCTCTGTCCCCACTCTTGTATATAAGAGTAACCAATGAGCGTTTCAGAGCTTTTGGGAATTTCCCATTTCTGAAGCTGAGATTGGCGAGCTGACAAATCAATGGAACCACAATGTCTTTGCACTTTTTTAGGAAAGTCGTTGATATGCCATCCCAAGTCGGTGATATGCCATTCCAGAGTCCAGGCTCATTAGTACACCAGATACTTCTAGGGGGTCTGCATCGAGTAAGACAAAAGATGAAACACTAGTATGAATATTATTGAAGCTGGATCGGGTCAAGCCGGGCTCTGTTATTGATTCAGCTAAAAATTTCCCAATGTTAACAAAGAATGTGTTAACTATATTTGCCGATTCATGCGGATCCGGTGACAATTTTAAAAGATTAACATTTGAAGTTTTGGTGTTTCTAAATTGGGTTATTTCATTTATTTTAGACCACAGTTGTTTTGGATTATTTGAAGAGATTTCTATTTGGTGTTTATAAAATTGTATTTTTAATTTCCTAATTTGGTTTGTGCAGTAATTACGAAAACGTTTAAAAGTAATTTTTAATACTACATTTGTGGGTTCACGTTTTAATTTCATTTGCATACTGTTTCTTAGCCTGATGCATCGCAGCATACCTAGGGTTATCCAAGGCTTAAGAGTTCTTTTGCTACATTTTATAGATTTAATTATAGTGTTTGATTGTATTACTTTTTTTAGTGTGTCAATTAACATATCAGCCAGCATGTTAGGATCATTTAACGTTTTAAGGTGAGCGAGGTCTTGTTTGATAAGCGATTTGTATGCTGATTCGAGATCAACTATAGACCGAGTTTTTGGTAAGACGCTTTTCGTTCTACCGAAACTTTCAATGCTGAGTAAAACCATTGAGTGATCAGTAATTGTGGTATTTAAAACTGTCACAATCGCAGAATTCATGTTTTTATTAAGTTTTAGAAACATATGATCTAAACAGCTTTCCTGTCTAGTTGGTAAACAGTGTCCCGGTAGGAACCCATGCAACGATAGCATGTCCAGATACTTAATTCTGTTATTAAAGTGATGAATCTGTTCTGTAGGTCTTGTAATTAAGTTTATGTTTATGTCACCAGTAAGTATTATATTTATATGTGAAGTTATAGATTCCAGGTGATCATTTAGAGAGTTGATAAAACTGTCAGTATTTGTAGTAGATGGAGATCTATAAATACCCAGTATTGTGTAATTTGAAGTTATTATTTGTAGTCCAGTTGCATTGGCCAGTGTTAGTTCTGAAACTTGAACCTGTAGGTCATTTTTAGTATAAATTACAACCCCATCGTTTTGATTTTGTTGTCTAGATGTTTCGAAATATGTGTAGTTTTGCAATGATGGTACTCGTTTATTTACGTTCAGCCTACATTCTGTCAAAACTATAATATCAGTCTGGAAAGGGAACTGTGATATATTGATTTGGAGGTCGTCAATATTACTGTAAACGCTTCTAATGTTTTGCGTTATTATATTAAAGTTATATTTGTGGGTCGGAATTATATGAAACAAATCATGTATATCACAAATCATCGAGTTGGAAATTTCAGTATCGTCCAAATCTTCTATTGTTTTAGTTTGACTACCCATATGAACGTACATTTTTGACCGAATTTCTACTTTGGTTTTTAAATTTTTTAACAAGTTGATAATTTATGTAACATTTTTTAACAAAATTAAGATATATATAACAAAATAATGTTGGTTTAGGACCTGGTGAGTAAATGGTGTATGAAAGACAGCGAGTATTTGAGTGATGTGTGTGTGTGGTTGTATTTGTGTTGATATAGTAGTATGTAAATCTGTAGTTTTGGATGTTTGTATAAGTGTGTAAAGGTTTTATGTTTGTGAATCCTCAATTTGCGATTTTTCTGAAATTTTAACTATTTTGTGTATTTTTTGAGTAATATAAAGTTGTGTGTGAGACTGATTAGCAAGAGTTAGTCATGAGTCTTGCATTAGTTGTTGTATTTGTTTTTCTTCGATGATGTGTATGATTCGGGTGTTATCATCTTGCCTCACAAATATCTTGCCGAACGAGGTCCAGCAGTATTTGTATTTTTTGGACTTCACCAAATCTCGAGCCAGGAAGAAAAGCCGCGCACGTTTGGGGGTCAGCTGTTCAGCAATAAAAACTGGGGTGTCCTCGTTTGTTTTTGTGGCCAAGATGTTTAGCTTGTAGTTTACTCTTATTTTTTATATTAAATGATTTTGTCTTCTGCATTATATCACTTTTTAGGATGGAAGATCCGAGTTCAACTATGATTGGAGTATTTTTAATATTCCCATCTTTCCCCTGCAGCCTAAAGATATCTTTCACGTCCTCAGGTTTCATATCAACATTGACAGTTTTCGAGAGGTTGAGAACCATTTTTACCAGATCATTTCTTTTCTCTTCTTTCAGTCTGGGGACATTTTTAAACTCGATGCTGGTTTTTCGTTGTGTTCTTTGTAAGTCCTCTAGCCTCTGTTCAAGAACCTTGACGTTCTTCCGATCGACTTTAGCTTGCGTTTCTAGGATTTCTACCTTCTTTCTTAATTCCTCATTCTGACTGGATAGTAATGAGATGGCGGAGTCAATGTTAGTATTTGTTTCCTTAATCGTTTTCAAATCATCTGCGATTACATTAAATTTGGTTTCCTGTTTTTCCATATAAGACTCAATTAGTTGGTGTATTTCGAGCTTGAATTTGGCAAATTCTCTTGGAAGGTCTTCCTCTCTCAGTCTTTTGCTACCCTTAGCATATTTTTAAGGGAGAGTCTTCAACTCCAAGTCCATCTACTTCCGTTGCAGAGAATGATTTGTTCATTTTTAGATGAAATTATTTTGTAGTTAGATTTGTGTATTGCTATAAACAAAATTCGTTAGAATAGGGCGGACGCGACGTGGGTATTTATCAGAATAGAGATGTATCGGAATACGGACGTATTAATTTCACCAGAATATGGACGTCACGTGTCAGCAGAATACGGATGTCAATTCTTATCAGAATAAGGACGTCTCGGAATACGGACGCAAACTGCGATCGTCGGCTACCAGGAGCGCATGAGTTGGACAGAGTCGCGACGCGCCCAAGCATTCAATGGTAAATATAAGCCTAGTAGATGAATCACTCACTCTTTGAAGCGCGTAATACTCGTAGTAGGTGCCGTGCGCCGTTTCGCTCGACCTCTTCGCTCCTTATGCACTCCTATTTTTTATTTTTATTTATTGCTTGATAAATATTATTTTAATTATGTGGTTATAAACAAAACGGGGTTTTAGATAGACTCGGGAACGAGGTCCGGGGGAAGAGACTTTCACCATAAGTATGTAGGAAAAATGTTCATTCATTCACTAATAATTCATTCATTAATAATTCAATTTGAAACAATTTATACATTCATTTTGAAATAATTCATTCATCATCAGCCCATTTAAGTCTCCACTGCTGGGGCACGGGCCTCCCTCAATCACATGATGGGTAATTGCCATACTCACCACGCTTGGCAGACGGGTTGGCGAGGGTTTTGATATAAATGCAGAGTTTTCCTTCTCTGGGTACTGATGATCATGCCAGCAGCTTTACCTTAGTCGCCTTTTACGACACCTCGGTAAGAGTGAGGGTGGTCTATTCTGCTCTGCCGGGGACCACACGGCAATTCATTCATTAATAATTCGTTAATACCTTTATAATTCTTTCATTCATTCATTAATAATTCATTCTGAAATCATTCATTCATGCCCCATTCAGACGGAAAAGCATGAATTAGTCATCACTACGACCAGGAAGATTAATTAGGATCAAAATTATTGGTTTTTATCTAAAGGCGTATAACTCTGATATTGGATCATGTTTGGACTTAGAACTGATATTTCTAAATCCTAATATCATTAAATTACTAGTATGAAGTAGCTTATTAAATTACGTAATTTGTGATAAAATTATGTAAAAATTAAATAACTTAAGAACGGTAATCTTTTTTGGCATTAAATTACATCCACCCAGCTTTCACCCAGAACGTGGACCGACGATGCGGGCGGTACAGGACCGATCTGTGTGGAGAACATTCGGGGAGGCCTATGTCCAGCAGTAGCCGTCTATTGGCTGAAATGATGATGATGAACTAGCTTTGATCAGGCTCAGTATAGTGGCTCACCTCAGCCTGATGGTAAGCAAGAGACGAGCCCAAGCTGCAATTACAACGGAAACGATGTCAAGGCATCACCTCCGTTGGGACTGCCATACTGTCCCGTGAGATGCTTCTTTACGCTTCGTCTGAAGGAATCCTTATTGTAGGAAGGAGGAAATACTTTGCTTGGATTAGGAAGAAACTTTTGTCACTCGAGCTTTTTGGTAAAAATCTGTTGCGGCAACGATAAATTTAGATTTAAGGCGATACCTTGACGATACTAGCGCCGCCAAGTGATTTATATTGACTGTCACGCATAGGAGATTTTTTTTTAAAAAGTTAAAATTACTTTAAGGAAATGATTTACAATTGTTTGCGACCTAACTATGTAATAATTTCTTGCTATAAGTAACAATAAAATCCATAATTGCTAAAAGTGGCCACTTTTATCAATAATGAAGATTAATCTTACTTACAGGAAGAAATTATTTACTTACATAAGTTTATCTCAAAAAAAAATTAAAACTATTCTTATTTCAAAAGTGTGCTATAAATACTTCATTGCACACTTTTGAAAAAAAGTTCTGTGAAAAGAAACCGCCTTCAAAAACCACGAACTAAAAAGTGTAAAATAATATTTTTAACATTTTATACACTTCAAATAACATTTCATAACAGTACACTCGAGAAAAGGTGTTATCGAAGTCGGCGCCCAATACTGTAATTTAATAAAACATTCAATTATTCAACAGGAATTAGGCGCCGACTTCGGAAAACCTTTTCTCGAGTGCTAGTTATAAAATGTTAGTTTGAAGTGTATAAAGTGTTAGAAATAATATTTTTAGTTCGTGGTTTTTGAAGGCGGTTTTTTTTCATGCTTTTTAGTGTCTCATTTTTTGGCAGCTCCCCCCCCTCTCTTCCACCCTCGCCAAATAACTAAAAACCTAACTCACACGAGTACAGTACTCACAGTACAGTATTAAAAGAGTTATCCTTTAACTCCTTACCGTTGAGGAGTTGACCTTCCATCATCAGCAGAACCACAAAATTAATACAGTCAGGCGTAAATACTGGTGCAGTTTTGAAAAAAGATAGAAAAAGCATTACGTGTCCCTATAAAGTTTGAGAGTTCCCCTCAATTTTTCCAGGATCCCATCATCAGATCCTGATATCCTGATCACGGTACCAATCCGGGACTATTTACTTTCCAACTAAAAAGGAATCATCTAAATCGGTTCATAAATGGCAGAGTAATCGGCGAACAAAAATTAATAAAAATATATATTCTTAGAAATCAGAAGTGAAATTGGTATTTTTAAAAAGAACACGGCAATGGCACAAACTATATGATTTTAATTAATTACAAATTAAATAATTGAAATTATTGAAAGCCCTAAGTATCGATCCCAAGAACGACCGTCGTCTCCGAGAGCTCGAGCCAAAGGCCAAATAAAGTACTCTGTGGGCCAAATGACCCGCGCAAACGGCCCTCCTCTCGTAGCAGTTTCCCGCCAAAAACGATGACAGGTCACGTGATCAGTCGTCACAGTGACGTAGCGGCTTTTATTTCTAAGAATATATACATGTCGAATTTAGAACCTCCTTTGAAATGGCTTAGAA
This sequence comes from Marasmia exigua, assembly GCA_019059595.1. Classification (NCBI taxonomy): domain Eukaryota; kingdom Metazoa; phylum Arthropoda; class Insecta; order Lepidoptera; family Crambidae; genus Marasmia; species Marasmia exigua. The sequence goes on from CM032484.1 coordinate 11,875,383, forward strand.
ATGTCTCTTATTCCCCACAATCAATATAAATCACTTGACGGCGTTGCGGTACCGCCTTAATGACGGTTTTAAGCTCGTAATTAATGTTTTGTACCTAATATTTAATGAATTTTGATCCGCTGCTAGTTGTTAGACCGAGCGAAACGAAAGTAAACTCTAATAGATAACATTTTTTTTTTATTCTTTTTTTTTTTAATAATGGCTCTTTTTTTTTATTCTATTTTTAGTTTAGGGACTTTAACCTTGTGTTATGTCAGTCCCATCGTAACCTAAACATTATTATTACAATTTATAAGATATAGATAACTACGTTACATGATATATTTATATTAAATAGACACTATATACGTACATAGTTCAATCATCGATGAAGAATCATCTCACACACTAGTTTAGCCGCGTCTGATGCAGGTTCAGCCAAAATAGATTGGAATACCTCTAAGTCAAAGTGTTTAAGATGCAAGTTGTTCATCAGTGATCGACGCTGTGTTTCATTTTTGTAATAGATAACATATGAAAGTTGTTATTCATTAAACGAATACATGACTGACAAGCTTCTAAAAATCTAAATATAACGTAATTGTAAAATAAATTTAAAAAATTGTTCCTGTTTCAGCCTATATACTGTTCCACTGCAGGGCAAAGGCCTTCATCATAGAAATCAAGTAATCGCTACTATAATGGGATTAAGCTTAATCACCACGCTTGGCTAATGCGCATTGGTGGTCACAAACCCGAGCTATGTTAAAAAAAATCGAAACATACTTTTGGCTAGACCCGGGAATCGAACTCAGGACCCTGAGATCACGGCCCGGTACTTAAACCACTAGACCAACAGGGTGTCCATGTACATATATTGGTTATAAATAACATTATTCAGACTAAATTTTGCACCCTTTTGGGCACATCTCTAACGGCCGCACTCAGAGACGGTAATTAATGTTTAATTTAACTTATTTTTTTATGTGATAGGTGGCAGACGAGCAGACGGACCACCTGAGATGGTAAGCGATTGCCGCCACCCATGGACACCCGCGACACCAGTGGAGTCACAAGTGCGCTGCCAACCTTTGAACCCCCCTTTCCTGGATTGGGCCTCCGGTACCCTCACTCAAGCAGCGATACACAGCACAGCACAGTGCTGCTTCACGTCGGTTATCTCTGAGGCCGTGGCATCACTCCGGTTGAGTCGACCATTTCATGCCGAAGTGTGGCTCTCCCTCCTTCAAAAAGCTGATAAGTCAATTAGCCACGTTTCTCAGGATCACGGACCATTTAATCATAAAACTCTGTCACCGTTCAAGTGTTAGCAAAAAAAAATACAATATCACGAAAAGGTTTCACTCTATCATATACAGTCCACGCCAACGCCAACATTTAATTTGAGCTTTATGTCGATAGACATAAGAAATCAATAAGTGTTTTGCCGCAGTATTTCTTTCGTAGCGCGGACTCTACCACTATTCGTCATCAAAGAGCTCCCACGGGATAAAATAAAGTCGTCATACAGTCTGACATTATTGGTAACTTTTTTGCACCCGGAATGAATGAATGGACTCTCTTGAATGAACTATCTTCCAAGCCACCTGTGCCATAGAGAAGCCTATAAAAATTTGTATTGTCGCGTGTTTATTATTTATGGCCGACCATAGACGCTTTTTTTTAATAAAACCTTCGTGTTCGTGGAAAAAATGGAGTGGTGAATGCGACGCCTATTAGATTTGAAAAATTTTATGAATGGATTAAAATATTGAATTTAATGATGGTGTTATGGTAGTTTTTATGGCATTCTTAATCTGCATTCTTAACTTTAATGTGAACTTATGGTTATGGTTTTGAAAAGGTAAAAAAAAAATGTATGGCAAACGGTTTTTTAGAGGATTTGGGTGAATCGGATAAATTCGAAAGTGATAGTTTAGAGCGATTGGTAGCTTATGATTAGGGCTTGGATTAATATTTAAATACATATTTTTGATTTATACGATTTTCGGTCCCAAAATGTACTCTACATTGATTATAGTACTTATATAGATTGTAAAAAACTATTTTCCATATTTTTCGGTATTTCATGGTTAAGGTGACTGGTAGGGCACACTAGCGACGCTAATAGTTTTAATTTTTTAGCTACTAAACCGGATCTATTTTAAACAATTTCGCGAAAAATTGATTACCGCCAAAAGTGGCCACTTTTAGCGTAAATCCATTTTCAGCGAACAAAAACAGACCCAAAATTTGTGCATGGTTATTTAATATATAGTATAAGTGTTTGCCGAGAGGCTGTAACTCCGAAATTGTTAAAAATAGATCCGGTTTAGTAGCTAATAATTAATATCGATTGGCGTCGCTAGTGCGCCCTACCCGTCGCCTTAAGTCCATATTTTCTATAAAAATATTGCAATCATGCATATTTTCATATTTCAACCAATAATAATTATGGTCATATTTAGATGAGAGATTATGTGCCCTGCCCATTGCCACTTGCGGCATGCGATCCTTTGGGCTATGTCTGTTTAATAATTGTTTGACCTATTTCTATTTAGATATTCAATCAAAATTGATTACAGCGGGCATTATTTGAGTAATCTAATATACCATTCAGTGTAATTTTCGCGCACCCTCTCCCACCCCCTTTTTCTAACCCTCTGACGTTTTGTTAACGACCATCTAATATTAACACAGGGGTTATTTTTGTGTATTTATTTTCTTGGAACATTGAACATTGATATGAAATTCTTTATTTCTATCATTTTTATCTCTACATTTCTTGGGAAAAGTTGTTATCACTAAAACCAATAAGTCACCGGGTAACCAGTAAATAGGCTGGCATATTTATTAATACTTTTTTTTTATGTGATAGATGGCAGACGAGTAGATGGATCACCTGAAGGTAAGCGATTCCCGCCAATAGACACCTGCAAAACTGGTAGAGCGCTGCCAAACTTTTAACCCACTTTTCCCGCCCAGTGGGTCTTCAGTACCCTCACTTACGCAGCGAAACACAGCACAGTGCTGCTTCACGCTGGTTTTCTGTGATTCCGTGGTATTACTCTGGTCGAGCTGGCCCATTCATGCCGAAACGTGGCTCTCCCACGTTCAAATATATTGACCTTTTTTTTATACAGGCGATAAAGAAGCAAGTGAGGTGCCTAATAATAATAAGTATATCTTAAAGGCAGCGGCAATCGGTTACCATCAGGCGATCTGTCTCCTCGTCTGCCACCTAACACATTTTTTTTTTAATTCACAAGATACACTTCCAGAATATTTTCCCACACAAGTTCACAACGCGGAAACATCGTAAAAACCGTCAAAATTACAAAACTTGACCGCAAAACATATTTCACAACAAGCACGGTAAAGAAATCTTTTTATAAGTACATTGTGACCGAATTAAATGACGCGAAAATGCAACCCACCATCACAAACGTGTTCCCACGCACTCTAAAAAAAAAGGATGTGTTATCTCCTCACTGACTAAAAGTCCGATACCTTTACGCGTTATTGATTACGATTATAATACAACTAGCGTCTCGCCTTGACTTCGTTTCGGGACATTAGTTCCACATTACACCAATAGATGGCTCTAGGTGTCGATTAAGTACATCTCGCAAGCGTTTCGTGTTTTCGCGCTGCCGCTGTCTATTTTATTTTATTTTCTTTATTTGGTACACAGAACAGAGTTAAAACAATACATGATTACTCAAAACAAAACATAGAAAATAATGGTAGGTTGCAACACCAAAAATATGTGTACACAACATAGCAATCATACAAGAGAACTATCGTGTAAATATTAACAAGTTTTACTGTTTTATTTATAAATATCAATATCAAAAATCATCATCATCATCATCATCAGCCCATTTAAGTCCCCACTGCTGGGGCACGGGCCTCCCTCAATCACATGAGGGGTATTTGCCATACTCAACACGCTTGGCAGACGGGTTGGCGAGGGTTTTGATATGAATGCAGAGTTTTCCTTCTCTAGGTGCTGATGATCATGCCAGCAGCTTTACCTTAGTCGCCTTTTACGACACCTCGGTAAGAGTGAGGGTGGCCTATTCTACTCTGCCGGGGACCACACATCAAAAATGAATAAAGAATATATAGTAATATTAAAATAAGTAAATAATAGATAATATGAATTTATAATATCGTTAAGATATATATAGAATACCTGAGTAGGCAGTTTAATTTAAAATTGACGGAAAGCGTGTTTCCATCTATGAACGGTTGAACTAAAGATGTCTGTAGGAGTTGCATCTTTATAAAAAGTATTTTTGTACCATAAGACCAAAATAATGACCAATACTACTAACATTACCTCAAACCTCAGCGTAAGTGACACTTCCATAGTAGAAAGCCGAGAAGTACGTGTATCTTGATCAAGAGGTAGTAATGGGAAAGGACAACCAAACCAATAAATAAATAAATGAATAAATATTTCACAACATCACATACATTGATCTAATTCCGAGATAGGTAGCTCAAGCACCTGTGTTACGGATATCAGAATCAACAGTGGGACTACAAATATATACATATAATACTTTTCTTTTATAAATACATACTTATAATACATAGCAAACACCCAGACCAATACAAACAAACATATTCATGCACACAAATGTTTGTACTGCGCGCAACCCTTGGACCAAAGGCAGCGTTCACTACCATTGTTCCAAACGGATCAATAAAATCAATAGGTGCACAAGGCTAACGTGGAAAGTCTGTATTTTTTTTGGGTTTCGCAGAGGGCTACCTTATGCATACAGGCCATCGGGGGGCGGCCGGGTTATGTGGTGATCTCCTTTGGCGGGGGGCTTTCCCAAAGCGAAGCCAGGCAAAGGCTCACTAAACCCCCTGCTTTTCTCCCTCATCGCCCATATTGGGGAATATCATGGTGATACAGCCGAAGCCTCCCTACACGATATTCCCCGGGCGGATGTCCGCCTGTACCCCGGACGTGGTATTGGGATAGGGACAGCCGGGAGATTGCCGAGACATTTTTGTTGTGCCCGACAGGGTTCACAGTGATCTATTGTGTAGTTAAGATCTTTTAATGTACACTGTGAAATGCAAATAAAATATTGAGTATTGAGTATTGAACTGAGCCGTCCCAATCGGGCAGCAGAGGGAGCCTGGGCAATGCTGGTGCTGGTGCCCCCGTACCACGCACCAGCGGGTTCCAACGTGGGCAGCCTACCCTAAGCATGAATTCGCATCAAAAATTAATATTACGGCTGAACAAAAAGCTCGCATTCAAGACCAGTGTATCCTGCCAGACTTGGGTTCTTACTAAGGATATTTTCCACAAAGTTCAGGTTACTTAATAGGCAATTGAGAGGATGCTGGTAGGAGTAAAACTCATGGATCGTAGAAGAAATAAGTGGGTCAAAGAACAGAGCAAAGTAAGTGATGTTGCGAAACGGAAAAAAAATGGAATTGACAGTTTTTATTTACTTTGATGTGTTTCAAGACACATCAAGCTATACAAAACTGTCAAATTTCTTCATTCGATTATAAATGTTATATTGTTACACATAGAGTTCGAAATCGATTGAGGAAAATTGACAGTTTTGTATAGCTTGACCTGTCCGCCACTGTACGTACCTGTAGTGTATAGCTAGATGAGCAGAATGGGTTATGAAAGTACTGCAATTATTTTATTTCCTTCATAATACTTGTAGGAAAACAGTTAGATCAGATATCACATCGATGGTGCAGCAGTTCAAAACAACGCCTGCTCTTGGGGTCCCGGGTTTCAAGTCAAAAAATTGCTTTCGAGTTTTCCGTTAAACATTCTTAGTATCAGCCCGGAGTGTAAATGTTGGCGGCTTTCTGCCCGGCACATTTAGGACCAAGAAGTAGTAGATGTGTAGTTTTGTACAATATTTAGGAGTAGATAAGATTAGTTTAGGTGCTTTCTGTAGGAACGGTTTAGGTATAAGCCTAAGTATAGTCGGGGTAGTGAGCGACCGCACTTGTGACTGCACTGGTATTACGAGTGTCCATTGAAGGCAGCAATCGCTTTTTTTTTGTCGCTGGGTAGTGCCGCCAGCCCGAAGTGCAATGAGCCGACGTCGCCGCCCTTCGGCGGCACCATATACATACCCTCCTGCTGGGGAGTAGGAGGGTTATGTCAGGCTCTCCTCTTGCGGGAGCTTCTAACGAGAAGCCGGCCAGAGATTTACCGACTAAACCCAAGCGATTTTCTCTCATCACCGGCAGCAATCGCTTGCCATCAGGTAATCCGTGTACTCATAAGCCACCTATCACATTAAAAAAAACGAAAATTTAAAAACCCCCGACGACGGCCATTTTTGGATTTGAAATTTGTCACAATAAATATATTCTACTACTCAAGCCCTTTTATATGATACCCATATTGTGGGAGTTGTGTTAAAACACACAATCCACGTATCTTTGTGACGGCGCCCATATTGGATCGATTTTTATCCAACATAGCTAAGAACACTCCCCCCTTATTCATCTTTAAAACAAAAAAATTAAATCAAAATCGGTTCATTTGTTCGGGAGCTGCGATGCCATAGACATCCACACAGACACACACACAGACACGTCAAAATTCCCGTCGTTTTTGCGTCGGGGGTTAAAAAAAGATGGTTTGTACAGGACGTCGCGTCACAGGGCAAATGGGTCTAAGTAATTATTTTGAGTTCTTGACTCTGGGATGAATTAACAACTGCGCTATCGAGCCAATGTATCTAATTCCAGTCAGTGCGATAGCGAACCGTAAAACTAAATTGCGACGACAATCATCGCTCTATAATCTCACACCCTCATGAATAAAACTAGCTGGTGTATAAATTCAAATTTCCTCTCCTCCACATGCTCATTTCCATATCTCGGCCTCTCCCCTACGCTTTTATTAAAACTCAGTGCAAAAACCGACACCAAGTTACACCGTATCTCAGTTCGGAAATAGCATTATCGGCGGTACGGGCCGCTCGCACACGTCTCAACCAATAGGCCATTCTTATCAGAAAATGACTCATTTCAAATGACAGAGTGTTCTAAAACACTTTGAAACCAATAAACGTCCTAACTTCTCCTTACAACCACAGTTAATTTTAAACCTTATTGTGAGAAATAGAAGGTTGATAATGCAGTGGTTAGGAGGGAAACAGTTACGGTCCGTAAAATGGAAGCGCTCGTAGCAAGAGGAAATTGGAATAAGAAAATTTGGGGTGTAAAATGAAAGATAGACGAGTGCTAATTTCCGGCTATTACTACGTCTCTTTCTTTCCCGCACATTTATTGCGGGGAATGTATTACGGGGTGTTATATCACTGTCTTTTTCTAGCGTGGAGGTTAGTATTTAATAGAGGCTTGAGGGGGTTGCCATGCGTCCTACAAATGTTGGGTTTGTGATTGAGATTTTTTTGCTTGTACTGTCGTAAATGCTGTCTTTCAAACTTGTCTGGCATGGTAATTCTATTTGCAATACTACTAAGGTAGGTAGAGATTGTCTAAGCTGAAATAGCAACCGAAGATGTTTTTTTTAAACGGGCTGATGGTACTTTGAAATCGAACGATGCGTGCGTTTGAGTCTTATGTCACAGACACAAACTAAGTAGAAGATACGTCACAGACATGAAGGCTTCCACGCACGCGCGAGTTTACTGTTATTGCCTCGCAGCTTTAACCACCATGTTTGAAATCGGAACCGATTAAAAAGGCGCCAAGCCAATCGACCAATCGCAAAGCGTCGATTAAAAAACGAACATTCGGTTCGGCATTCGAATTTCTCGACATTTCTTCTCATTGTCCTCGAGTGACGCGGCGTCTCATCCATTTTATTGGGTACAAAATTGACGGGTCTTTGTGTGCAAATGCGCCATGCATCAGTCGTTCGGTCAATTAATGGTAAATAACGACTATTTTATGATTTTTTGTATAAATTGATAATCTTGTTTTTGGATAATTGTTTTTTTTTAGTTTAGCGCTTAAAATTTAAGTAAACCCTCAATTTTTATAGGCACATGTAATGTTTTTGTATCTTTTTTCAAAGCTACACCAGTATTTACGCCTGATTGTATTAATTTTGTATCTGATGATGGAAAGTCAACTCCTCAACCTTATCAGGTTGGGAGTTAAAAGATAGCTCTTTCAATAGGTATTGTACATTTAGGCTGTTAGTTATTTATACGGGGTGTGGGGAGGAGGGAGGGGTTGCGGTCAAAAAATGTGACACTGAGCATTAAAAAAAATATTTAATTATACGTAAAAAACTGCTAAACTAAAAAGTGTAAATTCATATTTCTTACCATTCATACATTTCAGATAACATTTTATAACAGTCATCATTTCAGCCAATAGACGTCCACTGCTGGACATAGGCCTCCTCCAATGTTCCCCACGTACAGGAAGTCGCAGCCGTGGCAGGCCCCCCACAAGGTGGACCGACGATCTGGTGAAGATCGCGGGAATCCATTGGATGCGGGCGGCACAGGACCGATCTGTGTGGAGAACATTGGGGGAGGCCTATGTCCAGCAGTGGACGTCTATTGGCTGAAATGATGATGATGATGAATGTTCTCCACACAGATCGATCATGTGCCGCCCACATTCAAAGGATTACCGCGATCTTCACCAGATCGTCGGTCCACCTTGTGGGAGGCCTGCCACGGCTGCGAGTTCCGTACGTGGCCTCCACTCGAGGACCTTTCCGCCCCAACGGCCGTCTGTTCTAATCGCTATGTGCCCTGCCTATTGCCACTTGGGGCATGTAATTGTTTGGGCTATGTCTGTGATCTTAGTTCTCCTGCGGATCTCATCGTCGACTAGCTAGCATAGTAGCTTCCCAAACGCTGCCCAGCCGAGTTGGATTCGTCGATCGACCTCTTTCTGAAAGTTAGACTTACTAAGCTGGACTTTTTGTCCGAGGTAGATATACTCGTCTACAACTTCCAATGTAGAGCTTCCAACCTTTACAAGAGTGGGTGCGACATGGGAGTTTGACATAATTTTCGTCTTGTCCATGTTCATTTTCAGACCCACTTGTTGGGAGACTCTACTGAGGTCGTCGAGCATTGTGCCTAAGTCTTCCAAGGTCTCAGCCATGACTACGATATCATCAGCGAATCGAAGGTGCGGCATGTACTCGCTATTTATATTGATGCCAAGTCCACCATCCCAGTCCAGAAGTTTAAACACGTCCTCCAACAGAGTGGTGAACAGTTTCGGCGATATGACAGTAAATTCGAACAAAGATGTTACTGAAGTTGTTACACGATTTAGAAGGCGGTTTAATACATAGGCGGTTTATTTAAATCAGTTTTCTTCTTAGGTTACTTACAGGGTAGGATGTTGAAAAGGTTAGAAAACACTGCCTTAAAGAGATATCAAGCATGATCCTCTCCATTACCCAAAATGGACATGGGTTTAAAAATGTAACAGGAAATATTTTATTTTTATAAGCATTCATAAATATAAGTTATATCGCATCGGTGGCAGAGAGCATGTTCCCATGGCTATTTGCATAGCATTAATGATGTTTTCATTTGGGACCACATCTCGTTGGCGTTTTTTCTCCGACCGTATGCAAAGCAGCACATTTGCATCCTTCGGAACCACAATCGGCCTAATTTGGATGCGCCTGCTATCTCCGCCGAAATCGTTAAAATGCACGCACGGTAGCGAGAACGGTACAAAACACAAAACAATAAATAAATAACGAGAACAATAAATATAATTAAAAACGACAAAAAGCGTCCGTCCTCATGACGCGGGTACAAACGTTGCGCGCTCCAGACGACTCTATATTAACGATACGGATTTTACCAAATTCCACACAACAATTCATGCTTTATTGCAAAGCATCAAGATTCAATTTGACACTTTACTCAGCATTTATCCGTTCAACATTTTGTCACAGGCACGTCACGTTTCCGAACGTTCCTCATTACAGATTTTATTTTTAAAAACTGGCCATAAGGTTGACTCTCCAGTATCTCAGTTTTAAAATTCGAAAATGGAATTTAAACGAGATGACATTTCTTTGCCGCGTTTCGTCGCTTGTCAGACCGATTTTAGCCGCGTTAGTTCATTAATTGGTGTCGATAAAGATGAAATTTGTTTGTTGGCGGCGATTTTGACAGATGCTAGTGGTTTCTTGAGTTCTATGACGGGGTATAGGGCCTAATAGGGTCTCGCGAGTAATGGGTATTTCGAGTTGTCGCGTTGTCTCAAATTTATTGCGCCAATTAGTAGGGCCAACCTGAAGGGGTTTATCTTGGGTCTCGATCGCTTCTATTTGGGAGGTAACGGTTGGTAATGGTCGAATTTCGGAGAAGTTCTCGGATTTTTTTTGACAACTACCGTAGATTTTTTCGGAAGCGAGAATGTAACAAGTTAATTGGACCAAAATATTCCGATGCCGACACATGGCGGCCGCTTACAAAGTTCATTACAGAGATTAATTAGATGGGCCGGTCTGTTGATTTCGTAACTGGAATACTAGATAAAGTTTTAATTTAATTAATTTATCGCCAACGAGGTGGGTTTGAAATTAGTTCCATAATTTATTTGGTTTTTAGATAATCTGTCAAATTTGGCGGTCGTCTAATGGGTGTTTTTAATATTTTGACTACATTAAGATGTTAAAAAGTTTGGTTTTAAATAATGTTGACGCTGATTCAATCTGAAATTTGGAAAGGAATTAGTTAAATAGATACGAATGACAGTCCAAATAATTAGATGATTTAACAAATTAATACTAGTTGCTTAGATGCTGTTTATTCCGTTTACATTTTAAATGAAGGCTGTATGTAAATAGCCAAACGACATATCATTTCCTAAGCTCTACTGGAAGATAGATATTCTTAAAAAAGCCTTATTACCATAAGGTAATAAGGTATAAACCTTACCTTAGATAAAAATGAAATGTGGCGCATAGAAACGTTCGTTTTTTAGATTGTCTAATGGGTGTTTTTAATATTTTGACTACATTAAGATGTTAAAAAGTTGGGTTTTAATTAATATTGACGCTGATTCAATCTGAAATTTGGAAAGGAATTAGTTAAATAGATACGAATGACAGTCCAAATAATTAGATGATTTAACAAATTAATACGTTGCTTAGATGCTGTTTGTTCCGTTTACATTTTAAATGAAGGCTGTAAATAGTCAAACGACATATCATTTCCTTAGCTCTACTGGAAGATAGATATTCTTAAAAAAGCCTTATTACCTTATACCTTGCCTTAAATAAAATGAAATGTGGCGCATAGAACGTTCGTTTTTTAGATTGACTGGAAGGTCTATTCTCGACCATTCGACATTCAAGTCGAATTTAGAGATTTCATTCATTTGTCCGTACAAATCTTAAACTTGACTTCAAAGTCGCGTGCTCGAGAATAGGCTCTTGGATCGGGGATCGAGGGACGTATTCTAATGTACTACTAATATCATAAGTGTTATTGAGTACTTTGTCATCTTAATTCTGAGGCATCCGAATGTTTTTTGATGTGATCGGTGGCAGACGAATCAACAACAAGTATGCTGCCGCACTTAAACCTGCTTTATCCCGGATTGGGCCTCCGGTACCGTCACTCACTCGGCAGAACGTAGCGATCGTGATATGTCTCGGCTGAGCCAGCCAATTCAAGCCTATATCATACCAGCCATAACAAAAGCTTATGTTATACTTGACCGTGAGAGCCACGCTTCAGCATGAATGGACCGGCTCGATCAGCAGTGATAGATCGACAGGTCTCACAGAAAACCGGCGTGAAGCAGCACTGTGCTGTGTTTCGCTGCGTGAGTGAGGGTGCCGGAAGCCCAATCTAGGGGAAAGGGGGGTTATAGGGACACCCCTATATACGTATTTAAGTATATATATGTGTTCCTCTGTTGTCTGATATCTGTAACACAAGTGCCTAAGCTACTTAGTACGGAATCAGGTCAACGTATGAGATGTTGTGAGAATTATAAAGGTTGGCAGCGTACTTGAGACTCCACTGTTGTCGCAGGTGTCTATAGGCAGCGGCAAAAACTTACCATCAGGCGATCCGTCTACCACCTATAAAAAAGAAAAGAAAAAGATCTCTTGTGCCTATGTGTTTAAAGTATACCTATAGTAAACATAGGTACTTAGAAGTAAATTTTTATAAGACTGCTCTACTTATGCCATCGTAAAAGATAAGTCGAAAGTGGTCAACTAAATGTGCTCTTACACCTCAAACAAAAAGAGTTCGGGCAAAAAGGTCGGGCCACTAGCTGGACAGCTGGCGAGCTTCAGCCATCGGATTTCCGAAAACCGAAGAGAAACAAAACAGCGGCCACTGTGCTCGAGATGGCGCGATTAGCTGAAACGGCTCCAACTGGGGCGAGCGCCACTGACAGCGGAGTAAAACTCAGAAACTGGCACTAAATAATTAGAACACCGGCTGCCTACATCATCATTTCCGCCAATAGACGTCCACTGATGGACATAGGCCGCCGTCAATGTTCTCCACACAGATCGGTCTTGTGCTGCCCGCATCCAATGGATTCCCCATCGGCCTACACCAGATCGTCGGTCCATCTTGTGGGGGGCCGGCCACGGCTGCGACTTCTTTTCCGCCCCAACGGCATAAAATGAAATGAAAATAGTTTATTCAATTTACGTCCATACAGAACACTTATGAATGTCAACATGTTTACCATTGGTTCGGAATGTAGTTTTCTGCCAAGAAGACACCAGCAATAAACATATCAACAAGAAACAAACCAGCAAGAAACAAACTAGCAACAGATACTCTTTAAAAAAAAAAGTTGTTTCACAAAATGTCACCATTAACTTAAAAATACTGTGTTACTAATCTGTCCCTAAATTATTGTCATTCAAAAAATCGTCTATTTTATAATAGTCTTTCTTTATTAAACAGGCATGGCAGGTGTCCATGGGCGGTAATCACTTAATGGGCGGTAATACGTCTGCTCGTCTGCCCCCTATAATCATAAAAAAAACGGCTGTCTGTTCTCCTCGCTATGTGCCCTGCCCTTTGCCACTTGAGGCATGCAATCCTTTGAAAAGAGGCTACGCAGCATGATTTGCCACAATAGTTAACAGAGATATACTAGGGTAGACCTAAAAAGGTGTGGCTTGACATCGTAAGGGATGACATACGTGCTAATAAACAGACCATTAGGGATGCACAAGACCGTGCGAAGTGGAGGAGTCGAAGTAGGAAAGCGGACCCCGGGCTCCAAAGCGACAGCTTGGGACGCAACCGGGACAAACCGCTAAGACGATGATGACAGACTATACGAAACGTGTGGAAGAGACATGATACGATTCTGCTAACGCGAAGGTCACCGTACTCTTAGATATCAATAGCAGCTAGGTCTGACTTTCTGTGTCTATTTATTTAATAGTAGATTAACAGGAACAAAGCAGCCACTGTGCTCGAGAAAAGGGAAAACCAACAAAAGAGTCGAACGCGGAATTAAACGCAAGTACTGGTCCGGTTTCAAAAACGCTAGTTACTGAGGGAACACGCCTCATTCCTACGGGAAAACATCTATTATTCCATGCAGGCTATGACGTGAGCGGAAAGTTAGTTCTTACTTTTTTATGATATAGGGGGCAGACGAGCAGACGTATCACTTAATGGTAAGCAATTACTCTTACTGTGGTTCTTACCCTATATTTGTTTGTAGGAATGAGCTTATGATTGGCGGTGATATTCAAGAAATTTTCTATCCAATTTCGTATCAACTAACCATTATTTAGCCCAAGTACCCATGTAACTTTAATTTTAGACAAGGAATCTCTATAACTGGGACCCCACCTTCACAGTCAAATAAATACATTTAATTGTAGCTACCACTTAAGAAAAAGGTTAGCAAAATTACTTTCTTTCAATCTGATTGGTACACAATACGTTGAAACTTTTAATGCTTAAGTCTTTATTTGTTATATTAAATTAAAATAAATAGGGACATTTGAAAGACATCACTAAATTGGATGGTTCGTGTTTTCATTGCTGGAAAGAGACCAACAACACAAAAATTAAAGGACAGTTTACCTACCATTAGGTATGTCACGAGAAAAGAGAAAAATGATTTATTTGGTACCAAAATAAAATGATACAGGAAATCAACAAATACAGAATACAGTAAATCAACAAAAACAATACTTATTTGGTTGGAGACACTCAGTATAGATATGTAGGTGATCATCACTTACCATCTGGTGCACTATTAATAATATCCTCCAACCGATTACGGCTACGGCGGCCAATCTCAACGATCAGCCACGTACGCAGGATATATTATAGTGCTCATGTGTGTGCGCAAACACAAGTGCATTCTTTATTCCATTACCCTCATATATCCAGGATATCTATCCCACAACTCTAAACACTACAGCCAAAATGATGGCGTAGTTATTTATGTCAGGGAAAATATTATAGCTCAAGTAAATGAGCCAGTTGTAGTTGATGCGAACTGCTTGACTGTGGCTCTTACAAATGGTGTAGTTATTGTTGCCGTGTATCGTTCACCATCATTTAGAAATACTGACAACTTTATAGATACGCTTGATAGTTTATTGTTATCCTTGAAATCCTACAACACTATAATTATTATTGGCGACATAAACATAAATATAGCCTTAGATAGTGCTGATCAAAATTCAGGCTCATACTTGAATATGACAGCGTCTCACGCTATGTTACCAGCCCACGTAATTCCAACTCGAAATAAAAACTGCCTTGATCATGTCATACTAAAAAGTCCTAACAACTCAGTTACATTGGTGTTGGATTCTACATTTACTGATCACTCTCCTGTTGTATTTTGTTGCGATTCAAATCATAGGAAATCTCAGTCGATAACTGTTCGTAGTGTGAGACGCGTTAATATAGAAGCTTGCGTATTGAAAGTTGAAAGCATGGATTTTTCAGATGTTTTGAACTGTACTAATGCAGAAATTGCAGCAAGTATGCTAATTAATAAAATATCGTGCATGCTGTCTGACAATACACGAGAGCTAAATGTTCCTAGCAGAAAACGAATTTCAAAGCCATGGGTGACTCCAGGTTTACTTCGTTGCATTAGACATCGTGACAAACTTTATCGCAAGACCAAAAAGCATCCTAATAATGAAATATTAAATGTCTCATATAAGCGTTATAAAAATTTTTGTAATAATCTTCTTAAAAAGGTCAAAAGGCAGTATGAGCGCTCTGAATTTGAAAAACACAAAAAGAACCCTAGGCAACTTTGGAATCTCATAAAGAACATCTCTAACATGTTACAAAAAAATTCTTCGGCGGACAAATTGTTATCCTGTTCAAATGATCCACAAAGTTCAGTTAACCTGGTAAATAGTTATTTTGCACGTGTGGTTGAAAAATTAGCGTCAAAAATTATGACTAGTCCTCCATATTCATCACTTTTAAATGATTCGAAGGAATCGGATGTTTTTGAGATGGACTCCATGGTAATTTCCAATACTGATGACGCAGAAATTGAAGACATAATATTGGGATTAAAACTAAACTCTGCTACAGGCTGGGATGGTATTCCAACCTCCCTAATTGTGAAGGCTAGACATGCCTTTGTTCCAGTTCTGAAGCACGTCTTTAACCTCTGTTTGTCTTCTGGGATTTTTCCAACAGTGTTTAAGCAAGCACTGGTTCACCCAATCTATAAGAGTGGAGACAGATGCAGTGTCAACAACTACAGACCTATTTCAGTTTTGCCCATTGTATCCAAAATCCTGGAAAAGTTAATAAATAAAAGATTAATAAATTATCTAAACTCTAAAAATCTGCTAGCTCCAAACCAATTTGGCTTCAAGGCTGGTAAATCTACTGAAGACGCTGTTTTGGAGCTGACAGGTTCGATAGTCAACAACTTAAATAAAAAACTAAATTCACTTTGCATATTCCTTGACCTTTCTAAGGCGTTCGACACTGTATCTGTCTCTATTCTTCTGGATAAGCTCTATCAGATCGGTGTTCGGGGCATAGTGCATAATATTTTCAAGAGCTATTTAAGCAATCGAACTCAATGCATCAAAATTGGGGAAAATACGAGTAGGAGTGAATGTCTTACGTATGGCGTGCCCCAGGGCAGCGTCCTCGGACCAACTTTGTTCCTTATCTATATAAACAACTTGTGTCAACTTTTACTTCCAAATTGTAAAATAATTACGTATGCTGATGACACAGCTATTATTGCTTATGGACGGAGTTGGGAAGAGGCGCGCCTCTATGCAGAATCGGCACTGAAAAAAGTGATGACGTGGATGTCCCAAAACCTACTTACTCTAAACCTGAGCAAGACCAATTTTGTGACTTTTGCTTCTAAGTTATCTGCACAACCAGATTCATCATTCGTGATAAAAGCTCATATATGTGATGCAGCTTTAAATTTAAATTCATGTGCTTGCATAGAAATAGTTCGTACGAATTCTGTCAAATACCTTGGCATAATCGTCGATAGTCTTTTGTCTTGGAATGAGCACATTGAATCCATTACTGCACGAACTAGAAAGCTAATATTTGTTTTTAGTAAATTGAGACAAGGTGCCGACTCACATATCCTAAGAACTGTGTACTTTGCACTAGCACAATCAATATTACAGTACTGTATTACAGTTTGGGGTGCCTCTGGCAAGAGAAATATGTTGCAGCTGGAAAGGGCACAAAGGGCAGTATTGAAAGTAATGGCCTTCAAACCTATTAGATACCCCACAAAGTTGATATACAAGTATTGGGAAATTCTGTCAATCCGGAAACTATTTGTGCTAAATGTTACTTTGCGCAAGCATCTATCGTTACCTTATGATCCGGATATTATTAAAAATAAGAGAAGAAAGGATAAGGTTTGTCAAACGTATATGTGTAGGATTGCTTTAGTCAAACATCATTTTAATTATATATCCCCTAGTCTCTATAATAAAATTAACAAACAACTGAATATTTATTCCCTCCCAATGTATAAATGCAAAACTATTTTAAGTGAATGGCTTTTAAGCCTTGATTATGATATGGTGGAAGCTCTTATAAAGTAAATTACAAACATAAATAAATAAATAGATATATAAATAATTATGCACTACACACACATACATACACATACACACTACACACACGCACATACACACTATACACACATACATTACCCACTCATATAGGTAAATTCGCACACACATACACACACATAACTCTGATTTGTTTTTGCTTGTTTTTTCATTAATTATAAATACCTTAAATTATTGTTACCTACATTATTAACCTAATTAATAAGTATAATCACGATAATGAATGTTTGAAACGCTTGTCAAATGTGAGGTGGGCGCTAATAACTGCGACACAGTCTCTGACTACTGCAGCTATTAACGTGTAAAAGTTTTTGGAAAATTGTTATGTTTCAAAATAAAGATTTTATTTTATATTCCGATGGGACACTAGTGTGACACGATCGGAGAGGGATTTGGCGCAGGACCAACGGCTTAACGTGCTTTCCGAGGCACGGGGTACAAGGCCGCCAATTTCCAGACTCCGAGCTCCGGGCTGACACTAAGATTTTTTTACCGAAAACTTAGGTACACATTTTTGGCCCGACCCGAGGATAGAACCCGGGACCTGTTGCGCAGCCGTCGCTTTAGTGCGACCCACTTACCACAACGCCACCGAGGCAGTCACTATTAGGTATACTTATATTATACTATTATACCGTATATTATTATGGCCGTGTGGTCCCCGGCAGAGTAGAATAGGCCACCCTCACTCTTACCGAGATGTCGTAAAAGGCGACTAAGGTAAAGCTGCTGGCATGAACATCAGCACCCAGAGAAGGAAAACTGTGCATTTATATCAAAACCCTCGCCAACCCGTCTGCCAAGCGTGTTGAGTATGGCAATTACCCCTCAAGTGATTGAGGGAGGCTCGTGCCCCAGCAGTGGGGACTTAAATAGGCTGATGATAATGATGATGATGATGATACTATTATATTGGCATTATATATGCTCACTTGTTCTCTATGTTTAATGTGTGAAACACATAAATGACTCGTGTCTGTTATTTGTGTTTTTGTCTTCTGCAATTCCTCCTCTACCCCTCCATGTTCTCATTACTGGGGGTATCTATCATAGAGTAACTTATACATACTGTCATGGTGGCGTTTCATAAAGTGGATCTACATTTTTTGTGTTTATCAATTTGTTTTAGTCAAAAATAACTTTTATATTTATTATTCATGCTTTTATTATTATTGATGGATTTTATTATAATTACAGACAGACAGACATACCTCTACGTACAACCTGTGCGGATAAAGAATGGGATTAGAAATGGCGGCGCATCTATTCACTTCTCGCTCGCACACTATTTGCGTCTATACTCGCACTCGTAATATTGTGTTTTTATTTTTTAAATATTTTTATTATTATTTTAATCCAATTCAATTTTATAATTATTATTTGAATATGAATAATTTGATTAAGCATTATACCAGGTTACGGGCGCGCCTCGCGGTTTCTTCTACTGGCGACAGCTGAAAATCAGTGATTTGCTCGTGCAATATCGAGCAAACAACTACTGAGCTGCAGCCATTCTGTATCGCTGCGGCACTCATGAGCTTATTTTGTCTTGCATTGTTTATGTTGTTTTACTGTACCTACACTATTTATTGTTTTTTTTTATCATTTTAAAATGTATGCATGTGTGTCCTTTGATGCAAATAAATATATTATCTATCTATCTATACTGTGATAGAGGTATCAGTCGGCTAGCTAGTGCTAGCGCCATCTAGAGGAAAACAACCAATACTCAACGGCTATGTAGTACCTACGGTCACCTTCGAGAATCAGTCAAGAGACGATGAATTTAAATTTCACAAATAATTTTATTTGCTATATAATACAATTCCCTATACCTTCTAGATCTCTGGTTTATATCCCTTTTTAAAATTACTAATGTGGGCAGGCGGCTTGAGGTTCTTTCGCTTTACAAGCGCGATGTAAAATTGCATAATGACATCTACCGAACAACGCCGAACCATCTGCTTGATTGCTTTTTAAATCTACGTCTGCTTTTTACAAGCTCCATCTAACGGAAATGGCGGAACTATTTTTCCCGTACTAAGGAGAAAAGTATTAAGTGAAATGACCCTTTTTGTGGACAATGTTCCGGCATCTCTTAGTGGACCCCGGGCTCCGAAGCTACAGCTTGGGACAAAACGCTAAGATAATGATGGAGTGTTCCGCCATCTCTGTGATTTTTATTGCGCTTGTGCAATGAAACACTCTTAAACGTCGTAACCGAAATACAGATCATTTTGTGGACACACTCAACGTCATAGGCGAGACCAGTGCACAATTTGGCTTGGCCACCTCGAGAGGTTGGGAGAAGATCACAAACTAAGAAGAAGATACTGAGAAGATCTTCTCGTGAGAAAAGTTAAGTTACAAACGTCATTGAGAAATAATTCACCAGTGTAATGGATTGCAAAGGTAAAGAAAATCAAGAAAAAGTTTCTCCTAAAAAAGTTTCCAACTGAAAAATGACCCTAAAGTCCACGTTTTCCGCCAAAACACTGGGTAGCAGAAACCAACCTTATTAGTGACAACCATGTTTAAAAATAACCGGTTCGGCGCGATACCTCCGTCCCTTAATTGACTCCCAATTCTTAGAAAGTAATTTCACAAATTACTTTTAGCTACTGGAGTTTAAAATCGCCACTGGTCGCCATTTACAACCTTGTCGTAATCATCATTGAAGTTCCAACCCCAATAATTTCTAGAGGAACCTCCTCCTCAGTGATTGTGACAGGGTTCCTTTTGTACCGGTTGGGACAAAAAGAGAATCTCGTGGCGTGTTTCGGGTTCGATGTAGTGGGCGGGTTGGAATTCGGGCATTCGGTGCTGTGGAATGTTTCGTAATTTTTCGATTGTCTAATTATTTTCCTGTTTATTTAGAACTGTATTAGGTAACTAGATGGGTACTAGAACACAATGAACTAACTTTTTGTTTTCAGGGTTCGGTTTTTTTATGTGATAGGTGACAGACGAGCAGACGGATCACCTAATGGTTAGCGATTGCCGCCGCCTATGGATACCCGCGACACCAGTAGAGTCACTAGTGCGCTGCCAACCTTTAAGCCTACATTTCCTCCGTGTTCGTTTCGGACCGCAGCTTAGCTCAGATACTCTTAGCACTAGAACGCTATAATTTTTGTAGGAACGAACATTGTTGTCACGCCAACGAAGTTGTAGAATTACATAACTTTCGTAATGTTATTTTCTCATGCTCTATATCACACAAAGTAAATTAGTATTTTTTTTCAACAGCATATTTACCAGCCAATATGCCAAAAAATTGGTGAAACACATTGACCGCAACAAATATTTCGGCGTATCATGAAAAAGTATCACTTAAAATTGTGTGCCTAAATTAAAATTCGTGAATTCTGTCTGTTGCTTAAGTCGGAATCTGGACAAATAAATTTCTTTTTAATTAAGCATTAATTTGTTTCAAGAGTCGGCCGCGGTGAAAATGCGGCTGTTGGCATATAATCTGTGGTGGCAGCTTTTTGTTCTTTTAAAACGGTTATTTGTCTGAGTTACAACTTTCAACCACCGCGCCATTTTTATAATTTGATTTTGGCGCTTCGAACCCAATTTTAAAATAAAAAAAGTCCGTTTAGTATTTAATAGTAATTTTGACTTGATGTTGGAATATCTTTACTAACTGAAATTTTGAATACCAACCTAAAAAAAAGGTATGTTAGAATTCGCGCCACGAAAGAAATCCCGCAAAAAGCGCGCTTGGGGATCGCCAACAACATTCAAATGTGAGCTTTATGTTCATAGACACAAGAAAGCTCAAATTTTAGTTCCGTGATTTTCCACTGGATTCCTTTCGTGGCGCTCCTGGCGTAGTACTCTGCAATGATACAGTCTGATCGCAATTATTTGGCGCCTGGTAAAAGTCGGAAGTAACGCTGTTTGCTTTACAAGTACGGCTATTTTTTTTCGAGGGTCAGTTGTGCCGAAAGAAATCAGTTAGTCAGCGAACTGAACAAATACGCTGATCATTCCGATGCGCCCCTGCAAGGGGGCCATCGTGGCTCATCGTGGCCATCTCCGATTCCGACCACATCTCGTGCTAAGGTAACAAGTAATTCCTTTAGACATTTTCCCATAGAAATAATGTTGTACAGTGCCCCAATGACAATATCTTATATCACTGAAGTGCCTTCTGACCGTAGTCATACTATATCTAACTTTGACTGAATATCTTCACCATCCTAAAGGATTATCTTATTTTTCCGCGGTGTACTCTTTCGGTCATGAGTGGAATCTACGAATCGCTGATGACACTTTTGTTACTTGATCGGGGAGAACTGAAAGAACTGACTAACTAATTCGACCAGGGGCTCAATTCTCGGGACGTGATATCAATATCGAATTGGATATATTGACGAATGTATGGAAATCCCTCATTTCACTTCCATGTCGAGTGCACGAGAATTGGGCTCCTGACGCTGTCTGTATATTAGCTACACAAGTAGACCTGCACACTATTATAGAAATTTGACAAACCAAACCATAGCGCAATTTAGGACTCTAATCTTGATAAGAAATAAAAGCCAATTTTAGGTGACGATTTTAAGAGCGTATTTTCCAAGTTCTTTAGCCTAGTACTTATGTTCAAATAAAATTTTCGTCATCGCGGTTAAACAAAGTTTCTGTGATGTTCTTTTGACTAGCGCCATCTGTTGGCGGCCGCATAGAACTACCGCGTCCTTTACATTTTAGTTAGGCGCCAATTTTACTCACATATTTACAATGGTTTATGCTGAAATAAATAAACTCTTTATTGCACAGAAAAAAATACAGGTATGGTACAAAAACAACAGACAGTACAATAGACGGTATGATTAGGTAATTATAATTAACTATGTGAAGTTTATTGAGTGACTAATTCATATCGTAAGTGACAGACAATGATAATAACCAGGGGCGTACTAGCCGTAAAAATAAACGGGGCCCCTAAGCTAGTGTTCCCTGACGTGTGTAAGCGAGGTCCGCCCAGGCCGAATAATTTCTTCCTACTCCCCTCGCGTTTGGGTCCCCAATTGATTTTGATACAGGGCCTAAGTAAGAAACGGTAGCTTAGCAGATAAGACCGCGCCTTCCTGCGAAGTCATTAGTTCGAATCCGAGCATGTGTCCCTGGATTTTTCAAATATATGTGCATATTTCTACCATTAGCTCGGCGGTGAGGCAAAACGTCGTGAGGAAACCTGAACGTTTAGTTTTCTGAAACGGTAATCTCTTATCATCAGGACATAGACATCTGCTCGTTTGTCCGCCATAATGTAAAAGAAAATGGTCCCTCGAAGGCTCCATATCATCTACGACCAGAGGGGATTTTACCGAATTGCCAGAATTATTTACTGGGTTTTATACATGACACGATAACGTTATACCAAAAACAGAAACTTGACACTTGGTGTCGCCTCATAAACTTGCACACAATGAAGTCCAATTAAAATTTACTCCAAGGGGGCTTCCTTTTTCAAGGTAGGGCATTGCGTTTCGAAAGTGAGCATTGGCCCATAATGCCCCCCCTAGCTAAGGCCCTGTCTCTGCTCCAGTGCTCGAGAGAGCTGCTCAACCTATTTTTATTTCGTGTTTCCCCCTATAAATGAAAAGGGAAACCCGGCCACACGCTGTATAAGGCGTAGAAACTACACGATCGACGAGCTCCATGTATAAGGCATGCGTAATTACAAAGAAAACACTTTAATTGCATGATAACTATCTTTATTGGCTAAAAATTATATTGAGTAAAAAGTGGTTGGAGCTGTACCGGGAATCGAACCGACTAATTAGCGAATGCGACTGCACAGTTAGTTCACAACATTTGTAAAGCTTGTACAGTTGGCAGATTAATTAACAATATATTTATTATACTACAACAAACTTTTTTATGTGATTGGCAGCAGACGGATCGCCTAATGGTAAGCTATTGCCACCGCCCATAGACACCTGCGACACCAGTGGAGTCACAACTGCGCTGCCAATCTTTAAATCCCCTTTCCCCGGATTGGGCTTCCGGTACCCTAACTCACGCAGCGAAACACAGCACAGTGCTGCTTGAAGCCGGAGGCCGTGGTATCACTCCGATCAAGCCGATCATGACAAAAAGTGGCTCTCTCAAGATCAAAATCTGTCAGGCAAAACTGCTGTAGTCCATCCGTATCAACTTCCGTGAGAAACGCACAGTACTGCACCGCCAACCTTCCAGATGATGAGGACGGAACGACAATAGCTTGCGAGTGGTTCAACGTAAGAAATCAGCTGCAGGAAGTAGATCTAACGAATCCCTTCTGGTCGCCAGTTGTCAAAGAAGAACTAACATTCTCTGCTTCTCAACCAGTTGCCAAAGACGATAGATATTTCTATTTTCACATCTGCCTGGTTGTGAAACTCACAGCTGCTAAAGAAGAACTATTTTATTTCCTTGCTACTCAACCACAACACAATGGTTTTCGTTGTAAACTTTTGATTACATAATTCTCTTCCTAGCGTTGTAAACATCATCAAATTATGTTGTTGCTTGGAGGTCAAAGACATAGCCCAAAGAATTGCATGCCTCAAGTGGCAATGGGCAGAGCACATTGAGAGGTGATCAGATGGCCGAGTATGACATCCCTTACGATGTCAAGCCACACCTTTTTAAGTCTACCCTAGCCTATCTCTGTCATCTATTGTGGCAAATCATGCTGCGTAGCTTGTTTAGCTCGCGATGTAGGCAGCAGAGATGGCCAAAAGGATTGCATGCCTCAAGTAGCAATGGGCAGGGCACATAGCGAGGAGAACAGACGGCCGTTGGGGCGGAAAGGTCCTCGAGTGGAGGCCACGTACAGGAAGTCGCAGCCGTGGCCGGCCCCCCACAATGTGGACCGTCCGGATCTGGATCACCAGATCGTCGATTCCCGCGACCTGCCGTTGGGGCGGAAAGGAAGTCGCAGCCGTGGCAGGCCCCCCACAAGGTGGACCGCGATCTGATGAAGGTCGCGGGAATACCTTGGATGCGGGCGGCGCAGGAACGATCTGTGTGGAGTTCATTGGGGGAGACCTATGTCCAGCAGTGGACGCTTATTGGCTGAAATGGTGATGATGATAGCTGATGATAATTTAAGTACTGATTGCAATATTAGTTCAGATCGACTTCAGATATTATAAAAAGAGAATCTATAATAACAGTTCGGCACTTTTAACCGTAGGAGAGTTACCCTTCGACATGAATAGGCCTTTCAAAAACCAGCGTGAAGCAGCGTCTCCGCTGTGTTTCGCTGCATGAGTAAGGGTACCGTAGATCAAATCCGGGGGAAAGGAGGAGGTTTAAAGGTTAGTCACTTGTGACTCCAATGATGTTGTGGGTGTGAGAAAGATATGACACGACATACCTACTAGCGTGTAGGTCAACGAACTTTTCGACATTAATGCTGATAATGCAAGGAGGTATTCGTGTTAATGCTAACAAAAGCCGATCTTCTGTGTCTATTAATTTGTGACCACAATCTCGGTGGTTCCTTAGTTAAAAATAATAATATCCTCCAACCGATTACGACTACGGCGGCCAATCTCAACGATCAGCCACGTACGCAGGATATATTGTGCTCAAGTGTGTGTTCGCAAACACAAGTGCACTCTCTATTGCCTTACCCTCATATTCCGATGGGACACCAGCGTGACAAGACCGGAGAGGGATTGGGCTGAGAACCAACGGCATAACGTGCTTTCCGAGGCACGGGGGTACAAGACCTCCAACTTCCAGACTCCGGGCTGTCACTAAGAATTTCTTACCAAAAACTTAGGTGCAAATTTTTGCTCTTGCGCTGCCGTCGCTTTTAAGTGCGACCCACTAACCACTGCGCCACGGAGGCAGTTAAAAATAATAACTAAGAAGTTTAGGTATTGTCTGACGCTCCTTGCGGTAATGGGTGCGACACCGCTCTGCAGGGCGCAGGCGCGTAGTCGCTGCGTCCCTCCCGCATAGTGATGCGTTGTCTTTTTGTGCGCGGACGCCGGCGAGGCGAGGCGAGGCTGAGATTAATTTGTGACGAGGAACACGTCTTCCCGGTCATGTCTTCTTTAAAATACTTTTTTGTAATTACATAGAGGGAACGAAAGAACACCTCCTCCTCATTTTAGCGTGTGGGAACTATTAAATGTGGTAGAGACACGCTTAGGTATGAATGGGCCGGCTCGACCGGAGTGATACCACTGCCTCACAGACGACCAACGTGAAGCAGCGCCTGCGCTGTGTTTCGCCGTGTGAGTGAGGTTACCGGAGGCCCAATGGGGGGGAAGGGGAAAAGGCTGGCAGCGCACTTGTGGCTCCACTGGTGTTGCGGGTGTCCATTGGCGGCGGAATTGCTTACCATCAGGTGATCCGTCTGCTTGTCTGCCACCTATCATATATTAAAAAAAACCCCGCTTAAATGAGGAGGTTGTAGGTATCTAACGCTGTCGCTTTGGAGACCAGTGTACGCTTAGACCATGATTCAGGATTTGGGGAGTCTTTTCTTTTTTAATCATCATCATCATCAGCCCATTTAAGTCCTCACTGCTGGGGCACGGGCCTCCCTCAATTACATGAGGGGTAATTGCCATACTCACCACGCTTGGCAGACGGGTTGGCGAGGGTTTTGATATAAATGCAGAGTTTTCCTTCTCTGGGTGCTGATGATCATGCCAGCAGCTTTACCTTAGTCGCCTTTTACGACACCTCGGTAAGAGTGAGGGTGGCCTATTCTACTCTGATTTGTGGTTCTTTTTTAATATTCCTCAACATCACATAATATTGATCTGACTCCGAGATTGGTAGCTTAAGTACCACCAATTACGGATATCAGAATCAGAACAGTGGGATTACAAATATATACATATAGGTAATATTTTTCTTTTGTAAATACATACACAAGACCGGCGTGAAGCAGCGCCTGCGCTGTTTCGCCGTGTGAGTGAGGTTACCGGAGGCCCAATGGGGGGGAAGGGGAAAAGGTTGGCAGCGCACTTGTGACTCTAGTGTCCATGGGCCGCGGAATTGCTTACCATCAGGTGATCCGCTCGTCTGCCACCTCTTATATAAAAAAAAAACTTATTCGTATAATACATAGATACATACATAGATACATATTCGTACACTCAGAACATTACAAACAGACATGTTCATAAACACAAATGTTTGTACTGTGCGGGGATCGAACGCGCAACCCTTGCACCAGAGGCAGCGTTCTCTACCACTGTTCCAAACGGTCGTCAGTCTGGTAATTACAATGAAGCGACTGCCGTCTGCCCTCCACAACCCTAAGACACGGGAACCAGACCAACTGAATCATGATTAGAGATGACAGAAACTAGCCGAAACGTGTAGATTTCCTTACAATGTTTTCTCTCACCCGAGCTAATATTATTTATTTTATTTATTTATTTATTTGGACAACCAACAAGGCATACACTACAACATTCTTAAGACTAACGCAGTTGGTAATTAAATTCTTAGTGGTGACTTAATTATAGGTTGCCACGGCATGCGAAGCGATACTATATTAAATACTAACGTCAGATCTCATTTAAATATATAAAAGAACATTATTTAGAAGAAACAAGTGTAAATATGAGTTTATTATGATTATACAAGACGTTTATTTATGTTACTACCTGAGCGGATAAAGAATGGGATCAGAAATGGCGGCGAATGTATTCACTTCTCGCTCGCACACTATTTGCGTCTATACTCGCACTCGTGGGGTGCGAGTATAGACGCAAATAGTGTGCGAGCGAGAAGTGATAGGTTGTACACTTGTAAGAGGAACAAATCTGCAAGAGTCACGACATACGGGCTGATTTTTCCAAATACATATTCGTTTATTTCTTACACAAAAAAAAAGTGGAAAATACACCCAAATTCTTACATAATCTATTATTACATAATAAGTCCTTCTTTCTTCCCTCGCGAGAAAAATAAAACCTATTTGGAAAATTTGTCTACTCATTCACTCGTCCGAAAGAGGAATTAATACTTACACAATATCTTAAAATCTATGGAGATTTTAAGATATTGTGTAAATCTGACCTAAACCTAAGAAACCTGGAAGTAAGGTCTAACTCAGAACTAGCAGCAGTAGCAACGAACTGACTTTGGATTCGGTCTATAGACGAAAAATGCCCCAGATTAGATTAAAAAAAATTTGGTTAGAATAATTTGTAACGTGTACGTCTGGCCAACTTACGTGGAACATTAAAGTTAATTTGATTCAGTAAAAATCAGATTCGAACATATAGTTT
Source organism: Marasmia exigua (assembly GCA_019059595.1). NCBI lineage: Eukaryota > Metazoa > Arthropoda > Insecta > Lepidoptera > Crambidae > Marasmia > Marasmia exigua. The sequence goes on from CM032484.1 coordinate 11,902,710, forward strand.
ATCGAATGAGCATGATAAAATGGCAGTAGGATTGCCATGTGATTGAGGGAGGCCCGTGCCCCAGTAGCACTTAGATGGGTTGATGATGATGATGAGGATGAGGATTGCCATGTCTGAAAGACCTTGTAACCATTGGGGTAGAGTTGGGTAGTGTAGGACGCACTCCGGCTAGTTGGATTGAAGAACTGCGAAAGGCTACTGATAGAGGCTGCGTGGATCAAGTCGAAGACAGGAGGAAATGGTGAACATTGGGAGAGGCCAATGTCCAGCAAGTCGAGATAAGAAATGCGCCACGGCCGTTAGTTACAGAGTGACCATGGGAGAGCCACGCTTTGGAATGAATGGGCCGTCTTGACTAGAGTGATTTCACGGCCTCACAGAAAACTGGCGTGAAGCAGCACTCTGCAGTGTTTCGCTGCGTGAGTGAGCGTTCCGGAGGCCCAATCCGGAGAATGGGGAGTTCAAGGGTTGGCGGCGCACTTGTGACTCCACTGGTGTTGCTGGGGTGTTCATGGGCGACAGCAATCGCTTACCATTAGGTGATCCGTCTGCTCGTCTGCCACCTATCACATAAAAAAAGAAAACGTCAAAAAAAAAAGAAAACGTCCCGTAATGGTTTCCCAGAAGTTAAGGCAAAACTAGCTATCGAAACAGTGAACGGAATATCCATTCTTATAATCCCAATGTTTCCAGGACCATCAGAGCTGCCTCCAGCGGTGGGTGGACGAGAAGCAGCGAGGCAACATCACGCGGAAGGTCCTCTGCCCGCAGTGTAAAGCGGAGTACATAGTAGTGTTTCCATCGAGTAGGCCCAATCCGGGGGAAGGGGTCTAAAGGTTGGCAGCGCACTTGTGACTCCACTGCTGCGCTGGTGTCTCGGGTGTCTATGGGCGACGGCAATTGCTTACCATCAGGTGTTCCATCAGCTCGTCTGCCACCAATCAGAAAAAAAGAGAGGCATACATCAATGTATACAAATCTGTCAAATGTCTTCAATCGATTCTCATTTTAATGTCAAATGCGCTTGGCTCACTGTCTGTACCATTCTTTACTCAAAGCGGGTCAGGCCATTTTCTACTTCCCTATAATATCGTAGTGAATAAAAATAAAAGCCTGAATTTAGTAAACAATTGGATTGCATAGAAACGAAAGGTACATTGAAAATTGCATCATCATCATTATCATCTTAAGCCGTTTTAAATAAAAATTGTGTAGACCTCCTTCAATCTTCTCCATTATTTCTATTTTGGGCAGATGAAGTCCAATTGTGCCCGCTAATCTTTGCTATGTCCTTCCATTTCATTTGTACCCGTACCGATAGAATCATTTAAAATGTATGGTTTATAAATTTGGCCATCTGCCGGCGCCGTTTAAAACTCAATCAATCAGTACTTATCTCTTCTATAGGTTGTCTTCAGTAATGAGCCAATTGGCTCAGCCTACAACAATGAAACGTTTTTGTATCGCCTGTAAAATTACATAATTAATACAGCTTGCAACTTTGTGATGTGCAGGGCGTAGACGTTCAGTGGAGTTAGGCAACCTGCAAAATGGCAGACTTTAATTTATTTTTTACGTGATTATTTTTAGATACTCACATTGACATCGACATTGCTCACCGGATTAGCATGCTTAAGTAGCAGTGGGCTGGCCATGTTAGCCGCAGAACCGACAACCGATGGGGTAAACGAGTTCTAGAGTGAAGACCGCGTCTTGGCAAACGTAATGTAGGGCGCCCTCTGGCTAGGTGGAGGGACGATCTGCGCAGGATGGCTGGCAAGAGCTGGATGCGAGAAGGCATGAAATAATTGGAGAAGCCTAAGTCCAGCAGTGGACTGTGATAGGCTGATGATGATTTTTGATGGCAGACGAACAGTGGGAGAGCCACGCTTCGGCATGAATCCGGCCGGCTCGACCGGAGTAATTCTACGTCCTTACAGAAAACCCGCGTAAAGCAGTGCATGCGCTGTGTTTCGCTGCATGAGTAAGGGCAATCCAGGGGAAGGGGGGTTAAAAGGTTAGCAGCGCACTTGTGACGCCACTGATATTGCAATTGCTGCCCGCCGTAACCCCAGTGGAGCCACAAAACGCCACTAACCTTTAAACTACTCTTCCGTCCGGATTGGACCTCCTCCGGTATTGCAAACCAGGGGGAAGGGAGTGCCCAATAGTGACTACTATGAACTTGTGACGTCAGTTCGTCTGTCACCTATCACATAATAAATACGATTACGACGGGACAGCCATATAACAAAACATCCGATTTACTCGTCTCCCCGTACCATGAAGCTCTTCGCCTTGGTATGGACAGGTGCCGGGAAAGTAGGCCAGCAAAAACTCCTCGTCTGACGTCAGGCTATTATTCCTCCAGTCCACCCATACATACACGGGCTGTCATTTAACTGTTTTTACTTGGGAGACATTCATTCATGCTCTGAATGTTCATGGCTAGTAAATTATAAGTAAATATTAGTAATATTAGTAGTGTCCACTTAACCGATAGCACATCGATTGTTACTTCGGCTATGGCGGTCATTGACGCAGCAGGATAATACACAAGTGTGTGTGTTTTCTCTTAAGAAGAAAAAAAACATTAATTGTTATTATACATTGTGATGTCTAATAATAATTAATGTTTTTTTAACACAGGGAATAAAGTAGTTCTAAACACAAATTGGCACAAACGGAAAACAATTAAAATACATATAAATAAAAACAAAAAGGGCCGTGTGGTCCCCGGCAGAGTAGAATAGGCCACCCTCACTCTTACCGAGGTGTCGTAAAAGGCGACTAAGGTAAATCTGCTGGCATGATCATCAGCACCCAGAGAAGGAAAACTCTGCATTTACATCAAAACCCTCGCCAACCCGTCTGCCAAGCGTGGTGAGTATGGCAATTACCCCTCATGTGATTGAGGGAGGCCCGTGCCCCAGCAGTGGGGACTTAAATGGGCTGATGATGATGATGATGATGAAAAACAAAAATATCATCATGTTCAGGCAAATGAATATTGTGTTATGACGTCTACTATAAATGATAAAGTTTTAAAGTGATAGATGGCAGGATGGATGCAGGTGGATTAGCTGACGGATCACCTGATGGTAAGCGATTGCCGCCGCCCATGGATATCCGCGACTCCAGTGGAGACATAAGTGCGCTGCCAACCTTTAAAGCTCCCTTTAACCTGGATTAGGTCTCCGTACCCTCACTCACTCAGCGAAACACTGCACAGTGCTGCTTCAAGCAGGTTTTCTGTGAGGCCGTGGTACGACTCCAGTCGAGCCAGCTCATTAATGCCGAAGCTAGGCTCTTAAACGGTCGAACGGAGAGCCTCACTTCAGACACAGATACAAGTAATATCTTGTGCGCAGACACAAGGGCAATCTTCTAAACCCTTACCCTATTCCTATGGCACACCATAGAAATATAGATTCCGGGTTTACACTTAGAATCTACAGGCCAAAAAAATTTTTGGCGAGTTTGAACCAGGGCCCACAAGCGTAGCCGTCACTTTAAGGTGACGGGTAACACTAGCGACGCCAATCGATTTTAATTTATAGCTACTAAACCGGATCTATTTTAAACTATTTCGGGGTAACAACCACTCGGCAAACACTTATACTATTTATTTAATACTTATAGTTAACTGTTTGGTCTGCTTTTGCACTCGAATTTTGGATTACCGCCGAAAGTAATCTTTTGGCGTTAATCAATTTTTCGCGTACAAAAACGGACCCAAAATTTGTTCATAGTTATTTAATAAATAGTATACGTGTTTGCCGAGAGGTTGTAACCCCGAAATTGTTTAAAATAGATCCGGTTTACTAGTTAAAATTTAAATCGTTTGGCGTCGCTAGTGTGCCCTACCCGTCACTTTAAAGTGCGACTATTACTGGTGCCAATAACTACACTTGACGACGTGGAGCTACCCTTTGGATCGTCTTTTTGTCTGAGTCACAAGTGCTATTTTTGCACTACGGGGTAGTTCGACCTGACGCCGCCTGTACATTCCAATCCAAAACATCCATTATTACGACTTCAAATCGAATCATGTTCCAAATCCTGCCCACATCGCTCGAATCGCCAAAAGCGATTATCGAGTACCAAAAACAAATAAGCATAATTCATCGGACAGTGATCGTATCGAGTGGAATCGATTAATCGCAAGAAATAATAAGTGAGGCTGGTTAATTGCTACGAGCGTAAACCATCGTGTTGATAACTCACTCGGCATCGAATAAGTTAGTTATTCGATTATCGAGAGGAGAATCGAACTGAGTGAGTTATTCGATTATCGATACGGGAATAGGATGGAGATTTTTGCTGGTTCGTAATTGGTATCGGTTGTGAATTGATTTGATAGGATGACAAATATTGATCTGATTTCTTGAAATCGATTTAGTAACATGATTGTACCACAGTATAACAAAAAATTCTTGTTATACTGTGCTTGTACCTACCCATATGCTCTAAATGCCGTGTGGTCTCCGGCAGAGTAGAATAGGCCACCCTCACTCTTACCGAGGTGTCGTAAAAGGCGACTAAGGTAAAGCTGCTGGCATGATCATCAGCACCCAGAGAAGGAAACCTCTGCATTTATATCTAAACTCTCGCCAACCCGTCTGCCAAACATGGTGAGTATGGCAATTACCCCTCATGTGATTGAGGGAGGCCCGTGCCCCAGCAGTGGGGACTTAAATGGGCTGATGATGATGATGATGATATGCTCTAAAAATTACTTATTAGTTTAATTGGCAGTTCTGCATCTCTTTCTTTGCCATCTTATTTAATATATTTTGCATATAAATTTTAATATCACGGTTTAAATAAATTAATGACACATCCCAAAATGTATTCATTTGGATACGGAATGCATTAAACGAATCATTTATTCTACAGTATTCGCATCCGTTCCATTGCTAGAACAATGCTCGGGAGACGAATGTGAATAATCCACTATAGGAAACCGGACTAAACTCGGCGGTGAGGGAAAACATGGTGAGGAAACCTGCACGTCTCTGAAAAAGTTTCTGAAAACGTGTAACCATGATTCAGTTGGTCTGGTTCCCCTGTTAAAGGGTTGCGAAGGTCAGACGGCAGTCGCTTCATTATGATTGCCAGACCCCCCATTTCTGAATCATGGTCTAAGCGAACCCTGGGCTCCAAAGCGACAGCTTTGGACGCAACCGGGAATTACTCGCTAAGATGAAGAAGAAGAAGGAAACCGGACTAAATTGTCAACTTCGTGAACTAGGTAGGAACTTAAACTGTAAATAAAATGATAATTCACTTTTCTTCGCAAATATGCGTAAAAAATATTTTTAACCGGTAATGAGTCATTACCGGTCAAACTTATTGTTTTTTTTTAGATTTTCGCTTTGCTTTATAACTATAATTAATTAGTACGGGGATAAACACTAAATGTACCTACCTATAATATGATACAACATTATGTAATCAGATATTAATTAGTATTAGTATTTATAGCTAGTACTACTATATTTATTTAATATAATGTATGTAGTATACATTATTAATACAATGACATTTTTTATTCTGACTTGCACTGCCTTACCCTTTTTAATACGCTATACTTTTCCTCTACCCTGAGGTTGTCTGGAAGAGCTCACTATTAGCAATAAGACTGCCTACATTGTACTAATATAATACCAAAGACTAAGAACTGTAATTGTTTTGCAATAAAGTGTATCTATCTATATTTTGCTTGGCGTTTCGGCTACGTCACAGCAGTCAATATTGGTTGAACTTGGTTGGTTGAACCACCCAGTCCCTAACCCCAACTTGGCAGGTAACGGTAAAAGCAATTTCGAAAATTCGTAAAAGATACCAAGCCTATTGCTCTCTCATTCCGGTGATAAATAACAGAATCTTGCCTGACCGCGAGACGCTTAGGTTTCAATTTAGCAAGGCAAATGAAGAGATTCGCCGACACTGGAAAGGCGTAAACAATTTTCATGGCCCTTACCAGTAACTAACCCAGCAGGGATGGCACTGGGCCAAAATTCAATAAAAGTTCAAGAATTTGTGGTCCCTCAAAGATCATAGCTAAAGCTTGAGGCCGTGTGGTCCCCGGCAGAATAGAATAGGCCACCCTCACTCTTACCGAGGTGTCGTAAAAGGCGACTAAGGTAAAGCTGCTGGCATGATCATCAGCACCCAGAGAAGGAAAACTCTGCATTTATATCAAAACCCTCGCCAACCCGTCTGCCAAGCGTGGTGAGTATGGCAATTACCCCTCATGTGATTGAGGGAGGCCCGTGCCCCAGCAGTGAGGACTTAAATGGGCTGACGATGATGATGATGATGACAGCTTGAGGTGTAATTAGATTTGTAATTCAAGTGCTAATGCGATTAGTTGTGACGAAAGAGATGTTGTAGGAACGAGTAGCTTTAGTTAAATTTTGCAAATCAAATCTGTAGTGCATAGTGAAGTAAGGGCTCCTGGGTTTGATTCCCGGATCGAGCAGAAAGTATGGATAGATAGATAGATAGATACTCTTTATTGTACAACATACAAAACTTAAAAGCTATGTATACAGCGATACAATGTACAATTTAGGCGGTCTTATCGCTGGGAGCGATCTCTACCAGACAACCTTTAGGTAAAGGACATTAGATACAAGAGGGGAGGGTGGTGCAATCCTTTTGATTTTGAACATTGATTAAGTAAATTTATAGTATATTACAAATTTTTCGAACATAGCTCGGGTTTGTGATCACCAATCCGCATTTGACAAGCGTGGTGTTAAGCCTAATACCATCATAGTAGCGATAACTTGATTTCTATGATGGAGGCCTTTGCCCTCTAGTGGGACTTTATATAGGCTGATACTTTACTTTACTATTATTGTATACGCAGTCAATCTATATTTTAATCTCTCAATGCATATGCATATCTTATATACACATTTGGAATCTGCTAAAGCCATACAAAGTTTGCGCCGCAACTGCGCGCAACTTCCAACCTACCCAAGGCACCTGCGGAAGACCAGAGTCGGGGCGTCTGCGACATCCCGATACATGCTGAGTATGTGCCTTTTCAACGATCATACCCTAGTGTTTATTGTTAAATTTTTTTTTGGTAATAATATATCTGCTGAATTTGTCTTATGTCTGTCTGTATGTAACCGTGTATGCTTCGCTGAATAAAAATATCTACTTCATCATCAGCCCATTTAAGTCCCCACTGCTGGGGCACGGGCTTCCCTCAATCACATGAGGGGTAATTGCCATACTACTCACCACGCTTGGCAGACGGGTTGGCGAGGGTTTTGATATAAATGCAGAGTTTTCCTTCTCTCGGTGCTAATGATCAGCAGCTTTACCTTAGTCGCCTTTTACGACACCTCGGTAAGAATGAGGGTGGCCTATTCTTCGCTGCCGGGGACCACACGGCTATACTACTATTAACAAATTATTTACTTACTTACTTACTATATGGCGGCACTTTCCATGTCTTGAGTGTGCAGTTTTCTCCACTACAACCTACTCGATATTTTAACAATAGTAAAAAGATTGACGGATTCGGCTGTTAACCCTCATCTTGCTTACTTCTAGATAATAAATATATCCTCCAACCGATTTTGGCTAAGGAAGCCAATCTTAACCATCAGCCACTTATGCAGTATATACTATAGTGCTCCAATGTGTGCGCAAACACAAGTGCACTCTCTATTCCCTTGCTTTCATTATTTCGATGGGACACCAGTGTGACACGACCGAAAAGGGATCGAATCGAACTCGGGACCACAAGGGCAGCCGTCGCTTTAAACGACGTACTACCCACTGAGGCACCAAGGCATTCTAATAATAATGATTGAACTCAACTCAAACTCAAATAATTCTATATTTGCATAGGCATGTACACAGCCCTTTCAAATGATTTAAACTATTTATAAGTACTTATGTATAATTTACATGTTAATACATACATATGATGATACATAAAATATAATAAAAGAGTAGAAAGCAAGGTGGACAGCTCCTGCGGTATAAGGATATGCAAAAGCGCCACATGAAGAGCTGCGGCATTGATCCCAATACATGGGAATCTCAGGCAGTAAATAGACCTGAGTGGAGACTTTTCCTACTGCGGACCATCGACGCTTTTGAAGACAAACGCAAGGAGGATCTGGACACCAAACGGGATGAGCTTAAAGCTAGACCGCCTGCGGCTATCCCATATAATTACTGTGATGGTGTCCTCTCCTGCCCGACGTGCAACCGCACATTTAGCGCCAAGATAGGCTATGCCAGCTAGTGGCGCGCGCACGAGAGGGCAGTCCAACAGGCATTTGACTCGTAATGGGAGTCCGTAAGCGGTCGCTGTAGCCGAAATCGGCTAGGACTAATATATATATATACTAAAAGAATAAATAAACATAGTGCGATTCTACCACCCGGCTCGGAAAGTTGTTAGTGGTCGAGAAAATCCGGCAAACTCGCCAGTTACTCTTTTAAATCGCCAAACTTTGATACAATGTTGAAAATATTGACATTCAATAAATTGAGATTCGTTGAGAGTAATCGGAGGCAGCCCTGGTCGAGGAGGATCCAATCGGGCCGGACTAAGTGCCGCGCCTGTGGGCTAATTAACCCATCAGCGCGCATGTTGCTCCGACGGGTCGTCTTTCATATTTTGTCTTGGCTGTCTGCCGCTGGCTGCTGGCGTGTTAGCCCTCACGAATGTTGGCAGTGGACTGTTGAAGTCAGAAATATTTGAATTATTGAGCAATGTCACTTGCTGCTGAACTGCTGAATGTAGCTGTAGGCACTTAAGTACATTCGAGGGGCATGCTTGAAGAAGCTAGATGGTGTTTGATCATTGGTTTGCTGCAATGGCGTGTTAGTCCTCACGGATTTGGCAGGGAACTCAGAAGTATTAGTGTTATTGAGGAATGTTACTTGATGCTGAATGAAGGTACATACGAAGGGCATGCTAAAATAAGTACAAGCTCTTTATTTTATTTTTATTCTGTCATAGGTGGCAGACGAGCGGACGGATCACCTGACGGTGCCTGGACACCCACGACACCAGTGGAGTCACAAGTGCGCTTGATGTGAGTATGCTGTGATCTTAGTATCAACTGGAGCGGCAGGTACTGGAGCGAGGTAAACTATTCCATGTATTTAACTCGTATTTATTACTCATAATAAATATGATTAAAAAGGATTTTATTCGTACAGACAATTCTAAGGACATGGTCAAACCGATAGTGCATCGGTTCAAAGTCGCTCAAAGAGCTATGGAAAGGGCTATGCTCGGAGTATCTCTGAAGGACCGCATCAGAAATGATGTAATCCGACAGAGAACCAGAGTCACCGACATAGCCCACCGAATTAGCAAACTGAAGTGGCAGTGGGCTGGTCATATTAGCCGCAGAACTGACAGCCGTTGGAGCCGTAAAGTCCTTGAGTGGAGACCGCGACTCGGTAAGCGTAGTGTAGGACGCCCTGCGACAAGATGGGATGATGACATTCGAAGGCTGGCTGGTGTGGGCTGGATGAGAGTGGCCGAAAATCGGGAGCAGTGGCGTGCATTGGGGGAGACCTATGTCCAGCAGTGGACGAGTGTGGGTTGCTGATGATGATGATGATGGTCAAATCGCGGAGGAAAGAAGTGACAGATGTCATTGCGTTTACGAAGCTAATACAATAGGTGCGTTTATAAAGATAGTTTTAAATGAAAAATCAGAAATCAGAAATCATTTATTTGCTTGAAACATGGTTACATACAGGTGGTTAAATACAATTCAATTGAGAACACATTCCAACAGCGCTGCCAACCTTTAAACACCCCTTTCCGCCGGATTGGGCCTCCGGGGGAAGGGGGTGTTTAAACGTTGCTTCACGCGGGTTTTCTGTGAGGCCGTGGTAAGACTCCGGTCGAGCCAGCCCATTCATGTCGAAGCGTGGCTCTCCCACGGTGAAAGTTATTGGTTTAACACTGGTATTTTATGTGGCCGTGGTAAGACTCAGGTCGATTCGGCCCATTCATGCTGAAGCGTGGCTCTCCAACGGTCAAACTTATTGGTTTGACACCGGCATTTTAGGTGGCTAGGCTGTTTGACACTGGCTGCCGGCGTGTTAGCTCTTACGGATGTTGGCTGACTTATCATACAAATGCAATCCAGTTAGGTATTTTTATGGTACCTGAAACTCAAAATTTTCCTGCAAATTTCCAAACGTCTGATAGTAGGATAGTCTGATATACTCTAAGCACAACCTTCCTACTGCCGTAGCAAGGCCATCTATTTGTCTGGCCGGAAATTTTCTTGCTTTCCAAACATACTTCTGGATATTCTGACTGTTCCCTGTCTCACTCTAAACACAATCTTTCTAAATCTCTCGCAGCTATGATAGGGATCTCATTGCCGGAGCAAGGTCATCGATTTCTCCGGCCGGAAATTTTCTTGCTTTCCAAACATTCTTCTGGATAGTCTGACTGTTCACTGTTTCACTCTAAACACAATCTTCCTAAATCTCTCGCAGTATTGTTATTTCAATTGCCAGTGCAACTCCATCGATTTGTCTTTCCGGAAGTTTTCTTGCTTTCCAAACATTCTTCTGAATATTCTGAATGTTCACTGTTTCACTCAGAACACAATCTTCCTAAATCTTTCGCAGTAATGATATCTCAATTGCCGAAGCAAGGCCATCGATTTGTCCGGCCGGCCGGGCGTCGTGGATTAGTTATAGGTGGCACTCGCCATTACGCCGCCTCGCCCACTCACAACTGAATTTAAATTGACTGCTCACAAAAATTACTACGGGTTTTCGATCCAAGATTCAAGAGCAACAAATGAATTGTTGGGCCCAAGCCCCGGTTCTAGATCCAAAGATTCATGACTATTAAAAATAATTTTGATTTTTGACCATAGTACCTGGACCTGCATCTGCACTATGTTTTGCCGAGCGATTGAGAGTACAACAGTCCGGGGTAAAGGAAGTTTAAAGTTTGGCACCGTACTTGGGACTGGTGTCATCAGTCCCAGTTACGGGTCATTAAACGGCGGCAATTGCTTAGGTACGTAAATAGTCTGGTGATTTTGCCCTATCATCATCATACAATTTTTCTTCTTTTTTAGTCTTCTGATTTTATTCGAGAACGTAAAGCAGAGGGCCTATTCTTGAGCACACGACATTGAAGTCTAAATTCGACTGCCGACAATGCAGTGCTCCAGAATATGCCCTCAGACGGCACCTGATGAGACATTACTTCGTAGCATTAGTACCTTGCCATACACCTGCTACTACTAAACTTTGTAAATTGGGTCATGTAATGTCTAAAGTATAAGAGGAATAATTCTGAAAATGATAAAACATACGTGCTAATATTCGCAAAACAGTAGTAGGGCCTGAACCATACAAGTTTCATTTGAAATTAATCGACTAAGTCAGCGGATGATTTAGGATTTAATTTCGCGACTGGGATCTCGCGTTATTGCATCCCGGCTCTTGTTTGTTTTCGACGCGATCCTCATCGGGGGCGGCGCTTGGCCACGTTGCAATTAAATTATCAGAGGAATTTCTTCAAATGCAGTCACGAATTGATATCTAACTATTCAAGGCCCCAAAAGATTGGTAGTACTACTTAATGTTTCTCTTGCTTTCCATCAGGTTAATGTTAATACAGCGTCACACTAAAATAATATTGGCTTCAAAGGAATATTGAACTTGGCTACAAGGCAATTGAATTACCGGGGTATCTTTGTGAAATACAGTGATGTAGATCTCTTAAACCGTTCTAACTAATTAGTCAAAAGTTAGAATAGTGGATGCTAGATGACCTTATAATAATTATGTTTTTACTCAACATCTATTATTTTTTGTCAGTTATCTTGAAAAGATCTAGTACCTCGATCGAAATCATATATATTCACACTTGACTGCCTCGGTGGCGTAGCGGTTAGTGGTTGCTCTATAAAGTGACGGCTGCGGAAGAGGTCCCGGGTTCGATCCCCGGGTCGGGCCGAAAATTTGTACCTTAGTTTTCGGTAAGAAATTCTTAGTGCCCGGAGTCTGGAAGTAGGCGGCTTTGTACCCCCGTGCCTCGAAAAGTCCCTCTCCGATCGTGTCACGCTGGTGTCCAATCAAAATATGAGGGTAAGGGAATATAGAGTGCACTTGAGTTTGCGCACACAAATGACCATTATAATATATCCTGCGTACGTAGCTGATTGTTGAGACTGGCCGCCGTAGTCGTAATCGTTTGGAGGATATTTTATATTCACTCTTTAGCTCTCTTTCGTAAACCCTCCAAATGCTACGGCTACGTTGCATAGCCAGTTCCGTTACTTTCAAAAATGTAAATCATAACAAATGTTCTTCACCAGTATTCCCAAAATTGAGTCCGTTATAACAATAATTCTCTAACCCTCAACACTCCGCTAGATTACAATCAGACGACTCAGGTGGCCGCTGGCCAAGAATGCCAAAAATTTAAATTACACAGAAAGGGTTACATCGGTACTCTAATCTGATAAAATTTGATTTATGTACAATTCATGTTTATAAGCAATTAAGTAATTCTAATGACTTCTCTTATTCAACTCAGCCCGTAGTTAATTATTATGACAAATTATCATTTTAACGTGGTTAATAATATTCTTTTATTTGATTACTTGGTGCGAATTTGGCTAAAGCGCACAGCATTATTTCTAGCTCATCTAAGTTTATAATTAAAGTTTCAACATTTTCGCTTTATGGAGCTGCCATATTTTGTAATTAATCACTGCATTCCAAGTAGGTAGTATACACCATGCTTTTTTAACCGTCTCACTCCCTTATCTGGGGCACAAACAAACAATTTTTCCCCAAGGAGCATTAGGGTCTAATCTCAGAAAAAAAACCTTTCATACAAGTGATGTGTATGAAAAGGTATGTATGTACACATTATATGTTTAATTGAGAATTTTTGCTATTGGCACATATTTACCTATATTTTGATAAAGTAATGTATATTTTGTAAAATCTCGAGCTTAGTCAAATACCCTATTGTGGTTGCCTAGTACTTTCCACCAGTCCTTACATTATTTTATAGTCAATTTTCTGGTGTCATAAAATATTTTTGTCTTAGTTAACATATTTCCTGTTTTATCAGGAATGCTACGGAAATTTACGGCGAATTCATGCTAAATGTATAATTCCGTAAGCAGTTACAAAAAAACCTTCAGAGAGCCTTCCACCATTTTCTCTTTAAATTACATTGACTGGTAATGTCACATAAAGGTTTCTTAACGTAATCGGCGTTTTTGTGTTCCCCTAATTATGTCCAAAAGTGTAAATATATTTATTTAACATTTACAAACAACTAATAAAATTTTATGCCAAAATAAATTGTCCGAATTTCGCATAACATTCACATAAACCAGAAGGCTTATTACGAAAGTTTTATTGTATTATACAGAGTAACATGTAAAGTTTTTAAGGTGACGGGTTGGGCACACTAGCGACGCCAATCGATTTTAATTTTTAAGCTTTTAAACCGGATCTATTTCAAACGATTTCGGGGTTACAACCTCTAGACAAACACTTATACTATTTATTAAATAACCATGCACAAATGTTGGGTCCAACGCGTACGCGAAATTGTTTAAAATAGATCCGGTTTAGTAGCTCAAAATTAAAATCGATTGACGTCGCTAGTGTGTCCTAACCGTCACCTTAAGGAAAGAAGAAACTCGAAGAGACCCATAAACACATCAGAATACTGACGTATTCGCCAATTGCCTTACAAGACACGGCAAATAAGATAAGACCCTTAACTAGTGATGGCACAGAATCATCGACACTAGTCAACATAATACAATTTCAACCATTTTACTTTGAGCGGTTTTAGAGTATTTTTTTCACAAGTCAGCTCAATTGAGTCGCCATAGAGTAAAAGCTTTGGAAAAGAAAACACTATTAGAAATTCAGAAAATGTCAAAGAGACCAAAACCCTCATCAACATCATTGCAGTCAATAGACGTCCACTGACATTATATTTTTCATGTATGACGATTTGTAAGAGCTGTATATACAAGCCTATGCAAATAAACTTTTGATTTTGAATTTTGTACCAGTTACCTCTCTTTGTAGCAATGCGAACCTGGTATTTATCAAAAGGAGGTTTTAAGTTAGGTAATGTTTTACGTAAGGGTGATAGGTGTCCGAGGACAAAGTATTAGCTAAAACTAGAAAATGTTTTTTAACGAACTAGAGTCCAGAACTTTTTAACGATGACTATGAACTTAACTCAGGTCACATCACTGCCCTAGGCTTGATAAGAGTCGAATCAATAAGGAGATTTTGTAATAAAAAAGAGTTGTACTAAGGGTCAGGATAAAATGGTGGCTTGATTATTCAGTCAGCCATCATTACGAATAAACTGACCAATTACAATAAATTACTGGCCACGTATAGAAAATAAAACCGCCATTTTGGCGAGTAAATAAATAAATGAGTAATTAATGTTTGGACGTGCGCGCGCGCCGGGTCTGGTGGAATACGAATCTGTGCATTAAAAAGTATTAACATCGGTTATGGTGGGTCTGTGGCGGGTTTTTGTGCTGACGGTACCAATTAGTGCGCGTATGGCAGGAAGCTGCTGACGGACGCAAGAGTTGATGTACTGTGCGCAGGCTTCGGGTCTGTGAAGGGACTTTTTCTTTTGATTTGCCTGGAGATATCCCTGCTTTATTGTATTGCACACCTTGTGAAAGGTTTTGCTGTTTAGTAACAATCCAGTATTTTTTTTAACAGTTAGTTTTTTAATACAGGTTGTGTACAACCTGTATTATATGGTAAACAGCTAAACAGCTATTGCAGATGCTTTTTAGATCTTGTTGTATTTATCATGTTGCTTCCAGATCTTCTTTTATGTGACAAGTGGCAGATGAGCAGGTAGGACTTAGTGACACTAGAATCTGCAGAATGTGTAACGAGGCGGATGAATCCCCTATACCCATAATCACTGTATGCGGACCACTGATGCACCAACGTAGCTTACATCTGGGAAAGCACTTTGACTGACTCAGTCCCAAACAACTAATATACATTCTGAAAGTGTAAGGGTTTGGGATTGAGTAGCCCAGTGGTGATCACAATAGAGCTATCTGGTCGCAGTGATACTAGTCTGAATAGGACCTGCATAGCCACCTGCTTAAAATAATAAAAACAAGATGAGCAGGCCGAACACCTTATGGTAAGCCATTGCCGCCGTTCATAGACACTCGCAAGACAAGTCTGGAGTCACAAGTGAGCTGCTAACCTTTAAATCGCAATCGCCTACCATCAGGTGATCCGTCTGCTCCTTGGTCATCTAATGACATAAAAACATGTTGATTTGGTAAGCTGGTCTTTTTGCTACTACTAATTAGATAAAAAGCCTGTTATGATTGTTGTTTTTGTTGTATGAGCACTCTCAGGATTATTTCAACTAAAGTACAGACAGCCACACATCAATGTATACAAATTTGTCAAATATCTTTGATCGATTCTCTCTTCAATGTCAAACACGTTGGGTTCAATATCAAATGAAGAAATTTGAGGCGGTAGTAACCTCATGGGTTTGTTCTAAAGTTGGTAACCCTAGCATAAACCAGTTCGGTTCATGCCCATTTTTATGCAACACCTACCTAAGTACTATTACCGTGCACCTTCACAAAGTCATCATCAAAGACCCGATTTGAGACCTTCTTCAGTGATTATAAGAGTGGAATTAGCAAATTTTATTGCCCTACGAAACCAACCTTCGTACAGTCATCATTACTCAAACCTCCACTTAACTTTGAGACTTCTTTCCTTGCCATAAGAGTTGAATTAGTTCTCCTTGAGTGACTGTAAAGGTTTCATTTTGGTTGTCAGCTGTTGATGAGTTACGTTTGACAGATAAATTGACTTAGACTTCGTATCAAAGTACGTTTGATTGCAATTTTTAAATTATTTCACTGTGAATGTAATAAATAGTTGAGGGTAAAAATAATTGAGCTCAATGTGTTTTTTTGTAAATAAAAAATAAATTAGTAAAGCAGGTTTTCTAATAATAATTCTCAAGGTAGTGCTGGGCTCATCTAACATACACCTACCTTTAAGTATCCGTTAACAAGGCCCCGGCGCTTTTAACCGCGAGACAACCCTCTTCGTCATGAATGGGCCAGTAGCCGGTGCGAAGAGTGATACCACGGCATCGCAGAAAACCAGCGAGCAGTATGTTTTGCCATGTGAGTTTCTCACTAACCTAATTGTCTCCAAAAAATTTTTGTCGGATCTGTTTTATGACACCACAGTATTAGGAAAACCAACCACCACAGTATTGCCCAACCGTGGGCAAAATAATGCTGCTGATGATGAAGAAGAATAAGATTAATGAACCGTTTTGATCAGTGATAGTGAACGCTGCCTCTGGTGCAAGGGTTGCGGGTTCGATCCCCGCACAGTACAAACATTAGTGTATATATGAACATGTCTATTTGTTGTTGATATTTTTTATAGCAATCTTTTGCAATTTATTCTGAAGTAAATAACACACTTAAAATTTTCATCTCGTGTTCAGGCGGGACAAGATATGAAAATTTTAAGTGTGTTATATTTACTTAATGTCTATTTGTATTGGTCTGGGTGTTCTGTATGTATCATACCTATATATTTACAAAAGGAAATGATTAAATGTATATTGTATTTGTAATTCAGCTGTTGGTTCTGATATCCGTAACATAGTTGCTTGAGCTACCTATCCTGGCGTCAGATATTAATGTTTGACGACCCGTTTGGAACAGTGGTAGTGAACGCTGCCTTTGATCCAAGGGTTGCGGGTTCGATCCCCGCACAGTGCAAACATTTGTGTGTATGAACATGTCTGTTTGTATTGGTCTGGGTGTTTGTATGTATTATAAGTATGTATTTACAAAAGAAAAGTATTATATGTATATATTTGTAATTCCGCTGTTGATTCTGATATCCGTAACACGGTGCTTGAGCTACCTATCTCGGAGTCAGATCAATGTATGTGATGTTGTGAAATATTTATTTATTTATTATTTATTTAATGTATGTAATGTTGTGAAATATTATATTAGTAAAAAGACAGTCTGTTTCCACCTTAAGAAGTTAGAACTTCTAATAAAGCCTAGTTACCAGATGTGCAAGAGCTATTTATTTATTGACACATGTTGTTTATAACATCACCTTGCCGTGGACAGTGCTGGCCAAATGCAGGAGTGGCGAGACTAAGTCTGAATATAGATAAATATTTGTGGAATAACAAGATTGAATATTTTTGTAGATTTTCGTGTTGCATTATATCTAATATTACCTAATTAAGACGCGAATTATCACGAAATTTATTATGAAGTAAAATATTATGTGATATAATATAATAAGCAAAATATGTAAGTACCTCATAGTTAATTTCATATTAATTCTCATCTTAATCTTAATTAATTATAGTAATAAGATTGAAGTTTAGAACGATTTGTTTTCAAACCTATCAACAATAGTAGTCTTGGTTTTGTGCACCCAAATTTGAGTAAGTTTTTTAATAAATAGGGAGGTAAACAGTCGTAACATAAGTATTTAAGCCACTTACTGCCTTACACTTAGGTACACTTACCTGCTGTCAGGTCGATCTTGGACCATGGCCATTTATCTCAATGCGTTATTTTGCGATGTAGCAAGCAACGTGGGAAAGTCACGCTTCGATATAAATAGGGAGTGATACCAACGCCTCACTGAAAACCGACGAGAAACAGCACTGTATTTCGCAGAGTTCGTGAGGGTACCGGAGCCCTAATCCAAGGGCAAGGGGAGTTAAAAGATTGGCAGCGCACTTGGGACTGATGTTGCTGGTGGGCGGCGGCAATAGTTTAACATCAGGTGGTCCGCCTGCTGGTCTGGAACCTACCACATAAATAGCAAGCAAGACTAAAGCTGCAAGACTGATTTTGGACGGCACTAGTTTTGCCCTCCGGGGCAAGTACAAATTGCATTGGTAACTTATTAATTTGCAGTTAATCATAGTTGTTTATTGTAAACACTGTTGTGAAATAACTTATTTGTAGTGTTGAAAAATGCAATTATCACAGTGTTGATTCGGTGAGATAAGTGAAGTTTATGATGTTGTGTGTCATGTGTGTGGGACCGTAATTTATTGTTGATTAAGTTTTTTTTTAACATAATATGACTTTAATTAATACCTACCCAAAGATTGGAAAGAGCCAATATAATTATTTAGTTAAATTAGCGACACTCATGTATAATTGTGTCAAGGACAAACCGGCAAGGTTTTTATGACACACTAAATTTAAATATTGTAATTGTAATATTTTAAAATAATTATTAAGAAATATATATTATTATATCAGCTACTGCGATACTGCAATGGATACCGTATGTAGAGCGATAGTTTCGAATTCAAGCTTGTTAGAAGTTTCCTCTGGACTTTTTGAATCGATGTGAATATATGACGTCGGCACGCACAGAGACGTCCCTTACTTCTTCTGGTTTCCACGGAAGACCAGCGTAGCGGTGTCTCTTAGACACTGCAACACATGCTGAGTGGAGCCCATTTCAGTGCCATTCTATTTTTATATAGTAAGTAAGTAAGTAAGTACATACAGACATACATAAGACAAATTCAGTAGGTAGATATAACATTAACAAAAACAATATATTTGACTATAGGTAAACACTAGGGTATGGTCGCTGAAAAGGCACATACTCAGCATGTGTCGGGATGTCGCAGACGCCCCGACGCTGGAATTGCCTTGTGTGGGAGAGCGCAACCGGCTTTACAGATTCTAAAAGTGTAGAATATAATATATTGAATAAATACTTTTAACTATTAATAAATTAGAAACATCGATAAATAAATAACTAAACAGTATATACTTATAAAAATAATATATTCCAAGACAGCGGGTGACAAATACAGCTAACTTAAGTAATTACCTATTTGTAAATTAAAAATATATTTTTATATGTTTTTTATATTTTATATGTTTACTTTGTGTATGCGTGGCGTTGAATAAAGTATTTTATTCTTATTCTTTTTTTTTATATGAGAAGTGGCAGACGTGCAGACAGTTCACCTAATGGTAATCAATTCCGCCGCCCATAGACACCCGCAACACCAGTGGAGTCACAAGTGCGCTGCCAACCTTTTCCCGTTCCAATGGGCCTCCAAACAGCGCAGGCGCTGCTTCACGCCGGTCTTCTGTGAGGCAGTGGTATCACTCCGGTCGAGCCGGCCCATTCATGCCTAAGCGTGGCGTGACATTTATTCTATATTATTTTCTGCCATTAGCTCGGCGGTGAGGGAAAACATTGTACACGTTTCGGATTGTGTCTGAAACATGTAATCATGATTTAGTTGGTCTGGTGGGTTGAGGGAAGAGCAGGCGGCTCTGACGCTTCATTCGTATCTGACGGGGGGACCACACGGCTCGGATGTGTCTGACACGTGTAATCATGATTTAGTGCGTTCTGCGTGGGTTTGGAGAAGAGCAGGGGCCTCTGACGCTCATCGTAATATGAGAGCTCACTAAATCCTATACATGGTTCAAGAGACCCGGGTTCCTCAGCGATGGATTCGGAACCGGGACGCCGGGGGAAAAAACTGGTTCGATGATACTGCCAGCAAATACTTAGGTTGGGAATTACTGATGACTAGGTATAGTGGGGACTGACGGGTCAATAGGTTCCAATAATCGAGTGTCATTCTCAGTTTCGTACAAAGCTATCGCTTTGGCGACCGGAACGGCTTAACGTGCTAACTTTTGCGAAGCAGGGGGGTTACAAAGAAGGCGCCAACTTCCCAAACTTCGGGCTGGACACTGAGGAATTTCTTTAACACAGAAAACAGGTACACATTTTTGGCCCAGACCCAGGGGCATCGAACCCAGGACCCCAAGCGCAGCCGTTGCTTTAAAGTGCGACGCACTACCCACTGCGTCAACGAGGCACTCAACTTGGGGGTAAATAAAAAGTGTAACACCCAGAAAAACAAAAATTCACATCATCATCATCATCACCCCATTTAAGTCCCTACTGCTGGGGCACGGGCTTCCCTCGATCACATGAGGGGTACTTGCCATACTCACCACGCTTGGCAGACGGGTTGGCGAGGGTTTTCATATAAATGCAGAGTTTTCCTTCTTTGGGTCTGATGATCATGCCAGCAGCTTTACCTTAGTCGCCTTTTACGACACCTCGGTAAGAGTGAGGGTGGCCTATTCTACTCTGCCGGGGACCACACGGCTCACAATTCACATGAACGTTTATTTTTCGTGACTGGAAAACTCAACTCCCAACACACGACCGACGCACCAACGAGGCAGTCAATAATTGTATGTTTAATGTCATTTTGAATGTGTTAGGTGATGGTTGTTGTGGTCAACAAAGGTATTGTCTTTCTTTGCCATATTAAACCATTATTTGTGTGATTGTATCTTGTACGGAATATAGGTACTTGTATAGACATCCACTGGTTTGCCTATTCAAATCTGTCGCTAAATAAATCGACTTACAGCTTAGTAATTAATACCCAGTTAGTTATTAAATACAATTGGTGTAATACCAATCGAAATTTGACATATATGGACTACCCAACTTGTACCTATCAGGAGCCCAATTCTCGTGCTCGTGACATTTTGAAAATATGGCGGATGTCACATGAAATCTATACAAAAATACCTACTATGTTTTAGTGATGAATGTATGCCAATAGAATGTATCAAGACGGGAATTAAAATGATATTTATTATGTGATATGTGAAATATCATGTTAATTTCCGTCTAGACACATTATATTGATAATGCAACGCGAAAATCTAAAAACTTATTTATATTTGTCGTCTGATGATAAATGTCACGTGACATTTATTTTCATGCGACATATATCACTAAAACATAGTTTTTTTGTATGGTTTTCAGGTGATATCCGCCATGTTTTCAAAATATCACGAGCACGAGAATTGGGCTCTTGGGCTCCTGTACTACACTTGTAAAATTAAAACAACAAAATTGTACTAATAACGAATTTATAATTTAATCAATAATTTACAAATGCTTCTTCGAGTTGTCCTTAGATTAAATATTTAGTAACCGTTTCTATTACAAAATATTGTGAAACACTCCTCACTCTTGCCTGAATCACAAAGGTCAAATACTGCCCCCCAAATCATGATAGAGTAGAAATCGGAACCTTATTGCTATCTTGTTAGAGTTGGGTGTTTTCATTTCGCAAATTTCCAATGCAATTATGATTTGGAGGGCAAAATACATATATTATGAGTTTGTGCATATTTTACAACAAACCTTAACTGGGCATGGAAGGATGAACATTACATGGGTTTTCGCACTTATGTCAGTTTGTGCATTTTTTACAACTTAAACTAAGGTTTAAGTAACTGGGCATGAAAGGTTAATCAATTTCATTGGTATTCGTACTTATGTCGTAAGAAATTAAGTTCACAATATGAGAACATCTCTTCCTTCAGTCTGGATAAGGGTTAATCCTCTAATATTTAAAAGCGCACAATTTGAAAAAGTTCTAAACAACAAAAAGTTTATATAACTTTATGAGCTTTTTCAGAATCATGCTGTCTCTTCGAAAAGTTTCTCAATTGTTAAGATAATAATCATCTAGACATAGTAGGTATATCTGGTATGGGGTCCCCTGTTTGAGGGTTGCAAAGGTCAGACGGAATTACCTAATTGTAATTACCCGACTTTCCATATCCCTGACCATCGTCCAAGCGTACAACTGCTTTGGACGTATCTGGGAATGACTCGCTGTGAAGTACCAGCCTATATACTGTCCCACTGCAGGGCAAAGGCCTCCATCATAGAAATTAATTCATCGCTACTATGATGCGATTAGGCTTAATCATCACGCTGCCAAACGCGGATTGGTGATCACAATCCCGAGCTATGTTCGAAAAAATTTGAAACATAGGTATCTTTGCTCGACCCGGGAATCGAACTCAGAACCCTGAGATCACGGCCTGGTACTTAAACCACTAGACCAACGGGACGATGACTCGCTGAGTTGATGATAATAAAAAAAATAAAGTGTTGTAAAAAATGCACTTCTGTAAATGTCTTTAAAGTACTCCTCAATGTAAGAATTAATCGTTTTTCCTCACGAAGAAACAATTACGGAAAAATGAACTTGGTATTATTTTGACTTTTAATTACTTAACTATATTTTCACAGTAATAGTTAATTTGCATTTTATAAAATCTAATAGTTTAAAGAAGATCGACTTGCTTAAAACTTATACGTATACAATAATTTATTAAAGTAGTAATTTATTTACAAATTAATTTTTACATCGAAATTTTATGGAATTTTATTTTTAAAATATTATAACATTTTTTCTTATTCGCATCGCATCGAATAAAACACATTTTAAGAAAATCATGTACAGTCAGCGGCACATCGAGTGATAAACGTTATTGAACAGATAGCTGGTTGATACAATCTGTAGAAAAATTACATTTTTTTTAAATTATTTTTTTTAAGATCCCAAGTAGCAGCTAGATTGTAGTAAGTAGCCCGTCCGTATAAATAACTACGGATAAATCTACCCAAGTATAATGAACTATACAATTTTAGCAATGCAGTTCAACATTTGAAGAATAACAAGTTTGGATAACTTGAATAAAATTGCAGTTTGTATCATCAGTAAGTACATAGTATAAAACAAACGCTTTCGGTGTTTATGCTAATGGATCTTGAAAACTACGCAATGGATTCAGATGCGGTTTTTTTAATGTACAGAATAATTCAAGAGGCAGGTTAATACGTATCGTACATGCTTAATATTGCTCCCGTGCGAAGCCCAGGCAGGCCGTTAGTAAATAAAAGAGACAAATCTATGGAAGAATATCCGATACGAAAATTCGCGTTAAAACTCAAAATTGTCACATACGCACAAAATTCCATCTTGAAACCATAATTTGGGTTCCATTGAATCGAGTGTACAGATAGACACCTCAATGATGTTATAGAATCAAACGAAGAAAAACAAATTATAGTAACCCAACCAACCGAAGTTATCTTCTAATTGGTATTTGTAGCTATTAGATACACTGTTATTTTTTATCATTTAAATCCCAAAAACCTCATAAAAGGTATCGTAAATAAAGTCCATTTAGCATGTTAGATCAACAAAATAAACGAAAAATAAATCAGCTGCTCCATACAAAATAGAACCCGATAATAATGTATGAAACAGCCGATTCCATTCCAGGTAAAAATATAATGGTGTATATCAATTTACATAATTTACTGAAACTGGTGTCTCCTATAAATAACCGTTATAAGTTATTTTAGCCAGATCAGAAGAAACAGCCTATATCCAAAAAGTGTTGACATTACCTTTACTAAAATTACACCCTTTGTAACTTTCACATTACAGGTAGCGTAGTAAGCTACACAATTCGACCTTTACATGTTGTTTTGTCAGAGCATAATTTCACACTGTATAATTGGATATGCCGCTAACCATACCGTATTTGCTATTCGCCATCACTAGTAAATAAATACAGTACGACGCATAAATTACGATACACCTGTTTCTTTATTTGTGTTAATTGCGAACATTTTTATAGTTTGCAAAGAAAAGTATGCTTTACAAGGTAAAATAAAAGTTAAAGACGCAAAAATTATACCAATGAAATTGAAAAAAAGTATCATTAAAGCCATTTAGGAGGTCTAAGCATGAATGGTTGGTGATTATTGGCCACATTATGATATGGCCGGATAAGGGACGTCGTAAAATTATATGGAAATGGCCATTACAAGTGGTAGCGAATACGACTTAAATACCTAATTAATGTAGTCGATGCGTGTGTGGGTTCGTGTAACATCTGTGTGTGTGCAAAAAATAGTCAAAATAGGGTTGTCAGTTGACACGGAGTCTGTATTCGAAAATTGACTGAAGTTTTGATTCCCTCAACAGAAAAGTCAATTTCGCAAAAACATTTTTTACTTTAATTTCAGATATTTCTTGTAATCATAACTAATAACAGTTATTGACGACCTTAAAACTTGAGAAGAAAATGTAGAGTCACGTGTACTAACATGTATAGGTAATGAAATGTAAACCGTGTTCAATGGACATAAGATTCGATAAGTTGATAATGAATCATTAGATCTAACAATTCATTTAAGACATCTGTATGTATTTACCATCAATATTTATTAATAAATGTCGGTCAAAAAGGAGTCAGACTAAGCATTTAATCTGCAAAATTTTTGCAATCAAATTTTAAAATATAATTGCAAAAATTGTAAAAATAGTTATTATAACGAAGCTTTTAAACTTAGTCTTGTAAATAAAATAATTATTGTAGTCAATAATATTTTAAGTTCTTGAGATCTTTTTTTAGTCAAAATAAGTAGAAACAAGCAGATCTGTCAGAAACTGATAAAAATGATAATTTCTTGGTAGAAGGATTCGGCGGGTAGGGCTAAAACAAGCCGCATGGGCTGATGCAATTCAAAGGTTTTAAATTAGTGTCTAGTGGTTTTTAGTGTTCAAATTTGGTGTTTATTTGTGCAGTGAAGTGCCGCAAAGTGATCTAATAATCTAATAATAAGAATCGTTGGATTGTATCGTTTTTAACACTGCTATTGTGTGTCGAGTGAGTTGTCTCGTGACAACTTGCTTGGACCAAATAGAGTCTTAAAACCTGCGATTGCTTTTAGAGTGATATCCGCCGAATCCGTAGGTCGATAAAACGTAAAACACCGGCGTTTTATTGAGTGACTGTGACTTTGACTGACTTCGACTGTTGACTATCTACTTATTCTCAATAAGTTACTTGACATTGGCGAATTATCTTCGGGTAGAGCCATAATAAAAATAAAAAAGAAGATAATTTCTTACTCATAGAAAAACATAAATAAATTAGCGAATATCAGATTTAGACCAGTTCGTTTAAAATAATAGAATATTTTACTTACTTTCTAATTAAGTAGCTTTAATATTGAGAAATTGCACTTATTGTTGGATATAATATTGTAAAATACATTACTACATAACTGAAATTTTAGTATACAGAACTTAGTTATTAATTTATACATTTTTTTCTAAGCACAGTCCTAAATTAAACCTCCTTAGAAAGTTACGAACACTTTTATTTTTTAATCTGTCACTATCACAAATGCAACCAGCACGTTCCATTTTCAAATTCACTTTAGAGTTCACAAGATGGCGGCCATTAAGAAGATGGCGACTGATCGTTTGTTTCGCGCGCTCCCGCGTTCTCCAATCGTCAATGCGGTTGTAAGGAGTTGAGGATGTTCATGTTGATGGCATGTTGGTGGGTAGGGGGGCCTCCTAGGAAGCTAAGCTGGGGCCGGGTGGCCGCGGCCATGGCTGCGAAGAGAGGGGGAGCGCCACCCCCTCCGAAGAGCGCGAAGGACGGAGGCAGGAGAGGCCGGGCGGAGAGCCTTAGCTTTTCTATTTCTGCCTCTTGTAGTCGTTTCGCTTTCGCGCGTCTGTTTTGAAACCATATCTTGACCTGAAATAGAGAAAGAATGTTTTAGAGCCCATGTGTATAATTTGTGATACAATAGCATGGTAAAATGAGCGCCAATTATATTTTGGTTTAATAGACTGATGATGGCAAGATAATTTCTTAGTATTTAAGTCTGCATGAAGTTTATTTACAAACGTTCAGCAAGGTTTCAGACATCCCTTATTCTGCATCAGATGTGAGTGTGAATGCCCTATGCATTCACAGCTGATGCTGATACTCCGGGATTATTTGGTCCTACTTGAAATAAACCTGATCATTATCATCTTAAGCGTCCGAAGCTGGCGTTTCGGAGCCTGGGGTCCGCTTTCCTGCTACATCTCCTTCACTTTGCGCGGTCTTTCGCATCCATTGAACTGAGGTTATTGGCACAACTACCTGGACCCGACGGTGGTGGCATGGCCAGACATTTGATTGATTCGTATTCAGGGGTAAACAATGAATGGTTAAGAAATTACCTGAGTTTCAGTAAGACGCAAGGATGAGGAGAACTCGGCTCTCTCCGCGATGACTCAGGTACTGCTTGTCCCTAAACTTCTTCTCCAGCGCGAGGAGCTGCTGCGTGGTGAACGGAGTCCGAGGCTTCCTGTTCGGCTTATGCTTCCGCAGCTGGCATCTGACGACGGGGGGACCGCTGGGCGTGCCTGCTGTGGACAAAAGGGTAGGCTTAAATTGGAGGTTTTGTTAAAGTTGCATGTAAATAACTGCCTAATGCAGAAAGGCTACTAAATGGATAAGGATTCCTGGACATGTTGATCTTTTCGCCTGTCCTCTAATGTATAATTTCATTTCATAATTTTACTTTGACGGCATTGTATGTCATACTGTCACTGTAATCATAATTTGTATAAGAATGATATATTATTTGAAAAGAGTCACTACTGAGTTTCTTGTTGATTCTTCTTGGTAGAAATTGACATTCCGAATCAGCGGTAGATTACATAATATTTGACATTCATAAATGTTCTGTATGGGCTTTTATTTTTTATTTCGTATATAGTAGTGGTTTAAGAGCGATGATAGTTCAGTGGATAAGAATTTGTGCTCCTTAATAGTCTAAAGTTCGAGTCTAAACACGCACTTCTGGATTTTTTAAATCAAACATGATCGCCGGGATCATGTGTCCCTATCAGAGGGATCATTTTAGACACTCCGGTGTCTAAAATGATCATTGAACATTGATCTTGAACAAGTAGAAAAAAATGCGTTTTTCTATCAATCATCGATAAATGAAAACATCGTTTCCCAAATCCTAGATCATGGTCTAAGCGTAGCTATCCCAGGATCTTAAACGACAGCTTTGGATGCAACTGGGAAAGCTAGGATGAATGACACTAACACTCATTCTACTTAAATAGAAACCACAATGACAATCATTGCGTATTCATCGTCAAAGATTGCGAAACACCGCTACGCTCGCTCGGATAATTGCGTTTTGCGTTCCGCTCGGGCGTGGATCATCGTAACAATATGTAGAGATGTAACGATCTAAAGTTTATATCGTCATATTTCAATATTTTTTTTAAATATGGCTCCATCCAACCTCAAAGGATAACTTGCCAATGTCAAGTGATATATTGATACAGTGGGTAGTTAACAATCAAAGTCGCATTCATTCAATAAAACGAGGTTAAGCGTTTTATTGATAGACAGATTATGCCATTCTCTAGATTCTAAACCAAGTGCTAACTTTAAAAAATATTTTTTCTATAGCGGCCAAGCGCGGAAAGTCCTGAGTCTGATTTCTGGTCAAGTCTATTTACGAAAATGTTAGGAACATTTTCAACGCATTGTTTTAATCATAGAGTAAGATAATAATAGTCTGGTCCACTGGAGAACCGTCGCTCTAATGGCTATTTTTACTCTTTGGTATTATCAAAAAAATAAAAAATGGGACGTAAAATCGATGCAAAATGCGATTTCTAAAGGAACGGACACTTAAGATTTTTTTTCATATAATCATGGTTTGTGTTTAAATTCCTTTCTTCCTTCCTTTTCTTAATAAAGAAATCTGATGATATCTAAAAAATACTGTTTATGTATTTGTGCTATTTTAACGTTATTTACAATTTTCAAAGCCGTCATAAAAATGTTTTTAGGATCAAGTGAACAGACTAAAAATAAAGGGTGACTTTTTAAACAATCGTCTATATTGTTCTGTGCTATCGATACCGTATTGTTCACATCCCTATAAGATTGTCGGATTCGCGACGCGGCCAATGAGGACGGATGGTTCACGGAAAGCGCGCCATTTTCCACTCGTTGATGGAATTGGCGCGAAAATTGGCGGTGGGTGGCCGCCATGTTGTTGTGTCGGTGAAATAAAATAAATTGATGTAATGTTACACCTCAATGTCAGGTACGTGTGGGTTAAAACCGGTTTGACTGCACAGTACTTCCTGACGGATTCGATTTAGAGACCTTCAAGAGAAGAGCGTACCTACTCATTTTTAAAAGGCCGGCAACTCATAGCGAACTCTCTGATGTTACAGATGTTTATGATCGCACGGCGGTAATCACTTACCATCAGGTGATCCGCTTGCTCGTTTGACGCATCTAGTATTTAAAAAAATCATCAGTATCGTAATTATTGTAGTATTTAAGTTCTGTATTATGTTTCAATACAAAGCAATAAAGATTATGATTATTATTCATCATCGTCAGCCCATTTAAGTCCCCACTGCTGGGGCACGAGCCTCCCTCAATCACATGAGGGGTAATTTCCATACTCACCACGCTTGGCAGACGGGTTGGCGAGGGTTTTGATATAAATGCAGAGTTTTCCTTCTCTGGGTGCTGATGATCATGCCAGCAGCTTTACCTTAGTCGCCTTTTACGACACCTCGGTAAGAGCGAGGGTGGCCTATTCTACTCTGCCGGGTATTATTATTACTAACTCATTTACTCGGTTATTTAGTAGGTACAGACGGCGTCAGGTCCAGCTATCCCGCAGTAATGCAAAAATAAGTAGCGCTTTTCTCAAAAATCAGAACGGTCCAAAGTCCAACAAGGATAACTTCACGTGACGCCAAAATTTTTGTGAAATTAAACGCACTTTTTTTTGTTTTTTTCCATTATGGCAGACTAACGAGCAGACGGCTCACCTGATGGTGATTCGGTAATCACGCAAATGGACATCTGCGACACACGGGGCAATACGGAAGCGTTGCCGGCTCTTAAGGGAGGAATAAGCTCTTTTCTCGAAGATTCCCAGGTCGTATCTGTTCGGAAACACCATCGTTGGTACCTATACTGGTATCCATATTTAAAGTAAACTGACTAAGTAATACCTTTATAGTTAGGTTCATAGCTATTGTAAGCGTATTCTATTTCTGGCAGGTGAAGTGTGAAATTCAGCATTCAGTATGGAAACGACGCGAAATGGGTCATTTCATGGGCTCTATTTATAGACGAGTGAAGTCGGGTGTCTGGGTAAAGTGTACCCAGAAATATTATGTTATACCTTGTCGGGGAAGCCATACGATTTGCTCATAAAGGTTTAGTGTTGAACAACATAATTGTTGGCTTCCGCTTACAATAGGGATGTGAACAATTTGTTGTTGTTACTGATTTCCATAGGTTTATGGTTTAAGGTGACGGTTAAGGCACACTAGCGACGCCAATCGATTTAAATTATTAGCTACTAAACCGGATCTATTTGAAACAATTTCGGGGTTACAATCTCTTTGATGACCCGTTTGGAACAGTGGTAGTGAACGCTGCCTTTGGTCCAAGGGTTGTGGGTTCGATCCCCGCACAGTACAAACATTTGTGTGTATGAACATGTCTGTTTGTATTGGTCTGGGTGTTTGTATGTATTTACAAAAGAAAGTATTATATGTATATATTTGTAATTCCGCTGTTGATTCTGATATCCGTAACACAGGTGCTTGAGCTACCTATCTCGGAGTCAGATCAATGTACCTATGTGATGTTGTGAAATATTTATTTATTTATTTCTCGGCAAACACCTATTACGTACCTGTTAAAAGTGGCCGCTTTTGGCTTGAATCAATTTTTTGCGTACAAAAACGGACCCAACATTTGTACATGGATAAATAGTATAAGTGTTGCTGAGAGATTTTAACCCCAAAATTGCTTCAAATAAATCTGGTTTAGTAGCTAAAAATTAACATCGATTGGCGTCGCAAGTGTGCCCTACCCGTCACCTTAATGATATTTATTGTAGCGATGGTAGTTCAATAAGATTTTGCCTTCCATAGTCATAGTCATTTATTCACCCAATTTGTAACAATGGTATTATCATAATTTTTTTAGAGCCGTTACGGCAGCATACGGGAGGTCGTGCTTCAAATCCAAATGCACCTCTGGATTTTTAAATCTATGTGCACATTTCTACCATTAGTTCGGCGAGGGGCGGTGAGGGAAAACATCGTGAAGAAACATGCACGTTTCCCAAAAATTATGGATACCTACAATATTTTAGATAATGATTCTGAATGTGTAATCGAGATCCAGTTGGTCTAGTTCCCCTGCCTAAGGATTGCGAATTTCAGTCGGCAGTTGTTTCATTCAAAGTAAAAGGTTTGGACTATGACTAAGGTAAACCTAGGAGTATATTTTGTGCTTTGATGTTAGGTTAGTCTAAAATAGTCTGCTTACATAGCGTTAACTGTACAGTCAACAGTAAAAATTGATGCGCACTGTTCGCTCTTACGCTCCACGGAATAAGAACTACAAACTGCGAATATGTGCAGCTACTTCTGCAGTTGACTGTACAGTGGCCTGCAATCAATCGTAGACACCTAAACTCTTAAGGCGTAACAATAAGGTTTATATTTGAATGAAGTTGTATACTTATTAGTCCCAGTGACTGTACATTTCGATGTTTTGATGACACTACACAAAGTCTCGGTTAACGTTAAATATGCAGAGTGATGATAATGCAGACTCTAATAAACGAAATAAATAATTTCATTGTATTCAAATATAATATGAGCTTGTATTTGAAAACAATTATGCGTTGATCACCTTTCCGTATCAATATTAATTATTTGCGGTCGCTAACCGCGCAATAGCGATTCAATCGGTGCATATTGACTGATTAGGGATGTTCATATGTCGATGTTTTTGTATTTAGAAAGAAAAGAAAGAAAGAAAAACTATTTATTAATCACAACACATAATACCTACATAAAACAGAATAATAAATAAAAAAACGGTACACAGCATAAAAGTTGCGGCCAACAAGGCTCAGGCTCAGCATATGCTGCAACTGCCGCTAGCAACAGCTGAAGCGCTGGTTTTCAGGCTGCCTGCTGCTTTACCTATTTATTTATTGAGAACAGCCTTACGATACACATTGATACAATAAAATTGTATTGTATTTAATCACCCGAAACTAAAAGAAAAAAAAATATTAGACAATATCCTACATCACATCAGCAGTTCAATCACTTGTCATGGGTATCAGAAATAACGAAGGTACAATAAATATAGACACCGAAATAGAACTAAAATTTTCATCCAGAGTGGGAATCACCTTTGGAGCGCGAGTCGGTTTTACTATCAAAGGTACCATCGAATCGAGTAAATTAAATTGCTATATCTTTACCTTTCGATATACCTACTTATCCGTTTTTGATATACCTAGCCTATCGTATAATCACACGTACAAGAATCAATGCAATTTTTTACGAATCAAAGAAGACTTTCCTGACTAATATCGAGTGGGTGAGAATGGTAGAGACTCAATCAGCTTAAAAAATTGTAACTCCACTTGCAATCCGTCTGCTCGTATGCCACCCATAAAAAAAAGATTTTATTGATATTTTTTCAACTCTGTCGCATCCCTATGCTTGTCCACTCGGCTGCGTAATGACAACCGCGGGGCTATTGTCGCACTTCCGGGCGCTAAATAGCCTATCACAATATTTAATATTAACTACGCCATTTTGGTTCATCGATCGCAGGTGACGGTATTGATGAAGTTCCTATATGGTATATTATACTCCTTTCGCTTTATCATGATATCGGTGACAGCAGGACAGAGTTATACGTGAGTCACACGTTAGAAAGAGACTAACGTAAAAATGTATAGATTTTAACATCTGTCACCCATATCATGCTAAACCGAAAGGAGTATAGTGACCTGCCTTTACTTTGATTTTTGCTCCTTTGTGAGAGGTTACAGGCGAGGAGACGGAACACCTGATACAAAGCGATTGCCGCCGCCCATGGACAAAACGGAACATCAGTGAAGTCACAAGCGTGCTGCCAATCTTTGAACTCCGGTATCTTCGGTTAGGTACTCGGCGAAACATAGCGCAGGCGATGCATAACACTGTTGGTATCACTCCGGTTGAACTTGACCATTCATGAGAAAACAAGGCTCTTCCAGGGTCAGCTTTTGAGACTGCGGTCCCTAATATGGATCCTGGGTGGTCCTTAATGGGATCAGCTATGGCACAGTTTGATGAGCCCGATTTAGAATGTTTCGATTAGTTATTAGATTCAATTAGATCATTATCATTTCAGCCAATAGACGCCCGCTGCTGGACATATGCCTCCCCCAATGTTCTCCACACAAATCGGTCCTATGGCGCCCTCATCTAAGGGACTCCTGCGACCTTCACCTGGTCTTCGGTCTACCTTTTAGGGGCCTGCCACGGTCAATTTTTAGATTTAGATTACATCATTACGACGACCCGCTTGGAAAAGCTGCGTTTGGTCCAAGGGTTGCGGGTTCGATCCCCGCACAGTACAAACATTTGTGTGCATGAACATGTCTGTTTGTATTGGTTTGGGTGTTTTCTATATATTATAAGTATATATTTACAAAAAAAACAGTATTATATGTATTTGTAATCCCACTGTTGATTCTGATATCTGTAACACAGGTGCCTGAGCTACCTATCTCGGAGTCAGGTCAATGTATGTTATGTTGTCAAATATTTATTTATATTTAGAGAGTATTGGCAATATAATATAACAGCCGTGTGGTCCCCGGCAGAGTAGAATAGGCCACCCTCACTCTTACCGAGGTGTCGTAAAAGGCGACGAAGGTAAAGCTGCTGGCATGATCATCAGCACCCAGAGAAGGAAAACTCTGCATTTATATCAAAACCCTCGCCAGCCCGTCTGCCAAGCGTGGTGAGTATGGCAATTACCCCTCATATGATTGAGGGAGGCCCGTGCCCCATCAGTGGGGACTTAAATAGGCTGACGATGATGATTGGCAATATTGAAAAGTACGAATACCGCCACGCGAAAGACCTCACCAAAAGTCGATTCCCTATTTATCTTTCTCGTGTCCTGTGCCAAATAAACAACTAACTCCAGCAATAATTCCATTGTTCATTAGTAACGAAATCAATCAGCATGTTAATATTCTCATTTCCCCGTATGAATATTGGATCGTGGTCCTGGTGACCTCGATTACCATAAGATTAGCATGACAAAGAATATCAACGGAAATTATTTGAATTTGCCTAATTATGAAGCGTTTGCTGTTTCATTTGTGGGAAAGATATGCCGTATTAGGTGATGAGGACATTCGTTTAGTAGTGAGTGGACTTTAAGAGTTTTTGTAATGTTATAGGTGGCAGACGAGCAGACAGATCACCTGATATAAACTGTCCCACTGCAGAGGAAAGGCCTCCATCATAGAAATCAAGTCATCGGTACTATGATGGGTTTAGGCTTAATCACCACGCTTGCCAAATGCGGATTGGTGATCACAAACCCGAGCTATGTTCGAAAAAATCGAAACATACTTTTCGCTTGACCCGGGAATCGAACCCAGGACCCTGAGATCACGGCCCGGTGCTTAAACCACTAGACCAAAAGGGCGTCAGGGCCACAGGGCCACAGGGCCATATTTAGCTCAAATAATAGATACTTACCTATGAATTGGCTTTTTTTTCTAGACACAATAACGTGTATTATACATTTTATTTTGATTTAAGACTATATTTTAAGGTTTACATTAAATAGAGATCAGATATTGTTGTACTTGTAATGCAAAAATTTTTTCTTAAAAATGACCTTTTTTACTTGGCAGTATTGACGTTTTTATCAATAATTATTTTTTTAATTAAAACATTTTTTTTCTGAAAAATACCTACACGTTCTTAAACGTTGTCCATTAAACAGTTAATTATGGAGTAGTATCCTTAATAGTTACATTACAAATAAAAAAAAGTTAGTATGGAAAATACAACTTCTAAGAAAATCGCCATACAAAACGGAAATTTCATAGTTATGAGGAGGACCTTACAATGTATAAAAGTTAAGCATTATAATGTTGAAGGGAATTTTCTTTTTTCTTTCAAGTCTCTGTAAGTCGCCATTATGATAGGAACAAATTATAAGGAGGACTAAACAGCAAAGCATTAAATTCCCTCGACCGTGCGCGCATTCCTCATATAGGACCACACAATGTTTACCCGTCCAACTAAAAAAACAATCATATTTTTCTTACCTTTTCCAAGACAAAATAACCAGCAGACGGAAGATTCAAGCATTAGTATACAGTACAGTACAGTACAGACGTACAGTCGTACGTCTTATTATGAAATGGTATTCCAAACACGCAATTAAAGTATATCCTCTCACAACGTGGATTCAATTAAAATTCTGCACAAGTCTCTCATCATGAAATTTATTTCACTTATCTCTAGCTAATCGATTTTCGCGGAAATCGATACAAAAAGCAGAGTTAGTCGACCGTCAAGTACTTATTTGCCGGAAAATGACTGGAGATCGCATTTTCTCTACAATAATCGATCGTTTATCGGTAATATGGACGTATTTTAATTGGATTGGAGCACGATGTGGAATGAATAACTGCCATTTTATTGACTTCGTGGTCTGCTGGTTTGACCATTTGATGACAGACTAAAAAGACTCTACGATATTTTTTTTTAAAAGTTACAACTTCAGAACATAGTTAACTCATCATTAAGAATGTTTTGTAACTGAGAACAAGTGTGATGAATATGCGTTCGAAGCGCTACTAGAATATTACAGAAAATCGGTATATAGATACATATATATTGTTATGCACACTTCTTATATTATAGATAAATGAATGCAAAATCATCAACGTTTCTAGCAGATCATTGATAACGGAATACCTAAAAATTAATTTAAAAAAAAGTGAACGTAATGACCGTGTTGAATAAAAACACATTTGAATGCAAAAACCGAAAAAACCAACTTCAAAACACATTTACATCCATAACTGCAAGATTACTACGTCCAATTATCCCAGGACATTGACAACTAAATCCTATTAAGTAATCCGGGCTCTTAATTGGCGGCCATTACACAAAATGCTCTATGGTCTGTCATCACAAAATGGCGGCGGCGGGAAAATAAATACGTTCGCAGATGGATATTATATCTTCATTAGCGTGCGGTGCGCATTGATACGTCCGCAGGTGGGGGCTATTGAAATTGTTGTATTTTATCACTGAGGAGGTACGGGTGCACAGGCATTGCGCATTCCGCTGGACTGTCTCGGGGTTAAGTTTTGGCTTAGGGAACCCGGCAACGTAACAGCGACTTTGGGACTGGGACCCCACTCCTCCATCCCCCATCTCTGTCCCAAATAAATAATACTATTTCTGAAAAGTGTTATCATAGCATAAGGATAGAAAAGTTCAGAACAGTATTTTTTACAATAATAATAGAGTTTGCCTAGCGTGCACTACTCCAAATAGTTGCTGGTAAAACTACTTACCTTTATTTTTTCTATTTCAATTAGTGAATTTATTATACAGTTTCGGAATATTTAGAACCTGTATTTTTTA
This sequence comes from Marasmia exigua, assembly GCA_019059595.1. Classification (NCBI taxonomy): domain Eukaryota; kingdom Metazoa; phylum Arthropoda; class Insecta; order Lepidoptera; family Crambidae; genus Marasmia; species Marasmia exigua. The sequence goes on from CM032484.1 coordinate 11,938,036, forward strand.
AATTCCCAACTTAATATTGAAACAATTACGTATTTTGTTAATTGGGTTTGAACGTATTGTTTTACGTATGGTTTTGAATATGGATTTAAAACTAGCCCATGGATATCTCCCAAAATTCTATAAACATGGTCACCACAGCTTAAAAGCAGACATTTGTGGGAGTTTCCTTTTTTGATTGTCTATGGCCTATGGCTCTATGGTAGATCGCACGGAGGGATAAGCCCGGAATGCCGGGATCCCTGATGCTGTTAACGATTTAATTACAGTTAACATTTGTGTATGTGCAATTTGTAATGCAAATTAAAATGATAAGAGTAAAACGTGATAAATAGTGAGACTAACATTACCTAGTACAAATATGTACTGTGTACAGGGTTGATATTTATCTCAGTCTGTATCTTTCTACTGTCGGGAGCAATACGGTATTTGACTTTTTTTTTTTATTTTTGAACCCGGAACATACTAATATTATAAAATGTGAAAGTGTGTCTGTCTGTTTGTCCGTGTTTCACGGCAAAACAGTTTTAATGGGGTTAGTTGAAGGGATAAGTACTTTTTGTCTCTCTTTAATATGAACGAAACCGCATGTTATAAAATTTATTTACAACTACTTAAATATTCCATCGTTCTTCATGATTAACAACCGTCTCACAGGCACGCTCCCAATTACACTTAAAATTGTAAATTAAATCGAAGACAATTGATTCGGTAGTTGCGGTAAAAAATAGTACCACTTATTATACGGACCATTCAATGTTAAACGACAATTATGAATTATAATTGGTCGATTATACTTGTAATTTATACAGAAAAAACTACGTTAAAATAAAATTTAAGAGGCAAATTTTCTATAGAGTAATCTCAAATACAGTGGCTGTGACTCTCGTCGAAGGTCGCTCAGTGAATATGAACGCGCCTAGGGTAGGTTGTATGTTCTCCGGTCGTTTCATACAGGGTGTCACAGTAGATTAAATGTTATATCTGATTTACATGTAAAATGTTAAAAAATAACCGGTTACGTTAATTGTTATTCGTTATAACTTTTCATGGGGGGGGGGGGGGGGGGGGGAGTTTGATAAAGGGAATCGTTGGGGTTACCATACTTGAAAACAAGATGAGATTCGACAGTTCATGTCGAATCAAGCACTTACAAATTTCGTCAGCTTAGTAACGCGGTAACTGGTTTAATTGGTAGAACATTCACCCGGATTGTGCAAGGTATGGGTTCGAGTCCCGCCTGAATACGAGATGAAATTTTTAAATGTGTTATTTACCAAGATTAAATTACAAAAAGTTGTTATAAAAAATATCAACTATCTTTCTTTCTAACTTTTACTATAACTGTTTAATAGTTAATTTATTTTAACATATTAATTTAATGATTATAACTACTAACGTCCACCGGATGGATATGGACTAAGGAATTAACTCTGGTACTAAGAATCATACACATGCATGAGTTTACCACGGGCTATGATTGTCAATGGTAGTTTCACTCGGTAGCTAAGCAGGAATATGTCCTCCTGATCTTAGCGAGTAATTCCTAGATGCGTCCATAGTAATCGCTCAGGAGCCTAGGGTACGCTTGGGCCAAAATTCAGGATTTGGGGAGTAATTACAATGAAGTGACTGCCATCTGACTTTGGCAACCCTTTTCAGGGGAACCAGGTCAACTGATTCATAGTTGCAAGTTTCAGAAACTATCCGAAACATGCAGGTTTCCTCACGATGTTTGATGACCATGATCTCATTCAGAGCAAACTAGAGTTAGTTCGTAAACGTTCCTCACGATCGATGTTTAGTGTGGTAGGAAAATACGCACATTTTGACCGTGGGAGAGCCACGCTTCGGCATGAATGGGCCGGCTCGACCGGAGTAATACCACGGCCTCACAGTAAACTGGCGTGAAGCAGCACTGCGCTGTGTTTCGCTGCGTGAGTGAGGGTACCGGAGGCCCAATCCGGGGTAAAAGGAGGATTTAAAGGTGTGTCCATGGCTGGCAACCGCTTACCATCAGGTGATCCGTCTGCTCGTCTGCCACCGATGTCATAAACCTACCATCGTTCTGAGTGTTTTCGTAATCACTAAAATACCTGTGTACGTAGCTGATCGTTGAGATTGGCCACCGTGGCCGTAATCGGTTGGAGGATATCATTATTATGAAATTTGTAGTACCTACCTACCTTTGTTCTCTATAGGTAATTGGTGTACAAGGGAACAAAGATAATATAATCATCACTAATACACCGCTATCGAGCAACTAGGTACCTAATACCGAGTAATGATTTGGTCTATACATTATTACAGGCAATAATTCTTAATTTGAAAAAAACATTATTATTGTTAGGAGTAAACAGATTAAAAATATTCATGAGGCGCTAGCCCAATGTAATATAGTTTCTTTAGTAATATGTCACTAATACAATAAAATATCAAGTTATAATTAAAGAGTTATTTTCCTTTGTCTTAATCAGCAGAACACAGTTGAAGACTGTAAAGGACTGCATACATATAGGGCGGTTTAATTGTTAATTTAATGTATAAGGAATTTAGTGTTGTACGTACGCCTCGTTGTGTGCCTCGTACCAATTAATTGAACGGAAAAAAAATTTCAATCAATATGACAAGTTTACGAATTTCTATTTATTGTCTTGGCGGTAGATAAATAGATACTATAAGTACCTACTTCCCTAAAATGAATGACCCCAAAATTTGCGCTTTAAATAATACAAACCATCTGGTAGAAGCGTCTTCTCTTAATATAATTAGGAAGTGTTCTCCAGAAGAAAACAAATTTTATGGCTGCTTTGGACTTAATTACAAATGATAGGTGATTTATTTATTTTTAGATAGATTTCTTAGAGATGGATGGATTTAATCTATTTGAAGAGGCACGGGGAATGGTCTTGATATACTTTTACTGTTGCTAGATATTATATAAATTGTATCAAATTGCAGGTCAAAATCACCAAAATGGTAAAACAAACCCACACAAACAAAGATATCAGGAGAGGATGCTAGGCAATCTTTTGTTTTTATATTTTTGCCATTGATTTTGGCTGAAGTATACCTACATACTAACCTTTTAACCATAGCTATAGCATTCTAGGTATGCTTTCATAATATTTGAGTAAAATCACCTTATCGATTCACTTGTCTTAATGTAAGTAAACAAAATAAATAAACTGTAATATTCTTTGCAAGAAATAAAATATGATTTAATTTTTGTCAATTGTCTACCTCGATTGTCGAGTAAACACATCACTATTTCAAATAACAGACGCGTTCATCCGCTAATTATTTCAAAATACGACCAACACATCTGGACGCAGCCATAAAATGACCACGGCTGAAATTGTTTATTCAAAAATATTAATTGTAATTTATTATAGTATTATTGTTTGTTAATCACTGGCTGGCTGGTAGCTGCGTTTTATGGGGAAACATAATTAAGACATAAAAAGTGTTCCCAGAAGAGAAAATAAATGCGTTCGAGACTGCGAATCGAGCGAAAATTGCTATAATTAAAAGGTCTAGGTGTGTAACTATTTCTGTCGCCAAGGGGAAGATTTTTTATTAGGGCGTAGTTAATTAAATCCTGTTAATGAAATGACTATTGGAATAGTGAACATAGGAGTAACTATTGAGTTGGTTCCAGTAGAATGGTTCCACGTAAAAATATGTAGGCAATAGCTTCATCATGCCTATATATCCTTTTAAAAGCCAAAAATAATTGTTTTTTTTATGGGTGCTATCTAGGCAGGACGAAACTTAAGATCCGTTGTGCCACGATGGACTAACAATCGAGAAAAAATGGCTGGTGCAGGTCAGATGCAGAATACCTGAGAGGTTCTGAAGCCAAGGTTACGCTGTATTTCGGTGATGTGGATGCACCGCTGGTGTTTTAGTGGGTATGCCTTTAAGCTCTATTGCCAGACGGAGAGCCCTAACCAAGGCCGGTCTCCATCGAGGAAGGAGAATATGAATAAGGAATGCTTCTACCATACCACTTCGGGAGAGCCATTTCATCAGTGCTACCAAAAATTGGATAAAGACTGCTTGGGATCGGGATTCTTCATCTCAGTTGGTCCCCAATTAGTTTTTTGGCTTTCTTGAAAGGTTGCTTAAAATGAGTTACGTGGTGTTAGAACTTCTACGACGATATAACAATTGACATTCATTTGAATGGTTTGCCACAAAATCAAAAGAAATTAAATCTACTTACTCAATACTTTCATAAAGTCACGAGAATAACTGACCTTTTGTCAGTGATATTTGCTGATTAAAATAAAAACAGCGCAGTTAATTTATTTTTATTGTCGCCTATCGAAATTTCGCCTCCCAATTGAATAGCCGAAATGCCCGCGTGTACCACTCCTTTGTCCAAAAACTCGAATTATTATCTTATTTAAGTATTTATTATAGCTTATTGGTCCGTTAACAAGCTTGGTCCTCACCACCGGCGCTGCCAACCGAAAAACATTAAAATCGGTATGCGAATTGTGCCCAAAGCGGGTAGGCGCGGGGTATATTAAATAAATAATTACACATTTGTCAGATGGAGCTAAAAAGCGAAATGTCCGCGACGTTGAGGCCATATTTGGGCTGGCATGTCGGGAGCTGGCTCTCGCAGGTGACCAATTACCGGGGCTTGCAAAAAGCGAGTGGACAAATTGTGAAATTGTAGAAGCCAACCGGCGCGGCTGTTGGCTGACCTATAGGCCCTATAGCGCTTAGGGGTCCTGCGGTGACGGTTGCGTATAGCCTAAGAGACGACGACGGCCAGACTTTCGTTATTTTAAATAGTGAATAGTTTCTCGGTCCAACACAGGTAATAACAACCAGCCTATAGAAGTTAGTTTGTGGTTACTATCCAAGATATTCAGATCTCAAGATGGCTAAAATAACCCTAATATTACCAGCTATTTATAAAGTTATTCGCGTAATGGTCTGTCGATGCATGGATCGGATTTCATCAGTTTGTGTGAAAAGTATTTATATATTTTAAGAATTAAGCTTCATAAAACGATGACAGTGTAAGGGAGATGGCACACTGACGGACTGAAATTTTTAAAGCAGAGCGGCCACGCAATGTCTTCCTGGAAACTTTCTTAGGGACAGCTTTAGCCACCTTCAGATCAAGATATTTTGGAAAGTAAATACAACCTCGACCGGAGTGATACCACCACGGCCTCACAGAAAACCTTCGTGAATCAGCGTCTTTACTGTGTTTCGCTGCGTAAGTGGACCTTAAACATTTAAAAGGGGGGTTTACAGATAGGCAGCGCACTGGTAACTAACTCCACGGGTGTCCATGAGTAGCGGCAATCGCTTCATCGTCAACCCATTTAAGTCCCCACTGCTAGGGCACGGGCCTCCCTCAATCACATGAGGGGTAATTGCCATACTCACCACGCTTGGCAGACGGGTTGGCGAGGGTTTTGATATAAATGCAGAGTTTTCCTTCTCTTGGTGCTGATGATCATGCCAGCAGCTTTACCTTAGTCGCCTTTTACGACACTTCAGTAAGAATGAGGGTGGCCTATTCTACTCTGCCGAAGACTACACGGCACAATTGCTTACCACCAGGTGATCCGTCTGCTCGTCCGCCATCAATCACATAAAAAACCTAATATCCATAGTCGCTGTGTTGGAAACAGTCACAACAAGTCTGGACATCGTGGGCTCTTGCTCTAGTACAGTCAGTCTAACAAAAGACAACTACATAGGCAGTAAGTACATAATGGTGTCTACACTGCGCTGCATAAGCCCTAGCTATCTAGGCTGTAGTGTCATTCAGAGTCAGAGCTACCTATGTGAATACAATTTACAAACGTTTATTGGCTGTGGAAGTGTTATTGTATATTCGAATGATCCTAGCGGGTCACTTGGCAACTGTAGGGGTGTTCGGAGACCACGATTCTCAAATGTCTGGGGTATAATAGTTATGGAAAAAATCTGAATTAAATACTGGATCTTATTCATAAAAACTCGAACTCACTATACGGTGTTATAATGGGCTTTTAATATGTTTGTTAAATTTCTTAGGTATAAACGTATAATAATATATAAATGTACTGATAAAGTACTCCCTACCCTCTACCCTACCCTCACTCTTACCGAGGTGTCGTAAAAGGCGACTAAGGTAAAGCTGCTGGCACGATCATCAGCACCCAGAGAAGGAAAACTCATCATTTATATCAAAACCCTCGCCAACCCGTCTGCCAAGCGTGGTGAGTATGGCAATTACCTCTCATGTGATTGTGGGTGGCCCGTGCCCCAGCAGTGGGGACTTAAATGGGCTGATGATGATGATGATGATGAAAGTATTGTTTCAAACGCACTAATAATGTTGTTTTGTCCATACGTTTATATTTGATTACTTTGTATTGTCCATGTGTAATGTTTGTATTGTTTTAGGTGATGTCAAAAATCATTAAAATAAAATCCACTCGTCACACCGGTTAATCTTCCAAAAAACGCGTGTATCTGTAATCACTCGACGTTGGCAGAATTAAAGATGTGTCGCAAGACAGTAGCAGCCATTATTAAATAAAAGCTTTACAACCCGTGCGGATAAAGAATGGGATCAGAAATGGCACCCCACGAGTGCGAGTATAGACGCAAATAGTGTGCGAGCGAGAAGTGAATAGATGCGCCGCCATTTCTGATCCCATTCTTTATCCGCACGGGTTGTACATACGTTTTTACTTACAACGTATTAAACACACATTAGGATTTTTTCATGGATAACACCCTTATTCTATGGTATGGTATGGCGCTTATCGAAATTCACATGGTGATTCTTATAGTCTCACCGCCCTTTAGATCATAGATAAAAACTTTAGAAGGCACTTGTTTCAGATGTTAGGAGTAACTAACGTTCTTTGGCTAGACCCAGATTCAGTAATAAAACAGAACTAAAACAGAATTCCTAATAAATTGCTTCTAAATTCTTCGAAGGCAATTAGTCGCGGCGTTGCAATTTTTGACGATCTGCAATTGACTTCATCATCATCATCAGCCCATTTAAGTCCCCACTGCTGGGGCACGGGCCTTCCCTTAATCACATGAGGGGTAATTGCCATACTCACCAAGCTTGGCAGACGGGTTGGCGAGGGTTTTGGTATAAATGCAGAGTTTTCCTTCTCTGAGCGCTGTTGATCATGCCAGCAGCTTTACCTTAGTCGCCTTTTACGACACCTCGGTAAGAGTGAGGGTGGCCTATTCTACTCTGCTGGGACCACACGGCCGATTGACTTATAAACTAATTAATGTTTGTAGTAAAATGTAGTAAAGTTTTGGGTATCTTAAGTAGATGTGACATCTTGACACAAAATAGATAAAAACAATAAGAACATAGTCCTTTTTAAAAGGCCGACAGCGCACTTGTGACTCCTTAGGTGTTGCTAGTGTCCATGGGCAGGGGAGATCATTTACTTAGGTGATACGTCTGCTCGTGTGCCCTCAATTGCATACAAATCAATCAATCAATCAATAAAATGTCATTTATTGCTTTAGTTATAGGTTCACAACGTGACGCCCTGTTGGTCTAGTGGTTTAAGTACCGGGCGGTGATCTCGGGGTCCTGGGTTCGATTCCCGGGTCGAGCGAAAAGTATGTTTCGAATTTTTCGAACATAGCTCGGGTTTGTGATCACCAATCCGCATTTGGCGAGCGTGGTGATTAAGCCTAATCCCTTCATAGTAGTGATGACTTGATTTCTATGAAGGAGGCCTTTGCCCTGCAGTGGGACAGTTTATAGGCTGATACTTTTATAGGTTACATCCAAGATCTTATTCTAGGGTTTACAATAATATTGTATTACTATTACCTGCCATTTTGGCGTACAATAATAAATTATTTATCATACGTAATACATAATGTTTATATTCATTAACATTGGTTATTAATTTGAATTTGAATTGGAATTAGATAATAAAAATCACATTTACGTTATTTAACTCAAGACCATAATAATTTTATCATTAAAAAATCATTTATCATTAAAACAAAACACCAGAACGCACACATAAGTACAGACAGCTACACACCAGGTTACTAGAACTGGTCGAAATTCCTCAATTGATATTAAACCGAACGTGTTTGACATTAAGGTGAGAATCAATTAAAGTTTGACAGTTTTATATACTTTGATGTGCGGCTGTACGTACAAGCACATGTACTTGTTTGGCGTGAATCAGAGTCATACATACGTAACCGTGGGCCGAAGAGACACGATGTACCGCCTAGTGCGTAGGTCAATGAACTCTTCAATATCAATGTGGCTATATTGTGATCTTTGTTTCTAGTCTTATTTTTTTAAAAGTTGTATTAAAGCTATCGCGCGCGGGCTATGTTATGAATTGCTACTTATATTATTGTAATTTTGGAAACTCCGTCCGGAAGCCTATCGGATTCCACAATATTTTTTTGTGGGTGTCTGCTGGCTAGGGGCGTACCGGAATGCTAACGGATGTTCACAATGTCAGTATCAGTAGATAAATAAATACAAAAAGGCTTACCTTATCATATGTCTTTTTTTATTATTGCGAATACTAGGTAGACGAGCATGCGGGCCCATATGATGGTAAATGGTAACCGCCGCTCATAGACATCAACAATGCCGGAGCACAGTCATGCCGCTGTCTACCGTGAAAGAAGAACTCTTTTCAAACCTCGTTTAAAAAAGGACATGTCGTAGCGAACAGGGAACACCGCGTCTGGAAGCTCATTCCAGAGTTTGCACGAGCGTGGGAAAAATGAGCGCTGGAAACGGAGCGTTCTAGAAGGGGTTGGTTCCAGATAGTATGTGTGAAGTTTACCACGTCGTCTAGTCGTACGGTTGTAAAATGGTGACCCTGGAATGATATTAAACACTCTCCATGGAAGAGAGAAGAGGCAAAGAGAGCCAAAGTCTCTTCGCGCCTCCAACGACTCTAATTGCATATAACAAGTCTTTAGCATTGAATAAACACTGCTAAATACCATATATAATTATGTATTATTAGAGCAGTGGCCGTGTGGTCCCCGGCAGAGTAGAATAGGCCACCCTCACTCTTACCGAGGTGTCGTAAAAGGCGAGTAAGGTAAAGCTGCTGGCATGATCATTAGCACCCAGAGAAGGAAAACTCTGCATTTATATCAAAACCCTCGCCAACCCGTCTGCCAATCGTGGTGAGTGTGGCAATTACCCCTCGTGTGATTGAGGGAGGCCCGTGCCCCAGCAGTGGGGACAATTGATTACGTAATTAATAACAAGTTTTTAAAATTATTTAGGAAACTAAAAAATAAGTCGATTATATCGTACCTTCAGAAATATAGAGACCTAATGCAAAAAACTAAATTTGGGTAACAGCCAAAAAAAATTCGTATGTCACGACATTAAATAGGAAATTAATGTTATCCAGAAATTGTATACAAAGAGGTTATGTTTTAAGATTTGCATATCTTACTATGCTTATTGATCTACACATTATAAATAAAAATAGGTCCACCTAATTTTTGGATTACGTCTCTATAATTCTGAAGGTGCGATATATCGATCTCAATTTCAATTTCAGTCTCACACTTGGCCACTTTTCGCCTCATACCTGCATTTTTTATTCAATAATCCGTTTCGCAAAAAATACGGTAATTCCAATTACGGATGCCATAGTAAGCGATCCAGGTCTAGGAATCTAGGAATCTAGATCGGCTTTGCCTGCATGAAAATATTTTAAAAATCTGTGAGAACTGGGCTTCGCTGTGCATGGGAAAATCAATGGTCATTTTCTGCACGAATAGATGGATTATGCAGTTTACTGAATGTGGAAAACTAGGTAGGTATGGGTGTGGGAGGTGAATGACCTGGGGTATGAGTTGCCACACTGGCGGATTGCGAGCGTTTTCAAAGCGGAGCGACGACGCAGCGAACACGTAGTGGTATATTTATCTATGGTGGCTGCGCAGCGTTCAACGGGAATGCGCAACGGAAAATCTCAAAACATCATTAGTTCCGAATTTTGCCACGTGCCAAATAACTGTGGGGCGACTTTATCACATCAACGAAAGTGACACATAATATACACTAAAATAGATCATATAACACCCAGACACATAACAAACACTTCATAGCATTCACGTTAGTAACTATATGTGAACCTGCGCCAGATCATCATCATCATCATCATCATCGTCAGCCCATTTAAGTCCCCACTGCTCGGGCACGGGCCTCCCTCAATCACATGAGGGGTTATTGCCATACTCACCACGCTTGGCAGACGCGTTGGCGAGGGTTTTGGTATAAATGCAGAGTTTTCCTTCTCTGGGTGCTGATGATCATGCCAGCAACTTTACCTTAGTCGCCTTTTACGACACCTCGGTAAGAGTGAGGGTGGCCTATTCTACTCTGCCGGGGACCACACGGCTCATCCCTTTCCGCCATCCCTTTGCGCCAGATCCCTTTCCGCTTTTGTCACAGCTGTGTCTTACCTATAGATAGATTAGCATTTTTATTACCTAGAGACAGTAAAAAGTGCTAGTGTTGACCCACCCACTTTTGCAATATACTAATATGTGCTGCCTACTTAAATAATATTGACTAGATTAATATTGGACTGCCTCGGTGGCGCAATGGTTAATGCTACGGCTGCGTTTGGGGTCCTGGGTTCGGCCAAAATTTTTACCTGTGTTGTTCGGTTTTGTTATGTATAATCTAAACTAAACATAAAGAGGTGAATCATACAGACGTCTAACAGCGGTAAGGCTTTAGGTAATCCGAAAACACGAAACGCTGGCGCGATGTTATCGGTACCTAGCGCCATCTATTGGTACAAAGTGAAACTGATGCCCCGAAACAAAGTGAGGGTGGGCCACTAGTCACAGTATAACCAGAGCTTTTTGTTATAATAAATATTTTCACAAATTCATATACATTGAAGATGACATACCTGACAACATGACATACCTGACTCCGAGATAGGTAGCTCAAGCACATGTGTTACGGATGTCAGAACCAACAGCTGAATTACAAATATATACATTTAATACTTTTCTTTTGTAAATACATACTTATAGTACATAGAAAACACCCAGACCAACACAAACAGACATGTTCATGCACACAAATGTTTTTACTGTACGGGATCGAAAACGCAACCTTCGGACCAGAGGCAGCATTCACTAACACTGTTTCAAACGGATCGTCTAGGGTATAGAAGATAGTTATAGGTTATTATCTCACCGGTTGTACAATGAACGGATTTGCTTGTTCATAAGCCCGTAATGTCCAATTTAGTGGGCATTTTATTAAGTCGTTTGGCTGCAAATATTCCAATGATTTAAGCTACGCTTTGATCTAACTATGTGATAAATCTGGTGTGGGTATCTTAGTAATTACACAGTGGATTAGAGAAGCATTTAAAAGATTGCACTTACATAGTATATGTATGCATATGTCTATATTAATTTTATTATTAATTCTCACTAACATCTCATACGTCGACCTGATTCCATACTAAGTAGCTTAAGCACTTGTGTTACAGATATCAGACAACAGAGGAACACAAATATATACTTGAATACATATATTACACTCAGACACTGAACAATCACAAGTGTTCATCGCAAGAATGTTTGTCCAGGGTGGGGATCGAACCCACGACCTTTGGCGTAAGAGGCAGCGTCACTACCAATTGCGCCATCCGGTCAGTCAATATCAGGTATAGAAACGATTGTTTGTGTAAATGATCCCACAGTAAGTACCTAAAGATCAATGCAGGTACCTACAATTAGTTCATCCTATGGATATTATCATGAGTTAAGTTAATTTGGAAAAGCGGTTATTGATAGACAGAAGGCTCTCGAAGCCGTGGTATCACTCCTAGCCGGCCCATTAAATTTTTTCGACGACGAGTAGACGGATCACCTGATGGTAAGCGATTGACCCCACCCATGGAAGCCGGCGACACCAGTGGAGTCACAGCTCGCAAGCTTTAAACCCCCTTTCCCCCGGATTATGTAGGTACCCTCACTCATGCAGTGAAACACAGCACAGTGTTGATTCACGCCGGTTTTCTGTGAGGCCGCGGTATCACACAGGACGAGCCGGCCCATTCATGCCGAAGCGTGGTCAAAACTTGTGGCTGCTGCTCATGGATAGCAGTCTGTATAGTAAGTAAGTACATAGATGACAAGTACCTTATTAAAGACTTCAACGCGCTCTATTTTCATCAAGGTCATAATTTATCCTATTTATGAAGAGGTAAATTGTAGGTAAAACCTGCTTTTTGTCTAATCAGACAATGGCAATATTTTGACACTGTTTCGAATTTCATGTATGTACTTTGTTTTTAACTATATATCATGTTTAACTGTCTCCATGTGACCAAGATACCGTGTATACTTTTTAAACCTATTTAAATACAACTAATTATTTGGATACTCTAGCGGCTATTATTCCGGCTTTTTTCCACTGCGTCCTTCCTCTGCATCAGAATAAATCCTACAGACAGCGGCAACGCTTATACGTAATTCGAAAACACAAAACGCTTACACGATGTAAACGACACCTAGCGCTACCTATTTCGTATAAGTGGAACTAAGGTGCCACAACGAAGTGATAGCGGGCCACTAGTTTTATACAGAGTGGTCTAATTAGTGACGTCAATATTTTTTCAAAGTCCTCACACCTGGGGGTAACCAAAAATACACTATGTATGTTTAGCGATTTTTGTAGTTTTCGGGTTAAATTTTTTTAAAAGTTTTTTTAAAGTGTTCTGCCAGCAAGGCCTAAAGAATTAATATATTTTTAATTATTGGGTATTTCGCAGTTCTTTTGTATAACATGATTTTCTAGAATGTTATTAAAAATAAATAAAAAATTGGCTTCCTGAAATTACTTAATGGTTCTCAAAAAAAGTCTTGAAAGTAAGGATTTTAGTTTTCACTAAAAAAATTAAAAAATATAACTCGAAAAGTACAAAAAAATCGCTGAACAAACATGGGGTATTTTTGGAAACCCCAAGTGTGAGGAATCTAAAAAAAATATTGACGTCACTAGTTGGACCACCTTTGGTATAATTTTAGAGCCGTACTAGCTGCGTTGAACCTAAGCCTTGAAACTAAGTAGGTGCGTACTTCAAATGTCTGCTATAACCAACATACTTCCAATTACAAATATGACCCTTATTGCTTTAGGAAGAAAGTTGTATGTACATTAGACGTATACAGCTAGTTTATCTGTACCGTTAGCAACTACTCCTCCAATGGAAATCAATAATAGATACACTCATTAATAAGAGTTCTTGCTTGTATGATGTATTGTCGCCTGTTTCATTCATCGCTTTTTGCGAGAGCAGGATGGGGGGATTTGTGAGTCTAAGGTTGACCATAGGTATGAAATGCCTGGACTGCCTACCGTGATACAATGGTATTTGTACCCGATGACGGACAAAGTCTAAAAAGGATGCAGTTTGATTTTATGAGTCTATCTAAATATGCCATAATCCAGTTGTTCCATATTATGGCCCATACTGACAGACCAATCCAATAGGCAAGTTGCCTCATGTCAGCATTTATAAAAATAACTTTTAATTCAAATATTATTCCGTACAAGGATCCGAAATATATACACTTCAATAAATATTAATAAGGGATTGCTGTATAAATTCAACTTAAACCCGTTATATTTTTACTTTTTTTTCTCTTGATTGAAAACACCGTCCGCCATGGTTCTACGTCACCATTATTGTAAACAACAAAACGTCAAACGCCAGTTTCAGGTTATTCGTGGTCTTTCATTTATGACAGTCATGACAGTCACGCGTATGGATTACAATGACAGTGACGTCACGAATAAATAGAACATCATGGCGGACGGCCATATTAGGAAATGGGCTTCAATAAATTTCATATTTTTTATGGCGTAATACAATCGTAATGAACCGTTCTATAAAATAATAAAAATAGTGGCTACTAGCCTATTGGAGTATGGTTTCAGAAACTATCCGGAGCGTGCAGGTTTCTTCACAATAGTTTCCTATACCGCCAACCTAATGGTAGAAATATGTCACAAAGATTTGAAAAAACGCTGTGATATCGTGCTCGCAAACGAACCTACGACCTTTTGTTAAGAAGAGTAAAGATAGATAAATACTTTGCAAAAATATGAATAAATTAAGTACAGAAGTTGGGAAAATATTTAACTTAGATCTGCATGTTTCGCCATTCAGGCATACAAATATAAACATGATTTTGTCATCAATCAGTAATGATAAATTATTTTACTAAAATATTATAGGCATGTTACTAGGGACATGTTCTAATCCAAGGATAAGAATAAATTTCATTCAAACTGAAGTTTCGTTCGTAGGTTCGAATCCAAATACGCACTTTTTGTTCTTCAAACTTATGTTCGTATACTATTAGCCTCAGCGGTGAGGGAAAACATCGTGAGGAAACCTGCACGTACAAAATAGTTTCTCAAATGGTCAATACCTACAAATTGTTAAAATACTGCACTTGTAACTATGATTCAGTTGGTCTGGTTGCCCTGTCAATCGATTTTAATTTTTAGCTATTAAACTGGATCTTTTTTAAACAATATCTGGATTACAATCTCTGGGCACACATTTATACTATTTATTAAATAACCATGCACAAACGTTGGGTCCGTTTTTGTACGCGCTAAACTGATTCACGCCAAAAGCGGCCACTTTTGGTGGTAATCCAAAATTTGAGTGCAAAAACAGATCAAACAGTTAACTATAAGTATTAAATAAATAGTATAGGTGTTTGCTGAGAGATTGTAACCCAAAAATTGTTTAAAATAGATCCGGTTTAGTAGCTAAAAATTAAAATCGACCTATCCGTCACCATAAACCACTAAACCAACAGGGCGTTTTTACGACAAATATTCTTCATACCACCTAATACAACTAATGATTAATACAAAAATACTTATAAAGTTCCTAACAAGCTTTTAATCACTAATTAAATTTTCTATACACATTTTTTCCTCGACATTCTAGGAACTGCCAATCAGAAGGCATGTCACTCGTTATATCGACATTTGCTATGATTTACTGACATACTGCGCGACAGATGGTGGCAGAAAAAGATTTGAAGGGTTCTGTGAACAAGATAGAAGGTGTTTCTTTAAAGGGTTGAAACATTCTATATAGAAAGAAACACCTTTTAGTTAACAGTTACATCCTAGAACTCGACTGCCTCGGTGACGCAGTGGTTAGTGGGTCGCACTTTAATGCGACGGCTGCGCAAGTCCCGGATTCGGGTCGGGCCAAAAATTTGTACCTAAGTCTTCGGTATGAAATTCTTAGTGTCGGCCCGGAGTCAGGAAGTAGGTGGTCATGTACCCTCGTGTCTCGGAAAGCACGTTAAGCCGTTGGTCCTACGCCCAATCCCTTCCGGTCGTGTCACGATGATGTCCCATTGGAATAGAAGTGTAAGGGAATAGGGAGTGCACTTGTGTTTGGGTACACACTTGAGCACTATAATATATCCAGCGTACGTGGGTGATCGTTGAGATTGGCCGCCGTAGCCGTAATCGGTTGGAGGATATTATTACATCATCGTCATTCATCGTCAGCCCATTTAAGTCCGCACTGCTGGGGCACGGGCCTCCCTCAATCACATGAGGGGTAATTGCCATACTTACCACGCTTGGCAGACGGGTTGGCGAGGGTTTTGATATAAATGCAGAGCTTTCCTTTTCTGGGTGCTAATGATCATGCCAGCAGCTTTACCTTAGTCGCCTTTTACGACACCTCAGTAAGAGTGAGGGTGGCCTATTCTACTCTGCCGGGACCACACGGCTAGATTACATCATAGAAGGATGTAACTGCACTTATTTTGCTCAGTATAGGGAACTTTTTTTAAATTAGCGCAGTATTTTTTTGCAATCCCTTGCAAAGTAACCGAACCACCTTTGCATGAAAAAACAAAAAAAAATGAGTATATCGAAAAAATATTCATACAAAAGTTTTTTTATTTGCCATGAGTGGAATATTCTTCTGACACCTATAATATACAGACAGAGCCTATAACAGAATGTGTAATAAGATAAAATGTTTGCCACTCTCTTTTAAAAATAAAACCTACAATAATGCTTGATGAATGATAGTTTTGTTAGAATAGTTAGTTACGAGATTTCTACCAAGTATTTCGTAACCACTTACTTACCCGCAAAAACTTCAGTTACTCCGTGACCATGGCTTGCAATTACAGTGCCGAAATATCCGAAACTCAAAAATTACGTACATGATAGAAATCCCGTAAATAACGTTAGTAACCATGAAAGTTTAAAACAATATAATGATTGTTTTATTGTAAATTAAAAAAAAAGTAAAAGTTGCAAATAACGATTAACCTTCAAGGGATGTATATTTAATTATTGTTTACCTATATCTTGTATAGAACCTGCATTTGTATATAACAATTATCATAGTAGGTAGTTACTGCAGGATTTTCAGGATGCGTGGTCACGTACAAGACCTTTTGTCAGAAATATGTCAGGAAGCCCATTGTCTGTGCTCATTGACCCGTTAGGACCTAGAGCTTAATTAATCAGTAAACCGTTGAAAAGGAAAGACCATTTTAAATGGCGTGGAGTGTAATTTACTATTGTAATTACTTTTATATTTATTACTGCACATGCGTACAAACATACTAATATTATACACGAGTAAGAGTGTGTGTCTGTCTGTTTGTCCGTCTGTCACGGCAAAATAAAGAGACGGATTGACGTAATCTTTTAAGTAGGTATAGTTGAAGGGATGAAGAGTGACATAGGCTTACACTATGTCTTTGTCGTGTCTCAAGACGAAAGTCTTCAATGCGTGTGTGTTGCCAGTGATGACATACGGAACCGAATAGTGGCCACTTACAATGTGCCGATTAAGGAAGCTCAAAGTCACCCAGAGAGCAATGGGCAGGGCACATAGCGAGGAGAACAGACGGCCGTTGGGGCGGAAAGGTCCTCGAGTGGAGGATTTATTCTTTATTTAATGTAAATTCATTTTTTTAATTATTCCTACATTACTATTTTATGGACAAACCAGAATCTGTAGTTTAATATAATATGTGTTACATTCAGTTACACACGATTCATTCCCTCCAGAGTATACAGGTTGTATCGACAAACATTTACATCTGTCTAACCACTTTCTCTACCTACTATTATGATTAACATTTGATCGACGACCTTTTGAAATTCATCGATTTTTTTTTCAAAATGAACATTAACCGTCCTGATACAAAGTTTAAATTTATATGCGCATTTCCAAAAGTCATTGAACAAAATGTTGTTCAGAATAATTGGTAGAATAGTAAAATGATGTAAATTTCACATTTCCTTATAGCATACAATATGTAGTTAAAGTTCTTACAATAAATAATAGGCTCAGTTAACATATGGGCCCTGTCGGGCATAACAATATTAAGTAAAATTGTACAATAATTAAGCAATCAACAACAAATTAAATAAATAATTACAACAATAAAGATTCTCAAAAATTGTACATAATTGTAATTTGTACGAATACTACCTTGTATACTAGAATAGAGAGCCCTATCCAATCTTTAACGTCACCCTGCAAATGAACGTAAACCCTACTAGTGTTTTTACTAGTGTTTTAAACGTAATGTAGGGCGCCCTCTGGCTAGGTGGGGGGACGATCTGCGCAGGATGGCTGGCAAGAGCTGGATACGAGAAGCCATGGATAGATCACAGTGGCGAACAATTGGTGAGGCCTACGTCCAGCAGTGGATGCGATAGGCTGATAATGATGATGATGATGACTAGTGTGTTTTTTATGACATAGGCGGCAGACGAGTAGACGGGTCACTTGATGGTAAGCGATTGCCACCCGCGACACCAGTGGAGTAAGTGTAAGTAGCAAGTGTAGGTGAATTTCTAACAGATGGAGGTCATGAAATTTTATCCTGAGTATCGTATTAATCTAATGTTGGCTTTCGGCAAGCTCATCGCCGAGCTAATGGTAGAAATATGCACATAGATTTGAAAAATCCAGAGGTGCTCGGATTCGAACTACGAAATAATACAACTTATCTAGAAGCAATAAATTACATAAGGTGAAAAACCCGCAATCCGTGTCGGCAGCGTGTCGAACGCGATAGCAGTCCGCTGTTTCATTGGTTGCCTTCAATCAAATAATTGGCACTAATCTCAAGTGGACACGCTAATTCGATCGACCTTTGATTGTTGTTAATATAATGCACACACACAAATATCCACACATATAATAACCCTCCAACCGATTAAGGCTACAGCGGCCAATCTCAACGATCAGCCTCCTACGCAGGATTTTTTATAGCGCAAACAGGTCAAGAACATTCTCTATTCACTTACCCTCATATTCCGATGGGACACCAGAGTGACACTGGGCGATATTTGGCGCAGGCTTAATGTGCTTACCGAGGCACGAGGGTACAAGAGCGTCAACTTGCAGACTCCGGGCTGACACTGAGAATTTTTTACCGAAAACTTAGGCACACATTTTTAGCTCGACCTGCCGACGACTCTCGACGTCCCTTTAAAGTGCGACCCACTAACCACTGCGCCACCGAGGCAGTCGACACACAATCACACACACTCACAGTCACCTCTCAGTATAGTTTAAATTCAATATCTAACTTGCCTACCTATGTTAATTGCTAAACAAATGAAATCACAAATCTCAATAGAATAAGGAGCGCTTTTCATCTTAATTCGATACTGCGATCTCACTAAGCGCCGCCTATCGATTTGTATTAATTGTCACGAATATAGGATATTGTTGCGAAAAATGTGCAATGAGATTCTAAAAAAAGTATTTGTGATTTTTCAAGATAGGATATCTGGCACAAATTATCCCCCTACATGTAACTTAATTTTTGATTTCCGCCTAAAGTGGCCACTTTTAGCAATTCTCAAAAATTTGGTTACTTCTAAAGAGATATTTTGTGCCAGATATAGGTATCTTGAAAATCACAAATATGCCCGTTTTTTGCAACAATAGTCCTATATTTCGTCACAATTAATACAAATTGATAGGCGGCGCTAGTGAGATCGCAGTATCACCTTAAACGGAGATTCCATCCAAAACTTTGTTAACGAAAATAAATATTAATATTCTATTATTTATTAATGAAAACCATGCGCTAACGACGGTGTTATTAAAATTGTAGTGTCGACTATAAAAAATACTAGTGAATTTTTTTAGTTAAAAAAGTGTTGTCTATTATACAGGCTGGCCCATTTTCAGTAGCCCAAACATTTTTTAGACGCCTCAGAACAAGGCTCATCTGAAACATTCCTATGTACGTTTTGCGATTTTTCTTAGTTTGTGAGAATAAATAATATTTTAAGTAATAGTATGAAAATTAACGGCCACACAAGATGTTTCTTTTTTCGATGCTTTTTTCCAATTTTCTTATTGTGTTATTGCCTGCTCATAAAAAAAGAATAAAAATTATCGTAAACTTTCATACGTTATAAAAGTTTTTTTTTCTTAAAAACTACGAAAAATTGCGGAACATAATATGTGGGCGTTTTCGATGAGCCTCGTTGTGAGGCATCTAAATAAATTTTTTGGACCACTGAAAATGGGCCAGCATGTGTATAAGTGTGGGTTTCGTTTGTTCTATGCTTAGAACATTAAACTTATGGTCTGGCCAGTACCACTTTAAAAATCACTTTACCTATACGAAAAGTAGTACATTATAAAAGAAGTAAGAAAATATTGGTCTGGCATGACTAAATTTGAAGGCAAAGTGGTTGAATGAAATACATCAAATACTACTAGTAATCTTTTTATTGAAGGGATTACTAAGTTATTTAAGCGTGCTGCTGGATCATGGTCCAATTGTACCCCGGGTTCCAAAGCGACAGCTGGATGCAACCGGGATTAATACAATAAATTATGATGAACCAAGTTATATAAGAATGATGTCTAGAAAACTGGACCGAATTGCAAAATATTTTAATTTTTTTACTTATGCCTATCCAATAGGTACCTATTATTTGGAAACCTTAATAAAAGCGTCCATTTTTTTCTGGAGCGTCTTATCAATATATTTTTCATTCATAGTAAAAATAAATTTAAAAATAGAATAGGGTAATTCTATTCAATTCTCTGCTCGAAAGCCAATCAAATAATTACCACAAACAAGACCGCCACGCTTGGATTCCGATTCTTTTATCGATTATTATGATCGATGCGTCACTAAATCGATTCGTTATCGATTACCGTATTGTTTGTGAATAGCATTAATTTAATTTACGCTTCGATTGTATTAAATTAAAGATTAAACGTACGGTTGGTTTGATATTGAAGAATTGCCTATAAATATTTTTTATTAATACACTTTTATGTGGTAGATAAAATATTTATTTATTACTTTCCTTATTTACAATAAAAGGTTCATTATACATAACATATATACTTTTTGAACGTCTTATTGATGAAATTGGAATATTTTATAGGTTTTAATATATTGTCATTTTTTCATAAAAATATACCCGCACATGTGACATGCAAAGAAAATATAATTAATTTAGATTTTTGCCAATTGCCAAATCAAACTTGTCACAAATAACGTGTTAGGGTCTGAAAAAAAAATGCGTGCATGAAATGATTATGTATTTTTATTAATTTTGTAAAAACGTCGGAAACAATTTGCATTTTTTTATTTCTTTTTCACACGCAAAACCACAACTGTCATCTCCTATCACCAGACCATAGAGAATGTCTAATTATAACATCTGTTCCTAACCATCATTAGAGACATTCCTAATCGATAAACTTAGAACCATTAATCGTCGCTAGGTGGCGACACGTCGTTTATCAATACAATAATTAACAAAAGCCCAGTGTTGAACGAGCAAAGAATACCGTGCCAGAGCGTAGAGCTCATCTAGAGATGTAAAAAACAATCGATGACTTAGTAGAAAAACGATTTACGAAATCGATTTATCGATTCAAAATTTTTACAAAAACCTATTTATCGACATCTTATTTTGCTGATGAATCATCCTACATTGCATCCCGGATTTATTCTGAAGAATCACTAATTGGGCATGTTGCACAGCTTTTTAAGCTATGACTTTTGGAAATACATCGACAATCGTTTTTTTAGAATGGTTGGTAAATGTGTGGTTAAAGGGATGTGAATGTTAACTTATGAACTTTATTAACAACCAAACCTAGTTAACAGTCTTTTTTTGATTCAAAAGTGTTTTGTTAAGTCCAAAATTCAATGAAGTACGCCTTCGCTATAGTATTTGTAAATCGAAGCATGTCACTTGGCTATCAGTTTAGTACGGACGTAGCTTAAATAAGTTTTAAACATTGTGACCCTTCAAAAACTGTATAATAATGTCTGGTAGAGATCGCTTTCAGCGATAAGACCACCTAATTGATTAATTATCTGTGTACTGTTACTAGACAGACATTATCCACCCTCAGTCACCATCATCTAGGCCATTCGAAAAGGAACCTAACTTTTAATTTTTGTTTATTGTGCAGTAAAGGGTACCTACCTATCTATCTATCAAATTAATTCAATAGGTTTTCACCAACGCAAAGGTTGTCTGCAAAAGCTAAAACTGATAAGATCACCAGTATCTATGTCACTTTACGTATCTTTTTGGTGCAATAAATTGTATTACAACACTTAATCGATTTTATTAAATATTTTAATCGAATGTTAAGTAGAGCATCACGTCTCTAGTAACCATTGGCTGTGAAAAAGCATAATTAAAAACGGTTAATTAGGTTAATAGTTGTAGGCGGAATTATAAGTGTGGCTTAAAAGGGCATTTTTCCGTTTTCGCGATAAAAACTAAGCCTTAGGCCTGAAGCAAATGACTTCGGTGGTGCATCTATGAATTTTAAAGCTACTATTTTTATATCATGTAGCTTGAGAGTTTTTAGTCATATCATGAAGATTCATGGTATGACTAAAAACTCTCAAGCTACATGCATACTTGTATTTTGTTTCTGTGCAATTGTATGATAGTCCGTCGTCTTTGATGTCAGGAATGTAGCCCTTTGAAGGGGTGAAATAGGGGGTGAAATGCAGTATGGGGGTTTGCTAATTAGTAAAGTAAAAAAACTTAAAATTGATGTTTGAGCACGGGTTTTGAATAAAAAACTTTGACTGTGACTTTTG
Source organism: Marasmia exigua (assembly GCA_019059595.1). Taxonomy (NCBI): domain Eukaryota; kingdom Metazoa; phylum Arthropoda; class Insecta; order Lepidoptera; family Crambidae; genus Marasmia; species Marasmia exigua. The sequence goes on from CM032484.1 coordinate 11,960,209, forward strand.
AACTTTCAACAGGGGTAGTTGTGCCGGCTTAAAGTTTAAATGAAGACTTTTGTAATAAAGACTAAAATTGCGTGAGTAACGCCGCGGGCGCAGTCTAGTACCTACAACCATCTAGTGGAAATATTGTTACAAATATTTTACCACTAGTTAAGATCCAACCGCTTAGTTAATATGAATTTGCAAGGAATTGCTATACCAAACAAAATCATAGAGCACAACAATAGCCTAAAAAATAATACCTCACTGTTGAATCAGTGATTCTTCATTAGCTTAAGGGCCCTATTATGGTCCGGTGGCCGCCACCTGTTTTTTACTGATTGTTCATTACAATTAAGACATTTTAAATATGGATTTCTGATTTGTGAAGCTTATTTTACGCCAGTCATTTACAATTATTTCTAGCAAGATTTAAAAAATAGCCATTATTAAATTTTAATTAAGGGCATTGCATGTATCACTCAACTCACTCAGAGAGCAATGGAGAGAGCTATGCTCGGAGTCTCCCTGCGTGATCGTATCAGAAATGATGAGATCCGCAGGAGAACTAAGGTTACAGACATAGCCCAAATGATTGCATGCCTCAAGTGGCAATGGGCAGGGCACATAGCGAGGAGAACAGACGGCCGTTGGGGCGGAAAGGTCCTCGAGTGGAGGCCACGTACAGGAAGTCGCAGCCGTGGCAGGCCCCCCACAAGGTAGACCGACGATCTGGTGAAGATTGCGGGAATCCATTGGATGCGGGCGGCACAGGACCGATCTGTGTGGAGAACATTGGGGGAGGCCTATGTCCAGCAGTGGACGTCTATTGGCTGAAATGATGATGATTGCATGTATTGTATATTCGTAAAGTTACATATTTGAAATATTTTTAGTATATTAGTTAAACTTATGCTAACATAACGTTATCAAAACTGTTATTCGAATATATTATGCAAAATCTTTGTGGGAAATAGCATATCATTAGTTACTTATCTATCTATTAAATCCAGCTGCTTCCTACTATCATAGCAATGAATTGCAATACATCGCTACTAAATTTAGTCTAGCGGAATCCGCAGACGAAAAAACTGTTTTGCATACAAAGCAGACATTAACCTATGACACTTATGCTGCATAACAATTAGGTTGGTTTTTTATTGTCATGACGAGGTACAAATGAGTATTAATTAGTTTGTAGAGGAAGCCGCCATAGAGTTTCGATGTGCGACTACACTACCTAGTTTTACCCTACGTATGAAATTCGATTTCAAAACTGTAGGTAGGTTAGGTTCGATACGTCCCTATTGATGCTATGAGTGCTAAAAGAGTAATTTCAAAAACCATTATTGCAGTAAATTTTCAGATTTACAACTTTAGTCTGAAGTAATTTTCAGAAAAGACTTTATAGAGGTTAAACTTTAAAAATCCTTAGACCTTTGACCCCGAAAAAAAGTTTAGTACTCCGTGACTGTGGGAGAGTCCACGCTTCGGCTTGAATAGGCCTGCTCGACCGGAGTGATACAATAGCCTTTTAGATTTTCGCGTTGCATTATAACTTTATTGTATCGATACGGGGATTAACACGATATTTACTATGTGAAACAACATTGTGAGCGGACTCTACTCAGTCCGCTCGTGACTACGGCTGCTGTAACGTAGCCGAAACGTCGAGCCAAATATGTGAGTACACAATGTTGTTTCACATAGTAAATATCGTGTTAATCCCCGTATTGATACATTATAGTGATACAATAGCCTCACAGAAAACCGACGTGAGTGATTGTACGGGAGGCCCTTTCTCCGATTCGGGAAGTCTGTCTATGGTAGTAGATTTGAAAAATCCAGAGGTGGATGCTCGGATTCGAACCAAGATCCCCCGCATGGAACATGCGTTCTTATCCAGTGAGCTCCCAACGCATTTACCAAAACAAAACTTTTATCCCACATTGTACCTTTTCTACATCAGTCACCGTTGAAGACCGTGGGAGAGCCACGCTTCGGCATGAATGGGCCGGCTCGACCGCAGTGATACCACGGCCTCACAGAAAACCGGCGTGTAGCAGAAGTGTACTGTTTTTCGCTGCGTGAGTGAGGGTACCGGAGGCCCAATCTAGGGGAAGGGGATCAAAAGGTAAGCAGCGCAGTTGGAACACCACTGGTGCTGCAGGTGTCCATGGGCGGCGGTAATTGCTTCCCATCAGGTGATCCGTTGGCTCGTCTGCCGCCATATCATAAAAAAAAGAGTTAGGAAATTTATTTCAATTTTTTTTTATGTGATAGGTGGCAGACGAGCAGATGGTCCACACCAGTGGAATCACAAGTACGCTGCCAACCTTAAAACCCCCCTTTCTCCCAGAATGGGCCTCCGCGGTACAATCACTCACGCCTGTTTTCTGTGAGGCCATGGTATTGCTCCAGTGGAGCAGGCCCATTCAAGCAAAAGCGAGGCTCTCCCACAATCACAGTGCGCTGCCAACCTTTAAGCCCCCTTTTCTCCTGGATTGGGCCTCAAGTACCCTCACACGCGCATATAGAAACACAGCAGAGTGCTGATTCACGCCGGTTTTCTGTGAGGCCGTGATATCACTCCGGTTGAGCCGGCCCATTCATGCCAAAGCGTGGCTCTCCCTCGGTAAGATACTTTCAGAAAAAATATTAATAATATTCTCCAACCGATTACGGCTACTGCGGCCAATCTCAACGATCAGCCACGTACACAGGACATATTATAGCGCTCAAGTGTGTGCGCAAACACAAGTGCACTCTCTATTCCCTTACCCTCATATTCCGATGGCACACTACTGTGACACGACCGAAGAGGGATCGGGTGCAGGACCAACAGCCTAACGTGCTTTCCGAGGCACGGGGGTACAAGACCGCCAACTTCCAGACTCCGGGCTGCCAGAATTTCTTACCGAAAACTTAGGTACAATTGTAATTTGACTGACCGGATGGCGTAATCGGTAGTTACCCTGCCTTTTACGCCAAAGGTCGTGGGTTCGATCCCCACCCTGGACAAACATTCGTGCGATGAACACTTTTGTTTGTTCGGTGTCTGGGTGTAATTAAGTATATATTCGGTGTATTTAAGTATATATTTGTGTTCCTCTGTTGTCTGATATCCGTAACACAGGTGCTTAAGCTACTTAGTACGGAATCAGGTCAACGTATGAGATGTTGTGAGAATTAATTGTTTGGCCCGACCCGGGGATCGAACCCGGGACCTCTCGCGCAGCCGTCGCTTTAAAGTGCGACCCACTAACCATTGCGCCACCGAGGCAGAAAAAATATTATGCAGCATGCTAATCTCTCAACAACGTAGAACTTACGTATTTCAAACTATATTTCCTGTTCCAATATTACGAGTAGCTTTAAACTTCTGTTAACAAACGTTTCTATCATCATCATCATCATCAGCCCATTTAAGTCCCCACTGCTGGGGCACGGGCCTCCCTCAATCACATGAGCGGTAATTGCCATACTCACCACGCTTGGCAGACGGGTTGGCGAGGGTTTTGATATGAATGCAGAGTTTTCCTTCTCTATGTGCTGATGATGATGTTTGCCGTGTGGTCCCCGGCAGAGTAGAATAGGCCACCCTCACTCTTACCGAGGTGTCGTAAAAGGCGACTAAGGTAAAGCTGCTGGCATAATCATCAGCACCCAGAGAAGAAAACGTTTCTATAATCTATACAAAATTAAAAGAAAAAATATTCTACACACAAAGTCCACATTAACCTATGACACTAAGATAACTTGTCGCATAGCAATTAGGTTGATTTTTATTGTAATAAGGAAGTACAAACGAGTAGATTAATTACTTTACATTTTTGTAGTGGGCGCCACAGACATGCGATTTGCAACTGGTTGAATTTACCGAAAAAAATCCAAAACATTTCTGATGACTCAGAAAAGTTGGAGGAAGCCAAATGGCCATTTTTGATGACTTATCATCATCATCATTTCAGCCAATAGACGTCCACAGCTGGACATAGGCCTCCCCCAATGTTCTCCACACAGATCGGTCCTGTGCCGTCCGCATCCAATGGATTCCCGCGATCTTCACCAGATCGTCGGTCCACCTTGTGGGGGTGTGCCACGGCTGCGACTTCCTCTACGTGGCTTCGGCTTCCGCCAACGGCCGTCTGTTCTCCTCGCTATGTGCTCTGCCCATTGCCACTTGAGGCATGCAATCCTTTTGGCTTTGTCTGTGACCTTAGTTTTGATGACTATTTGTAAATAATTATTTTTTCCATATGTTGATGATGGAATATGTGGCGCCTACCTAGAGTCCGTGGCAGCGGCACTACGATAAGGATAAGGGGACTGACTTAGAGGACGGCAGCATTAAAACGCACTGTTTTCAGCATTACTTTTATATTGATCCGAAAATACCAAAAACACCCTTTTTCGCCTAACACAATGATACTTATGAAAAACGAATAAAAATATGAATATCGAAAAGAAGAACAAATTCAAAAATAAAAATATTATAAAAACATAAGTATATAATAAAAAACGATGCCTATCGCCAACATCATGTATAATTCAATTTATGCCAAATTTTTGCTGCGATGGCAATCGGTCCTATATACCATACTTCACTATATCCTGGTTTATAATGGTCCCAATGTATTAATTATTACGGAGTGAAACAATCCCCATACATGAAAACTACGAGATTCGTTGAACATACATTGGGTATTGCGTAGGCCTGGGTATGAGAAATTCAGATTTTCTTTTTGACATCACAAAGAAAATGGTCTGTAGAAACGATATCAAGGTAATTTTACAACCGCGCGGCGGCTTTTTAGCGTCATTTCATGGTGTACTTTTTAATTTTTTCATACAAGTAATAATACGTCAGATTGTATATAGAACAGCGAGTCTAATAATTTGGTGAAGCGCACTTTAGAAAGCAATAGATTAGAAGGTTTTTTTTAATTTTGCACCATCTGGTAAAGATAAAGATAAAGATTTCTTTATTGGCCACAGAACACAAATTTAAACACGAGTGACATAAATACACCAATAGGACAAATTCTGTATCCAACATGGCTTAACCTCAGCATTTGCTGCAGTGGCCGAAGCCTCTGCAGCGCTGGTGTTAAGGCGGAGCTTTGGGCGACGTACGTGCACACACACATACATACAACAAGAAAAAAACAAAACAAAGAAAAGGAGAAAAAAACAACGTTACGGTAGTGCAATGATTCAATCCATTGAAATTACCAATCAAGAGCTAGGGGGAATTCAAAAATAGTTTCAATTACGTAGGTATAAATTTATGTTATGTTTTATCTTAGGATAAGGTAACGAAAAAAGGTTCACTCCTTTATCGCGTTTATAAGAGGAGAATAGGCAAAAATGTAACAGCGAGGTTAAAAAAATGCAAGTTACATATATTTGGTTTATGATTTTCTATAATTAATCATCAATTTATATTTAGTACCTATATTGACATTCATAAATGTTCTGCCTGGACCTAATTTGATTTTTTTTATCTCTTTCTTAATTTCTTTTCATGTAACCGTTAACTCGCATTGTGTTTTCTCTGTCTTACCATTAACCAGGCGATACCATTAAGATTCTAACAAGAATATGATAAAGTAAAATCAAAGAACTCAATTTTGTTGCTGAGCCACCTAAGTTAGTAAGTTATTATATTGAAAGAAAATTTATCAGCGCTGCCTGATATATAAAATTTGTGGTAAATCAAATTCGTAAGTAAATAATGGACAACATTTCAAATTTTTAAAATGTCCATATTGTTTTTTTATATGAAAGTAGACATAAAATGAACAGACCCATATTTTTTCTTTTTTCAAAATTTGTCCATTTTCATGCATAAAATAATTATTGAAATTCTTTTTATTCTAAATAGACGTAAGCGCCAAATGACGTCATCGGACGGCTGAATACAGTGATATTCCTTTGCTTATCATTGTTTTAATAAAAAAAAGGTACTACTGTCAACGGTAAATAATACTAGTGTCAACATTGTCAACGTCATTCATACATTCAACGTTGACAAGTTGTCTTTTTTTTTTACAGTTACATGTCATGAGTTTGGCATTACGTAAATTTAAAACTATAATGTGCTAAGCAAAGAAATATTTTACATTCTGCCGTCCGATGACGTCATCTTACGTTTTTTTGTTTTTAATTTTTTTCTCAGTAAATCACCAATATAAAAAATTAATAAATATATATTTGCGCAGCGGAAAAGTAAATAAAGAAATGGTATTTTTTGTTTCAGAGCTTAGCAATTTTGAAATGTTGTCCATTTTAGAAGTCAATACACGCATTTTAATGTCTTGTGTATAAACCACTGTTTAAACTGATTAATATTGTCAGTATAAAGTGGATTCCGAGTGAATTCTTACTTTGGGAATTGAAACATGAATGTGGAGTAGTGTATGAGACTGCGCATGACTTGGTGTTGAAACGCTCGCGAATACTATTAAAAAACTCGCCCAAGCTCGTTTTTTGAAGTTTCGCTCGTGTTTTCATAACACTCATTATGTGACAGTCACGCAAAGTACTATTTAATCGACTTAAAAAAAAGAGGAGGTTTTATGTTCGACTGTATGTATGTTTTTAGATAATATGGTAAACAATATTGTTTTTATAATATTAAGGAATTTATTGAATGTTGTAAAAAATGTAATTATTGACTAAGTCCCTAATAACCTATTTCACCTTTATTCAGAATATGACATTTATTTCAAATCTATTTTGACAATTGTCAATTTTTATATATTTCTTTTTATACTTACTAGCTTACTGACAAATATGTGAGCGTCTGCTTGCAGGCAGAATACTAACACACCAATTTTGGATATCGTTAACACCTTATTGTATTGTATTCTTGCAAATAAATAATTGATTGATTGATTGTTACTTTTTTAGAAAAAAAAAAATGATTCACTCTTATTGAGAAATAAATGCATTTATTCATTTTGCTTCTACGTCCGATTTGTCTTCGGTCGTGTCACATTGGTATACCATCGGATGTCTGCAAACACTGATGAGTATAATACTAGCATAGATGAATGAGACAATACTGCTAAGTACCTGTAATGTCTGTTTTTATCACTATCGTAGCTATACTTAATGTATAAGCTATACGGTTAGTAATCCTTATCCATTGTAGAAGTCAATTAGCCCCTTGAGAAAATTTCTTCAGCGTTAAGACTTAACGCTTGTAATGATGACTAAGTCATAGGAAAATTGTATAAAGTAATAATAGGTAGGTACTTGCTGTCTTATGACATAACTAAAATGTTTATTTTGCGTGTAGCTATTAAGATATTGAAGTATGTCCTTTCAAGTTTCCAAAAGTTGAGTGCTGTGATGCGATGTTGTTCTTCAACATAGTTAGGAAATGATGACATCATAAACAGTAAATGTTTTTATACACAAATAAACTCTGTTTCATGATTTTTTTTCAGAGTACCAAATCGTATGACATAAAAAATAAACCTAAAAATAAGCTATAGCTATTTTTAATTTTCTCATGTCAAAAGTAACTGAAGTATGTATTTTCAAAAAAAAGTAAAGAAAGGTACAGTGTCATAATGATATCAGCAGCCAACTTCTCTCGCCTCTTTTTTTATGAGCGATAGAGAGAGAGGCAAACCTGCAAGCGGGTAACCTGATGGTAAATGATCACCACCGCCCACGATATCTGCTACACCAAAAAAAAACACAGAACTTTACTTTTTTAGAAAGGTTACTTTTTGCTAATATCAAGTGAAAAAATATTTGGTAAAGGAACAATTATTTACTTTTGTGTGTAGTATGCATTTGAAATTATTTCCATAGAGACAAACTATACAGCTGACACAAATCATTTACCTACATGTTTTTTAATCGTTATTTTTTCACTGCTACCAGCTAAAAGGCGTGTCTATTTTGAAGTATCATTTTGAAGGTGGTAGGCGTGGCAGCTTCATCGCTGTAATCAAGTGGCTGCGTTTAACTTATAAGATGATTTAAATGTGAGTGGGAAATTTACTTACTATTAGGAGATCCTCTAAACATCGGATTAGGCGCCATCCATGGAAACGCGCCGAACGGCCACGTGGGTGGCGGCGCTGGGCCTTGGTACAACCTAGGCAGCAGAGGCTGTGGTACAACCACTCCACTTCTACTTTCAATCTCTTCACCTTCATTCGATGGGTCTCTATCATCTCGATCATCAGCGTTCGACTCCACGTCTTCAATGTCGACGTCGCTGTCGTCTGAGTCCGGCGCCGCGTCAGTACTCTCTGCGTCATTGCTATTTGTCTCCACTGTATCCTTTGAGGGAGCGTCATTCTTACTCCCAAGGAGAGAATCGACGCTAAAGGAGATTCGGCCCTTCCCGCCGTTTTCGGCGGTCTCGGCCCGCTCGCATTCGAGCGACGTCTTCATTTCATCTGCTCTGCATTTCAAATGTTTAAATACGCGTTCTATTTTGCCTGCTAAATGCCTTTTATGACGACATTATCAGTTTTTGCTTTTTATCTTGCAAAATTAGAAGAAAAAAATTGCGTGTTTGAATTTGGAACGGATCCTCTTTTATAATGTCATTCTTCTTTTGTTGATGTTAGACAAAAAAACTGCACATTATTTTAACTAATTAGTTGCCATGTCCAGATTACACAGCTGCTAGCATTTTCACATACATTTTTAAAAATAAAGCCTTCGTCTTTATTATCAACCTTTATGGAGATGTTAACTCGATTTGCGTTCAATATTAAATTAGAATTCACACCCGCGTTCGAGTCAATACACAACAGTCACAGATTAGCACAATTCGCAACACAGTTTTCTACGCTTCCAAATTCAAAATGGTTTCGCGGGCCGCGAATGCGTTCGAAAACGTGCCCGCGTGAGTTTCGCGTGGAAATCGCGCCAGTATTGGGGCTACGCGACTCGTCCCGCCTCTCCTCTCCGAGAGAGACGCAGCTACCGACCGAGGAATTTTAATAACCGGCGCGGCGAGAGCGAGACGGCGATACAATCCGACATGTGTGTAAACGCGATATTGAGTAGGCGGGGTCCGTCGCGCTCAAATTAATAGTCTCTGTGGAATACGCCTTATACTGAGTTCCTACTCAATTTTAAATTTGTACCTTATAAGTTCGGTATAAAGTTTAATTTTGATTGGTTGGGTAAGTGATAAAATGACCTATTAGAGCTAAGATTGTCAGATTGCAGTGGCTATTGTGTTGAATGAAAAAGGAGTAAATAGACGGGTGCTGTAGGCGGGCGTAGAAGGGACTTTACGATTTAATTATTCGCGAACGCGGAGGCATTTTGTAGCGAGCTAATGTCTCATTGTCTCATTAATACATCTCGGGCGTGCCGGCCATGTTTGAGGTGTTTATGACGGAGGTTTCTGAACGTGTCGTACTTTGACAGTTTGGGAAGTGGATTCGAATGAGTTGGAATGTCGCGATTGATTTCGCTTCGGTTTGTCTAGTTGGTAGCGTATAGAATGGTTATAAGAATTGTAATACTGGATGATTGAATACTTATGGATGCATGGTTTTGATGTTATTTTTTCAGATACCTAGTTATAATATTTGTCCGTCTCTCGTCTCTTTCTCGTTTTATATTTACCTATTTATTATTAAAGATATTTTTGTAAAATTGATGGATATTTTAAAATAGCTCAGCAATTTTCCGCGGCTTTTGCCGTCAGCCTTTTGTAAATATTCTATAGATCCTATTCGTGATTTGGATGCCTTGAAACGTCCCTGGGAGTAACAATCTAAAACGTAAGACAAAATATCTACAGGAAATAGGGCGTTTCCTCTAAGCTTGAGATTAAATTATTTTATATGGATCAATTTACCCTCTATCACTAAACCATTTTTTTAGGATAGCTGATTTAGCATTTTTCATTCCCTATATTATAATAGTATAGTGGTGGTAGATAACCAAACTGAATATCTTCATATTCGAAGAAAAGATCACAGAAAAAATACTCTAGGTACATTAAGTAGTAAGTAGGTACTCTAGGAAATTGAGCGTGAAAACGGTGGAATTGTAGAGACTCCATTTTTTGGTCTAATCAGTATTTTAAATTTGGTTTTCACAAAAATCCGAAGTGGAGCAGCACTGTCTCGTCCACTGGTGACGCGGGTGTCTATGGGCGGGGCAATTGCTAACCAACAGGCGATCCGTCTGCTCGTCTGCCACCTATCACATAAAACAAACTTTTAAATTCATTGCCTCTTACCTATTACAAATCGGGACTAAACTTAACGCACTTGTGACTACGTCCACTGGTGACGCGGGTGTCTATGGGCGGGGCAATTGCTAACCAACAGGCGATCCGTCTGCTCGTCTGCCACCTATCACATAAAACAAACTTTTAAATTCATTGCCTCTTACCTATTACAAATCGGGACTAAACTTAACGCACTTGTGACTACGTCCACTGGTGACGCGGGTGTCTATGGGCGGGGCAATTGCTAACCAACAGGCGATCCGTCTGCTCGTCTGCCACCTATCACATAAAACAAACTTTTAAATTCATTGCCTCTTACCTATTACAAATCGGGACTAAACTTAACGCACTTGTGACTACGTCCACTGGTGACGCGGGTGTCTATGGGCGGGGCAATTGCTAACCAACAGGCGATCCGTCTGCTCGTCTGCCACCTATCACATAAAACAAACTTTTAAATTCATTGCCTCTTACCTATTACAAATCGGGACTAAACTTAACGCACTTGTGACTACGTCCACTGGTGACGCGGGTGTCTATGGGCGGGGCAATTGCTAACCAACAGGCGATCCGTCTGCTCGTCTGCCACCTATCACATAAAACAAACTTTTAAATTCATTGCCTCTTACCTATTACAAATCGGGACTAAACTTAACGCACTTGTGACTACGTCCACTGGTGACGCGGGTGTCTATGGGCGGGGCAATTGCTAACCAACAGGCGATCCGTCTGCTCGTCTGCCACCTATCACATAAAACAAACTTTTAAATTCATTGCCTCTTACCTATTACAAATCGGGACTAAACTTAACGCACTTGTGACTACGTCCACTGGTGACGCGGGTGTCTATGGGCGGGGCAATTGCTAACCAACAGGCGATCCGTCTGCTCGTCTGCCACCTATCACATAAAACAAACTTTTAAATTCATTGCCTCTTACCTATTACAAATCGGGACTAAACTTAACGCACTTGTGACTACGTCCACTGGTGACGCGGGTGTCTATGGGCGGGGCAATTGCTAACCAACAGGCGATCCGTCTGCTCGTCTGCCACCTATCACATAAAACAAACTTTTAAATTCATTGCCTCTTACCTATTACAAATCGGGACTAAACTTAACGCACTTGTGACTACGTCCACTGGTGACGCGGGTGTCTATGGGCGGGGCAATTGCTAACCAACAGGCGATCCGTCTGCTCGTCTGCCACCTATCACATAAAACAAACTTTTAAATTCATTGCCTCTTACCTATTACAAATCGGGACTAAACTTAACGCACTTGTGACTACGTCCACTGGTGACGCGGGTGTCTATGGGCGGGGCAATTGCTAACCAACAGGCGATCCGTCTGCTCGTCTGCCACCTATCACATAAAACAAACTTTTAAATTCATTGCCTCTTACCTATTACAAATCGGGACTAAACTTAACGCACTTGTGACTACGTCCACTGGTGACGCGGGTGTCTATGGGCGGGGCAATTGCTAACCAACAGGCGATCCGTCTGCTCGTCTGCCACCTATCACATAAAACAAACTTTTAAATTCATTGCCTCTTACCTATTACAAATCGGGACTAAACTTAACGCACTTGTGACTACGTCCACTGGTGACGCGGGTGTCTATGGGCGGGGCAATTGCTAACCAACAGGCGATCCGTCTGCTCGTCTGCCACCTATCACATAAAACAAACTTTTAAATTCATTGCCTCTTACCTATTACAAATCGGGACTAAACTTAACGCACTTGTGACTACGTCCACTGGTGACGCGGGTGTCTATGGGCGGGGCAATTGCTAACCAACAGGCGATCCGTCTGCTCGTCTGCCACCTATCACATAAAACAAACTTTTAAATTCATTGCCTCTTACCTATTACAAATCGGGACTAAACTTAACGCACTTGTGACTACGTCCACTGGTGACGCGGGTGTCTATGGGCGGGGCAATTGCTAACCAACAGGCGATCCGTCTGCTCGTCTGCCACCTATCACATAAAACAAACTTTTAAATTCATTGCCTCTTACCTATTACAAATCGGGACTAAACTTAACGCACTTGTGACTACGTCCACTGGTGACGCGGGTGTCTATGGGCGGGGCAATTGCTAACCAACAGGCGATCCGTCTGCTCGTCTGCCACCTATCACATAAAACAAACTTTTAAATTCATTGCCTCTTACCTATTACAAATCGGGACTAAACTTAACGCACTTGTGACTACGTCCACTGGTGACGCGGGTGTCTATGGGCGGGGCAATTGCTAACCAACAGGCGATCCGTCTGCTCGTCTGCCACCTATCACATAAAACAAACTTTTAAATTCATTGCCTCTTACCTATTACAAATCGGGACTAAACTTAACGCACTTGTGACTACGTCCACTGGTGACGCGGGTGTCTATGGGCGGGGCAATTGCTAACCAACAGGCGATCCGTCTGCTCGTCTGCCACCTATCACATAAAACAAACTTTTAAATTCATTGCCTCTTACCTATTACAAATCGGGACTAAACTTAACGCACTTGTGACTACGTCCACTGGTGACGCGGGTGTCTATGGGCGGGGCAATTGCTAACCAACAGGCGATCCGTCTGCTCGTCTGCCACCTATCACATAAAACAAACTTTTAAATTCATTGCCTCTTACCTATTACAAATCGGGACTAAACTTAACGCACTTGTGACTACGTCCACTGGTGACGCGGGTGTCTATGGGCGGGGCAATTGCTAACCAACAGGCGATCCGTCTGCTCGTCTGCCACCTATCACATAAAACAAACTTTTAAATTCATTGCCTCTTACCTATTACAAATCGGGACTAAACTTAACGCACTTGTGACTACGTCCACTGGTGACGCGGGTGTCTATGGGCGGGGCAATTGCTAACCAACAGGCGATCCGTCTGCTCGTCTGCCACCTATCACATAAAACAAACTTTTAAATTCATTGCCTCTTACCTATTACAAATCGGGACTAAACTTAACGCACTTGTGACTACGTCCACTGGTGACGCGGGTGTCTATGGGCGGGGCAATTGCTAACCAACAGGCGATCCGTCTGCTCGTCTGCCACCTATCACATAAAACAAACTTTTAAATTCATTGCCTCTTACCTATTACAAATCGGGACTAAACTTAACGCACTTGTGACTACGTCCACTGGTGACGCGGGTGTCTATGGGCGGGGCAATTGCTAACCAACAGGCGATCCGTCTGCTCGTCTGCCACCTATCACATAAAACAAACTTTTAAATTCATTGCCTCTTACCTATTACAAATCGGGACTAAACTTAACGCACTTGTGACTACGTCCACTGGTGACGCGGGTGTCTATGGGCGGGGCAATTGCTAACCAACAGGCGATCCGTCTGCTCGTCTGCCACCTATCACATAAAACAAACTTTTAAATTCATTGCCTCTTACCTATTACAAATCGGGACTAAACTTAACGCACTTGTGACTACGTCCACTGGTGACGCGGGTGTCTATGGGCGGGGCAATTGCTAACCAACAGGCGATCCGTCTGCTCGTCTGCCACCTATCACATAAAACAAACTTTTAAATTCATTGCCTCTTACCTATTACAAATCGGGACTAAACTTAACGCACTTGTGACTACGTCCACTGGTGACGCGGGTGTCTATGGGCGGGGCAATTGCTAACCAACAGGCGATCCGTCTGCTCGTCTGCCACCTATCACATAAAACAAACTTTTAAATTCATTGCCTCTTACCTATTACAAATCGGGACTAAACTTAACGCACTTGTGACTACGTCCACTGGTGACGCGGGTGTCTATGGACGGTGGTAATCGCTAACCATCAGGTGATCTGTCTGCTCGTCTGCCACTTATGACATAAAAAAAGTAGCTGTAAAGTACGCTTTGAACTACTATTCACTGCGCAATCCTGTCAGTCTTTGTTTTATAATATATTAGTACTATTTAGTGATATTAATACATTAACGTAATGGTTGGTAAAAAAAAAAATCTTCAGATTTTATCATTGGTTCCGTATAAACGAAACAAGCGATCAAAGAGTTTGTAAGTCCCTATTAAAAACGGATTTGCCTGTCAGACATGAACATTGGACCATCGCAGTCCTATTTTAGATGAGGTCGTTACTGGGTTTTACCACAGAATAAAGTTAGCCAGTGGGTATATGTAGAGTCCGCGCCACGAAAGAAGTCCCGCGGTAAAACACGGACTAAACTTAACGCACTTGTGACTACGTCCACTGGTGACGCTGGTGTCTATGGGCGGGGGCAATTGCTAACCAACAGGCGATCCGTCTGCTCGTCTGCCACCTATCACATAAAACAAACTTTTAAATTCATTGCCTCTTACCTATTACAAATCGGGACTAAACTTAACGCACTTGTGACTACGTCCACTGGTGACGCGGGTGTCTATGGGCGGGGGCAATTGCTAACCAACAGGCGATCCGTCTGCTCGTCTGCCACCTATCACATAAAACAAACTTTTAAATTCATTGCCTCTTACCCATTACAAATCGGGAACTAAGGATAGTCCCGGAACAAAACTCGTGCTAGCCCGTTTTAACATTGCGTGTTGGAACGGGATGACATGCACTTAGGCGACTGAATCGCGCTTTTCACGAGACTTCTTTGGTGGTATGTATTCAAGTAGATTTCAAGTGGAAGACCGTTCTATCACCTAAAGCACAATATAAATAGACCCGAATATTTATTTGACTTACGCGCTAGGCAGTACGTCGTTTCGCGTCTTACACGCACATGATCCATATAGTCTGTTTCTATCTGACACCCAGCCACACCGACATGATCATTATGCTTTAGCACGCAAAGCAGAACGTTTCTGTGTCTTTGTATTTAATGCTAAAGGCCGTAAAATTGTCCTGGGCCGTAAAACACATACATTGTCCTGGTCCCGAACTGGAGATTTTCCCTTGTACTACGGAAACCAGAAACCGTGAAGGTACCACAAACGGGCCCAGCACCAACACAAATGTTTGTTGATGAAATGTCAGTTCATCAACAAACATTTATGTTGGTGCGGGAAACGAACCCGCTACTCTTGCATCCCAACCGGCCCTCAAACCACTGCGCTAAACGATCTTCAAGAGGTCAAATTATGAGAGAGCATTTTATGTCGAGCTACTGATTAAATTGCCACTATGGAACCTATTATTTTATTTTTATGCTTTGTTATTTTAAAGGGAACCTTAGATTTAAAATTTAGCTATTCTAAAGATACTAACGTAGAGTGAAAAGACATCTCTTCTTATATCTAATGTTATTTGCCTGAAGGTTGTCTGGTAGAGATCGCTGCCAGGGATAAGACCGCCTAAATTGTACATTGTATCTCTATGCCTATCAATCAGTCAATATAGGTATATTTTTGTTTAAGAGTGTCATGTCATCGATTTAGGTAAACATAATTATTTAAGAATTTCGTAAGAAATTGAGTGTTTAATTTATTTTTTATTTATTTTCAATGTTATCATAGTAAATATATCGAAAAATGTTTTTTTTCCTAAATGTAAGGTCTAAAGGTTTTGTAAATTTTGAATATGTTCAAAATTTTGAAAACAGTAATTTTAAGGAGGATGATTTTTTCAAAATAATAAATGCCTCTTTTGTCAATTTCACATGTGAAATGAACCTATTTTAAAATAGGTTACTTATTTTAAATCATTATTACTTATTTTATACCATATTTATTATTATTATTATTATTTATTCGTAGACAACTTAGAGTTAAAAAAACATTTAGCAACACTAAACAGATTTCATAATAAATTTGTAAGGAACGATACGCGAGACAACGTACCTATATAATTTAGTGAAACTGATTTTCACTTTGGTCAATCGTTAAAGACAAACGATCAAAGAGATTTTAAAAGTGCCTATTAATAAAAAAAGCCTATTAAAAACAGATCTACTTGTTAACAGTCATCTCACAACAGCGTCATTAGCGTCACGTCACTTACCGAGTTAATCGCATTACTTCATATCTCCCATCTCTTTGTGCATCATCCCGAGGTTTCCCTAAAGCACACCAAATACACAAAAACCAACCTTATCACTAACCCAACAAAGCATAACTTGCTTCGGTTAAATAGGGAGCAGTCGCAAAATTGATGTCAATTCGCAAATATTAACAAAGGACGATCCTTACCCCAAAATTTGACCAAACAATAATCAACTCTATTTCACTCGTTATAAGGTGCAATGATGATTTTTATAGGGGGTGTATGCACGTCGCCCCAGCCAATTAATGTAATTTAATCGCACAGTGGGATTACTGGGGCTTAATTGAAAGAGTGTAATGACGATGTTGTGTGCCGGGGCTTACGGAGACTGAGATTTTGGTAACAATAGCTCAGTTTATTTTGGTGGGAGGCGTTGAGAAATGTTTGAGTAATATTTTTTGAGATTCAAATAGATAATATTTAAAGAAAGTTAGGCTGTAGGTACTACGAAACTTGTTGAAGAATAATTATTTGAAGCATTTCACGAGCATGCTTGCGCTGGCTTGTGTTTTGTTTTGCACTTAGTGTACTAGTAAGTCGTCGGAAAGCACCGACCGTGGGAGAGCCAAGCTTCGGCATGAAGGGGTTGGCTCGACCGAAGTGACACTACGGCCTCACAAAACCGGCGTGAAGCAGCACGGTGCTGTTTTTCGCTGCGTGAGTGAGGGTACCGGAGGCCCAATCTGGGGGAAAGGGGGATTTGAAGGTTGGCAGCGCACTTGTGACTTCACTGGTGTCGCAGGTGTCCATGGGCAGCGGCAACAGCTTACCATCATCCGATGCGTCTACCACTTATTACATAAAAAAAGAAAAATCGAAGCTCTTGTTGTACTGTGCCTACGTGTTGAGGTAATACCTCTAATAAACATAAGTATTTATAAGTTATTTTTTTATGAAACTACTCTACCTATGCCATCGTAAAAGATAAGTCGAAAGTGGCCAACTAAATGTGGTGTCGCGGGCGGCGGCAATCGCTTACCATCAGGCAATCCGTCTGCTCGTCTGCCACTTATCACATAATAAAAAGCTGTACAGTATGCATTTTGGCATACACAAAGATGCATTGATTGCATGGGTGATTACTTTGATTAATACAAATAAAAAATAACATGAAAAAAGTTCATTAAAATTTTTTTCACACGAAACGGCAGTTTCATAGATAAACTAACATACTCCACTGGCTCAGTGACCCGAAATGAGTCTTGACCTCCGAAACAAGAGAACGCCACTTTGGTCGATCCTGCACTACTTGTCTCCAGTCACCAGCCTGAAGTTCTCGCAGATCATTTTCGACGACGTCTTTCCAGCGATACCTAGGTCGGCCTACCGGGCGTCGGCCTACCGGTCGGCTCTGCTTTCTTCACGAGACGATGCTCGTCCAGATAGATAAAGACTTAAATATAATTCGACAGTGTCACCACGGTGATAAGGCTAACTAATTTCAGCCTCATCAACCTTCAAACTTATCGCCTTTGTTGATGTGACAAAAATATGTTTTTTTTTTATGGCTAGTAGTGTTGTACGCCAGAGACGCAGTCAACTCTGCCAATGTCAAGTGAGTAGAGACACATTCAGTATGTTATTGAATTGACCGGTGATTTGAGTAGATTTCTTAATTAATTGAGTTTTCTTTTTAGGGAAATCACCACCTATAACAAAACAAAACGTACACATAGACAAAGACAACACAGTATTAAATGGGAGATTCGTTTAAAAATAAGTTTCAACAACAGATATTCACTGCTGTCAAACTGGTCTGAGCTGATTGACATTTCGCCGATCTTTCGACTGCGGCGGGATATAAGTAGGTATGATATGTCGGGGTCGGAAGTAAAACCAATTGTCCCCCTTCTACATTACGAGGTACAGGCTTAATCGTAGAAGAAGGGAAGGTTTAAGGTTGGTAGCGTAGCTAACTCCACTGATGTTACGGATGTCTATGGATGATGAAAATCGCTCAACATCGTCTAAATAGAAAAAAAACTGGCGCACAAAATCGCTAACTTTGTCTCCAAGCTGACACTAAGTTTTTATTAAAGTGACGGGTAGGGCACACTAGCGACGCCAAGCTATTTTAAACAACCTCTCGGCAAACACTTATAAAAGTAAAGTAAAATATCAGCCTATAAACTGTCCCACTGCAGGGAAAAGGCCTCCATAATAGAATTCAAGTTATCGCTACTATGATGGTATTAGGCTTAATCACCACGCTTGTCAAATGCGGATTGGTATTCACACACCCGAGCTATGTTTGAAAAATTCGCAACATAAGTACTTTTCGCTCGACCCGGGAATCGAACCCAGGACCCCGAGATCGCGGCATGGTACTCAAACCACTATACCAACAGGGCGTTTATACTATTTTTAATAACCATGCACAAATGTTGGGTCCGTTTTTGTACGCGAAAAATTAATTCACGCCAAAAGCGGCCACTTTTGGCGGTAATCCAAAATTCGAGTGCAATAGCAGACCAAACAGTTAACTATAAGTATTAAATAAATAGTATTGGTGTTTGTCGAGAGGCTGTAAACCCGAAATTGTGTAAAATAGATCCGGTTTAGTAGCTAAAAATTTAAATCGATTGGCGTCGCTAGTGTGCCCTACCCGTCACCTTAAGAGAAAAACTGTAGTAAGTATTTTTAACCAACTTTGAAAAAAAAGAGAACCCTCAAATTTTATAAAGGTCTTTTTAGTGTCTCATTTTTTTGCCAATAATGAGACACTAAAAATTGAAAAAAAAATTCTGCGAAAAAAAACGGCCTCAAATACCACGAACTAAAAAGTGTAAAATAATATTTCATAACAGTACACTCGAGAAAAGGTGTTACCGAAGTCGGCGCCCAATCCCTGTTGAATAATTGAATGTTGTATTCAATTACAAGATAGTATTGGGCGGCGACTTCGGTAACACCTTTTCTCGAGTGTACTGTTATAAAATGTTATTTTTAACCCCGACGCAAAAACGACGGGGTGTTATAAGTTTGACGCATCTGTGTGTGTGTCTGTTTGTCTATCTATGGCATTGTAGCTCCCGAACAAATAAACCGATTTTGGTTTCTTTTTTTTGTTTGTAAGATGAGTAAGGAGGGAGAATCGATCCAAGATGGCCGCCGTCACAAAGATTTGGATTTTATGTTTTAACACAACTCCCACAATATGGGTATCATATAAAAGGGCTTGAGTAGCAGAATATATTAACTGTGAAAAAATTCAAATCCAAGATGGCCGCCGTCAGAAAATATCGAATAACCTATATGTTGTTCCAACTGCCTCAATATAGGTATCAAATGAAAGAGCTTTAGTTGAGCCGGGGGTTTTGTAATTTTCAATTTAATTTTTTAAGTGTATGAAGTGTTAGAAATATTATTTTACACTTTTTAGTTCGTGGTATTTAAAGGCGGTATTTTTTCGCAGTAAATTTTTACTTTCAAGATTAGCTGATACTTTGCTTCGCTTCGCTTCTACTATGTATAAAGTCTGGATATTTTCTCATCAAGACGACATTCTTGTTGTTTCCTTCTGCTTCTGATAATTTAGTATCGTATCATCAGCTCTTAAATTTATGTCTCAATTTGCGCTCAAATCACTTTTAACTGGGTGCCAGAAGCGCCGTCCAATGACAACTCATATCTAATTACGATATCGGGGTAGATACAATTTTATTACTTACATAAAAGGCCCTCAAGTAAGAAGGTTAGGTTGCTGTTCCATCACAGATGTGCAAGGTCACTAAGCTGTAAGTCACGTTTTAGCTAAGTTAGATAAGTAAATCCCAATATCTCTACCTATAAGTATCTTTATAAATAGGTACACTGTTTTTTTCCTTGTCTCTTCGTCCTTTTCTATGTGGTCTGCTCTCTGGTCATTTATACCTATCTATAAGGTTTATTCCCGCTGTCCACCCTCTGCTTGTCCACCCCGGGTGGACAGTGAAACAATTGTTAAAAAGTTCCGAATAATTTCCGACAGCGGGAATAAACCATCTATAAAAGATATTTTTATTGATTTTTTTTTTAAATTATCTATGTATATATTATTGGGTATTTATGTATTGTTTATTATTATTTATGTTATTTAATAATATTATTATATAAAATATGTACCTATATTTCTGCGATTCTTAATTTCATTTCTTAAACTACTTTGCACTGTCTTCTCTTATTACGAATTTGATATTTCTATCCTCTACCCAGTCGCCTTTTACGATACCTCTCCGAGGTATCGTAAAAGGCGACTAAGGTAAAGCTGCTGGCATGATCATCAGCACCCAGAGAAGGAAAACTGCTGCATGCACTGCATTTATATCAAAACCCTCGCCAACCCGTCTGCCAAGCGTGGTGAGTATGGCAATTACCCCTCATGTGATTGAGGGAGGCCCGTGCCCCAGCAGTGGGGACTTAAATGGGCTGATGATGATGAATATCTATATATCTATAACAATGGCTGTATTACGAAATCTATCACTACTCTGGTTCAAAAGAATAATACACAGAGAAACAGAGAGCCATTTCTCGAGCACTCGACCTAGAAGTTAATTTGGAGGTTTATAAGGACGAATTTTTTTATTACGTGATAGGTGGCAGTGGCAGACGAGCAATCACAATTAGGTATACATTCGACGAATGAATGAAATCTCTAAATTCGACTTCAATGTCGAGTGCCCGAGAATTGGTCCTCAGGTATATCATACCTATATCGCAAGCTTAAGGTGACGGGTAGGGCACACTAGCGACGCCAATCGATTTTAATTTTTAGCTACTAAACCAGATCTATTTTAAACAATTTCGGGGTCACAACGTCTTGACAAACACTTATACTATTTATTAAATAAGCATGCACAAATGTTGGGTCCGTTTTTGTTCGCGAAAAATTGATTCACGCCAAAAGTGGCCGCTTTTGGCGTGAATCTATTTTTCGCCTACGCCTTGGACTCACAATTTATGCAGGGTTATTTAATAAATAGTATAAGTGTTTGTTAAGACGTTGTAACCCCGACATTGTTTAAAATAGATCTGGTTTAGTAGCTAAAAATTAAAATCGATTGGCGTTGCTAGTGTGCCCTACCTATCACCTTAAAGGGTTCTCTCTTTTCTGTCAACAGGTCGCGGTCATATCTATTCGGCAACACCACCGATGGCAGCTGATTTCTTACTCAAAGGACATCTCTAGTGGAAAACCAGCCTTAGACACCGTTCTTCAAAAAGCCATAAACCCTGAAACCCTCATAATAATCGCGAGATTTTTTTAATTAAACGCACCGCCCATGTTATCTGCATAAAATATATCAGGACGAGAAATCCCCAAATCCTTGGAAGCAATAAGAGTTTTGATACGACGTTCGCGAGAAACTCAGCGACAGGGCGGGCTTAAGTTGAATTTATTCCGAAATAATACGCGAAAGGGCAATCTTTTTAAATAACGACTTTCATATTCTCGAGTGGCGCCGACAATTTAGCACAGATGAAACGGTTTTAGGGTTCATGGGCAAAAACACCTGGATGAAGGGAATTTAAGGGAAGTGCCGTGTGGTCCCCGGCAGAGTAGAATAGGCCACCCTCACTCTTACCGAGGTGTCGTAAAAGGCGACTAAGGTAAAGCTGTTGGCATGATCATCAGCACCCAGAGAAGGAAAACTCTGCATTTTTATCAAAACCCTCGCCAACCCGACTGCCAAGCGTGGTGAGTATGGCAATTGCCCCTCATGTCATTGAGGGAGGCCCGTGCCCCAGCAGTGGGGACTTAAATGGGCTGATGATGAAGATGATGAAGGGACTTTGCAGGCAAACATGTTAACAGCACACAAATGCTAAATCTTAGAAGTATCGAGCTCAGTGACGCTATGAAAACATTAAAAAATTGTTAGCATTCAATCTTACCCAAACCACATTTAGTACCTATTTAAACCAATACTAGGTCCAACAAAATACTTACCTACTGGGAAATAAATTAATACTAACAGTTGATTGATTGATTGACTGTGAAAAAAAATCTTGCGCTTCATAATATGTACAGACAGCCACACATCTGATAACCACTATCTGTCAAATTTCCAAAATAGATGTTGAACCAGATGTGTTTGACATTAAGGTGAGAATCGATTGAAAAAAAAATACTTTTTTTTTTACATTGGTGTATGGCTAACCGTACCTACAAAATTAGGTATTTAAAATGACTCTTAATTAAATTTTTCACTTAAATTATTTTTTGAAAGATGAGCACGGAACTTTAACGTAGTTTTTATTATTGCAACGCGCATTTTTTATGATATACCTACAAAAATGTCAATTCCAATTTTTGCTACTTGAAAGGTTTAAATGTTGATAGGTATTTAAAACTAAATTCTATTTCTAATTCGAATTTCTTTATTTCGGACAACGTTAGGCTCATGGGTTAGTAGAAATTAAAAAAATTAAAAAACTTATGAGTAGGGTCGGTAACATAAAAAAGTACAGTCAACTTTATGTTAAATTTATGTCTTTATTGAATCATGTACAGTCAGCGTCAGATCAAGTTACCCCCCTGCATTGGAAAAATAGTACTTTTCCCGCAGACATAAGGACTGTCTAAAGGTCAACAAGGGTAACTTGACGTGACGCCGTGTACTTGCCGTCTACCTTAGGGGTACTCGCTGTGAACTCTATTTAGTTTTTTATCTTTACTTTTTCTCGTCCAAGATGATTCCCAAATATTTACTGAACCTAACCCCAACGTCTACACTCACACTTGCCCGATTTTATTTTTTATTAAAAAGTGGGGATGATAGTGAGCAGGGGTGGACGCGAGCGGCCATTACTCCCCGCGAAATGAGTTTTCAGTTGGCGGGAGTTTTTCTTTTTTTTCTTCGGCATAGGATAGGATGTCGCTCCATCGGGCCCGTAGTTGTTCGCGCTAATGTGGATGTTTGGAGTGGCTGTATGCGCTATTATTCCTTTGCTTATTTTTTGTTTTTGATACGTCACAGACTTAAAAGCATTTTATTTAAGAACGCTTATTCTGTCAGACGTGGCTTGGCTTCCATAGGGTGTCGTAGGGATGATCGATATTAGAAAAACATCGATGTCAACATCGAACCAAAAGTATCGATGTACGATAATTATCGATCGAAAGACATATTTCTAAAACATCGATGTTTTTGAAAACAACTAAAACTGCGTTTTAATTAACTGATAAATGCACGCTTGCAGAGAAACCGAAGTTTTATTATTTACAAAATCAATGGTAAATTTTATTTGCCAACGCTTCACAAGTTTATTCACAAAACAACACCTCACTCATCAAGTGTGTGACAGTGACAGATTTTTTTTCAATTTCTTGTGAAATCAAAACAAACTTATTGGTACGGCTGTGAGCTTCGATTGTTTTGTGTTGAAACATAATAGTCATCTGCTAATAACTATGCAATATTTAGTTGAAGCTAGTTGGTACACCTACTGCACGCTAAAATACAACAATAAATACAGACAGACACAGCATGACTTTACCTACATATGAATTGCAGTTAAATACGGACTGTTCCATTAACACAATCTGGGCACCATAAAATATTCAGCAATTTTCACATTTTATTGTGATGATTTAAGACATTTAAAGAAAAAACTCTTCGTGGTGTAATCAAGGAAGTCAATTTAATATTTTTATGATCAATCTTGTGAATTAACTCTGTACGAGTAGCAAATTTGTGAATAAAAGTTAAAAATGGCCATTTTAAATAATAAAACGAGAATGATGATTGTGACATGAGACAAAAAAATCTCAGGTAAAGAAGGAGATTTTTTGCTTTATATTTTATATTTTTATTAAAAAAAGGAAAATTAGATTGCGATCCAAGTAAACTTAACAAGCGCTCTTAGGGAGATGCTACACTGGCGGATTGCAGGCGTTTTCAAAGCGATCACGCAGCGACCGTGGCGGCTGCGCAGAAAACAATGGCATTCAGACTCTCCAGGGCGAATCAGTCGCGCATCCGTGGCGTTAATGCAGACTTCTTCACCGCGCACATGCGTCGTCGTCGCTCCGCTTTAAAAACACTCGCAATCCGCCAGTGTGGCATATCCCTTAGTCTATTTATTAGTTAGAACTCTCTTAATGATCAGCATCACGTTTTAGCGTGTTGTAACGTAATGAAAAAAAATAATTGATTATAATTACCTAGATTATTTAGAAGACCTAGGCTAGGCAAAGTGAATTAGGGAAATACTAATTAAAATTAAAATTAATATTTTTGTGCTTAGTTTAGTAACAATTGTAATTTGTTGTGTGTATGAAATAAATAAATAAAATAAAATAAAATAAAATAAAAGAACGGAGAGTACATGTAGCGAGGACGTTTATACACGGACGGAAGTGAAGGAACAAAATTTTGACACATGACAGATATTAGTGATGTTCATTAGTCTTCGCTGCGTTCACATTCCAATATAATGTAATGTAATATACATTAGAATATACATTGAGAGAAGGAAAACTCTGCATTTATATCAAAACCCTCGCCAACCCGTCTGCCAAGCGTGGTGAGTATGGCAATTACCCCTCATGTGATTGAGGGAGGCCCGTGCCCCAGCAGTGGGGACTTAAATGGGCTGATGATGATGATGATGAATATACATTGGACTCCTTTTTCCGCACTTAGACTCGCATTTGGTCCATTGTGCGTGTTGGGTCCTGGCTATTCTAACTAGCTTAACTCCGCCCGGAAGCGCAGAAGCTTCCCAATCCGAGGATGACCATGCCATGCAAAATGAGACCAACCACTATACTCGAATTTAATGCTAAAATGATTGTGTGTGATTGGTCCGCTTTCCCATGATTCGGCGACAATAGGGGTGCCGGCGGCGGCTAAATTATAATAACGCGGGCCGTTTGCGCGAGAAAATTGGTGACGAGAGCGAAATAACCCAACTACGTAGGGCTGGCTCAAAGAGAAAAATGTTTTGGTTCTTGAGATTTTCGTTAGATTTTTGAACTAAATGAAAATGAAAAAAATAGAACAATCCATATTTTGGAACATAACGGACTTAAAAACTAACTTAGAATCATGTTGACAAATATGATTTCTTTTTGGGTTAAGCAATTTTTTGCAATTTCATCATCATCATCATTTCAGCCAATAGACGTCCACTGCTGGACATAGGCCTCCCCCAATGTTCTCCACACAGATCGGTCCTGTGCCGCCCGCATCCAATGGATTCTCGCGATCTTCACCAGATCGTCGGTCCACCTTGTGGGGGGCCTGCCACGGCTGCGACTTCCTGTACGTGGCCTCCACTCGAGGAAATTTCCGCCCCAACGGCCGTCTGTTCTCCTCGATATGTGCCCTGCCCATTGCCACTTGAGGCATGCAATCCTTTGGGCTATGTCTGTAACCTTAATTCTCCTGCGGATCTCATCATTTCTGATACGATCACGCAGGGAGAATCCGAGCATAGCTCTCTCCATTGCTCTCTGAGTGACTTTGAGCCTCCTTAATCGGCACATTGTAAGCGGCCACGTTTCGGTTCCGTATGTCATCACTGGCAACACACACGCATTGAAGACTTTCGTCTTGAGACACTGCGGTAGGTGGGCCGAAAATATGCTGCGTAGCTTCCCGAACGCTGCCCAGCCGAGTTGGATTCGTCGATCGACCTCTTTCTGGAAGTTGGACTTACCAAGCTGGACTTTTTGTCCGAGGTAGATGTACTCGTCTACAACTTCCAGTGCAGAGCTTCCAACCTTTACCAGAGTGGGTACGACATGGGAATTCGACATGATTTTCGTCTTGTCCATGTTCATTTTCAGACCCTCTCCAGCGAGGTGTGAGACAGGGTGACGTTATATCGCCGAAACTGTTCACCACTCTGTTGGAGGACGTGTTTAAACTTCTGGACTGGGATGGACTTGGCATCAATATAAATGGTGAGTACATGACGCACCTTCGATTCGCTGATGATATCGTAGTCATGGCTGAGACCTTGGAAGACCTTGGCACAATGCTTGACGACCTCAGTAGAGTCTCCCAACAAGTGGGTTTGCAATTTATTCAATTTATTCTTAAGGTTTGCAATTTATTTTTCCGGCAGTCTTCGGGTGGGGCTCGAATCCACGATCTTTTGCTAACCGGACAACTGCTTTACCGGCTAAGCTACCGGAGACCTTATATACAATTTCGACGGTCTAATCGCTTATTAATACTTTATTATATTCGCTTACTACGCGGTCCCACGGTACGTTATGGTATCAGCACCATGGAACACCATCACAAACCAAAGCTAATATCATCATGAACTAAGAAAAACACACATCGAGATCAACTTCAAATCACAATCAAACGTCAAACGGACAGATCGCAAAAATCGAAATAATTAGCAAAGGAAATAACCATGACTTGACCCTGCTTACGCCATGGAACTAGAAAAAGTGCGCTTTAAATGGAATGTGCCATTTTCGGAAAAAACGTCACAGAGTGTGATAGAGATATAACCGACCCTGACGCAGCTTTAATGCATTATAGAGAAAACGTCACCCAGCACGTCACCCCAGTACTAACAACTTCGCGTAATTTTTTAAGTATGGCTTTCTATGAAAAGGCTCCGTCTGTTTAGAGTGCATGTCTATGGTTTACGCTGCGATATATATACATAATGTCTCTCTTCTGCCACCCCTAACAAAGTGGGGGGCACATTCCGAAATTATGTCATTCCCCCAGTGGAGACACTTTAATTTCGTCGGGAGCGTTTTATTTTTCCAATTTATCATGACCGCAGCTTCATTTTAATTTTTTCCTTGAATTAGCGAATAAAACCGAGCGGTAATGATTCATTATGTTTTTATTTCTGTTCATTAGCAGATATGAGGTTTGAAGTGATTACGCTGCATTAGAGCTTTATAATGGTCATTATGGCTGTATAACAGTGTTATAAGGGTTTTTAATGAGATATATATTGGTTTTTATTTTGTTATCGTAATTATTAGGAAGCTCGTATTGTAGTTTTGATAAATTTATGTTTTATTAAAACATGATTATGAGTTGCTTATTCATACATTTTATATTTAAATCGATACTTCGTATTTGATTATTTTTTATGTTTTCCCATTTATGCTTATCTTATCATATATAATTAGGATTGCATTTAGGTACCTACTACATGATTAAAATATTATCTTGCCAATTTGTATATGATAATGAAACTTGAAAAGTAAAGTGGACTAAACAATAATTATTGACCACAAGCAAGATAAATACACCGCGCTTTCATACAGCACTGAATCTACTAACAAAAGAAGGAAAGATAAAGTTTGCTCTCATAATCCTCTAATGAAGCGTGCTTTTCTTGCCGTTTCTACGTGTTCTTGGGCCCACTTCTCTATAATAGACTTAACGCCATAGACACCATATATCCACTGACCTTTAACTGAGCTAAAAACACCTTCAGGAGGTGCTCCTGAAGTTGTCCTACGCTGATACAGAGAAATTACTCATTGTCCCTATATAACTATCACCTAATTTTAATTGTTAGCGTAGAGTAAAATTAAGTTTAAGTTGTAATTTATTGCTTACTTATACGATTAAAGTTTCTAAGACTTATTTTTAGCCTGAAATACAGGTCACCCTAGTTCAGGCAAAATGTTAAATATGTGTACTATTATATAAGATTCATTGATCAAAAGTTGTATTAGACATAAGTTATTTGAAATAAATATTTTATTTATTTTTATTTAAATAGGTTCAACAATTTTAAGCGCATAAGACTGACTTTTATCAGAAATGTGCGTTGATATGTTTCTTCTAATCTGGTACTCTTAGTCAGTTTCCAATGGCCGTGGAAATTCATGATGAAAGGATGATCTGAGCAAACACTTCAACCAGGTCTTGTAATAATTATTGGAAACTAAGACAACGTTATAAATAACGTTAGTATTATGTTTTTGAAGTCAAACAATAACGATTTAAAATAATTAAATCCTAAGCAAGCCGTTGACGGACGTATGGCGCGCTTTTCGACTAAATCTGACATTCCAAGATGGCCGCCCCGCTTTGCTAGAGTTTGCTAGAGTTTCTATAACTCTGGATTTATGGTTTTAAGTTGTCATTTCTCGACTTTGCTAGAGGCGCGGTTTAATTTTTTTTTAAATGAATATACCTACCTAATACATTCAAACAACACAACATCTAATACATTGATCTGATTTCGTACTAATTAGCGTAAGGACTTAGTTTCGAATATCAGACAACAGAGAATTTACCTATTACAAAATACCTACAAAGATATATTTAACACCCAGATCCAACCCGGCATCCCAAGCGCAGCCGTCGCTTTAGCCGACCACCGAAGCAGTATTTGTATCTGAGTTTTTTATTTTAAGAAATTCTCAGTGTTAGCCCAAAGTCTGGAAGTCAGCCGTTTTGTACCCTCTTTGGGCTGACACTGACAATTTCTTAAAGAAAAAAACTCAGACACAAATACTGCTAGGGTCGCGCAGTGGCTAGTGGGTCGGCTCCGAAAGCACGTTAAAGCCGTTGGTCCTGCTCCTGATTCCTTTCCGGTCATGTCATACTGGTGTCCCAGCCATCGAGTCTATGAAGATAAAGGAATACAGAATGCACTTATGTCTGCGCACACACGTGTGCACTACTTGATAATATAATAAATTATCTGCGTAGATGATTGATTGTTGAGATTGGCCGGCATAGCCTTAAATAATGGATAGGAGGAAATTATCGTATTGTTTCAACTGACACTCAATAGTGATAAGCAAGGAATCAGAAAGTTAATAAAGTGTAATTACTTATTACCAAAACTGAAAGAGCCACGCTTTGGCATGAATGGGCCGGCTCGACCGGAGTTATACCATGGCTTCACAGATAACAGGCGTGAAGCAGCGTCTGTGCTATATTTCGCTGCGTTAGTGAAGTTACCGGAGGCCCAATCCGGAGGAAAGGGGGGTTTAAAGGTTAGCAGTCCACTGGTGTTGCGGGTGTCCATGGACGGCAGCAATAGCTTAACGTCATGTGATCCGTCTGCCACCTATCACATAAGACAACTTTTCATTCTCGTGATCATACTTACTTTTAATGTTAAGCTGGCTTAAAAAACATGTCCAAAATACTGTTTGTTCGCTGTCCAAGTCTCAAGACAAAAGTCTTCAATGCGTGTGTGTTGCCAGTGATGACATACGGAACCGAAACGTGGCTGCTTACAATGTGCCGAATGAAGGAGGCTCAAAGTCACCCAGGGAACAATGGAGAGGGCTATGCTCGGAGTCTCCCTGCGTGATCGTATCAGAAATAATGAGATCCGCAGGAGAACTAAGGTCACAGACATAGCCCAAACCATTGCATGCCTCAAGTGGCAATGGGCAGGGCACATAGCGAGGAGAACAGACGGCCGTTGGGGCGGAAAGGTCCTCGAGTGGAGGCCACGTACAGGAAGTCAGGAAGGACCGACGATCTGGTGAAGATCGCGGGAATCCATTGGATGCGGGTGGCACAGGAACAATCTGTGTGGTGAACATTGGGGGAGGCCTATGTCCAGCAGTGGACGTCTATTGGCTGAAATGATGATGAAATGTTATAATAGGGATTACCTACTTGTCCCTTGGCCCTTTCGTGTAAAAACTGCGATAGTTATGTAACCTGCGCGAGTCTACGCGGGATACTCTACAAAACTACGATAAACACGAGTAACCTTTCCATATTAATACCTTTCATCATCATCAGCCCATTTAAGTCCCCACTGCTGGAGCACGGGCCTCCCTCAAACACACGAGGGGTAATTGCCATACTCACCACGCTTGGCTGACGGGTTGGCGAGGGTTTTGATATAAATGCAGAGTTTTCCTTCTCTGGGTGCTGATGATCATGCCAGCAGCTTTACCTTAGTCGCCTTTTACGACACCTCGGTAAGAGTGAGGGTGGCCTATTCTACTCTGCCGGGGACCACACGGCGACCTATATACCTTAATACCTTTACTTCAAGTGAAATTACCTGCATCTGTTTAGCTCGCCAATCTTATTAACAAGTAAGTTGCTGAAGAAACGTGTTCCTTCAACCTATTGTCCTGGCGGCACATGACCGATCTGTGTGGAGAACATTGGGGAAGGCCTATGTACAGCAGTGGACGTCTATTGGCTGAAATGATGATGTGATCCGTCTGCTCGTCTGCAACTTATCACCATAATACAACTTTTTTTGCATCATTCTCGTAATCATACTTGCTTTTCGTCGTCAGCCCATTTAAGTCCCCACTGCTGGGGCACAGGCCTCTCTCAATCACATGAGGGGTAATTGCCATACTCACCACGCTTGGCAGACGGGTTGGCGAGGTTTTTGATATAAATGCAGAGTTTGCCGTGTGGTCCCCGGCAGAGTAGAATAGGCCACCCTCACTCTTACCGAGGTGTCGTAAAAGGCGACTAAGGTAAAGCTGCTGGGATGATCATCAGCACCCAGAGAAGGAAAACTCTGCATTTACTTACTTTTAACTTACTTAAAAACATGTCCGAAATACTGTTTGCCCGCTGTCCACTTAATTACAAACGAAACAACGGTGAGCAAAAAAGCGCCCACTTTGTAAAAGCAGTCGTGTTGGGCCGAACAAACATCTACAGCAAGCAAACACCGGGCGCCCACTTAAGCACATCACTAAGGGAACCAGTTTACAAAGAGCTAAGAGTTTTTCCGCTTAGGGACAGCCAAGTTTGGCGCTTTCGCGTAGATTGCGTTATTTACATAGCAATTTGCAGGCATTAATATGTTTTAGAATTGTAAAGTAAATAATACGCTTTAAGTTTATTAAGGTGACGGGTAGGGCACACTAGCGACGCCAATAGATTTTAATTTTAAGCTACTAAACCGGATCTATTTTAAACAATTTCAGGGTTACAACCTCTCGGCAAACACTTATACTATTTATTAAATAACGATGCACAAATGTTAGGTCCGTTTTAGTACGTGAAAAATTGATTTACGCCAAAAGCGGCCACTTTTGCGGTAATCCAAAATTTGACTGCAAAAGTAGACCAAAGAGTTAACTATAAGTAATAAATAAATAGTATAGGTGTTTGCCGAGAGGTTGTAATCTCGAAATTGTTTAAAATAGATCCGGTTTATTAGCTAAAATTAAAATCGACTGGCGTCGCTAGTGTGCCCCTCCGTCACCTTAAAGGTCTTTGGTTCGCAAAACAAACAAAGCGCTTTAAGCTAAAAATTGCTAAAAATAAAATATTATTTTTTATTCTCAGAAAAACTTATTGTTTTAACCACGAGGGTTAAATATTTGTAACAATATTTTGATTAGTTTACGTCGGCTCACGGCCAAGTACCAAAATTCGTCTACTGACTGAGGTCCTCGATAGCTGAGTTGGTCAGAGTATTTTGCCTGGTTCGCAAACCGTCGTAGGGTTGAAAATCTCCCTGATAGTTAATAAATTAGGGGAACTGCAAGAGACGAGCATATTTCTTCTATATATTTATTCATCGGAATTTCTAATCACTAAAAATCAGCTTTTAAAATCTATTTCTGATTGGTTCGATACTTGAGGTTAATAATAAGTACCTATTTTAAAATTCAATACTTATGTAATTATAGCAAACACAGTCAACTCTAAACGTACTCTGCTTTTATTGACAAAACAAGCCCAAAGAAAAAGAAAAAATGTAACGGCGAAGCTCTCACTAAACTGGCCGTATTAAACGCCGAGCAAATATTTTCCGAACAAAGAACGTGTAACAATTTTGAATAGAAAACAGTTCGAAATTCAAATAACAGGGGCGCCACCTAGCCGGAGATTATAGCGTTTTAAGCGCCATTCGTTTGTTTGACTTTCAAAAATGGAATACTGTGATCTTTTCGCGTTAACGCCTTTTAGTATGTGCCAGTTCTCGCTTCGTGTGTGGTCCTTGGGTAAATGGGTACTTCGTCAGATAATTTGATTTTTCAAGACAAATGCATATTAGGTGTCTTATGGTACGACAAGGACCTATTTCAATAATTAATTAGGTAGGTAAAGATAAAGATTTCTTTAATGGTCATAGAACACAAATTCAAACACGAACATAGGTACGCCATAAATAATAAAAAAAATGTAATAATAAGTTGTCTATGCTACGAGTATTTAAACTTAATGTAAAAATAAAACTTTGACTTATGAAGCTGGTTTGAATAAGTTTGCAAAATTAATAACCATTAAGTAAAAACGATTGGCCTTTTATCGAAAGTTTTTGTCGCAAAAAAGTGCAAATTAGTTTTTAATAAATTGGCTATTCAAAATTACATTGTTAGTTCTTCTAATACAGTAGATGAATACTTCTGCTATCATAGTTCTTTGTGTACAGTTTGCGTTACGAAAGAAAACGCGTAACTAAAATTTGAGATTCCTTGTGTTTATTAGCATAAAGCATTAATTTGAATGTTGATGGCGACTCAAGTCCGCTTTTCACGGGACTTCTTTGGTGGCGTGGACTTTACAAGTACCTAGGTAATGAATGTTGAAAAAAAATTGGCTTGCCTATTCATTATTATGCTCAGTAGACCTTTTAAAAATCGAATACACCATAAAAGAACCATTGTGTTTCTTACCTTTAGTAATGCTAAGGTCATAAAACATGACTATCAATTCCTAGTCCTGCCATAAGTGTTACAAAATTAGTAGTTTTGGAATTTTATAAATTTTTAATTCAACTTCTTACCTATGGAAGTGTGTTTTATCGCCTTTTTTTATCTAGCAAAAAACGTCATTTCATAAATATTTGCACAAAAGACTACAAGATATTCCGAGACAGTTTAACACAAGGAATGGTCTTGATTCTCAACGCGTGCTGCTTTTGTATACGAACACCTTTATAAAACCATACAAGAGCTTTGCAAAAAAATTCTATAAACAACAAAAAAATTATAACCGTCTTAAGATTTTGCTACCAATGAACAACTTAAAACTATTTCTTATTTTGAATGTCGTAAAGTTGAACATTGAGTGAGTTGCTGTTTCTGAATAGAACGAGAAAAGTTGTTATGCTCAAAAATGATGTCTTTCTTAGGATATCAAGATAACATTAGTGGCTTCTAAATAGTTGTATGGGATCAATGGAGGCCCATTCAAATTGAATGAAGGGGATATGAATGGGTGACGTTTTTCCATCCGATGGTTTTATGTTGATAAATACGGGACTAATCAAATTATTTATGGCATTAAATCGTAATAAAATCATGGGGACATCTGCTTGCGATCGTACAAAAAGTGATTTAACTCTTTGCGAGTTTTTTTGTTAAGTTTTAGATTTTTGACAGGCATGAATGTTTTTTTAATTCATTTTGCGGCGTCTTTGATGAGAAAATCAGTTTTACGGCTGTTGAATTTTCAGAACTTTTTATGTAAGTTTTTATTTATCTTTACAAATAAAATTTTTTTTATAAATTTTTTTTACATTATTTTAAAAAATGCCGTCGAAATATAAATATAAGAAGTTATAGGTAAACAGTGCTTTTAGACTTTGATTTTTATATAACTAGGTAGTTTGGAAAGTAACAAATATCTTTTATTGGTGATATAATGTTTAGTGACTCGAACAAGCACTATTTTGTCTGTTAGAAATCGCTTCCAACGATAAGAGTGTCGAAATTGAACATTTAAGTTTCTATAATGCCTAGTTTTTTTTAGGTTGTGTATTTTGCGCAATAAAGGATATCTATCTATGCCACATGTCACCTTGATTACTAGGCAGACATGAATCCCCTTATCACTAGTCGCGAACTATACTCCATTTGTTTAGGTACTTAACTAAATGTAAACAAACCACGGTTCTTTTTAGGGCCATTTTTCATTGCGCAAAAAAATAAAACGCAAAAAAATGATATTATTCTGAATTGAAATCCCATTTTCCCTGTTATCAATCTTATATTTTAACCACTTTGTTTCATAAAAAGAGCGAACATTATTTTTAAGCTTGCAAACATTGAGTAAATATTTATTTTTACTTATTTCTAAAAGTATTACAGTGTGCCCACAAAAAAGTATCTAAAAACCAGTTATCCAAAACCTTTCTTGTGAAAAAAGTAATGGACAACCCTACTAAATCAAAAATTCATACTGCTCGGTAGTGCGGCAGCACTTTTGACTGATATTTCACATGGTCGGGTTTCCAGCATAGACGCCAAATGTGAACTTTACTTGAAGTGACAGATCACGATTCGAATAAAAGGTTGAAAATCCCTGAACTCCGCCATTTTTGTTGTTTACCTTTAGTTAATTACCTAAACAAACAGAGTGTAAGTATAGTCACGGAACCAAATTCATAGCAGCCCCTTTTAACATTTCATGTTGGAACGGGATAACATGAGCTTTAGTACGGTAATAACTTTAGGTCGCGATTTATAATAAGGTGGTAAATCTCCACAAATACAGCACGGACCAAGTTCTAAGGCGACGGTTAGCAATTAAATCGATTCTATTTTACCCGACTACGGCATAGCAAAAAGGAGGGTTATGATTTTGAATTGTATGTATGTGTACATCTGTTCCCTCATAACTTCTAAACTAGTTATCAAATTTGAAAAAATGAGGTGTCATTAGAAGCGTCTTAATTGTCTTCTGGTTATAGGTAACATGACGTCACGTCCAATCGACTACAACGCCCTCTAAGAGACTTAGAGTAAGGAACTAAAAAAAAAAATGCTTGACGGTATTGTGTGGGATATCAAATGAAAGAACTCTTTTAGCACATTTCAAATATGTATTTTTATTTACATATAACTAAAAATATGTTAAATAAAAATAAAGTTTAAAAACTAAAACGTGATTCCCAAAAAACCACGCTCTGAAAACACGAAACAAGAAAATTTACTCTAATGAAATTACTATGCCGTATTGCCGTGGTCGTATGCCACCTACTGTAGCAAAACAGATTCATTATAATAATAAAGTCAATGTGGCTATTGATGGAAGGTCAACTCTGTAACGGTTAGGAGCTATCGAAAAATGAAATACTAAAAAGCATAAAAAAAAAATTCTACAAAAAAAAAAACCGCCTTCAAAAACCAAACCAACTGAAAAGGTGACCAAACCAAACTAAAAAGTGTAAAATACCGTCTTTAACACTTCATCATCATCAGCAACCCACACTCGTCCACTGCTGGACATAGGTCTCCCCTAATGCACGCCACTGCTCCCGATTTTCGGCCACTCTCATCCAGCCCACACCAGCCAGCCTTCGAATGTCATCATCCCATCTTGTCGCAGGGCGTCCTACACTACGCTTACCGAGTCGCGGTCTCCACTCAAGGACTTTACTTTATTTTAACACTTCATACACTTTAAATAACAGTTTATAACAGTGCACTCGAGAAAAGATGTTATTGAAGTCAGCGCCTAATCCCTGTTGAATAAATTGAATGAAGTATTACAGGATAGTCTTGGCCGCCGACTTCACTACATCTTTTATCGAGTGCACTGTTATAAAATGTTATTTAAAGTGTATGAATTGTACATTTATTTGCATGCATGAGCACATTTTACTACTTTTATGTCAACCGTGGGAGAGACACGCTTTGGCATGAATGGGCCGGCTCGAGTGGAGTGATGCCACGGTCTCACAGAAAACCGGCGTGAAGCAGCACTGTGTTGTATTTCGCTGCGTGAGGAGGTTAAAAGGATGCCAGCGCACTTGTGACTCCACTGGTGTCGCGGGTGTCCATGGGCGGCGGAAATCGCTTACCAGTAGGATCACCTGATGATCCGTCTGCTCGTCTGCCGCGTATCACAAAAAAAAAATAGTTACCTGATGTGTTGCTGTCTGCTCCAAAATTACCTACATAATAATCGCGTTGCGAGGGCGATCTGTCCGCTCAGGGTAAACGCTCCCGTTCTCACCTCATTAAGCCCGCGTTAAGGGTCCTATTATGTACTTTATGTATTCCTAAATTACCCATCACTTAATAGGCACCCGACAGGGAGTCTTACCCTATGTCCATTTTAAATTGACCTCCAATGAAGTAATGATCTGTGTAGAGACCGCGCCACGAAAAAAGTCCAGCGGCAAAGCACGGAACTAACATTTTAGTGTCCTTGAGTCTATGGACATGAAACTCAAATTTGAATGTCGATGGCAACTCAAGCGCGGTTTTCATGTGACTTCTATTGTGGCGTAGACTCTATGTCTCGTTTGAAGAGGGTAACGGGAGGGGTCAGGTTATGCCGGTGGTTTCATTATGGGATGGGGTGTTTAAAGTGTTCATGTGATTATGGCTGTTCAAATTTAATGCCGCTTGTTGTTCAGTTTGAGTTCAACAAGTTTATAAATTGGTTTGGTGATAGGATTACTCGATTTCAATGGCTGCTTCATTTAGTTAATGCGACTAATGTATTGTATCAGGAGAATTAGGATTGTTTTGGTAACAATTTACAATTAATCTTAACTTTGTAATGAAAAAATATTAAATTAGCATGTGAAATTACAATTTAAAATTAATTTATTGAATATAATTACAATAAGAATCGTTAGATATGTACCTACTACCTACTGTTTTATTGTTTTTAATATTGCTGTCTAAAATTTTTTAGTTTTTTTTTGGTCAATATTTATGGATGTTATATTTTATGGATCGTGGTCAAGCGTTAGCCGGACCACGATCCATAAAATATATCTATTGAAAATAGATTAGTTTTAACATTTCACATCTACCTAAATTACTTTTATGGTGGTCTAATAATACATGTATTCAATTAAAAACTGAAAAATGAAAATTCAATAAAAATATGTAAAATACCTACACAATTGTCTCCATATATTGCTGTATAAACCAACTGTTAAAACTGTATGTACCTAAACTGTGCAATAAGAGAGCAATAAATATTTTTTATTTATTTATTTAATTTTCTATAATATTTCAAGAAAGTACCTACGCTAATTGTATAGAAAATAGATCCTCGGACTTTCATATATATTTTTGGTCTAAATATGAAAGTGCCGGCTGAAACAAAATGTTGCTGTATTCTGTTAGGACTTGTCCCCTTGATATTTTTTTTTTATATGATAGGTGGCAGACGAGCAGACGGATCACCTGATGGTAAGCAATTCCGCCGCCCATGGACGGGTGTCCAACACCAGTGGAGTCACAAGTGCGCTCCCAACCTTTTCCCTTCCTCCCATTGGGCCTCCGGTAACCTCACTCACACGGCGAAACACAGCGCAGGCGCTGTTTCACGCCGGTCTTCTGTGAGGCAGTGGTATCACTCCGGTCGAGCCGGCCTATTCATGCCTAAGCGTGGCTCTCCCACATTTAAAATTAATTAAAATTAATTTGTCCCCTTGATGTTCAAATGTAAAGATTAGTCATAGAAAAAAATATTTTTGTAATAGTTAATTCTCTGCAAATGACGATTTTTGTACTTAAATAAAACCGAGGATAATGACCCTAAAGCTTTAGTGCCGTAGTAAAATATACTCAGGGGGAGAAGTCCTACAGAATAAAGCAAAAACACATTCTGGCCGGCAATTGGACCAAAAAAGAGGATGTCCTTTACGCATAATAATTTGTGAAATGAAGAGCGGCTTGCCCGGGTTAGAACCTACGACCTTCCGACCAAAAGTGCGCCTTTCGTCATTGTTATCCACTTAATACCAACCTATGTACTATTGCTAGGTAGGTAATTTAATTTATAGATAAACAGAAATAAACATTATGCCCAAAAGTGTACTACTATACTACGAGCATCCCGGCATATTATGCTAAAATATTCCCATTAAAATTAATATTAGTATATTGAAACTATTTGCAAAAAGCGCTAATAAATTCCAAAACACTTCATTCCAATACTTAAATAGACTTCAAATCCATTCAAAGCTGTATGATAAATATACCTCACACCGCATTCCAAAGAAGTGACATAGCGAAATTTAAAAAGTAGCTATACAGGGTGTCCCCGCTTAACGTGGGTATCGAAACCCCAGATGTCCAAACACAATCGGTGCTCGAGCATTGTGCGTGACAAACGCTGGCTTTTGTAGCGAATGTTATTCACTACTTAATATACTAATAGCACATAATGGGTGGCGGTGACTACGCTTTTGGTTTGGGCTCGGATAAGCACAAGCACTTTATTATTGACTACTAGCCTGCCCTCACTTTCGCGTCTTGACATTAGTTAATTTTATACCAATAGATGGCGCTATGCGTCGATTACATCGCGCTAAGCGTTTCGTGTTTTCGTATTACCTATAAGCGCTTCTGGTGTCTGTAAGATTTACCGGTTTATAAATAGTATATATGTATACCTTGAAACCTCACTCATTCTTCGGTAGAGCCGGCCTATTCATGCCAAAGCATGAATCTCCCAAGGTTATCATGGGAACGGTTGTTCAATAAATCAAGAGCAGACATCGTTCATTTATATTCCAGACTTCTACGCTTTTAGATTAGGTTTGAATTAACTATTATTGACTGTCCACGATATGCCAAAAACGCATATTTATACATAACGAAATATGCAAGTGCATATTTCGGTGACACAATATGAGGAGGAAATCTAGAAATACTGATAGTGTTTGGGAACACGGAAGGCAGAGGATCGCGCGGTCGTTCACCAACAAGGTGGACCGATCAGTTAAAATACTCGTCGTCCTCCAAATTCTGCTCAGTTGTAAGAGATGAGCTAGACAGAAACTGATGGAGGCAGATCATACGCTCTAGATGCAGACATGATGCTGATCCTCAGACATGAGAGACCGACTCAAGAGAGAGAACTATTATTGAAAATAAATTAATGATAGGCGGCAATTATGAGTAGAATGTTTTATAGGTAAATGTGCATACGAAATAATACTTAAATACAATATTATATTACACCCATACGCTGAACAAACACAATAGTTCATCACAAAAATGTGTGACCAGGATGGGAATCAAACCCACGATCTTTGGCGTATGAGGCAGGGTCAATACCAAAAGCGTTATCCACAGTCTGCTCCACCAAAGAAGTCCAATTGAAAAGTGCGCTTTAGTCTCCATCAACATTCTAATTTGAGCTTTATATTTAAAGACACAAGGAATCTAAAAGTTTTGCCGCGGGACTTTTTTCGTGGCGCGGACTCTACTTTTGATTCAAACAAAAGCATGGTCACCCTACATCTAAAATGACTCTCATAGAGTGCGTTCAGAATGCGCATCATTCCCGCTTTTAATGACCGTCGGATAGCCGTTTAAAAACGAATTTGCTCACTTCTGGTACATTACACAATCATTCATGGTCTGCTCGTTACGATCTACGATATGGTTTCTGAACGAATGTGCGAATGTGGGATGTTTCGAAAATAGAATTGATTTCCTTTTTTTTACTGGAATTAAAACAAAGGTAGTGATTATATTCTCTTTAACTCGAATATTGTAATTTTATAAATACTAGGTACAGTTACGTGCTTTAATTTGGGACCCATTTCTGTTAAATGTCGTTAGAACATTCATAACTATACATAACATAAGGTCATAAAACCAGTAAAAAACCCGTACAGTTTTAGAGATATTATTTAGTCAGCTATTATCCGTTTTCCCAAATTAGTGTGAATCTCTAGTGCGGAAAGTACCTACTTTTCACACATTTTTTTTCCCACAATTTCCTGTTTTCAAATTAACGCTTATGTTATCGTAGTACTCACACTTAAATACGTAATCGTTATTACTCGTATATTACTCGCAGACAAACTTGTATAGGAGACAGACAGACTCGCTTGTATAGGAGAAGTCTAGTTTCCGGGTTCCGTAAATATTTTAATTGTTGTTATCTTTATCTCAACAACTAGCCTGCCCTTACTTCATTTCGGGACAGTAGTTCCATTTTATACCTGCCAATAGATGGCGCTAGGTGTTGATTACATCGCGCAAGCATTGCTACCGTCTGTAAGATTTGATGTACTAAGTATCTAAAGCACTACAAGTAGACGCTTATTCACGCTGATTTTCGAAGTCCATGGTATCACTCCGGTTCTAGATATTTTTGGCTCCTTTTCAGAATCCTAAATGTACCCTTCAAAGCACAAACAGGATAAAGGTTCTAATTACAATATTTAATCAAGTAGATTACTAATTAATATGGGCAGGAGTCATTTTTCCTGGACTATTATTTCGTTATCGGCGTGTTTATACGGTTTCCTACTCAATGCGGGCTAATTAGGCATTACCACAGTATAATAATTAATAATAACAATAATAATTCTCACAACATCTCATACGTTGACCAGATTCCGTACTAAGTAGCTTAAGCACTTGTGTTACAGATATCAGACAACAGAGGAACACAAATATATACTTAAATACATATATTACACCCAGACACCGAATAAACACAAGTGTTCATCGCACGAATGTTTGTCCAGGGTGGGGATCGAACCCACGACCTTTGGCGTAAGAGGCAGGGTCACTACCAATTGCGCCATCCGGTCAGTCTAAATTCGGT
The DNA here is from genome assembly GCA_019059595.1 of Marasmia exigua. Classification (NCBI taxonomy): domain Eukaryota; kingdom Metazoa; phylum Arthropoda; class Insecta; order Lepidoptera; family Crambidae; genus Marasmia; species Marasmia exigua. The sequence goes on from CM032484.1 coordinate 12,000,845, forward strand.
CAGTATAATGACTACACCTACTTGCTTACTCCGCTGGCTCATCGACCCGAACTGAGTCTCGGTCTCCGAAACAGGAGAGCGCCACTTTGGTCAATCCGGCACTTCTTCTTACCAGTCCTTTGACCTGAAGTCCTCGCAGATTCAGTCTCGACGATGTCTTTCCAGCGATACCTAGGTCGGCCAACTGGGCGTCCAGCCCACCGGTCGGCCCTGAGGGCCTAATTTAAAGCAGACGTTACGACCGAATCGGAGTTTGCCTCTCTTTCACACGCACTGTGTCTCCTTTAAATTAAGCCACCTGGTCTGCTTTCTTCACAAGATGATCCTCTTCCAGTCTTTCGAGGTGGCCAAGCCAGCGACTTTACGTGACGTCTTAATGTTCTTTCCGAGGCACGGTACAAGACCGCCGACTTCCAGACCTAGAGCTGATACATAGAAAAGCTTACGCTAGCTAAGCTTTAAGCTAAAACTTAGGTAAACATTTTTGGCCCGACCCGGGAATCGAACCCGAGACTTCTTGCTCAACCGTCGCTTTAAAAAGCGACCCACTAACCACTGCGCCATCGAGGCAGTCAAATGAAAAATGATTGCATATAATCGCTAATCAATATCCCTCTTATCCCAAAACGTGGTTTAAAATAAGTAGTGTGATTAATACTGGGAATAACTGAAGAACTAGAATAAACATTATTACAAAACTAAGTTTAACGTTATTTAGTATATCAACTATAATAATAGAGTTAAACCACCCGGACTCCTAGTTTAAAATGAGAACTAAAATAATAACCTTCCAAATTTCGATTCAGTAACCATGACAACTTATCTATAATCTAAATTTGTAAATAAATATTTTCACAACATCACATAAATTGATCTGACTCCGAGATAGGTAGCTCAAGCACCTGTGTCACGGATGTCAAAATTAATAGTGGGACTATAAATATATACATATTAATACTTTTCTTTTGTAATTATATACCTATAATGCATAGAAAACACCCAGACTAATACAAACAGACATTTCATGCACACAAATGTTTGTAGGTACTGTGTGGGGATCGAACCCGTAACCCTTGGACCAAAGGCACAACTGTTCCAAACGGGTTGTCAAAATCCCACTGGTGTTGCGGGTGCCCTTAGGCGGCGGCAATCATGATCAGGTGATCGGTCTGCTCGTCTGTCACATAAGTATCATAAAAAAAATATATGGAGGTAGGTATGTGCTTTTTACTACCATTATAAGATCAACTGTGATGGGAAAAATCGGGAGGAAGCCCGCCAGACTCCCCAAACCCTGAGAGGTTAGGGGTGGGCCTCCACACAGTGGAAGGGTAGTTTTTTTATGTGATTGGTGGCAGTCGAGCAAACGGATCACCTGATGGTAGGCGATTGCAGCCACCCATGGACACCCGCGACACCAGTAGAATCACAAGTGCGCTGCCACTTTTAAGACCCTCTTTCCCCCGGATTGGGCCTCCGGTAACTCACGTAGCGAAACAGAACAGTGCTGCTTCACGCCGGTTTTCTGAGAGGCCGTGGTATCACTCCGGTCGAACCGGTCCATTCATGCCGAAGCGTGGCTCTCCCACGGTCAGGCGTCATTGGTGTTGTGGTTGTCCATGCGTCCATTGTGCTTGGCTTACCATCAGGTGAGCCGTCCGCGTCCACCCTCTATCACATGAATTAGATAAATACATGTATCAGTCACTAATAAGTATACAACCCCATTGAAATATGAACCGTATTAGGATGGTATAAGAATCGAGGTGTGTACATTTTATTGTACACGTACGTATGTACACAGTCTAGTTAAAGTCAAAAGCGTCACTAACCGAATCAATGGACCCCAAGCGAAACGATTCAATAAATCCACAGGCATCGTAATTGTCGAATCATTCACTGTACATTTGTCCTTCCAAGTTATTTATGCGTCTGAATCACTGCGGGGACAGGGGTGATGATGTAGGGATGGGCAGATGATGATTTTTTTTATGATTATACCTGGTATCGATAGCAGAAAAGCTCACCGAAAGAGTTTGCTCACGTAAACACTCGAAAAAGGTGGAACTGAAGTCGGCGCCTAATCCCTAATATTGAATGTTGTACTCATATTACAGGATAATATTGGGCGTCGACTTCAGTAACTCCTTTTTTGGAGTGAACTGTTATAAAATGTAATGTGAAGTGTGTGAAGTATTAATAATATTATTATACACTTTTTGAATCGTGTTTTTTTAAGGCGGTTTTTTTTTCGTAGAATTATTTTTTTATTAATTGCTGTTCAATTGTAGGTGCGTCCTCTACTTCACTTGCCTTGCCTTGCTTTGTATCGATCCTGAAATCGATACGTTACGTCCATCTTTAATCCTCAGTGTATCGATACATATCGCCCATCTTTAGTCCTCAGTGTATCGCTACGGCATTATCGATACGGCATTATCGATACGGCTTTATCGATACGTATCGCATCTAGACCTATACGATGTGCGGGCGCATGGGTGCCGTAAGGGCGATAAAGTGGCCTGTAATGGGCTTAATGCGTTTTGGGGTTCGATGCAACGAGCCCAATTGAGTTTGTTTTGGAGCGTATGTTTTGTCGCGTAGCTGTTTAGGGTCAGATGTTGACGTGCTTAGAATGCACTTTGATTTTTAACCGACTTAGCCCCGATTCGACCAATTTTTTCTTTTTTTAAATTTTTTCTTTCTTTAAATATAATATGGCTCTACCCGAAGATACCTTGCCAATGTCAAGTAACTTAATCAGAATAAGTGGGTAGTCAACAGTTGAAGTCAGTCAAAGTCACAGTCACTCAATAAAACACCGGTGATTTGCGTTTTATCGACCTACGCATTTTGCCGTTTTAAGACTCTATTAGGTCCAAGCAAGTTGTCACGTGACAACTCACTCGACTCACAAACAATAGCAGTGTTAAAAACGATACAATTCAACAATTCTTTTTATAAGGATCACTTTGCGGCACTTCACTGCACAAATAAACACTAAATTAGTTCACTAAAAATCAATAGAAACTATTTTAAAACGCATTAATTGCACCAGCTACGCGGAGTGTTTTAGTCCTACCGCTATAGTCTCTCAATCAATCTTTATGTTTGGATAAATCTATGATGTAGAATTAAATTTGTATAGAATGACAGCGCTCTATACCATAGATTTAGTTCGGATTATGAATCACGCGCTTCCTTATCAGCACTGTGCTGTGTACCGCTGCCTGAGTGAGGGTACCGGAGGCCCAATGCGGGGGAAAGGGGGGTCTAAAGGTTTAAAAGTCATAAGTGAGCTGCCAGTCTTTTAATACCCTTTCCCTCTCAATACTCAATTGCTTATTGCTTTCCATAAGGTACAGTAAGGTAAGTCCCTCTAATTGAGGCTCGGGTACTCTTACTCACTCAGTAAAAAGCTAGTGATTCACGCTGGTTCTCTGTGAGGCCGTGAACTGGAGTAATATGCCAGTAGTGGGATAACATCAGCAGAACCGAACATTTTTTTTTTATGTGATAGGTGGCAGACGAGCGGATAGATCATCTGATGGGCCCCTATGGCCGCCGCCCATGGACACCGAGTACAGTGGAGTCACAAGTGCGCTGCCAACCTTTAAATTCCCTTCTCACCCGTATTGGCCTCCGGTACCCTCGTTCACGCAGCTAAACACATCACAGTGCTGCTTCACGCTGCTTCGGCCCATTCATGCCGAAGCGCGACTCTCCCACGGTCATCATCAATATATAAAAAAATATGATGTCGACCACGTTTGGAAGAAATAAAAACCACTCAGTTATGTTTAAAACATCGTAACTATGGTTGAGTTGCAACTCTCTTTGTAAGGTTTGACTAGTCTAACTACAGTACAAAGAGAGTGCATTTTAATCGAAATAATCCGTAAAAGATACTAACTCACTCCGCTGGTTCATCGACCCGAACCGAGTCTTGGCTTCCGAAACAATAGAGCGCCACTTTGGTTAATCATGCACCACTTCTTGCGTCATTGACCTGAAGTTCTCGCAGATAATCATGCACCACTTCTTGCGTCATTGACCTGAAGTTCTCGCAGATCAATTGCGATGACGTCTTTCCAGCGATGGGAAAAGGTGGAATACATAATTCCAAATAAAAAAAGCATTAATTCTTAAGTAAATCATGATCATCATCAGCCCATTTAAGTCCCCACTGCTGGGGCACGGGCCTCCCTCAATCACATGAGGGGTAATTGCTATACTCACCACGCTTGGCAGACGGGTTGGCGAGGGTTTTGATATAAATGCAGAGTTTTCCTTCTCTGGGTGCTGATGATCATGCCACCAGATTTACCTTAGTCGAATTTTACGACAGATCGGTAAGAGTGAGGGTGGCCTATTCTACTCTGCCGGGGACCACACGGCCAAGTAAATAATGCACTTAAAATGTTTCGACAGTCTTCGAGTGGGACTCGAGCCCACGATCTTTTGCTAACCGGGCACCTGCTTTACCGACTAAGCTATCGGAGACCTTGGTTTGTCGACGAATTTTGTAAGTGTTTTTTTGCTTCGCGGTAAGCCGACCGTAGTTTCATCAATATTTGTAAAGCAGTTGCCCGGTTAGCAAAAGATCGTGGGTTCGAGTCCCACCCGAAGACTGTCGAAATATTATTCAAGTAGCATTATTTACTTAACATTAAATATTTCTCACTGTTAGTGGGTGGAGGAACAGAGGACGGCGGAAAAAGAGATGGATGGATTGTGTGAAGAATGACATGATGGGAAAAAGGGCAGGAGGATGATGATGATTAAATATTTCTCACTTCTCTAGGTTACAAACTAAAGTCCAATTAAATAAAACCTCGAACACAAAGCGGAAATTAAGAAAAACCTCCCTGGGGCGATTCTGTATGACTATAGTAGTTATTATATTACACTGTATGAGTTTATGACAAATGGATTAATGAATCGGCCCCTCGGTTCAGTTAACCCCGTTAAACCAAAGTTAAGTCGAGGTTTATCTCGGTGGCGGGAACTGGATGGGGTTATGCAAGAGATAACAATTTACTAAAATTGACATAATGCATTAGCTTGGTTATAAGTTTTATAAAGGATATCTCTTAGATCAGAATCGGATAATTTATTGCCAATGAACTATCAGTAGGTACAATAGGGGTGACATTTTAGATAGGTGACCCGCTTGCTCGTTTGTCACCTCTAGCAGAAAAAAAGGTAAGTAATGTAGATACTTACTTACTCATATCGGGTAGGTCTGGAATATTGAAACGAAAAAGCTTATGATTCCATCCCCATCATCTCGATGGATGGTGGTCTAATAAATACTGTGCGTTTCTCGCGGAACTTTCTACCACGTACCTCAGTTATGTGGAACGGTTTGGCTGCAGGAGTATTTCCTGACGGCTACGACTTAGGGACCTTCAATACAAGAGCGTACTCATTTTTTTTAAAATGCCGGCAATACATCAGCGATCTCTTTGATTCAGATCTAAAATAAATCCAGGTGATCTTCACCAATAATTCTTCACCTTACTTAGATTTAGGATAGGACAGAAATTTTACGCTAACGGAAAGTAACGGAAAGTGAGCTACATAAAAATATTTTCTCTATCACGGAAAAAGGTAGGAAAAGGCGATAGGTTTTTTGTTATCGAGGCCGATAGAAGCTGGGTACCTGTTCTCGTGTACTCGATATTAAATTCGAATTAGAGATTTCAGTACGATGGGTGGATGGATGAATTCTTATTATATAAATGTCCAATTCGAGATCAATGTCGATCGCATAAGAATAGGCAGCCCTGACCGGATCCTAACTTCATGGGGAATACCTATTAATCCTTTTGGCAAAGGCAGCTCTCTATAACCAATTTATTCGAAAATGGTGATTCTATACCTACTTCAGAGGCCCGTAAACTCCTGTCGCTACAACGTTTATTTAATAAATATTTTCAAATAGTCTGCGCTATCGCTTAACCCCATCCATAGCTCCCCTAACTACATCCCTGAACAATGATATGGAAAAATATCGTATTTAATACCGACTAAACGCATTTACCCTCCCCTGGATCCGAACCCGGGGCCGGGCGGATATTAAAATGTGTCATCTGACACGTTACGACTTCGGTTAATAAATGTATGTGAAAGCTGCATTTTTATTTCGAGCACGGAATTTTTTTTCAACTTAGTACGTATATTTTTCAAATTGAGGAAGGAATTACCTCAAACATTAAAAAAAACATGTTCTGTCACTTCATTTTAAATTAATAAATTCATACCAAATCTCATACATTGCTTGATTACGTTATTATTATTATTTTTTATGATATAGGTGGCAAACGAGCAGACGGATCACCTGATGGTAAGCGATTACCGCCGCCCATGGACGCCTGCAACACCAGTGGTGTCACAAGTGCGCTGCTTACCTTTTAACCCCCCTTCCCCTGGATTGGGCCTCCGGTACCCTCACTCACGCAGCGAAACACAGCGCATGCACTGCTTCACGCCGGTTTTCTGTGAGGACGTGATATTTCTCCGGTCGAGCCGGCTGATTCATGCCGAAGCGTGGCTCTCCCACTGGTTTAGAGGAGTTATAAGTAAATAGATAATTTACACCCATTATTAATGGTTATTTATTATATTATTTGTAGAGTATACATGTAAGGTTTGTACCTACTACTTAAAATCATTTAAAATCGAATGTAAATACGTATCTTCTTATTATACCTTTTTTTTTATCAATAGGTTAACGCTTGACCACAATCGCGCCTGATGGAAAGCGACGATGAGGTCTAGGATGATACGCGTTTGCCTAAAAGATGCCTGTTAACTCTTGCCTCAAACATGTCCAGATTATAGTGATCAGGTATCTATATAGACATCCTGTCGGATCATTCCCGGTCGCCCGAGACATGTATGCTTGGACCACGAATGAACGTCTGACCTTCGCGACCCTTAGGAAGGGAAACCATACACACTAAAACAAGATTTCAAAATAAACTAACACACACACAGGTGCTTGAGCTACCTGTCTCCGAGTCAGATCAATGTATGTGATGTTGTGAAATATGTATATTTTTTAACCAAAATAAAACATTTTCACCAAGACTTTGAATCATCCACATTACAATACAATCGATTACATACTCGATTTGCTACATTACAATCATTTGAACAGTTAAAATCGAGTATATATGTACAGAAATCGACACATCAAATTACCACAATCTGTCAAATTTCCTCAATTGAAATTGAACCAAACGCGTTTGACATCAATGTGAGAATCGAATGAAGAAATTTGACAGTTTTGTATACCTAATTTGATGTGTGGCTGTACATACGTACCATCAATAAAAATACTTTTCAGCGACATTCTTGAAAGGATAAAAATTGACAGAAAAACCCTTGAATAACATATAAACTAATTTTGAATGTCATTCATATGAATACACAATAAGTACTGAGCAACTGAGTAACGTAGTGTGAAATTGTGAATGGAACATGATATCGATTTAACTACAAAATCATGCGAAGTCTCAAGGGAAACTCCAAACTAACCCTTTCAATGCTGAATGAACTTCACAATTCATTATTCATCATTCGAAAGAAAGTTACAAAAATCAATAACAAAAGGCGGAAGATTTCACACTTATCACTTAGAGACATGCCGACGCCAAAAAATCCAAACTCCTAATTTGAACTTTATTGATATCAATCGAAAATTCAAAATTGGTTACACAAATCAAACTAACCCATCCATTCACAAACTGTAAAATTTGAAATACAATTAATCTTTAATTGTATCATTAGACCGTCGTATTTACTCGTGTAACATAGCATCACTTCATTTTCTCTCTCTTTAAGTCTCATTTCGATGATTAACGATGGAATTGGAATAATGATTAATGATTGTGATGAAAAGATCGCTGCCGAGCATGTGTTGGTTTCCAGCAACCGGCTCGGTGTCAGATGTTGAGATCCTTTACAATTTTAAGGAGTCATTCATAACTTGTTATTAATGATTCAGATTGTGCGATAATAGATTTAGAGTGGACTATTAGTTGGAGTTTATAAATAAATAGCGGCTAAATGTGCCCACGTCGTGGAGGTATGGTCGGAATTTGTACTGAGGGTTCCGTAATTCAAATGGAAAAAAAAGTAAGTTTAAAAACTAACTTTAGACCCGACTACAAAAAATCGATCTAAAAATTTCGAAAAAAAAGTCTCACTTATCACAGTGGTGACACTGTCGAATTATATTTAGGTCTTTATCTATCTAGACGAGCGTCGTCTCGTGAAGAAAGCATACCAGAGCCGACCGATGGGCCGACTCCCGGTAGACCGACCTAGGTATTGCTGGAAAGACGTCGTCGAAAATGATCTGCAAGAACTTCAGGCCGGTGACTGGCGACAAGTAGTGCAGGATCGATCAAAGTGGCGTTCTCTTGTTTCGGAGGCCAAGACTCATTTCGGGTCACTGAGCCAGTGGAGTAAGTTAGTTTATAAATGAAACTGCCGTTTTGTGTGAAAAAAATTTAAATGAACTTTTTTAATGTTATTTTTTATTTGTATTAATCAAAGTTATCACCCATGCAATCGATGCATCTTTGTGTATGCCAAAATGTATACTGTACAGCTTTTTATTATGTGACAGGTGGCAGAGGAGCAGACGGATCGCCTGATGTTAAGCGATTGCCGCCGCCCATAGACCGCGACAGCAGTGGAGTCACACACGTGCGCTGCCAGCCTTTTTTCCCCCGGATGGGGCCTCCGGTACTCTCACTCACGCAGCGAAACACAGCACATTGCTGCTTCACGCCGGTTTTCTGTGAGGCCGTGGTATCACTCCGGTCGAGCGAGAAAGAAATTATTTATAGAAGACTATTTTCAATTCTTCGAGCAAAAGAAAAGGATTCCTTCCTAATAGTTATTTATTGGTATCTTGTGATTTTTTTTATGATATAGATGGCAGACGAGCCGACGGATCACCTTATGGTAAGCGATTACCGCCGCCCATGGACACTTGCAACACCAGTGGTGTCACAAGTGCGCTGATTACCTTTGAACCCCCCTTCCCCTGGTTTGGGCCTCCGGTACCCTCACTCACGAAGCGAAATACAGCGCATGTACTGCTTCACGCCGGTGAATATTTGACATCATTTTATGCTTATTTCCATAATATAGTTTTATTGACATTTTATTTTGTTTTATTTATTAGGACCAATAACAAGGCACGCACTACAGAAGTCTTAGGGTAACGGTAACGGGTAAGGCTTGATTTTTGCATCTTTTTTTTTTGTTTTTTGTCATTAAAATCATGTGCCCTACCCGTCACCTTAAGTGGGATGTTAAGGTGTATAGATTTTAACAGTGACTTAAAATATTGAATTAATAATTATTCTGTGCTGTAATCGCAAAAACTAATATTGTAATAATCTATTTTCTCATTTAAAAAAATATTTTATTAATTATTATTGTCACATTTTGGATGCCAGTATCTGGTGAATTGTGCGAGTTACTATATTATTATTTATACCACCTCTTGTAAAGTCAACAGCAGAAGTAGCTGCACATATTTGGCAGTTTGAAGTTCTCATTCCGGAGAGCATAAGAGTCACTAGCTGCGAAAAGGGTGCATCAACTTTTTCTGTTGACTGTACCACTTTTCCGGCAAAGAAATGATTTATGATTAAGTTTTAAGTAAATAAGTTAATACAGAATGCTCATTGTGTGCATTCGATTCGCACTTGACCGTTTTTTGTCGCAATTCGTTTTCTCTTTAGAGCGTTAATTCAATAGTAGGGATTGCGTTAGAGTGAGGTCAGTGAGGGGTTAAGAAAACAAATATATAAGTTACTCTATGAAAACAGTCTTACTAATAATTATTGTGAAAATTTGTATGGATTCATTCATGGCAGTATTTTTATGAATTGTATACATATATTTATTTTATATTAATTTATCATATGTACCTATAGTGGGAAAAGCCTATTATACAGTTAATGATACTTAAAAATATGTTAAATGCATGTCAACAAAAGTGATACCTAAAAAATGTACATATTTACAAAAAGAAATTGTCTGCCCCATTGGTATTGTCCAACGTGCCCAGAATGCTAGCGGCGTTGCCTCTTTGGATGGCCAACCCTAAACGTTGGCCGAGGTAACTGCCAGCATTCCGGTCCCCAGAGAACTCGATCAGTCGGGCAGACAACTCTTGAAAGAGTTTGCGGGCCTCCGGCCCCCACGGCCCCAGTGTTTCCACGCCAAATGGGGCAAAGCGGTAGCAGCTATCTAAGGCGGAGTACTTGTACCGCCTGCAGCGCCTGCGCCCCTTGCAGTGGCATGGACACTGGAAGGAGCCAGTGTATCCGCGCTTATGATAATTTGAGAAAGATTTTGCAAAGTTTTAATTTAAGGAGTTAGACTTTAATAACATTCTTAAAATCTGATAATGGAATCCAATCCGACAACAGAAGTCAGAAATATAATAATCTCAAACTAAGTGGCCATAAATGTTAATAATAAATTCATAGTGACATCTAAGGTTCAGTAAAGTAAACAATAATTTGTATGATCACCATCTTGTATCAAAAGCGAGTAAAATATGTTGTTAATCCAACGGAAGCTCCCTTAGCAGTCACTGGGGAGTTATTTCACTGAGATACCAAGAAAAAGACAAGATATACATTTTACTCTATGGTGAGAGCGATTGACGACCAGTGGTAGTGAACGCTGCCTCTAGTCCAAGGGTTTTGGGTTCGATCCCCGCAAAGTACAAACACTTGTGTGCATGAACACGTCTGTTTGAATAGATTTGGGTGTTTTCTATTTGAAGAGTATATATATATTTTTTAAGATATAGGGGGCAGACAAGCAGACGTACACCTGATGATAAGCGATTACCGCCGCCCACGGACACCAGTCACGTCAAAAGAGTCACAGGTGCCTTTCAAAAAGGCCGGCAGCCTTTTTTTAAAGCCAAATTTACTAAAGAAAAGTATTAAAATGTATATATTTGTAATTCTATTGTTGATTTTGATATCCATTACACGAGTGCTACCTATCTGGAACAGATGCGCAATAATGTTATGGTAGTCGCTGAAAACCAGCGACGGGGTTGGTCTCTTGGATCAGCACCGACTATTGCTGAGCGGCCGCCTGTATGGCACATACAGGGATAATGTTGTTCTACTTTTCGTTTATGATTTATATCTAGGTTTTGTTTATAATTAAGATTTGCTTGTTTTGTATTATGCCAAATAAAGTTCATTCATTCATTCTATCTCGGAGTCAGAACATCGTACATATTATGATGTTGTCAAAATATTATGGTAGTCTAGTGGATAAAGAGTACACCTTTCTAAGGAAAGGGTGTAGTTTTGAATCCGAGCTTACTCGTATATATTTTTAAATTCTATTTATGTGCTTATGTGCGTTTTATTTCTACGATTCGATCGCGGTTAGGGAAAACATCATGAGGAAACCTGCACCTTTCGGATAGTTGCTCTTTGATCTGAACGTATAACCATGATTTAGTTAGTCTGGCTCCCGTGGTTGTGAAGGTCAGACGGAGTCATGGCAGTCGCTTTATTATTACCAGACTCACCAGATCCTTGATCTTAGCCCAAGCGTACCCTGGGTGAAGCGACAACTTTGGACGCGACCGGGAATATTACGTTAGTTAAGATGAGACTAAGAAAAGGAAATGACGGCATGCGACATTTGGAACGGCCTACGTCCAGTGGACGAAGATCGTCTCGTGAAAAAAAAACATACCAGGGCCGACCCGTAGGCCGACGCCCAGTTGGCCGACCTAGGTATCGCTGGAAGGACGTCGTCGAGACAGATCTGCGCGAGCTCCTGGTCAATAATTGGCAAAAAGTAGCGCAGGATCAACCGAAGTCACGATCTCTTGTTTCGAAGGCCAAGACTCTATTTGGGTCGTTGAGCCAGCTGAGTAAGTAAGTGTGTCCAGCAGTAGACTGTGATTGGCTGATGATGACAAGTAAGAGAGGGTTGGCCTGGTAACGAATTCACTACCGAAATTATATCCCGGACCCTTTCACACGCGCTGTCTCTTCGTAAGATGAGATTTTTTATATAGATTTTTTTAAATTTGTTTACTAGTTAGGAATATAATTCTTACAACATCTCATAGGTTGACCTGATTCTATACTAAGTAGCTTAAGCACTTGTGTTACAGATATCAGACAACAGAGGAACACAAATATATACTTAAATACATATATTACACCCAGACACTGAACAAACACAAGTGTTCACCGCACGAATGTTTGTCCAGGGTGGGGATCGAACCCACGACCTTTGGCGTAAGAGGCAGGGTCACTACCAATTGCGCTATCCGGTCAGAATAGGAGGAATTAGCCGTTATCCTAACCACAACTTCACTGATGGACAGTGACGATAGAGTCTCCTCAGATGTTACGCGTTTGGCTGCTCACTCTAAAATTCTCAAGCATCTTTTAGGCAAACGTTGAGCCTGGAAGTTGGCGATTGAGTATTTCTTCTTAGACCTTTTTACAGAAATGTCTAGATGTCTTAAAGTCTTTGTGTTGCGATGTCTTTCACATCATTATATATATTTGTAATCCCACTGTTGATTCTGATATCCGTAACACAGGTGCTTGAGCTACCTATCTCGGAGTCAGATCAATGTATGTGATGTTGTGAAATATTTATTTATTATTTATTATCTTTTTCAGAAGAGCCTTAAACTATCCTCTCTGTGTATCAGAGCCCTTCGGTGTCTGGGTGATGTTTTGAAATATCCTCCGCGGAGCGAACTGATATCAAACTGAGCATTCAACGGTAGCATAATAGCTCTTGTCCTATAAACTGTGAAATATTGTCGCGAGGTGTAGTATACGCTGGGCCAAGCGATAAATCACGGCTAACGTTTTTTAAAACATTAAATAGGCGTTTGTTGTTTGTAAGTTTAGTAGCTTTTGCCCATGTCTTCGCGTTAGAAAGAGACAAAAGGTAGCCTAACCGTAACAGGCGTGAAGCAGCACTGCGCGAGTGAGGGTGTCGAAGGCCCAATCCAGGGAAAAGGGGGTTTAAAGGTTGGCAGCGCACTTATGACTCCACTGGTGTCGCGGGTGTCTATGGGCGGCGGCAATCGCTTACCATCAGGCGATCCGTATTCTCGTCTGCCACCTACCACATAAAAAAAAGCTTCCATGCCTTCAACTATTTGCATTTAAAAATACCTACAAGTCAAAACGGGCAAACTATGAGACAGATATACACGCTTTCACATTTATAATATTAGTAGTTTAAAATTAAAAGAATCATAGATTTTAAGTATAGATCTTAAGATTTACCCGTACTTTTTATCTTTGAAGTCTTAAAATATTTATTTAAAAATAAATTTAGATATACTTCACCTTTAACGTTTTTGAAAACTAGACATAAAAAAGTAACTGATAGCTATACAATATGAAAAGGTACGTTTTTGGACGCACTTAAATGACACAGTCGTCATCCTGACCGTGTCATTCAAGTGCGTCCAAGATATGAGAGATGAGATAAGGTATCTCACTTTCGGCCAAATATTTACCCTCCCCTGTCCCCCCTTAATCATATTAAAAAAAGACGATACGACATTGATTCTTTCGTGACTTTAACTAAATGCTCTGACAAGACCGGCAATACATTAGCGATCTCTCTGATATTGCGCATGTTAATGGGCGGCGTTGATTATAAAAAATAATAAATAAATATTTCACAACTTCATATAAACTGAGCTGACTCCGAGATAGGTAGCTCAAGCACCTGTGTTACGGATATCAGAACCAACAACGGAATTACAAATATATACATGTAGTTACTTTTTTTTTGTAAGCACATACTATGCATTAGGTGACCCGCTAGCTCGTTTATCGCATCTAGCATAAAAATGCCGGTTAAGTTGAAGGGACAGGTCTATAAATCCATCATTAGACCGGTACTTTTGTATGGCAGCGAGACTTGGCCTGTACTTGAGCGACACAAACAGGAGTTGCATGTCTCGAAGATGAACATGCTTCGGTGGATGTGTGGAGTCACGCGAAAAGACCGCGTGAGAAACTCACGCATACGTGGAAGCCTTCATATCCGTGACATAGCAGACAAACTGCTGGAGAGTCGCCTACGTTGGTACGGTCATGTCCTGCGAAAACCGGACAGCTACGTGGGAAACAAACGTCTGGCCATGGCACCACCGCCGGGTCCCGGCAGAAGGGATAGACCTAAATAGTGTGACTTGACATCACAAGGCATGACGTGCGTGCTAATAAACTGACCACTACGGATGTACAAGACCGCGCGAAGTGGAGGAGTCGAAGTAGGAAAGCGGACCCCGGGCTCCAAAGCGACAGCTTTGGCCGCAACCGGGACAAAACGCTAAGATGATGATGATGAGCATAAAAAATACACATAAAAGAAATTTCTTCCGCTAAAAAGCCCATTGTTTATTTGATTTATCTGTGAACCTGGCATATACACACAACACAACAGATGTTAGCGCAAGAGCGACAGATAAAAAAACTAACAATGCCCGTAAGTGGAGTCAGTTACTAAATAATAAAGTTTAACGACACCTTATTAAGGATTTATTTGTTGCTCCTACCGAATTATTCTATAATTTATTACAAATAACTCTCTCTTATATAAATTGTACATGAAAATTGTAACCCTTATTTCTGTACTTTAAGGGCCATTTTTCTTTGTATTTTTTAACGCAATGTGTGGCTAATAGTTATAACATTTGTTACAGGATTTGATTTTAATGACCCCCATTCAAGTTTTACTCCATTGAAGCATTCAAAAAGTATTTAATATATTGGGTAATTTTAATAGGATTTTTTGGGATTTATTAGTTGACCTTTTTATTGTTGAATATGTGCTTCCGCTTCTGTTTGTTGGTAGTTTAATTGTTATCATGATGATATAAGTCTTCCAATCGAATCAGTTGCTTTTGAGTTAGTCCCGTACAACTATAAGACAACAGCAAACACGGATAACACGGGAACGTGGATACTTACGGTACGGCTGGTCCACAAGTTAAAGGTCGCTCAACGGGCTATGGAACGAGCAATGCTCGGAGTCTCTCTCCGAGGTCGAATCCGAAATGAGGTGATCCGGCAGAGAACCAAAGTCATCGACATTGCTCACCGAGCTAGCAAGCTTAAGTGGCAGTGGGCTGGCCATATTAGCCGCAGAACCGACAACCGATGGGGTAAACGAGTTCTAGAGTGGAGACCGCGTCTTGGCAAACGTAATGTAAGGCGCCCTCTGGCTAGGTGGGGGGACGATCTGCGCAGGATGGCTGGCAAGAGCAAGATGCGAGAAGCCATGGATACATCACGGTGGCGAACAATTGGAGAGGCCTACGTCCAGCAGTGGACTGCGATAGGCTGATGATGATGATGATGATGAAACATGGATAACTCTTTTCTAATGGTTTATTTATACAAGTATCTAATTTCACATTGATATTATCGTAGATTCCTTATCAACCATAATTATTGCAAATCATAACCAACTATCTTTATTTTTTTTTTATTATGGCTCTACCCGAAGATTATTCGCCAATGTCAAGTAACTTATTGAGAATTAGTAGGTAGTCAACAGTCGAAGTCAGTCAAAGTCACAGTCACTCAATAAAACGCTGGTGTTTTACGTTACCGACCTACGGATTCAGCTCACTCTAAAAGCAATCGCGGGTTTTAAGACTCTATTAGGTCCCAGCAAGTTGTCACGAGACTACGCACTCGACACACAATAGCAGAGTTAAAACAATACAATCCAACAATTCTTATTATTACGAATCACGTAATAATAAGACGAAGATCACTTCACTGCACAAATAAACACCACATTTGTACACTAAAAACCACTAGACACAAATTTAAAACCTTTGAATCGCGTCAGCCCACGCGGCTTGTTTTAGCCCTACCCGCCGAATCCTACTATCTTTATCACGCGGGATCTTTTTTCTACCAAACGTCATTTTTCTCTTTTTTTTTTCTTATGTCATTCTGACATTCGACGGATAACCCAAATGTATAGTAGGTACATTTTTGCAAGGAATAGATTGTAATCTTCTTGGTAAATTATTTTAAAGCAATAAGGTATACATTTAATTAACTAATTATAGTAGAAAAGACTGCTAATTATCCTACAATAATTATCATAACCATACCCCATAATTTGAAAGCTTATACAACTGATATATATTTGTACTGACCAAAATTCACGCGTTGGGACTTGGGATATTACAATAACACTGACTGTGGGAGAGCCACGTTTCGGCATGAATGGACTCGACCGGAGTGATTCACGGCGTGAAGCAGCACTGTGCTATGTTTCGCTGCGTCAGTGAGGGTACGATAGGCCCAATCCAAGGAAAGGGGAGTTTAAAGGTTGACAGCCCAAAGGTGACCCCACTGGTGTCGCAGGTGTCTATGGGCGGCGGCAATCGCTTACTATCAGGCGATTCATCTGCTCGTCTGCCACCTATCACATAAAAACTTAGTTTAGTAGGAGGTAGGTACCTAGAGTTACTCGAGGTGAGGTTACCTACTAAGCAGCGAATACACACGAAACTTTCTTTTTAACCGAAAACAGTCTTACTAATAATTATTGTGAAAATTTGTATGGATTCATTCATGGCAGTAATTTTATGATAATTGTATACATATATTTACTTTATATTAATTTATCATCTGTACCTATAGTGGGAAAAGCCTATTATACAGTTAATGATTACTTAAAAATATGTTAAATGCATGTCAACAAAAGTGATACCTAAAAAATGTACATATTTACAAAAAGAAATTGTCTGCCCCATTGGTATTGTCCAACGTGCCCAGAATGCTAGCGGCGTTGCTTCTTTGCATGGCCAACCCTAAACGTTGGCCGAGGTAACTGCCAGCATTCCGGTCCCTAAAGAACTCGATCAGTCGGGCAGACAACTCTTGAAAGAGTTTGCGGGCCTCCGGTCCCCACGGCCCCAGTGTTTCCACGCCAAATGGGGCAAAGCGGTAGCAGCTATCTAAGGCGGAGTACTTGTACCGTTTTCGGGTCTCCGGTGTCCATGGACATTGGAAGGAGCCAGTGTATCCGCGCTTATGATAATTTGAGAAAGATTTTGCAAAGTTTTAATTTAAGGAGTTAGACTTTAATAACATTTTTAAAATCTGATAATGGAATCCAATCCGACAACAGAAGTCAGAAATATAATAATCTCAAACTAAGTGGCCATAAATGTTAATAATAAATTCATAGTGACATCTAAGGTTCAGTAAAGTAAACAATAATTTGTATGATCACCATCTTGTATCAAAAGCAAGTAAAATATGTTGTTAATCCAACGGAAGCTCCTTTAGCAGTCACTGGGGAGTTATTTCACTGAGATACCAAGAAAAAGACAAGATATACATTTTACTCTATGGTGAGAGCGATTGACGACCAGTGGTAGTGAACGCTGCCTCTGGTCCAAGGGTTTTGGGTTCGATCCCCGCAAAGTACAAACACTTGTGTGCATGAACACGTCTGTTTGAATAGATCTTTTTTTTTTTTTTACTGTAGATAGGTAAGCGTTTGACCATATTTTACCTGATGGTAAGTGATAATATGGTCTAAGATGTAGCACGATTACCTAGAAGATACCTATTCACTCGCGCTTTGAAAACCCCCAAATTGATCTGATCTGAGTGTTTTCTAACTATTTGAAGAGTATATACATATTTTTATGATATAGGGGGCAGACAAGCAGACGTACACCTGATGATAAGCGATTACCGCCGCCCACGGACACCAGTCACGTCAAAAAAGTCACAGGTGCCTTTCAAAAAGGTCGGCAGCCTTTTTTTAAAGCCAAATTTACTAAAGAAAAGTATTAAAATGTATATATTTGTAATTCTATTGTTGATTTTGATATCCATTACACGAGTGCTACCTATGTGGAACAGATGCGCAATAATGTTATGGTAGTCGCTGAAAACCAGCGTCGGGGTTGGTCTCTTGGATCAGAACCGACTATTGCTGAGCGGCCGCCTGTTTGGCACATACAGGGATAATGTTGTTCTACTTTTCGTTTATGATATAACCTAGATATAATCTAGGTTTTGTTTATAATTAAAATTTGCTTGTTTTGTATTATGCCAAATAAAGTTCATTCATTCATTCTATCTCTGAGTCAGAACATCGTACATATTATGATGTTGTCAAAATATTATGGTAGTCTAGTGGATAAAGAGTACACCTTTCTAAGGAAAGGGTGTAGTTTTGAATACGGGCTTACTCGTATATATTTTTAAATTCTATTTATGTGTTTATGTGCGTTTTATTTCTACGATTCGATCGCGGTTAGGGAAAACATCATGAGGAAACCTGCACCTTTCGGATAGTTGCTCTTTGATCTGAACGTATAACCATGACTTAGTTAGTCTGGCTCCCGTGTGTTGTGAAGGTCAGACGGTGTCATGGCAGTTGCTTTATTATTACCAGACTCACCATATCCTTGATCTTAGCCCAAGCGTACCCTGGGTGAAGGCAACTTTGGACGCGACTGGGAATATTACGTTAGTTAAGATGAGACTAAGAAAAGGAAATGACGGCATGCGACATTTGGAACGGCCTACGTCCAGTGGACGAAGATCGTCACGTGAAAAAAAAACATACCAGGGCCCACCCGTAGGCCGACGTCTAGTTGGCCGACCTAGGTATCGCTGGAAGGACGTCGTCGAGACAGGTCTGAGCGAGCTCCTGGTCAATAATTGGCAAAAAGTAGCGCAGGATCAACCGAAGTCACGATCTCTTGTTTCGAAGGCCAAGACTCTATTTGAGTCGTTGAGCCAGCTGAGTAAGTAAGTGTGTCCAGCAGTAGACTGTGATTGGCTGATGATGACAAGTAAGAGAGGGTTGGCCTGGTAACGAATTCACTACCGAAATTATATCCCGGACCCTTTCACACGCGCTGTCTCTTCGTAAGATGAGATTTTTTATATAGATTTTTTTAAATTTGTTTACTAGTTAGGAATATAATTCTTACAACATCTCATAGGTTGACCTGATTCTATACTAAGTAGCTTAAGCACTTGTGTTACAGATATCAGACAACAGAGGAACACAAATATATACTTAAATACATATATTACACCCAGACACTGAACAAACACAAGTGTTCACCGCACGAATGTTTGTCCAGGGTGGGGATCGAACCCACGACCTTTGGCGTAAGAGGCAGGGTCACTACCAATTGCGCTATCCGGTCAGAATAGGAGGAATTAGCCGTTATCCTAACCACAACTTCACTGATGGACAGTGACGATAGAGTCTCCTCAGATGTTACGCGTTTGGCTGCTCACTCTAAAATTCTCAAGCATCTTTTAGGCAAACGTTGAGCCTGGAAGTTGGCGATTGAGTATTTCTTCTTAGACCTTTTTACAGAAATGTCTAGATGTCTTAAAGTCTTTGTGTTGCGATGTCTTTCACATCATTATATATATTTGTAATCCCACTGTTGATTCTGATATCCGTAACACAGGTGCTTGAGCTACCTATCTCGGAGTCAGATCAATGTATGTGATGTTGTGAAATATTTATTTATTATTTATTATCTTTTTCAGAAGAGCCTTAAACTATCCTCTCTGTGTATCAGAGCCCTTCGGTGTCTGGGTGATGTTTTGAAATATCCTCCGCGGAGCGAACTGATATCAAACTGAGCATTCAACGGTAGCATAATAGCTCTTGTCCTATAAACTGTGAAATATTGTCGCGAGGTGTAGTATACGCTGGGCCAAGCGATAAATCACGGCTAACGTTTTTTAAAACATTAAATAGGCGTTTGTTGTTTGTAAGTTTAGTAGCTTTTGCCCATGTCTTCGCGTTAGAAAGAGACAAAAGGTAGCCTAACCGTAACAGGCGTGAAGCAGCACTGCGCGAGTGAGGGTGTCGAAGGCCCAATCCAGGGAAAAGGGGGTTTAAAGGTTGGCAGCGCACTTATGACTCCACTGGTGTCGCGGGTGTCTATGGGCGGCGGCAATCGCTTACCATCAGGCGATCCGTATTCTCGTCTGCCACCTACCACATAAAAAAAAGCTTCCATGCCTTCAACTATTTGCATTTAAAAATACCTACAAGTCAAAACGGGCAAACTATGAGACAGATATACACGCTTT
The DNA here is from genome assembly GCA_019059595.1 of Marasmia exigua. Lineage (NCBI taxonomy): Eukaryota > Metazoa > Arthropoda > Insecta > Lepidoptera > Crambidae > Marasmia > Marasmia exigua. The sequence goes on from CM032484.1 coordinate 12,021,022, forward strand.
CACATTTATAATATTAGTAGTTTAAAATTAAAAGAATCATAGATTTTAAGTATAGATCTTAAGATTTACCCGTACTTTTTATCTTTGAAGTCTTAAAATATTTATTTAAAAATAAATTTAGATATACTTCACCTTTAACGTTTTTGAAAACTAGACATAAAAAAGTAACTGATAGCTATACAATATGAAAAGGTACGTTTTTGGACGCACTTAAATGACACAGTCGTCATCTGACCGTGTCATTCAAGTGCGTCCAAGATATGAGAGATGAGATAAGGTATCTCACTTTCGGCCAAATATTTACCCTCCCCTGTCCCCCCTTAATCATATTAAAAAAAAGACGATACGACATTGATTCTTTCGTGACTTTAACTAAATGCTCTGACAAGACCGGCAATACATTAGCGATCTCTCTGATATTGCGCATGTTAATGGGCGGCGTTGATTATAAAAAATAATAAATATTTCACAACTTCATATAAACTGAGCTGACTCCGAGATAGGTAGCTCAAGCACCTGTGTTACGGATATCAGAACCAACAACGGAATTACAAATATATACATGTGTTACTTTTTTTTTGTAAGCACATACTATGCATTAGGTGACCCGCTAGCTCGTTTATCGCATCTAGCATAAAAATGCCGGTTAAGTTGAAGGGACAGGTCTATAAATCCATCATTAGACCAGTACTTTTGTATGGCAGCGAGACTTGGCCTGTACTTGAGCGACACAAACAGGAGTTGCATGTCTCGAAGATGAACATGCTTCGGTGGATGTGTGGAGTCACGCGAAAAGACCGCGTGAGAAACTCACGCATACGTGGAAGCCTTCATATCCGTGACATAGCAGACAAACTGCTGGAGAGTCGCCTACGTTGGCACGGTCATGTCCTGCGAAAACCGGACAGCTAAGTGGGAAACAAATGTCTGGCCATGGCACCACCGCCGGGTCTCGGCAGAAGGGATAGACCTAAATAGTGTGACTTGACATCACAAGGCATGACGTGCGTGCTAATAAACTGACCACTACGGATGTACAAGACCGCGCGAAGTGGAGGAGTCGAAGTAGGAAAGCGGACCCCGGGCTCCAAAGCGACAGCTTTGGCCGCAACCGGGACAAAACGCTAAGATGATGATGATGAGCATAAAAAATACACATAAAAGAAATTTCTTCCGCTAAAAAGCCCATTGTTTATTTGATTTATCTGTGAACCTGGCATATACACACAACACAACAGATGTTAGCGCAAGAGCGACAGATAAAAAAACTAACAATGCCCGTAAGTGGAGTCAGTTACTAAATAATAAAGTTTAACGACACCTTATTAAGGATTTATTTGTTGCTCCTACCGAATTATTCTATAATTTATTACAAATAACTCTCTCTTATATAAATTGTACATGAAAATTGTAACCCTTATTTCTGTACTTTAAGGGCCATTTTTCTTTGTATTTTTTAACGCAATGTGTGGCTAATAGTTATAACATTTGTTACAGGATTTGATTTTAATGACCCCCATTCAAGTTTTACTCCATTGAAGCATTCAAAAAGTATTTAATATATTGGGTAATTTTAATAGGATTTTTTGGGATTTATTAGTTGACCTTTTTATTGTTGAATATGTGCTTCCGCTTCTGTTTGTTGGTAGTTTAATTGTTATCATGATGATATAAGTCTTCCAATCGAATCAGTTGCTTTTGAGTTAGTCCCGTACAACTATAAGACAACAGCAAACACGGATAACACGGGAACGTGGATACTTACGGTACGGCTGGTCCACAAGTTAAAGGTCGCTCAACGGGCTATGGAACGAGCAATGCTCGGAGTCTCTCTCCGAGGTCGAATCCGAAATGAGGTGATCCGGCAGAGAACCAAAGTCATCGACATTGCTCACCGGGCTAGCAAGCTTAAGTGGCAGTGGGCTGGGCATATTAGCCGCAGAACCTACAACCGATGGGGTAAACGAGTTCTAGAGTGGAGACCGCGTCTTGGCAAACGTAATGTAAGGCGCCCTCTGGCTAGGTGGGGGGACGATCTACGCAGGATGGCTGGCCAGAGCTAGATGCGAGAAGCCATGTATACATCACGGTGGCGAACAATTGGAGAGGCCTTCGTCCAGCTGTGGACTGCGATAGGCTGATGATGATGAAACACGGATAACTCTTTTCTAATGGTTTATTTATACAAGTATCTAATTTCACATTGATATTATCTTAGATTCCTTAACAACCATAATTATTGCAAATCATAACCAACTATCTTTATTTCTTTTTATTATGGCTCTACCCGAAGATTATTCACCAATGTCAAGTAACTTATTGAGAATTAGTAGGTAGTCAACAGTCGAAGTCAGTCAAAGTCACAGTCACTCAATAAAACGCTGGTGTTTTACGTTACCGACCTACGGATTCTGCTCACTCTAAAAGCAATCGCGGGTTTTAAGACTCTATTAGGTCCAAGCAAGTTGTCACGAGACTACGCACTCGACACACAATAGCAGAGTTAAAACAATACAATCCAACAATTCTTATTATTACGAATCACGTAATAATAAGACGAAGATCACTTCACTGCACAAATAAACACCACATTTGTACACTAAAAACCACTAGACACAAATTTAAAACCTTTGAATCGCGTCAGCCCACGCGGCTTGTTTTAGCCCTACCCGCCGAATCCTACTATCTTTATCACGCGGGATCTTTTTTCTACCAAACGTCATTTTTCTCTTTTTTTTTTCTTATGTCATTCTGACATTCGACGGATAACCCAAATGTATAGTAGGTACATTTTTGCAAGGAATAGATTGTAATCTTCTTGGTAAATTATTTTAAAGCAATAAGGTATACATTTAATTAACTAATTATAGTAGAAAAGACTGCTAATTATCCTACAATAATTATCATAACCATACCCCATAATTTGAAAGCTTATACAACTGATATATATTTGTACTGACCAAAATTCACGCGTTGGGACTTGGGATATTACAATAACACTGACTGTGGGAGAGCCACGTTTCGGCATGAATGGACTCGACCGGAGTGATTCACGGCGTGAAGCAGCACTGTGCTATGTTTCGCTGCGTCAGTGAGGGTACGATAGGCCCAATCCAAGGAAAGGGGAGTTTAAAGGTTGACAGCCCAAAGGTGACCCCACTGGTGTCGCAGGTGTCTATGGGCGGCGGCAATCGCTTACTATCAGGCGATTCATCTGCTCGTCTGCCACCTATCACATAAAAACTTAGTTTAGTAGGAGGTAGGTACCTAGAGTTACTCGAGGTGAGGTTACCTACTAAGCAGCGAATACACACGAAACTTTCTTTTTAACCGGCTCGTAAGAAGGAAGAAAGAAAAGCCGGTAAAGTGTCTGTGATACCCTCCTTGCCATCACGTATTTCGTCTGCTCGCTTGTCTACTTTTAAGTGAAAAAATGTAATAAGTCCTCTTTAAATAAAGAGGTAAGGTTAAGTATTACCTAATAGTCGCGTACCTCCTACCAGTTCCTACCTTACCTACTTAGGTAGTTTTTTAAAAAGCTGTTAAAATATTAGGTATGTACCAAACAATAACATAATAATAATCATATAATAATAATTCTCACAACATCTCATAGGTTGACCTGATTCCGTACTAAGTAGCTTAACCACTTGTGTTACAGATATCAGACAACAGAGGAACACAAATATATACAAAAATACATATAATACACCCAGACACTGAACAAACACAAATGTGTCCAGGGAAATACGAATGTTTGTCCAGGGTGGGGATCAAACCCACGACCTTTGGCGTAAGAGGTAGGGTCACTAGCAATTGCGCCATCCGATCAGTCAATATAATCCTAATTGGTGATGGCCAGTCGGCCATCCGATACCGCTAGAAAGATGAGGTCGATAAGGATTTGCGCGGACTCTTGGTGGATGACCGACAGGAAGTGGCGCAAGACCGACCGTGATGGAGGCTCTTATTATCGGAGGCCAAGACTCACTATGGGTTACGGCGCCAAACTAGTTAGCTAAATAATAATAATTTATCATTTTTACGTATTTTTAGGGTTCCGTACCTCAAAAGGAAAAAACGGAACCCTTATAGGATCACTTTGTTGTCCGTCCGTCCGTCTGTCAAGACCCTTTTTCTCAGGAACGCGTAGAGGTATGAAGCTGAAATTTATATCAATTACTCAGGTCTACTGTCCCTTTAAGCTGTGAAAATATCAAACTTCTAAGCCAAGCCAATCAAAAGATACAGCCGATTATGTCGATATTTTCAACAAATTTTCGACACTCGCAAAGGAATCAAAACCTACAGGGTACTTCCCGTAAACTCAGAATCTTGGAATTTAGCATGAAGCATTGTCATATAATGCAAATATAGGAAAAATTCCGAAAATCACATTTTTTTAGTTATATAATATAATAAAAATATTTTAATAAAATGACACTTACTACCTTATTTCTAACGAAGGAATAAAGGTATCAAATTGAAATTTATACCAAATACCTAAGTCTACTGTCCCTTTAAGCTGTGAAAAAATCAAACTGCTAAGTTAACGCGATCAAAAGCTGTTTATACCGACACTTCGATTGTAAACCGCTACGTTTGTACGGCGGAACCCTCGGTGCGCGAGTCAGACTCGCACTTGGCCGGTTTTTATTAAACTACAGGATGCTGCAGTACGCTTGAAGACAGACTTTGGACATCCCTAATTTTCAGTTCACCAAAACGATGCTTACAGCCACAAAAACTTTTAAATATTTTGGTTCATTAGATCTGGAATACGAGGTCGCATTTCATACGAATGCCGATAATCGACGGGCAATAAATAACGATTATGACAGCTTCAAAAAAATACGGAACCAGAAAAACTTTATGAATACACACTCTACCATTCATTTGTTCACTCAAAAGAAAATGCTCTCTAATACAACCGAGAAGAGTCTAGTTTCTCTTGCTTGGATACTGTACAATGCTGCGTAGTATATCGATTTTGTAAAGGTAAAACTTTTGAAGGATTTTAAATCTTCTAGGAATAGTAATAAGTTTGGTTATGAATTGTTAAGTTTAAGTGGACGTTGTGAAGTTATGGCAGTATTGCTCCTAATTATAGAAAATGTGTCTCGATGCTAATTATCCATTAGTTTATATGACACAAGAAAATATTTTGGTTAAAATGCTTTCGGGTGTTGAGTAACGTGAGAGATGCGATGATTTCTTCTAGAACAGAAACCAAAATTAACTTTATGAACCACTACCAAGAGTATTTTTTCTTAGGGATGTGTCGAAGAATAAAACCTCTTCCACGGCACCTTTTGAACAGTGACACAAATTAAGAAGAGTAAAAAAAAAGAATTTGATAACAAAAAAACGTACATACCTCAATGACCTTTTTGGTCATTGAGGTATGCAAAATTATTGTGTAATTCAGACGACGTTTTTTTGTCGACATAACAAGTGTAAAAGGTTAAAGAAATTTTAGGAATAACGTTAAAATTCCAATACACTTTTTTATAATGCTCACAGATTCCGTAAAATAGGAAAGTCAATATTCAAATACAGTCATATATAACAGGAAAGTCAATATTTCGCGGTATTACTTATTTATTTACATTGAACTAAATATCTCAAGAGACGCCCTGTTGGTCTAGTGGTTTAAGTACCGATACCGTGCCGTGATCTTTGGGTCCTGGGTTAGATTCCTGGGTCGAGAAAAAAGTGTGTTTCGATTTTTTCGAACATAGCTCGAGTTTGTGATCACCAATCCGCATTTGGTGAGCGTGGTGATTAAGACTAATCCCATCATAGTAGCGATGACTTGATTTCTATAATGGAGGCCTTTGCCCTGCAGTGGGACAGTTTATAGGCTGATACTTTACTTTACTTTTACTAAATATGTCAATGCTTATTTACCAACGCACGTACAACCTTATTTATTTTACCGTATAGATGTATTTTTCGTGAAATATTCAGAAACTGATTACCTTATCCTAACATGTCAAAGGTTCACGCACCCGGACGGTGAGATTTAAGGAATTGGAAGGAAATTGGTTAATTATTGTCGCCATAATTTGTTCCTTATGCCAAAGAAATCATCACAGTATAAATATTTACAGATTCAAGACTTGTGCTTCCAAAACCGAACTACGTTCGATCTACTCTTGATCATAGAGGTTAAATTATAAGAAATCAAAAATAAAAAAATAAATATTCCAAGCAAAACATTAATGAAAGCCAAATAAAAACTCACATAAATACAATTTAAACAATACACACAACACAAGTAGGTATGTAAGTATACTTAAAAAGAACAACAAAAAGGACGGTTTTACATTTTCAGAGGAATCTTAATCAAGAGTATCAATCAAACATACCAATGAGGCAGGTTTACTTCCAAATGTAGCATCAGGTCAGTCGTTCTTGGTCAGGTCTGGTCATTGCCTTAGGATTCGCCTAATTGGAATCCGTACAACAATCTGGTGATCAGCAAAAGGAAAGAAGAATTTTCTCTAATATTACTGTTATTATACATAAAAGTATCAGCCTATAAACTGTCCCCCTGCAAGGCAAAGGCCTCCATCATAGAAATCAAGTTATCGCTACTATGATGGGATTAGGCTTAATCACCACGCTTGCATAATGGGGATTGGTGATCACAAACCCGATCTGTTCGAAAAAATCGAAACCTACTTTTCGCTCGACCCGGTACTTTTAAACCACTATACCCACAGGGCGTTGTAGACCAACAGGATGTTTATTTTCATCATCAGCCCATTTAAGTCCCCACTGCTGGGGCACGGGCCTCCCTCAATCACATGAGGGGTAATTGCCATACTCACCACGTTTGGCAGACGGGTTGGCGAGGGTTTTGATATAAATGCAGAGTTTTCCTTCTCTGGGTTCTGATGATCATGCCAGCAGCTTTACCTTAGTTGCCTTTTACGACATCTCGGTAAGAGTGGGGGTGGCCTATTCTACTCTGCCGGGGACTACTCGGCAATGTTTATTTTAATTGTATTTTAATTATTATACATACTAAAACGTATTTTTTTTACGGACCGGGCCCTCGTCGTATCGTTGTCTGGCTACTGGGTGTTTTTACACTATGTATGGCCACAGACGGGCCAGAAAAAATTGGCGCCAGTCATAGGTCAGTAAATGTCGCCCGACCTGAGCCGATGCCGCCGACTATATCAGCCGTGCCGATATCCTGTTTACGATTGTTTTTTGTCGGTGTGTCGGTGACTTATGGTTGTATTCACACGTTTTCTCGTGTTCGGAAATTTGCAAAGTGTAAGTAACATAAGGACTTATGATAGATAGATAGATAGATAGATAATACGTTTATTCTGCTGCACAAAATTATACAGTTACATAATTAAGTTGTAAACACTAATAATAGTCATAGAGTCTGATAGGTAGAAGCAATTAATGAAATACAAAATATAAGAATAATAATCAGTGAACAATGTTGCAGCAAGAATGGTCCCCGTGTCAGCCTATGCCACAGCAAAGCCATGACGCTGATTTTCAGACGGCGGCCTCAGAGTTTGTCCACGCCAGGGGAGGTGCTACAAATTTCAATAAAAATAAATTGTTAAATTTTGTATTGTGATGGTGTGACAAAAGGTGTAAAAAAGAAAACCGCAGTGTGATACAAACAATTTAAATTTTTTTAAAGTAATTAGAAATGTCATTAATGGGTGGAATGTATTTATTAATAGTGAATCAGATAAAATTAAATTAATATGTAAGTTGCAAATTATTAGATATCTTGTAATGTATATATTGGGGTAAATTGTAAATAAATGGATGGGCAATGTGTTTTTGTTGCATAATGCCGTCTAATAAAAAAGCGTGAGAAAATAAAAACAACGTATTCCAAACTAAGGAGAACACCACGTCCTCGGCGAGTGCATAGCGCTGCGCCACTGCAGAAGCCGGCACCTGGGAGCACACATTATTTCGGCAGACGAGATCAAGAGCTCCCCCATCAGCTCCATCCTCAGGTTTATCCTGGAGCTGGGGCTACATGAGGTGCTGTAATAAGTTTTGGGGCTGCCACAATAGATCTTCTACTGGTCGAAGTGGCTATGAGATGCAATGCTCACCCCATTTCATTTAAATATATATATATATATATATCGTAATTATTCGCTTATTTTGTTGATCTAATATGCTACATGGACTTCATTCACGATACCTACTATGTGTTTTTCGGTATGTAAACGAAAAAAAATAACAGTGTATACATAGACGGGAGGTCTCCTCAAACAAAAAAAACTGCTTAGACTAGAGACAGTAAAGTTAATTTAGCAAGAAAATTAATTAAGAAAATTATTTTTTGTACGCGGATAACCAAAACTATAAGCAAGCAAACAAACTATGTAACTACTAGCAAACAGAGGCACGGACCTAGAATATGTGGTATGTAAATATTAAAAAAAAAAACACCCCAGTAAGTTTCCATCTCGTTTTAGTGTGTATTTTCCTAGTTACGTCCAAAGCCGTCGCTCTGGAGACCGGGGTACCACAGTGATGACACGCACATAAGGCGACGGGATTTCAACCTAGCGTCACCAATCGATATTAATTGTTAGCTACTAAACCAGATCTTTTATAACCAATTTCGGGGTTACAACCTCTCGGCAAACATTATTTATTAAATAACCATGCACAAATGTTGGGTCCGTTTTTGTACGCGAAAAATTGATTCACGCCAAAAGTGGCCGCTTTTTGCGTGAATAAATTTTTCGCGTGCGCGTTCCAACATTTGTGCATAGTTATTTAATAAATAGTATAAGTGTTTGCCGAGAGGTTGTAACCCCGAAATTGTTTAAAATATATCCGGTTTAAGAGCTAAAAATTAAAATCGATTGGCGTGGCTGGTGTGCCCTACCCGTCACCTTAAATAATATTTAAGTAATGGTAAATAGCAATGTAAAGTTTTATACTTTTACTAAATGTAAATTGCAACAATTGCATGAAGATAAAACACTCAGGGCCGATTTCACTGCTCTAATTAAACGCGATCGATGCAAACGCCAAAAACTGAATTTTGTTTAGCGCCTAGTTCAAGTTCAATGGAATTAAATTTCGGCAAAATGAAATTGGCCTTTAGCATCGGTCTAGGTGTGTTTTTTCAACACCTTCATTCATTAATCCATTATGATGGTTTCGTACTTTCGACAATTATATTTACTATTATTTTATAAATAAAAACATCCATATTGTTTTATAAGAGTTTAATGTTAGTTTTATCTTTTAACGATCATTAATTAATGACACAGATATTTTCTATCTCGCATTTTAAACCGTATCAAAGAGTTTTAATGCCATAATTAGGTCTCCGAACTGTTTTGAAGATAATCTTTGATCAATATTCGTCGAAGATGAGGCAAAAAAGATCGGAAACATAAAATTGGCAGATTTACGTAAAAATATGAAAAAGATGGCATTTTGAAAAAAAATAAAAGAATAAAAATTGACATAAAATATTTCCTTAACGGCGTTCAATACAAGTTTTCAGACGTTGCCAGCCAGATCTATGCGTAACGACGATCAATGAGTTCTGCATTCTTTTCTCTTTATCAGTATTTCTACTTAAAATAAGTAGGTTGCTAAAGTAGGTTACCTACCTATGTATCATTTTGATTTCGTCACTTAACTTTGAAAATAATAAAATTTAAACTTTTTTTTACCATTAATCTCTACTTTAGCCGATGATTTGTGAATTATAGAGTCTTGTGACAATGTAATATTGATTTAATTTTTATTAAAGCTATCACCTACAGTCATTTTCTTTTTCTTATCTAGGATGTTGTTGATAATTCCAAATAACCCTGTATTAGTTATGTTCTAAATTCTCATTTTCCAGCCAGCCACAAACCTCACCATAAATTTATTATTTCTAATTTGTTCCAAAAAGATCGCATTGCAGTTATGGAAAGGCCATTCATAATTCAAATTGGGAGCCTAATGGGGTAACGAAGCGTGTCCGTGTACTGGCAGGTAGCCGCCTCGGGTGGCAAAGGCACCGCGATTGTCGACTGCAGATGAAAGTTAGGCCACGTTTACACGATGCATTCAATAAGTGAATACCTAAGACGAGGGGGTAACTGAGAGTCATGAGGGATGGCATGCGTGATAAAAAACTGACCACTATGGATGTCAAATTCCGCGTGAAGCTGAGGAGTTGTAGTAGGAATGTGGGGCTGGGCTCCGTAGCGACAGCTTGGGGACGCAACTGGGACTGGGTAGGATGATGATGATGACCTAAGAGAACCAGCAGGAGTCGGGAGCTGAGAGATGCTCCCAGCTATCAAAGAACTACTCACTCGTACTCATAGTAGGTACAGGCAACTTCATAAAGATAAGAGGTACTAGGCGGTCAAAAACATTAAGAGAAAAGGTGCAAAAATTGTTTTCATTGAAAGTCACCTAAATATTGTATATGTCACCGGAAAATAACAAGATCCGTAAGTTTATTAATTTACTAGGAAGTTTATAAACTTTCGTAGGATTCTAAACGCGAGATAAATTGTATATTTTACGTCTACATTTTCATACATTGATAATCTTACTGAACCCACACGTAAAATAATAAGTAAGCAATATCCAAACGCTACGCGCGATCTGATTGGCATTGTCACTATGAACATTGACCAATCAGAGATCAGTGTGTTATTTTACCTATTTCAAAGATATATTTAAAAGAGTTTGTGTGATTGGTCGAACCATATAAAATTTTACGAATAGATATCCGTTAGTTTATAAATTTACCGTGTGAATGACGTCGGAAATTGATAAATTTACGTAAGTGTGGACCTAAAATAATACAATTTAACTCTCGTTTAGAATCCTACGAAAGTTTATAAACTTCCTAGTAAATTGATAAACTTACGGATCTTGTTATTTTCCGGTGACATATGCAACCAATAAGACAAAAATATCTTCATATTTTACTAGCAGACATGAAATTATAGACTAAGAGATCAATGAGAATTCTGGCACATTGACTTTTCTTATCATCATCATCTTGTTGTCCACGCCCGGTTGCGTCCCAAGCTGTCGCTTCGGAGACCAGATTCCACTTTCTTGCTTCACCATCTCCAGTTCGTACACGGTATTTGGCATCCATAGTGGTCAGTTTATTGGCATATTATAATATCATCCTTCATCATTTTTTTAATGCCAGACGAGCATACGGATCACCTGATGGTAAGCGATTACCGCCGCCCATGGACACCCGCGACACCAGAAAAGTCACAAGTGCGCTGCCAACCCCCCCACCTTTAAAACCCCCTTTCCCCCGGATCGGGCCTCCGGTACCCTCGCTCACGAAACACAGCATAGTGCTGCTTCACGCCGGTTTCTGTGTGGCAGTGGTATCACCGATCGAGCCGGCCCATTTATGCCGAAGCGTGGCTCTCCCTTATTTTTCCCAGGGGAAACCATCATGGCCGTCACCTTCCTACATGTAGGGAACAAGGTGGTGTGTGGGACTCAAACCCTAACTAAAATCCCTGGGGTGTCCATCTCCGCGCAATCGCGGTCGGAAACCCCACAGCCGGGACTAGACCGTACCGCTAATCACGCTCGCCGCTTAACCCCTATTGGCGCAATACGGGCTGTATTGCGCTGTTCATTCAACGCTATACGACCTACCAGGACACCCAGGAATGTTGTCCCCCGCGGAGTCGTATGCCGAGCAAGCCACTCAAGCGTGGCTCTCCCTTTTTTTTTTTGTTTTCCCGGGAGAAATGCATTACGCAGATCCTGCCGCCGGGGGGCGACAGGGTACTGTGGGACTCACCCTCCGGGCCGCTTCTTCTAACATGAAGCGACCTGAGGGCATACCCACTAAAACTCCCGGGGCTCAACCACCCGTGGGTATAGAATAGCGTGGCCCTCCCTCGGTCAACTCTTCTAGCTCTTAACGTCTACCGCTCTGCTAGGACCTCGCGGCGGTGGCGGGGCCAGACATTTTTTTAGTTAAATCTTACTTGCGACTCTTTACTTTATATTCATTCGAGCGGAACTATAACTGGGTTATAGAAATAAAATAAGCGAGTAGGTATACATCCCTAAACAAAATAAGTAAGTACCCAGGTAGGTATCTCAGTAATTCGCGCACGAGCCGTGCGTCCACGCACTGACAACTATAACAAATTGAGAGTTACAAGCTCGACTGTGTGGAGGCAATAATGAACTTCACGAGGCCGGTGGGCATGTATATTTCATCCATTCATGATCTGGAATGGCTTGACGGGTGGTATAATCCGCTTTGGTCAAGTTTCATTCCATCAAATACATTTTTTTTATTGATTATTTTTTTCTGTACGTCTTGGAGGTTTAAGGGTACCCAGTATATACAGGTTGTATTGAGAAAGAACTGAAACGTTCTGAACTTTAAGAGCTGCTCAAATATATTATTGTCTCTGCATTGAACTTGATTTAAGTTATGAATATGTTAAGGTTTTAGGTTAAGTAGCTAAAAATTAAAATCGATTGGCGTCACTAGTGTGCCCTACCCGTCGTCTTAAATTAGCCCAAAAAAGAGCGACAGACTTTTGCAAAACCTTTCATTAACTTTTTTCAGTATTTTTTTAATTCCTTAATATTACATTTTGTCTTACAGTTTTTTTACAGTTTTGTTTTCATATTGAGCCTTATTCTAAATAATACAAAATAAAATATAGGAGTAAAGTAGTAGTTGGTAATTAAAGAAATAAATAAAAATCAGCGGCTGTTCCCCATCTCAACCACTAAGTAAATAAATAACGTTGATAATATAAATAGATAGATAGATAGATAGATACTCTTTATTAAACAACATACAAAACTTAAAAGCTAGGTATACAGAGATACAATGTACAATTTAAATAATAAAAATAAATAATAAAAATAAAATAAAATATCTTTATTTCAACTAAGCAAAGCTTCTTACAAAATTAGTGGCAGGAGCCCCCTTTTAAGCTTCAGAAAGCCTGTGTCAGGAGGCACCGCTCTTCAGTAACAATATACCTACTATGATAATACACAGTGCAATAACTTATACTAGATAATGATGATCACAGGACCCCAATTCTCGGGCTCGTGAAAATATGAAAACATAGATTTAAATTTAATATTGTATAGTTGTGACCGCCGCCATAACTTTGAGAAATGGGGCTCATAAGACCATTTCAGCCTGTTGCAGACCACTGCTACCCATAGGCCTCTCCAAATTTATTTCAACCACCTTTGGGGACTGGTCCGCTTCGGTTTACCTCCTATTTAGCTTTTAATTTTCTTCATTCTATTTTGTGTTGCATTAGACTGTATGACTTGGTATGAGGATAAAAAACCATTGTAAAAAAGTTGGCGATTAAAAAGAGTAACTGGCGAGTTTCTTGCCGGATCTTCTCGACCAGAAACAACTTTCCGAGCCGGTGGTAGAATCGCATTATGTTTATTTATTTCTTTAGTATATTTTATGTATCAACATATATATGTATTAACATGTAAATTATACATAAGTACTTATAAATAGTTTTAAGTCATTCAAATGTATGACGATTTGTAAGTGCTGTGTACAAGCCTATGCAAATAAAGAATTATTTGATTTTGATTGATTTTGATTTTGAAATGCGACTCCGATTGATCTTTGGCATCTCGCATCCTGGTCACATATAGTGGTCGTGTTCACCTATTGCCGCTATCACCAAGCAGAACTAACCCTCAAAGTAAGTGGCTTAAACTCGTCGCCAAATATTGTACAATATTTACCACGCTCCAAGTTATTTACGAGTGCGGTATTTAATTTCGCCACAAAAGCGCCGCCGCTAACGATCAAGCTGGCCCTTTTTGTACCGAACTTGGCGCTTTATGTACATTTTTAAATTAGGGCCTAATCCACGAATCTGAGTTGTTAAGTGATTTTGTTAGATTAATGGGGATGTGATATGGGGTCCTTAATAAGAGTTTATTTGTAGCTAATGAGCAATCTTATCTTTTTATTTTTTAACGCATTTAATGGTACGATGTTGGCAATGATCATATAAATATGAAGGTAAAATTAGAACCACGGGCTCATCAGTAGGCACCTATGCTTTTTAGACCTGTTAACAAACAAAAAAGTAACTTACTGAACAATATCTTATCTATCTTTTTTTAATTCAAATTTAAATTAAAATTTCTTTATTGCAGACAACATACAAAGGTCCATGGCTTAGTACAATTATAATTTAAAAAAACCTTAATAATAGGGTGAGTAAATAGGTACTTAGAGAGTTTTTATTTTATTTATTTATTTAAGTTACTCATTGTACCATGTACCTTAGGGGCACTCGTTGCAAACTCGACCCGGCGGATGTGCCCATTGAAATTTCGGTCATGGTTCGCACGTAGTGCCTTATCATAGGTGCATGCAGATCATCTGCCAACCCTCAAGATGCTGTTGTCGCTTCCGCACTCGATTTACCAGTGACGCCACTTTCTTTCTCACAAGTGCGTGAAAACCGTCTACTTCTGCTTGCGCAAACATTCCGGATGCACTGCAAAAGCGAGGAAGTCCCAACATCACCCTAAATATGTTATTATATTGGATACGAAGAGCATTAAGCGATCTTTTCGTATAATTCATCCACAGACCACCCGTGTATAGATTTTGACAGTAACCCTTAAAGAGCGTTAACTTGGTCCGAACAATGAGCGAATCTGCTGGCCAGCATGTTGCCACGGACCGCCAATGCTCTTCGTTCCTTTTCCACGTCTATATCGTCTCTAAGGCGTTTTTTTAAAGGAACATAAGACAAGATTATAATTTTTGCCTGTCTTGTAATTGTGTACCTAACAACCAACTGGTAATTTTGTACCTGTTTTATTTTGATATTTTTTGTATCTTATTAATTCCGAGGCAGTAACCTTCGGTGGAGCAGTGGTAAGTGAGCACTTCAAAACGACGGCTACGCAATTGGTCCCGTGGTTGATCCCCGGTTCGGGCCAAAAATTTGTACCTATGTTTTCGGTGAGAAATTCTTAGTGTCAGCCCGGAGTCTGGAAGTTGGCGGTCTTGTACCCCGTGCCTCGGAAAGCTCGTTAAGCCTTTGGTCCTGCGCCCAATCTCTATCCGGTCGTATCACCCTGGTGCCTAGCGGAATATGAGAGTAAGGCAATAGAGAGTGAACTTGTGTTTGCACACACTTGGGCACTATAGTATATCCTGCGCACGTAGCTGATAATTGAGATTGGCCGCCGTGGCCGTAATAGGTTGGAGGTTTGATATTAATTCTATTGATTACACATAATTGGATAATCCCATGATACTCGTATAAAATAAAATGTGCTTATTTCCCATCAATTTAATTTTAATAGGAAATAAGGTCACAAATATACCTATGTGATGATTACTATAATTTTATTTAGTATAAACGATGGCTAATGAAAAGACCTTAGGTTTCATAAATCAATTTAGTATTAGTAAGATACAAAACAACATTTTAGGACAAACTTAGGTACCTATTTTTTCTACCGATGTTACATATTTTTAACCGTCTTTGTTAGATTAAAATAAAATTCTAACAAAGACGGTTGAAAAGCTTGACGGCATAGTTTTGCATCAACGCGACCGAACTGATTATTTTCTATGGAAAGGACTTTTTAGGGTTCCGTAGCCAAATGGCAAAAAACGGAACCCTTTAAGATTCGTCATGACTGTCCGTCTGTCCGTCTGTGTGTCCGTCCGTATGTCACAGCCACTTTTCTCCGAAACTATAAGGACTATACTATTGAAACTTGGTAAGTAGATGTATTTTGTTAACCGCATTACGATTTTTACATAATAATTAGAAAAAATAAAAATAATTGGGGGTAAAAAAATAATCTCCATAGTTGAAACACAATACTTTGCGCAAGAAACGCTCCCAAAGTGTAAAATTGTGTCCCTCCCCCCCACCCCCCTCTCTAACTTCTATAATAAATGAATTATAAATCTAAAAAATATATATGATATACATAATCATGAAAACTAACAACGAAAATTGGTTTGAACTAGATACAGTGAGTAGTTTTTTTTAATACGTTATAAACCATAAACCGCAATTTACCTTCCATATAACTTACTTACTGCTACGGAACCCTTCATGGGCGAGTCCTGACTCGCAATTGGCCGGTTTTTTCATGTATAACCATGTTTTTCGAAAAAAAAAATTATTCAGCAGTAATATTTTCTTGAAACTTTTGATGACCAAAATCAAATACCACACGTGACAAACTGTTATTCGCTGCCAGAGTGAGGGTGCTGGAGGCCCAATCCGGGGTAAGGGGGATTTAAAGGTTTTCAGTGCACTTGTGACTCCACCGGTGTCGCGGTTGTCCTATTGCGGCGGCAATCGCTTACCATTAGGTGATCCGTCTGCTCGTCTGTCACCTATCACATAAAAAAATAATTTAGTTGGTCTGGTTCCCCGGTCAAAGGGTTTGCGAAGTTCAGACGACAGTCGCTTCATTGTAAGTACCAGACTCCCCAAATCCTGAGTCATGGTCTAAGCGTACTCTGGGCTCCAAAGCGACAGCTTTGGACGCAACCGGGAATAACGCGGTAAGATGAGAACCTTTAAAAATGTCAAATGGTTACTACTACTGCTGCTACTAGTGCTGCTTCCAGCTTTCTGTGAGGCCGTGGTATCACTCGATCGAGCCGGCCCATTCATGCCGAAGTGTGGCTCTCCCACGCTCAAAAAAATATTAGACGTTACAGAAACTATTCGACACGTTCAGGTTTCATCACGATGTTCTCCCTCGCCGCCGAGCTTATGGTAGAAATACGCACACAGATTAAAAAAAATCCTTAGGTGAAAGCTCGGATTCGAACCACGACCCCCTGCATGGGAAGTGCTTTCTTATCCACTGAGCGATGGTAGCTCCACTGGGATTTTTAAAGGTGACTAGTTTTACTTGGACCTCCGTACCGATTCGGCGTGTATTAGCATAAAGTTGTCGCGCGCAGACACCAACAAATGCGCTTATCGCGCGCAGGCTCAGAACACGCGCCTTAATTGCTCATCAATATACGACCTAATAAGGGCATAGGGAAGGGCCACGTACCGATCGCTACCGGTTATGTCAATATTAACGTTGTGTGCCCCATCGAAATATGTAGGTAAAGGAATAGAAATAGAAAAAATTATTAAGCACACAAGAAAAATATTACATAAAACTTACAAATAGATAGTGCACTTGTATTTGCGCACACACTTGAGCACTATAATATATCCTGCGTAGATGGCAGATCGTTGAGATTGGCCGCCGTAGCCGTAATCAGTTGGAGGATTTTATAAAGTTGTGTTGGTAATTGTGTGTATGTGTGTGTTCGGTAATTAAATGTGTTCAAGTGTACCTATATCTTTGTGTGTTTGTGTGTAAATCGCCCTTCAGAAATATAGGACCTAATGCAAAAAACTAAATTTGGGAAACAGCCAATAAAACTTCGTATGTCACGACATTAAATAGGAAATTAATGTTATCTAGACATTGTATACAAAGAGGTTATGTTTTAAGAGTTGCATATCTTACTATGCATATTGATCTACACATTATAAATAAAAATAGTCTCTTTAATTCTGAAGGTGCGAAATGTATTCAAGTGTGTGCCGCGTGCGAGTGTGTGTAAAAGAGCGTAAGTGTGTATAGAAAAAGCTGTGAATGGGATTTAGTGACCTTTTGCAATTCATATCTTTCTTGTATCTTACCGGTATGCTACCGGTATGTATAAGCGACACCAGGCATTATAACGGGTTGCTTAATTAAGATGTAGGTAGAAGTCGAAACCCATACCACTTCAGCGAGGTGTAAGTCCAGAGGAGACAGGGCGACGTTATATCGCCGAAACTGTTTTGTTTTGTGGTGGTGTGGTGTTTAAACTTCTGGACTGGGATGGAATTGGCATCAATATAAATGACGAATACATGATGCACCTTCGATTAGCCGATGATATCGTAGTCATGGCGAGACCTTGGAAGACTTAAGCACAATGCTCGATGACCTCAGTAGAGTCTCCCAACAAGTGGGTCTTAAAATGAACATGTGCAAGACAAAAATTTGTCGAACTCCCATGTCGTACCCACTCCTGTAAAAGTTGGAAGCTCTATACTGGAAGTTGTGGACGAGTATATTTACCTGGGACAAAATGTTCAATTTGGTAAGTCCAACTTCCAGATAGAGGTGGATCGACGAATACAACTCGGCTGGGCAGCATTCGGGAAGATACGCAGCATATTTTCGTCCCATCTACCGCAGTGCCTCAATACAAAAGTCTTTAATTATATATCTATAAAGTGTATTGCCAGTGATTACATACGGTACGTGGCCGCTTACAATGAGCCGCTTAATAAGGCTCAAAGTAGCGTAGAGAGCAATGGAAAGGGCTATGCTCGGAGTCTCGGGCAGAAAGGTCCTGGAGTGGAGGCCGCGTACAGGAAGCCGAGAGAAGGCCCCCAAAAGGAAGACCGACGATCTGGTGAAGGTCGCAGGAATCATTTGGATGCGGGCGGTACAGGGCCGATCTGTGTGGAGATCATTGGGGGAGGCCAATGTCCAGCAGTGGACGTCTATTGGCTGAAATGATGAGAGCGTGGCGCATACCCGCTAACGAGTCGCTAACACATCGCCCGGGGAAAGCAAGCCATACAGTGTAACTTGTATCCTACCGGTACGCTACCGATATGCACAAGCGACACCTGGCATAATACCGGTCGCTTAATTAAGATGTAGGCAGAGCGTGGCGCATGTTCGCTAACGAGTCGCCAACACATCGCCCGGGGAACCCAAGCCACACAGTTTCAAGTGAGACGCTGTAGGGGTGGGTACTCATTAGTGATACTGGTTCAGTTTATAATGAAGTTTAAATAATTAAATTTGATTTGAGTACCTTACTCAAATTTACTGACTTACCACGTTGTTTACTGTCGTGAGTTCAATTGCCACCTTATAGATAAACATTCGTGTCATGTACAATTGTGTTCACTGTTTGATATCCTGTGTTAGGATATCAAACAGTGAACACAATTGTATGTATATAATTGTTCACTGTTTGATATCCTAACACAGGTGCTTAAACTTATTATGGAATTAATTAATTTACGTAAAGTTCTTACTTAGATTGTTATCAAAGGGAAGATATTTTATAGATGCACGGTAGGTATAATGGATCACCTTAACTTGACGGTAAGCAAAATGAAGATCCTACGTTGATTGACATTTTAGTTTTAAACAAACCGATCCTTTTGATATTCCGGCTCGACCGGAGTGATACCACCTCGGCCTGACAGAAAACCGGCGTGAATCAGCACTGTGCTGTGTTTCGCTGCGTGAGTGAGGGTACCGGAGGCCCAATCCGGAGCAAAGGGGGGTTTAAAGGTTGGTAGCGCACTTTTAACTCCACTGGAGTCACCGGTGTCCATGGGCGGCGGTAATCGCTTATCATCAGGTGATACATCTTCTCGTCTGCCACCTATTACATAAAAAAAAGAAAACCGTAACTTTAGGGTAGGTAGAAAATATACTTAAATGTCATGAATATCTTCTGACAGACCCTGGGTGAAATATTTTAAATAAAGTGATCAACTGATTAATGCGTCTTGTTGTCTATAACATATATTATTAAACCAGTACCTATATTCATTCCTGCCGGAAAGTTGACAGTATTTAGTCTACACAAGTGATGTTATGGGATAACAAAATAAACACAGTGTATTTTTAATCGAAGTCAATAACTAAGTGAAAGTCCCCTCATGTGCGCGCACCTTTACCCGGAGGAAGCAAAATGCTAATGGAGATTGTGGCCGGGATTGCTTAATTAAACCTTATCTTAAATGATTACCTACTAGTTCAGTTTACCGTGGACTTTTTGTGTAAGGGGCCAGCTATAAGTACGAGAGAAAATGAGAATGTTATAAATTAATAAATATTTCACAACATCACATACATTGATCTGACTCCGAGATAGGTAGCTCAAGCACCTGTGTTACGGATATCAGAACCAACAGCGCAAATACAAATATATAAATATAACACATTTTTTTTAAATATATACTTATAATACATAAAAACACCTAGACCAATACAAACAGAAATGTTCATGGACACAAATGTTTTTACTGCGCGGGGATCGAACCCAAAACCCTTGCACCAGAGGCAGCATTCACTACCACTGATCCAAACGGGTCGTTGGATTGTGTGATAGGCCAGCTCGTATAAAATCCTCCAACCGATTTCGGCTAAAGCGGCTACTCAATGATCAGCCACTTACGCAGGAATTATAGTGCTCAAGTGTGTTCACAACCACAAGTGCACTCTCTATTACCTTGCCCTCATATTCCGATGGGTCGCCAGTTTGATACGACCGGAGAGGGATTGGGCGCAGGACCAACGGCTAACGTGCTTTCGGAGGCACGGGGGTAGAAGCCCGCCAACTTCCAGACTCCGGTCTAACAACGAGAATTTCTGAATAGAAACACTCTAGTACAAATATTTGGATCGCCCAGGGATCCCAAGTGCAGCCGTCGCTTGAAAGTACGACGCACTACCTATAGCGGCAACGAGGCAGTGCTTTCACCATCATCATCATTAGTCTGTTGCAGTCCACTGCTGGACATATGTCATTTTTGACGGTTTCCAAATTCCCTTCAGTAAGACTGTTACAAACTTAGGTATACACATCGATAGCACATTATCCTGGACAACACAGGTTACCCAGGTTAGTAAAAAAATGTTCGCTGCAGCTGGAGCTCTTAATCGACTACGCAACTTTATACCCATACCGACCAAAATTGCACTTGTACAAGCTCTTATTTTTCCCATTCTTGATTACGCAGATTGCTGTTACTCCAACCTAATACCCGGAGTCAAAGTTAGGCGCAATTTACGTGAAAGATAATGAAGTTGACTTTAAAATTTTTAGCGCTTCGGTTTTCTAGCGTACCAAAATAAGTACCTAGCTATTTCACTGACTACATATGGTCCGATTTTCCGATAATAGGTACGCGTAAAAGTTGGTGAGCTTCGATTTCTTAGCGCACCAAAATCAGTAGCTATTCACTGATTATGGTCAGATTTGCCGATAATAGGTGCGCGTAAAAGTTGGTGCGCTTACTTTGGCTATCTTTAAACTTGGTGTTCCGAACGTGTAGTTCTGGATGGCCCCTAACCGACCAATTACAGTATTGGAGATAGGTATTAAATACCCGGAGTCAAAGTTAGGCGCAATTTACGTGAAAGATAATGAAGTCGACTTTAAAATTTTAAGCGCTTCGGTTTTCTAGCGTACCAAAATCAGTACCTAGCTATTTCACTGACTACATATGGTCAGATTTTCCGATAATGAGTACGCGTACAAGTTGGTGAGCTTCGATTTTTTAGCGCACCAAAATCAGTAGCTATTCACTGATTATGGTCAGATTTGCCGATAATATGTTGTAAAAGTTGGTGCGCTTACTTTAAACTTGGTGCTCCGAACGTATTGTTCTGGATGGCCCCTAACCAACCAATTACAGTATTGGAGATAGGTATTAAATACCCGGAGTCAAAGTTAGGCGCAATTTACGTGGAAGATAACGCGGATTAGTGGTTTTTAACTGTTATTTGGTAGGTATTTATATTGAGCTTTAATTATCAGAGAGGGAGGTTGCTCAGTGGATAATCATGCGCATTCTAGACGGGAGGGTGTAGGTTTGAATTCGAGCAGGATACTTATAGACTTTCCTTTAAGATCCTGACGGTCTAGTGGTTTAAGTACTATACACCGTGGGAGAGCGACGCTTCGGCATGAATGGGAGTGATACCACGGCGTCACAGAAAACCGGCGAAAAGCAGCAATGTGCGGTGTTTCGTTGCGTGAGTGAGGATACCGGAGGCCCAATCCGGGGAAAAGGGAGGTTTAAAGGTTGGCAGCGCATTTGTGACTCCACTGTTGTCGCGGGTGTCCATGGGCGGCGGCAATCGCTTACCATCAGGTGATCCGTCTGCTCGTCTGCCACCTATCATATAAAAAAAACTATTTTTTATCAACATCTTTACATCTTTAAGTGGCCCGATGGCGGATTCAGCAATAACCCTGCCAGATACCCCAGTGTCATGGGTTTTTTCCCCACCCTGGACCTGCATAAACACCGCCGAGTGAATGGTAGTTTTTTTTTTTATGTAATGGGTAGGCAGACGAGCAGACGGATCACCTGATGGTAAGCAATTGCCGCCGCCCATGAACACCCGCGACACCAGTGGAGTCCCAAGTGCGCTGCTAACCTTTAAACCCCCCTATCCCCTGGATTAGGCCTTCGGTACCCTCACTCACGCAGCGAAACACAGCACAGTGCTGCTTCACGCCTGTTTTCTGTGAGACCGTGGTATCACTCCGATCGAGCCGGCCCATTCATGCTGAAGCTTGGCTCTCCCACGGTATAGTAATACGCTTATAGATTAGAAAAATCCAGAGGTCATCCAGAGCTCGATTCGATCATAGCTCGGGTTTGTGATCAAATTACAAATCCGCATTGAGAAAGCTTGGTGATCAATAATATCCTCCAACCGATTACTACTACGGTGACCGATTCGTAACGATCAGCTCCGTAAGCAGGATATTTATAGTGCTCAAGTGTGTGGGCAAACACAAGTGCACTCTCCATTCTCTTACCCTCATATTCCGATCAGATACCAGCATGACTCGACCGAAGAGGGATCGGGTGCAGGACCTACAGCTTAACGTGCTTTCCGATGCACGGGGGTACAAGACCGCCAACTTCCAGACTGCGGGTAAACACTTAGAATTTCTTACCGAAAACTTAGGTACCTGACCCGAGAATCGAACCCGGGACCTTTAGCGTAGCCATCACTTTAAAGTGCGACCCACTGCGCCGGCAGTCATGGCGTGGTGATTAGAATAGAATAGAATAAGCATTTATTTGGTAAACACATCACATGACTTTTACAGAAAAGAGAAAAATAATACAAGGTAGAACGCGTGCGGATAAAGAATGGGATCAGAAATGGCGGCGCATATATTCACTTCTCGCTTGCACACATATTTGCGTCTATACTCGCACTCGTGGGGTGCGAGTATAGACGCAAATAGTGTGCGAGCGAGAAGTGAATAGATGCGCCGCAATTTCTGATCCCATTCTTTATCCGCACAGGTTGTAAAAACACTTTCCGTGATATGTTACCAAAATGGTTGCCACTCAGCAGTATGTCACGGCGCCGGAACGCTGGTATTCTGTCTAATCCCATAGCAGTATCAATGACTTGATATCTATGATGGTCGCCAATGTCCTGCAGTGGGTCAGTATATACTGGCTTTTATTTTATGATAGGATTCGACCCCACAACCTCCCATTCGTAAGGCGTACGTTATCCACTAAGCTACCGCGCTTCATTACTCTTTGTGGAACTTCAATTAGCAATACTTAAGCAATAATCGGCGTAAACCTCCCTTTGTCTGCAGAACAATGCCTTACACAGCCTCTGACTGATGCAAATGAAGTCCAAACATCTATGTTTGCATACTAAATGTATGTACAGAGAACCTTACGTTAAGTTACTACAATCTTCCAATTTTCATCATACGATTCTCATCTTTATTTTTAACTCTCTTAAGGCGAGAACCGCATGAACTTTGACAGATTTGTAGTTACGCGTGAGCCTGTAGAAGCTGTCAGCTCGCTTGTAAAATTACAAGGAAAATATTGCCTTTTATTTTTCAATACATAATCAGTTTGTGGTTAAAGACAAGTGCATGCTTCTGTGAAAGACGTTTATTGAATATTTGTGTATTAGTATTTGCCTTTCGCTTTTTTTACCCGACTACAGCAAAGTCAAAAAGGAAGGGTTATGATTTTAGCAGTCTATGTATGTAAGTATGTTTGTATGTTCCAAGATTCTGCCTCAGATGATTTTAATGAACGAGGTACCTATTTCAACAACCAATTTAATGAGATTGTGTAATTTTGGTGATCCTAAAGAAATGACTTTATTCTTTCTTCTGTGATGCTTCGTTTATCAGTACTTGCTACTAACAACCATTTATCCTACAATACGACTTTGTTAAAAAATATGAGCAAATCATAGTATGGAACAAATTACATTTTGATATGAGTATGGAATATCTTTGTCATAACTAAAATTGAAAAATAGAACATCAAAACAAACGAACGCGGTAGTTCCTTTTAAAAGCGAATGCGACCTCCAACGTCCATTAAACGCAGGCGGGCCACAAAGCGCGCTAATGCCCGGCACACGTCCACAGACGGCAGCTAAAAAAGAAATTATTCTTAATTCAAAATTCAAAATAAATATCCCACCATTCGGATTCGAAAAAGAAACCGTCACAATGAGATCGGCTCCGAAGACGGTCAAGCAGTCATTTAAAATATATTGAGTTGGTCGACAAAGAACCGATTGTGAGTAAGCGAGTATAAACGTGAGGTTTTTCTACGGTGAATTAGTGTAGTAATTTCCAATAGGGTCTAATAAATCTTTGCTATAGGTGACTTGAGTGTCCATTGATTTCTCGAGTAGGCGTGATTGTCAAGGGTAATCTTCATAAATTTCATGTGAGATATCGTAAAGGATGGTTATGACGCGTCCATTTTGCTAACAATCAGTCATTGAAGTCGTTGGTTGTAACAATTTTGAGTTATGTTCTCTTCGTAATAGATATTATTGTTCGGTGCTTTTGAGATGGGGGCTTTATGAGGTATTCTAATCAAAGGCTCATTGCGAAATGAAAGGGGCATCGTCTGTATTGAACTCGTCATTTGGTATTTTCTTTTTACTTTGGCTTTTATTTTGTGCCTATTTACTTCTAAAAATGGCTGATCCTACCAAAATTAATGAGCTTTCGGCGTGCATGAAAATAGAACAGATGCAATTTTCTGAGGATGTTTGACATTATCATCTTAGTGTTAAATCTCGGTTGCGTCCCAAACTCGTCCTTTGGAACTCTTCGGGGTCTGCTGAAAGAAGAAGTGTTTTGACACATCTTCTTCCCGGTTTGGAGCCCAGGGTACGCTTAGACCATGATTCAGGATTGGGGGAATCTGGTAATTACAATGAAGCGACTGCCGTCTGACCTTCGCAACCCCTTTAACAGGGGAACCAGACCAACTGAATCATGATTACACGTTTCAGACACTTTTTCCGAAACGTGCAGGTTTCCTCACGATGTGTTCCCTCACCGCCGAGCTACTGGTTATAGTTGAAATACGCACATAGATTTGAAAAAAACCATTGGTGCATGCTCGGATTCGAATCTCGACCACCTGCGTGGAAGGCGCGTTCGTAGCCATTGAGCTACCATCGGTCAGCATCTCTTTAGATGATTTACGGTAAGTAAGTACTATATTCAATTTTTGAATTAATTTTGAATTTTTGAATGTTGACATTAAATTGTTTTTTTTTGTGATAGGTGTCAGTAGAGCGGACGGATCGCCTGATGGTAAGCGATTGCCGCCGCCCATGGACACCCGTGACACCAATGCAGTCACAAGTGCGCCCAACCTTTAAAACCTTTCCCCCGGATTGGGCCTCCGGTACCCTCACTCACGCAGCGAAACACAGCAGTGCTTCTACACACTAAATGCGACAGGGCGGTGTCGGGTAGCAGCGACATAGCCAAAGAAGCTATTCTCTGCGATCGCCAACCCGCATGCCCAGAATGGCGGGAAAAGGGATCTGGCGCAGGACCAATGGCTTAACGTGCTTTTCGAGAAACGAGGGAACGAGACCGCTAACTTCGAGACACCGGAAGGACAATTCTAAAACGAAAAATTTAGGTTTGAATTTTGGTCCGACCCCAGGATCAAATCCAGGACTGCCTTCGTGCTGCTGTGGTTAGGGAACGCAATTGAAAGCTCTGCATTTCAAATTTAAATAAACAGCGAGTAAAATTATTTCGTCATGGAGTTTGAGTAAGAAGAAATGAACGAAAAAAAAATTTTATCGTTCATTTCTCCTATCTCCACAAGTATCTTCACTAACTTACGATCATTCGGACCACACCAGGTTGATTCGATTCGATAGATCGCCGACACAATCGATTGATTTATAATCGGCTCGGCTGTGATGAGTTGATTGTGTGTTACCGTGTGGATATGCTTGTAATGCGGCTTTCAATAGTCGGTGAGTGGTTAGAAATATTTGAACGCCTACTTTTCGTTATACAAGTGAATTGGATCCCCCACAAACATGTGGGGGATCCAATTCTCAAAAGAGACATTCAACAACATTCTCAAAAGTTCTAACTCCAAGTATTCGTAACAACGAATACTTTGAGCGAGAACTTTTTGTACATTCATAGTAAATAATCTGTTGTCCGCTACCTTTAATGCCGTTAACTAACAATCAACAATTATAAATATAAATAAATATTTCACAACATCACATTGATCTGACGTTGAGAGGGGTAGCTTAAGCACCTGTGTTACGGATATCAGAATCAACAGGTGGGGTTACAAATATATTCATTAAAACACTTTTATTTTGTAAATACATACTTATAATACATAGAAAACACCCAATCCAAACAAACAGACATGTTCATGCACACAAATGTTTGTTTTTCATACTGTGCGGGGGTCGAACCCGCAACCCTTGGGCCAAAGGTAGCGTTCACTACCACTGTTCCAGACGGGTCGTCAATTTTAACTTTTAATACCATACGATCCAGAAAATAAATGCTGAATCTAACCATGTTTCCAAAAAGTTCCAAATTGTTTTTTTTTTTTAATAAAATAAAGTAATTTAATTTTAAAATGTAACATCAGCATACACATTTACCACCTAATTGTTTTCTTCTTTGATTGTTTAGATCTTGATGTAGTACTTTAGTAATTTTGAATAGAAATTTTGCAGTTGTATTCTTTAATAGGTTGTATAAAAGTTTTAAAACACCAATTTACTGCCTGACTTAGCGCGCAACTCAGCCCATGTTTCCAAAACGTTGGGGTTAAATAGCATTACCACTGTATTATAATATACCAGTAGCTTCATTATACGACCAACATTTCTCTGAAGTATCACCGTTGATGTAATGGTGATCGGGGTGGATGGGGGACGGTAAGTTTTTTTAATTTGTTTTTGTTTCCTGGTTTCTTTAATTGGTTATTGTATATTGGTTGTTTTGTGTTCAACTGAACGTCAATACAAAAATTTGTGTAAGTGATACGTACATTATCATGATACAAGATGTTGTTTCATAGATATAAATTATAGTTTCGTTAGCAGAGCTGCGCTGCGCCATTTATATTATTATTGCATGCTTTAGTTATATATCTCATTTTAAGTGAACTGTATTTTTACTAAGTTCTTATGAGAATAAATTCTTTAAACCTAAGTTTACCTGAGCGCCCAATTAGACATTTCAAGTTCTGGGGGAATGGGAAAAGGTTGGCTGCTCACTTGTGACTCCACTGGCGTTGGGGTCCATTGGCGGTTATCTCTTCCATCAGGTAATTTGTTTTATCTGCCACCTATCAAGTAAAAAAAAATATTGTCGGATATCTCTCATTTTTTTTCTCCTTTATTGGCCGTCTTTTGTTTTTGTTGGCTAGAGTATCTTTCATATAGGATCTTATTTATACCTATGTGGGTCACTGACTTTCCTCACAGTGTGTTATAGCTTAAGTATTCCTAATTGAGGCTAGGCGTAAAAGCGTTCTTAGCGGGCCAAAGATTAAGAAGCAGATAAAGCGTTTTAATCCAACCATTGCACGCAGGATCAGCACATTGAACCCTTCCAGAACTCTTCGTTTCCAGCGCTCCTTTTTTCCGCGCTCGTGCAAACTCTGGAATGACCTTCCAGCCGCGGTGTTCCCTGATCGCTATGATATGTCCTTTTTTAAACGAGGTTTGAAAAGAGTTCTTCTCTCACGGTAGGCAGCGGCATGACTCTGCTCCGGCATTGTTGATGTCTATGAGCGGCGGTTACCGTTTACCATCAGATGGGCCGCAAGCTCGTCTTCCTACTATTAGCAATAATCAGCAGTGGACGGCGATAGGCTGATTGATTAATTTATTGATTCCTACCATAAGTCACAAAATAGACTGACGCAATGCCGTCGTGTGATTAACATAGACATGCACCCTAAAAGGACTGTGCCTTTTCATAAAAAGTCATACCTTAAAACCTGCGCGAAGCCGATAGTACTGGGGTGACATACTATGCGATAGGGCGATGTTCTTTCTCTACCGCACCCGTATAGAATCTGCGTCGGGGCCGGTTGGATCTCTTTCAAACTTTGTGACGTTTTTTCCGAAAATGGCTCATTCCACTGACTTCTAAATCCATGAAAGCAGGCTACACACACATATATGCGCGTGTGTAGAGATCTTGGCGTTGCTCGGCGTAAGACAAAGACAGACTGGAACTGGTGCGGGAGAGGCTGCTTTTAGAAAGCCTACTTTAGATTCGATTTTTGACATTATTAAACCGTGAATAACCAAGCTATGGTATGAATGGGCCGACTCGACTAGAGTGATACCATGGCCTCGCAAAAACGAGTGAGGGTACAGAAGCCTATGAGGGAAGTGGAGTTTGGAGGTGATGCGACTCCTTTCTGCCACCTATCAGATGCAAAAGACTGTGATTATCTGACGCGACTACTCCTCATCCTCGTCTTAGCGTGTAATTTCCAGTTGCGTCCAAAGCTGTCGCTTCGGAGCCCGGGGTACGCTTCGACCATCATCCAGGATTCGGGAAGTGTGCTAATAATTACAATGAAGAAAAAAATTTATTGCAAATACCTTAAATCTATTACAAACTTATGGGCATAATCTTACATATTAGTACTTATATTTGAAATTGAAACCGAAACGTGGCCGCTTACAATGTGCCGATTAAGGAGGCTCAAAGTCACCCAAAGAGCAATAGCGAGAGCTATGCTCGGAGTCTCCCTGCGTGATCGTATCAGAAATAATGAGATCCGCAGGAGAACTAAGGTTACAGACATAGCCCAAAGGATTGTATGCCTCAAGTGGCAATGGGCAGGGCACATAGCGAGGAGAACAGACGGCCGTTGGGGCAGAAAGGTCCTGGAGTGGAGGCCACGCACAGGAAGTCGCAGCCGTGGCAGGCCCCCCACAAGGTGGACCGACGATCTGGTGAAGATCGCGGGAATCCATTGGATGCGGGCGGCACAGGACCGATCTGTGTGGAGAACATTGGGGGAGGCCTATGTCCAGCAGTGGACGTCTATTGGCTGAAATGATGATGATGATGATTTGAAATTTTGCCTGATTCTAGGATACCCTGTGTTTCAAGCTAAAAAATAGGTCCTAGAACACTGTATGTTAAATACAATAAATTACAACTTAAACTTACCTAATATTACTTTTCTACGCTATGCTAACAATTAGGTATATAAATTAATAGTTATTTGCGAATAAAAATAACTTAGATTACGATCATTTTCAGTTATAAATAAACATACCATTTCAAATATAGATAGGAACTTATTATAAATGCCAAATCACCTAACCAAACTTACGTGCATGTAAATAATTTAGACTAACTAAACAAATAAATAAATAAATTGGCCGTGTGGTCCCCGGCAGAGTAGAATAGGTCACCCTCACTCTTACCGAGGTGTCGTAAAAGGCGACTAAGGTAAAGCTGCTGGCATGATCATCAGCACCCAGAGAAGGAAAACTCTGCATTTATATCAAAACCCTCGCCAACCCGTCTGCCAAGCGTGGTGAGTATGGCAATTACCCCTCATGTGATAGAGGGAGGCCCGTGCCCCAGCAGTGGCGACTTAAATGGGCTGATGATGCTGAACTTAATAAATACAAACAAACCTGCTTGCCTATGACATGCACATTGACCCAGTTAGCCAATTTGATGATACTAATAATATCATGACATACATACCTCTTTACTAAAAAAACGTTTAGCTGGCATTAATAACAACACCTTATATTACAAGAAGAGACAGCCGTCTGACTTTATATGAGGCGACTGATGTCAGATTTTTTTAGATTCGATATTCGACATTGGGCATTTCACTCTGTGTTTGGAAAGTTATATTCTTTGTCAGTCAACAGGAGACGCTAAAGACAATCGCTCGACGCGTTGTGATGGTGCGCAAACAGCGCGGCAGCGTGTGCTAAACTCACGCGCAGAATTTTAAGAGCCTTGTAAACACATTTTTTTCTTCACAGTATTTGACAAGTACAAAGTGTTTATATATAGGTCCTAAGAATTTTTAGGCTTTTTAACGCTGTCGTGTGTATCTATCATATCCCTAAACCTTAAACCGTTTTTAGGGTTCATCATCGTCAGCCCATTTAGGTCCCCACTGCTGGGGCACGGGCCTCCCTAAATCACATGAGGGGTGATTGCCATACTCACCACGCTTGGTAGACGGGTTGGCGAGGGTTTTGATATAAATTGCCGTGTGGTCCCCGGCAGAGTAAATAGGCCACCCTCACTCTTACCGAGCTGTCGTAAAAGGCAACTAAAGTAAAGCTGCTGGCATGATCATCAGCACCCAGAGAAGGAAAACTCTTTTTTAGGGTTCCGTTCCTCAAAATAAAACGACACATTTATAAAATCCCTCTCTTATATTGCAGTGCCTATAGTTAGTGTAGGGTCTACAGTTGCTAATATGTTATCATATTATATCTTTTAACTGTACACTATGGTTGCAATAAAGATATTTAGTATTGAAAATCACTTTGTTGTCCGTCTGTCACTATGGATAAATAAACAAAAAAATATTTCACAACATCACATACATTGATCTAACTATATGTGTTTGTGTGTACCTGTGTTAAGGATATGAGAGAGCTCGACCAGCCTCCGTTATATACATATAATATGTTTCTTTTGTAAATACATACTTGTAATACATAGAAAACACCCAAACCAATACAAACAGACATGTTCATGAACACAAATGTTTGTACTGTGCGGGGATCGAACCCGCAACTCTTGCACCAGAAGCAACATTCACTACCACTGATCCAAACTGATGTCATCGTCCACTGTCAAGGACCCTTTATTCCGAGAACACGTGTAGGTATCGAGTTGAAATTTAAATCGTTTACACAGTCCCTTGAAGTTCTAAAAATTACAAACCTATAAATTGACGTAAAAAAATACATAGATACATACGTCTTTTCAGTCGTCGTCAGCCCATTTAAGTCCCCACTGCTGGGGCACGGGCCTCCCTCAACCACATGAGGGGTAATTGCCATACTCACCACGCTTGGCAGACGGGTTGGCGAGGGTTTTGATATAAATGCAGAGTTTTCCTTCTCTGGGTGCTGATGATCTTGCCAGCAGCTTTACCTTAGTCGCCTTTTACGACACCTCGCCGTGTGGTGCCCGGCAAAGTAGAATAGGCCACCCTCACTCTTACCGAGGTCTTTTCAGTAAAAGGCCCATATTTCGACACTCCCAAGGGAATCAAAAGTACTCCACTAGGTCAAGTTCGTTTTTTTAATATGATACATGGCAGACGAGCAGACGGATCACCCCATGGTAAGCGATAGCTGCCGCTATTGTTTTCTGAGTCAAAAATAGTTACTTCATCAATTTAATTAATATTTAATTATTTTTACGACAATTACGCGCTTACATCACTTACCACGTTAGGTTTTAATTAGTATGAGGTATATAAGTAAACAAACACCATACTTCTAAGAATCAACATAAAAATCAGCTATTAGAATTTAACTTTTATCTCAATACAAGTAAGGCTGAGTTTTGTAAGTGGTAATTCTCTTTGACAACTCGTATATTCCCATTGATGATCGAATATATTATGACAGTAATTAGCATGGCATATTTAAGTAATGATCTAACAGGAAAAAATAAGGACCTACCTACTTGTATTTATCAGAACAATTTTGATGACCTTAATCTTAGTGGCATAAGTGCAGTGCAGCACGTAAGGTTTTGGATTCGTATCCCAGTCGGTTCAATAAAGATAATGAACTTTTTGGCGATCCTAATTTCGTAGTGGCTATGGTTCAGCGCAGTAGGTACCTACTGGAAGTTTTGGATTCGATTTAAAGTCAAATCAATAATGAAAATGAAGTTTTCTATATTTTTTTAATCTGGTTGTGCTGGGATGCCCTCAGCCATCTTTGTTTAGAGTCATCTTTATTTGAGCTCATAGTTTGAGATAAGATTATGGGTATAAACTGTTGTTCAATTAAATTTAAAATACATTTGACATTTATTATGTGTTTGTGATGGGTGAGAAGGTTTGAAATTATAGCTACTTTCGGTATAATAATATTCGGTCTTTTAAACGTTCGCATTTTGACTGTAGTTATTATAAACTTTCTTTCTTATGATATACATAGATATAGGATTGGTGATCGTTAGATGCATGGCTGGTAGCGTTTAAGAGATCGATATTTGAATTAGAATGACGTGCGAGAGTGAGATGGGCGACGAGTGGCCGACGATGTAAAGACGGTGTAAGACGACGCTAGAAGATAATAAATATAAAAATACTTATCCAGAAATTCCCTGGCTTTATTCGAAACCCCATCCCACACAGATACTTTATTGCACAAAAGACACAACTTAAAAAAAAACTAAGCATTACTGAAACTTACATGTACAATTTCGGCGGTCTTATCGCTGGAAGCGATTTCTACCAGACGACCTTCAGGCAATGGACATTTGATAGTAGAGGAGGATAGTATCCACTTATACCTACATAGGTTAGGAGCTTCCTTGTTACCCGTTGCATCAATATATAGCTCATGATTTACATTTACAGGTGTCTTAAATTAGGAGACTGAAGCAACTAATAACCACAACTTGCGGTTCGTTCCTATGGGAAAACCAACAAGGCGGAAGCTTCTATGGTGTACACATCCCATAGCCAATACCGGCTTCCTATTGGCCGCCAAGTGCAAATTGTGTTAGCAAATCATTTTTAGTGTGAGAACTTTTCTATGGGAATTGGGAATAAGAGTGTTGCCAGATTCGGTGTCAAATTTTGAAATGTAATTCCAAAAAAAACAATGATTTGCGTAACAACGAGGTAAGGAGAACGATTGATGATGGAGTGATTTTGTCTTTTCATTTTCATTTTCTTTTATTGGTTGCATTACACTCAATATGTAACAAATTGTCATTGTCTACATTATGGACCTTATCATCTTATGCATCTACAAAAAATCAAAATCAATTTATAATGTCGAATATTATGTAATCTACCGCTGATTTGGAATGTCAATTTCTACCGAGAACCATCCTGCACAAAAATAACATTTTAAGTATTAAGCTTTCATGGTCACTAGTATTAGAATATTTTGTAACGGGATTGCTACCATGTACCTACGTTCCTTATAAGTTTCCCAAATTTACGATATCCCCTTGGTCTGTTTTTCCCGCCTACTAAAAATTTGGACATCTTTAAGCAAGAGTCATCATCAGTCATTTGAACATCTTCAAGGCATCTTCTAGGCTAACGCGTTGCATCCTAGACCTCATCGTCACTATCCATCAGGTTAGATTGTGGATTCCGGCGCTGTTGGGAGCGCCACTTTACACCGTGGCCATGTAAAGTATCAGCCGATATACTGTCCCACTGCAAGACAAAGGCCTCCATCATAGAAATCAAGTTATCGCTTCTATGATGGGATTAAGTTTATTAACCACGCTTGCCTAATGCGGATTGGTGATCACAAACCCAAGAAATGTTCGAAAAATTCGAAAGATACTTTTAAATCGAACCCAGGACCCTGAGATCACGTTACACCACCACTTAGTTAGTTAAACCACTAGACCAAAAGGACGTCGAAAATGTTCCATATTCTATAAATCAAATTAAAAATTAAAAAAAACCCCGACGGCAATCTTGGATTTGAAATTAGTAACAATAAATATATTCAGCTACTCAAGCTCTTTTATATGATACCCATTTTGTGGGAGTTGTGTTAAAACATACAATCCATCTTTTTGTCGGCGGCCATCTTGGATCGATTTTTATCCACCATAGCTAAGAACACTCCCCCTTATACATATTTCAAACAAAACAAAAATCAAAATCAGTTCGTTTGTTCGGGAGCTACGGTGCCATAGACAGACACACAGACACACAGACACACACACACACACGCACACAGACACGTAAAACTTATAACACCCTGTCGTTTTTGCGTCGGGGGTTAAAAATTCATACAAATACTGCCAAATTGTATATGTTACCGTACTCTGAAATTACTGAACATGGCAACACTACAGACTTACAACCTATGCGTAATGTAAGGTAAACAAGCAAATTGCTGTTGGTTCCTGAAATGGAGCCTTAAAGAAGCAAGTTAGCGCGCACTGCCTTTCCGGGTGGTGGGTGAGTAAGACCTATTCTTAGGATTTGAATATAAAGGTAGCCTAGATGGTGGGCAAATAGAGGAAACACCGTTTAGATACTTACTTCTAATAACACAGTCTTATTGCAACCCATTAGTGTACGAATGCGTAGGACTTAAAGACGGGTAGGGCACACTAACGACGATAATTGATTTAAATTATTAGCAAATAAACCGGATATCTTTTTAACAATTTCGAAACTCCAGCCTCTCAGGAAGCATCTATACTATTTATTTAACACTTATACTTAACTTTTTGGTCTGCTTTTGTACTCGAAATTTGAATAACCGCCAAAACGGCCATTTTGGCGTAAATCCAAATTTTGAGTGCAAAAACACATCAAAAGGTAGTGCACAATTTATTAAATATATAGTATAAATAAATGTTTGCTTAGAGACCGGAGCTCCGAAATTGTTTAAAATAAATCCGGCTTAGTAGCTAAGAATTTAAATCGATTGGAGTCGCTAGTTAGGGGTACCTGTCGCCTTAAGGTGACGGGTAGGGCACACTAGCGACGCCAATCGATTTTAATTTTTAGTTACTAAGCCGGATCTATTTCAAACAATCTTGGGGTGACAATCTCTCGGCAAACACTTAAACTAGGAAACTAGTTTTTATTAAGAGTCCTTTTACGCATCAGAGGCGCCACCAGTTATGTTTAATTTTTATAAATTTTTAGTGCCAATGTTTTTTTAAATCTTGCTAGAGATGATTGTGACATGAATAAATTAAAATTACTGGATAATTTTGTTTATTTATTTTCTTCATTTCGTTATCAATAAAATTTTACTGACTTATCTGTAAAAGTAAAAATCTGTATAAATGTTACTCATCTGTAAAAGGGCTCTTAAAGTTTTACATTTGAATTGTATTCAATTGGATCAAATTGTATTATAGATTATACATGAGTCATATTGCGTAAAATATACTTAAATCACTAGACCAACAGGGCGTTTATTTAGGTATTAAATTTGAATTGAATGGAATAAAATGAAAATTAATTTAATTTTACATTGTATTTACTCATTAGTTTTAAAAGACAAATTGTTACAAACTGATACTTGAATGGGCTGAAATAAATTATTTTATTTATTTATTTATACGGTCATATGTGCTCCAGAGTGAAATTTTTAATCAAGATACAAAATGGGTCAATATCCCTATCTCACACTGCCATACAGGAAATGAGACCTATGTCATAGACGCCTAGTCTAGCCCCTAAATCAATCCACAACGCTAAAATTACACTTAAACATAATGCCCCTTAATAGTTCTGATAAATTGCCTAGGTCCTATTACCTCAGCCAAGATTAGACCAATCTACGGTCTAATCCAGGCTCATAACGGTGTTTAGCTATGACATCGTATAATTATGTCGGTATAAGAGCTGTGGCGAAGCGAAATGACTTAATACATTCAAACATGACGTTAACATAAGGCTAGGTGCATGATAGGTGTGGGTTAAAAATTTATATCACATTTAGTGACCCTTTTGGCGATTCCGTATCTCAAAACAAAGAATCGAACTCTTATGCGAACTGAAATTTGTCTGTAAGTCCGTGCGTCCGTCAGTCAAGACAAAGATCAATACAATAAAATAAATTTTTGAAAAAAATAAAGTGTTAAAAGTAACTACCCAATTTTTTTTAATGAGGTGATGGAAAAGTAATCAATGTACACCTCCAAAAAAAGACTCTGAAAATAGGCAATTAACCTGCACATTATTTAATAAAATAATATGTGATTTGATACTTAAATGGTCACTTAAGAATAGGGGCTTTAACTAGAGGGTCTACAACTCAACATATATTCAGTATTCATAGGTGACTCAGTTAAAATTAGCTACCTAATAAATCTAGATGGAACGAATAGTACTTCAGTTATTTTTAATGATGAAGAACAACTTAGGGTCCAATTCTTAACTAAATGTTTTTAAACCTTTGTAACGAAAACAGTGTTTGTTATAAAGCAGTTTTCATTATTTTTTCAAATTTGTTGTTTCAAACGTCAAAACTGCTCTTTAACACCGTTTTCGCTAGCAAAGGATTATAATAAAAGACCTGAAGCACTTAAAATCCTCACCAATGTGCTCCAGGTATTACGATTAATAAAGTTAGTTACACACCGCGACTCTCAGAGTGAATCGCCGGCAAATTGCTCATCAGGACGCGCGTGTCCAATTTTATGTCTGCTAACAACCGCGTTGAAGTCTGCTAAATGAACTTTTTGCTCGCGAGAAAGCCACGAATCTATTGATGGAGCACAGTTTACAATAGGGTGTCCTGTTTAGAAACCCCGTTGGAAACTGTACCCAGATATAAAAAATTGTGTAGACTTGATATTGTGCAGAAATGGACACCTTAGGGGTTTGGTTAGGGTTCCAAAATCCCACACACCACTTTGTTCCCTACACGTAGCATAGTGACAGCACGGCGAAATTCTCGAACGAGTTTGAATGGGAGGAGTTGTCCTCTACCCCAAATCCAAAATCATGGTCCAAGCGTACACCTGGCTCCAGAGGGAACACGCTAAGTAGTCATCTGCCCGAAAAAGGGTTCCGTTTCTCCTTTCGTTAAACATAACCATAATGATTATTTATTTAAATGGTGAAATAATCGTCTTGCTCTATTAAGGTGACGGGTAGGGCACAATAGCAACGCCAATAGATTTTAATTTTTAGCTACTAAACCGGATCTATTTAAAACAATTTCGGGATTACAATCTCTTGGCAAACACTCATACTATTTATTAAATATCCACGCACAAATGTTGGGTACGTTTTTGTACGCGATGATTGATACACGCCAAAAGCGACCACTTTTAATCCAAAATTCGAGTGCAAAAGCAGACCAAACAGTTAACTATAAGTATTAAATAAATAGTATAGGTGTTTGCCGAGAGATTGTAACCCCGAAATTGTTTAAATTAGATCTAGTTTAGTAGCTAAAAATTAAAATCGATTGGCGTCGCTAGTGTGCCCTACCCGTCTACCTTAATAAACCTTTAGCTTATATTTATGATATTTGCCCATTAACTTCATTATAGCACGGTATTATGAATGTGTCTCATTTATTTCATTCAGAATGGAATATTAAATTCATAATGGTTGATTATGTTTCATGTTTTTATTAATTAAACTGACGATTTGTATTGTGCTCATTGAAAATTTATAGTGTTAATTTGAATTTACTTTAAGGATCTACATGATTTACATAAATATTTTTTATTATTTGAAGTTCTTGAATATTTAAGCAATGATGACGGAATGACTAAGGTGCAGTGCAGCAGGGAAGGTTTTCAATTCGATTCCCGGTCGGATCAATAGAGAAAATTAACTTTGATTTTTGACGATCTTCATTTCTTAGTGGCTAAACTGCACCGCAGCACGGAATGTTTTGGATTCGATTTAAGGTCGAATCAATAAAATATGTTTTTTTATGAAAATATTACATCTTCTTTTAGGGAAATATAGGCTTGTGTACTAGGTCAGAGATTAGCAGATTTTATAAATAGCATTATTATTATTTGTTAGAAATGGGGTGAGCCCTGCGTCTCATAGCCACTGCGACCAGTAGATGATCTATTGTGGCAGCCCCGTAACCTATATAAGGTTTTATTTATTTACATATTTAAATGCCAAAAATATGTAAATAAATAAAACCTTATATCTGGTGGTCAAAATAGATAATAATAATATAACAATAATAATAATAATTCTCACAACATCTCATACATTGACCTGATTCCGTACTAAGTAGCGTAAGCACTTGTGTTACAGATATCAGACAACAGAGGAACACAAATATATACTTAAATACATATATTACACCCAGACACTGAACAAACACAAGTACTCATCGCACGATTGTTTGTCTAGGGTGGGGATCGAACCCACGAACTTTGGCGTAAGAGGCAGGGTCACTACCAATTGCGCCATCCGGTCAGTCACACTATTATATTTCTTTTTAATTGAGTAAAATCGAGATATTATGGTATCGGATGTGACAAAAATATGTTTAAATAAATAAAACCTAACAGTATACTGTGCGTGGCAGCTAAATATACAGGCCGATTCAAACTTTATGACCTATTTTTTTAAATAGTACTTAAATGCTATTTATTTTGAAATAGGAAATGTCACTGAATTCAACGTTTGGCCCGAGTCTTCAAAAGGTTGAGGGGCCTTGGTTTATCTAGTCAAAGATATACCTACGTTTTATTGAAACCACACCTCGGGCAGTAAAGACCTATTATGGGTTTCTCTGCACGTTCTCAGGTTAGCCCTGGGGCAATCTGGGGGCATTAAACAAACATCATTACCAGACTTAACTGCAGGGGGCGCTATAGGCCATATGTCGTATTAAAGTCAAGAGAGTTGAAGAAGTTTAATAGTTAATTTAATTTTCTGAAGTTGTAATTGCAATCGAGCAATTAAAATACGCAGATGATGCCGTGGGAGTTATTCAAAAGTGCTGGTAGAATTGGACATTCATCAGAATATCATGCATTTATTGTTTTTTAATTACATATGTACATTTATAAGAAACTAGTAGCCCGCCCTCACTTCGTTTCGGGAAATTAGTGTCGACTTTCTACCAATAGATGGCGCTAGGTGTAGTTTACATCGCGCAAGCGTTTCGTGTTTTCGGATTACTTATAAGCGTTGCCGCTGTCTGTAGGATTTACCTCTTTATAAATAGTATAGATGACCCTAACATTTTTGACAACATTACTTCTGTCAGCCAACGCAACCCTAGAACAGTAAATATAAATAAATTTAAAATGCCACTTAGCCGCATGGAAATATATAAATCTGATGTATACAGTATACATCAGATTTATATATTTCCATGCACAGCTATAAAAATACATAATCAACTTTAGAATTACGATAGGAAGTTAACAAAAATTTTTTTTTAACAAAACTGAAACATATATTAGTTAAAAAAATATTATAGCCTAGACGAATGCTTTGCGGATCACAAAGCAATAATTATATTTTCACGTTCATAACTGTATAAGTAAGCTGCCATTCCTAAACAGGTAACATGATGTGCTGTACCTAATTTTACTTAATTTATTTACTTTCACGAAATCTATTACCATTTATGAAGCCAATAAACACCATTCCCCTTATTACAAAATGCGATCTAAAAATAGTTTCGGAACAAAACACGTTCCAACCCTTTTTAATGCAATATCAGAGGCAACGCAGTAGCTGACGTACTAGCAAAGGCCGGGGCAGAGAGCCCACTACTCGGACCGGAACCAATAAGTGGCGTTCCAGCCTGCATGGTCAGGTTCGAGTTAAACGAGTGGGAGAATAAGCAAAGCACTGAATTTTGAAAAATACTACCTCGACTAGAACAGTCTAAGGCGTTGATACAGGCGTT
Source organism: Marasmia exigua (assembly GCA_019059595.1). Taxonomy (NCBI): domain Eukaryota; kingdom Metazoa; phylum Arthropoda; class Insecta; order Lepidoptera; family Crambidae; genus Marasmia; species Marasmia exigua. Next base: position 12,060,778 of record CM032484.1, read on the forward strand.
CGATCAGAGACGAGCTGTAGAAATAATAAAACTGAGTAGAAGACATGTTAGGGCACTCACTCGGACCCTCACAGGGCACTGCAAATTAAACAAGCACCTGCACAACATGGGCCTTTCAGATACCAAAATCTGCAGGTGCAGGACGCGAGGACGAGGAAACGATTATCCACGTCCTCGGCGAGTGCATAGCGCTTGCACCGCTGCAGAATCCGGCCACCTAGGAGCACACATGATCTCGGCAGACGAGATCTTTAGATCTCGTCCCCCGCATCAGCTCCATTCTCGGGTTTATCCTGGAACTGGAGCTACATTAGGTGCTGTAATACGTTATGGGGCTGCCACAATAGATCATCTACTGGTCGCAGTGGCTATGAGACGCAGGGCTCACCCCATTTCTATCAAATAATAATAAACTCTTTTCAACATGGGGTGTTGGAACGGGATGGCATGGAGTTTTAATACAGTAATAACATTAGATCGCGTTTTGTTATAAAGTGGTTTAACTTTAACTTTATCATCTACAGAATCGTGTGTCTAGCCCTTAGTATGCAACGTGGATGTACCGAATTTTCAATTCAGTTCCTCCACAACTCTAAAGAAAACTATGATTTGTAATTAATGTTCTCTTGGCGACATTGACCTGGTAACTTGGAGAGCTCCTCCTCGGTATGATTGGGCTGGCTAGAACGAAGCGATAGCACGGCCTTACGGAAAACCGATGGGAAGCTGTGCCTGCACTGTGTATTGATAAAAATACCGGAGGCCCAATTCGGGGAGAAAGGGAAGTGTGCTTTTACTGGGTGTCCACGGGCGGCGGCAATCTTGTACAATACGGTGACCTGTCTGCTTGTCTGAAAATTGTATCAGAAGCAAAGGCCCATCTTTGGTCGATGAGCCATCGTCCCAAGATGGGTTACTTTTCCTTGCAAAACCGTATCGAAACTGTGAACCGTATCGGCGCAGGCGTCAGGTCGCAGGACGCGAGTGTAAAGGGATAATTTGTGTAGTTATGTGCGCGTCCCGGGTCTAATGAGTTGTAATAAGTGCCACCCAGTGAGCCTCCTAGTCGCGGTCCGGTTGTGTGGAGGCGGCTTGCGAGATTGTTGGTAAGTAATATTTTAACCGGTTTATGTCAAAATACTCAAGTTTATGTAAATTTAAAAATTAAACGTCATGTGAAAGACCAACTAAAAATAAACATTTGTTTTTGAAATGTGTTTAGGCAACAATAGATTATAATGTGTCCAAGTAATATGATTAGGAATTGCTTCTAATTTTGGGATTTAATAAAAAAAAAATTAAGTTGACTACTTTCTTACAAATAACTTACCGTAAATCGGAATGAACTTACTTGCTGGTATTCTTTTGTGATTCAGTACTAGCCACAGCTATTTCTCCAAACCGACTGTACAATTAGCAAATCGTGCCTCCGTTTGCTAGAGAGTGACGACTGTATTAGAGCAAGCGAGCGGTATCGTGTCCAGTCTGCTGGTTTGATGCTCCTCCGGTTGTCATCATTTAGTATCTACTTACTGCCTACATAAAGCATGGAATGTTCTAGTTTTTTCTTTTTTCAAATAGACAGGCTTTTGGGCTCAATCTCACCTATTGGTATGTGATAATGTGGCCGAAGGTGGACCATGTCAGTCTAGTAACAGCTTATTCATTCTTTTCTTGAGTATTCTGAAACTATACATGATCCGTCTAATTAAATATTTATCTCTGAAAAGCAAATCGAAAAATTGCGAGGTCAACCTACTTACTTCATTACCTACTTGAACCTGCGTCGATACTAAGTGGGCGTGTGTTTTCATGTGCGAGTGAGCGATGACTGCATTTGAGCGAGAGAGTGGTCTCGGGTCTAGGTGTCCTAGGAGACGTCAAGGTTGTCGTCGTTTAATAATAGTAAAAGGAAGCTCAAGTTTTGTAAGTAGATGATCGGTGTGAATTGTCTAACGCATTATCTGCGGCTCCAAAAGTCGTGAGCCCTATTAATATCTATCCTCCAACCAATTACGGCTACGGCGGCCAATCTCCACAATTAGCCATGTACGCGGGATATATTATAGTGCTCAAGTGTGTGCGCTAAGACAAGTGCACTCTCTATTACCTTACCCTCATATTCCGATGGGACACCAGACCGGAGAGGGATTGGGCGCAGGACCAACTGCTTAATGTGTTTTCCGAGGCACGGGAGTACAAGACCGTCAACTTCCAGACTTCAGGCTGATACTGAGAATTTTTAACAGAAAAACTCCGGTACAAATTTTGGCCCGACACCCGGGGATCGAACGCGGGACCCCATCGCAGTCGTCGGTTTAAGGTGACGGGTCACTAGCGACCCCAGTCAATTTCAATTGTTAGCTACTAAACCGGATCTATTTTACACAATTTCGGGGTTACAATCTCTCGGCAAACACCTATACTATTTATTTAATACTTATAGTTAACTGTTTGGTCTGCTTTTGCACTCGAATCTTGGAATACCGCCAAAAGTGGCCGCTTTTGGCGTGAATAAATTTTTCGCGTACAAAAACGGACCCAACATTTGTGCATGGTTACTTAATAAATAGTATAAGTGTTTGCCGAGAGGTTGTAACCCCGAAACTATTTAAAATAGATCCGGTTTAGTAGCTAAAATTTAAAATCGATTGGCGTCGCAAGTGTGGCTTACCCGTCACCTTAATGGCGCACTTCTCACCGTGCCAACGAGGCTGTGTGTTATTTATTTTGTGTTCGAAGCGGCTTCCATACTAAGCGGGCGCTTGTCTCCGTGTGCGAGCGAGCGACGACTTCATTAGAGCGAGCGAGCGGTCACGAGCTCAGCCACACGGCGCTTTATTGAGTGCCAGAATGGCCGGTCACTTGCTTAATTAAGCTCGCCAACAAAGTGTACCGGAGTTATTCTAATAGACGACGAGACGCTGAGCTCGTGTGCGACAAAGGTTAGCACTTTGAAGTCCTGACTAAGTTGAAGGCTTTTGTTTGTTTTATACTTAGGTACTTACTCCGCTGGCTCAGGGACCTGAACCGAGTTTTTGCCTTCGAAACAATAGAGCGTCACTTTGGTCGATGTAGCACTACTTAAGTACTTCTTGTTTCTTTTTTTTATACACCGTGATATTTTTTTAAATACTAGAGAAAATTCTCGAGAGCATCATACTAATGAAGACAAAAAAACTTTCCCAAGGCACATAGGGTCAAATTTTAGAAAAAAAATTAGTAATATCGTTTTGAGAGTGAGCAAACGCGGAGCTCTAAACCACAGATATTATAATACCAAACTGTAATTAATATAATGAATGTACAAAAAAAAAAAAAAAAAAAATCTAATAAAAAAATGCCTTTCCATAACAATTACGTTAATCACTTACAGATGTCCATGGGCGGCGGTGATCACTCGTCACGATCACTGCTCGTTTGTCCGATAGATATAATGTAAAAAAAACAGCTGATCACTTTAGTATGGGGAGCTGCTTTTTTTTTAGATTCGTCCCTATATTCCGTGGAGGAAAATGTTTGTTTTCATTAGTGTAATGCCCTTGAGAAGTTTCTCTGGTAATCAAACGGTCTCGGTGTATACACTGTGTATTTTTTACCATCTTACTCCTTATCGAGGGCATTATACTGGTGAAAACAAACATTTTCCCTCAAGGAACATAGGTTCTAATCTCAAAAAAAAAAAGGTAGGCAGCGCATTTGTGGCTCCACGGGTGTTACCAGTGTCAATGGGCGACGGCAATGGCTTACTATCTGATGATCCGTCTGCTCGTCTGCCACTGATCACCTCGTGGGAGAGCCACGCTTCGGCATCAATGGGCCGGCTCGATTGAAATGACACCACGGCCTCACAGAAAACCGGCGGGAAGCAGCACTGTGCTGTGTTTCGCTGCGTGAGTGAGGGTACCGGAGTCTCAATCCATTTTTTTTTTTATTTGTCATGTTGGGGGGGGAGAAAAACAATCCGCGCTTTTTCTTCGCGTCTATACCATTGTTGGGCAATCTTCTCTGCCCATATTCGCTCACGTTGCCGGCTAATCTTAGGAACATCGTAGTCGCAGTAATAATTTAATGCGGCTGCAATTACTAATTAGAAGCGCAGGTGACTCCGGACAACTGGGTGATTCTACTTATTATAGATAACTTTTATAGGTGAATTATAAGATGTTAGTTAGGCACCCGATGTACTTTGCTCCAAGGGTCAATCTTAAAACTTAGAGCTTTCCAATAACATAATACTCAATTGTAAAACTCTGCATTTATATCAAAACCCTCGCCAACCCGTCTGCCAAGCGTGGTGAGTATGGCAATTACCCCTCATGTGATTGAGGGAGGCCCGTGCCCCAGCAGTGGGGACTTAATTGGGCTGACGATGATGATTCAATTTTATAGGATTTTTTTATAAAATTTTCAGGGGCCCAAACACGAATATTTCTTAAATTTTCAGGCTGTGATAGATACTTTCGTTGGCTAGGCTTTACTGTGCCCATATTCGCTCACGTTGCCGGCTAATCTCAGGGACATCGCGGCGGATAGTGAGCGCGTAGTCGCAGTAATAACTTAATGCGGAGGCAATTACTAATTAGAAGCTCAGGTGATTCCAGACAATGGGGTGATTATTAAAAATAATTATTATATATTATCTATATTGGCAGTTGTTAGTTAGCCTTGATTCAAGCCCCTGAAGTTTCCCAATAATAAAAAGTCTACACTTGTATGTATATCGAATATCAAAATGTGTAAAAGTTGATGAAAGTATGACGATTTGTAAGTGCTGTGTACAAGCCTATGCAAATAAAGAATTATTTGATTTTGATTTTTGATTTGATTTTAAACGTGTAACCATGATCCAGTTTGGATCATGGTTTAGGTCCCTTGTCTGTTGATGATTACATAAATGACAAGAATTTGTGGAAATGATAAACTGTTCGCCTACACCCATGATACTGTACTTATAAAAAATTTGGCGATTTAAAAAAGTAACTGCCGAGTTTCTTGCCGGATCTTTTCGTCAGAATCAACTTTCCGATTTCGGTAGTAGAATCACATTATATTTATTCATTTCTTAGTATATTTTTTGTATCCACATATATGTGTAATTACATGTATAATATACATATTTATAAAATATATTTATCATATACGACGATTTGTAAGAGCTATATATAATAAGCCTATGCAAATAAAGTACTTTTGAATTTTGAATTTTGATGTTTTGTCAAAACTAAGAGCTTATTATAGGATTTTTTCTAAAACTTTCAGGGGCTCAAACACGAATACCTCAAATTTTCAGTCTGTGATAAATACTTTCGTTGGGTAAGCTTTACTGTGCCCATATTCGCTCACGTTGCCGGCTAATCTCAGGAACATCGCGGCGTATAGTGAGCACGTTGTCGCAGTAATAACTTAATGCCGCGGCAATTACTAATTAGAAGCGCTGGTAATCGGGCAATCAACATTATAGTTTCTTTATAGTAGGTAGAGTATCAGTTTTAAGTTACCCTAGGAACTTTGCCCTCAGCCATTTCGAGCTTTTCAATAATATTGGTCTTCATCTATGGAATTGCCGTATTGTATGGCGATTTTCTTAGAAGTTGTATTTTCCATCCTACTTTTTTAATTTCATCATCATCATCATTACAACCAATAGACGTCCACTGCTGGACATAGGCCTCCCCCAATGTTCTCCACACAGATCGGTCCTGTGCCGCCCGCATCCAATCGATTCTCGCTACCTTCACCAGATCGTCGGTCCACCTTGTCCCCTGTCACGGCTGCGACAATTTTTTTAATTTGTAAAATAACTATTAATGCTACTACTCAATAATTAATTATGCTTTAATGGATGTTTAGGTACGATTAGGATAGTTTTTCAGAAAAAAAAAATATCAAAAAAGTTATTATTGATGAAAACGTCAATTCGGCAAAGTAAAAAAGAGTCGTTTTCAAGTTTTTTTTTTTTAAATCACAAATACAATTTTTTATGTCATAAGTGGTGGCAGACAAGCAGACGGATCACCTGATCGTAGACAGTTGCCGCCGCGTATGGACACCCGCGACAGCGACAGGTGGAGTCACAAATGCGCTACCAACCTTTAAGCCCTGCCTTTTCCCCGAATTGGGTCTCCGGTACCCCCACTCCGGTCGATTCGACCCATTCATGCCGAAGCGTGGCTCTCCCGCGGTCATTTGGGGTATGTCTTCTCAGCAGAAATCGACATTCCGAACCACAGTGGCAGATATTGACATTCATAAGTGTGTAGAGAGCTAACTTGAATAAAGATTTTTTCTACTTTTAGTTATACCGTATATTAGCACTTGTAGCTGATAACTGTAGTAAGACCGTTTAACGTGCTAACTAAATTCAATGAATCATGAGATACTGTAAAGACAATATTTCCCACAAAAAGCGCTAATTCACGATAAATAGGCTTGTTGAAGCTGTTGTTTATACGATCTCTTGTTCCGTTTCGTTAACAGCACTTAAGGAAATTAGAGTGAATAGTTAGGACATAGGTACACACGAGTGCCAAGACACACACATCCCGATATCCGATTGGGAGGAGGTAGCTGCCTATCACCTAACCTAACTCAATCCAATCATTAGCTTCCCGAAGCAAGCTCAGAGATCAAATATTTTTGTTATTAACAATCTAATTGACTCGCCTTACTTACTTAACAAAATAACATTTAAGTGCCCCCGACCCAGTGCACGACAGAAGCATACGTTTCATATACATCTTTGTCGTACTAATTACGCTAAAAATAGTTCTATTGTGCGAACAACCAGTGCATATAATAAGAGTTTCATTCTCATAGACATATTTCACGAGAAGCTGGCTAAGTACCGCCGACTTCTTAGATCAAAGCACGAGTAATGTAAGCTTTACCATGGTGTTTCGAATTTTTTAAGTATATACCTACCCATTATTATATTATTTTATCTTTAGTTTTACCGAATTAGGTGTCTGTCTTACCAGAATTGTATTTTTGTACAATTTAACTTTGGAAGCTGTTAAGGCTAATGTTATATCTATTATAACTTAGTTTAATAGTTTAATAAATAATTCTCACAACAACTCATAGGTTGACCTGATTCCGTACTAAGTAGCTTAAGTGTGTGTTACAGATATCAGACAACAGAGGAACACAAATATATACTTAAATACATATACACCCAGACACTGAACAAACACAAGTGTGCATCGCACTAATGTTTGTCCAGGGTGGGGATTGATGTACTATCACCTGCGGTGCTTCCGGACCGATACGACCTGCAAACTTTCAAGAAAGGAGCGTTCTCCCTTTTAAAAAAGTCAGCAGCGTACCTGTGACTCCTTTAACCTGGCAGGTGTCCATGGGCGGTGGTAATAGCTTACCATCAGGTGATACGTCTGCTCGTCTGCCCCCTTTATCATAAAAAAAAAGGTTGGCAGGTCGAATCGGTCCAGAAAAACCGCAGGCGATAGTTTATTCTATAGTTTTGTCACACTAGATAGAATCTTAAGTAAATAAAACATTTAAAAAAATCATCTCGTGTTCAGGCCGGACTCGAACCCACACCTTCCACAATCCGGGTAGATGTTCTACCAGTTAGACCACTGAACGCGTTACTAAGCCGACGAAATTTGTAATGAATGAGGGTATCAGACGCCGCGCTCCTCCAGTCCGCTTGTGACCACGACCGATGTAACGCGGTCGAAACGTTAAGCTGTGAGTGAGTGTATGCTACTACCCACTACGAGTATGTACTTACATATAAAAATAACCATGTTTTGTCCCGTGTATATTACTTTTTTGTTGGTATGTTGTTGTACCAAAAAAAAACTGTAACATAATTATAGATCCTATGATACATTCATCATCATCATAATCATCAGCAACCCACACTCGTCCACTGCTGGACATAGGTCTCCTCTAATGCACGCCACTGCTCCCGATTTTCGGCCACTCTCATCCAGCCCACACCAGCCAGCCTTCGAATGTCATCATCTCATCTTGTCGCAGGGCGTCCTACACTACGCTTACCGAGTCGCGGTCTCCACTCAAGGACTTTACGGCCCCAACGGCTGTCAGTTACATATGATACATTGGTAATCCCTTACACTCATGAAATTAATTAAACCCTTTTTTAATTTGTCACTATTGTTCCATGTATGATGATTCGTGGAAATGCGCTGATAAACGTCCTATAGGTATTCACCTAGATGTTTACGAAAACATAACTGATTGACGTCAAAACCATGATCACACCAATTTAATCTGTGGTTAGCATGAATCATATTTGATTCACGGTTAATTAATGAGTCAATTAAAAACAATTAAACTAGATTACCGCAAGTAGTTATTAAATTAGGAAATTTCAGTTTGAAATATCAATTTATTATTTGAAATATTATAAAAAAAAAAATATCCTCCAACCGATTTCGGCTACGGCGGCCAATCTCAACGATCAGCCACGTACGCAGGATATATTATAGTGCTCAAGTGTGTGCGCAAACACAAGTGCACTCTCTATTCCCTTACCCTCATAATCCGATGGGACACTAATGTGACACGACCGGAGAGGGATCGGGCGCAGGACCAACCGCTTAACGTGCTTTCCGAGGCACGGGGGTACAAGACCGCCAACTTCCAGACTCCGGGCTCCCACTAAGAATTTCTTGCCGAAAACTTAGGTACAAATTTTTGGCCCGACCCGGGGATCGAACCCGGGACCTCTTGCGCAGCCGTCGCTTTAAAGTGCCACCCACTAACCACTGCGCCACCGAGGCAGTCAATAAAAATTGAAATATTATAGTTGGTTATTAAATGTCAGCACTTTGTTAAACCTATCCGCATGGAAGGTTTTCGCCTGCTAGCCGGCTCGCCCAAATATAGCCCGAGGCATGGCCTGGGGGTTATATTTTAACTTTAATACTTTTACAATTTTCTTTACTTATTAAATAAAATTCTGCATAAACAGGAATAATGTAGCATTCTAAGAGCCGATTCAACCCAACTTATTCCGATACTAAATCTATGGTATAGCACTGTCATTCTTATTTATGTATATTTTTAGAGACACAGTTTATTGGCTCTCCTCAGCCCGAGGGTAAGCAAGCCCACACCTTGCAATGACAACGAAATTCTATACAAATCTGACGTTATACCATAGATTTGTCCACGGATAAAGATTGATCTAATCGAGCCTAAGACACGATCCGGCCAATCTTTATCCGAGAATAAATGGTAAAACCAATATTTAAGGGGTTCTTTTTTAAATTATTCTTTAATAAAGAATTTTCAATTCGCATTCAAATATTATATATAGTTTATTGCATGTCACACTACATGAACATGTAATTGATAAGAGCAAACATGTGACGCCCTATAAGGGCACAAAAACTTAACATAAAACATGATAATTTCTAATTTTCTCATAATTATGAGTCATATCAATCAAGGATCGCAGTAGTTCATGAGTGGCGGTGATCACTTACCACCATCGGGTTACCCAATCGTTTACCGCCATATGACTTAAGTATTTTTTCCATGAGTGCTGTAGATCAATCGTTCAGAATGCGTCTTCTATACGGGGGTTCATGGTTCTAATCCAAGCATGCCCCTCCAGATTTTTCAAATTTATGTGCGTATTTCTACCATTAGTTCGGAAGTGAGAAAAAACATCGTGAGCGAGAGAGTGAGAAAGAACACCAGCATGTTTCTGATAGTTTCTGGAACGCGTAACCATGATTCAATTGGTCTGCTGCCCCTGTTAAAAGAGCAAAGGTCCAGACGGCAGTCCCTTCATTGTAATACCAGACTTCCCAAATCCTGAATCGTGGTCCAAGCGTACCCGGGCTCCAGAGCGACAGCTTTGGACGAAACCGGGAATTACACGGTAAGATGAGGAGATATTTTTCCCATGCGCGTCTCTTTGTCTGGCTTTTTACTTTAAAATTTCACGGCACTTTAGCCGACCCATTACAAAGCTATGGATAGATTTAGGGGCGTGTCTATTCATTAGAATAAATTGCATTGTGCATAACACGGTCTGTTTGTGCCTCGCCGCTCTGTCTCGCTGGACTGTGCCATTTGAAAATAGTTAGTTATAGTGTAGTATATGCTGAGACATGAGATAAATAAATTGGAATTAGAGAAATGTTTTTTCGAATGGGCTATATCAATGGGCTAATGTGTATCTATGAAACTTGGGCAGTGCATCAGAGTAAACTATTTTATAAAATATAGATATTAAACTATATTTAAAAACAATCTCTTCTACATATTTACCTAAATTTTAGGTTTGTAGAAGTGACTGCTTTATTTGGTTATGGCTTAAGAAAAACGTTTTCTTATTTTAATTTATATCTTTGTTATTTTTTTTAAAGCTTATTGAAATTCACGTATACAGTTAAATAAAACGGAAAATTATTAAATTCGTTAGGCGATTATTTTCTAATTATGGTACTACTGATATTAATATTGTACATACCGTACTTGGCAGTGTTTACAACTCACTTTTTTCTCTCTATCTCATTTAACATTTCTCGTAAAACCTACATAAATTCTCTCCTATTTTTGCATATACTACGCAGTAGCGGCCAAACCAAAGCTAAGACATCCCACCAGATGGCGCCTGCGGTGATATATGACTTCGTATGAGGTCTTCACGCCTCCCATTCACGGCCTTTGAACAACTGAAAGTGAACAGATGCCAAAATTATGCGCTTAAGTGGCCTATTCTGGCCAATACGCCTTGTGTCTGATTTCACTTTATGATAAAGTGCTTGTTCGGTTCAATTGTGACGAATTGAACACAGTTAGACAAAAAAATTGACTAATTACAAAAGCTAAAATTTGTGTGGAGAATGTAAGGTACAAAGATTCACAAGCCGGGCGTAGTAGACGACGCCGTGCACCTCCAGTCCGCTTGTGACCTCGACCGTTGTAACGCGGTCGAAACGTCCAGCTGTGAGTAGGTATATGCTACTACGAGTACATATGTATAACATATAAAAATAACCGCGTTTTGTCCCGTGTACATTAATTATTTGTATAATGCAACGCGAAAGTTTAAAATCTTACGTATGTAAGTACTTACCTATGTTTGTTGCTCTTTCACGAAAAAGCTACGAAATGAATTTGGCGAAACTTCACAATAGTAAGTAACTTACATATCAGAATAATAAATAGGCTACAATTCATGAGGATATATTGTACATTATCCAAAATATAACGAAAGTTCTACAACCAAGCGGGTGAAACAGCGCGCCGTTGTTTAAGTTAATTAAGGCGACGGGTAGGGCACACTAGCGACGCCAATCGATATTAATTTTTAGCTACTAAACCGGATCTATTTTAAACAATTTCGGGATCACAACCTCTCGGCAAGACACTTATACTATTTATGAAATAACCATGCACAAATGTTGGGTCCGTTTTTGTATGCGAAAAATTGATTCACACTAAAAGTGGCCGCTTTTGGCGGTAAATAGTATAAGTGTTTGCCGAGAGGTTGTAACCCCGAAATTGTTAAAAATAGATCCGGTTTAGTAGCTAATAATTAAAATCGATTAGCGTCACTAGTGTGCCCTACCCGTCACCTTAAGGCAGGGGATTAACACGAAATTTATTTATGAGATAGGTACACATTCTTTTACTCACATATTTTCCTTGACGTTTCAGCTACGTTACAGCAGCCGTGGTCACAAAAGCGGACTAATTTTGTATCTCATAAATAATTTTCGTGTTAATCCCAATTATTTTAATAAGGGCAAAAAAAATAAGGCATTCTTCAAAAAAGATCTGGAATTATAACCACTTCAAACATTGAATAAATGATCATTAAAAGTAATTTATTAGCAACAATACTTTGTAGCAACAATGACAGAAAATAGCATAGCGTCTCAAGAATGTCACTACTTGCGATATTTATTACACTACATTCTATGACTATTACAGTCAATAGAATTTGAAAAATCGGCCCGTGCCCAGTGCTCGAACAAAAGCGCCACCTGCCTGTGTACAAAGGACACTAATTTGCTTTATATTGCGTCTGCGCACCCGATTCTTCAATCGCCAAATGGCGGACCACCTTGAGTGCCAAATTATAGTCACAGTGCTAATATTGCCAGTAACTACCTAGACGCGGAAGGCACACAATCAAGTCAAAACTAAAATCCTCATCTTAGCGTGTAATCTTTAGGGTTCAAAGGTTAGCAGCGCACTTGCGACTCCACTGGGGTTGCGGGTGTCCATGGGCGGCGAGAATCGCTTACCATCAGGTGATCTGTCTGCTCGTCTGCCAACGATTCTGCGTTGTTGTAGATGTAATGTTAAGGGCCTTCATGTCACGTTCTACCGTGGACCATGTCGAGACCGGTCTTCCTCTACCTCGGCGCTGAGATGGGACATTATTTACTTTCTTCTCATTATATGGCCGTTACCATCGAAGCCTTGACTCCATAAGTTTTTCCCCTAATGGGCCGGCTCGACCGGAGTGATACCACGGCCTCACAGAAAACGGCGTGAAGCAGCATTGTGCTGTGTATCGCTGCGTGAGTGATGGTACCGGAAGCCTAACCCGTGGGAAAGGGGGGTTTAAAGGTTGGCTTGTGACTCCACTGGAGTCGCGGGTGTCCAGGGGCGGCGGGAATTAATTACCATCAGCTGTGCCGTCTGCTCGTCAGCCAACTATCCCATAAAAAAATCCCGGATGCGTCTAAAGCGGTCGCTCTGGAGCCCGGGGTACGCTTAGAGCATAATTCAGGATTGGGAAGTCTAGTTATTACACGTGAAGCAACTGCCGTCTGACCTTTTTTGTTTGGTAGCGCAGAGAGAATGCCGCCGGCTCAGTAAGAACCGACTGCTGGCTGCAGTGCAGAGTGGGTTGGGGAAATAAAACCCGCAGGCTTCTAAGCGAAGCCACCGCGAAACCCAACTTCGCTGGATACGGAGTAGGGAAAGTTGGCAACACCGTCCAACTATCTAGCCGCGTGGCTCGAAGACTCGACGCTGGACTTCCAAACAAAAGCCTTTCGGACACTAGGCCCGAAGGCGCTCCACTCTGGTGGAGCCCGAGAGGGGTTTCCCCTAAACCGTGAAGGCCGGTCCTAGGTCCCCGAGAGGGGCTTAACTGGGGGTCGACAGAAACGATTCCAGGAGCCCTCCCGTGTGTGTGCAGCTGTTAGCCTCCGGGTAGCAATGGGCGATGCCGATTATTACCCGCCATTGCCCAGGGACGCCAGGACCCTTTCGGTAGCAGCTCCAAATAGAGCAAAAATACTACCGAAAGGGCCACACGAGGAGGCCGCCGCACCGTAAGTCCCCAACTGCCATCTGACCTTCGCAACCCTTTACAGGGGAACCAGACCAACTGAATCATGTTTACACGTTTCAGAAAGTATCCGAAACTTGCAGGTTTCCTCACGAAGTTTTCCCTCACCGCCGAGCACGCACGTCAAAAGAAAAATATGTCATCAAAAAGATTTGCATCTAGCATAATATATATATATCTACTGTGATATTTTTTTAAATTTTTTGGATGATAAACTGTATGTTTAAAGAAATAGAGATCAAATCACACCTGTCATTCTAGTCGGGCTATATTTTGCGGACTATATAGTATTGTTTTATTTAAAAATAGTAAAACAGAATGTATACAGGTAGATTTAACATAGCCTGCGATAACTAGTGGTGGAAATTATTTAAGGCAATGTGTTAAATACTTAAATTTTTCTATTTGTATTATAATGATGCTGTTTTTTTCCTGAATAAATAAATGCTAAATATCTATCTTGTACCACTAAATAAATATTTTTTTTACTTTCTTGTTGTTAATTGACTTAGTTCTTGTACTTAGACTATCGCGCCTATATACAGACATTAATGCATGGCAAGTGTCATCAAGATATCGACCTCTTTAGGCGCGCTGTGCGTCTCTTTTGTTAGGTAGGGTGCGACATTCAATTTTGTGGTTTAATTAAAGAGGTCCCGTAACGAACGTACCTGTCGCATCCAAACAAAGGAGACACACAGCGCGTGTGAAAGAGAGTCCGATTCGGTCGTAACGTCTGCTTTAAATTAGGCCGTCTTGTTCGTCACGGTACGGTTTCATAGCAGGCACTTTGCTCGCAACAGTGGCTACCTACTGACAATGTTTATAGTATGGCAGTTACTAACTATTGTGGTCAAATACAAAGAGAAGTCGTTAATTTTGTGTGAAATATCCGAAATTGAACTTAATGTTTTGGGTCAATTAAAGGACCGTTGCTGTTTGAAAGGTTCTTGAAGATTTCTAAGAAAACATCATTCGATTATAAGTAGGTACGGGGTGTATCGAAATAAAATGTTCAAAGTTATTTATTGCATTCATGAGTACATAGGATATTTCAATAATACATGCGTATAAGATTCTTCATCAAGTTCAACCTTTATCAAGTGTGACGACCCGTTTGGAACAGTGGTAGTGAACGCTGCCTCTGGTGCAAGGGTTGCGGGTTCGATCCCCGCACAGTGCAAACATTTGTGTGCATGAACGTATCTGTTTGTATTGGTCTGGGTGTTATCTATGTATTATAAGTATGTATTTACATAAGAAAAGTATTATATGTATATATTTGTAATCCCACTGTTGATTCTGGTATCCGTAACACAGGTGCTTGAGCTACCTATCTCGGAGTCAGATCAATGTATGTGATGTTGTGAAATATTTATTTATTTATCCTTTACTCAAAGGTGGCCTGGAAGAGATCGCTCATAGTGATAAGGCCGCCTTAGTTGTACATATCCCGTAATACCATTATGAGTGAGTGAATGAAAATAAAAGTACCTATATTCATTCATTCACTCTCTGTCCAGTCTGCATAAAGTTTCGTAACTTTTATGCAAAAAAGCAATTAGAGTGGTGGTAGCTCAGTGTTTCAGAACGCACCTTTCATGTGAGGGTCGTGGTTCGAATCCGAGCATGCACCTCTAGATTTTTCAAATATATTGGCGTACCATCAGCTCAGCGGTGAGCGAAAAGATCGTGAGAAAATCTGCACGTTTCGGATACTTTCTGAAACATGTAACCATATTCAGACATACACACACGTACTCTTTTAAGGTGACGGGTAGGGCACACTAGCGATGCCAATCGATTTTAATTTTTAACTACTAAACCGGATCTATTTAAAAATATATTAAATGGGTTTGCACTTGAATCCATCTCACCTGATGGAAAGTGACGATAAGGTCTAAGATGTAGCGTGCTTTTTACCCCGAAGAAGCCTATTCACTCTCGACTTAAAGACACCCAAATTGTAGCTCTCTGGGAATACAGAAGCTAGCAAGTTATTCCATTCCTTAGTATTTCGTATTAAGAAAGAAGAAGCGAAACGTTTAGTACGAGCTGGCATCAGGTCGTGAAGCTCATTCGAACACTCTTCAAAATGTATCCTGTAAAAGATCGATATTCGCATCCAGCTGTTTCCAACCATCTTGCAGAAATCGTCATTCCATCTGGCTTGAAGGCGTTCTACTGTACATACACTGAGACGTAGAATACACTCCAAAGCTTATTTACTAGTTTTGCCGAATAATCAATGGGCAGATGTGGCCCAAATAATCTAATAATCAATTGTACTATTAATAGTATCGATTAAATCAATTTGAATTTTTTGGTTCATATAATCGATCAAAAATTTTTCAGAAACTAACCGAAACGTACAGGTTTTTTCACGGTGTTCTTACTCACCATCGAGTTAATGGTAGAAACACGCACATAGATTGACAAATCAGAGGCGCATGGCAGCCAATGCAAATTATGCTTGCTAATTCAGTGAGCTATATCGATGGCTTTGTTTCCCTGGCGGATCACTTCGTTTCGTATTCCGGCTGAGAAACGCCTAGCATACTTAATTATAATTATTGATCCCACGTGTGTTGGTCAACATGGTGTGTTTGTCGAGAGAGCAGGGATTAGTTGTCAGAGTGCGCGGGCGCCGCTGCGCAAACAATCTGCGTGGTTCAGAGATCGGCAACCTTTGCTTGTTTTCCCTGGTGTTTTTCTCGGTTTCGAGGTTTGTGTGAAGCTTTTTCAAAATATTCTGTGTGTGTGACTATTCTGTGGGTTACATAAATACATAACTACACCATAGTTTTTAACCTCTCTTTAGCTTACACATTTTTGTTTTCAGAATTAACAATTGTCCTCAGCTTTAATAATTTGAAAACAAACATTTATCTGTAATATCAAAAAAAAAAAGATTCCATAAGAAATATTGTAGCATTTGGTTGAAGCAAATTTGCAAGAAACGGTGAAATATCTTTATGGTCCTATGTTCTTTTAGGCAAAATGCTTCTTATCGGAAGTAACTTTTTCAGGACCTGGTTTGTAAAAACGTTAAAAACACTTAAACATTTTATGATCACGCCGGTTGTAATGTTCACAGATCGCGGAAATTTCATGTTTAAGTAAGTACATAGTAACATTGAACTATATCTATTTTATTTATGTGACAGGTGGCAGACAATGCAAACTTTTTTATGCTAGAGGCGACAAACAAGCAAGTGAGACAGTAAAGTAAAGTGCGGGAAAGTAATCGACGCCGCCCATGAACATCCGCGACATCAGAGAGATCGCTTATGTGACCGGCCTTCTTAAAAGAATACGCTCTTCTCTTGAAGTTTCCTAAGTCGTAGGCGTCGGGAAATACTTCTGCTTAAAAGGTTTATGACCCCTTGTGTAGACGGGGCCAAAATTTGTCGCCGGCGGCGTTTGTTTGATCTGCCCAACAACACAGCTACCGCACTTCCAAGCGTTCATTACATTGTGTTGACTTAAACAAATATTCATTCATTCATTCATTACGCCACTGGAAGTTCATCACCGACGCTTTGACGGAGTTTTGCTCACACGTTGATCTCAAAAGATCAGCTTTACATACTTCGCTGGTTTAGCAACCCAGGGTATGTTTACATTATGATTCAGGAGTTGGGGAGTCTCGTAATCAAACTCTGCTCTGAAGAGCTTTTCTCCCTCATCCCACCTGCCATATTCTGTCACAGAACTACACGTGCCGAACAACGCTGTCACCGCTTCACAGTGGAAAACATTCCATCAGGGACTGAAAAATCAAGAAATGGAACTCGTTGCCGGCGCATGTATTTCCGCCTTTCATATGGATTCCTTCAAACGAAGCGTGAAGAAGCATCTCGTGGGTCCAGTATGGCAATGCCAACGGAGGTGACGCTTTGAAATCGCTTCCGTTGTAATTGGAACATGGGCTCTTCTCTTGCTTATCATCAGACTGAGCAGAGCCAATATACTGTGCCTCTTTAAAAAATCACAATGAGACAACTGCAGTCTGAATTTTGCAACCCTGCTAGACTAATTGATTCGTGGTTTCACTTTTGCGAAAACATCCGAAACATGCAGGTTTCCTCTCCACGTTTTCGCATACAGCCGAGCCAATGGTAGAAATGTGCACATAGATTTGAAAATTTCAGAGGTGCTTGATCGGATTCAAAACTCTACCCCCAAGATTGATGGCGCGTTCTTTGACGACCCGTTTGGAACAGTGGTAGTGAACGATGCCTTTTGTCCAAGGGTTGCGAGTTCGATCCCCGCACAGTACAAACATTTGTGTGCATGAACATGTCTGGGTATTTCCTATATATTATAAGTATGTATTTACAAAAGAGAAATATTATAGGTATGTCATCATCATCAGCCCATTCAAGTCCCCACTGCTGGGGCTCGGGCCTCCCTCAATCACATGAGGGGTAATTGCCATACTCACCACGCTTGGCAGACGGGTTGGCGAGGGTTTTGATATAAATGCAGAGTTTTCCTTCTCTGGGTGTTGATGATCATGCCAGCAGCTTTACCTTAGTCGCCTTTTACGACATCTCGGTAAGAGTGAGGGTGGCCTATTCTACTCTGCCGGGGACCACACGGCCAAATATAGGTATGTACTATATTTGTAATCCCACTGTTGATATCCGTAACACAAGGTGCTTGACTATCTCGGATCTACCTATCTCGGAGTCAGATCAATGTATGTGATGTTGTGAAATATTTATTTATTTATTTATTATCCACTGAGCTACCATCGCTCTACCTACATAACAACTATCGATAGAAACTATTGTAGGAACACTGCCTAGACTAGGGACCTAATATGCGAAGAGACAAATTCCAATCACCGAAGGTTTGGCCATAGCCAAGCAACAGCGTGCGGTGTCGACATAATTGTTCGCGGCCCTCACACGGCCATGTTTCGACATATCGGGCTTGTGAGATACCTTGTAACTTGATGCCTGTGTAGGTAATGAACAGTTATCGGATTTAGGTGTGCAATTTTTGACGGAATCTTAACATGCACCTCAGTTCTGTGGAATGGTTTGGCTGCAGGAGTATTTCCCGACCGCTACGACTTAGGGACCTTTACGAGAAGAGCGTACTCTTTTTTAAAAAGGCCGGCAACACATTCTGTACTTACATGTAAAATATTTTTTCTTATCAGATATTAAAAATAGAACAAGTATTTTAATAAATTAAATGTTAGATTTAGCATAAGCAACTCATCGAAATTTTTTATCCCTTGTAAGCACCATTGGCGTGTTTTTTTATGCTAGAAGCGGACAAACGAGCAAGCGAGTTACCTGATGGTAAGCGATTACCGCCGCCCATGGACACCCGCGACAGAAGTGGAGTCACAAGTGCGCTGCCAATCTTCAAACACCCCCTTCCCGCAGATTGGGCTTCCGGTACCGTCACTCACGCAGCGAAACACAGCACAGTGCTGCTTCACGCCAGTTTTCTGCGAGGCTGTGGTATCACTCCGGTCGAGCCGGCCCATTCATGCCGAAGCGCGGCTCTCGCACGATATTTATTTATTATTTATTTACCTATAAGCTGAAAAAAATTGTATGGGACTATGTTTTTTTTTCTGTTAAACGTTGTAACCATGTTCATTGTTGAAAAGTTTTGTCTTTATAAGAATGCCGTCGAGAAGTTTATAAGGCGGATAAAAAGGCATGGTTTAAAGAAAGTTAAGTAGCTACGGTATACTACAATAGAATTTGTAGATACGTAATCTAGATAAAGTATAAGCAAACATGTATAATTACTAAATCATAAATTATCTATTTGCACGAAACATGGTATACCTACAGTTATGACACAAAAGTATTGAAATGTACTCATGTTTCGCAAATAAGATAGCATTCAAATAATTAAAATGTCAGTTATTTAATAAAATTACATAGATTTAAAATTACATGGATTCCATTTAAGTTAAATGTCTGAATATAATAATTAATAAAAATGTCAGTAAATTCTATATTTTTTTAATATGGCTCTACCCGAAGATAATTTGCCAATGTCAAGTAAATTATTGAGAATAGGTAGGTAACTTAGTCAACAGTCGAAGTCAGTCAAAGTCACAGTCACTCAATAAAACGCCGGTGTTTTCACGTTTTATCGACCTACGGATTCAGCGGATATCACTCTAAATGCAATCGCGGGTTTCAAGACTCTATTTGATCCAAGCAAATTGTCACTAGACAATTCCCTCGACACATAATAGCAGTGTTAAAAACTATATAATCCATGATCCTTATTGTTAGGATCACGGCACTTGACTACACACATAAACAACAAATTTGTACACTAAAAACCACTAGACACTAATTTAAAATCTTTGAATTGCATCAGCCTACGCGGCTTGGTTTAGCCCTACCGGCCGAATCCCAGTAAATTCTAGATGTCAAAAAATCCTTAACAATATAAACCTGACTATTGTTGACAGTTTTGCAATTAAAAAAAAAATCTAGCTCACTTTGCGGCGTAAAGTATTAAAACAACAATAGACACGAAATTAGAAAAAACACACCTTCTTGACAACTAAGCGCCAACATTCCTCGTGGTAATAATACTAATAATTAAAAATGTCTGCGGAGTAATTGACATCAAATATTAGTTCGGTCACGGCAATTAGACGAGCGGTCACCCGCCGGAGACCACGGAGGCTGTGAACCACAAACTAAGAGACTACGCTGTGAACGTCTGAACGACTAATTCCATTCATATTTTTGTTCGTTTGGACTTACATAGCCATAAAAAAGCAGATCTGTTCAGTAGTTTCCGATATTAAAGGGAAAACACAGATAGTCAAAAGTGATTTTGTCTATTAGGTAATGTTTTTTTATTGCTCTAAGTTAGTGTAAGGTAAATAATTATATTCAATGTACAGGTACAGTTTAATTACTTATGTATAGAAGTAAATCAGCTTAGTACAGACAGCAATACATCATGAGGTTTAATCTGTCAAAAATTAAGATGAAAATCGAATGAAGTTTGACAGAATTGTATACTTTCATTTGTGGCTGTACGTAGGTACATTAAAAAGTTGTTACACAGTGTGAGCTGCTGCCTAGTCAGATACTCGGCTTATATACTCGCACGCCAGTGACTCAGCTTGGCTTTACTGTCTACGCCTAGTACCTAGCTGCTATCCAGTTATGAAAAATAAAGTTCTGTAGCCTTTCGTAGATAAAGAGAACCTATGTATCAAGCTGGGTACCTAGGTATACTGATATTTTGAATACCCGAGAAACTTCTCGAGGGCATCATACTAATGAAAAAAAATCATTATTCTTCAAAGATAATATCTATCCTTAAAAAAGTTCGCTTTCCCATTAGAATTGCATCAATCAACTGATCACTTAGGTATGAGGAGGTGACTTATTTTTTTGAGATTCATAGGGTTTCTTCCTAATCTCGGTTCCTTGGGGAAACGTTTTTGTTTTCATTAGCACAATGCCTTTAAGAAGTTTCCTAGTTGTTCAAAAAGTCATGTTGTATATTGACGTCACGATTGTAAAGTGCATAGTGCAATTGCCATAAGAGGGCTAAAATGTCTTCGTCCATGTCTGTATCACGTTGACTGCCTCGGTGGCGCAGCGGTTTGTGGGTCGCACCTTAAAACAACAGCTGCGCTAGAGATTCCGGGATCAATCCCCGGGTCGGGCCAAAAATGTTTAATTAAGTTTTCGGTAAGAAATTCTTAGTGTCAGCCCGAAGTCTGCAAGTTGGCGGTCTTGTACCCCCGTGACTCGGAAAGCACGTTAGCCCGTTGGTCCTGCGCCCGATCCCGTGTGGTCAGTCCTGAGGTCAGGACCTTAGGATCAGGGTAAGGAAATAGAGAGTGCACTTGTGTTCGCGCACACACTTGAGCACTATAATATATCCTGCGTACGTGGCTGATCGTTGAGATTGGCCGCCGTAGCCGTAATCGGTTGGAAGATAATATTATTATTATTACCACGTTGATGCCATGCCGGTCATCTCACTAGTCACCGCCGTCTCCGCCGCCACGCTGCCTCGGACAGCTAATTGCCATGACGGCCAATATTGTCCCTTTTCACAGCAGCCGCCTAAGTCTCTTGTATTACACACTCGTCGAAAATCGGCCCTTTGTCCCTTAAAGTGCTCAAATATACCGATTTCTTGTTTATGTAGAGGTTTGCTTACTTACACAATCAAAGAGGAATTTAAGCGAAAATCGCGTATTAGTTTAGTTTTTTACTGCTTTTCTGTGTAACAACTAAAGTCATCATCATCTCAGCATGTTACTTAATCCCGTTCAAAGTAGACCTGGTAAATATGTATCTTTCAAAAGATTGGAACATTTGCATCTGTGTCAGTGCAGAAATGCGGAACAGTGAAACGCTTCATTTGGAACATCGACTCTTAAATAGATCCGTGATTCATTCCTCTCATTCGGATCATTCGGTTCACTCTAACTCGAGATTCATTGGAGTCGAATGATACATTCGGAGCGAACATTAGAGATTCGGAACAGTGTACATTTGTGTATGAAATGAGGCTTCATCTGTGCTGTGTTTTGCCGAGTGAGTGGGAGTACTGGAGGCGCAATCAGGAGGAGTTCCGCTGTAAATCCACTCATGTTGCGGGTACCCATGGGCAGTGGGCTTATCATCAGGTGATGCGTCATCTCTTCTGCGACATATGATATAAAAAAGTGGTTGTATCAACTGTTCCAAAGACTAAAATCCTTCTATGACGATATTAACGTAGGAGAGCCACGCATTAGCATGAATGGGCCGGCTCGATCGGTGTGACACTACAGCCGTACAAAAAAATCGTCGTGAAGCTCAGCGTCTCTGCTGTTTCTCTGTGTGAGTAGTACCGGAAGCCCTGTGTGAAAGAGGGGTTTAAAGGTTGGCAGAGCACTTGTGATTCCACTTGTGTTGCGGGTGTCTATGGGCGGCGGCAATTGTTTACCACCAGGTGAACCGTCTGCTCGTCGGCCTCCTAACACATTCAAAAATTACAACGTCCAAAGTTTACCCATCATAACGCTAATGTAATTTCGTCTAATGAATGAGCACTTCGCAATCAATTAAGCAATTATGGCGGACAGCGGAGCTTGCCGCATTCATGTCATGTCATGACGGGCTAATGACATCATCATGATTTATTCAAGAAGATTTTATAGTCAACAGTGTACAACGTTAACGAAAATTGGTATAAAAATGTTGATGACTACTAGATTCTTTCTTAAAACTAAGGTCCCAGACATAGCCCAAAGGATTGCATGCCTCAAGTGGCAATGGGCAGGGCACATAGCGAGGAGAACAGACGGCCCGTTGGGGCGGAAAGGTCCTTGAGTGGAGGCCACGAACAGGAAGTCGCAGCCGTGGCAAGCCCCCCACAAGGTGTACCGACGATCTGGTGAAGGTCGCGGGAATCCATTGAATGCGGGCGGCACAGGACCGATCTGTGTGGAGAACATTCGGGGAGGCCTATGTCCAAGTGGACGTCTATTGGCTGAAATGATGATGATGATGAGTTTCTTTCTTTAACTATGAGAGAGCCATATGTGTTAGGGTCATAAATGGGCCTATTCAACCATACTGAGAGTGAGGCCACGGCCTTACAGAAATTGGCGTACCTACTGCTCTGTCTTTTGCCGAGGGAATGAGGGTAATAGATACCCAATCCGGAGGCAAAGTGGAAGCGCACTTGAGACTTCACTGTATTTTGCGGGTGTCTATAAGTAAACGTCAGCAATCACTAACCATCAGGCTATCCGTCTGCTTGTCAGCCACTTACCACGTAAAAAGCATTTCTCTATTTATTAAAGTGGTCCCCCTTCACTTTGTTTCGGGATATTTGTTTCAAATCATACCAAGTGTTTAGCTTTTTCAGTTTACCTGTAAGCGTTATCGCGGGCTTCAGAATGTATCTCTTTATAAATAGTATAGAGGGTAGATCGATTATTATTAGAAATACCCATGCTTAGGGGTCTAAGGTACTCGTTTCAGAGCCCATAATCTAGAACTTGGTAAGCTACTGCTTTCTGAACGTCGCAACCGTTAGACAGGGGAAGAAGACCAATACATTATATGTATAGATTATACTCTGAATCAAGAAGCTACTACAAACGGATGGTTGACGTTGTTTTAAAATTTTGTACCTATAGAAAATATGCAACCTCCCTTGTCAATCTCATCCAAATCTATGCCAAACAGCATTGTCGTAGGGGCACAGCACCATGTGGGGTAGTCCTTATAGATTAATGAATTAGCTTAAGCCAACAAACATTCGAGTAAGCGCGTATCAATTTAATTGTAACAAATTCCCGCCTAAAGACCGTGAAACAGCTTCTGCGCAACTTTTTGCGCAACGCCAACATGGCGCCCGCGAACCGCCATTTTGAGTTTGAAATTTTAATTGGAACGATAAAGGGCTAGTTCGCGGAACGAGCAAGGTTTGGCAACAAAAAGTTTTTATCTCGTCGATTAAGATTCCGTGGTTGTATCGTACAAATGAGGTGTTTTTACGCGACCACGCCTGCGGTGACAGGACACTTGGCCACCAAGATGGCCGGGCGATAGGCGCGCATTTAAAACAGTTCAGGAAACTCATGAATGGGGCTTTCTTTGTTAAGGATGGTAATGATGGTACGTGGAAGGTAATGACTAATCATGATTTCTAAATGCATTGACATAACCCAAGATCGCTACGATCTTGGGTTATTTCAATTTCACTTATTTATTTCCTATCCAAATTGCAAGTAGGTATAACTACCTAATATTGAAGGAAGGTATAATTTTAAATGTTTGTTTAGGAATCGCATTCAGATGTGACATTAACGGATTAAAATTTTGTCCTACAGCGGAAAATTATGGGCTCATAATAAAAAAAAATCAAATGTAGAACATTTATCAAAATTAACAGTGTAACTGCCGCACTCAGAGACGTCAAATTAACTGTTTCTTGAGAAAAAATATTGACACTTATTTCAATACACAAAAGGACTTTCCATATTGCAAGTTAACGCACATTTAGCTTAATTGACGTCTCTGAGTGCGGCAGTAAGATTGTTTCGGCAATAGAGTGTATGAGATGTCGTTAGAGATACTTAATCTAAAATATATAAGTAATATTTCTGATAAAAAAAACCTTTGTTTAACCACTATTAAAAAATTAAATCATGAAAAAGTTTATATAAAGAATTTTTCAGCTGCACTAAGTACACATGTAGGAACATGCAATGCTAGTATTGATGTTTCATATTACATAATTTATGTATGAGCGGACGTCTCTAACCGTTCGTTGTTCCGCTTCATACACAACACGCCAAATATAAGTTAAGACAAAAACGAACGGTAATGATAAATGTCAGACAACTCAAAAGTATCAGTAACACATTCCCCGAATACCAGAGTACACCTGCGGCCGATTAACACTAATGTCAAAATAGAATCGACCACGAAAATATTTCCTTCCAGACCAAATTAACCGGCAACATAACTTTACGACACTGTACACCCAACCTCATTCCTTTTCTACTTTATTCCTTAGTTTATAAAGTCTATTTTCGTTTGCAGGAATAGTGTCACAAAACCAAATGTGTCGTTGTTTCTTCCAGTGGAACTTAATTGCTAGTGAAGTACACATGCGGTTAAACCTCTACAGAAACGATATAATTAAGGGATAGTAGCTTGCTAAGGATGAAATCACCACAGAAGGGTTGAATGAGGCATTTTGTGGGTATGCCACCGGACGGTCTCTGATTAGCAGACACCCAACCCGGAGGAGCGCCCTACACTACCCGTCCGGCATAAGGCTGCGCTGACTTACGGCGCCGACGTCAGCTCCTGTCAGCGAGCCGGCAGCATTGCCACAGGGTTAAAAAAAGGGTTGAATGAGGCAGACTAACAAATTCACAGTAAAAAATGTCATTTGCTTCTTAGGGCACAAAAATTAGACAACCAAAAGGCGCATCATCTCCCGATGACCCGTTTGGATCAGCAGTAGTGAACGCTGCCTCTGGTGCAATGGTTGCGGGCTCGAGCCCCGCACAGTACTTTGTAGGTACATTTGTGTGCACAAAAATGTCTGTTGGTATTGGTTTGGGTGTTTTCTATGTATTATTAGTATGCTATTTACAAAAGAAAAATATTATAATATAATATGTATATATTCATAATTCTGCTGTTGGTTCTGATATCCGTAACACAAGTGCTTGAGCTACCTATCTCAGAGTCAGATCAATGTATGTGATGTTGTGAAAAATATTTAATGACCGGTCATTATTCATAGTGACTGGACTTATTAAGTTGCCCATAACATTCTATACCAACATAATAATAACAAATTAGTACCAACATTTTGTTTATTTCTCTTATTTGTTGTAAATTAAAAAGCAATAAAAGTCTCACAGAAACTCATTCGTAATCATGCTTCTATTGAGCTATCTACTCACTGTTTCCACGATTTGGTATCAGATGTCCTGCCTCAGGAAGGTAATGGTATAATTATGGAAATCGCCTCCGTGTGCGTCTAATTGCTGATATATGTCGTTGGCTGGTTATCTCGTCAGGAGAAAAAAGTATTAGCACAGAGTTAATATAGACAGTGGCTTGATGTATTCTCAAGGGCAGGGATTCCCAAACTGGTTCCGTACAGAAGCTTCGGCTGAATAACCATGATTCTTCCCCATATGGGCGATGAGGGAGAACTACGGGGATGAGTGGGAGATATGCCTATCACCAGCTTTTCGTTAACAGAAACCCCCGCCGGAAGACAAACCCTACATCATATTTATAAAAGATCTTTGGTAGGTATGCGTATACACTTTTCGGATTTTCTTTTTCTATTTTTACCCGACTACCGCGAAGCAAAGGGTTATGATTTTGACCTGTATGTATGGTTGTTCATGTGTTTCCTCATAACTTCTAAATTAATTATTACATTAGAACAAGTGAGGTGTCGTTAGAAGCGTCTTGATTGTCTTCTGGTTATAGACGACATGACGTTACGTTAAATTGACTACAGCGCCCTCTAGGGGACATACGGCCGCACTCAGAGACGTCATTTAAGCTAATGTTCAGTAACTTTAGTATCGGTAGTCTTTATGCGTATCAAAATAAGTGTCAATATTTTTTCTTAAGTAGCCAATTAAGTTAATCAACGATTCTGAGTGTGGCAGTTAGAGTAAGGAACTAAAAAAAATGCTTGACGGTACATTTGATAAATGAAAAACCTGTTTAGCACATTTCAAATACGTAAATTTTTTGAAGAATTTAGGTACCCGCCTCCCCCATGAAGATTAAAATGAAAAATTGTTTGCTAAAAATATAAATCTTGCTAGAGATGATGAGCAGGACGTCGATTGAGAGGCAGGCCCTAAAAAGAGGTGGCGTGATGATTTTGACCACTTCTCGGGCAATTGGCAAACCATCGCCAGAGTCCAATGGCGGCATTTACAGGGGAGGCCTTATGCCCAGCAGTGCGACGACGCAGGCTAAAAAAAAGATTGTGGCATGAATAGCGTGTGCAAAATAAGCATGAAATATCACAAATCCATAAGAATATTTTTAAATTTTAAATTTCTTGATAAATTTTTCATTTCTTTTTATGAGAAAGGGAGGCGAACGAGCAAGCGAGTCACCTGATGGTAAGTGATCACCGCCGCCCATGGACATCAGCTACACATTTTTTATTTCTCTTAGGGTGGCCACACCAGAGGAAGTGGAGATGCGTTGCCGGCCTTTTAGAAAGGAAAGGTTTGTTTTTTGAAGATCTCAATGTCGTACCGGTTCGTAAATACCCCTGCGGGAAGTTCATTCCACAATGTAGAGGTACACACGGCGTCACGTCAAGTTACCCTTGTTGACCTTTGGACCGTCCTTATGTCTGGGGCACAAGTGCAACAATTTTATGTAGATAGATAATTCACAAATCATCCAAGTGTTCTTAGCTATGTTAGATGGAAATTGATCCAAGATGGCCGCCGCCACGAAATGTCTGATTAACATATGGTATGACAACTTCCCTCAATAAAGGTATCAAATAAAAGGGTTTAAGTAGTAGTAGTAGTAGAGTAACTTGATCTAACGCTGACAGTACGTGACAAAAAACGACGTGTAAAGCGCACGGTGGTGGACCTCCACCCATCGAGATGGTACGGGTGGAATCCTAGTTTATTAATTTGTTGTCATTTATTGTCTTAATGTCATTTTTTTTATGCTAGAGGCGGACAAACGAGCAAGCGAGTCACCTGATGTAAAGTAATCATCGCCGCCCATGAACATCCGCGAAATCGGAGAGATCGCTAATGTGTTGCCGGCCTTTTTAAAAAATAGTACGCTCTTCTCTTGAAGGTCCCTAAGTCGTAGCCGTACGGAAATACTCCTGCAGCCAAACATTCCACAGAACTGAGGTACGTGGTAGAAAGTTCCGGGAAAAACGCACAGTATTAGACCGCCATCCATCGAAATGATGAGGATGGAATGACAATCGCTTGCGAGTGGTTTGATGTAAGAATTCAGTTGCATTCAGTAGATTAAACAATTCTTCAGAGCACTCCCCATGATAGATGCGGTATAGAATGCTGAGGGAAGCTGTGTCCCGCCGCCAGGCTAGAGGATCAAGTCGACTAGAGAGAGTCAAGTCACCGACAATTCGAGCAGCCCTACGTTGTACGCAGTCAAACGGAAGAAGTTGGTACTGAGGTGCACCAGCCCAGAGATGGGAGCAGTATTCCATGTGGGGCCGAACTTGTGCCTTATAAAGTTGTAACCTATGAGCTGGTGTGAAATACCGCCCCGCTCTATTAAGTACACCAAGTTTCTTTGAAGCTATTTTAGCTTTGTCTTCCAGATGACCGCGAAACTGGACATCGTTCAAAATGTCGACACCAAGGATCCCGATAGAATGCTTGACATCAAGGGGGGTGCCCTGAAAACTGATTGGCACTTCATAGGGACGTTTTTTAGCGGTTAACGCGCACACTTGTGTCTTAGAGGGATTAAAACGGACTAAATTAAGTCGACCCCAGTTCGAAACATGATTCAGCATATCTTCGACTTCAGACACAAGTGTGTTTCGGTTTTAAAAGAACGCAACACATTAAACTTTCATCGAGAATAAACGAGGTGCGTATCAGTGCGCTCAACGAAACTTCCTATGCCTTCCTACTGGTTATCTCTCTATACTATGGCTTTAATAATACTGATAATATTAACTGCGATTTATTTTGTAACATCTAAGTGGTATATTATACAAATGAGCAAAGATTATCTTGTTTTCTCTAGTTTTAAGTCCTCATTGGACATTATAGATGGAATCAGTGGAATCATCCGGTATTTAGTGCAGTAAAAAGTAGCAATATCTTGGCACTAAATTTATTTTTTATTAAGGCGACGGGTAGGGTCAACTAGCGACCAATCGATTTTAATTTTTAACTACAAACCCGGATCTATTTTAAACAATTTCGGGGTTACAACCTCTCGGCAATCACTTATAGTATTTATTAATTAACCATGCACAAATTTTGAGTCCGTTTTGGTACGCGAAAAATTGATTCACGCCATAATTGATTCACGATTCATTGAACAGGGCGTCATTTACTGTATAGAAAATGAAAGTTATTAGATATTCTAACAGAAAACTGATACGAAAACACTCATCATAGCTGTTAGATGAAGTGATACGCCCAAGTCTTTCCACTCGGCCATTTACTTCTTTGCGTATGGTAATGATACACAGACTTTTTATAGCGATGGAAACTAATACCACAGCTAATGTAACCAGGAAAACGTCAATTAGCGGCCGTTTTGCCGCTCGGCTTTTTGTCTCTGGAAAAAATCTATGATTTATGGTCGTCCGTAATGTGAGCCTCATTAGAGGTTTACAAATTGTCTATGCTCTTAACGGTTACACAGAGACATGATTGCAAATTATAAGATGAACCACAAGCAAATAAAAAAAAAGAGTACTATCTAATTTCGACTGCATTGGTCACTAGCAGTGGCTAGTTTGTCGCTTTTTGTCTGTCGTTTTTTTTATGTGATAGGTGGCAGACGAGCAGATGGATCACCTGATGGTAAGCGATTGCTGCCGCCCATGGACACTCGCAACACCACTGGAGTCACAAGTGCGTTGCCAACCTTTAAACCCCACTTCCCCCGGATTGGGCCACCGGTACCCGCACTCACGCAGCGAAACACAGCACATTGCTGATTCACGCCGCTTTTCTGTGAGCTCGTGGTATCACTCCGGTCGAGCCGGCCCATTCATGTCGAAGCGTGGCTCTCCCAAGGTCAAAAAAGTTGCGGAGTTTTCAACGGTGGCCGCTAGGGGAACCTGACCAGGGAATAAATAATGTTTTTAGTTCACATTTCTCTCCCATGTTTATAAGATAATAAAAATAAAGTTTAAAAACTAAAACCTGATTACCAAAAAAACACGCCGTAAACACGTATGCCACATTGATTTTATTTTATTATTATAATGAATCTGTTTTGCTACAATAGGTGGCATACGACCTGGGCAATACGGCATAATAATTTCAGGAGACAGTTTTCTTGTTTCGTACTTTTTAAAGCGTGTTTTTTTGATAGTCGGGTTTTAGTTTTTAAACTT
Organism: Marasmia exigua; assembly: GCA_019059595.1. Classification (NCBI taxonomy): domain Eukaryota; kingdom Metazoa; phylum Arthropoda; class Insecta; order Lepidoptera; family Crambidae; genus Marasmia; species Marasmia exigua. The sequence continues at coordinate 12,090,710 of CM032484.1, forward strand.
TATTTTTATTTAACATAATTTTAGTTATCTTAACAAAGTTCCATATTTGAAATGTGTTAAAAAAGTTATTTCATTTGATACCCTACACGGTACCGCCAAGCAAAATTTTTTTTAGTTCCTAACTCTAAGTCCCCTAGAGGGCGCTGTAGTCAATTTAACGTGACGTCATGTAACCTTTAACCAGAAGACAATCAAGACGCCTCTAACGACACCTCATTTGTTCAAATATGATAACTAGTTTAGAAGCTATGAGGGAACAGATGAACATATATATACATACATACACACAATACATACATACATACATACATACAGGTCAAAATCATAACCCTCCTTTTTGCTTCGCCGTAGGCGGGTAAAAATACTTGTTATCAACAGTACCTATTAGTGATCTAAAGAAGTTTCTAAGACGATTAAAAGAGCACCATGTAAAAAGGCAAATATTCCAAGATGCGTTAGTTCCTTCCTCAAAAGAGATATACGATTTCTCAGGTTTGATTTATGGTCATTAATTTTTAACCCATAAGATATTACTTCTTCAGATGACGCTGCTGATGTTTTTATGCGTTTTGTCATTATGGGTGGTTTGTTTGAAATGTTTCCGTAATGTATTTATAGTTTCACGTTTTTTGTTGACTAATTTATTGATATGCATTGTTCAGTCTGCATGTCACGGGTTACTTTTTACCCGACTACGGCGAAGCAAAAAGGGGGGTTATGATTTTGACCTGTATGCAGATATGTAAGAATGGATGGTTGTTCGTCTGTTCCCTCATAACTTCTAAACTAGTTATCATATTTGAACAAATTGTCTTCTGGTTATAGGCGATATTACGTCACGTTGAATTTATTACAGCGACTTAAAGTAAAAACTAAAAAAAAAAATTGCTTGACGGTACCGTGTGGGGTATCAAATGAAAGAGCATTATTTTAGCACATTCTAAATATGTAAGTTTATTTACTTACTAAAATTATGTTAAATAAAATGTGAAATACATGAGTTGATTGCAAATTTACACTATGTATGTAATACACCTATATCAGCAATGTATCTAAACTTTTTTGTGTGAGAGAACATTCATACGTACCTCATATTCTTATCAGAAATATTATGCCTAACCGAAACAAAATAACAATAAAAATTTAGGAATAGAAAATCAATAGAAAGTTTTGAGAACAAAACTCGTTAGAATTGACGAATAAAACAAATTGTTTCCTAGATGTTTAGTGTGTCCGTATCATAACGAGGTACACACATTTATCTAGAGATGTTATATTTCGAAAATCTTGACACCAAAACTACCTACAAACATATATATTTCCTTAACAAAAATTAAAATGTGCAACGATATGCCCTGTCTTCATCAACTTACGAATACAAAAACTCATCATTTAGCAAGCTTGCAAGATCCTTCAAACCGCATAACCATCCCGCTAATTACCAACTTCCTGCTTTGCCGGCCCAAGTATACCCTAAATCATAACTTGGAATGCCACAAATGCTTTAACGTCCATTTAATACCATATTTGGACCCTTGGGCGCATTCCTCATCATTTGTAGGGCGGGCTAATTTCTTGGCACTGGTTTGCCACACGTGGCAGCAAAAAAAATATAGAGCTAATTAATGTATAGAGAAATTATGGTTTTGAAAGAATATCGGAATATGTCCTACACTGATATTTCTGTATCAATCTTTACAATTCGCTCGCGAAAAGTATTCTGCTGGTAGTTGCCAATTGTAATCGCATATGTGGCTTTTTTCTTTTTTTTTATGATAGAGGCGACAAACGGGCGAGCGAGTCACCTTAAAGTTATGGGATATCAAAAGGAGAACATTGAATTATTATCGTAAAAGCCATAACAGAAACTTTCGCAGGCATATCCCTGTTTCACACATTAAGTCTCAATAAATCTACCCGTAATGTTAGAACCAATGGAGCGTTCATAATTAATAATATTGTATTTATATCACATCTTCCTTCCATTTAATACGGTAAACCAAACACCAGTCAATCCCATACGATTACCAACTTACTCTTACACCAAATAACACATAAACTCACCCCTGTGTAATACAAAATAAGCGTCAATTCAAAAGCAAATATAACAGGGGAACATTTACTATTTTTCTTCTCACCCCACATAATTAACTGTCTTCCCTTCCGAATACTAAATACCTATTTAGTACCACTATCTATGTCTGTAAAGGACAGCAATACATTTCTTCTAAAGTGCAAAAGAGATGGGAAGATTGGGGTAATACGGAGCCCCGACATAGATGTTAGGGTGGCTTCAGACGTGACGTCTCCCCAATATTTGGCTATTTTGGTAGTGAAACCGAGTGTGAATTGATAGGGGTTATTTTTAAGTCGAGTGTTTAAGCGAAGGGTTTTAATGGTGGCCTTTTTAAGGTGATGTATCGATTGCATTAGTCTATGTTTTTGGGTGAGGATAATGTGGATGATACGTTCTAAAAAAATGCGGCGTTTTTATTCATGACGTATTTTTTTTAATTACCTCATGTTAGAAATATTTTCATGTCGTAAAACTTTCAGGTACGCATATAATCTCAATACGAGCGAGATAACCTTAACACTAAATTCCTATGAAGGAAAATGAATATACCTTCATGGAAACATTTGTGTGTGATCATCACGAAGGGCTGATCAAAATTTGTCCATATTAGAGTTCTCAATAGCTCACATAAGCCAAAAACGGGAGGTTAGAGACCGCTGAAGGCATTAAATGCAAAAGTTAGTTTAATACCAACATTTGCACCTCAGTATTTTCTAAAGAAATGTTCAACGTCAGCTCGGAATCTGAATTTAGGCGGTTTTGCACATCCGCAGCTTGGAATGGGTGTAATGTCTTTGTTCCTATGCCCAATCCCTCCTGAGTCGTGTTACTCTATCAAAATATAAGTTCAAATTCAAGAGTACTTTATTTGCATAGGCTTATATACAGCTCTTACCTACAAATCGTCATACATGAAAAATATAAATTATAACTATGTATAGGTATTATACATATAATTACACATATATGTCGATACAAAAAATATACTAAGAAATGAATAAATATAATGTGATTCTACCACCGGAATCGGAAAGCCGATTCTGCCGAGAAGATCCGGCAAGAAACTCGGCAGTTACTCTTTTAAATCGCCAAAATTTTTATAAGTACAGTATCATGGGTGTAGGCGAACAGTTTATCATTTCCACAAATTCTTGTCATTTAAGTAATCATTAACTGTATAGTAATAGGCTTTTGCCATTAAATAATTTTTAACATGTATTTTAAATTTAGGCATTGGTAAATCAACAAGCTTTTGTGGTAACTTATTAAATATTTAATACTCATTCCTACAAATGAATTACCAATCTTATGAAGTCTGAGATATGGAACAGCAAGTGAAAAAGTAAAGAAAGAGTAATAAATAAGTTTATTGTCCACACACTTGCGCTTTTTATTATGTATCTATGTCCTACTACCTACATAGCCAATCGTTGAAATTGACCGCCGTATTATAAAAACCTTAGTATCACCTTATTTAAGTCACTTCATACACACCATTGCGGGGACCTTTTTGGTGGTATTTTGAGTAATGAAGAACACTAATTTATAATAAGTTTTACTAAACACACAAATACACAAAGCTAATTTATAATAAGTTTTACTCGGAATTAATTAACAAGATAAACCAGCGCGAAATAAAGTGACAACCGATCTAAGATAAATATCGCTAAGGTGGTGATCTATTTAAGACGCGTGTAATATTCAGAGTATACATCAGTTCTCTTCTAAGAATCGATTTAACGATCATATACAGAAAACACTCGAGGGATACTAAATACTATTAAAACTAGTTCACAACGCAATATTTATAATCCAGTTTTAACTGTTAAGCTTTAACCTAAAACTCAAGAGCTCATGCCTTTCTTTCTAATTCCTATAAAGATTATACAAAAAAAACCCCTAAAATCAGGAGTGAGATCTTAGCATGTAGGTAATGTTTGTTTAAATGCTAGGAAGAAAAAAAACCCACACGACGTTATAAATGAAACCTTATATAACCCACATGCTCTACGCACGTGCAAAACGAGGTATGATGTCTAAATATTACGAACTCCGCGTTTACACCACGAGGTAAGAAGATCCTATCAAAACACGACGATAAATCATTGTCTAAAGCAACCGTTGAGGCAATAGAGCGCAACAAATCCTCCTAAATCATGATAATAAATAATTACCACTGTCGCAAATCAGCAGGCACTAATTTGAAACGGATCTCAGCCGAAACTCGGCCCGGCACTAATCTCTCAAAGGACCAACTCGACTCAAAAGGATTTAACAAGCGGCATTCACCGCTGCTCATTATATTTTTATACTTTATACCTCAGTGGCGGACATAAACTGCACGATCAAAACGCGCGAACCCCTACAAAAGGTAATTATGTTTTGATTCCTACAAAAAAAAATCAAGTATCACAAAGGAGACTAACGAGATAAGAGCGTGCTAAATCGCTCTCCCCTCGGCCCCCTCTCGGATCAATTCGGGAGAGAACGGTCGATTGGCTGAGCGGGATAGCTTTATTCTCAGGGCGGAGCTTCCCCAGACCACGCCCAAAAACCGGCACCAGGGTCCCCTACGCTCTACAACCGCCAGTCAACCTCCGACTGCGCTCGCATGCGTACACGATCTCCGATCGCGGCAAGTGAACTGTGCTAATGGAACTAAGCGTTCAATGTTAAAGAAACCAAGTTGCGAGGACAAAGAAGTGACAAATATGGCGATACAGAGCGTGTCGAGGTACCCCAGCAGTCCGGCAGAAGCTACAGAACCACCGAAGGCGTCCAGAATCAGTTTCAGTGTAGCTTCGATCCTGGCGGACACGAAGGCGAATCAAGTAGACGAGACGGCGGAGATGATCAGACATCATAGAACGATACCGGAATCTCCACTAAGGCAATCACCATCAGCTCAGCCTGAGCTCCCTGGCGAATCCCCGAGAGCATCTTCTCAAACGCCTCCCTTAAACCTGAACGCGTCGGCGACGGTTACCTCATCAGATGATGAATATGAAGATTCAGTCAATCAAGAAGATTCGATAGTGGATGTTGAAGATCTACAGATGCAGAATGGAGCTCAGAGTGAAGATGAAGAGAGATCTGCGACGGATAAGGGAAGATTAGTCAGGCCGACTCCCTTCAGTGCGCTGGCGGCGGCGGCGGTAGCCTACCATGGGTTGGGGTGGCCGGGACCTCCGTCGGTGGTGCCCTCCTTCGGACCTCTCTTCCAATCACATTTTCCTGTAGGACACTTAACAGGTCAGTGCATTTATGTCATTACATTGTTGTCTATCATTGTATAGTCTAGTTTTATTTTATCTGTAACTTCTTTTTCGGTTTTATAGTCATTAGGGGTTTGATAAATTCTTAGCACTTTAAAATCAGTAGTTTTAGGATCATTTATATTGATTAGTTATATTATTGCTTTGGAATTAATTATGTGAATTGCTGCTTTCTTTATATTGTTTTCTTTCAATTATCAAGATATTTATTTTGTTTACACATACAAATTCAGCTTCTGTAGATTGAAATATTCTTTTTCTCCTTTTAAATCTTCAAGATAAAATAATTTGGGCTTTCTTCATTTACCATCGTCCAATCTTTTTTAAATTAGACTTTAGGTATTTTATAACATTTTCTTTCAACAATAAGACTCCTCTTTTTTCGATTGTTTGGGTATTCTTATAGTTTTGGTTTTCTTTCTAAAATAGTATTTTTATAATCTAGTCTGACAGGTTAGATTACAAAAAAAACTATTTTCTTATTTTCATAGTCCAGTGACTATGCTCTTAAATTATTATTTGCATCTAATTTTACTAAAAATCATTTTTATGGTGTCTGTATCATTTATTTTATGTTTAAATTAAACTTAAATAGTAATTTGAAATCAACCGCAACAGAGGTACCTTTCTCCATTTGAAATTATTATATAACAATTATTATATTAATCATGCTCTAATGCAAAACTAATTTAAAATGTGTTAAAACCGCTATATCCACTTAAGTAGGTAATCACCTATAATTGCGAATTTTCGTAACTATGATTATTAATAAACAATCAATAATAACTAAACTATGCATTCCATTGAATGCTTAATTATGTAAAATTATTTGTGTAAATGACCTCGTGTTTTTGGGAATTCCAAATTATGCAGTGCAGAATTAATTGGTAAATACAAATTAAATAAAATAATAAACTGCCGTTTTATCTCACATCGGGTTTTATTAGTTCCATTGTTTGTTATCACTTTTCAACGGAATACCTGATCCAATTTATTAATATGAATTATTTCATTAGGTATTTGCTTTTTCCCTAACAATGTGGTTAAGTTGTGGTCATTTGGTATTAGCGTCGTTATGCAATCAAAAAGTCGTATGTCAATGGGAAGGTGATCTAATTAACGACTTTTAAGAACCAATATTCGTTTATAAGTTTAAATACCAACAAAATGATATGAAAATGTAGGTCTTTTTCATTCTCGAAAATACATAGATGGTTTTGGTTCTTATTGTAGATAAGACCTTTTCGAACTTTTTGAAATTTGACATCATCAGTGGTATTTGAATTGATTTCATTTCTATCTTCTACTAAAACCTGTAATATATGACTGTACGCCATGCCGCTCGTAAATTTTATAGTAAAACCATTATAACCTGATCTCGGAAGACTTAATATAACTTTATCTAAAATGATCATCTCAAAAAATTTACGGCGATAAAATTAACGGGCACTAGCGGCTACTGGTAGTCAGCCATTACATTTACCTAATTACCATTAAATTAATTGTAAAAAAGTGGCAAATATTTTTTTTAGCTCTTTAGCTCTGCTCCTTGATAGCCCGACTATCTACTTTGTAGGTAAGTAGTCTTCGGTTATTGTTAAATATACCATCGCGTCGGCCCACTTTGTTGGATAGTAATCACACGAATTCTAAAATTAAATAATGATTTAATAAACTTTTTTGTAACATGTACTAATGAGTCACGCTTGATACAATTTGTACTACTAATTAAATTCACATTAATAACTGGGACCTTTAAATAAATTCTACTGTTTAATATTTGTTTGTGGGATTTCAATTGCGAGAACGTAACTGTTTTAATTGAATCTTCATTAGACACATAATATTATTAAGTTAGTACTTTTTGCATTAGCAGCAAAAAGGCATTACTTTTTGCATTAGCAGCCTAACCGATACATAGGAAACATATGACATTTCGTCGAACGCTGCTCGGTAGAAGGTACTCATGCAACAAAGAGGTGTCAAAACTGTGAGTCAAACATTGTTAGGGGGAGCAGGTTTAACGGACACGAGTTTCCACGCAGCGAACAGCCATGATGACTAGAGTACGGCAAATGTCAGGTCTCTTGACCCACTAATTAAGTTACTATCAATAAATGTGGGAGAGCCACGCTTAGGCATGAATGGGCCGGCTCGACCGGAGTGATACCACTGCCTCACCGAAGACCGGCGTGAAGCAGCGCCTGCGCTGTGCTTAGCCGTGTGAGTGAGGTTACCGGAGGCCCAATGGGGAGGAAGGGGAAAAGGTTGGCAGCGCACTTGTGACTCCACTGGTGTTGCGGATGTCCATGGGTGGCGGAATTGCTTACCATCAGGTGATCCGTCTGCTCGTCTGCCACCTCTCATATATATAAAAAAACATCCTAGACCCCATCAATAAAAAATATATTTCATAGTGACTACAAAAGTGTATACTCGCCTTAAATTATAATTTTAAACAAGTCACGTTAATTTAATCTTATTAAAAAATTAATGCCAAAATTTATTATATATATTATAATTTATTATATATAATATATATTAGCGTGAGAATTTGACATTATTACAATTAAACGTTTTTAATTAAATAAATTAAGTCGTTTTTTATATAATTAATTATATTTTGTCAATTAATGTATTTAAGAAGTTCATTATTAATATTCCGCTAATTAGCGTCCAGATAATGTATTATTGATATTATTAGCAACAATATAGGGCATAATTAAATTTATTGTTGCAGGATATCCTAAAGAGTTAGTTTTAGCGCTAATTATTAAAGTTATTTGCGAAAATAACAACAATTTCCTGTTCAGGTCAAACAATGTAATGAAATTAATCAATTTTAGTTTTGGTTTTCGTTTTGATTTTTGCAGAGTAATCTTTTTAAAATTGGCTATCCCATACAAATAGCATCAATCAGCTGACCACTTTAGTATAGGTGGTCCACTTTCCCGGGGAATATCGTGGAGGGAGGCTTCGGCTGTATCACCATGATATTCCCCAATATGGGCGATGAGGGAAAACCGCAGGGGGTTTAGTGGCCTTTGCCTGGCTTCTCTTTGGGAGAAGCCCCCCGCCAAAGGAGAGCCCCACATAACCCGGCCGCCCCCTGGTGGTCTGGTATGCATAAGGTAGTCGGCTCATCTCTTGAGCCGGCGGCAATCCCCCTGCGTAACCATAAAAAAAAGAAAAAAAAAGGTGGTCCACTTTATATGGAGATGTTTTTTAACGAGATTCGGCACTACGTTCCTTGGGAAAATATGTTTTCATTTGTATGATGCTCTTGACAAGTTCTCGGGTATTCAAAGTGTAAGTAGTCACGGTGTATAACATTCCAATTGGAAAATTAAAATTCTAATAAGTAGGTACTTTCATGGAAAGTGAAAACTTTACAAGTACCGTGACCGTAGAAGATCCACGATTTTGCATGAATGGGCCGGCTCGACCGGAGTGTTACCACGGCCTCACAAAAAACCGGCGTGAAGCAGCACTGTGCTGTTTCGTTGCGTGAGTGAGGGTACCGGAGGCCCAATCCGGGGGAAAGGGGGGTTTAAAGGTTGACAGCGCACTTGAGACTCCACTGCACTGGTGTCGCGGATGTCTATGGCGATCCGTCTGGTCGTCTATCAAAATAAAAAAATCTGAATTCAGGGTGTGCCGAAAACCAGTTACTACGTACCTTACGTATTTTTCTCCTAGTATCTATTTTTTTTTCGAAATGTATATTAATTTTATTTTTATCGAATGAATGAATATTTTTTTATAATTTTATCGTTTCAACCTCCATATCTAAAACATTGAAATCCCTATAACGAGACAAGCCTGTTGCAGAGATCCCTCGCCTGGATGTCGAAATGGGAGTGAATAAAGGCTTTAATGTAACATAAATAGAGGATCAGCCGAGACGCGGAGACAAAGCGGACACGACCCGGGATCAAAAGGACCAACTTTGAATAACGAGGTTCGATGTTTTGACTTTTGAGATCAATTTGTGAAAATTGTACGAAATCGTCTGTTGATATTAGCTATCTCAAGATGGTACGAGTACAAGCATTGATTGGGAAAAAACGTACTTATACAAAATGGAAAAATAAATAAAAATGTACATTAGTAGCAGATCAGAAGAGACGCAAAGACAGCGCGTAGTAAATCAGGGAAATAATGTTAAAAAAAAAGTGGTTACATAAATAGATGATCAAGCGGACCCGCCTGATCATCTATTTATCAACAGGGATCAACTGGATCTTTGAATAGCAGCTTCGATGTTTGGTTTGGGAATCAATATGATATAATGGGTCGGGCAAAATTATAAAAAATGAATAAACCTAAAACTAAAATAAGGAAAACCCAAAAAATGGTAATATCAACTTTGTACACAAAGCTCAAGATGTTTGGATTGGAGATCAATTTTATTTATGTATTTTGCTAACTGACATCCGTAACGGTTTTAAAAAATTTAAAGACAATATAATTAACTATTGTTAACTATATTATAATAAAATATAATTAAATATATTAAAATGTATCAATACGGGGATTAACACGATATTTATTATATGAAACAACATTGTGTACTCAAATATTTGGCTCGACGTTTCCGCTGCGATACAGCAGCCGTGGTCACGAGCGGACTATAATTAAATTTAAAAAAAGTCAAACAAGTTACGGCATGAATCTTCATCTCCATATTATTAAATGTAGACACATCATCATCATCATCAGCCCATTTAGGTCCCCACTGCTGGGGCACGGGCCTCCTTCAATCACATGAGGGGTAATTGCCATACTCACCACGCTTGGCAGACACATGAAATAGTATTAAATATAGACAGCGATAAAAATATTGTTTTTGCATTATCACTCAAACTCAAAATTATAGGTAAACATCGAAACCTTGGTTTCGATGTTTACCTATAATTTTGAGCTTCAATTTTTAATTTATCCATGTTTGTAAAGTAAAAGCCTTTAGGCTGTCCTCCATCATAGAAATCAAGTCATCACTACTATGATGGGATTAGGCTTAATCACCACGCATTGCCTAATGCGGATTGGTGATCACAAACCCGAGCTATATTCAAAAAATTCGAAACATACCTCTTATCCGACCCGGGAATTGAACCACTAGACAAATCAGGGCGTTGATGAGTTTAAGTGTACAAAATCAGTGACGGTTCCACGGGGGCAAATTTCGTACACTCGAAATTGAAGTCAAGTTAGAGATTTATATGGACGGATAAAAGAAATCTCTAAATTACACTTTAATATCGAGTGCGCGAGAATAGGCCCCAGATCTACGCAAAATTTAAAAAGAAAAACATAAAAAACGAAAACGTGGTACATAAATACCGGATCAGGCGAAAACAATGCGAGCACGACTGGGATCAATGGCGGACAAACACCCGCCTTTGCATAAGTAGGTTTTCGGATCAACTTTGCGTTTTTTTATCCTGGAGGCATTTCAGAGTAAATACATAAAGTAGGGTAGGGTACGGTTACATAAGCAGGATTTTAATACTTTTTTTTATAGTGACGCAATCACTATTGTGCCCCCCCCCCCCCCCTTCCTTCCCCCATGGATCCGCTCTTAGATGTCAAGGCATCAATTCCGTTGGCACTGCCATACTGGGCCGCGAGATGAGAGGGTAAGGGGGGTTTAAAACATGGCAGCGTACTTGTGACTCCACTGATGCCGCGGGTGTCTATGTGCGGAGGCCATTGCTTACGATCCGTCTGCTCGTCTGCAACATAAAAAAAACCTAGCATACACATTTTTGACATATTATTAAAAATAAATTACTTAGTTTTAGTACATACACTGGTGAGAAAATAAATAATTTTTCCTCCTTTTTCTTTTTTAACTAGAAGCTTTTTCTACTGTCAAACGTGTGAAGTTAGTTTTGTCAATGTCAGTTTTGTAACAAATAGGCATTGTCCTAATTGTCAACTATTAGATAATCGTTCGAAGTGATATTGCGTGCGCAGGAGACATTACGCCAGAGATTAGTCCTGAGGCTACACGCTTATTCAATTACGCAATGCTAATAGTCAGATAAATCTACTATTGTTAGGGATGTGGCATTTTGCAAGTCTTTTTTTTGTTTAGTTTAAACACCGAATTTGGTTAAGGTGACGGGTAGGGCACACTAGCGACGCCAATTGATTTTAATTTTTAGCTACTAAACCGGATTTATTTTAAACAATTTCGGGGTTACAAACACTCCGCAAACACTTATACTATTTATTAAATAACCATGCTCAAATGTTGGGTCCGTTTTTGTACGCGAAAAATTGATCAACGCCAAAAGTGGCCGCTTTTGGCCAACATTTGTGCATGGTTTTAATAAAAAGTATAAGTGTTTGCCGAGAGATTGTAACCCCAAAATTGTTTAAAATAGATCCGATTTAGTAGCTAAAAATTGAAATCAATTGGCGTCGCTAGTGTGCCCTACCCGTCACCTTAACAATAAAAATAAACTCACCATCCGGCGATTGAAAAAAAATAAAGAAATGCCAATACACAGGGGTCTAAATATTTTTTTAGATACCTCACAATGGAGCTCAAAACTCTCTGGCCTCAATTTTTCTTAGGTACTACTACAAAAGAAAAGTGTTTCAGATGAGCCTCATTGCGAGACACTTAAAAAAAAATTTTGGACCACAGGAAATGAGCCATACTGTATATGAAAAGTTAACCACAGAAATATTTTTGTGAACACATTTTTCACTCAAAGTGAAAATAAAAAAGAAAAGAAAGAAAGGAAATACATTTATTGGCCACAAATAATACAGAATGACATAATATCTGAATAGCAAAGCATAGGTAGTTGCTATACTCGTACAACAGCGGAAACATTTAATGGTGGATATACATTTTGTAAGGAATAAGAGAAGGGTGTGGCCAATCAGGTCCCAACCTCAGCGCTGGTATTCTGGTGGAACCTGGTTGCGAGTGAGTTAGGTAGGATCTAAAAGAAGGAATACAGTATATAATGTAGGTGGGATTAGATATATTACACGTATGTTACATATTAAAAGAAGTGTACGATGTGGCAGATATATATTGAATACATATTAATACAGAAAGTCAACATTCTAAACCGAGACACGACAGGTACAATACAAATCACACAATAAAAATAAAACTCACTGGCAGAATTATTCGTAGATTTATATTAATATTTTTGATTTTTTTAAATAGTACTCAAATTTTCATTTTTTCAATTAACTTTGAAGGGGGGTAGGGTAGGCTAATTTTCTTTATTTATTTATAACCAAATGCCACATTTTAAAACTTATTAATTATTAGCATTGTTTTTATATTAGGTTATATACACACATGTTTTTACTCTGTGGTTTAATTACTATTTAGTAATCACTACCATACATATTATGCAATTGATTTTATACTAAGACGCTTTCCTTATATAGAGAGTGGATTAATTAAATGTATTAAATACTGTGATTAATAATTAGTATTGAGTCATTACTGCCAATTTGCGTATATTGCGCTATTTGAATAGGTAATAAATTCTCAAAATTGTACCTAGGTCACTCTCCTTATAAAGAGTGTTGATAAATGTTATTACTAAGCGTACATAATAATTTAGAACTAAAACCAACATGAATATTTTATAAAATAATTGCAACCAGTATGTTGACATTTTATGCTATAGATAATTTTTATATAAGTATTTTGACCAGAATACTGGCTAGATATCATTAATTTAATGTCTTTAAAACGTCTAATATTTACATTATTTAATTTGTACCTATATTTTCTTTTTCATCATAATCATCTATTATTGTATAATTTTTATGATCAGCCTTCTGTTATTTTTTGTTGTATTCATGATAGATAGATTTTATTTCGAGCCGTACAATTTTCTTTGTAGGATATTTACTTTGTTTAAACGCATTCGACGACGAACATCCGTGTACAGTGAAACCAACGCTGGTTTATGTTACACTAATTATGGCATAAGAATACTGTGTAAATGTACCATATGTAACCCGTTTTAAATTAAAAAAAAAATCAGAAAATAAACGTTCACAGCTGGACATAGGCCTCCCCCAATCATCTCCACAGATCGGTCCTGTGCCGCCCGCATCCAAGGGATTATATTTACTTATCAGAGCATTATTAAAAGGTCTTCTCTTACATAATAGTCGTACATGTGATATCATACCAGATCCTCGAAAACTCTTATGTGATGCCACAAACCAATAAGTGAACAGTTTGGTGAAGCGTTACAGAAAACTTACGGTAGAGACAGCCACACTTTTATGGTGACCTTTAAGTTGTCTGACATTAAGGTGAGAATCCCTTCACTGTTAAGTGATTACTTAAGATAATGCTGATTTTGATGGACGTTTGTAGAATTGATGAACGGTAGGTAGACCCGGTTATAAACCAAAATATATTTCGACGTTATTGTTGTGACAAGAAAAACCTTCCACACTTCTCCGTTCACCGCTCGAAGTATCATTTCAAATTTATTTGTATTAGACTCGCTTAAGCATTTACTAATTAGTAGCAGGCTTCAATACGATGGGATCGCCCTAATTGCAATCACAAACTGCTGCGAGTTGCGCCCGCGCAAGGCACGCCAAACGCTGTAGAGACATGCGATCTTCAAACTATCAGCCTTTGTCTAGCCACTGCTTAACTTAGGCACAGTAGATAACGCTAAAGCAGTATGGACACTACGAACAAACGCTTGAATGACGCATGCACACAGACACACATTTTACACGGATTCTATGGTCCCATCGGAGTACAATCGCAGGAACTAAATTCAGGGTTGTCGGTTTTACTCGAGTGCCGCTTACTTTATTTTGGTAGAGAAAATTACGTAATTTACGAGTTACGATCAGAATTACATTTTGGGGGGTCGGAGAGGTGGGATTTTGATATAGGAGGGATGGTAGGACCTCACTGTGTCTTAGTTCGAACGATCGAGTACATGACTAATAGCTTAACGTGGTTTCCAAGTAACGAAACAAAATGTTATGAAAAACAAGTGTAATTTTGTGTATCTTTGCGTAGCTTTTTGCAATTTTAGCCATCATTTTGTGTACCTTTGTGTTCGAATTTTGTATGCTAGTATTCTGCTTATTTCTTAAGAAATATCATTACTTAGTTCTAATTTCTAACACGCACCAGATGATCATTCTTGCACCTAGGACCCCGCTTTCTTTGGCTTTCCGCCACTTAAACCAGTAGACCAACAAGATTATTTTGGGGTGGCGGGGCTTGGAAGAATTTTGATATGGAGGATTACATTTTTTAATATTTTAAAACATTAGAGGACAACCCTATACAGTAGGTAACTTTCTGTCAAAAATGGCGGAGTGTCGATACTGCTTTAGCGTATATATCTACTGTGACTTAGGCGTCCTATTTGATAAAAGGAATTTGGCATTCCCGGTTGCGTAGAAAGCTAGGGTTTTGTAGCCCGAGCTCCGGCGAAAACTTTGGCAGTGAAATTAAAAATTGAGGATGTTTTAATATTTTTTACTGGTCACCTATTTTAATTTGAACTATTGGTTGCGTGAGCTAGACTCATTAAAATGATTTTTTTAAAGAAACAAGAAGAAAGGTGATTATTTATTACCACACCTTTCCATACCAGTATTTTTATCTCCATAGCTGATATCTTTGTCACCTTACTCCAGCTGAAGTGCAGATCATAAAAGTATTGATAAAAATAATAAAAAACATATCTGACTTTACATTAATAAGCAGGCTCGGGATCTTATTAATAGATTTTAATTGTAATTTAATTATTAAAACTATTAAGACGATGATAAGAAGCCGTGTGAAAAGGTAGACAAAATTTTTATTACATTGCAAGGTTATGTATCTCTACAATAAAACGGTTAACACATTTTTTCCTACTTAAGAAAGTAGTTATAATATAGTGTTTATAGGTAATTAAGTAGTTTAGTTCAAGTATCAAAAAAATAGTAAAAAATTAAATGATACTCAATTAAGTAAACATTGTTGTATTTCAAGAATGTATAAACAAAATAGCAGATGGTTAGTACTTGAGCTTTTATCGTAATAATTAAAAGAGCATTTTATGGTCTTAAAGAATAGATAAATATTATCGCCGAATAAGATAGCATTTCCCGCTGCTAAATTATGAACGCCTAATTAGGTTTGCCACGTCTGCTAAAAAATGGCAGAAGAATTGGCCTAAAATGTTATTGAAATTTTCATTCAGAAAAGTTTACATTACATATTGTACCTAAAAAAAGAAGGCTAAATTTAAAACAAGATGTAGGATTGAAGTGCATCCTCACAAGAACCATTACTGGTCATTGCAGGCTAAACAAGCACGGTACCAGAACCGGGCTAGCCGGAGATCCCACCTGCAGATTCTGTAAAGCAGAGGACGAAACACCGATGCACGTCCTCTGTCAATGCGATGCCCTCGGGCACCCAAGAAGCCGCACCCTGGGCAGTTACCACATCTGCCCGGAGGATGTTAAGGCTATCGCTCCCAAGGCCATTATACGGTTTATACAAACCGTGGGCCTCGGAGACGATCTGTAAGTGGGAGCGGAGGTCACAATAGATCAAATTTGGTCGCAGTGACCACTCGGCAATGAACGCTCCCCAGAACTTCGAATAAAAAAAAAGAATTGAAGTGTATACGGGATCTATTAGTACACTCTACAACCCTTTAAACACCACTACCAACAATTCTGAATGACATTTGTTCTACGACTTTCATTCAAAAACTTTTCGACTCCCCTTAAAAACGTGTCTGAGTTTAAATAATAAATTGTTTTTAATCTGAATTTTCAGAAGTCATGGAACAATAAATGTTGTTCAGAATGGTCAGTAGAAGACGTAGTTAAAGAGATGCAAATGTTTACCGATAAACAATTATATACAAATTGCGTAACTATTTATATTTCCCTATATTATCATGGTAATTTTCCCTAAATTAATACAGATTCCCACCTAATTAGAGTTATTTTAAGGTAAATATTTTTCCTTTTAGTAAACAATGAAATGCAGCACCATGATAAGGAAAAATTTAATTAATTATAAACAAGTCTAATCCGTTTTCCTTGTACAATTTTAAATTTTACCGCCATATAACGTATTCGTAATTACCATATTTCATACAAATGAATTATTACATTACATATACTAGAAAAAGCTTATAGTACTAACCACGCCAGCAAATGATCCATTTAAGAATGTTGCCATAAAAAATTAATCACACCGTCAAATAATTTGCACACACGAACTGTAATACCTACCCAAATGCTCACGCGATCTCAGGACCCAATGACCGGTCGACACGAATGTCACATTAATATAAAACAAACAGATTTATGTGCTATATATAATACGTTGAATAACTTTTACAACGGTATCTCCCACTTCTTCTAGCGCCTTCCTATTTAAGTGGGACGTATTTAAGTACGCAATTACGTGTACCTACAGAAAACCTTACAATAGAAATGGGATATTATTACAAGTAGTCAAAATACAACAGGTTGTAGGCAGACTCTATTTTAATTAATAAGTAAATTCGTCTCTATCAGTTACGTTACTGACAATATAAAATACAATAAAAAACCTAAATACCCTGTATAAAATTGCGCTAAGTTATTTATATAATTTATGCATTCAATTTAAAGAAAACCGTTCCAAAAATGACGTCGGAATTCTCTATTTAAATAATTAATTATATCATCTCAATTTAATAAGATAACAATTGCAACTGGCCAGTAATTCGCGCATACAAAGTCAATCGGGATAAAGACGATTGCGTCCACGCAGAAAATTATTAGCATAGATTTACAATAAACCGTTCCAAAATGGCATCAAATTCTCTATTCAAACCAACCAATTAAATCTTCTTAATATTAAGGTGTAAAATCGCAACTGGCCAGTAGTTCGCGCATTCAGAATCAATCGGGATAAAGGTGCTTGCGTCCGCGCAGAAAAAGAAACAGAACAGAACCAGTCCTTTATCGGAATGCACAATGGGCCGGGAACATTGCCCAGTGAGATTACGAGTAGTGTTGTGGTCAGGGTTGTCGATAGAGATTAATAATAATGATAAAGTGACCGCATAAATTTAAGGGAGTTTGAAGGTTGGTAATGTATTTGTGACTGCACTGGTGTTGCGGGTGTCTTTAGGCTGCAGCAATTGCTTACTATAAGGTGATCAGTTTGCTGGTCTGCCAACTATCACATAAAAAGAAAAAATAATTAATCTATTCTGTTGTTTAGTTCAGAGTCAGACAGGCACAAATGTTATCGTAAAAAACTTTCTTCAATCCACTCACATTTTAATGTCATACAAAATGGCACAATACCATTTGGTGAAATTTGTCGGACTCAAGTAACCCAACGTCAGTGTCTGGGTATTATAATGTCTTAAGTAATTATACATTTATGAAACCGATAATTATCATACTAAAACAAAGTTTACTTTGAGTCCACTAGATAAATAATATATCTCATTTTCTATTATATTATTGTAAATTTATCCTATTCGATCTATGAATAATAACTTATTTTCCATCAAAAGTAAGTGTTCATTTAATATGGTCATTCAATTGAATCGTTTTTATATTAACTCGTAAGTACTTTCTTTCACAATCAATAAATCACTTATCAACAGGATTTTCTTATTAGTTTAGGTCTTTACGATCACACTTTATAGACTATTATTGAGATTGCTTTTTATAATAACAAATACATTACGTATTTAATAGCCAATAAAGTACTCAATCGTTGAGAAATCATGATTAATCTCGTTCGTCGATTAATTTAGTTTATCGACGCTATCGATAAGCATTATGCACGTCACTATTGCGAATGTAATAAGCACTAACACCATTATTATGGCATTTTCCTATTTGTTTACGACCGCACATAATGGTCTATTAGAAAATTTAAATTGCTGAACGGAAAAAAGGATTCCGATTAGTTTCTGCTGAAGGCTTGGGTTTTCATAAAAATGGTATGATTTCGCGTCGACATAAAGACGAAATAAAAGTTAAATTTTACCAATGATTCACTTCGTTTCGCTCCCCTAATTAAGAGTTGAGTGGAGACCTTGGATGAATAATGACCACGGGGCCGTCCACCTACGAGATGGGTGGACGACATCAGACAAAGTGGTGGACAAGATTGGATAAGAAAGGCACAAAACGGTACTGCATGGAAGGAGATGGAATAGGCGTTTGTCCAAGATGACGGGAGAGGCGTTTGTCTTTTACCGTGGGAGAGCCACGCTTCGGCATGAATGGGCCGGCTCGACCGGAGTGATACCACGGCCTCACATAAAATCGGCGTAAAGCAGTGCTGTGTTTCGCTGCATAACTGAGGGTACCGGAGGACCAATTCTTGATAAGGGGAAGGGCATAAGGGGTTTTTAAAATTGGCAGCGAACTTCAGACTGCACTGGTGTCGCAGGTGTCCATGGGCGGCGGCAATTGCTTACCATCAGGTGATCCGTCTGGTCGTCTGCCACCTATCACATTAAAAAAAATTGTGGACAACAAGTGGCTGTATTAATGATGATGATTTAAAGGTTGCAATAGTCAGTGAGTAATTATTTCAAAATTACCAGACTTGTCAAAATCAGAATCATGGTTTCAACTTACACTTTACCAATATTTCTAATTGCCAAATAGTAGTACGTTACATTTTAGACACATGAATACATTTACACATGTAATTATTGGTGTATGTATGTATGTCTATGCATGTATAACATTCATAGAAATATATTATTTATTGCACAAAACAAAACAAGGTTGTGATAAGTTAAGAATCGTCATCGTCAGCCCATTTAAGTCCCCACTGCTGGGGCACGGGCCTCCCTCAATCACATGAGGGGTAATTGGCATACTCACCACGCTTGGCAGACGGGTTGGCGAGGGTTTTGATATAAATGCAGAGTTTTCCTTCTCTGGGGGTTGATGATTATGCCAGCAGCTTTACCTTAAGGGTAAGGGTGAGGGTGGCCTATTCTACTCTGCCGGGACCACACGGCAAGTTAAGAATACGACAATTGATTTCAATACAATCAAGTGGTTTTACCTATATAAGCGTTTTCATTAGATACAACGTAGGACTAAAAGCATTATGCGTTAAGTTTATTTTGTATAGAAAGGTTTTTCACTACTTTGTTAGGTTAACAGGATGAAATAATATTGATAGGTGCTTGGTATATTTATTTCTCGACCAACTAAAAACTCCGAATAGGGTATTTGACTAAGCTCGAGATTTTACAAAATATAGGTAAATATGTGCCAATAGCAAAAATTCTCAATTAAAAATATAACGTCTAGCCGGTTTTATGGTCATTCAAAGATTCATAGGCAAGTCCATTTTAAAAGTATGAAATTATTAAAAAATAATTATACCATTTAATAACCCATACAATTTGCACCAGCTATTATAATAGAACCATTGAAATAAACAAAACATTTGATATAGCTACCATACAAAATTCAAATGAAATAAATACATAACAGTTGGGTGTGACTTCACATCTTAGTAGCCATTTGTATGGAGCGTTTTGGGTTTGCCCAAAATAATGTGATTTTAAAGTTGTGATATCTCAGGTAGTTTAAATTGTATTCAAGTTATTCTTTCTACGATGTTTCTATCATTGAGAGGTCTTTTGATTACAAAAATAAAAAAAACATAGTCAAATACAAGTCAGTGTGATCAAAAACGACCACTTGGGAGACCCCGAATGCGATGCGAGGATGACATGGAAAGGACTGCCACGAAAAAGTGGATCCAGGTGACGCAAGATCGCAGCAAGGCGTGGATTGAAGGAAGCCTATACCCAAAAGGTGTGGACAGACTGAAAGCGAGGAGAGAGATAGAGAAGAACTCCGAATAAGCTACAATGAGTTCCAATCACTTGAATAATTGACTTATTTAATCAATACCAGATAACTGATTCATGTGTTTATGTACCTCTTATTGCAAAGCAACTTGTCGTGATCTAACTATAGCATACTTATGATGTGATTAAATGAATTTACAACTGAGATATTAAGTTGTTAATTGTGGTTTTTAATGGCTTATTGTCACTAAACCCGTGTTAGGTGGCTCACGGTTATAAGCATAAATCAGGAGGGACAATTAAGAAATGAATAACTGCCGAACAAATAGTGTTGAGAGCAGTCGATTGCCACTTTTGCAATAAAGTCGATTGCCATTTTTGAAATAAATGTGTGTGTTATTGTTAAACTCATAACCGGTTCTGACTGCAAAAATCTAGTCTAACTATTTAAACCAATTGGGTCGCAGTCAAAATTGATTTTAACTATTTAATGATGCTGATCTGACGTCACGGGTGTCTATGGCCGGCGGAAATCATTTACCATCAGGCGATCCTTCTGTTCGTCTGCTACCTAAAAAGAAACATATTTTTCACTGATTTTTCTAGAAAATGTAAAATTAATATTAAAATTGATTGATACGTCGTGTGGTCCCCGGCAGAGTAGAATAGGCCACCCTCGCTCTTACCGAGGTGTCGTAAAAGGCGACTAAGGTAAAGCTGCTGGCATGATCATCAGCACCCGGAGAAGGAAAACTCTGCATTTATATCAAAACCCTCGTCAACCCGTCTGCCAAGCTTGGTGAGTATGGCAATTACCCCTCATGTGATTGAGGGATGCCCCAGCAGTGGGGACTTAAATGGGCTGACGATGACGATGATTAAAATTGAACCTATTTAAAATCCTAATCTGTATGAATTATTTTTTAAAAAAGTCAGGAAATCTTGCTTTTAAATTGGATTACCTTGATGATTGCATAATTTAACTTCGCGAGCATTCTTTTTTTATCAGATATATACAAATTAATAGCATAATAAAAAAATAATATAATCACTAATTGGACGAAGCGACGGAAACAATTTGTTTTTATAAAAAATCCGCTAAATCCGGATCTAGTCGAAATCGCTAAAATGAATTACAAATTAATCCAACATGGCGGCCAATTAGACGAACATGTATTTGTTTTCTTTTGCCTAAACTCATTAGCGCTATAATGACGTGTATTCTAAAGTCAAGTCTACATGACTACGTTTAAGAATCAAAACCGTATTTCCGTATAAAAAGACAATGTCTAATTTAAACTCGAAACCTAATGAATTTCGAATTACAACCCAAAAAACGTAAGTAGAGTGTTCGCCACGAAAGAAGTCCCGCGGAAAAACTAGGAACTAAAATTTGAGATTCCTTGTGTCTATGAGCAAAGCTCAAATTTGAATGTTGATGGCGGCTGAAGCGCAGTTTTCATTGGACTTATAGACTTCTTTGGTGACTTGTACTCTAGAATATTGTTTTTGCCAGTTCGACAATCTAATTATTGCGTTTCTATATGAGAGAGATGAATGACCTACTAGTGACCCGTCCTCACTTTGTTTCTGTAGATGAGTTCAAAACAGTGCCGATAGATGAGTTATTCCCGCTGTCCGCCCTGGACAGTGAAACAATTGTTAAAAAAAATCCCGCTGTCCACCCCCTCTTTCAACCAAGTAGGGGTGGACAGCGGGAATTTTTTTGACAATTGTTTCACTGACTACCCGGGGTGGACAAGCAGAGGGTAGACAGCGGGAATAAACCCGATAGATGGCTCTGGGCATCGATTGGACCGCACAAGTCTTTCGCAGTCTACTGTTGGACATAGGCTCTTTAAATTTTCGCCTTTGATTGACCCTCGGCTACTCGCATCCAGTTCCTACTCCTTCTACCTGATCCGAGGGCACAAAATAATAAACACAGAAAGTCGGCTCCAGCTGACATCGCTAGCGAAAAGTTCATTGTCCTACTCGCTAGGTAGGTAATAGGTGTGTCCAATCGTGTCCACCCCGCACACATTCCATTGAGTCTGTGTCAGTCTCTCGCTGAAACATGCTGAGATTACTTCACGCGCACGTATGTGTGCGTAGCCTGTATAACACGCGAGCAGTATTTCTACCTGGTTCATCTAAAACTAAGTGATAAATCTTAGTGTCAATATCACGTAGGTACACCCGCCACAAGTGTAGCCCCATCCCAACAATACACTAGAGTGCAAATTAATGATAAATATAACCATATTTGTCTATCAGAGAGCCGCGAGTCTTATCGACTCAAAGCTCTCGTTAAGGCTTGTAATCTGAAACCCTATTACTACCACTCGAAAACTACAAAATTCAATCTTACCAAGCAGCTTTAAGGTTCTATTTTGTACTTAAGTCCAAGTTAAGGTCTTTTTTCGTCCAGTACTCGCACCATTGCCTTCCCTAATTGGCTCTCCATCTGTTTTAATTCATTTCGCGATAGTTTTACAAGTATTTTATTGACGCGTGGCTCCGCCTGGCGGGCGTGTAGCGAACCGATTAATCGATTCATTTGATTCCGAGTCGTTCGATTGCTCGATTACTCGAGTTTCGATTTGAATGTTATTTTATTGGGCGTCATTGTTCGAATAATGGCGGCCAAGGGCGTGTGAATTTGAACGAATAGTCTTTTTAACTGCAATTGTTTTACTCATATGAATAATTTAGATAAAAAAACTAATTTAAAGTACTTGAAAATTGTAAGCATCCCATATCTCATTAAATACCAAGCATCACCGCTAATTATTAATTCTTACACATTGGGAGGTCTGCTTTAACTCCGCACTTAACCTATAACATCCTTAACCCGATGCAAGAAAGTTCACAATCACTTAACAAAAACTACGAAAGAGATAAGTCCAGTGGCGTCGCCAGTGACGCGTGCTGCCATCTCTCGGACGATGACAGTAACTAATAAATCATGCGATAACATCAGAGGCGAAGATTATACGCTCTTGGGTTCCCCATCACGCCAGCCGTGCTTCCTGCAAGCGCAAATTAGTAAACACTTGCAAACAATACTTTACCAATCAACAAACACACTTGCGCCTTAACTTTTTAACAACAAAGCCGAGAATCGAATAACAAGACGGGAGTTAAGAGTAAATTTATAGTGGACACTGCGGAGTATATTTTTAGAGTTTCGCAGAATCATGTAGACTAAAGTTAACGGGTCGAATGGCGTAAGACAATGAACACGGTTTAGTTTAACTGTCCAGTTAACGTGTAACAGTCCAAAGTGGACTAGGTGGACTGTAAATGTGACTGAAACTTCTAATATATAGAGAACGGAAGACCACTGAGGTTTTAAGTTTCGACAGTGATGCAATGGTGGCAAGAAGAAAAAAATAGTTTATTATTTCATTTTTAAAAACTTATCCTATTTTAATATGAATGTAGACAAGAATAATATTATTGTACCATGGAACTAAAAGTCAACGGAATGGGCCATTTTTGGAAAAACGACACAGAGTGTGATAGAGATAAAACCGGCCCTGACGCAGATTCTATACGGGTGCGGTAGAGAAAAAACGTCGCCCAGCACGTCGCCCCATTACTAACCACTTCGCGCAGTTTTTCAAGTATGGCTTTCTATCAAAGGCACAGTCTGTTTAGGGTGAATGTCTATGATTGTGACAAGTAATACAACAAATAGGTGGACGCCATTAAAAAAATGTCAATAAAGTTTATGAAAAATTTCATCCAAATATATTTGTATATTACTGACTGAATATTAGTTACTGACTTGACCCCTTATTTCAAAATGTGGTCCAAGAAAAGTTCCGGAACTAAACTCATGGGCATGAGCCCATTTTAACATTGCGTATTGAAACGGGACGGCTTAAACTTTAGTACGGTAACAACTTTAGATTTATGATAAGGTGTTAAGGGTTAGAATCTTAAAATTTTGCACTGTGGTTTCTTTACATAAAAAGGATTTTTATAAATTCACCTATGGGGTAAAATGTTTTGACACTTCGGTACCTACCTATAAAAGTATCCCTTTTTTTTCAGACAAAACTGTCTATCTCTATTTTCACTAGGATATTCAAACTTGACCTTGCAGACTTGCTAATCTCTTCTATAATCTGACCTCTTGATAACATGATCAAGAATTAGTATAGTTAATGTGACCTTGCCTTCGCTGTTGAAACGGGATTTCATAAAATTATTCGCTATGGGCGCCATTTTTGGTACTGCTAATAATTACAAGCTACAAGCTAAACCGTGTACACTTTTTTCGCTCACATTTGCGTTTTCGACCTCGAACCGTTGACCAATTAGAGACGACCATTAAAATATTCGCGAGTTCGGTCCCCAAATGCATTCTTTCACGAAAACAAGCCATGCGATTTAATTCATCAATTTGCACGGGGCCAAATTGCAACCGGTAGCTCTTTTGAAAATGGAACGCCTTTTGAATTTCTTTTTAAAAAGCGATCAGCGGTCGCCGGTTACATGACGCTAATTAAAATAAAGTTGTCAATCTAAAAAGTGTCAACGGCCAGGGCTTTTTTGTTGGACAAATATCTACTATGTACTTACATCTGCGTTCTTAAAAAGTTTTTTTCATCGAAGTAGAACAGTCGCACAAGATTTTTTAAATTCTTAATACTATTGATGTAAAATAATTTTTATTAAAAACAACAGCACGCGACACCCACACAAAAATAAAAATAAAACTATTTTTAAAATTCGAACCGATAAAGGTTGAATAAGCACTTTTATTAATTTGAATCCAGCGGCGATGGCCGAAAACACGATTTGAATTATTTATACCAAAGTGATAAAAATGTAGGTTTATGTGATTCCAGTTTTCGACTTCTTGAAGGCTAATAAAACCAAAGCGCGCTACTGTTTCCTAAGAAAGATTGGGCGATATCGTTCATTGCACTAATAAAATTAAAATTTAAATAGAGCCCACAATCTCTAGTAATCTCTGTAATAATTTATTTTAATTTATGGAATTCTTTGTATGGATTTAAATTTTGAATAAAAATATAATTTTATATTTTTAAAAGTAGACCAATGTCTTTACGTTTATCTTTGATTTCTTAATTTTACCTTTTGTCAAAAAAAAAACTCACAAATAACTTACGTGATAGATAAGTTTACCTATGTACCTATCTACCAAATATTCTTTTGCACGAAACAAAATATAATTTATGTGAACTGTTCACAAAAAATATCGCATTTGCATGTATTCAATTTTCATTGAAAATGCTATAGGAAATATTGTAAAAAGGTTTTGACCAACCAATTCAATACCTAACTCAATGGATCTAAAATAAAAGATAGATTCCGTATCTAATAAAATGAAATTAAAACGTCTCGACATTAAAACATCTAAATTTATAAATACTCCTTTCCAAAACATTAAAAAAAAAAACAAAAAAGCCCCTCAATATTGACCACCGTCAAGCCCGACGTTCCAAATTTAGTATTCCAAAAATGTATTATTTATGTTTCGTTTCGAATTTTAATTAATTATAATGTAGCGTGGCGAATTAGATAATTTGTCATCACTGGGATCCATTAGGTCGTATTGTTGGCGGTCGTAACTCATCGCTGAGCCTTCGAGGAACTATCGGGTAAAAAAAGGACAAATACAATTCGGACTTCGAGAGATGGTTCCGTATTACTCTGGAACTAATTCATGAATTCTCACAATAATTAATAATTCTCACAACGTCTCATATGTTGACCTGATTCCGTACTAATGTAGCTTAAGCACTTGTGTTACAGATATCAGACAACAGAGGAATACAAATATATACTTAAATACATATATTACACCCAGACACTGAACAAACACAAGTGTTCATCGCACGAATGTTTGTCCAGGGTGGGGATCGAACCCACCACCTTTGGCGTAAGAGGCAGGGTCACTACCAATTGCGCCATCCGAATGAATGAAGAAATATAAATTTTGATTGCGTACAACATAACAGCTTAGCTAACTTAGAGCTTGGGGGAGCTCGCTTCGGCATGAATGGGTCGTCTCGACCGGAGGTTTAAATGACTCCACTGTATCGCGGGTGTCCATAGGCGGCGGCAATCGCTTATCATCAGGTGATCCGTCTGCTCGTTTGCCTACCGATCACATAAAAAAAACCTTTGACATTTACTCAAAAGGCTTCGCAAGGACCATCAATATTAATTTAAAAAAAAATCTGCAAAAAAAAAACAAACCGCCTTCAAAAACCACGAACTATAATGTGTAAAGTAATATTTTTAACACTTTACTTACTCCACTGGCTCAGTGACCCGAAGCGAGTCTTGACCTCCGAAACAAGAGAACGCCACTTTGATCGATCCTGCACTACTTGTCGCCAGTCACCGGCCTGAAGTTCTCGCAGATCATTCTCGACGACGTCCTTCCAGCGATACCTAGGCCGGCCTACCGGGCCGTCGGCCCATCGGTCGGCTCTGGTATGCTTTCTTCACGAGACGATGCTCGTCCAGTCTCTCGAGGTGACCAAGCCAGCGAAGACGATGCGCCTTGGTCTCGCCGATTTTTAACACTTTATAAACTTCAAATATCATTTCATAACAGTAGGTACACTCGAGAAAAGGTGTTAGCGAAGTCGGCGCCCAATAGGTACTAATACAAGATTCAATTATTCAACAGGGATTAGGACTTACTATCCGAACCGTCCAGGTACAAATTCGTATTAGATAAGAAAAATCAAGCTGCCACTGTCGAACGGGAGGTCGTAGGTTATGGAAAGCGCGTTCTTAAGGTGACGGGTAGGGCACACTAGCGCCGCCAATCGATTTTAATTTTTAGCTACTAAACCCTATTTTAAACAATTTCGGGTTACAACCTCTAGGCAAACACTTATACTATTTATTAAGGTGATGGGTAAGGCACACTAGCGACGCCAATCGTTTTTGATTTTTAGCTACTAAACCGGATTTTAAACAATTTCGAGGTTACAACCTCTCGGCAAATACTTATACTATTATTAAATAACCATGCACAAATGTTGGGTCCGATTTTGTACGCGTAAAATTTTGGCGGCCACTTTTGGCGTGAATCAATTTTTCGCGTTATTTATTGGTATTGAGTTATATATGGTTATTTAATAAATATGAAAAGGGTTTGCCGAGAGGTTGTAACCCCGAGATTGTTTAAAATAGATCCGGCGAGAAATAGCTATAAATTAAAATCTATTGGCGTCGCTAGTGTGCCCTACCCGTAACCTTGACCACTGAGCTACCATCGCCACCACTTCATCACATTTCTATCAGACAAACAATTTTTTTTTATTAACAGATAAATGACATACCGGTTTTTTTCATTCGTCGAACGGATCCCTAAACATCATTCGAATATATTGAAGGATACATTTGTTCACAAGTTTTTGTTAATAATAATTCCGAATAAATTACACGTTCAATTTAATAATTATATCTACCACATATATGTTAGAGGTGATGATATATTTACCAGTATCATATTATGTCCCATAGAAGGAACACAGGTTTTCTGTTATTATTTTGGGTAAAACATAGCCGTTTTATTCGCGAAGCGGCAATTATAACGTCTTTATTTATTACCTTATTAATTAATTGATGTGTTTAATTTAATTTAATTGACAAAATTTTCGGCCAAATTATGTTTACAAATTAGTAATATTTTATTTTGGATTTAAATAAGTAACCTTGTGGTTAATTACAGTGCTTAATGTGTTTTTTTCTTTTAATTAATTGATTTTTTAATCTCATGTTTCAATGGTTCTACTTAATTAAATGGTTCTACATTCAAATGGTTCCAAATTCAAATAGTTCTACTTTCAAGTTGTCCTACATCTAATTTGGGAGAGCCACGTTTCGGCATGAATGGGCCGTCTCAACTGGAGTGATACCTCACAGAAAACCGGCGTAAAGCAGTACTGTGCTGTGTTTCACTGCGTGAGTGAGGGTACAGGAGGCTCAATCCAGGAGAGAGTGGGGTTTAAAGTTTGGGAGCGCAATCGCTTACCATTACCAAAATCGGCGTAAAGCAGCACTGCGCTGTGATTCGCTGTATGAGCGAGAGTAAAGGAGGCCCAATCCGGGGGAAAAGGGGTTTAAAGGTTAGCAGCGCACTTCTGATTGCACTGGTGTCGCGGGTGTCCATGGGCGGCGGCAATTGCTTACCTTCAGGTGATCCGTTTGCTCGTCTGTGCACTTATCACATTTTTTTTATCAAATCTGAGGGAGAGCCATGCTTCGGCATGAATGGGCCAGTTTAGTCAGTGTGATATCACGGACTCATAAAACCGGCGTGATTCATGATCGTGTACGCACTACCCCTTCTGGTAAGATGGAGGGAGTGCGCTCCTGTGACTCCACTGGTGTCGCGGACTTAGTTATTTCAACTTATCCCATCCTCCCCTTTCCACGTGCCCTTAACACGTGCTGGACAGCGTTGCCATCCGCATACCATCCAGACAAATGCGGCGCGCACCAAGAGGTTTGGCTCCTCGTTCCTGCCCCGAGCCATCAAGACATGGAATGCCCTCCCAGCTCATGTATTTCCTCCTTCATACAATCCGGGGTCATTAGGCGGGGCGTGAAGCGGCATCTCAGCAGGCCATGAGGATGGCAGACTCAATGGGTACTTTGTTAGTTCTTTTGTACCAACCTCATATTTGGATTTCAAGGCCGCTTACCATCAGGCGGAGTGAGGTAATCCTGATTGGCCTTTCTATAAAAAAAAGCTACATCAGGAGATCAGTCTGCTTATCTTCCACCTATGACATAAAAAAATTGTACATTTATTTTTATCGCGTTTCGCGTTGTCGGGAAGTTCATAACCTTCAGAGACAGCCCAGCATCAGGGCAGTAATACAAACTCGTTGTTGTGAAGTTAGCATTCAGTCCTATATTCAACAACTAAGGTATTTGCCTCGTGCAATGCAGTCCAGCCCATCGTTGGTCACTCAGAGTCAGCCCAGCGTTAGAGAGGAGTACCAAATCATTATTGAGTATCAAACTTTCCTGTACTTTTATTGAAGAACTATTCGTGCAATGAAATCTAGCTTAGCATTGGTCGCTCAGAGTCAGCCCAGCATCAGGGCAGTAGTACAAAATCATTATTGTGTATCAAACATTCCTGTACTCGTATTGGAGAACTATTCGTGCAATGCAGTCCAGGTCAACGTTGGTCGCTCAGAGTCAGCCCAGCATCAGGGCAGGTAGGCGGGCGCGGCGTGGGAGTCCGCCAGGCGCCCCGTGGCGGGCATGCGCGTCAACATGTTCATTTATTAATAAATACCATAGACACAGAGCGGGTAGACTGCGCGACTCAAAATTATTTTCCCTCAAACTCTGGAGAGCCGCTCAAATATTGAGGAAAAAACATTCTTTCTTGTTTGAGCGGCTGTTCAGAGTACGAAACACTACGCTCAAATGTGTATAACATAACAGTCACAACAGGTGGCTTAATTTAAAGACGTCCCGTAACGAACGAGAATATACCTGTCGCATCCATACAAAGGAGACACACAGCGCGTGTAAAAGAGAGGGAGACTCGGTCGTAACGTCTGCTTTAAATTAGGCCCTCAGGTTTGAGTAGCTGTCAATATTTAAAATTAAAAAGCTTATAAGTATTTGGTAGAAGACACTCTTTTCTAAATTGTCTTGGGTCTGATTGTGTGCAAACGTGTAAAAGCCACGCTTGAGAAAAAATGGGCCGTCTCTACTGATTGATACTACTGCCTCATAGAAAGTCAGCGCTAAAAATAACTGATATATAAACTCTCTCATCCTTTTACTTTACGAACTATAACCAATTTTTTGTTGCAAAATGTAGAAAAAGCTTTACACAAAGCAAACCGTAAAATGCATTAAATTAATTGCACAAATTGCTTGATAAATGAAACGCATCGCTTCCTAAGTCAATATGCGTGATAACAGTTAGCTGAATAACCTTAGCCTTGTCTTATACCTACTACAGTATAACAAAAAGCTCTTGTTATACTTGTTACTACATTTCAATTCAAGACAATTAGGTACAGCTGAGTAAGCAATTGTTAAACGATTTATAAGTGGACTTTTATCTTAGCTAGCTCAGTTTATCAACTTCATCATCATCATAGCAATCCACACGCGTCCACTGCTGAACATAGGTCTCCCCTAAAGCACGCCACTGCTCCTGATTTTCGGCCTGTCTCATCCAGCCCACACCAGCCAGCCTTCGAATGTCATCATCCCATCTTGTCGCAGGGCGTCCAACACTACGCTTACCGAGGTAGTGTTGTCGCGGTCTCCACTCAATCTGTCAAGTAAAAGGGAATTAAATTTAAAATTTAAATCATCTCCCTATAATGAATCCTTTTCTTATTTATTTATTTAAAAAGGTATACCAACAGCATATATATAGGTACAGCACTTGCAGAAAATATATGATAATAGTAGGTACAATTCTTACACATATGCCTAAGCCGTACACATCATTGATATTAACAACATCATATATAATTATTAGAAATTTGAATATAAAATATTGGAATTTTCTTGAAACAAATAAGGCTTAAAACGCAATATCTTTGCTATAAGTTGGTAAAGATCACAGAAAGTCCGGAAGCAGTGCTTATGCTGTGTTTTGCCGAGTGAGTGACATTAACGGAGGCCCAAATCGGGGGAAGATGAAAAGGTCATTATGTATAGTAGCGCACTTGTGAGACACATTGGTGTTGCGGATTTATTCTATGGGCGGCGACAATCTTTTATCACCAA
Source organism: Marasmia exigua (assembly GCA_019059595.1). Classification (NCBI taxonomy): domain Eukaryota; kingdom Metazoa; phylum Arthropoda; class Insecta; order Lepidoptera; family Crambidae; genus Marasmia; species Marasmia exigua. The sequence continues at coordinate 12,121,678 of CM032484.1, forward strand.
GTGACCCGTTTAGGTTCAGCTGCCTCCGATATCACATTAGAAATACCTCTGCTGTTAGGTAAGTTGGTGAGAATATACTTAAGAATAAAGACCACTCAGAGACATCATCTAAGCTAATGTTCATTAACTTTAGTATCGGTAGTCTTTATGAGTATCAAAATAAGTGTCAATATTTTTTCTTAAGTAGCCAACTAAGTTAATCAACGACTCTGAGTGTGACAGTTAGACTTATTTTGAAAGTAGGTCGCAGTAGTTACATGCGGTGTTGTTTTTAAAACTGGCTGGTCAGTATTTGTAGGATTTTTAAATATACTCGTAGATATGTACATTATTAAAATTCAATTTTTTTGCCCGTTTATGTGAAAGTAAAATGAACTTTTTTTTATTCAGTTAAGGGGTATAAATGTCTCATGCTTCAATGAGCAGCAAAAACCAACATGCATTCTTTAAAAACAACACTTTATAAGTAAAAATGTCTGTATTTATTTTTTGCAGTAGTAAAACAAATTGCCTCGCAAGACAATACATTGTAGGTAAGTTATAGGGTGTAATATTAAATGGCTTGAAAATTATTCTGCATACAATGCAATATACTGCAGGCAAATATATTGACTTGACAAACCTTAAACCACCTTGAACATTCCAAGTTGAAAGCTAGAAAGACGTAGAACTTTGGTCTGCCGTTTTCGGACATAACTTAATGACTTTTCTGACAAATCATCTATGCCAACCGTAAATTGATAAAACTTTAAACACCATCGTTTCATTAAGTTATACGACCGTTGAATATCGCCTATTTTTACCCGACTACGGCAAAGCAAAAAGAGAGTTATGATTTTGACAGGCTATGTATGTATGTTCATCTGTTTCCACGTAACTTCTAAACTAGTAATCATATTTGAACAAATGAGGTGTCGTTAGAAGCATCTTGATTGTCTTCTGGTTATAGGCAACATGACGTCACGTTAAATTTATTACGGCGTTATGTAAATATAATTACATTTCAAATTTGTAATTATATTTACATAACTAAAAATATGTTAAATACAAATAAAGTTTAAAAACTAAAACCCGACTACCAAAAAAACACGATCTAAAAAGTACAAAACAAGAAAATTGTCTCTGCTGAAATGATTATGCCGTATCGCCGTGGTCGTATGCCACCTACTGTAGCAAAACAGATTCATTATAATAATAAAATGAAATCAATGTGGCATACGACCACGGCGATACGGTATAATCATTTCAGCAGAGACAATTTTCTTGTTTTGTACTTTTTTTAGTTTTTAAACTTTATTTTTATTCAAATTACTTTATAAGACTTTCGCTCACAAATTGATCAAGCCAATACTTTAGCTCCGATGAACTAGGGGTCCATTTTCACCTCTAGTTGATCGAGTAATTCGCCAATCTAAAGAGATTTCGAGATTTCCGTATCCGTGTCTACCAACAAGCGAGGTCTACACGCCCCGCTGTGCGCGCGCGCAGACATGCGGCGAACACAAAGCACTTAGTTACAGCATTAACTGGTCTGATTAAATAATGTGCGGGTTAATACGGTGGCAAGTGCACCTTAATTGCGACGCAGTAAATAATAGTGAAGGTATAAGTGGCGTTTTTGTGGGGATATTCTAATTGTATTATGGTGTACTATTTATAATCATACAGTAAGTATAAAACAAAGTCGCTTTCGCTGCCTGTCCCTGTGTATGCTTTTAAATCTACAAAGCTACGCAACGGAATTTGATGCGGTTTTTTAATAGATAACCATAATTCAAGAGGATTGTTTATATTGTAAGTTTAGTAGCATAATAATACAGGCATTATATTGTTAAATATAAAAGAATGTTTGACGACCCGTTTGGAACAGTGGTAGTGAGCGCTGCCTTTGGTTCGATCCCCGCACAGTACAAACATTTGTGTGCATGATGTCTGTTTGTATTGGTCTGGGTGTATAGAAAAAAGTATTATTAGAAGATATTTACAAAATAAAAAGTATTATAAGTATGTATCTATTTGTAATCCCACTGTTGATGCTGATATATGTAACACAGGTGCTCGAGCTACATATCTCGGAGTCAGATCAAAGTATGTGATGTTGTGACGTGAGTGATCATATTTGGTCGGCTCGATTTTTTTTATTATTTTGTATTATAAAAAAGCCAGTTCTATCACATTCTATGTAGGTACCCTAATGAAGAAATATGAAACTAAACTCTGGATCATAATCTAAGGACACTTAATTCATCTTTTCAGAACAGGTAAAAGCTTTGAACTGTAAAACAATGTAGGTATTTAGAAAATAACACACATTCTTATGTGGATTTAGTTAAGTACCTGGAATAATGGCAATGGCCTGGAATAGGCCGTGTGGTCCCGGTTGAGTAGAATAGGCCACCCTCACTCTTACCGAGTTGTCGTAAAAGGCGACTAAGGTAAAGCTGCTGGCATGATCATCAGCACCCAGAGAAGGAAAACTCTTCTTTTATATCAAAACTCTCGCCAACCCGTCTGCCAAGCGTGGTGAGTATGGCAATTACCCCTCATGTGATTGAGGGAGGCCCGTGCCCCAGCAGTGGGGACTTCAATGGGCTGATGATGATGAATAATGGCAAATAAAGGTAATAAAGTAGTTGTACCTACTATTGTAGGTACACATTTGTATATTCGAACAGTGAGCTGAGGTGAGTTGCAGAGTTAAGGCGACGGGTAGGGCACACTAGCGACGCCAGTTGATTTAAATTGATAGTTACTAAACCATATTTATTTCTAACAACTTCGTAGCTCGACTACCTAGGCAAACACTTATTACTATTTATTTAATAATTGTGCACTATTTCTTGATATGTTTTTGCTCTCAAAATTGGTATTGCCATAAGTGGCCGCTTTTGGCGGAAACGACATTTCAAATGCAAACGCAGCAGACCAAGTAGTTTTAGATAGTATTTATTAAATAGTATAAGTGCTTTCCAAGAGACTGCATTTTCAAAATTGTTAAAATAGATGCAGTTTAGTTCTTAACAATTTAAATTAGCGTCGCTAGTGTGCCCTACCCGTCGCCTTAAGTTGTAACAAAGTTGATTCCTCATATTATGTTACTGATTAATTAATTAGTTCGCTGGGTAAGGGTACCGGTTGGGTCGTTCGGGGAAAAGGGGGGTTTAAAGGTTGGTAGCGCACTTGTGATTCCACTAGAGTTGCTGGTGTCTATGGGCGAATCGCTTACCATCCGGTGAACCGTTTACTCGACTACCACCTATCACATAAAAAAAAACTAACCCATTTGCAATTAACCCATTTCCATTTGGAATCACAAGTGCGCTTGTGATTCCACAATAGTTGCTGTTGAAATTTTTGAAAATAGATGCGGTTTAGTTGTTAACAATTTAAATCAGCGTCGCTAGTATGCCCTGCCCGTTGCCTTAAGTTGTAACAAAGTTGAGTCCTCATATTATGTTACTGATTAATTTATTAGTTCGCTGCGTAAGGGTACCGGTTGGTTAATTCGGGGGAAAGGGGGTTTAAAGGTTGGTAGCACACTTGTGTTTCCACTAGAGTTGCTGGTGTCCATGGGCGAATCGCTTACCATCCGGTAAACCGTTTGCTCGACTACCACCTATCACATAAAAACTAACCCAATTGCAATTTTTGACAAAATGAAGTGTATTCCGATAATCGCTCTGGGAACTCTGAAAATCAGTTTTGCTACAACTAAGTAGTTACATACGAATCTTTGTGACAACTCAAGAATCAACCTGTCACAACTCATCTCAATTTAATTTCTCAGAACCCAACAGCGATTATTATTATGTTAATTATGAATATTTAAACAAGTCGAAGTTATAAAGCTATCGGATTTCATAATCGTCGTGTTCTGTACGAAGCTAATTAACAAAATTAATTACACGCCGCGGTTACAGGGATGACTGACGACTCTGGTTTTGTTTTGCTTTTGTATTTGAATATACATATTAAATATCATCATTAAGGTGACGGGTAGGGCACACTAGCGACGCCAATTTTAATTTTTGCTACTAAATCAAATCTATTTTAAACAATTTCGGGGCTACAACTTCTCGGCAAACACTTTTTTAAATAATCATGCATAAATGTTGGGTCCGTTTTTGTTCGCGAAAAATTGATACACGCCACGCGTGGCCGCTTTTGGCGTGAATCAATTTAGCGCGTACGCGTTGGACCCAACATTTTTTCATGGTTATTTAGTAAATAGTAAAAGTGTTTTCCCAGAGGTTGTAATCCCGAAATTGTTTAAAATAGATCGGGCTTAGTAGCTAAAAATTTAAATCGATTCTCGTCGCTAGTGTGCCATAACCGTCACCTTAAATATCACGCTTTACACCGCAACAAGTGGAGACACATTGCGCGAGCCGCAGCAGCACACGAAAGTTCAACGTCGTCAACCACGACCACTCTGTCAAGAGTGAACGACTGAGCAGGAGGAGAATAAAAAAAAATTAATTAGACACCAGTATACATTAACTTGACCTAAAAGTACCTCATCATCATCATCAGCAACCCACACTCGTCCACTGCTGGACATAGGTCTCCCCTAATGCACGCCACTGCTCCCGATTTCCGGCCACTCTCATCCAGCCCACACCAGTCAGCCTTCGAATGTCATCATCCCATCTTATCGCAGGGCGTCCAACACTACGCTTACCGAGGTAGTGTTGTCGCGGTCTCCAACGCCCTGTTGGTCTAGTGGAACGCCCTGTTGTCTAAGTACCGGGCCGTGATCTCGGGGTCCTGGGTTCGATTCCCGGGTCGAGTGAAAAGTTTGTTTGTATTTTTTCGAACATAGCTCGGGTTTGTGATGATCATCGATCTGTAATTGGCAAGCTTGGTGATTAAGCCTAATCCCATCATAGTAGCGATAACTTTTACCTGGAGGCCTTTACCCTGCAGTGGGACAGTTTATAGGCTACACCTGTTTAGGTCTATCCCTTCTGCCGGGTCTCGGCGGTGGTGACGACTCTCCAACAGTTTGTCTACTGTGTCATGGACATGAGAACTTCCTCGCATGCGTGAGTTTCTCACGACTGAAGTAAAGTAATGAAAGAGAATTGAAGAAGAACACACGAAAGGGAGAAAACCTTTCCGTCCTTTTAAACGCGAAAATCTAACGTAATATAATAAAACACTTCATTTATTAAAAGCACAAACCAAGAGTTAGTGGAACAATGACCCACGACCTTTTGGCGTATGAGGCAGTCTCTACCGTGACGTCATATTGTAGTATATTATCAATTTCCATTCATCCTTGATATGTCGTAGATCAGATATCTTGTCAAAGTATAGGTTTTGGTTGTCATCGATCGCAGTGATATTAAAGGGTTGATTTTGTTGAACAGTCGGTGAAAACATAGCCATGAGTGTCAGGAGAGTGAATGACGTAAAATACGTCATTACGTTATTCATGCGTCGGCCTCGTCGTGTCCTTATTGTAGGTTTCTGCGGTTCCTCTTCTGGAATGTCTTTCACATTGCTCTCGGTCTCTTCTTGTCTCGGAGAACACACAGATACTGAAGAGATACAAATATTCATCACACGAAAGTTTGTTCAAGGTGTGGATCAAACCCATAACCTTTTGGCGTATCAGGCAGAGTCTAGAGACCAACCAATACACCATGGTCCTAGTTCAAGTTAAAAGGTTACCAGCCCACTTACGGCTTTACTGGTGTTGCGGGTGTCATTAGGCGGCAGCAAAAGCTTAATATCAGGTGACCCGTCTGCTCGTTTGCCACTAAAAATATGCAGCACACTCTAGTGAAGGAATCTTAGCAAAAACCTTTAAACACAAATTCCTCTTACATTGGGTACAACACAAAGATCTATATAGTCGGTATCTATGTCGGTCTGTCCATAGTTGAAATGCGCGTGTACCGTCAGCAACAAGAGTCACGCTCCTAATTATAGAAGCATTCCCAATCAATTACCGCGTACGCAACAAAACTGCCGAGACTACTTCATTTGTGTACGGTCGGCAAAAAAGTTCACATTTAAGGTTAATTATTTTTTTAACTAACACTTTTTTAATTTTTGTTTTTTTGAAACCCGATCATGTTTGTGTAACTATATTTTAAAATTATGTTATGAAGAAAAAATCCCCGGAGGTGTTTTGCTTGAGATGATATTTTTTTTAAAGCTAAGTGAAATAAGTTTAAATATAGTAGTATATTTTTCTTATTTCAAGAGGTTTTAGAAATAGAAATACGTTAAACATGCGTGCTTTTATTTAATATTTTAAATCAATTAGATTCAGTTTTTTATTTGCATATTAATTATAGTGGCTTTTTTATTAATGTCATACAAGTTTTTATGAATTTTCGCAAGACATTATGATTAATTAGTATCCCTTCAATATAAATAGCTCGTCCGATAACATTTCAACAAGACAATCACATTATTAGTACTAACAGAACTCTTCTTTCAAACGCTAAACAGAATCAATCACTCAACCGCATAGTCCGACTGAAAAAACCTAAGCCAATTTCAAATTCGCTATTAGAAACATGTCAAAACGTTTAGAAATCTCAGCGAATACCCGGACGCTTAACGGGTACCTGGCACCGAGCCAAAATACTAATGTTCCATTGAATAGTGCTATTTGTAAACTGACTGCAGTGAGACATGTATAAACAGAGCTCTTATGCTCTTAATAGATCATTTGGGGCCATTAAATCAGCGGGGAATGAGAGACTTAAAAAATGCGCAAGCAAACTGTTTCATGTGAATTAATGTCGTCGTAATGCAATTAGCTTGAAGATTTGATCGTTATCAATTATTGCTTAAAACCTAATGATTTCATTGCGAAATTAATTGAAATTTTGAAAAATAAAACGGTTTTTATTTAAAAAAAAACAAATTACGTGTACATACTTACAATTTAACTATTATTGCTTCTACCTATTGCACGAGTCAATTGTATGAGTGTAGGTATAACTTTAAGTGCGTAAAATACTTGATATGAATTTAGAACTGGCAAAAGAGAAAAGGAATAGGGACAAAACAGTATACTTTTGAGAATATAAAATAAGTTTTCTATTTAAACAATTTTTTGCAGAGTAAATATTTGTAAAAGCTTCAAAAGAGTTTTAGAAGTATTAGTAAGATATCAAAGCTTTTATGGGTAACTAGAAAAGGAAGTCGTTTATTTTGCGCTTCCGCACTTTGAAGTCCCATTCATTTAGACATACATTAAAGCTTGTTTGTGTTCATTCAATGATTAAAGCCCAAGAGATTAGGCCTATCTATTCTTTCAAGGATTAAATAGCCTTTAAGTATTCATGCGGTTAATATAAATGGATGGGTCCATCCATTTATATTAATCATTTCATTATTAAAAGATTGTTTCGGTTAATGTTTTACAAATGAGGTTGAAATGGAGCCGGGATAGTGCCTACTATCTTGCGACTCGTTACTACATAATGTTATGTGTCAGGAAGTGATCATGCGTCTTCTAGGCGAACGCGTTACACCCTAGACCTCCTCTTCACTTTTCACCAGGTGAGATTGTGGTCAAACGTGGGCCTGTAGTTCATAAAAAAAAATAGTGGCGAACAAAAGTAGCTACACTGCGCCAGAAAATGTTCTTTTCTAATAAGATATCTTACTGTATGAAGCAATTTAATCAGTCTTTCACCCTTAGAGTAAGGGCCCAATTGGCCAGTTGGCCTCAAGCTGGCAATGGGCAGGGCACATAGCGAGGAGAACAGACGGCCGTTGGGGCGGAAAGGTCCTCGAGTCGAGGCCACGTACAGGAAGTCGCAGCCGTGATAGGCCCCCTACAAGGTGGACCGACGATCTGGTGAAGATCGCGGGAATCCATTGGATGCGGGCGGCACAGGACCGATCTGTGTGGAGAATATTGGGGGAGGCCTATGTCCAGCAGTGGATGTCTATTAGCTGAAATGATGATGATGATGACTGGCCCAATTTGAGGGAGTCAAAAGGTTGGTAGCGCATTATGACTCCTCTGGTGCTGCGGGTGATCATGAGCATACCTTACTATGATCTGTCTACATGTCTGTCAATTATCACAATAAAAATCACAGTCTACCCATAGCAACTGCTCGGTGATGATTCCTATAATCTTTTTTCTTGAAAGCTAAGCTACAAAAATATACACAACTTTTTTAAGGAATATTTTTTTTACTAAACATGATCTCTACATCTGTGCTTCGGACAACAATATTGAACCAATCGATAGATGGTAAAACGGAACTAGTGCTGTCCTTAGAAAGCGCCAAGTTTTTTGAGACTACTCTTTATTCTATGGCTTTAATCGCTTCTGTGAGGATAGCTTCGCTATATAAAGCCATCAGATATTAAAAAAGGGCATTTTAATCTAAATTATAGTTCCGCGTGTTCTATGGCCTCTTTTTATGAGGAGCGATTGAGTTTACTGATGAATGGGCGTGGAGAGACGTCCGTTTGATCGCCAGATAAACATCGGCGTTCCTCTGCGGAATCCGGGAAGACTTGTTAAACGGCCGTAGATAACAGCTCTTTGTGTTCGGATAGGTTTTTCAATTTATGACCCGCGGGTTCGACGGCTTCGTTTTTTAAAAGTTTGTCTTTGTGTGTTAATAGTGGGCTACTGAAATAAAGATATGATATTTTGGGTGTACGGACGGTTTGGTAATAAATATGTTCTCCAGTCGATATTTTGACTACTGCAGCTAATCTCAAAGATCATCCAAGTAACTACGTTACCCACATGTTCCGAAGGGATTTACATGTGATAAGAGTGTTTAATGTGAATAACGTTTTAAATGATACACTTAATCGACTAAAACATGCAAACCCCTCGCAATCTAGTCAGAAAGGCTTGTCCCTTCACTCGTCTGTTTTTTTATCTGATTAGTGGCAGACGAGCAGACGGACCACCTGATGGAAATCGATTTCCGCCGCCCATGGACATCCGCGATACCAGTGGTGTCCCAAGTGCGCTGACAACCTTTAAGCCTCCCTTTCGCCATTGGGCCTTCGGTTGGGTTCGGTATTGGGTTTTGTATAAAAGGGAAGGGAATAAAGGTTTGGTGTCAGACTAGGCTCCAGGAACTTCCAATTAAAAAAAAAATTCTGTATTCCGTACAAAATATACTGTCTCGGCAAAAAGTATGGCAACTTAAACATGGGTACCATAGAGTAAAGTAATAATAGTCCGCATAATTCTTACCTACCTCCTATTTTTCGAGCAAATTTTATTTGTATAAGTTGTACTAAGCGCAATATAAATAGTATAGAAGTTTTGTCGCCTCTAGCATAAAAAAATATAGAAGTTAACTGGTTCCAAACTCCTTTTTTGTCCATGATCAAAGACAATTTAAATCTATTTTAAATCATTAGAGGAAAATGATTTATGGTTACAAAACTACGCTGCTTTGCAGAAAAAGAGGAAATTTTGTAATTACATGAATATTCTCAATACTTTGCCATAATTAAGCCACTTTTAGCACACATTTAAATGTACCCTTCCTAGCCTGTATATTTTTTATTGATGATTTGCGGTAAACTTAAAAAGGTATTTAATGATGATACTTATGTCAGATCAAAGCCACAAGTCTTAGTCAATGATTAGATTTCACAGAAGTCAGCTCTTCATAATGGGATAATGACATCTATTTTTCACAATCCTTACCCGACTTCATTTGCATCTACATTCTCGTACGGCATACACACTTAACGTTAATTTAATTAAATTAATTACAAAAAATGCACTCCTCATCCACATTACAACTAACATGGATGTTCTCGAGAACGGCTCCTTACATTAACAAGAATATGCGGGTTTAATATGGAAATTCGATGTAAAAAGGGAACTAACAACCCCAAGAACCCAAGACGCGAAGAATGCCCGCCTCGCTTGTACGGACAACAAAAACGTCAAGTGTACGGTGACCGTTTAAAATATTGGAATGAATGACATACCACGCCTCGCACGATTAATGGTTGAACTCACACAAAAAGCAAGCGCGCTCATTAATATATCAACTGTCTTTTTAGCAGCGCACTGCAACCATTAGGTAACGTCAGCAGAAACGCCAAATTCCAATTTTAAAATGTAAAATTAAACAGTCCACTTTTCATAATTCATTCTCGCCGCGTTCCTTTTTCGAATTCAACAATGGAAATGTACTTAAACGAATTTAAAACGGCTCATATTTCACTCGTCGCTCACAAAGTCACAACAGCAACATAAGTTAGTAGTCTAACATCTGCAGTCAATATCTCAGACAATTAACAAGAAAACGAAAGCGGACAGCTCCATATAAGTATTTTAAAGGTAATTAAACAGCTACTAAGCATTAGGGTGTTGATACATAAATGACATGGCATTTCTTCTGTACTTTTCACTTTGACGTGACCTACTCGTAAGATCAGCCCCGTTGTTCTAGTGGTTTAAGTACCAGGCCGTGATTTTCGGGTCCTGGGTTCAATTCCCGGGTCGAGCAAAGGTATGTTTCGAATTTTTCGAACATAGCTCGGGATTGTGATCACTTATCCACATTAGGCTAGCGTGGTGATTAAGCCTAATCCCATCCTAGTAGCGATGACTTGATTTCTATGACGGAGGCCTTTGCCCTACAGTGGGACAGTATATAGGCTGATTTTTTACTCATAATATGACTTCTTCGCGGTGAGTTCAGGTTGAAATTATTTTGTTTTTAAAATTAAATAGTAACAACGTTTATACATTTCGGCATATAAGACCATTATGCAAATGGTCATTGATTAACTGATCACGCGATAAAGTCAATTAGACAGCAGGAAAAAAATAAATACTCAATAGAATAAAGAATAATCACGTATGGATTGATATTTTGAAATGTTTTAATACATATTAGTTATGCTGTATTTGAATCCATATTAATTTGTATTTAATTGATTATAACACTAAAATTATTTTTGGCGATAAATAACTATCATTGTTTTTATAGTCAAGTAGTACTTATTTCTATTCATGATTTCCTTCTGAACACTAACATTTTTGACCTAATTTTTGTTACTGGTATGATTATGTTCAAATATTTTCTATCTATGAATCAATCAAGACTTAAAAAAACTTGGTGAACTAATTTCATCGTCAGCCCATTTAAGTCCCCACTGCTGGGGCACGGGCCTCCCTCAATCACATGAGGGATAATTGCCATACTCACCACGCTTGGCAGACGGGTTGGCGAGGGTTTTGATATAAATGCAGAGTTTTCCTTCTCTGGGTGCTGATGATCATGCCAGCAGCTTTACCTTAGTCGCCTTTTACGACACCTCGGTAAGAGTGAGGGTGGCCTATTCTACTCTGCCGGGGACCACACGGCTGTACACGGCTGTAATAATGTACTGGTGAACTAATTAAAATCGTTAAAATCTTTGCATGTACCTACCAACCAGTGTAGATGTGGTCTTAGCTTTATTTCCGTCGCGTCGGCACTTTGACGTCCGCCAAACACGACATTAATACACTTTAGTTTTTTTTCCCTGTCACATTACTTGCGTCTTTTTTCCCTGGACGTTTTTTGGCCCATTAGCTATTAAGCGAGTGACGTCCTATTAATGTGGAGGCGCCAAGACTATTCATTTGAAATTACTTGTGGATTGTCAAGATTAAAATTTCATGGGATACGGAATGCAATTTGTGTAATATAAATCACAATTTTCATTATCATTAGGCGACGTTTTGTATAAATCTTGAAACATTCTGTCTCCAATTTTTTTTTCAAATTTTAATGTATCTATTTTCTTGGAACTATTTTTCGGTACACCAATAAATCATAATTATATAGATATTAAACATCTTTTTGACTATTTATGTCTGTTAAATAGAACATCAAAAGAAAAAGTCAGTTCTATACATCTGTATGATGTCATCTGGCTCAGGGTTACAATATAGCAAATTTCTGCACCAGATTTTCACGTATATCAATCTCATCGAGTTAAATATCGGTACCCAAAAAGGTAACATACCGTTTTAAACAGATATGATTAATTATAATAACACAAAATGCCAAAATATTCCTACTAACTACTTAAAATTATAACAGGGCTTAATTTTCAATTTTTTTTAAAACGTGTGGTGATTTATTCTAATCCCATCATAGTAGCGATGACTTGATTTCTATGAGGCTTTTGCCCTGTAGTGGGACAATATATAGGCTGATTAAAAAAAAAACTTTATAAAATTAGAAGTATTTTGGAAACGAACACAATAATAGTTTCAACAATTCATCTAATGTTTTGATTTCTTTGTCTGATTAATTTACTATTACTAATGATCACATTTCATTCAATGATCTCCGTTAACGGAGTTCTAACGTTAATATTATTAGTGCGGTCGTTGACCCTACTGAGATAGCTTTGTACAACTTTATCTTGACAAACGAAACTTTCTCAACACGTGTTCGATCCGTCAGCGATTCATCAGTCAAAATCGTTAATTAGAAGTTAAACAGCAATTAGCTGATAGCTAATTATGTAGGCTACGGACTATTAAAACGGTCCATTCAAGTTTGTAATCAATTGTATGGGATAGGGCTGTCGGAATAGAAAAACTTAATACAAGTACTAGAAGCAGTACTGTTCTTAATTCCGACGTTATTTAAGTAAAAGGAAAATAGAGTAAAAATCTTTAAGACGACCATTTCTTACTTTTTTATTTTATTTAATGATAATGATTTAAACATGCAGGCAATTGTTAAAACGAACGAACGAAAAACGAGTCCTGCTGTTTTTGAAAGCATTTGAATATAAAATACCCATGATGATGATGATTATGATAAAACGTGTTGCATGATAGCCCTAATTTCTATAAATCTGTAAATAGTAACAATTAACTACCTTCTAAGATATCGATATCTACGTAATGTATGTAAATAAAATAGTAATAACAACCTTTGAGTAATTGAAAATGGTTTAATCACTCCCTCATTAAAGCTCTGATAATATTTTACGACGAAAACATGTGGTTTTGAACGCGTAATAAAATCTTAGGCGATGTCAAAACCAGTAGCGGTGATAAAATCTAATAATGTTTCGTCACGTAATAGTTCTAATGACCTCGATGCGAAGATACTAAAAAGAATTTAAGACGAAATTTAGGTAAGACAATAGATATAAATTTTCATTGCAAAATAAAATAGTTCCATAGCTATACGGTTTGATTCATAATAAAGTAGTAATTAAGTATTTTTTTACAATTGTAGGAAAACTTAAGCTAGGTAAATTCATTATTAGTTTAACTTTAAAACATGCAGATACATTTTCACATATTAAAAGCTTTGAATATAATGCAAATTGATGTAAAAATACTGAATTCAAAATATAATTATGAAATATTGAAATTAAACTGTAGGCATCTCTAATCATGAAAAAGATGATGAATTAATAATAGACGAAAGAAATACTCTTAAACAATTAAACATTGACGATAATGATGATGCTGATAAAAAAGCCAGTGAACAACTTATTGCGCAGTCCCCAAACATTTGTCTCGCCTCTAATTATGCGGCAGTTTAAATAAATTAAGCTACCGTACTCAATTAAGGATTGAAACGTCAATAAAGAGAAACAACAGATAACAATCGCAAAGGTTGCGCCACAAAGCAACGGAGAGTCAGAATAACCGAATTTCCAAAGATCATGATAAAACATGCCAAGACTCTGACGAAATGTTATCAAGATACGAATCGCCATTAACACAAGCGTGGGCGTTTATCAAAATTTTCTAACCAGCAGAGGTAATAAAAATCAACAATTTGCGTACTAATACGCTTGTTTTCATCGCTAAATAAGTTAAAAATTACCTCTTTATAGATTTTATCTGGATTGGATCGCAGGCTACTTCCTTTGCCTTTTATTTTATATGAATTTTATTATGCGATTTATTATTCCAGCAGGGAACAGAGTGGCATTCCGATCAGCGGATTGTGTGTTTTATTGAGACAGAACTGTAAGTCGGTGACGTAGGCACCGAGTAGGCTGAGCAAACCGATTTAAATAATGAATAAGCTACCGATTTGCTGATAATTAACTTTGAATTTATAATTTGACATACATTATTTAAAGCATCAAAATGATGTTTGAATGGCAAGGCATTTCTATCACAAGTATCATTGATTACTTACCGGGAAGCCCCGTTAACTTTCTGAATAAAGCATATTTTAATTTATTTCATTTTAATGGCAGCTTAAATTCATACATTTAAGTAAAAAGCAAATGAGAATTCGATGTAAGCATCGACATTTAAATAATGTGATTTTACAAATATGTAAATGATAATTGATTCTATACTGTTTTAATATTGGTTCTTGAAATAGAAGACACTAGAATTCATGTAGCCTAACTAGTTAGAAACCCCGCCAAGTGCGAGTCATAATAATAGGGACTCGTTTTTATCCTTAGGATATGGAACTTTAAAAACTAAGGAATCTTTCACATTACCTATTTTCAAATTGTTGAGACATAACTCTAATATAATTAATCGCAAAAAAAACTAGGTTATAAAATATTGGTCCGTCAAGCCGGATGATTCAGGCATCCGACGCAAAGGACCAAATCTAACCTAACCACAAAATCTAACCTTTTTTTCCTTTGTCAACAGATGCAAATGGCGAGCCAGCCAAGCTGAAGTGCAACCTTCGAAAGCACAAGCCCAACCGCAAGCCTCGTACCCCCTTCACAGCTCAGCAGCTGAGGGCATTGGAGACGAAGTTTGTGGAGAAACAGTACTTGAGCATTGCTGAGAGGGCCGAATTCTCTTCGTCGCTTGGATTGTCTGAGACTCAGGTGAGAATCAAAGAAGTATTATCATAACTTTTTTTTACAAAATTTAAATTTTTGATGTAAAAAGAAAATACATAATATTAAAACGCTTCATCATATCGTGTTATTCTCGGTTGAGTACTAAGCTGGAGCTGGCTCGCTCTGGAACCCGGGGTACGCTTAGATGCAGGATTTGAGTCTGGTAATTACAATGAAACAACTGCTGTCTGACCTTCGCAGCCATTTAACAAGGGAACCATACAAACCAAATCATGGTTCCACACGTTCCAGAAACTATCCGAAACGTGCAGGTTTCCTCAAGACGTTTTCCCTTGTCGCCGAAGCAATGGTAGAAATACGCACATAGATTTGAAAAATCGAAAGGTGCATGCTCGGATTCGAACCACGACCCCCCGTATGCAAGGCGCGTTTTGAATCACTGAACTCCATCGCTCTCAATTCAATTTTAACTTTACTTTCTGACCTTTAAAATAAAATTTTAAATGTGTAGAAGTTTTCACCGTGATTGATTTGTAACAGTAGTAACATTGACAACAATCAACATATTTCCATTAATTTTAATATGACTTTCTGTTTGTTTGTCCACTTTACTATTCTCAGAACTGCGATCTGTCGACTTTGATCTTTATCTCCACTGAAATCTTTATTTATGTGAAATTATAAATTTTCTTAAACTGATCATTAATTTTATTAATGACCTGCATTTGTGATTCAATTAGTATACAAATTAACTACATAACATATACGAGTAATCTCATGATTTTGCTAAATATACAAACGACAATATTGAATTTAATATTTGGTTAGTTATAAGTTGTTGAAGAATTTCAAGTCTCTTTACATATGGTAAAATGACAACATCAAATTAATTTATGATTCGAAATGTACAAACAAATAATAAACATTGGGTACCATATGCAAACAAAAGTACCAATAAATCATTCTCGCGCCGTATTTGAAATAGCTATTGAGAATAATTTGTGTGGTAAATAGAACTAAACTGCCTCAAAAATTACTTTCTCTCATGCTCTAAGAGGTATTTCATTATGAATTTTGGAAAATAAAAATGTGGTAAGCATCTTTAATAATCCAACTCTGTTTTGTCAACAGGTAAAAATCTGGTTCCAAAACCGGCGAGCGAAAGCGAAACGTGTGCAAGAGGCGGAGATCGAGAAACTCAAAATGGCGCAATTTTCCCGCCACCCCCACCACCTGTACCCCCATCCGCTGCAGCAGTATTTCCACCCCCACCCCCTGATGGGGGGCGGCCGCCCCCTGCCCCCTATGGGGCTCCCGCCGCATCTCAGTATGGTTCAGCCACCTGTACCGAGCTCGCCGTCGCCAAACACCGCGCCACAATAACTTTTTAGAATTAAGTTCTGTTTTTAAATTCGAAAGTTAACGGGATTTATTTTCAATTTGCGAATGGAACTGGCAGCATCGAAGTTTTGGTGGTGTAATCCTCTTCTAAACGTTAACAATCTTTTTTTTAAATACTTTTAAATATGTGTTTATTGAATTCATTAATAAAAACAAAACAATAAATGGTTTTTCGTAAATTACTTGTAATAAAATCTGCTATTAAAAACGAATATTTCTTCCTTCGCAAATTGAAAGATAAACATGCTCAGCTCTTTTTGCTGACGGTTAATATCAAAAGTTGTATATTATTGTAAATATTTAGGTAATTAAGTTATGTGCACATTTAGTTGTTTTAAATAATTTAAAAGAGATATTATATAGTTTTATTTAGCCAGGTAAAGTTTTACCTTTTACCAAAAGTACAGTTTTTAGTTTAACTTCAGTAAGTAGGTACAAGTTTTATTTGGAATGTCAATAATATTAATAATATTAAGTCTGGGACATTATTAAATCATTTTGTAAATCGATTTCTATATACCTATTTGTACATTGTTATTTCTACTTGTACAGTTAAATATATTATTTCTTTCATAATGAAAATTTTGTTTTACTAAAATTCTGTTATAAAATATGGATAAATTAATTATGATCCTGGTTGGTCTAGTAATTAAAATGACAAGAGACTGCAGTTTGGCATTAGCAACTATCACAGAATGACAGCTGTCACTTGACCTTTCAAGTTTCATTCCATAGATTCTTATTACAATATACCTAAACTTCATTTTACGGACTATAGTGAGATCAATTAGAACCCGGTTCATCATCATCATCATTTCAACCAATAGACGTCCACTGATAGACATAGGTCCAATGTTCTCCGCAAATATCGGTCCTGTGCCGCCTGCATACAATCAATTCCCGCGACCTTCACCAGATCGTCGGCCCACCTTGTGGGGGGCCTGGCACGGCTGCGACTTCCTGTACGTGGCCTCCGATCGACGACCTTCCTGCCCCAACGGCCGTCTGTTCTCCTCGCCCAGCCATGTGCCCAGCGGAACCCGGTTACACCCGGTCCCAAAAATTATAGTATCCAGCTTGAGAGACTTTCCGGAACGTGCTGGTTTCCTCACGTTGTTTTTCCTCAACTCTAAGCTTTTGCTGGGGCTACCGCGCTACTGCAGCGCCTCTAGCATGTTCGCGCACGCAGGGGTCGACAGTTTCCCGGCCATATTGCGTAGGAAAGCCGGCTCATTTTTAAGGCGAGTGCGCGGCAGCCGCAACAGTGTCGTCGGCCATCGCCGATGGTGGGGACTGTCCACTACTCGAGCACTTATGTACAATTACTCGATTACTTTGTTCGATGTTTTTATTTGTATACTACTAACACTTATGGATCACTATTGTCCGATAAATAAACTTTCTTTTTTAAGCTAGGAGGAGGTAGATAACAAAAATTTGGGAAATCTTGAGGTGTGTGCTCGGGCTTCAACCAACGATCTCTAACATTATCTTTTATTGAAAGTTAAAACAAAATAGGTCCCTGTAGCAATGTTCCCAAAATGCTGGCAGCATTACCCCGCTGGTACGCGATGGAAATTCGCTGGGCGAGGTAGCTACCTTGGCTCTCCCGTGACTTCGACTAGACGCTTAGCTGAGTCATGGAAAAAAGAGAGAGCGTTGGAACAACGCGGGCCCAGTGTTTCAACACCGAAAGCTACAAAGTGGTAGGCAACACATACGAGTAGATGCCTATACTTTGTAGCTTCCAGTCTCTCTGCCGCGTCAGCCACAGCTCCGGCACTCCTCTTAGTGCCGGGAAGATAAGACGGTGCCCGAGTATCGACGCAGGTATCCCACACGAGAGCACGTCCCAACTTCCAAGGGATGAGAGACATTCCGTCTGGTATTGAAGGCGCAGGATCTTCTCCACTGAGCTACCCTCGCTCTTACTACTCGTATCATATATGAATAGACGAAGGTATTACTTATTATTTTACCTTTTTTATGTGATAGATGACAGACGAGCAGATGGATCACCTGATGGTAATCGATTGCTGCCGCCCATAGACACCCGCGACACCAGTGGAAGCATAAGTGCACTGCCAATCTTTAACACCCCTTTCTCCCGGATTGGGCCTCCGGTTGTCTCATATACGTCACACACATAGTATGGAAAAATTGTATGAATGTTTTTTCATAATAAGATTTATCTGGTTTGATAGTAATATTGTCAATTGAGTGTGGCACTAATTTAAATAATATCCATTAAAGTTAATTGTGTGATAATGTCGGGGTCGGGTCAGGAGATACGAACTGGTATCAGAGACTGATGCACAGGATGTTTTAGAACACTAATTAATGAGATGTTAGGCTGTTAGATAAAGAAAACGAACCATTTTTAAAAGGCTGACAAAAGTGCAAAAAAGGTATGACACAAATGTATGACAATCTGCCCTCGAAATCATAAACGCAGTAAACATTTGCGAAGTGAAATAATTAAACCTAAAAGAGATACGATTAAGCGCAAATGTTTTGTTATGATTTGGAGGGCAGATATCAATTAATTAATCATAAATTTATTGCGTTAGCTTATCTTTTATGAAATGAGCCTACAACTATAATATTTTTCAAGATATTAACGATAAAAAAATAAAGTTTAAAAACTAAACCCCGGCTACCAAAAAACACGCTCTAAAAAGTACGAAACAAGAAAATGGTCTCTGCTGAAATTATTATGCCGTATAGCCGTGGTCGAATGCCACATTGATTTTATTTTGCTATTACCTATAATGAATCTGTTTTGCTACAGTAGGTGGCATACCTGGTCGTATGTCACCTACTGTAGCAAAACAGATTCAAGATAGGCAATACGGCATAATAATTTCAGCAGAGACAATTTTCTTGTTTCGTACTTTTTAGAGCGTGCCTTTTTGGTAGTCGGGTTTTAGTTTTTAAACTTTATTTTTATTAAACATATTTTTAGTTATGTAAATATAATAACATATTTGAAATGTGTTAAAAAACTCTTTCATTTGATTTCCCACACGGTACCGGCAAGAATTTTTTTTTAGTTCCTTACTCAAGTCCCCTAAAGGGCGCTGTAGTCAATTTAACGTGACGTCATTTCGCCTACAGCCCGAAGACAATCAAGGCGCTTCTAACGACACCATCATTTGTTCAAATATGATTACTAGTTTAGAAATTATGAGGGAACAGATTAACAACCATACATACATACAGGTCAAAATCATAACCCTCCTTTTTGATTCGCCGTAGTCGGGTAATAATGACGGTGTGTACAAATCTGTCAAATTTCTTTATTCGGCTCTAACCTTGATGTCATACACATTGGTTCAAAGGCAATTGAAAAGATTTGACTCTCTGTACTTCCAAAATGACTAAGTCACGAGACTGACTTTGATTGAAAAGTTGATTTTTTAATGCGAATTTTCAAAAGTCATAGAACAAATGTTGTTTAGAATGGTTAGTAGAACACATGGTTAAAGGGTGTAAATGTTCACAGATACACCCTGTATTACATTAAGCCAAATACAACTCTACTGTTTGTATCCAAAAACAATTTTTATCACTTATATTTTATGGTAGACGATTTACCTACATCGAAGATGTGTTTGTTCCACTTTCAATGACTTGGAGTCATTTTATCTAAATTGGTGTGTGGCTCAAGGAATTACGTAATTCACATTTTCAACCAATTACGTTTTTACTAATCAGTGACATTTCTAAAAATAATAAATTTAAAAACAATAATATCCTCCAACCGATTACGGCTACGACGGCCAATCGTAACGATCAGCCATGTACGCAGGATTTAATATAATGCTCAAGTGTGTGCGCAAACACAAGTGCACTATCTATTTCTTTACCCTCATATTCCGATGGGACACCAGCGTGACACAACCCAAATAGGATCGGGTGCAAGAACAACGACTTAACGTGCTTTCCGAGGCAAGGGGGTACAAGACCGCCAACTTCCAGAGTCCGGGCACACATTAAAAATCTTACCAAAAACTTAGGTACAAATTTATCCCCATCCCCTTTTTTAATGTTGTAGGTAACAGACGAGAGCAGACGGATCACCCGATGGTAAGCGATTGCCGCCGCCCATGGACACCCACGACACCAGTGGAGTCACAAGTGCGATGCCAACCTTTAAACTCTCCTTTCCTGCGGATTGGACTTCCGGTACCCCGACTCACGCAGCGAAACACAGCACAGTGCTGCTTCATGACGGTATTCTGTGAGACCGTGGTATCTCCGGTCGAGCCGGCCCATTCATGCCGAAGCGTGGCTCTCCCACGATTAAAATATTCCTCTATATGTAGGGTATGCCAAGTAATTATTTTTGACAGTGCATGGATTTTATTCATTTCCTTCTTACTTACTAGGCTGGCTCAGCGATCCAAAGTGGGTCTTGGCCTCCGACGTCAAAGTTTGCCATTTTTTGCGGTCCTGTTCCAATTCCGCCCAATCGTGCACGTTTAGTGCTTTAAGGTCCTGGCGACTTCGTCACTCCAGCTGTACCTCGGACGACCCACAGGAACAGTGTGAAGCCGACGTTATCAAACTTGCAGAGGAGTTGGATACAGAGGGCAAGAAGGTTGGTCTCAGAATCAGTCGAGAAAAAACAGAATATCTTCATATGAAGCGTTACAAAGACAGCAGAGCTAGAAGAAAAGACTTTTAGGTAAACGGTCGAAAGCGTCGAAAAGTTTTAAATACATTACCTACGTACTTTTTTTTTGTTCAATACCCTAACGCTTGACCACAATCACACCTGATGGAAAGCAACGATGAGATCTAGGATGATACACGTTTGCCTAAAAGATGATTGTTCACTCTTGCCTTAAAGATCACAGTGGTCAGGAAAAACCGACCTCGGAAGGGAGTTCCATTCCATAGCCGTTCGCATTATAAATGTGGAAAGTGTGTGTGTGTGTGTGATTATAGATATGTATCTATAATCACACACACACACACACACTTCTAACTATCTAGATAGATACACTTTATTGCACAAAATTTACAGATCTTAGCCTATGTTATTATACTAAAACAATGTAGGCGGTCTTATCGCTACTAGCGATCTCTTCCAGACAACCTCAGGGTAGAGGAAAAGTATAGCGAATTAAGAAAAGGGGTAAGGCAGTGCAAGTCAGAAAAAGAGAAAAAAAAGACATATGTAAAAAAGATGTATATATACGAGTATGGTATATACATACATACATTATATTAAATAAATATATACTAGCTATAAATGCTAATACATACTAGTACATTACAAAACAAATAAACATACATACTAACAGTTTATTGGATTGATAAATACGTAACCAGGAATTATGTGAAAAGTGTGCTATTCTTTCGCTGTCTGTAGGTACATATTGAACGGGTTATTAAAGCGGATTTCGCGATCCTTTAGACTCTACAAACAAAATAAATCCAATTTAAATCGCGCTACTGGTCGTTAAGCAGTGTAAGTATTTACCATTAAAAATGTAAGTAGTAGCTTCAGTACAAACTAATTTAGTACTAATTTCATCCACGTCTCATTTAGTACAGACTCGTCGGGGAACCGCATCATTTCAAACTAATTAATCTGGGATCGTATGTTCGCAATTACTCGTAATTAAAAATAACTTATTCATTTAGTAAGCTCTGGTTGTATAACGCAATAAGAGGCAGTGATGAAATTCTGCCAGACAGTTTTCACTTCAAATCATATGATGCGTAAAGTTAGCCGTCAAATGTGAACTTATAAAGCTGCTTTTTTTGTGGCAAACGAGCAGACACCTGATGGTAAGCGATTACCGTAGCCCATATACAATCGCAACATCCGGTGAGGTACCCTCATTCAAACGCTGCTTCTTGCTGGTTGTCTGTGAGGCCATGATATCACTCGGGTTGAGCCGGTCTAGTCATGGAAAAACTCTCTTATGGTTAAATGCCATAATTGTTAGAACGCTGGGCCTTCACCGGCGCAAGGGTTTAAGTAGCATTTTCATTGTTTCTAGTTCGTCCATAGCATAAGGTAAAACCATCGTTTGGGACCAGGGCAATGATATGAAATCATCTCAATGGAGGTATTGTGTGATAATTCTGCTAAATGGATCGATTTTCAACTTCTAAAAAGCATTGGTTGTTTCATTCATCAAGTTGACATTTTGATATATCACTTTCAAAAATAGTCAATCACCATGTAGATGGACCTCAGTCCTATATAATAGTACGCCATCCAGCGAATTTCGCGATAATCACTATTCATTTCTGGTGCCCGGAAGAAAGTTGCATCACTGTCCTGCCCCGCGCTGGGTTCGCGGTTCTCTTGCTTTTAATTGCCTAAATTAATCACGTTAATGTTGCGTGCCTGTTAATTTTCAGGCCACAGGGGCCGGCTTTGTGCCCCAAACGAGTCGTGGAGAGCTGGCTCGAAGTGCTTGAACTTAGGGTTGGCGAAATCTACCTACACAGTGGCTCATAATTATACAAACCTTTTCAATATAGGTGTTTTATAGCGTCGGGCTCCGAAGCTTTGGACTCAACCGGGAATTAGACGGCGAGATGTAGATGACAACCCACCACCTCCCATGGCCATACCAACACTATGGTTATACTGGCCGAATCGTGGGATAGTGCGTTTCCTTGGGACTCTTGCACTCCACCGTGCACAATTCTTGACTCCCTATAAGTTATTAATCTATGTCCATTGGCCCTAAGTGTGCGTTTCTCCAGCTTCTGGCGCCGCAGACGCCACATCACAGGGCGCCCTCTAGCGCCGAGCAGTCCGTGTCGTTTCTCCGTCTGTGCCAGCCATGCGCGAACTCTCGCAGCCAGGCGAAGTTCGCTTCCGTGGACTCAAGGTCCGGGTACCAAATTGGTCCAGGTTCGTAAACAACAATCCCTTTTAACAGCTGCTCAGGAAGGTCCTGGTATACTGGACAGCATCACAATACATGTACAACACAAAATATGTACAACGAACCATTCATACCGAAAAGTGCCTCTATCATGGATACGGACGGATCTTTGTTATCACATCACACAACACATCTGCAACCAGCGAACTCTGAAACCTTTTTTTTTTCTTCTCGCTGGGGAATGCCGCCGGTCCGTAGTGCAATGGCCGACGTCGCCGCCTGAAGGCCTGAAACCTTGCTTTGCTTTTGGAACCATTTTATCTCTTTTATTATCATTTTAAAATGTATGCATGTGTCTGCAACCATCCTTTGATGCAAATAAATATATTATCTATCTTTGTTATTAGTATAGGATACACCTAAGTGTTTCTATCAGCCAACCCTGCGCACGGGCACGCTCATTTGAAGCCAGCGGGGCGCGGCAGCGGGAATCCGAGCTGTCATGTCGCCAGCCGGTTGCGCTATTGGCTATTCTCAATTCAATCCGCGAGTGTCAACTTGAGAGATAGATAGCGCCGAAACTTGGCAGCATTGGCCTAAGAGCCACAGCACACACGCTACGTTCAGCAAGGCAACGGTCGGCAACCTTTAGTAAGCAAAAGTCATACAGCATGAAAAAGTATAAAACAAGCCTTCGTTGTCAATTTATGCAATATTCACTATGTAGAGATAAAATTTCATGTTTGGAAATCCGCAGTCACACGTTGTCAAAGGGTAGTATATTTAACGTGTGACTACGCCTTTCCAAACATGAAATTTTATCTCTACATAGTGAATATTGCATAAATTGACAACGAAGGCTTGTTTTATACTTTTTCAGCGACGTTTTTTGTCGTAGTTGGGTTTTAGTTTTTTTACTTTTATTTTATTTGTACTATTTTGGTGTCCAAGTTCTAGTAATATATATATATATATTCAAAATGTACAAGTCAAGCGCTTTCAAATGATACCAAACACGGCATATTTATCATAACTTTATTTTTTTACTCTGTATGTTTTGTCCGCTAGAGGGCGCCACATTAGATTTTGTGAAACTTCATATAGCCTATAACCAGCGGACGATCAAGACGCTTATAATGATATGTCATTTGTCGAATTCTGATAAGTAGTTAAGAAGTTACGTGGAAACAGATGAACATACATACATACATACATACATACATACATACATAGCCTGTCAAAATCATAACCCTCCTTTTGCTTTGCCGTAGTCGGGTAAAAAGAAAAAGGGCTCTGTACATTGACCTAAGCGCTTCATGACACACGCTACTTTCAGCATTGGCGGTCTGCAATTTTGCAACTTCCTGCTTTCAGACGGAGTCGCACGTTTTAGCGCTTGATTGGTAACACCAATTTGTCATAAAGACACTTAGTTCAGAATTTTTTTTAATTAAAAGAGAGCTAAATCGCCGATCGCCAATGCTCAAAGTAGCGAGGGTGCTGAATATCTTTAGAAAGCGGTTTGGAACCAGGCATGCAAAAGTCATAGCAAAAAGAAAATCGAGCTATAATTGTTAACTTGAGATATATAATATATGCTTTCCGAAAAACGCCCTGTTGGTCTAGTGGTTTAAATACTGGGCCGTGATCTCGGGGTCCTGGGTTTGGTTCCCGGGTCGAGCGAAAAGTGTGTTTCGAACTTTTCGAAAATAGCT
Source organism: Marasmia exigua (assembly GCA_019059595.1). Taxonomy (NCBI): domain Eukaryota; kingdom Metazoa; phylum Arthropoda; class Insecta; order Lepidoptera; family Crambidae; genus Marasmia; species Marasmia exigua. Next base: position 12,146,435 of record CM032484.1, read on the forward strand.
CGGGTTTGTGATCACCAATCCGCATTGGGCAATCGTGGTTATTAAGCCTAATCCCATCATAGTAGCGATGACTTTATTTCTATGATGGAGGCCTTTGCTCTGCAGTGGGACTGCTCAAGGCTGTGCGCAAGCACAGCCTTCCAATCTGTATTCCCTTACCCTCATATTCCGATGGGACATCAGTGGGACATGACTGGAAAGGGAGCGGGCGCAGGAGTAACTGCTTAACGTGCTTTCCGAATCGCAGGGGTACAAGACCGCTAAATTCCAGACCCCGGGCTGACACTAAGGATTTCTTACCGAAAACCTTAGTACATTTTTTTGGTCCGACCCCCGGGTCGAACCCGGGTCCTCTTGCGCAGCCGTCGCTTTAAAAAGCCACCCACTAACCACTACGCCCCCGAGGCAGTCAATAGGGTATTTGACTAAGCTCGAGATTTTACAAAATATACCTATTTTATCAAAATATAGGTAAATATGTGCCAATAGCAAAAATTCTCAATTAAAAATATATCGTCTAGCCGGTTTTATGGTTATTCAAAAATCCATGGGCAAGTCCATTTCAAAAGTATAAAATTATTAAAAAATAATTATACCATTGAATAACCCATACAATTTGCACCAACTATTAGGTATAATAGAACCATTGACATAAACGAAACATTTGATATAGCTACCATACAAAATTCAAATGAAATGCGTACAAAAACTGTCGTGTGACGTCACATCTCAGTAGCCATTCGTATGGAGCGTTTTGGGTTTTCCCAAAATAATGTGATTTTAAAGTTGTGATATCTCAGGTAATTTAAATGAGAATCAAGTAATTCTTTCAACGATGTTTCTATCATCTTTTGATTACAAAAATAATAAAAAAAATAGTCAAATACTTTTTTATCAAAATTTGAAAGGTCAAACTCTGCAGTTAATATTACTATGCGCATGTTTTTATTTACATTATAATTCAAAATAACCTGTCTGCCTAAAAATATTATGTTGTTGTTATTTTATTATAGCCTATAATTAATGTCTGTTATAGATTAATCAATTATACGACCTTTTTATTACATTCAAACATCACTGCTTCTAGAATACAACCGGAACATTTTAATGGGAAAGAGGCACGTTTAAAAATGTACTACTTAGGCTCGATTCGACTAATCTTTATTCGAGGATAAATCTATGGTATAGCGCTATACTATAGATTTAGCATTAGGTTAAGATTGGTCGGATCGGCTCATAGACACGTCCGACCTAAGTCGAAAATTTTATGATTGATAAAATAAGGAATGCTGGAGAATCGCGCGCAGCGCACTTGTGACTTGTGTCACAGGACCCCAATTCTCATGCTCGTGATATATTGAAAACATGGCGGATATCACCTGATAACCATACAAAAAATATATGTTTTAGTGATATAATATGTCGTATGAAAATAAATGTCACGAGCACGAGAATTGGGGTCCTGGAGCCTTATTCGGGTTGGCGAGGGTTTTGATATGAATGCAGAGTTTTCCGTCTCGGGGTGCTGATGATTATGCCAGCAGCTTTACCTTAGTTGCCTTTTACGACACCTCGGTAAGAGTGAGGGTGGCCTATTCTACTCTGCCGGGGACCACACGGCAACTACTGCGCACGGAGCTACGGAGTGAGGGTATTGGGGAACAATCCGGGGAAAGGGGGGCTTAGAGGTCGGCAGCGCACTTGTGACTCCACTAGCAATTGCTTACTATCAGGTGATTCGCCGGTTTTCTGCCACATATGACATAAAAAAGAAAAGGAAAAAGATCGATGTGCATTGTCTGACGCATTATTTATTTCATTTATCTTGTGTCCTGTCTCTTCAAGACACGACACAAAAAGCACACAGACACATGGCAACGATTGTTATTCCATTCATATTATTAATCTGTGTGAACCATTACACGACGAGCTTTATCGACAGACGCATTTCTCAATCACTAATAATTAATGACTGTCGCTATAATTTATTGTTCCTATCGATATAATAATTATATTGTAACAATAATTGTTCCGTAAAAGAGACATTAAGATAAACGGAGTTGGTGCGTGGTTTTGTTGAGTAGGGTTTTTAAACATTAGCTAGATACCTACTCTTTATGACGCCCTGTTGATCTAGTGGTTTAAGTACCGGGCCGTGATCGATTTCGGGTTCCTGGGTTCGATTCCCGGGTCGTGCGAAAAGTATGTTTCGAATTTTTCGAACATAGCTCGGGTTTGTTATCACCAATCCGCATTTGGCAAGCGTGGTGGTTAAGCCTAATCCCATCATAGTAGCGATGACTTGATTTCTATGATGGAGGCCTTTGCCCTGCAGTGAGACAGTTTATAGGCAAGTATAAAGTAAATTATCATACTTTACTACTCTTTATTGCACAATAATATCCTTCAACCGATTACGGCTACGGCGCCGGCCAGCCTTAACGATCAGCCATCTACACAGGATATATTATTAGTGCTCAAGTGTGAGCGCAAACACAAGTGCACTCTCTACGTAACACGACTGGAGAGGAATCGGGCGCGTGACCAACAGCTTAACGTGCTTTCCGAGGCACGGGGGTACAAAGACCGCCAACTTCCAGACTCCTGGCTGCCAGTAAGAATTTCTTACTGAAAACATAGGTACAAATTTTTGGCCCGACCCGGGGGTCGAACCCGGGACCTCTTGCGCAGCCGTCGCTTTAAAGCGGGACCCACTAACCACTGCGCCACCGAGGCAGTCATTATTTCACAATAAACAAAACTTAAAAGCTTTTTTTTATTTGATAGGTGGTAGACGAGCAGACGGATCTCCTGATGGTAAGCGATAGCCACCGCCCATGGACACCTTCGACACCAGTGGAGTCACAAGTGAGCTGCCAACCATTAAACCCCTCTTGCCCCCGGATTAGGCCTCTAGTACGAGGGTACTCAGTCACGCAGCGAAACAGCACAGTGCTGCGTCACGCCGGTTTTCTGTGAAGCCGTGGTATCACTCCGGTTGAGCCGGCCCATTCATGCCGAAGCGGGCTTCTCCACGGTCAAAAGCTTAATAATTATTGTTTGTGTTATTAATAATATCCTGCAACTGACTCGGCTTCGATGGCTGATCTCACGCAGCCACACAGGATATATAATGTGCTCAAGTGTCTGTACAAACACAACTGCAACAACACTATATAGTGATACGTGGGTACAGAAGAGGGATCAGGCGTGAGACCAACGGCTTAACGTTCTTTCCAAGGTACGGGGTACCACCAACTTCCAGACTTCGGACTGACAATGTCAAAGCCTTGACAGAAAAACTCAGGATTATTTTTTTGGGCTCGACCCGACCAATTAGGAAAACGGACAGCGACGCTTTAGGTGTCTACACACCGAAGCCGCCGGCCGGCCAGCACGAACCCGGCGGGTTATTGCCGGCGGCTTTAGAAGTGAAAGCCGGACAGTTTTCCCGGCGGCACGACAGTCGTGGCATGCAGTGTTCACAATAGGCTATTTGACTTGTTCTGAAAAACCTCATATTATTTATTGGTGTATAGGAACCCTAAAATTAATATCTAATTTATTTTTATTTATTATGAGTATTTTGTTTAGAAAATCATTATAAAATATAAGGATTACTTGATCTGTCAAAAAAGCTTCATTCAGCAATATGGCGTCGAATCATTCGAGTGACGTCAATCTTTTGTAAACAAGTAGGAAATTCGATAACACACGATAAATTAGCGTCCCTCGTAGGCAGAACACAATGGCGTCGAGTCTGTTACTTGTTTTGCTTTCAAAAGGCTGACGTCATAGTAAAAAAAGCCAATCAAAACCGTTTATGGTCACGTGGTTCCAAGCACAAAACAGATTAATTGTATTTTGGTGTTTTTGGAGTGATATTAGATAAACTACCACGTAAAACCAATGCGAAGCGGCGCTTGCGCTTTTCACCGAGTCATTCAGGGTACCGGAGACTCACTCCGGGCGGACAGAGAACAAATGTTATTCAGAATAGTTGGTAGAAGAGGTGGTTAAAGGAAAGGTACAACTTTACTTAATTATTCAATTACCAGTATTAAATATCGACACATTGAATACGGACATCGTTGTTTGCCTCAACCATACTTAATTATTTTCCTTTCCTCTTACACTAATGTGATATATCTTTGATTTATTCTATCGATATTTGACATTGGCGAAATCATAAATAAATATTTGACATTGATAGAATTACTGAGTTTCCGAGATGGTCAGCGAGATAGAGTAGAAGTAGAAAAAAAGCCCGCTAGAACCGGGACTATTGGTCACCAATTATTATCGCTACTGGGACGTGTTAAAAGGCCAATTAATTCGATAATTCATTACCTACCGTCTGAACAAAGATCCGATCACTATAAATGATTGCAGCGTGAACATGCCGAGTGATTTTTTGCTCAAACTTAGGCAATTAGGCGGAAAAGTGAAAAAAAAAAAACAGTTTGTAACGGGCATTGCTTCGGATAATAAGTAAATAATAACTTACTGACCGATGGACGAGACAGTTACAAATAGTTTCCACTTGGAAATGAATGAAAGTATGATTTGCGTAATGATAGATAATATAACAACCACAAGTACTTATAAAACTATGTTGTAATAAAACACGTCTCGAAGAAATCAGGACGTAAAATTTTTTGTGCCAGGGTGTTAAATTTACATTTTTTTTATGTTAGGTGGCAGACGAGCAGACGGATCGCCTGATGGTAAGCGATTGCTGCCGCCCATAGACACCCGCGACACCAGTAGAGTCACAAGTGCGCTGCCTACCTTTAAGCCCCCTTTCCCCCGGATTGGGCCTCCGGTAGTGAAGGTACCGGAGCGAAACACATACCAGTGCTGCTTCACGCCGGTTTTGTGTGAGGCCGTGGTATCACTCCAGTCGAGCCGGCCCATTTATGCTGAAGCGTGGCTCTTCCACGGTCACGACATAGCATGGAAAGGTTGACACATCTTAGTGTTAGTTTCCGATTGCGTCCAAAACTGTCGCTTTGGAGCCCTGGTACTTTTAGACCCTGGAATAGGATTTGGGGAGTTTGGTAATTACACTGGGCAATTAAATCATGATGAGATCAACTAAATCATGGACAAACATTGAAAATTTTTCGACTCTCCATACAATAAAGTCGCTCACCGTCTTTGTATGAAAAGTTGATGTCTGTTTATGCGAATTTCATAATTATTATCAGAATACAAGCCGTGTGGTCCCCGGCAGAGTAGAATAGGCCACCCTCACTCTTACCGAGGTGTCGTAAAAGGCGACTAAGGTAAAGTTGCTGGCATGATCATCAGCACCCAGAGAAGGAAAACTCTGCATTTATACCAAAACCCTCGCCAACCCGTCTGCCAAGCGTGGTGAGTATGGCAATTACCCCTCATGTGATTGAGGGAGGCCCGTGCCCCAGCAGTGGGGACTTAAATGGGCTGACGATGACTGACGATGATCAGAATACAAGAGATATGGGTCAAGGACAGTGTGTTGTTGCTAATATAGTTCAATGGTAAAGGGATATATATTTTTTTCGCTTTAGCGTGCGACCTACTAACCACTACGCCCACCGAGGCAGCTCGAGGTTGCGCAAGAGGTCCTGGGTTCGATCCCCAGGTCGGGCAAAAAATTTGTACCTAAGTTTTCGGTAAGAAATTCTTAGTGTCAGCCTGAAGTGCGGAAGTTGGCGGTCTTGTAACCCTCTCCGGTCGTGTCACGCTGGTGTCCCATTGGAATTTTGAGGGTAAGGGAATAGGGAGTGCACTTGTGTTTGCGCTCACATTTGAGAACTATAATATATCCTGCGTACGTGGCTGATCATTGAGATTGGCCGCCATAGCCGTAATCGGTTAGAAGATATTGTATTATATTTCTTACCGATACATCTGTATACATGTCAAAATAAAAAAAAAAACTTCTCAACAATAGTTTTTGGCATTGTGCTTTATCTTACATATTCGCGTATACTACCTCTAATTGCATATACCAGGACATTTTGTATTGACTGCAACACTCCAACATGCCAATGAGTGATTGAGCTGCGCCTGAGTGGTTTATGACTTCCTGTGACGAGGACGGCAGATAAGATTCTATTTCAGGCGGAATGAATGAACGAATGAATGAATGGCTGCGCAATTAATTGTTCTGCGGTCTCTGATGAGGCAATTAATTTAAATAAGAGCTAAGTTTCTTGAGTATCAAGTTTATGGGATCTACGCGTGAGGATACCATTTTTTTTTATGAGATAGGGTGCCGACGAGCAGACGTATTTAGTCAGTCAGCTGGTAGTTTGGCTGACAGCATTTGTAACCTGTGAGAGGAACATGAGTTGTAGTAATGTTCACTCAAATGTCCCTGAGGTGGTTGCGCTATGTGGCAAGTTATTACATTCCCTCTAATATAGTTGAGTGAAATGATGGCTAACACATACGTCATACTTGAGAACAGGTGTCACCTTTGGGGGCTGGCCTGCTTCGGTTATACCTCATATTTCGCTTTTAATTTACTTCATTCTGTTTGTATGAGGATAATAAACCATTGTATAAAAAGTTAGCGATTAAAAAGAGTAACTGGCGAGTTTCTCGCCGGATCTTCTCGACGAAACAACTTTTAAAGCCGGTGGTAGAATCGCATAATGTTTACAACTTTAATGTATCAATACGGGGATTAACACGATATTTATTATGTGAAACAACATTTTGTACTCACATATTTGGCTCGACGTTTCAGCTACGTTACAGCAGCCGTGGTCACGAGCGAATTCATATATATGAGTACAAAATGTTGTTTCACATAATAAATATCGTGTTAATCCCCGTATTGATACATGCTGTGCACAAGCCTATGCAAATAAAGAATCTTTTGACTTTGACCTTGACCTTTGATTCCACGATTAGAGTTGCTTTCTAAACCTGGAAAAACTGGTACATAAGCGACCCTGTCCAAGGATGAGAATAGTATTGCACCATCTAGGTCGAACTTGCACCTTATACAGCAAGAGGCAATGAGCCGGAGTGAAATAACTACCATGGTAACCTAATTAGGATGCCAAGTTTTATGTTAATAATAATAATTCTCACAACTCTCATACGTTGACCTGTTTCCGTACTAGGTAGCTTAAGCACTTGTGTTACAGATATCAGACAACAGAGGAACACAAATATATACTTAAATACAAATATTACACCCAGACACTGAACAAACCCAAGTGTTCATCGCACGAATGTTTGTCCAGGGTGGGGATCGAACCCACGACCTTTGGCGTAAGAGGCAGGGTCATTACCAAATGCGCCATCCGGTCAGTCAGTGTTAAGCTATGAATATTAGATACCGTCTGTTTCGTCAGGCTATTGGTACGCATAAGTATACCTTAGGACCGTCAACAAGCAAAGCTTATTGGTTCTACTCCTATAATGAATGAATGAATGAATGATAACTTTATTTGGCACAATACAAAACAAGGAAACTTAATAAGAAACAAAACCTAGACATAAATAATGACGAAAAGTAGGACAACATTATCCCTGTATGTGCCAAACAGGCGGCCGCTCAGCTATAGTCGGTGCTGATCCATGAGACCAACCTCGACGCTGGTTTTCAGCGACTACCATTACATTATTGCGCATCTGTTCCATATCCATGCATGCATGCATGCATAATTCATGTTAATTATAACACTCTTCTATCTTCATTGCATTATTGTAAATAAGATTTATTGCCACAAAATAGGTTAACTCGTACAGGTAGGATATATATTCATCAGCTACAATGTAAACTGAATTATCGTCTGCCTATTATAAATCTTTATTTGAGAATAACACTTAAAATACTGTTATATTAAATTGATATTAATGTATAATTCATAATGCATTTCCCCAAATGAATGTATCAGAGATAAATTTCAAATAAAACAAACTTTAGTGTAGTAAGTAGTTTTAGTGCCGTCCAAATAATGACGTTAAAATGTTTCTGAGAGTTTATCCAGGCATTAAGATTTGATAAGTGTTTAAATATTGGTAGTCGGTCGATTTCCCCGCTATTAAACTTTACGGTTGACGTTTAAAACCTTGACACGTTTTACACGTATTGATATGTGGCCGGTACCTTTTGTGGTCCGGGCTGGTAGGGTAGGGAGTCTGTGCTAGCGGTTTCAACATAGAATAGAATGGCGGTTGATCTTATGATTCTTTGTAATCAGATTAACAATCTAATTTAATATCATCATGATTACTTGACACGTTTCACACATATGTGGGCGGTACCTTTGTGGTCCGGGCTGGTAGGGTTCAGGGTCTCTTTAAGCGGTTTCAACAAATAAAGAATATACCGTGAATCTGATCAAATGAGCTCAACGAAAGCGCCACTAGCGCGGAACTAGCCAGACTTTTCTGGATTATGATTAAATTTGTAATCAGTTTAGCAATTTAATTGAATATCATCATGATTACTCGACACGTTTCACACGTATTGATATGTGGCCGGTACCTTTTGTGGTCCGGGCTAGTACCCTACAAGCCCGGAGGAGTCTGTGGGAGTCTGTGCTAGCTGTTTCAACATAGATTAGAGTGGGGCGTGATCGTATGATTAGTTTTATAATCATATATTAGCAATCTAATTTAAGATCATCATGATTACTTGACACTTTTCACATGTATTGATATGTGGAAATTACCTTTGTGGTCCGGGCTGGTAGAGTAGGGAGCCTGTGCTAGCGGTTTCAATATAGAATAGAATGGGGCGTGATCATTTGATTACTTTTGTAATCAAATTAGCAATCTAAAGCTATCTAATTTAAGATCATCATGATTACTTGACACTTTTCACACGTATTGATACGTGGCCATTACCCATGTGGTTCGGGCTGGTAGGGTAGGGAGTCTGTGCTAGCGGTTTCAACATAGAATAGAATGGGGCGTGATATTATGATTACTTTTGTAATCAGATTAGCAGTGTAATTTAATATCATCATGTTTACTTGACACGTTTCACACATATTGATATGTGGCCAGTACCTTTGTGGTGGACTTTGGTTTGTTGTGATCGGATTATTAAATCTATTTGAATGTAATCCAGATTTAGTACTTGTAATTTTATTGTTGTAATAATTTTTAATATGATTAGATCTCAAGATATCTGTTGCGATATCTATGTATCTAGGTAAGCACATGATGAGTTTTTACTTATAAATATTGTAACTCGTTGTGTAATACTTATACAACGAGATATAAAACGCCATTTTTTGCAGTTAACTTTACCGCTTGAATTTTTGAAAACAACCGATCAAGTTGACTTTTTGACAAAATTTTCATGCTTGATGTACCTACCGAAATCAGCTGGTTTGGGTCAGGTACGTTAGCCCGAATCGAACCGTCTCTTATAGCCTATCTTCCTTATTCGTTTGATCTGTGGTATGAATTGTATTTCATGATAAAAATCGCTGACACTACAACCGTACCCACTCTCGTCAATAACCCAGCAATCAAATCCCTCCACGGAGGGTTCACCGATATTGGGCCTCAAACAAACATAAAAATGGACAGTAAACTTTTACGAGCTGCTTTACTGGTGCTCTATGGACGATTCGATAACTTTTGGGGAAACTAGCATTTTATGGGGAATGCATTGTGTGTTGGAGAGGAGGCCGTCGCTTGCCGTGGATTTATTTCGTTATAAAGTATCGTTAAATGTAGTTTAATGAGTAAAATTTAGTATAAGTAGGTACTAAACGCAAAAACTAGTAATTGACTGTACATTGGCAGAGTATTTCATTCATTATTATCACCACATAGTAACAAGTCGCTTCTGATATCTGTCCTTATATAGGGATAAAAGGACAGATATCAAAAGCGGTTTGTTGAAACCCTATGTATGCTAAAACTGCCTGACTGCCTCGGTGGCGCAGTGATTAGTTGGTCTCACTTCAAAGTCACGGCTGCGCAAGAGGTCCCAGGTTCGATCCCCGGGTCAGGTCAAAAATGTGTACCTAAGTTTTTGGTAAGAAATTCATAGCGTCAGCCCAAAGTCTGGAAGTTGCGGTCTTGTACCCACGGGCCTCGGAAAACACGTTAAGCCGTTGGTCCTGCGCCCTATTCCTCTCCGGTCGTGTCACACTGGTGTCCCATCGGAATATGAGGCTAAACGAATAGAGAGTGCACTTGTGTTTGCGCATACACTTGACACTATATGTTTATCCTGCGTAAGTAACTGATCGTTGAGTTTAGCCGCCGGTTTTAGGATTATTATTATGTTTGTTTAAATCTTTAAAACTATGCAAAGGATTTTGATGCGTTTTCTTAATAACATAGAGTAAGTAATTTAAGAAGAAGGTTTATATGTAAGTATTGCGCCCGTGTGAAGTCGGAGCAGGTCGCTAGTGAATTATATGACAATAAAGTTGTTCAAAATGCTCATCATCATCATCAGCAACCCACACTCGTCCATTGCTGGACATGGGTCTCCCCTAATGCACGCCACTGCTCCCGATTTTCGGCCACTCTCATCCAGCCCACACCAGCCAGCCTTCGAATGTCATCATCCCATCTTGTCGCAGGGCGTCCAACACTACGCTTACCGAGTCGCAGTCTCCACTCAAGGACTTTACGGCTCCAACGGCTGTCAGTTCTGCGGCAAATGTGACCAGCCCACTGCCACTTTCAGTTTGCTAATTCGGTGGGCTATGTCGGTGACTCTGGTTTTCTGTCGGATTAAATCATTTCTGATGCGGTCATAATGGTCAATATGGTTAAATGGGAAGTAACTGTTATATTCCAGCCAAAGATTCGCTGCAGCTGGTGTCGTATTTCATTCATAATTAATATGAATAAAATACTCTACCTTTTTTTACGTTATAAGTGGCGGACGAGCAGACGGATCACCTGATTGTAAGCGGTTGCCGCCGCCCATGGAAACCTTGTGACACGATGTATATTTATTATTACTATTTGAATGTTCGCATCTTCATGTGTCTTTTTTTTATATCAATTGTATAAGCCGGTGATTGCCTCCCGGCGATTCTACCTCAATGGTTCCCACAGAATACCAGCGTCATGGCCATCCGCCGTGACAAAGCAGCTGAGTGGTAACCATTTTGGTAACACGTCACGGCAAAGTGTCTCTTTGTTTTATATTTTCTTGTACTATGTTTGTGATGTGTTTACCAAATAAAATTTTATTCATTCATTCATTGCAGTCACAAGTGCGCTGCCAACCTTTAAACCCCCATTTCCCCCGGATCGGGCCTCCGGTACCCTCACTCACGCAGCGAAACACAGCACAGTGCTGCCACACGCCGCTTTATAATGATGGTGTGGTATATCTCCGGTCGAACCGGCCCATTCATGCCGAAGCGTGGCTCTCCCACGGTCACAACTCACGTTTATTATAGTCAGTTGGTGAAAGAACTGATTCTTGCTTTTGTACTTGTTATATTTTTAGTGAACCGATTTTTAGATGAAGATGAAAATAAAAAAAATACCTACAAACAAAGCGGCAAAATGTCTAAGTACGGCACTATCTCGACTAAGGTTTTTTATTTCATGTGGCAAACAAGCAGACGAATCACTTGATGGTAACCGATTGCCGTCACCCACGACCGTAGGAGAGCCACGCTTCGGCATGAACGAGCCGGCTCGAACGAAGTAATACCATGGCCTCACAGAAAACTAGCGTGAAGCAGCACTGTGCTGTGTTTCGCTGCATGAGGGAGGGTACCGGAGACCCAATTCGGGGGTTTAAAGGTCTGCAGCGCACTTGTGACTCCACAGGTGTCGCGGGTGTCCATGGACGGCGACAGTCGCTTACCATCAGGTGATTCGTCTGGGTTTATTCCGGCTGTCCACCCTCTGCTAGTCCACCCCGGGTGGACATCGAAACGAGTACTTAAAAAAATCCCGCTGTCCACCCCTTCATGGTTGAAAGAGGGGGTGGACAGAGGAATTTTTCTTAACAATTGTTTCACTGTCCACCCGGGGTGGACTAGCAGAGGGTGGACAGCGGGAATAAACCTTCGTCTGCTCGTCTGCCACCTATGACATGAAAAAAATTTGACCTGACATGCTGAATGGACTTTATTCACGATACGTAGGTATTAGTGTGGTTTTAGGGATGTAAACGATACAAAATAACGGTGTATTTAGTTTTGGTCTTTCAAAACCGTATACTTAATTAGAGTTAATAACATAAAAAAATGCAATCCTAGAATAATTTTTAACTTAGAGATTAGGCGATGGGTATCGAACCTGTAATCTTATTACCTGGGCTGTCGGAACCACTGACAAGGTCGCTTGTAATGACGACAGGAAACGGTAAATACCGGCACACTCACGATGACACAACCAATTGGACGATCTAGGCGGTAGTGCGAGTACAACCAGCCCATTACGATATCTCCGGCGATAGCGGCCACCCATTGCAAGCGTTTCGTGGTACCGCCGACTCGTTATACCAATTAACTTTGAATTGGGATGTATTCCCGAAAATACTTTATCTGGAGTTGTTAAGGGTAAGATATAGAAAGAATAAAGCTGTAAAAATTTAACATGACTAAGTGACTTAAGTAGGTACTGCTGGTATCTGAAATGAGAATTAGAAGTTAAGCACGAATAAAAAGTTACTTAACTACTTAAAGTTTGTAATCAAGTAGTCCTTAACTTCAAATCCCCAATTAAGAAACCGACTGATAAGGGTCTTATGGCGCAGCTACCTATAAATAAATAAATAAATATTTCACAACATCACATACATTGATCTGACTCCGAGATTGGTAGCTCAAGCACCTGTGTTACGGATATCAGAATCAACAGTGGGATTACAATAAAATACATATTATACTTTTCTTCGTTCGTTCGGTCGTTGGGGCGGAAAGGTCCTCGAGTGGAGGCCCCGTACAGGAAGTCGCAGCCATGGCAGGCCCCCACAAGATGGACCGACGATCTGGTAAAGGTTGTGGGAATCTATTGGATGCCGGCGGCACAGGACCGATCTGTGTGGAGAACATTGGGGGAGGCCTATGTCTAGCAGAGGACGTCTATTGGATGAAATGATGATGATGATGATGATTCCACTCTGCCGTGTGGTCCCCGGCAGAGTAGAATAGGCCACCCTCACTCTTACCGAAGTTTCGTAAAAGGCGACTAAGGTAAAGCTGCTGGCATGATCATCAGCACCCAGAGAAGGATAACTCTGTATTTATATAAAAACCCTCGCCAACCCGTCTGCCAAGCGTGGTCAGTAAGGCAATTACCCCTCATGTGATTGAGGGAGGCCCGTGCCCCAGCAGTGGGGACTTTAATGGGCGGACGATGAAGATGATGATGATACTTTTCTTTTGTAAATACATACTTATAATACATAGATAACACCCAGACCAATACAAACAGATATGTTCATGCACACAAATGTTTGCACTGTGCGTGGATCGAACCCGCAATCCTTGCACCAGAGGCAGCGTTCACTACCACTATTCCAAACGGGTCGCCTATTATAATCACTGGCTTTTCATTGATGGAAAAAATCTTGACTTATTATTTAGATCAAAAGCTGGAGCATCCTGGTAACATAAGAAAGAGGATATACAAAAGTAAGAAGGAAACCACCTCATCATCATCAGCCTATTGCAGTCAACTGCAGGACATAGGCCTCTTCTAATGCTCGCAACTCTGATCGATCTTCGGTTACTCGCATCCAGCTCCAGCCAGCCATCCTGCGCAAATTCTCACTCTATCTGGCCTGAGGTCGCATTACACTTTACCATCAGGTGATCCGTCGGCTCGTCTGCCACCTATATCATAAAAAAAACCTAGACGCGGTCTCCACAAAAACATACTGCAGGTAATTAAATTTTAAAAGAAAAGAGGTTACTCCCTTTTAATAAGGTCGGCAGCACACCTGAGACTCTTTTGACGTGACAGGTGTCCATGGGCGGCGGTAATCGCTTACCATCAGGTGATACGTCTGCTCGTCTGCCCCCTCTCTATATGCCTGCATATCATAACAAAGTTAGAAATAGTGCTCTACAATAATTCCGGTTCTAGTTATTAAATTAAATAAAATTCAATTAATAAGTATCTTCTTTCATTTTTGTGGTCTTAATTTAGCATGCTCATAAATTCGGCGTACAAAAAGGAAATTAAAATAAACGTCCTGTATATGTTATATATCATACTTAAGGTGACGGGTAGGCCACAATAGCGACGCCAATCGAATTTTATTTTTAGCTACTATACCGGATTTACTTAAAACAATTTTGGGGTTACAATCTCTCGGCAAACACTTGTACTATTTAGTAACTAACCGAGCACAAATTGATTCACTCTGAATCAATTTTGCGCGTACAAAAACGGACCCAACATATTTGCATGGTTATTTAACAAATAGTATAAGTGTTGACCGTGAGGTTGTCCCGAAATTGTTTAAAATAGATCCGGTTTAGTAGCTAAAAAATTTAAATCGATTGGCGTTGCTAGTGTGCTCTACCCGTCACCTTAACACAGTCGGCATCTCAATACATGTTCAATTAAAATCAAGCGCCTTCCTCTTAACCAGCTTCAAAGTGTCGCCTCTTTATTCCGAATAAACCTTTATCACCCAATCTACATATATATTTATTTTTATGTCTTTATTCGGCTTTTTTCCGGTAGCCGTTAATAGTTTAAACCCATTAATGTTAATTATAAATTCACTCTTTTATCTCGCATTAGTTTTATGAGCTATAAACCAGCTCCCGGTACAATTTGTAAGCGAAACTTGACCCGCATAGTGTTGCCGCTCATAGCCCATTATAAATAGTCTATCGATGGTATTTAAATATAGATAGTATCGATAATGTATTTGATATGAACCTTCGATACTATCAATGCATTGTTGATAATATTGAGTATAGGTACTATCGATAGTGCAAACATATCGATACTCTTCGTCTTAGCGTGTATTTCCCAGTTGTGTCCAAAGCTGTTGCTTCGGAGCCCGGGGTACGGGCTCCGAAGCCCGGGGTTCGGAGTCTGGTAATTACAAAGAAACGACTGTCATCTGACCTTCGCAACCCTTAGATAGGGGACCAGACCAACTAGATCTTGATTATACGTTCAGAATCATAATCTCAAATATTGTAGGTAAGTATCTACACATTTGAGAAATAATCCGAGACGTGCAAATTTCCATACAAAATTTCACTCACCGTCGAGAGTAAAAATAAGCACATAGATTTGAAAAATCCAAAGGTGCATGCTCGGATTCGAACCACAACCCAACGTATCATACGGAAGGCGAGTTTTTATTCACTGAGCTACCGTCGCTCATGAACATATCGATAGTAGTAGTAGTATCAGCCTATATACTGTCCCAATGCAGGGCAAAGGCCTCCAACATAAAAATCAAGTTATCGCTACTATGATGGGATTAGCCTTAAACACCATGCGGATTGGTGATCACAAACCTAAGCTTCGAAAAAGTCGAAACATACTTTTGCTCGACTCCAGGAATCGAAACCAGGACCCCGAGCTCACGGCCCGGTACTTAAACTACTAGACCAACAGGGCGTCAGTATATGAATAATGCAATATAGATATCATTCAATATGTCAGGGTGTATATTATCGATACTATCGTAGTGATTCTGACATTGAGATTCAATACTATCAGTAGTAAATAGTAGAATTCGTTATTCCTGGTTTCCATAGTACAAGGGAAAACCTTAAGTTTGGGACCTGGACAATGTATGTGATGTTGTCTCAATTTATTATTGATTATCATTATTATTGTAGTAGGTGTATGACACTATTGCAGCAAAATGAGCTCCTCATATCGATAGGCCCATCAATATTATAGATGATTTTCGAGGTCAACTATCGATATGCAAAGTAGTCGATATTTCATCAACGCTGTCCGTAGTTGTCGTTATTTATGATTATTTATCGATGGTTCTAATGTATTCGGAGATGCCGGATCTTTTGAGCTTGATGTCGCGAAACTATTATAGTAACGGTAAGTTTTGTTGTGATTATGGGAAATACCAAATTGTTTATTGAATTTCCTTATTAAAGTCGGGCACAATAAAAGCGATATTGCAGTCCAGTGGATATAAAAAAAGAACGAATTACCTAACTCTACATTTTTCAAATATATGTGCGTATTTTTTATGTGATAGGTGGCACGAGCTGACGGATCACCTGATGGTAAGCGATTTCCGCCACCCATGGACACTCGCGACACCAGAGGAGTCACAATTGCGCGGGCAACCTTTCAACCCCCTCTCCCCTGTCTCGGGTTGGGCCTCCGGTACCCTCACTCACGCAGCGAAACACAGCGCAGTGCTGCTTCACGCCGTGCGGTCGTGGTACCACTCCGGTCAAGCCGGCAAATTCAAACCAAAGCGTGGCTCTTCCACATTCAAAATTTCTAACACTAGCCCAGCGCGAAGGAAAACTTTGTATTAAACCATAAAAGATTATCCCTTTTATTTCAAATCGCGAACTAAGGATAGTCCGGGAATAAAATTCGTGACAGCCCCTTTTAACATTGCGTGGGCTTTAGTACGGCAATAACTTTAGATCGCGATTTATAATAAGGTGGTTAGATTTTGAATGTGTCTCCCTATGGTCTGGAAGAGATCGCTATTAGCGATAAGACCGCCTACATGGTTTTAGTGTAATAACTTAGGCTAAGATCTGTAAATTTTGTGCAATAAAGTGTATCTATCTATCTATCTATGGTAGGCATGCGAAGGTAAGTTAAATTTAGCTTACCTAATTTTTTTATGTGATAGGTGGCAATCGAGCAGACTAGTCCTAGTAGTAGACCTGATGGTATGCGACTGCCGCCCGGCCATTGTCACCCGCAACACCAATGGAGTCACAAGTGCACTGCCAATCTTTAAACCCTTCGCTCACTCGTGAGTGCTGTGTTTCGCTGCACGTAGCGAAACACAGAGGAGACGTTGCTTCACGCAGGTTTTCTGTGAGGCTGTGGTATCACTTCGGGTGGCTCTAGCCTAAGAAGCGCCCGGGCGCAATCAATAACCTGGCGCCCTCTGTTTCAAAATAGAATACTTACAACATGATCGATCGATATAGGCAGTCGCTTCATTGTAATTATCAGACATCCCGAATGCTATGGTAGCGTAGCGTCCAAGCGTACCCCGGTCGAAGCGACAGCATTGGACGCAACTGGGAATCCTACGTTAAGATGAGAAGAACGATCAGTACTCGCGCCTGCTCCTTCCGGAGCGTTACAGTGGAAGCTCTATGTGTAGCGAGGCTCTCTCGGCGCCACACCTCCTGCACTATAGGTAAGGACGCCCCTGGTCGAGTGTATGAGAATTGCCTCACGGGGACCTCAAGCGCAGCCGTCGCTCTAAAGTCCGACTCACTAGCCAGCAACTGTCCTAGGCTAGTGAAAAAACAGAAAAAAAAACCGGCCAAGTGCGAGTCGGACTCGCCTATAAAGGGTTCAGTAGGAGCAAGTAAGATATATGGAAGGTAAATTGCGGTTAACGATTTATAACGTATTAAAAAAGTATTTACTATATCTAGTTCAAACCGAATATCGTTGTTAGTTTTCATGGTTATGTACATCATATATATTTTTTTGTTTTATAATTCATTTAACACTTTGGGAGCGTCTCTTGCGCAAAGTATTGTGTTTAGAAAAAAATGATGATTAAAACCTCAACATCATTTTTAAAGGCCTATCCACACGTATAGGTTTGTTGAAAAAAAAAATTGAGTTTTATTTTCAAGTATGGAGACCCCCCAATTTTTTTATTTTTTCCTAATTTTTATGTAAAAATCGTAATGCGGTTAACAAAATACATCTATTTACCAAGTTTCAATAGTATAGTTCTTATAGTTTCGGAGAAAAGTGGCTGTGACATACGGACGGACGTACAGACGGACAGACATCATCATCATCAACATCATCATCAGCCCATTTAAGTCCCCACTGCTGGGGCACGGGCCTCCCTTCAATCACATGAGGGGTAATTGCCATACTCACCACGCTTGGCAGACGGGTTGGCGAGGGTTTTGATATGAATGCAGAGTTTTCCTTCTCTGGGTGCTGATGATCATGCCAGCAGCTTTACCTTAGTCGCCTTTTACGACACCTCGGTAAGAGTGAGGGTGGCCTATTCTACTCTGCCGGGGACCACACGGCAAGACACGGACAGACATGACGAATCTATAAGGGTTCCGTTTTTTGCCATTTGGCTACGGAACCCTTAAAAGAACTTTCTCGAACCATTGCATGCGTACATTCCACAATATTCATTTGTTTCAAGTAGCAAAGTAATTACTCTTTATCTGGTCACTATGTCTCTGTTACATACGTGACTGCAACAAAATATCAGTTACGTACAAAAATGCGTGCCAATTATTGGGTTTGTGCGTTTAATTGGTAACTTACACAGTCTACCTTCACTACAGTCTTCATTAGAGTTCTTATTGCCTTGTTCTAAGGTGTATTTTTACTGACGCGTGTATTCTGTTCCCTGTACCTGATCGCTTGTAAAACGTTTCCATCTGACGGGCGTGCCGTGTACCGATTTCTGTATAATTGCACTGTTAAGGCCAATGTATACGTTAAGTGAAATGTTATACTGTTTTTATCTTTTGGTGGCAGGTGGCAGACGAGAGATGGATCACCTGTTTGTAAGTGGTGACCGCCGCCTATGATACAGCAGTCACAAGTGCGTTGCCAAGGTTTAAACCCCTTTTCTACCCCGATGGGCTTTTGGTACCCTCTCTCAATTAACAAACATTCAGGGCAAGCACTGCTACTCACAGATTTCTTTGATTTTACTGATGTGGTAATTGCAATGACTGCCTCGTTGGTGCAGTGGTTAGTGGGTCGCACTCCCGGGTTAGATCCCCGGGTCGGGCCAAAAATTTGTAATTAAGTTTTCGGTAAGAAATTTTTAGTGTCAGCCCAGAGTCTGGAAGTCGGCGGTCATGTACCCCCGTGCCTCGGAAAGCACGTTAAGCCGTTTGTCCTGCGCCCAATCCCTCTCCGATCGTGTCACGCTGGTGTCCCATCAGAATATGAGGGTAAGGGAATAGAGAGTGCACTTGTGTTTGCGCACACTCCTGCGTACGGATCTTGCAGCCAATCTCAACGATCTGCTGATGGAGGATATTATTATTATAAATTGCAATAAATCGATTTTCATCTGACCTATCCCATAAAAAATACCTTCGCTACCCTCAGCCAGAGGAACCAAGCCACGTGGAACATTACTATATTCTTAAGTGAATAACACACTTTAAAATTTCATCTCACAATCCGGGTGAATGTTGTACCAATTAGACCACTGAACGCGTTATTAACTCTAACTAGCGACACCAATCGATTTTAATTGTTAGCTACTAAACAGAATCTATTGGAAACAATTTTCGGGTTACATCCTCTCGGCAAACACATAAATTATTCATTAAATAACCATGCACAAATGTTGGATCCAACGCGTACACAAAAAATTGATTACCGCGAGGCCGCTTTTGGCGGTAATCAAATTTTTTGCGTACAAAAACGGACCCAACGTTTGTGTATGGTTATTTAATAATTAGTATAAGTGTTTGTCGAGAGGTTGTAGCCCCGGAATTGTTTAAAATAGATCCGGTTTAGTAGCTAAAACTTAAAATCGATTGGCGTCGCTAATGAGCCCTACCCGTCACCTTAAGCCGACGAAATTTGTAAGTGCTTGATTCAACATGAGCTGTCGACATTACTATATTATTTATATTTTTACCTACCTCATTAATTAGACTTAAGTGGTGTACAAGGTAGCTCAAGAGTTTTATAGCATTGTTTTAGTAATAAAAAGGTGAAAGTGCCATGTTTATGAGTTCAAATAGGTACTGAACCGCATACCTAATAAACTACAACTTGTGCGGATAAAGAATGGGAGCAGAAATGGCGGCGCATCTATTCACTTCTCGCTCGCACACTATTTGCGGCTTTACTCGCACCCCACGAGTGCGAGTATAGACGCAAATATATTTGCGTCTATACTCTTGCGTCTATAGTGAATAGATGCGCCGCCATTTCTGATCCCATTCTTTATCCGCACGTGTTTTAGCGATTAGCGATCTCTCTGATTTCGCGGATGTTAACGGGCGGCGATGATTGCTTTCCATCAGGTGACTCGCTTGCTCGTTTGTCACCTCTAGCATAAAAAAAAGTAATTTTGACCATTGAACTTGGCACCTACTCATTTCACATTATGTTTTGATAGAATATTTCTGTCAGACACTAGGTACCCTGCGCCCGCCATACTGATGTTACAGGTTTAATAATCTGCGCCTTAAGTAAGGTATCGTGCTGATTTGTAGTTAACAAACATTGTTAGTAATTAATTATTTATAAACTGATAAACGTCGATTTGCGAATTCGGCATCGCAGACATTTGTACGCCGGAACAAGTAATTGCACTTTAAAAAAAAATAATAACCACTACGGCGAAAGTGGCTGAGCAATATTGGACTCTATTTTCAATCCATAAATCTCATATTGTAGTCTGAAGGTTACCATATTCCGCGTTTATGGAAATCTATTAAAAATATTCAATGTAAAGAAACAGGGTGTGCCTATAAGTAAGCAATTACTTCCCCTGTGGTGCAACCACACGTTTCTCCTGACAAATTGATTATACATGAAGGAAATAAAGAAACAAAGTTATATTTTTCAACAGCCATTTATACAAAGTGGTTTTAGAAATGAGTCAATAATCGGTGACAAATTTACAATTTTCAAACAAAACTTGTCACGGCAATGGAGCATACGACAAAAACATGTTTTGAAATGAAAAATACAACATCTAGATTAGACTAGTAGATATTAAAAAAAAATAATAATTTCAGAATAAATTTTAAACAGATATTTTTATTGAGAAATAAAAATTTAAAATCCTCCTGTGACGTCATCACTCGGCATAACAAATTATTAACGCTTTTGCTCACGTTGATGTGACAAAAAAAAATCAAAAAACCAAATGTTGAACACTGACATGACCAATTGCCTAAACTTTTTTAATTGTACATAAGTATAGCACCGAACATCACAATACGTTGAGCTTCAGGACTACGTCACATCCGGCAGTATTAAATAATATTTAAAAATATATATTGTATTTCAATAAAAACACACATTTAATGAAAAGTAAAAAAAAATATAGGTCATCTTTTTTTATTTCTTTATTCGAAAAGCGCATTGTCCATGGTTAATTATTTGTTATTCTGTGGCTCAGGAAGCCACAGAATAACAAATAGGTATTTTGTATGGACTATCGTACTGTATCCTGGGGAGAATCCTGTCGTATTTGGATTATGTATGATAGATGATACTAGCATAGGATATACAGATACTCAGATACATAATAGCCGCAGAACTGACAGCCGTTGGAGCCGTAAAGTCCTTGAGTGGAGACCGCGACTCGGTAAGCGTAGTGTAGGACGCCCTGCGACAAGATGGGATGATGACATTCGAAGGCTGCCTGGTGTGGGCTGGATGAGAGTGGCCGAAAATCGGGAGCAGTGGCGTGCATTAGGGGAGACCTATGTCCAGCAGTGGACGAGTATGGGTTGCTGATGATGATGATGATGATGATACAGATACTGGATTCAACGCTATAGAAGAAAGAAAAACGTATACGCATACAAAATATACTAGTAGATCATTATCATCATCATTTCAGCCAATAGACGCCCATTGCTGGACATAGACCTCCCTCAATGTTCTCCACACACATATCGGTCCTGGTGGCTTAATTTAAAGCCGTCCATAACGAACTAGAAAATGTTTAAAATTGAAAGCGCACTTGTGACTCCACTGGTATCACGGGTGTACGTGTGCGGCGGCAGTCGCTTACCATCGGGTGATCCGTCTGCTCGTCTGCCACCTATCACATAAATAGAGGAATCCTCTTGCAAACCAATGACAAAAAAAAACCCTAAAAATCTAAACCTTATTCATCAGAATATACAGGGTTTGTCTGGCAAATTACTTGAATTGGAATTATTTTTAAATAAAATGAATGTCCATGTATTATGTATTACGGAACACTGGTTAAGACAGTATGAATTAATTATTAATATTGACAACTATAGCGTCGGTAGTTCGTTCACGAGAAAGTCTGCAATCAGAGGCGGGTCACTAATTTTATTAAATAATTCCATTAAATATAAAGAACGCAAAGATGTCGTTTCACTTTCACTTGAGCGAACTATTGAGCTAGCATGTGCGGAGCTTGAACGACATGTCATTGTTTGTGTGTACAGGCCTCCATCTGGGAATTTTACTTCATTTGAATCCATTATGGAAGAAGTATTAAGAAAAATATGTTCATCTAATAAAAAAGTGGTTGTGTGCGGGGATTTTAACATCAATATTTTAGATAATTCTCAGAACTCAGTGCGGTTTCTGAATCTTTTCAGATCATTCAATTATATCATCTTTTTAACGAACCCACACGAGTAACCCCCACCACAGCTACTTGCTTAGATAACATATTTTGTAACTGTGATGTATTAGACAAGTCCATAATAAACTTCATAAACTCAGATCATAGTGGACAACTAGTAATGTTTGAATACAGTCATGCACCCTCTTCATGTAGCTTTGTGTGCAGGCCAATAACTGTAAACCGTAAAGAAAAATTTAAAGAAAATATTTCTAGAAAGGTACCTGCATTATCATGTCACGATGGAAATGCTAATCAGCTTTATAATATGCTTTTTAATGTGGTTGAAAAAGAATATAATCAGATTTTCAATAAAAAAACAATTAAATTAGATACTTCTAAAACTAAATTCAGTGACTGGGCCACTACAGGCATCTATAAAAGCAGAAAGAGGCTGTTTGAATTATATGATATCAAAGCCAATTCTGAAAACGCTAATTTAATTGAATATGTCAGAACATACTCAAAATTATTCAAAAAAGTATGTGCAATGGCAAAATCAAATTATTTGAAAGACAAAATAATAAAAGCCCCTAATAAAAGTAAAATCTCATGGAAGATAATAAATAAAGAGACTTGTAAAAATAAAACAAAAGACAACAAACTCTCTCTTAAAATTGATGGCAAATCACTTGTTTCTGACTCTGAAGTAGCAGAAACATTTCAGTCTTTCTTTTCTAATATACCAGTCACAACAACCAATCAATTGAATTCCAGTCCACATCTCGCTGCTTCTCTCCTCAGGTCTCATGTTGATAAGTGCAACACGCCTTTTAGATTCAATCATGTTAATTCTAATATAATTTTAAAAACATTCAAAGAATTAAATATGAAACCGACTGAGGATTTATAGGGCATCTCGGTAGATATAATCAAAAATATAATACATTCTATCGCACCCCACTTAGCAATAATATTTAATAAATGTGTTGACGACGGTCAATTTCCCGATATGATAAAATACAGTAAAATAATACCGTTATTCAAGTCGGGTGAGAAAAGTGACCCGTCTAACTTCAGACCTATTTCTATACTGCCTGCTCTCAGCAAAATGTTTGAAAAAGTAATATTCACTCAGTTGTTGTCTCATTTAAACCTGAATAAAATATTGCACAGTAAGCAATTTGGATTCACAAAAGGGAAATCCACTACTGATGCTGGAGTGGCGCTTATCAAACATGTATTTGATGCGTGGGAGAAAAAGCGAGATGCTATTGGAATATTCTGTGATTTGTCTAAAGCATTCGATTGCGTCAATCATGAAACATTGCTAATGAAGTTACAGCATTACGGTGTCATAGACACCTCACTAAGTCTAATCAAATCTTACTTATCAGATAGGATTCAGAAGGTCAATGTCAATGGAACTAACTCTTCTGGCGCCCCTCTAACCATGGGTGTGCCCCAGGGCTCTATATTGGGGCCCTTGCTCTTTTTAATCTATATAAATGACCTTCCTTACTATACCAATGATCTATGTGAGATAGTGTTATTTGCTGACGATACATCCTTGATTTTTGAGGTTGATAGGCAAAGAAAAATGTTGACGAAGTAAATAACAAACTCTCTCAAGTACTACAGTGGTTTACTTATAATAACTTAGTTCTTAATTCAAAGAAAACAAAATGTGTTAAGTTCACAATGCCTAATGTAAGGCAGGTCAAAATTAATATTGTCATGAATAACGAACCTATCGAAGTCATAAACTCCACAGTTTTTCTAGGTATCACTCTGGATACAAAATTGCAATGGAGCCCTCATATTGCGGTCTTGGCAGGAAGACTTAGTTCAGCTGCATATGCAGTTAGAAAGATAAGGAATCTGACTGATATCGGGACGGCGAGACTGGTTTATTTTAGCTATTTTCATAGTCTGATGTCATATGGTCTACTACTGTGGGGATCCGGTGCTGACTTACAAGCCATCTTCATTTTGCAGAAGAGGGCCATCCGTGCCATCTACGGTCTTAGATCACGTGACTCACTCAGAGAAGTATTCAAGGAAATCAATATTTTAACCGTATCATCTCAATACATTTTTGATTGTATTATGTTTGTACGCAAGAACTTGCACCTTTACTCGCAAAAATCAGATTTTCATAGCTTTAACACGCGAAATAAACATAGGCTTGCTGTCCCAAATCTAAGACTTCATAAAATTGGAAGTTCATTTGTAGGATTGAGCATTAGAATGTTTAATAAGTTACCTCAAAATATTATTGATTTACCGGTACATAAGTTTAAGTTGCATGTAAAAAACTGCCTAATGCAGAAAGGCTACTATAAAGTAGAGGATTATTTGAATGATAAGGATTCCTGGACATGTTGATCTCTTCGCCTGTCCTCTAATGTCTAATATAATTCATTTCATAATTTTTCATTGACGATTTATCTAAACGATATTGATTATAAGCAATGTATATCATACTGTCACTGTAATCATAATTTGTATTCCATCATTGGTTAATAATGTTGTTGATTGCCATCAACAACATTATTAACCAATGATGTAATAATATTATCAGATAAAATTGGAGTTGGTTATGGACCTCTTTTAAATAAAAACTGTGTGTGTAATGTGACCAATTATTGTATGCCTGATGCCTCACTAGAGCAAATGATAGACAGGGCCAAAAGCTGTAACATAAGTAAGGAGACAATAATCATATTAATGATTGGAAATTCCTCAAATATCAATAAAAGAAATATTATTCAGGGGTTCACAACCCTTTCAGGGCTTAATGTGAAAAAAATTATCTTGTGTGCATTTCCCTTTTCTAGGTACTACACTCCTAGCCAAAATAACAGTATTCATTTGCTTGAATACATTATTATATAACTTGACATATAGTCATAGTGACCAGTTTGTGTTTTTTGACACAAATAAATTTATTGATAATAAGTTTATTCTGACTGGCAAAAACTTTTTATTTGCCAAATAAAATTAAAAATGAATTAGCTACTCTGTTAGCGTTTAATATTAAAAACCTGGTTACTCAGAGTTTGGGAAGTGATTCCAAGTAATTTAAATTACAATATGAGACAATAGAGGAATCCTCTAGCAAATCAATAACAAAAGGAAACCCTAGTCATCTGAACCTTATACATCAGAATATCCAGGGTTTGTCTGGCAAAGAACTAGAATTAGAGTTATTTTTAAATGAAATGAATATCCATATTATATGTATTACAGAACACTGGTTAAGACAACATGAATTAATTATCAATATAGATAAACTATAGCGTCAGTAGTTTCGTTCACGAGAAAGTTGGCAATCAGAGGCGGGTCAATTATTTTATTGAATAATACAAATTAAAATTAAAGAACGTACAAGATATTGTTCTCACTTCAGTTGAGCGAAATATGAGTTAGCGTGTGCAGAGCTGGAGCGGCATGTAATTGTCTGTGTGTATAGGCCCAAATGGGAATTTTACCATGTTTGAATCCATTATGGAAGAAGTTTTGAGCAAAATATGTTCATCTAATAAAAAAGTAGTTGTTTGTGGAGATTTTAATATCAACATTTTAGATAACTCACAGAACTCTGTTAGGTTTCTGAATCTCTTTAAATCATTTAATTTACATCATCTTTTCAACGAACCCACGCGAGTCACACCCACCTCAGCTACTTGTTTAGATAACATATTTTGTAACTGTGAAGTTATGGACAAGTCCATAATAAATTTTTATCAATTCTGACCATAGTGGTCAAATGACTGTGTTTGAGCACCGTCATGCCCCTTCTTCATATAGTTTTGTATGTAGACCAATCACTGAAAACCGTTATAAATAGATTTAAAGAAACTATCTCACAAAAAGTTGTCTACATTGTCCTATAATGAAGGAAATGTAAACCAACATTATGATAAATTATTTAATGTCGTTGAAAAAGAATTTAATGGTATCTTTACCAAAAGAACCATTAAAACAAATACCTCTAAAACAAATTCAGTGGACTGGGCCACTACAGGTAGTTATAAAAAGCAGAAAGAGGTTATTTGAATTGTATGATATTAGGCCAACTCTAATGACCCAACGACATTTAGAATATGTTAAGAAATATTCAAAGCTTATTTAAAAAAGTATGCCGCAGTGGCCAAATCAAATTACTTTAAAAATAAGATAATGAAAGCTAGTAATAAAAGTAAAGTTACATGGAAAATTATAAATAAAGAGACTTGCAAAAACAAAACACAACACAGCAAGCTCTCTCTTAAAATTGATGGCAAATCTATTGATACAGACTCTGAAGTGGCAAGCACATTGAGTCATTCTTTTCAAACATTCCAGTCACTACCACTAAAACATTAAATTCTGAGCCCGCATCTCGCTGCTTTCTCTCATCAAGTCGCATGTAGATGAGTGCACCACATCTTTTAGATTTAGTCATGTAAACTCAGAGATTATTCTTAAAACATTAAAAGATTTAAATATTAAAAAGACTGAGGATGCATGGGGAATTTCGATAGATATAATAAACAAATATAATACACTCTATCGCACCCCACTTAGTCTATAATATTTAACGAAATGTGTTGACGAGGGTCAATTTCCAAATAAGATGAAAATTAGTAAAATCATACCTTTATTCAAATCTGGAGAAAGGAGTGACCCCGTCTAACTTTAGGCCAATATCCATATTGCCAGCACTCAGTAAAATATTCGAAAAAATTATATTCACTCAACTTTTATCTCATTTTAATATTAATAAATTACTGCATGAAAAACAGTTTGGATTTACTAAAGGAAAATCCACTACTGATGCAGGAGTGGGCTCTTATCAAACATGTTTTTGATGCGTGGGAGAAAAAGCAGGATGCAATAGGTGTTTTCTGTGATTTGTCGAAAGCATTTGATTGCGTTAATCATGAAACACTATTGATGAAGTTACGGCATTACGGTGTATTGAATAACGCACTTGATATGATTCAATCTTATTTGTCTGATAGGATTCAAAGGGTTAATGTTAATGGAATCGACTCTTCTGGCGCTCCTCTAATTAATGGGAGTGCCCCAAGGCTCAATATTGGGGCCTTTGTTGTTCTTAATATACGTAAATGACCCTTCCATACTTTACGAAAGATCTATGTGAGATAGTGTTATTTGCTGACGACACTTCCTTGATTTTTAAGGTTGATAGATATAAAAATCAATTGACGATGTAAATGATACTCTCTCACAGGTATTGCACTGGTTTACGACCAACAATTTACTTCTTAATTCAAAGAAAACTAAATGTGTAAAATTCACCATGCCAAATGTAAGGCAGGTCGATACAAGTATTAAGATGAACAATGAATCTATTCAAATCATTAATTCCACAGTTTTTCTCGGTATAACTATAGATGCGAAATTGCAGTGGAGTCCCCATATTGCTGCCTTGGCAGGAAGACTAAGTTTCCGCTGCATATGCAGTAAGAAAAATTAGGGCAGTCCTGACTGATATCGAAACGGCAAGACTGGTCTATTTCAGCTATTTCCACAGTGTGATGTCATATGGTCTACTGTTGTGTGGGGTCTGCTGCTGACATACAAACTATTTTGTATTACAGAAAAGGGCCATCCGCGCTATATACAGCCTTAGATCACGTGACTCACTTAGGGAAATATTTAAAGAAATAATATTTTAACCGTGGCTTCCCAAATTTATCCTTGACTGCATTATGTATGTACGTAAGAACTTGCACACTTTTCCAAAAAAGTCCGATAGTCATAGTACTTAACACCAGAAATAAACATAGGCTTGCCGTCCCGGTCCTCAGACTTCATAAAATCGGTAATTCGTTTGTTGGCTTAAGTATTAAGATATTTAATAAGCTACCACAAAATGTCATTAACCTATCACTGGATAAGTTTAAGTCTCATATTAAAACCTGCCTAATGAAGAAAGGTTACTATAGTGTACAAGACTATTTAAATGATAAGGATTCTTGGTCAAGTTAATTGATAAATATTTTGAGTTGTTATTCATAGTAGTCTATTAACTTACATAATTGTATTTTTTTTTCTCGATTGAAACTCTGTAACATCATCAATATTTGAAAAGAGTAACTACTGAGTTTCTTGCTGGTGTCTTCTCAGTAGAAATCGAACATTCCGAACCAGCGGTAGATATTATGTACCTATTTTGACATTCATAAGTGTTCTGTGTGGACCTAAATTGAATAAATAATTTTTTATCTTTATCTTTTTAGTTTCTTGCCGGATCTTCTCGACCAGAAACAACTTTCCGAGCCGGTGGTAGAATCGCATTATGTTTATTTATTTCTTTAGTATATTTTATGTATCAACATATATATTTATTAACATGTAAATTATACATAAGTACTTATAAATAGTTTTAAGTCATTCAAATGTATGACGATTTGTAAGTGCTGTGTACAAGCCTATGCAAATAAAGAATTATTTGATTGATTGATTGATTGAAAAATGACACACAAACTGGCACACAACTAGCGGGCAGCCGACATCTCGTGCTAAACATGTATGTGGGTATACAGAGATCTTGGCGTGGTTCGGAATATGAAACAGAGACAGACTATACTCGTGGGTGACCGTGGGAAAGCCGTTTCGGCATGAATGGGCCGGCATGAATGGGCCGGCTCGATCGGATACCACTTCACAGGAAACCGGCGTGAAGCGGCGCTGAGCTGTGTTTCGTGCTACATGAGTGAGGGTACCGGAGGCCCATTCCGGGGGAAAGGGGGGTAAAAAGGTTTGCAATGCACTTGTGACTCCACTGGTGTCACGGGTGTCCATGGTCGGCGGAAATTGCTTACTATCAGGTGATCCTTCTGTTTGTCTGCCACCTATCACATAAAAAAACGTATCATTCAAAAGAGTGGAACATTTGCATCTGGATCAGTGCAGAGATGCAGAACAGTGAAACGCTTCATTTGGAACATCGACTCTCAGATATAACCGTGATTCATTCCGCTCATTTGGATCATTCGGCTCACTCGGCTCATCCGGATCATTCGGCTCATCGGATTATTCCGCTCATTCGGATCACTTGGATCATTCAGCTCATTCGGATCATTGGGCTCATCAAATCATTAAGCTCATTCGAATAATAGATTGAAAATTAATATTCATTGAATAATGAAAATCAGACATTCGGAACAGTATATCATTTGGCTGAGTCGGATCACTGAGTAATTTCAGTCAAGAGTTATATGTCCTGCGAAAACCGGACAGTTACGTGGGAAACAAATGTCTGGCCATGGCACCACCGCCGGGTCCCGGCAGAAGGGGTAGACCTAAAAAGGTGTGGCTTTACATCGTACGGGATGACATGCGTGCTAATAAACTGACCACTACGGATGCACATACCGCGCGAAGTACAGGAGTCGAAGTAGGAAAGCGGACCCCGGGCTCCGAAGCGACAGCTTGGGATGCAACCGGTACAAAACGCTAAGATGATGAGTTACACACGTCTAGACGTCTAGACACCTACGCGCTAGGTGATATACTGCGTAGCGCGTAGGTAAACGACCTCTTCGATGTCAACTAGAGCGAGCAACTTTTCTCTCTTTCTACTTATTTTTTATTTATTTTTTATTCGGGTTTACCAGCGTTTGTATGTACTAAAACTAACAACGAACAAGAAAAACATTACTATCTAAGTAACTAAGCGCAACAATTTTTGAGGTAAACATTGCATGCAAAAGAAAGAAACATCTCATAACTAAAGATACAATTATACAGGTAAATTACTCTTTAAAACCAGTTACATATGCTCATTATAGCATGTTTTGCATGCCACTCATATTTGGCATGCTTAATGACCTGTCCACATTTGCGATCAATAGATATGCTATTTACCCATCTATTAGCATGCTTAAAAAAGCAAACCTGCTTACACGTGCTAAAGCGCTCTCCTACACTCCCTCTTCCACCCACACTACAGCTGGGTCGATTTTTAAGCATGCTTATTTGTAGCACATCCATCCACACATTCTATCAAGTAGCACTTGCTCAGAAATAGGCATGCTTTAGCATGAAAATAAGCATGTGTAACATTGGGTACCATTATACAAAACACAATAATATAATTTACACTGTCAGCCAGGTCTTTCACAAAATATGCCTAAGTTTTGCAAATGAGTCGGCGTGAATATCAATCGAGTCACTATAACTGTTAAGTAGTTTGCTAAGCCTAGGGACAGGTGAATTGGCCCCTAACACTGTTCGTGTGTGCCTATATTCGTGCCGTGTGTCACGCGGATCTACAGATCAGCTGATGTAGACATCAGGTTTGGTCTTCGAAAGAACTTACCTATACTTGTCGAGTCATTGGCTACTTAACAAATTGACTTGGTTTCGGTGTCAAAAACATTAGGTTATCAAACTACAATATCTTACTGAATTACTGAAAAAAAAGTATTTATATGTATATATTTGTAATCCCACTGTTGATTCTGATATCCGTAACACAGGTGCTTGAGCTACCTATATCGGAGTCAGATCAATGCATGTGATGTGGTGAAATATTTATTTATTTACTGAATAAAAAAATAATGAAGTCGGTTAAAAATTTACTTCCCTAATGATGTCCAACAAACATCCTATTCTTTTGTTCAACTTCTCGAAATGGTAGAAGTAGATAACAGAAACAAATTTTTCATCGAATTTATTGTTATTTGTACTGACCTTTACACTTCTTGCGAAACTATCTCGATATCAGGTAACACAACAAAAACTTCCATATTCATTACACGTCAAAAGCCTATATATAGAACCCTCAACCATGTAAAACTTACACAGTAAAACGATTCAGTACCTAGACGTAAAATGTAAGAAGTTAATCAATTTTATTACCCGACTACGGCAAAGCAAAAGGAGGGTTATGATTTTGACAGGCTATGTATGTATGTATGTATGTATGTATGTATGTATGTATGTATGTATGTATGTATGTTCATCTGTTTCCACGTAACTTCTTAACTACTTATCAGAATTCGACAAATGACATATCATTATAAGCGTCTTGATCGTCCGCTGGTTATAGGCTATATGAAGTTTCACAAAATCTAATGTGGCGCCCTCTAGCGGACAAAACATACAGAGTAAAAAAATAAAGTTATGATAAATATGCCGTGTTTGGTATCATTTGAAAGCGCTTGACTTGTACATTTTGAATATATATATATATTACTAGCACTTGGACACCAAAATAGTACAAATAAAATTAAAGTAAAAAACTAAAACCCAACTACGACAAAAAACGTCGCTGAAAAAGTATAAAACAAGCCTTCGTTGTCAATTTATGCAATATTCACTATGTAGAGATAAAATTTTCATGTTTGGAAAGGCGTAGTCACACGTTTAAATATACTACCTTTGACAACGTGTGACTGCGGATTTCCAAACATGAAATTTTATCTCTACATAGTGAATATTGCATAAATTGACAACGAAGGCTTGTTTTATACTTTTTCAGCGACGTTTTTTGTCGTAGTTGGGTTTTATTTAAAATTAATTTGGTAATTAAGTGCTTTACTTCTTTTCGTTTTTGCCTGAGATACAGGATTTTCAGGCAGTAAATTTCGAATTGATCCCTTAGTATAAATAGATTATAAGTATCTCATTGTTCTTAATGATTTTGCAATAAAGTTTTATTTATTTATTTATTGACCATACAATAGAACGCACAATGAGCAAGTAAGTATATAGAACAATAGTAAGCTCAGTTGATATGAAAGTGTGCACGGATTTGCATATGTGCATGCACTTAAACTCTGGATTTTTCAAATCTATCTGCGTATTTTCATCCCGTTGGTCTAGTGGTTTAAGTACCAGGCCGTCATCTCGGGGTCCTAGGTTCGATTCCCGGGTTGAGCAAAGGTATGTTTCGATTTCGGATTGTGATCACCAATTAGGCAAGCGTCATGATGATTTAGCCTAATCCCATCATAGAAGCGATGACTTGATTTCCATAATGGAAGACTTTGCCCTGGAGTGGGCAGTATATAGGTTGATACTTTTTTACTTTTTTTATGTGCATATTTTCACCATTCGCACGGCGGTGAGGAAGTCTGCAAGTTTCAGATACTTTCTGAAACGTGTAACAATAATTCTTTGGTCTGGTCTATTCAAAGTTTGCAAATATCAGACAGAATTGCTTTATTATAATTACTAGACTCACCAATTCCGAATAAAGGTCCAAGTCTACCCTAGGCTTCAGAAAGAAAAAAGACGCTAGTATAATGATGACAATAGAAGGAACGTTATTAGCATCATTGTGTTGCAAATGTCCATGGGCGGCTGTAATCACTTACCATCAGGTGGGCTGCTTGTTTGTCAGTCTTAATGTAAAAAATAATAATAAGAACAATAAAAAATATGCGTTAAGCAAACAGATAAAAAGAGCTATTGGTTCGCACCATTAATCGAGCTTCATCGGTTGCCTTTGGTCCTGCACCCAACCCCTATTCGGTCACATTCGGACACAATTTTATGAGCGTAAGCGATAATAAGAAAGGGTGGCAGAAAGGAAAACTCTACGGAAGATACTCGGACCAACCAAAGGAGAGGACGGTCAATGCAGAAGGAGAACAGGAAGATTGAGGAGCTATTTCCTGAACCCAAGATACTTAATTGGAGAAACCAATCTGCCAGAATCCGTTGACTTGGGCATCTGGAGAGAATGCAGAAAGATCGAGCGATGAAGAGAGCATACATAGAACGGCCAAATAGTCGGCGCCCGATTGGACGTCCTAGGCATTACTAGAGTAACTTATACTGAGATAGAGACATCATTCGGCTAGCCAGTTCTAGCGCCATCTAGAGGAAATCGACCAATAATCAACGGCTATTCATGACTGATTCTAGAAGGTAGCCGTAGGTACTACCCTACGGCTACCTTCTAGAATCAGTCAGGGAGACGATAAAATAGCAGAAATAATTGTATTTGTTATATAACAAAATTCCCAATACCTTCTAGATCTCTGGTATATTTCCAATTCTTTTTTAAAATTGCTAGTTTATGTGGGCAAGCGGCTTGAGGTCATTGTTTCGGTAGCTGCTTTACTATGTAAAAATGCTTAGTGACATAAGATAAGATAAGAAACAATTTATTGACCACAACACATTATACATAATAACAAATGAGAGAAAACAAGGTACAAATAGTTGCGGCCAACAAGGCTCAGCCTCAGCATATGCTGCAACTGCCACACACAGCAGCTGCAGCGCTGGTTTTTCAGGCTGGACCTTGGGTGACGCCTTTGCATTAGGAAAAATAAGTAATATAAAATATTGACATGCGATATTTATAACTATGCACAAAACAAGTAGAACCAAATTAAAACATTAAAACAAACAATTTTAAAACTTTAAAATGATATACAAAAAAAAAAAACAAAAATAAAATTATTTATCAAAGGATGGCATTCGCGGGTGCCAGCCTAACATTTGTTATTAACGACAGTGGCGCCATCAATAATTCGCTTATAATTACATATCATAATATTAATAATCTGTGCCACATCTACCGAAACAACTCCGAATCATCTGCTTTTTAAAAGCTCCATCTAACGAAAACCGCTGAACTATTTTTCCCACTAAGAAAAAAAGTACTAATTGAAATGACCCTGGTCCTAGGTATCGCTGAAGGTACAAAGTGAGAATGGAGCTGCTTGGCCTGCAGATCGATGATTGGTCGGTCGTGGCCTAAAGCAGAGAGCAATGGTGACTTGAAGTTTTGGAGGCTAAGATCCACCACGGGTTAGTAAGGGAGGGAAATAGGAGGAGCAGTTGTTTGCTCATACACTATTTCACTAGAATATATTCTACGGATGCGGCTGATTCTTGAAATCGGCTGAGTGACATATCTATAGAACTCGTCGGAACATTTGATACCGTACTACTAGGAATCTTTAGACCGTTATCTATCAATAAAAAATAACACAAAAGAAATGAGAACGAATTAAGAAAAACAAACTCTCTTATCTATTCAAATACGCCATTAAACGTTAATTGTCTGCAGTAATTGCAATTAAAATTAAAAGTTATAGCAACCCACTATCTCGGGTCACTGAGACATATACATACATATTGATATAGCTAAGTGCAGCGTACAAATTAAGGCAAGAGGACCAACTGAATATGTATGACTTTCATTGGAACGAGGGTAAAAAATGTTATAATAGGTCATTGGACTTTCTAGAAATACAGATATGGAAGCTCAGTAAGGGTCGAGTTCACCAACTTTAAAACAACGGTAGTACACTTTAACCGTGATGGCTATTGGTGCTTGCATGGTTAAAGCGTGATTACCGTTGTGTGAAAATTTGGTGAGCTCGGCCATAAGTAAGTTAGTCAGGGGTCCAAATCGGAGAGCTTAGCCGAAAATGAGTACGTTTCTATCGATTTTTCAAATCGTTGTGTGTCTTACGATTCTGATTGCTTTTCATCACATCACAATCTAGATGGTCAGATTCTCTTGTCTTTGGATTCGAGGGTTAGATTGCAGTTGGTTTATTGTAATTACCAGACTGTATTACTAACATCCTGGATGAATGAATCATCATCATCGTCAGCCCATTTAAGTCCCCACTGCTGGGACATGGGCCTCCCTCAATCACATGAGGGGTAATTGCCATACTCACCACGCTTGACAGACGGGTTGGCGAGGGTTTTGATATAAATGCAGTTTTCCATCTCTGGGTGCTGATGATCATGCCAGCAGTTTTACCTTAGTCGCCTTTTACGACACATCGGTAAGAGTGAGGGTGGCCTATTCTACTCTGCCGGGGACCACACGGCAGAGTGGAATCATCATCACCATCATCATTTCATGCAATAGACGTCCACTGCTAGACATAGGCCTCCCCCAATGTTCTCCACACAGATCGGTCATGTGCCGCCCGCATCCAATAGATTCCCACAACCTTTACCAGATCGTCGGTCCATCTTGTGGGGGGCCTGCCATGGCTGCAACTTCCTGTACGGGGCCTCCACTCGAGGACCTTTCCGCCCCAACGACCGTCTGTTCTCCTCGATACGTGCCCTGCCCATTGCCACTAGACATGCGATCCTTTGGGCTATGTCTGTGACCTTAGTTTTCCTGCAGATCTCATCATTTCTGATACGATCACGCAAGGAGACTCCAAGCATAGCTGCAGTGCAGTTAGCCATCATGCCTGATGTCCGAAATAGTCACTTTATTATCTATTACAATTATCAACTAGTGACATTTTTTATCTGATCTTATATTTATAGAAGAAAACCATATTAGTTACACTAATTTATAACTCAAGAATGGCTAGGCCAATTTGGCTGAAAATTGGTCTAGAGGGATGATAAACCAGGGGAAGGACATAGAACTTCTTATACAGAAAATGTCAGGATTCCTCTATAATAAACAAAAATGATTACTAGGCGGGCAACGCCGGGGGCGAAGGCTAGTAATGAAAAAAATTATCTCACAATAAAATCTTCAGGAAACATTAAAGGAAGACAATTAACAGATGATAGCTCGAAATACTTTAATTTATTGCGTTATAACCTGATAATGGGTTTTGTGTAACAATTCTTTATCAAAAAATAAACAGAACATTAAAGGATTTTGGGGCAAGATACCGGTGACCTGCCCCGGGCTATCGGATATAAAATGTGTATGACTTCATGAGTTTTCTCTCTCTAATTGTTATGGCGACTGCAGTCAGATAACCTCTGATTACAGAAAGAAGAGTCACTAAAGTGTCAGAAGTGGCAAACATACATAATATTATATCCTTCCAACCGATTACAATTACTAGTTTTTTTTATTTTCGCGTTGCATTATCAATAGAATGTATTTTGATACATTCTATTGATAATGCAACGCGAAAATTCCCGTCTTGACGGGAATTAACACGATATTTATTATGTGATAACTTGAAATATGTGAGTACACAAAGTTGTATCACATAATAAATATCGTGTTAATTCCCGTCTTGATACATTCTATCGATTACAATTATGGCGGCCAAGCTCAACGATCAGCCACTTCATCATAATCAGCAACCCACACTCATCTCATAGGACATAGGTCTCCCCTAATGCACGCCACTGCTCCTGATTTTGCGGCCACTCTCATCCAGCTCACACCAGCCAGCCTTCGAATGTCATCATCCCATCATCACTCACGCAGCCACTTACGCAGGATATATTATAGTGCGCAAACACAAGTGCACTCTCTATTCACTTATCCTCATATTCCAATAGGAGACTTACTGGGAGACGACCGGAGATCGGAATCGGGCGCAGGACCAACGGCTTAAAGTGTTTTCCAAGGTACGGGGGTACAAAACCGCCAAATTCCAGGCGCTGACACTAAAAATAGGTACAAATTTTTGGCCCGACCCGGGGATCGGACCCGGGACCTCTAGCGCAGCCGTCGCTTTAAAGTGCGACCTACTAACCGCTGCGCCACCGAGGCAGTCAACTGTCTTTAGTATCATAATCCGTTAGTACAAATATGAAAGTGGCGGCCAACAAAAGACTTTGCTGTACTCTTCTCTGTAATTATACATGTATGAGCTATGTCGCTATAAATAGTATTTCTACGCCTCCACCTTTCTTCTTATTCTTCGAGTCACCAAAAAGTACACAGGTACTTCTAAGTAAATAAAAAATCTTTCGACCAAACGTCAAGCGTATAAACCTACTTAGTTTGTGTTTAATATCACCGTAAGTCTCTTTTTTTATTGTTTTGCGATGAAGCCAATATTTTAAAAATAAATATAGAGATTTTTCTCACTTGCATCAAAACTTAAGTAAGTATCATATATTGTTACAGTTCCCTTCAACTTGCACAAATATATGGATTATTTCCATCGTTAAGGACAAGATTATTCATTAACATTTCCCCATGAACTAACTCGTGTATTTATCTGTCTAGTCTTAGGTACGTCATTAAGTTTTTGAAATTCATACTTGTCACTTCTAATAGATAATTATGTTCAAACATCCAAGTTCTCCGTAACTGCGTGGAACAGTCGCGATAATTACACAAGTAGCGGCTAGAACGCTTTCATTAGTTGTGGGTTATTAAATAGAACACATGCCAATGATGTATATGATCTGCAAGTTGTGTGTAAGGTGTAAAAAAATACAGGTGCCTTAGCGCGAACCGAACGTTACGACCGAATCGGACTTCCCGTCCTTTTCACACGGGCTGTGTTTCTCCTTTATTTGGATGGGACAGGTATCTCGTTCGTTACGGGACGTTTTCGCGTTAAGACCCCAGTTTTAAGTGGGATATAAATTGCATGTAGAGAATCGTAGGGTTACCCTGCAGTACGATGAAAGATTTGGGAAAGACTAATTTGGATTGAGACTCTACAGGTTCAATAATGAATTGCCCACCAAAAATACTAATTGTACATCAAACTATGATTTTGATGTGCAACTGGAGTCACGTGGTGGGGAGCTGAGCACTGTGGCTTGAAGTAAAGTAACGCATCAGCCTATAAACTGTCTCACTGTAGGGCAAAGGCCTTGATCATAGAAATCAAGTTATCGCTACTATGAGCTACTATTCAAGGACATCCTTCATCATCATCTCGACGAGGATGGAATGACAATCGCTTTTGTGTGGTTCGATGTAAGAAGATCAAACAGTTTGCTGTAATGAAGATAAGAGAGAAAACTGTTGTGAGAAATGTTGAGTTGCATTTAGAGTAGAGTTGTGCGACTGTGGAGCATGAATCGGCCGGCTCGATTCATGCTCTCCCACGGTCCATCCATCCATCCCCGTATCCACTCCAGCCGGCCGGAGTGCTAGCACTCCTCACAGAAAACCAGCGTGAAGCAGCAATGTGCTGTGTTTCGCTGCGTGAGTGAGGGCCCAGAGGCCCAATCCGGGGGAAAGGGAACCCCCCTTCCCAAAGGTTGGCTGCGCACTTGTGACTCCACTGGTGTCGCGGATGTCCATATGCGGCGGCAATCGCTTGCCAACAGGTGATTCGTCTGCCACTTATCATATAAAAAAAGAGTTATCACAAAGATTTCTCCGGTTTTTTTTACATTATAGCGGACAAACGAGCAGACGGCACACCTGATGGAAAGTGATCACCGCCGCCCATGGACATCTGCATCTGCAATCGGTTTGATGGAAAACAGCTTCTAAAGCTTGGAAACTCAATTTCTATGGTAACTATCTATTTCATATAAATTAACTAATCAATAGGTACTTGTGTGTCCTGTGTGTCAACTTTATAACTTGTAAGAAAGTCGCAAGACGTTCTAAGAACCGATTGCTCGGAGGTATTGATAATAAAACCGTTAATGTAATGATTTAAAAGACACATTGCAAAGGAAATACGAGTAAGTCAACACATTCCAGGAAACCACTTTCACTATCGGGTTAGTTACAAGTTAGTTCAATAGATCTTATGGTATAAAATTGAAATTAAAAGCATCATACTCGAGAAGGTAATATTAATTACTCAATACCTATATATATAATCCTCCAACCGAATACGGCTACGGCGGCCATTCTCAATGATCAGCCACGTACGCAGGATATAATATAGTGCTCAAGTGTGTGCGCAAACACAAGTGCACTCTCTATTCCCTTACTCTCATATTCCGATGGGACACTACTGTGATACAACCGGAGAGGGTTCGGGCGCAGTACCAACAGTTTAACGTGCTCTCCGAGACACAGGGGCACAAGTCCGCCAACTTCCAGACTCCGGGCTGTCACTAAGAATTTCTTACCGAACACTTTTGGTCTGACCGCAGCCGTCGCTTTAAAGTACGACCCACTAACCACTGCGCCACCGAGGCAGTCTGTACATACTGTACATACTCGCCTCTACCCATCAAAAGCAGAAAAATATATTTTCGGTACTAAAAGTAGGTAGTACTGGTACTACTAATAGGTAGATGACGATTGCTGGTATCTTCTTCCAGCATTACCACGTCCGTGTCAATTTCTACTTCTTATTTGAGTGCTTCTTCAGTTCTAAAGGTTAGCCGTCAGCTTTCCAAAATCATCTATGTTCATTGCGAGACGAAACGCATTAGCGATCTCTCTGATTTCGTGGATGTTACTGGGCGGCGATGATTGCTTTCCATCAGGTGACTCGCTTGCTCGTTTGTCACCTCTAGCATAAAAAAAACAGCCGTTCCACAGATGCCAGTCCACTCCCTTACATTACGCAGCTACGACCTTTTCCTTCGTCCAACGTGTCAATTTAGAAAGGTTATTTTTTTACATTGACCTTACCGGTAATCTTACCCAGGACCTTCTACGATTATGCTCAATATTTAACCACTATTCCATCAAGGCCTAAGATGTATTAATTCTTACCTTGGTATCTATAGCCTATCGCACGCATCCCTAAAACGAATCGCAATAGCGATTAGTATTCAGTATGTTATCAATCTATCAATATTAAATACTTCGTCATAACAGTATCATTCACCGGAAACATGATTAATAAACCATTGAAAGTGATAGATTCGTTATCAGAGAGCAAAAAGTGCATTTACACAACCACGGAACCAAACCGCGCGAGTAAGTAATGCACAGAATTGAAGGTTGATACAACGCTCTGCGATGTGTACAATTAATCTTCCTAAACGATATTTTGGTTATGGGGGCCAATCCCAACAAACAGCCATCGGTGCAGGACATTTACAGTGCACAAGTGTTGGCGCAGATACAAGTGCGCTCTGTATTTCATTAGTGATGAGGGATCGGGTGTAGGACCAACGACCCAAGATGCTTATCGAGGCACAGGGGTACACCAACTGCGCGCTGACACTGAGAATTTCCTAAGTGAAGCATCGCAGGTATTATTTTGCCCTTCAAACGATAAAATTTGAATTAAGATTAATACAAAATAAATAATTTTAAATTTTTATCAATCAAATGTCAGGCTTTAGTTCTGGCTGGCTAAGCTAAGTAGTGGTGTACCTATTACAACGCATTGTTCCTACCTTTAAGTCTGCATATTATTTCTACATATACAGCAGATCATTTATGGGGGCTTATCGCGCTGGGTAATTACTACAGGTTCTATGTTTACAGTAGCCCCTGCACAGCGGGGATCCGTCATTTGATTAGGTTGATCGCTTACTTAGACACGCTGTATATGATTGTGGTTCTCAAAATGTGGAACTGACTGGGTACGTTTTAGCGGTCACTTTCATCTTGTAATAAAAAACAGTTTATTATTTTAGACCCCATATTGTTATTAGTCAGATTTTTAATGTGATAGGTTTTAGACTGATCATGATGGTAAGTAATTGTTGCCACCATAAAATTAGCGACCATACACTTAGGATAGTTAGACTTAGTGGTATGGTAGCCACCCAGCCGCAACACCAACCGAGTCACAAGCGCCACAAGGGGTAGCCCCTTTAGCCCCTGATTGGACATCCGGCACTATCACTTGGAGAAACACAGAGCATGCGTTGCTTCAAGCCGGTTTTCTGTGAATCTGTGGAATCACCCTGGTTAAGCCGGCCCATTCATGCCGAAGCATGGCTATCCTACTAGAAAACATATAGTCAAAGGACGTAAAAATGTTTTTAAAAACCCTTGCTAATTTGTTTTCCGATTGTGCGACTAAAATACCTAAAATTATTTTCACCATTAATATCATAAAATAATAAGAATGTTTCAAATGTTTTGTTTAGTTACAATACTAAAAACGCCCATAACGCGCATATTATAAAATAATCTAATGTACTCACTTTGTATTCAATAAAATTAAGATAATTCGACAGATGTCTCCACCGGTGTCGCGAGTGTCCATGGGCGGCGGCAATCGCTTACCATCAGGCGATCCGTCTCTGCTCGTCTGCCACCTATGACATACAAAAAATCATACAGGCCGTGATCTCGGGGTCCTGGGTTGAGCAAAAAGTATGTTTCGAATTTTTAGAACAAAGCTCGGGTTTGTGATCACCAATCCGCATTTGGCAAGCGTGGTGACTAATCCTATTCCCATCATAGTAGAGATGACTTGATTTCTATGATGGAGGCCTATGCCCTGCAGTGGGACAGTTTATAGGCTGATGCTAAGTAAGATACCAAGGATTGAACAGCTTCATGCAAATAGGCCAAATTTCTTCTATCGACTCTCATCTTATTTATTTTAATATCAATTGACACGAATGAACATAGATTGTAGTAAGTGACCTGACGTTACTATCTGTATATAAAAAAATCACCGATAATCATTTACAACCATTCTTTCCCAGATATTGTGTACTGAGTAAAAAAACTGTCTGACTTTATCGCTTTCAATAGCCGCCCCACATATCCAGTAGACGACGAACCGGGCATCTAACAATGTTGTATGATAAGAGGCATCACTATTTAACATTTTATACACGCAATGACACGATAATTACTCCTTCATAGTACTCTGCATACGATGGAAATAGTGTTGTCGATTAGCATATCGATAGTCTTTCAACTTTTAATAGTGGAACGATTAGAATACAAGTAGGTTAGTCACGTGCACTAATAAGTATACAACTTCATTCAAATGTGAGCCTTATTGTGCCGCTTTAAGAGTCTAGGTGTTTACATTTCGTTGCAGGCGATTGTACGGTAAGCCACATATCAATGTATACAAATCTGTCAAATTTCTTCAGTCGATTCTCACCCTAATGTCAAACGCGTTTGGTTTCAATGTCAATTGAGGAAATTTGACAAATTGTGGTAACCTGATGTGTGGCTGTCTGTACATACTCGTACATTAACCGGTACCTGAAAACATGACAACGATATTATCAAGTACTTTTTATGTTAAAATGCACTGCTGATGGTACGTTGCAAGTTTACCGATGATATTCGTTGCCGGCTCTTGACGAAGGAATAAACTGTTTTCTTGAAGATCACCAGGTCGTATCTGTTCGGAAACACCATCGTTGGCAGCTAGATCCACAGTTTTACGCCGTAGAAGTGAGATGAGCAGCACACTGTGGATGGAATAAAATCCATCCAAGTGATGTGGTTGGAATTTGGAGTGCTGCCTTGATGTACGAAGGTGAAAATTTGCAACTGGAATAAGGCCAAACAGCTCCTCGGTACGATCACTTATTGTAGATACTGCAGGTATCGAAGGAGAAGCTGATGTTCGATAACGATTTTCGATAATTAACGTATTGCTCAGCAACACTAGTGCGCGCTAATGAGGTGTAGTAAAAAGCCATACATCATTCATATTTATCGATGTAGAATAATTAGGTAGTATCTATATTTTCTGAGATTAAAACGCGAACATAATTTTACGCTGGGGAGATTTTCCTGCATTTGTAAATCTTTGTAAGCTTGACTTGTTTTGATTGCATTTGAAAAAAAAATATAACTGGCATCAAAGAGTGGAATATAGTAAAGAGAGAACGGTCACACCCGATACGCTCAACAGTTGAGATAATGATTCTGAAAGTATAACCATGTTAAAAATTATTTAATGGCAAAAGCCTATTATATAGTTAATGATTACTTAAATGACAAGAATTTGTGGAAATGATAAACTGTTCGCCTACAACCATGATACTGTACTTAAAAAATTTTGGTGATTAAAAAGAGTAACTGGCGAGTTTCTTGCCGGATCTTCTCGTCAGAATCAACTTTCCGATTCCGGTGGTAGAATCACATTATATTTATTAATTTCTTAGTATATTTTTTGTATCGACATATATTTTTAATTACATGTATAATATACATAGCTATAATTTATATTTTTTTCATGTATGACGATTTGTAAAAAGTACTTTTGAATTTTGAATTTTTTTGAATTTCATGATCCAATTGATCTGGTTTGCTTGTCGAAGGATTAGAAAGGTCGGACAGCAGTCTTGCTTACTTACTACCCTGGCTCAGTATAACCTTGTACGAAGTATAACCTTGGCCTCCGACACGAGATTTCGCCATTCCGGTCCGTTTTCGGCCCCCTGCCACCAGTTTGGCCGTTGTAGGTGGGCAAGATCTTTTTCGACTTGGTTGTAGAAATCGAGGACTAATGTAGAGATCCCTCTAGGATCTATGCTCTATTTATATGTGTACCTTCGTGGTGTTATTGTATCTTCTTGTGTGTGACGTGGATCGTATATTCAATGTAGGTAACTTACTCGCGTGTGATGGGAGGCATATCTATAAGGATATTTATTTTAATAACAAACCACCGCTTTCAAGGTTGTAGGTTAGTTTTAGTTATTATTCAGTCACTGTTCATCATCATCATCACTTTCAAAATCACAACGCGCAACGTAAATTCTTAGTTAATTGAAATATTATAATGTATCAATACGGGGATTAACACGATATTTATTATGTGAAACAACGTAGCCGAAACGTCGAGCTTAATATGTGAGTACACATATTAAGCTCGACGTTTCGGCTACGTTACAGCAGCCGTGATCAGTCCGCTCGTGACCACGGCTGCTGTAACGTAGCCGAAACGTCGAGCCAAATATGTGAGTACACAATGTTGTTTCACATAATAAATATCGTGTTAATCCCCGTATTGATACATTATAGTTATAATGCAACGCGAAAATCTAAAAAACTAATTGAAATATTGTAATCATTCTTAACGTTTATTTACAGCTTAACAATATTGGTGTGAAGCATGTTGTTTATAATATTAATGTTTCCAC
The DNA here is from genome assembly GCA_019059595.1 of Marasmia exigua. NCBI lineage: Eukaryota > Metazoa > Arthropoda > Insecta > Lepidoptera > Crambidae > Marasmia > Marasmia exigua. The sequence continues at coordinate 12,190,506 of CM032484.1, forward strand.
TGCCCATGCAATGCGTGCTTCGTCCATTTATTTATAGGGACATTTTAAATGCACTTGTATAAAACACTCTACTACTTTTGTGATTATAGACGCGAAGTGTTGTGTTGTTTATTTATTTTAATTAATATTGATTACGGCTATAATAGGTACATAATATTGTATAAAACGTTAGACACTCATAGCAGCTCTATCACCGGTCCCTTTCTTGTGCAGAAATAGAACGGTAATTATTCTAAGTCTTTTAGTGCCATCATAATAATAACAAAATGGAAATGGATCCAGTGCGCCTCAGGGATATCGTACGTGAAAAATAATTAATGTTCGATAGGATTCGAACACTGGTCTATCCAGCGATTCCTTAGGCGTCCCACCGGGTGTGACACCGGGGAAGACGGGCAGTCGCTACATTTTTATTACTAGAATTAAAAAATGCTGGATCATTGTTCAAACGCACTATGGACTCCGAAGTGATGGTTTTTTACTTTATTTTTTTTATTTATTTATTATTCGGAAAACAAAACAGATAGCAATCAGTAAATTATGAATGTGTATACATTTAGTACGTACACATCATTTTATTACGTACTTATAAAATTTTAAACAATCAATACTTAGTATAGTGGCAGTAATTAAGTAAATCTTATAAATAGTGGGAGTATTCGGTGGATTTAATCCTTGAAAGCAATTTAACACAATTTTTTAAGACGTAAATCTGAGTGTAGTGAGATGATGATAGCTTAAGTTTTACGATTTATAACGGATAAACAATTTATTAGCCACAGAAATGATACAGGAAATCCAAAAATGTGTAGGACCCAATAAGAACTTTAAATATGTATCATGATTCGGCGGTAGGAGTCAAACACTCCGCGTGGGCTGATGCAATTCAAAGGTTATAAATTAGTAGCTAGTGGTTTTTAGTGAACAAATTTGGTATTTATTTGTGATAATAAGAATAATTGAATTGTATCGTTTTTAACAGTACTATTGTGTGTCGAGTGGTTTGTCATGGACAACTTGCTTGCTAGAATCTTAAAGCCCGCGATTGTGTTTAGAGTGGTATCGGCAGAATCCGTAGGTCGATAAAAAGTAAAACACTGGCGTTTTATTGATTGACTGTGACTTTTTGACTGGCCGGATGGCGCAATTGGTAGTGCCCTGCCTCTTACGCCAAAGATCGTGGGTTCGACCCCACCCTGGACAAACATTCGTGCGATGAACACTTGTGTTTGTTCAGTGTCTGGGTGTAATATATGTATTTAAGTATATATTTGTGTTCCTGTGTTGTCTGATATCTGTAACACAAGCGCTTAAGCTACTTAGTACGGAACCAGGTCAACGTATGAGATGTTGTGAGAATTATTATTATTATTATTATTACTTTGAATTACTTTGAACGTTGACTACCCACTTATTCTCAGTAATTTACTTGACATTAGCAAGATATCTTCTCATCATCATCATTTCAGCCAATAGACGTCCACTGCTGGACATAGGCCTCCCCCAATGTTCTCCACACAGATCGGTCCTGTGCCAATGGTGCCAATGGATTCCCGCGATCTTCACCAGATCGTCCGTCCACCTTGTGGGGGGCCTGCCACGGCTGCGACTTCCTGTACGTGGCCTCCATTCGAGGACCTTTCCGCCCCAACAGCCGTCTGTTCTCCTCGCTATGTGCCCTGCCCATTGCCATTTGAGGCATGAAATCCTTTGGGCTAGGTCTGTGACCTTAGTTCTCTTGCGATATCTTCTGGTAGAGCCATAATATAAGAAAAAATGTATCATCATAATCGTCACAAAGAATTATTCGGTTCTAAGCTGGAGGCACGTTTGGTCCATGATCCAGGATTTGGGGAATCAGGTTATTACAATGGAGCGTCTGCCGTCTGACCAAATTATTGTAAACTATGTGTACAATCGACAAAGTTCCCGATAGACCACTTTTCGACCTTAAAGTATTGGAATAAGGTCTAAAAGTGGTCTACCGGAAACTTTGCCGGATGTACCTATGTACTGTATGTCCCTCGACAAGCAGCGCTCATTAAAACATACTACTGGAATCTATACTGCACCTATGCCATCACAGTTTGGACCCAAAATGGCGCGGTTTTATTAGTAATTAACCATATCGCAGTTTCCGTGCGCGTGCGTCGGTGCCAAGCGCCGTCAACTTGTCATGTTGACGTAACCCTAAACTGCTGATGGATAAGTAACAGCTACAAGTATTTTCTACTTAAGCACTTTTTGGGATAACATATTACTAAATACGTACAATTTATTCTTTTATTTTTGATGATTTACAGACTATATAGGGTGACCAAAAATTTCATCTGATGGATTGTGACGATGCGTCCTTGGATATTATGCGTTTACCTAGCGTTGCGTTTAATTGTACATTGTATCTCTGTACACCTAGCTTTTAAGTTTTGTATGTTGTGCAATTTTGGAAAGGACTTCCATTTCTTCACTCCGCATTGTAAATGTGGAAACAAATCGCTCATTAAAGTGTTGTTTTCATGATAATAGGCGTGAATACTCTTTTTATTCAATATGCCATCTAAAGACTTATCAACTACAAAAACATTGGAAAAATAATTACTTTCATATTTTAAAACTTCCAGAGATATCACGATTTCAAAATCCTATTATTGAATTTGATCATAAACACTTGATACAAAATCTTACTTAAGCGTGTCGTCATTACAAAATATTTTCCATATAAAAACTGCGATTTCAAATCAATTAATAAACATTGATTTGCTACGCTACGCTACACTAAATACGCTATTGAGATTTAAGTAACGCGAGATTATAGCTGTCTGTCCTGCGTTTTCAAAAAGTGGTATAAATAATTTAATAATAATATTGATATTACCTAACAAGCGCTCTAAACATGTCATTATCGTCATTAGAGGGCAATATCTGAGGCTTATCAACAGCGAATAATAAATTATTATCGCTTTTATTAATTACAATTATGTTATGGCACTAGTTTAATAGCTTTAACAAAAACACAATAATAACTGTGTTTACATATAAACCCTAAAGCTAATTAGACATTTAAATATTAATGTCGTTCCGATCATATATTATTACTGTTTTAATGTGATAGGTGTAAGACGAGCAGACGGATTACCTGATGGTAAGCGATTAACGCCACTCATAAACACGCGCAACACCAGTGGAGTCACAGCGCTGATCAAACTTTAAATCCCCCTTTTCCAGATTGGGTCTTCGGTACCCTCACTCACACAGCGAAAGACAGCACAGACGCTGCTTTACGCCAATTTGTATGTGAGGCAATGGTAGCACTCCGGTCGAGCCAGCCCATTTACGCCAAAGCATGGCTCTCCTTTTGCAAATCTCATTACTGAATAGTCGACCCGGAATGAAATAAAACTTATAATTTGCAATTGTCATACTTCTGATAACACAACAATTGCACCAGGAAATACAAACAAAACATAACGGACATCTAATAGACAGTAGGACCAATAAATACACGGCCAGTAAAACAAACAGTTATACAAACAAACATAAATAATCATTAAAGGGTTAAAAGCACTACCTTAACGAGATATCGCTACTGTAAGTGCCCAGACTGGTAGGAGCAACTTTTTATTTTGCTGCCGTGTCAACAGCCGTCCCTCTCCAACTTCACAACAACTTATATTTTTATCTCTGTCGCTCGCAGCAATTAACACTTTCTGTATACGGTAGCAATGGAAGAAATTAGTTAAGAGAGCCCCGGCCTCGTTTCTGAGGCTTATGTCAAGTGGTTTCATGTAGCGGGTCGTTTTTAGGGTTCCGTAGCCAAAATGGCAAAAACGGAACCCTTATAGTTTCGTCATGTCCGTCTGTCCGTCTGTCCGTCTGTCCGTCTGTCACAGCCGATTTACTCGGAAACTATAAGTACTACAGTGATGAAATTTGATGGGAATATGTGTTGTATGAACCGCTACAAAAATATGACACTAAATAGTAAAAAAAAGAATTGGGGGTGGGGCCCCCCATACATGTAACTGAGGGATGAAATTTTTTTTTTTCGATGTACATACCCGTGTGGGGTATCAATGGAAAGGTCTTTTAAAATGATATAAAGTTTTCTAAAAAACATTTTTCTTAAAGTGAACGGTTTTTGAGATATCAGCTCTCAAAGTCGTAAAAAGTATGTCCCCCCCCCCTCTATTTTTATAACTACGGGGTATAAAATTCTAAAAAAAATAGAGGTGATGCATGCTAATTAACTCTTTCAACGATTTTTGGTTTGATCAAAGTATCTCTTATAGTTTTTGAGATAGGTTGATTTAACTGTAATTTTGGACTTTGCTGCTACGGAACCCTTTGTGCGCGAGCCCGACTCGCACTTGGCCGGTTTTTGTTCGCTGTTTTAATTTCTCCTTTTTATTTGTTTTTGTGCGGCGGGGTCATTAGTGACCATGTCGTTATGCTAAGGGTTAATAAATTGTTGCATTAAGTTTGTTATACTTTTGTGTAAAGTTGGCGTTTCGGCGGTTTTTAAGCTTTTGGTCGTTTGATCGAAATAAAGGTTAAGTGGGTGCTGATTAAAGCAGACTTTTAATGACGAAGATGGTATCAAATGTTATTTAAACTTATTACTATAACTTATGCTCAATTTTAGTGATTCGTTAGAACAATCAAATACAGGGAAAACATCGTGAGGAAATCTGCACGTTTCGGATAGTTTCTGAAACGTGTTATCATAATCAGTTGGTCTGGTTCCCCTGTTAAGGTGACGGGTGGGGCACACTAGCGACGCCAATCGATTTTAAATTTTAGCTACTAAACCGGATCTCTTTTAAACAATTTAAGGGTTACGATCGACAAACACTTATACTATTTATTAAAAAACCATGCATAAATCTTGGGTCCGTTTTTGTACGCGAAAAATTGATTGACGCCAAAGGTGGCCGCTTTTGGCGTGAATTAATTTTTCGCGTACGCGTTGAACCCAACATTTGTGCATGCTTATTTAATAAATAGTATAAGTGTTTGCCGAAAGATTGTAACCCCCAAAATTGTTTAAAATAGATCCAGTTTAGCAAAATTAAAATCGATTGGCGTCGCTAGTGTGCCCTACCCGTCACCTTAAAGGGTTGCGACGGTCACACGACAGTCTATTCATTGTAATTAATAATAATAATAATATCCTTCAACCGATTTCGGCTAAGGCGGCCAATCTGAACGATCAGCCACTTACGCAGGATATATTATAGTCATCAAGTGTGTGCGCAAACACAAGTACACTCTATTTTAACTTACTCTCATAATCCGATGGGACACTAGTGTGACATGAACGGAGAGGGATCGGGCGCAGGACCAACGGCTTAACGTGCATTCCGAGGCACGGGTGTACAATAGCGACAACTTCCAGACTCCGGGCTGACACTAAGAACTTCCTATCGAATACAGGCTAATTTTCGGCCCGGGGCGCCACACTACCTACTGCGCCATTGTATTGTCATTGTAAATTTTAACAGACTCCCCAATCCTTGAATCATTTCATGGTCTAAGCGTACTCTGGGCTTTAAATCGATAGCTTTAGATACAACCGGGAACTTTTCACTAAGAGGAATTCAAATAGCAACCCATGCTACGCAATTGTTTGAGCGTCATTCAGTTAAGGTGACAGGTAGGGCACACTAGCGAGGCCTTGTCGAGAGATTGTAACCCCGAAATTGTTTATTAGATCCGGTTTAGTAGCTAAAAATTAAAATCGATTGGCGTCGCTAGTGTGCCATACCCGTCACCTTAATCCGCCAGTGTCGCGGGATTGATTCCTGTAAAAGGGCTCCGAAAGGGCCCACAATGAATCGAACTCACGACGGAATCTTTATCGTCTCTTTCCCCCCATTGTTCGTCTCTTTTTTAGTTTGACTAAGACTATGAGTACATTCTCCTTCGTTACTTTGGCATTGCCGTGTGGTCCCCGGCAGAGTAGAATAGGCCACCCTCACTCTTACCGAGGTGTCGTAAAAGGCGACTAAGGTAAAGCTGCTGACATGATCATCAGCACCCAGAGAAGGAAAACTCTGCATTTATATCAAAACCCTCGCCAACCCGTCTGCCAAGCGTGGTAAGTATGGCAATTACCCCTCATGTGATTGAGGGAGACCCGTGCCCCAGCAGTGGGGACTTAAATGGGCTGATGATGACTTTGGCATCGTTGTAGGCCTTCAGTAGATTTTTTTTGGCTGACGAAACAGAACCCGTGATGTACAGGGCGATTATGTATATCCAGAAAAACATTTTGACACGGTGTTGACACAGTAATAATAACCATATTGGGACCTAATAGCGAAATAAATAAAAAAATATCAGCCGTCTTAATATTCTATTATGTACACGTCTCTACATTTTCATAAACGACTGACCAGATGGCGCAATTGGTAGTGACCCTGCCTCTTACGCCAAAGGTAGTGGGTTCGATCCCCACCCAGGACAAACATTCGTGCGTTGAACACTTGTGTTTGTTCAGTGTCTGGGTGTAATATATGTGTTTAAGTATATATTTGTGTTCCTCTGTTGTCTGATATCTGTAACACAAGTGCTTAAGCTACTTAATACGGAATCAGGTCAATGTATGAGATGTTGTGTAAGTTATTATTATTATTGTAACTTCACTCTTGAACTTTTATGCAGAACATTGGTTTTTAAGTTGTGCCAAAATATTATTGTTGGAACAAAAAAGTGCATAATCTTGTAATGTAAACTATATGATAAGCATTTTTTATCAATTCGGCAAAAAATAAAATAAATCGCACTTTAATGAAAACTCTTATACGCATTGAAGCTAATTGCACATGCAGAAAATAACGTGAGAATGATTATCTTGTAAAAAACGCGCCGCATTATCGCTATCAGTACAAAATGCAAATGCAACTATTACCGTTGCTGCAATTACTCTGGATCGCTAAAAAATCACTTAACATACAATTAAAAGTCTAATCCGTGAATGGTAATTGGTGTTGCGATAACTTTTTAGGGATCTGTCGGGATGGTTCAGTTTTATGATATTTTATTTCATTTATTTATTTATTTTTTTATTTTATTTTATTTTATTCAAGAAACGGCAGGAGAACTAACACAGACATAGCCTAAAGGATTGCATGTCTCAATGGACAACATTTCATATTTTTAACATGTCCATATTGTTTTTTTATATGAAAGTAGACATAAAATGAACAGACCCATATTTTTTCTTTTTTCAAAATTTGTCCATTTTCATGCATAAAATAATTATTGAAATTCTTTTTATTCTAAATAGACGTAAGCGCCAAATGACGTCATCGGACGGCTGAATACAGCCATATTCCTTTGCTTATCATTGTTTTAATAAAAAAAAAGGTACTACTGTAAAAGGTAAATAATACTAGTGTCAACATTGTCAACGTCATTCATACATTCAACGTTGACAAGTTGTCTTTTTTTTTTACAGTTACATGTCATGAGTTTGGCATTACGTAAATTTAAAACTATAATGTGCTAAGCAAAGAAATATTTTACATTCTGCCGTCCGATGACGTCATCTTACGTTTTTTAGTTTTTAATTTTTTTCTCAGTAAATAAGCAATATAAAAAATTAATAAATATATATTCGAGCAGCGGAAAAGTAAACAAAGAATTGGTATTTTTTGTTTCAGAGCTTAGCAATTTTGAAATGTTGTCCATTGGCAATGAGCAGCAGGGCACATTGTGAGGAGAACAGACCGCCACTGGGGCGGAAAGGTCCTGAAGTGGAGTTTGAGCAAGAGATCCCTGACATGTCCGAACTTAGGCTGTTGGATGAATTTGCGACTACCAAATTTTAATGCTTACCAACCAGTAAGGCAAAAGAAAATTTTATTACCCTCCAAAAACACCGACACAAACAATTATACATTGGCATATAATTGCCTGCAATGAAGCGATTGCTACACGCGACGCCCACGCCCAGTTGAGCAGAGGTTGCTCATGTCTGTGGAGTAATAAGTACATTATTTCCGGATTTTATACTTGAATAAGTAGTCGTTCCGCACCCCTGTCCATACTCCAGGAACTCAGGATCACGAAGCGTTTATCAACCAAAGTACAGACGCGCATACTCCAGTACTTATTTTGAATAATTAAATAAAATGTCATTTATTTCAGGCAAATTACACCCATAATTACATAATATCATAATTATTAAGAGGAAACACAAAATTACATTGCATCTACATTTAAATTTTTTGTCATTTAAAATTAGAATTTTAAATTAAATTAATTATATTATAAAAACTGACAACTGAGAGCGATATCCGATTTCGCAGATGTTCATGGGCATCGTTGATTACTTTCCATCAGGTGACTCACTTGCTCGTTTGTCCGCCTCTAGCATAAAAATATATAAATAAAATAAAATAAAAAAATCATACGATTGTCCGCATCTGCTGTAGTTGACTTTTACAAAATTATCTAATATAAGGGCAATCTACCCTGTCCGCCTGACGCCTTGACACCATGACGCCTTGACGCCCTGACGCTCTGTTGGTCTAGTGTTTTAAGTACCAAGCCGTGATCTCGGAGTCCTGGGTTCGATTCCTGTGTTTCGAATTTTTCGAACATAGCTCGGGTTTGTGATCACCAATCTACATTTGGCAAGCGTGGTGATTAAACCTAATCCCATCATAGTAGCGATGACTTGATTTCTATGATGGAGGCCTTTGCCCTGTAGTGGGACAGTTATAAGCTGATACTTTACTTTACTTCATCCTCAGGACGGTAAACGGGCTGCCCCAGACCTACTGTGCCTAGACTCTGCCTACCAGAGAGAGAGAGAGAGAGATGCTCTTGCGCATGGCGTAAGAGCAGTCCGTGCGCGCCGCCGCACTGTGGTCACGTTTCCAGGCGCGATAACGCCTCGATAGCGCGGCTGGTCATTCTAGAAGCTAAATGTAATCTTCATTATGTTTAAAGGCATGAAATTCCCTGTTGCGCTAAGCTGTCGCTCTGGAGCTCGGGGTATGCTTACACCATGATTCAGGATTTGGGGAGTCTTACTCGTTTACAGGGGAACCAGACTAACTGAGTCACGGTTTCATGTTTCAGAAACTATGTGAAACGTGCAGGTCCAATCTTCATTGTGTCCCTGTATCCTTTAGCAGGGGCAACTAAGCCAACAATCTCCATTAAACCTTAAATACACCAAACAAGCAAAACACAACACTCCAATGAACCGAACTTGGAAAAAAAAAATCTTCATTGTGTTAGCGGAACCAAATCGCTGCTTGACATACTTAGGCGCCACGCACATTCCTGTAGCATCTGTGACTGGAGCTATGAGCTAATTAGCAGGTACTTATGTTGTTCATTAATTAAACCTCATCTGTCCAGTTACGTTCAATGCTGTCACTTTGGAGGGTACGCCATGAGACTATGTTTCAGGATTCGGGAAGTCCGGTAATTATAATGTAGCGACTACCAACTGTGGCCGTGTGGTCCCCGGCAGAGTAGAATAGGCCACCCTCACTCTTACCGAGGTGTCGTAAAAGGCGACTACGGCAAAGCTGCTGGCACGATCATCAGCACCCAGAGAAGGAAAACTCTGCATTTATATCAAAACCCTCGCCAACCCGTCTGCCAAGCGTGGTGAGTATGGCAATTACCCCTCATGTGATTGAGGGAGGCCCGTGCCCCAGCAGTGGGGACTTAAATGGGCTGATGATGATGATGATGATGACTACCAACTGACTTTCGCAACAGTTGACAGCGGCACCAGACCAACTGGAATACTGGATGACTCACCGCCGAGCTAATGGTAGAAATATGCACATTGATTTGAAAAATCCACGCTCGGATTCAAAACGCGACCCTCCGTATGGAAGGCGCGTTCTTATTCACAGAGCCACCATCGCTCAAAATATGATGAATTAATTATTGCGATTTTTGTGTGTCATAAATGGCACACGAGCTTATCACCTGATGGTAAGCGATTGCCGCCGCCCATGGACACCCACGACACCAGTGGAGTCACAAGTGCGCTCCAACCTTTAGTTCCTAACTCACGCAGCGAAACAGCACAGTACTGCTTCACGCCGGTTTTCGGTCGAGCCGGCCCATTGATGCCTAAGCGTGGCACTTCCACGTGGCTCCCCATTTTTGCAATGAAAGTGTAAATCTACTTGAAAATCGATTCATTGTTGATAGTTGTAACTGTTTTAAAAAAATCAAATAAGAACAAGAGACCAGACGGGATGTCTCTCATCCCTTGGAAGATGGGACGTGCTCTCGTGTGGGATGCTACCTGTGTCGACACTCTGGCACCGTCTCATCTTCCCGGGACTACGAGGAGTGCCGGAGCTGCGGCTGACGCTGCAGAGAGACTGAAAGCTGCTAAGTATAGGCATCTATCTAGTGCCTACCACTTTGTAGATGTCGATGTTGAAACACTGGGCCCGTGGGGTTCCGACGCTCTCTCTTTCTTCCGTGACTTAGCTAAGCGTCTAGTCGAAGTCACGGGAGAGCCAAAAGCTGGCAGCTACCTCGCCCAGCGGTTTCCCATCGCGATCCAGCGGGGTAATGCTGCCAGCATTTTGGGGACACTGCCACGGGGACCTACTTTGTTTTAACTTTCCTTTTTATTTACTTTTAGTTTAATTTTATTTCTTAGTTACTGTCATAATTTTCTTTTTTTTTTTCTTTTGTTCAATAAATACTCTTTCGTCAAGAAAAAGTAAGTACTTAATCGAATTACCAAATGCCAAAAAATCACAACTGTGTTTACATGACAGCTATTCAAATCCTAATCCATTGATTGAGCACTCAAGCCCAAAAGCATTTGTGACGAAGACCAGCTTACAACATAAAAACTGATAAAGTCAATGATTTGAACACCTTGAGGCAAACACCCACAAGTCCATTTTGAGCCCTTTTGAGCCTATTGTACGAATAATTGACTTAACAATTGTAAGCCTGGTTTGACGAAGGATTTTGTTTTTATAGAGTTTTTATTTAACTTTACTTATGTGTTAGTTGTTTTTATGTTTGGATGTTTTGTCAGTCAATTGGATTTTTGTTTGGCAATCCGTGACGCCTGTAGTATTAATTTAGAATAATGCAACCTTTTTTAATCAAAAAAATTAAACACGTGTAGGTAGATAATATGATTCTGAGGTGGAGGTATTTTAATTGAGAAGGTTAAGTATAAAAAGTTGTGAAATGGATATTTTTGTGTTAAATATTTTTAAGCAAAAATACAGGGTGTATCTGTATTTTTTTTAAGCAAAAATACAGGGTGTATCTGTGTACATTTACATCCCTTGGTTGGTAGACCACGTGGTCTACCAACCATTATGAACAAGATTTGTTCTCTAGAAATTAGTCGAATATTTTTTTGACTCCCCATACAAAATAATCAAGTCACGTGACCGACTTTGTATCAGAAGTAGAATTTTTTTTATCCGAATTTTTCAAAAGTCATAGAACAAATGTTATTCAGAATGGTTGATAGAACACGTGGTTAAGGTGACGGGTAGGGCACATTAGCGACGCCAATGGATTTTATTTTTTATCTACTAAACCGGATCTGGGCAAACACTTATACTATTTATTAAATAACCATGCACAGATGTTGGTCCGTCTTTGTACGCGAAAAATTGATTCACGCTAAAAAGTGGCCGCTTTTGGCGGTAATTAATTTTTCGCGTACAAAAACGGACCAACATCTGTGCATGGTTATTTAATAAATAGTATAAGTTTTGCTCAGAGGTTGTAATGCCGAAGTTGTTTAAAATATATCCGGTATAGTAGCTAACAATTACAAACGAATGGTGTCGCTAGTTAGGGCTACCCGTCGCCTTAAAGGGATGAAAATGGTCACAGTCAGATACACCCTGTATAATAGTTTACTAACAGTTCCAAAATAGTTCGTATGCTGCTTTATCTTCTTAGCAAAAATCGATATACCAAATCAGTGAAATACGGATTCATCAACCTATTTGACATGAAAAGTAGATATTCCGTAGGCATATAATATAATTAAGGGGGCACTTTTAAAGTACGAACCATAATGACAATTTTATTGTGATGGTGGGGGCCTGGTAATCTGTAACACAGGATCGCCTAATACGGATACCAGGCTCTCACAATATAGTTATGTAAAAAGTGCATATTTCTTTTTCTCATAATATTGTCACTTGTAATATTTTAGCTGTATTGTGAAAGAGAAATGAATAAATATTTATTATTATTATTTATTGGCCGTGTGGTTCCCGGCAGAGTAGAATAGGCCACCCTCACTCTTACCGAGGTGTCGTAAAAGGCGACTAAGGTAAAGCTGCTGGCATGATCATCAGCACCCAGAGAAGGAAAACTCTGCATTTATATATAAACCCTCGCCAAACCGTCTGCCAAGCGTGGTGAGTATGGCAATTTACCCTCATGTGATTGAGGGAGGCCCGTGCCCCAGCAGTGGGGACTTAAATGGGCTGATGATGATTGTCAATAATTTAAATTTCTAAGATCCGATTTTTTTTATGTTTTGATAAGTTTCTTATTGTATTATGATTGATCTGTATCCTTCATGTATCACTAGCTTTAAAATGAAAACAAAAGAACCGATTGGCCATCCCCTCGTTTCACAAAACAATTGTATTTAAGCCAACCACTCTCTCGGTTCAATGCCTCAATGGGTATTTTCTAAATCAGCGGGTGTGACGTCTCACGTCAAAGTGACAGTTGAGTCTGTTAATACCGGTCTCAATGGCTCGGGATAATTTGCTTTTGTAGTATAATGCGATTTCGAGTACGATTTGTTATGACAAAAGCCCTGCTGATGTTCTGGGAAGTGCTATTGGTGAGAGGGTAACAGTGCTCGATTACTGTCTCTGGTACTACGAGAATTGGGTATCTGGTACTACAACCTTAGGGTCTAAACTAAAAGTAGTAACGAGAATTAGAATTTAGGGTCTAAACTAAAAGAAAAACACGTAACTTTATTATATAACAGTGATTAACTGATTAATGCAGTTTGTATGGTAAGGCGATTTCATTTTGAGGTTAGATTTTTTTAAACCAGTTAAAAACACAGTTTATAGGTAACGTTTTCTGCAACTCGTGTGAAATATGAAGATCAGAATATGTGTTCTTAAGAACAAAGTTTTAATCAATTAGTCGAGGCCTCAATGCATTTGGCTCAGGAATGTTTGTGTCAATTTGACAACTGGCAGTTGAGATCGGCATTGTCCCGTGATTGGTGCATTGTGCGCAGGCGCAGGGTGCCAACTGTCAAGCACAACATGGACTGTTGGAGACAAAGGGATCAATGCTTTGTAAGAATTAGCTCTTGTTAGAGGTGGGTAAGTAAGAAATTTCATTTTTTGAGTTTGAATGTAGACTCCTTCTTCTATTTTATTAGTTGACTTATTATCATCAGCCAATTTTTAAATGGTCTTCTTCTATTTATTTGTATGAATAAGTTTTACTATAGGACTATTCATCGGAAAAAATATACTCTTTTGGTTTTTACCAACACAATAAAAAAAACAACAACTTATCTTTCATACATTTGTGTGTTTTTTATATTTGATTGCTAATCTTTTTGAGCCACCATCGCTCAAAATATGATGAATTAATTAGTGCGATTGTTTATGTCATAGGTGGCACACGAGCTGATCACCTGATGGTAAGCGATTGCCGCCGCCCATGGACACCCACGACACCAGTGGAGTCACAAGTGCGCTCCAACCTTTAGTTCCTAACTCACGCAGCGAAACACAGCACAGTACTGCTTCACGCCGGTTTTCGGTCGAGCCGGCCCATTGATGCCTAAGCGTGGCACTTCCACGTGGCTCCCCATTTTTGCAATGAAAGTGTAAATCTACTTGAAAATCGATTCATTGTTGATAGTTGTAACTGTTTTAAAAAAATCAAATAAGTACAAGAGACCAGACGGGATGTCTCTCATCCCTTGGAAGATGGGACGTGCTCTCGTGTGGTATGCTACCTGTGTCGACACTCTGGCACCGTCTCATCTTTCCTACTACGAGGAGTGCCGGAGCTGCGGCTGACGCTGCAGAGAGACTGAAAGCTGCTAAGTATAGGCATCTATCTAGTGCCTACCACTTTGTAGCTTTCGGTGTTGAAACACTGGGCCCGTGGGGTTCCGACGCTCTCTCTTTCTTCCGTGACTTAGCTAAGCGTCTAGTCGAAGTCACGGGAGAGCTAAAAGCTGGCAGCTACCTCGCCCAGCGGTTTCCCATCGCGATCGCAGCGGGGTAATGCTGCCAGCATTTTGGGGACACTTGCCACGGGGACCTACTTTGTTTAACTTTCCTTTTTTATTTACTTTTAGTTTAATTTTATTTCTTAGTTACTGTCATAATTTTTCTTTTTTTTTTTTCTTTTGTTCAATAAATACTCTTTCGTCAAGAAAAGTAAGTACTTAATCGAATTACCAAATGCCAAAAAATCACAACTGTGTTTACATGACAGCTATTCAATCTACTAATCCATTGATTGAGCACTCAAGCCCAAAAGCATTTGTGACGAAGACCAGCTTACAACATAAAAACTGATAAAGTCAATGATTTGAAACACCTTGAGGCAAACACCCACAAGTCCATTTGAGCCCTTTTGAGCCTATTGTACGAATAATTGACTTAACAATTGTAAGCCTGGTTTGACGAAGGATTTGTTTTATAGAGTTTTTATTTAACTTACTTATGTGTTAGTTGTTTTATGTTTGGATGTTTTGTCAGTCATTGATTTTTGTTTGGCAATCCGTGACGCCTGTAGTATTAATTTAGAATACTGCAACCTTTTTTAATCAAAAAAATTAAACACATGTAGGTAGATAATATGATTCTGAGGTGGAGGTATTTTAATTGAGAAGGTTAACTATAAAAAGTTGTGAAATGGATATTTTTGTGTTAAATATTTTTAGCAAAAATACAGGGTGTATCTGTGGACATTGGTAGACCACGTGGTCTACCAACCATTATGAACAAGATTTGTTCTCTAGAAATTAGTCAGAATAATTTTTCGACTCCCCATACAAAATGATCAAGTCACGTGACCGACTTTGTATCAGAAGTAGATTTTTTTTTATCCGAATTTCCAAAAGTCATAGAACAAATGTTGTTCAGAATAGGTTGATAGAACACGTGGTTAAGGTGACGGGTAGGGCACATTAGCGACGCCAATGGATTTTAATTTTTATCTACTAAACGGATCTAGGCAAACACTTATACTATTTATTAAATAACCATGCACAGATGTTGGTCCGTTTTTGTACGCGAAAAATTAATTACCGCCAAAAGCGGCCACTTTTAGCGTGAATCAATTTTTCGCGTACAAAACGGACCAACATCTGTGCATGGTTATTTAATAAATAGTATAAGTGTTTGCCGAGAGGTTGTAATCCCGAAGTTGTTTAAAATATATCCGGTTTAGTAGCTAACAATTAAAAACGAATGGTGTAGCTAGTTAGGGCTACCCGTCGCCTTAAAGGGATGTAAATGGTCACAGTCAGATACACCCTGTATAATAGTTTACCAACAGTTCCAAAATAGTTCGTATTCTGCTTTATCTTCTTAGCAGAAATCGATATACCAAATCAGTGAAGTACGGATTCATCAACCTATTTGACATGAAAAGTAGATATTCCGTAGGCATATAATATAATTAAGGGGGCACTTTTGAAGTACGAACAATAATGACAATTTTATTGTGATGGTGGGGGCCTGGTAATCTGTAACACAGGATCGCCTAATACGGATACCAGTCTCTCACAATATAGTTATGTAAAAAGTGCATAAGTATTTCTTTTTCTCATAATATTGTCACTTGTAATATTTTAGCTGTATTGTGAAAGAGAAATGAATAAATATTTATTATTATTATTATTATTTATTGGCCGTGTGGTTCCCGGCAGAGTAGAATAGGCCACCCTCACTCTTACCGAGGTGTCGTAAAAGGCGACTAAGGTAAAGCTGCTGGCATGATCATCAGCACCCAGAGAAGGAAAACTCTGCATTTATATCTAAACCCTCGCCAACCCGTCTGCCAAGCGTGGTGAGTATGGCAATTACCCCTCATGTGATTGAGGGAGGCCCGTGCCCCAGCAGTGGGGACTTAAATGGGCTGATGATGATTGTCAATAATTTAAATTTCTAAGATCCGATTTTTTTTATGTTTTGACAAGTTTCTTATTGTATTATGATTGATCTGTATCCTTCATGTATCACTAGCTTTAAAATGAAAACAAAAGAACCGATTGGCCATCCCCTCGTTTCACAAGACAATTGTATTTATGCCAACCACTCTCTCGGTTCAATGCCTCAATGGGTATTTTCTAAATCAGCGGGAGTGACGTTTCACGTCAAAGTGACAGTTGAGTCTGTTAATACCGGTCTCAATGGCTCGGGATAATTTGCTTTTGTAGTATAATGCGATTTCGAGTACGATTTGTTATGACAAAAGCCCTGCTGATGTTCTGGGAAGTGCTATTGGTGAGAGGGTAACAGTGCTCGATTACTGTCTCTGGTACTACGAGAATTGGGTATCTGGTACTACAACCTTAGGGTCTAAACTAAAAGTAGTAACGAGAATTAGAATTTAGGGTCTAAACTAAAAGAAAAACACGTAACTTCATTATATAACAGTGATTAACTGATTAATGCAGTTTGTATGGTAAGGCGATTTCATTTTGAGTCGAGATTTTTTTTAAACCAGTTAAAAACACAGTAGTAGTAGTAGTATAGGTAACGTTTTCTGCTACTCGAGTGAAATACGAAGATCAGAATATGTGTTCTTAAGAACAAAGTTTTAATCAATTAGTCGAGGCCTCAATGCATTTGGCTCAGGAATGTTTGTGTCAATTTGACAACTGGCAGTTGAGATCGGCATTGTCCCGTGATTGGTGCATTGTGCGCAGGCGCAGGGTGCCAACTGTCAAGCACAACACGGACTGTTGGAGACAAAGGGATCAATGCTTTGTAAGAATTAGCTCTTGTTAGAGGTGGTAAGTAAGAAATTTCATTTTTTGAGTTTGAATGTAGACTCCTTCTTCTATTTTATTAGTTGACTTATTATCATCAGCCAATTTTTAAAATGGTCTTCTTCTATTTATTTGTATGAATAAGTTTTACTTTAGGACTATTCACCGGAAAAAATACTCTTTTGGTTTTTACCAACACAATAAAAAAACAACAACTTATCTTTCATACATTTGTGTGTTTTTTTATATTTGATTGCTAATCTTTTTGAGCCACCATCGCTCAAAATATGATGAATTAATTATTGCGATTTTTTATGTCATAGGTAGCACACGAGCTGATCACCTGATGGTAAGCGATTGCCGCCGCCCATGGACATCCACGACACCAGTAGAGTCACAAGTGCGCTCCAACCTTTAAACTCCTCTTTTCCCCGTATCCTAACTCACGCAGCGAAACACAGCACAGTGCTGCTTCACGCTGGTTTTCGGTCGAGCCGGCCCATTGATGCCTAAGCGTGGCACTTCCACGTGGCTCCCCATTATTGCAATGAAAGTGTAAATCTACTTGAAAATCGATTCATTGTTGATAGTTGTAACTGTTTTAAAAAAATCAAGTAAGTACTTAATCGAATTACCAAATGCCAAAAAATACAACTGTGTTTACATGACAGCCATTCAAATCCTAATCCATTGGTTGAGCACTCAAGCCCAAAAGCATTTGTGACGAAGACCAGCTTACAACATAAAAACTGATAAAGTCAATGATTTCAACACCTTGAGGCAAACACCCACAAGTCCATAAAAAAAACAACAACTTATCTTTCATACATTTGCGTGTTTTTTTAATATTTGATTGCTAATCTTTTTATCGATGTAGGAATCTCACTCTCGGTAACCGCCGCTCATAGACATCAACAATGCCGGAGCACAGTCATGCCGCTGCCTACTGTGAAAGAACAACTCTTTTCAAACCTCGTTTAAAAAAGGACATGTCGTTTATCAAATAAAGGCGACATACCTATATTTTTTCTAATTCATTTAGACTCAATTATGCTTCTGCCTTCATAGAGTAGGTACTGTGGCTTCACTGAAGATTAAAATCAAGGCTCTATACAAGAAGCTCAATTCCCATCTTATCATGATTTATGTAACATAGGAGAATTCAGCTCATCTCGGTCAATAAAAGATAAAGATAAAAAAATCTTTATTCAATTTAGGTCCACACAGAATAACTTATGAATGTCAAAACAGTACATATTATCTACCGCTGGTTTGGAAGTCGATTTCCACTGAGAAGACACCAGCAAGAAACTCAGTAGTTACTCTTTTCAAATATTGATGATGTTACAGAGTTTGAATTGAGAAGAGACAAAAAAAAAACAATTATGAAAGTTAATAGACTACTATGAATAACAACTCAAAAGATAAATCAATTAACATGGCCAAGAATCCTTATCATTTAAATAGTCTTGTACACTATAGTAACCTTTCTTCATTAGGCAGGTTTTAATATGAGACTTAAACTTATCCAGTGATAGGTTAATGACATTTTGTGGTAGCTTATTAAATATCTTAATACTTAAGCCAACAAACGAATTACCGATTTTATGAAATCTGAGGACCGGGACGGCAAGCCTATGTTTATTTCTGGTGTTAAGACTATGACCATCGTATATCTACATAATATATAAAATATGTAAAAATTAAACGAAACTACTGAATATTCATTGAAATTGTCCTTACACCATTTCGTTCCGAGCCCTACCACCTACACAGCTTCAAAAATTACCCAATAAAATCGGATTTTGCACGCTGCAAAGCACTCGAAATGCAGACAATGAGAAGTCAATCATTTTCGCATTACACATCCAAAGAAAAAAACCTCAATAGCGGACAAATTTCAAGCTCAAAATGACGGATCTGACATGGAAATAAAAAGGTGGGTAAATGAGTTATCAGGTGTTTTGGATCGATGAGTCGATCGTGGGATCGATGTGGCCAATTTTGAATTGGATTCGGTTTTGAGTTTGAGATCTTTGTTCCTTTGGTTAACCCGTAATAAAATTGTCAGTTGAGACATCATACTGTTTATTTGTTAAAGCGTACGAGAGTGAAGAGCGAGTTCGGAGGATCGATCATGTTGGATTTGATCGACATTCGGAAAGAACAAAACATATGGAAAAGTCACATAAGATGTAGACTTTAAATAACAAATACCATATGTAAAACTATGAGTCATAGATAAACGTTTTTCACCGTGGGAGAGCCACGCTTCGGCATAAATGGGCCGGCTCGACCGAAGTACCACGGCCTCACAGAAAACCGGCGTGAAGCAGCGTCTCTGCTGTGTATCGCTGGGCACCGGAGGCCCAATCCGAGGGAAAGGTAGGCAGCGCACTTGTGACTCCACTGGTATTGTGGGTGTTAATGGGTGTGACCATCGTTTACATATCAGGTGATCCGTAAATACCATAGACTAAATTAGTCCAATAATACTTCGATTATGATTAAAAAGACTTCGACTATTCTTATGTAAATACGAGTAGGTAGGGGTATTTTATGCATAAATTAATAGATTCACTAAAATGCAATCAATTTGACTGTCATTCAATATTCGAAGCAATTTATCTAGTTACGACTAATTATTATATTTGAACACTAAGCTCATTTGATATGAGTCGACGTGCCAAGTATGAGTCTTTCGGTTTGTGAAAGGACAATGGTGTCTGCTATGCATTTGAATGGTGTTTGATTACACAAAATGATCATATAGTGTTCATAACACACCATAATCATCAGTTAATCACACACTTTAACACACTAGCGTATTACGTAACTCTTACCTAATTAGATTACACTTTGTATACCTTGATGTATGTGCTGTAATGTGATCTAAATAAGGCCGCACCATTTCTCATGGCACATTAGCAGATTATCGACTGTCGATAATATCGATAAAAAACGCATTAGTACAACATGTGAAGGTACCTGAATTCGTGGGAGTAAAGTTGCCTCTGTTTTGCTGACTGTTATAGGCTCAAGGATATGGCAGACTTTGTAGGTATAATGAGTTATATTTATTGAAAATAAGCAAAAGATAGTTTAGTGGTTTAAGTACCGGGCCGTGATCACGGGATCCTGGGTTCGA
The DNA here is from genome assembly GCA_019059595.1 of Marasmia exigua. NCBI lineage: Eukaryota > Metazoa > Arthropoda > Insecta > Lepidoptera > Crambidae > Marasmia > Marasmia exigua. The sequence goes on from CM032484.1 coordinate 12,210,632, forward strand.
TTCCCAGGTCGAGCAAAAAGTATGTTTCGAATTTTTCAAACATCGCTTGGGTTTGTGATCACCAATCCGCATAAGGCAAGCGTGGTGATTAAGCCTAATCCCATCGTAGTAGCGGTAACTTGATTTCTATGATGAAGGCTCTTGCCCTGCAGTGGTACAGTATATAGGCTGATGTGTGACTTTAATAATCAAAAGATGCACAAAATATTAAGTACAAAACAAGAGTCATTCGTTCTTTTTGTCTTAGTTGGTTGCAGTTGTTTGTATCTATGTGCTTATGTCTCATAGATACAAACAACTGACACACAGCTCTCATGAAGAAAAACATCTTTAGGAAAGCTAAATTTTTCGGAGAGTTTCTCAAACTGTAAATATAATTCTCACAACATCGCATACGTTGACCTGACTCCGTACTAAGTAGCTTAAGCACTTGTGTTACAGATATCAGACAACAGAGGAACACAAATATATACTTAAATACATATATTACACCCAGACACCGAACAAACACAAGTGTTCATCGCACGAATGTTTGTCCAGGGTGGGGATCGAACCCACGACCTTTGGCGTAAGAGGCAGGGTCACTACCAATTGCGCCATCCGGTCAGTCGATCTAATATCTATAAATAAATAAATATTTCATAACAACACATACATTGATCTGACTCCGAGATAGGTAGCTTAAGCACCTGTGTTACGGATGTCGGAACCAACAGCGACATTACAAAATATACATTTAATACTTTTCTTTTGTAAATACATAGGTACTTATAATATATAGAAAACACACAGACCAATACAAATAGACATGTTCATGCACACAAATGTTTGTAGGTACTATAAACCATAATAGTGCAGATAACGATTGAACGAATTGGTCTAGTGTAAGGGTTGCGAAAGTCAGACGGCATTCGCTTCATTGTGATTAATAGACACCCAAATCTGACTACCCAAATCCTGGATCATGTTCCGAGCATGCTCCGGGCTCGAAACAACAACTTTAAACGTAGGTAACCGGGAATTGTATGCTAAAATGATGATGTTGATGAACAGAAATATCCACGCAATATGAAGAACAGAAGCAAAAATTACTCACGTAGTTGTTAAGGTTTATTGAACAAAAGACCAAAAACATAAGAAAATTAAGACTGGTCTCCTACAACAGGTTGATATATCCGTCCCATTTTTTTTTTCTTCTCGCTGGGGAATGCCGCCGGCCCGTAGTGCAATGGCCGACGTCGCCGCCTAGTGGCGGCGCCTTATGCATACCCTCCTGCTGGGGAGCAGGAGGGTTATGTCGGGCTCTCCTCTGGCGGGGGCTTCTCCTAACGAGAAGCCGGCCAGAGGCATACCGACTAAACCCCAGCGGTTTTCCCTCATCGCCCTTAAATGGGAAGGCGTCGTGGGCTGTAGGACGAACCTATTACCCATACGGGCGCCACGACCCTCCCCGGGCGGTGCCCGCCTACACGGCGGGCCAGGCGGTTCCTCCCCCGGCTTGCTGGCCGGGAGAGGGGGTAGGGACGGCCGGGAAAACTGAGCCGTCCCTACCGGGCTGCTGCTGAGGGAGCCTGTGCAATGCCGGCGCTGGTGACCCCCCACCATGCGCCAGCGGGCTCCCTCTGCGGAGAGGAGCGAGACGCGCATCTGTTCGGCGTCTCCTACCCCTCCTTGCCCTTCGGAGCGCGGGAGCGAGAGGATTTGCTTCGCGCTCGCGCTCCGCCGCCTCCTTCGCTGCCATTACGTGCTCGCAATAGTCAGCGAAGGCGTTCCAGGCCACCTCGCTCACTAGCATAGCTCTCACTATGCTAGGGAGCGAGAGGTCCTGGCCGACCTTCGCGACCAGCGCATCACGCTGCCGAGACCACGACACACACTCCGTCAGGGTGTGGTGTGCCGTGTCCTCGACAGCGCCGCACGCATGGCAGGAAGGCGTCTCCTCCCGTTTGATTAGGTGCAGGTAGTGACCGAAACAACCGTGCCCGGTCATTACCTGCGCCATTCGGAAGGAGACGTTGCCGTGGTGACGCTCAAGCCACAGGTCCAGAACCGGGGCGAGCGCGTCGAGGGTCCTACGGCCGTACGGAGCGGTGGTGAGATAGTCGGACCACCGCCTCAGGAGGCTCTTCTGAGCCCTCCTCCGTACGGCTTCCCTTCTCGACGGGGCAGAGGCGTTCCCCCTCTGCCCTACTGACCACCATTTTCTTGTAAACGGTGGTCAGCACCACGGCTTCTAACTCCCATGGAGGGGTCCCAGCGAGCAAGCAGGCCGCGTCAAATCCTACCGTCCGGTAGGTTCGAGCGACCCGCTGTGCCATCACCCGCTGAGGCCCCCGCAGGAGGGGAGTGTTGTCCCGTCCTGCCAGGGAGTCAGCCCAGACTGGCGCTCCGTAGAGCGCCATGGAACGCAGGATGCCGGCGTAAAGACGCCGGCACCTCGAGCCTGGGCCTCCCAGGTTGGGCAGCATCCACGTCAGCGTGTCTGCTGCCTTTAGGAGTCGCGGTTGTAGCCCGCGAAAATGCGGGCCAAACTTCCACCGCGAGTCCAAGGTGAGGCCGAGATAGCGCATCTCGGCCTTCACCTCAACCTGGTGTCCCCCCACAGTGATAAGCGCACCGTGGGGAAACGGTTCCCGAGGCCCTTTAGGAAAGTAAAGGGCCTCGGTTTTCTCCAGCGCCACCTCGAGCCCAAGGAGGCGCATTCGGGATACGACTAGGTCGCCGCCGTGGGACGCCACGCGAGCAGCGTCCCTGTACGTTGACCCCCGGGAAGTGACTAAGGTGTCATCTGCATAGCAGATGACACTCATTCCCGGGAGGAGTACACCGCGGAGGACCCAGTCGTACCCGATATTCCACAGGAGTGGTCCGAGGACCGACCCCTGTGGAACGCCTAGCTCGACCGGGCGGCGCTGGATCTCCCCATCCCGGTCCGCATACATGACCTCCCTCCCCTCGAGGTAGTTCTCGATGAGGAGTTTGAGGTACTGGGGCACTCGGAAATGTTCGAGTGCCTCCAGTATGACCGGGTGGGGGAGCGTATTGAACGCATTTCGGATGTCGTAGCTGACAGCTACGACACCCTGGCTGCGTCGAGCAGCCTGGCGGGTCTCGTCCCGCAGGCGGGTCAGGGCGTCGACAGGTGGACCGCCCCGACCTAAATCCGTACTGGGCCCCGGACAAATCCGGCCCAGTAGTCGCCATGTGCTCGACGAGGCGGGAAGCGATGATCTTCTCAAACAGCTTCCCTACCTCGTCGAGCAGGACGATCGGTCTGTAGGCCGACGGAGAGTCCGCCGGCCGACCCGCTTTTTGAAGCAGGACCAATTGGCCCTGCTTCCAGATTCTCGGGAACCTCCCGACCGCCATACAGCGGTCGAAGAGGTCCCGGAATCTCCCCTCCATCTCCCCGATGGCGATGGCGATGACTCTCGCCGGGACGCCATCGGGGCCGGGGGCGGTCCTCTTGGCGCGGAGTTTCAACTCTGCCGCGCCAAATTCCTCCGTGGAGATTGGGAGTGGCCCTACGTCCACGGGGGGGACCGCCCACGCAGGCGGGCGCATCCTGGGAGGGACGAAGTTGGTGCGGACAGGAAAAAGCGTCCGCACCACTCTCTCCAGGAGCTGAGGCTGGAGAGTCTCCGTGACCGGGGGGCCTATGGGGCGCAGTTTATTCCGCGCCGCCTTATAGGGCCTCCCCCAGGGGTCACGGTCGAGACTCTCCAGCATCTCGTCTCTCGCCGCGTCCTTGGCCCTGCCCACCTCATATTTGAGTGACCCTCTCGCCTGGCGGTATGCCTGGTAGAGGCGGTCCTCTAGGGCAGGGTCCCGCCTGCGCCTCCTCCTCGCCCGTTGGAAGGCCCTATGGGCCGCACGACATGCGGCCCTGAGGGCCTCTAGGTCCGCCGACCACCAATAAACAGCGCGGCGGGGAACCGGGCGGCGTGACCGAGGCATGCACGCGTTACATACCTCGGTCAGACTGGTGCGGAGGGCGGACGCAGAGAGGTCCACGTCATCCTCGCCCAGGACTGGGTAACACCAGTCCTGGACGAAGGCGGCCTCCTTGGCCCTCTCTCTGTCCAGCTTGGTGACAGCCCACCTGGGGAAGGGAGAGGGCCGCCTCCTGGCCGCCTGGGTGGACGCCGACGAGTTTCGGACCACAAACTTGATGTGTTTATGGTCCGAAAGGGTTTCCCCTGGATCCACCTCCCACACCGTCGTGCGCGCCGCAATGGATGGGGTGGCGAACGTTACGTCGACCACTGACCCTCCATTGTGTCGCACGCACGTGTGTGTCGTGCCCCGGTTTAGCGTGTGGAGACCGATCGTTGTCACCCACTCCCTCAGGGCACGACCACGCGCGTCAGTGGCCGGATTCCCCCAGGCCGGCGACTTGGCGTTCAGGTCCCCGGCGATGATAATAGGGCGCGGTGCCAAACGGCCCAAAACCGCGCCCAGAGCCGCCAGGAACCCTTCGAACTCGAAGAGAGGCCGGGAAGGGGAGAAATATACTGCAACGACGGCGATATTCTCCCCCCCGGCCACGACGTACCCCGACCCCCTCTCAACGAGGGAGAGCGGGGGAAAAGGGGACGACGGCCGCTGAAAAATAGCGGCCACGCCATCCCTGTCGCCAAGCCAACCGTCCGGGATACGGTATGGCTCGGCGACCACGGCGGTGTCCACCTGCCACTCGGCCAGACGCTGGTAAAACAGGTCCTGGGCCGAGCGGCAGTGGTTGAGGTTTGTTTGGAGGAAGGTGCGGTGTCCCAGGTCCATTATGATTCCGCACCCTCCTCCATACACTCAACCACGGGAGGCTCCGTGGGAGCCTCTGTGTTGGCCTCTGTCGCTGGCCGTGCAGGCGGCGGCGGTGGTCTGCCCGTCTTAGGAGGAGGACGACAGTTCTTCCCCCTCATTATGTGCCCTGCTGGCCTGCCGCTTGCGGCACAAACGGCGCAGTGAGGCACTTTCTCCTGGCAGTCCGCCCTGGCGTGTCCCTCCTTGCCGCACCGGACGCATAGCGCCGAGCGGTCGATTGAGGGACAGAGGGCCCGCGTGTGGCCGGTGCCGAGGCACCGGAAGCACCGGAGGGGCTCGTCTTCCAGAGCCCGCACCCCCGCCGATGTCCAGCCGACTAAAAGTCGGCCGGCGGCCAACACCACCTTGGCAGCGGTGGTGGGGCAGTGGACTCGGATTCGGCCCATTCCCCACCGGCCCCGGTGAAGCTCCCCGTACTTAATGGTCGACGGCTCGCAGCCGCCAACCTCCGCCACCCTGTTGATCACTTCTTCCTTGACGACAGAGTCGTCAAGGTCTGTGATGAGCAGGGTGGCGCGCCTCACTGGGCGAGACACGACTGCCGTCCCTGCCACCGCCTCGCGGAGCTTCGCAGCGAACGTGTCCGCGAGTGCTCCGCTTTGCGTGCCAGGGAGCTCGAATTTACGAGCTCCCGTCACTGTGTGGCGGCAGCGCATTGGGGGAATGCCGAGGGACGAGGCGCCTCCTATCGCCTGTCTGGCCTTCACCAGGACGGACTCATACGTCTCGCCCTTTTCAATGCCCTCCGCCGTCAGCGTCACCACGACCGCAGACGACCTCGGCACAACTATTTTCTTGGCCGGCGGAGTCGAAGTTGGGGAGGACTTCTTCTTCCTCCCCTTTTTGTTTTTGTTGGGCCTCTTGCCCCCAGTGAGGCCCACAGCTTCCTGCGCGGTAGGCGCCTCCGCGGTGCCACCAGTAGTGGCTGGGGCTGCTCTCATTCTTTTTGTTCGGCGGCCCACCGTTTGCCACCCGTCGTTGGCTACAGTAGTGGAGGGTAGGAGGAGATCCTCGCGCGGCCGACGGGTATTTGAGGAGGATGCCGCAGGCTCCTCATCGGCTATAGTAGGAGGCGCCGACGTTGGGGGCCTCACATTTTCACTGTAGGCGCATCGCCCCGGCTGCGGTGGCCGCAGCGAAAGTTTTGGCCCGCGTCACCGGGCCGGACGAGGTGGTGGATGTCAACGTCCTGGTTGACGACTTGCCCACTCCCTTGCCCTTCGCAGAAGGAGGGGGGGGAGGGGGCATTAGGACCTCCGGGCGGATCTCGGCGGCGGCGGCTCTGCGCCTGTCCGCTTCTAAAGGCGGCCTTATTATTGGGGCCGGGAGGAGGCGGTCCTCCAGGCCAGCGATGGCAGCGCGGGTAAAGTTGCGCTGCTCCATCGTGTGCTCCCTTAGGAGCTCCGCCAAAAGTGGCCTGAGTATTTCCTCCAGGGGGGGTTGTTCCTGTGAGGTGGGCCTGGGGGCAGGTCGGCTTGGCTTCCCTCTGCTGGTGGAGGGAGCAGTGACCAGGGGGGCAGCGGAGGCTGTGGGAGCGGCCTGAGGAGGAAGTAGGCCAGCCCTCAGCCTGGCCAGTTCTTTGCGAGTTTCGCATAGTTCCTCCTCAAGGCGGCGAACAGTTGCCTGCAGGGCGGTGGTCTCGTCCGAGACACTTCGCTTGGCCAGCTCGCTCGCCGCCTCCAGCATGGCCTGTGCATGGCCTTTTAGAGCCTTCTGGCAGGTCCCTTTCAAGCTGCCAGATTTGTTGGTGACGGAAATGATGCCCGCCAAGTCCAGTTGGAGGAACTCCTGGAGCTCCTCCACCGTCATCCTCTCATATTGGACGTGGGAGGTACCATATCCGTATTTGATGGTGGCCTGTCTCCTCCTGTCCTCGGCCGCCGAAATTTCAGCATCCAGCTCGGCCGCCGCCCGCTCGCGCTCCTCCTGGCGCTGAGCGGCCTTTTCGGCCTTTCTAGACGCTTGGAGGCCCACGTACGCACCCGTAGTGATGGGCCTTCCAGCTCCCGCCGCCTTTCTGGCAGCGCCCTTCCTTTTCGCATCCGGGCTGGAGTCGGACGATCGCTTCGCGACCGCCCGCTTGGACCCAGCCCGGAGATACTTAGAAAAGTCCACGGTGCTGGCAGCGGAATCGGTGTCGGACTCGCTCACTGATTCCGCATCCGTTGCCAGCGCGTGGAACCTTCCGCCGATTGGCGCTGCTGGTGGTGTTGGTGTTGGCGGTGGTGTCGACTTAGCCTGGTCAGCAGCCGCCTTCGCTGACCTAAGCCGGGTGAGCACCACCGCCTGCACTCTCTCCACGTTGGTTGGGGTTTCTTCCCTTTTTTAGGGTCCCCTTTTTGCAGGATCAGAGAACCTCTCGATCCTGTTGCCGAATCATATTCGGAGGCGGAGACGTCGGATTCGGCCGAAATCTCCACCTCCAACACGCCGGAGTCCACGACGGGCTCCGGAGCCACAAAACGTGCGTCCGAGGACGCGCCAGAGTCGTTCAGAGGGGTGCGCACCATCTGGGTGCGCTTCCCCCCCGCCAGTTTGTCGGAAACCAAATCGTTGGAGCGATCGGTGTCCAGAGAAGAATAGCCAAAGTCGTTTGTTGAAAGGTCCGGTTTTTTGAGGGTTTTATTTGCAGTGTTCATATCCATAAGAATCCCACGAGTAGTCTCTGAAGGAAAGTCCACCGCAGCAGAGCAGGATTACTGCGGTAAGCCAGATACGCCAGAGGGTTGGCAGTTCCCCCTGGGAGGGCCGCTAATGGGCTGGGTACCTCCCCAGCCACCCGAAGGCGACCGACGCCGCGCGAGGCCCCGAATGGGGCGCCCCAACGTCGGTCCTTTGAGGTTTTTTATCGAGGTTGTCTCCTCTCAGGCCGGCCAATTAAGGCAAGCCTGCTCCCTACCACTGAGCCCCTTTCGAAGCCCAGTGCGCTAGCAGGTTAACCCTCCCCGACAGGCACGCCGACCCGCCGGTTTGGGGTGATTTTTTATAGAGGTTTTCTTCCTCGCAGTCCACTCTCAGTGAGCGGACTCCCGGCCTCCTCTCAATGAGGAGATTACGGTGTACTGGGTGATTTTTTATAGAGGTTTTCTTCCTCGCAGTCCACTCTCAGTGAGTGGACCCCCGGCCCCCTCTCAGTGAGGAGGTTACGGTGTGCCGCTTTTGGTCCGCGCCGGCCGAAGCCGGTACCTCCCATATCTGGAAGGCGTTCCCCTATCCGCCACCGGGGGACGCGTCCGATAGCTGAGCGGAATCGGCCGACTCGAGGTGCAATGAGCCGACCAACAGCCACGGATGATATATCCGTCCCATACCACAACTCCAGGCATCCTTCTAGAAATCTTTTTAGTTTGCCTCATTGTAGAACCAACCTGGGTAGGTGTGCTCCTTTATACCGGTGTATGCGCTCATATAATGACATAAAGGATCATAACATAGATATTTTTCAGGATTTCATCCATACATATAAGCGGAAGTGTAATGATAAGCTGAATGATTGTGAGTTGTAGATAAAAATTAATACTTAGTAGATGATTTACCTAATATAACTATATTTTAGTCGTAATTGAGTTCAACAATGCTGTATTTACCTATAATAGGCATATCTTTTAGTTAAGGCATCCTTGTATTGTGTGTGCAAACTGATATATTGTTGGTAAATCTTTATCAATAAATAAATAAATAAGACAATGACTGAGACATAAAAATAAACTAATAGTAAATAAAAAGGAGAGTTAAAACAAAGTATGTTCCCGTGGCAGTGTCCCCAAAATGCTGGCAGCATTACCCCACTGGATCGCGATGGAAATTGACTGGACGAGGTAGCTGCCAGCCTTTGGCTCTCCCGTGACTTCGACTAGACGCTTAGTTAGCTAAGTCAAGGAGAGCGTCGAAACCCCACGGGCCCAGTGTTTCAACACCAAAAGCCAAAGTGGTAGGTTCCAGATAGTTGCCTATACTTTGTATCTTTCAGTCATCATCATCGTCATCGTCAGCCCATTTATGTCCCCACTGCTGGGGCACGGGCCTCCCTCAATCACATGAGGGGTAATTGCCATACTCACCACGCTTGGCAGACGGGTTGGCGAGGGTTTTGATATAAATGCAGAGTTTTCCTTCTCTGGGTGCTGATGATCATGCCAGCAGCTTTACCTTAGTCGCCTTTTACGACACCTCGGTAAGAGTGAGGGTGGCCTATTCTACTCTGCCGGGGACCACACGGCAGCTTTCAGTCTCTCTGCCGTAATGTCATACTATCGTGCGCTTACTCTTTTTCTCGTCAACTTTATCTAAAAAACTAGTTTCTACGAAAACAAAAACTGTATAAATCATCCCTATATTTATACAGAAAATAGTATAAACACCCAATTACGAGCGCAAAAGCGTTCTAAGTGGGATTGATTAGTGAAAAATTAACTGTTAATGCCATACAAAGTGCGGGGACAATGAATGGCGGCAAAAAGTATGGAACAATTACAATGCAGTGAATAGTGGCAATTATACACGAGCGACGTGGGAGCAACCGTTACGTGACGATAGGGCGTCCATAGATTCAGGCACTATTCGGATAAAGTAAAGTGGGTGAGGATACCGGGAGACAAAGGGACAAGGGACTTTATTATTACAAGAATAAGATAATGAATGGGAGGTCGTCTCATGTTACTAATAAGCTGTTAAAATTAAAATTCTCCTAATAGATAAAATACGTGTGTGTTATGTGATATGTGGCAGACGAGCAGACGGATCACCAAATGGTAAGCGATTGCTGCCGCCCGCGACATCAGTGGAGTCACAATGATTGGAATTAGTAGTTATATTAAAATGTATCATCAATATCAACCATTTACATTACTAACGGAAAATCCGTAGAGCCACGCTTTGGCATGAATGGGCCGGTTCGACCGGAATGATACCACTGCCTCATAGAAAACCGGTGTGAAGCATTACTGAGCTGTATTACGCTAGGTGAGTGAGGGTACCGGAGGTCTTATCCGGGGGCAAGAGGGGTTTAAAGGTTGGCAGCGCACTTGTGACTCCACTGGTGTCGCGGGTGTCCATGGGCGGCGGCAATCGCTTACCATCAGGTGATCCGTCTGCTCGTCTGCAACCTATTATATAAAAAAAATAAGACGGGTATGAACATGAAATGTATTTTGAGATACAATATTTTGTACTTACATATTTTGCTTGACGTGTCGGCTACGTTACAGCAGCCAACACACGGACTCTAAGAGTCCTTGTTTTAATTAATTAACGTTACGAGTACATTGCTTTAAATCAACAAACAAATTAAAAATCGAATGGCAAAATGGTTCTGCCGGTGCTGGGCCTGCTCAGCATCGGAGCTAACCCTCTAACGTAAAACATATTTAGGATAAGTATTATTGTGTTGCCTTGTTCATAACTTGGGTTATTTTATTCATCATCATCATCATTTCAGCCAATAGACGTCCACTGCTAGACATAGGCCTCCCCCAATGTACTCTACACAGACCGGTCCTGTGCCGCCCCCATCCAATGGATTCCCGCGATCTTCACCAGATCGTCGGTCCACCTTGTGGGGGGCCTGCCACGGCTGCGACTTCCTGTACGTGGCCTCCATTCGAGGACCTTTCCGCCCCAACGGCCGTCGTTTCTCCACGCTATGTGCCCTGCCCATTGCCACTTGAGGCATGCAATCCTTTGGGCTATGTCTGTGACCTTAGTTCTCCTGTGGATCTCATCATATCTGATAATTATTTTATTGGTTATTTTATTGGTTTGTCATAATATTGTTATATATTGCTAGTGCGACAAACCTAATTCAAATATTGTTTCTTTTTATGTACACATTATTTTTAATTTTTCTTACTTTGTTTATTCACCATTGTAATGTGTTGCGTGTATGTTATAAATAATAATAATTCTCACAACATCTCATAGGTTGACCTGATTCCGTACTAAGTAGCTTAAGCACTTGTGTTACAGATATCAGACAACAGAGGAACACAAATATATTCTTAAATACATATATTACACCCAGACACTGAACAAACACAAGTGTTCATCACACGAATGTTTGTCCAAGGTGGGGATCGAACCCACGACCTTTGACGTAAGAGGCAGGGTCACTACCAATCGCGCCATCCGGTCAGTCATAAATAAAAATAAGATAAATGAATAACTTATGCACATGATCGCAGACGGGTCAACATAATCTATGACTGCGTTTGGGATTAATTTCTGTTAGCTTGTAAGGTGTCTGAATAATAAATAAATATATAAATAAATAAATGACCACATCATAATCTGTGTGTGTGGTATGTGTTGCCATTGCTGGACATAGGCCTCTCCCAATGTTCTCCAAATGTTCGCCCGCATCCAAAGGATTCCCGCAACCTTCACCAGATCGTCGGTCCACCTTTCCGTTCCAACGGCCGTCTGTTCTTCTCGCTATGTGCCCTGCCCATTGCCACTTGAGGCATGCAATCCTTCACCATTGTCATTCAACACATCATCATCATCATCAGCAACCCACACTCGTCCACTGCTGGACATAGGTCTCCCCTAATGCACGCCACTGCTCCCGATTTTCGGCCACTCTCATCCAGCCCACACCAGCCAGCTTTCGAATGTCATCATCCCATCTTGTCGCAGGGCGTCCTACACTACGCTTACCGAGTCGCGGTCTCCACTCAAGGACTTTACGGCCCCAACGGCTGTCAGTTCTGCGGCTAATATGACCAGCCCACTGCCACTTCAGTTTGCTAATTCGGTGGGCTATGTCGGTGACTCTGGTTCTCTGTCGGATTACATCATTTCTGATGCGGTCCTTCAGAGATACTCCGAGCATAGCCCTTTCCATAGCTCTTTGAGCGACTTTGAACCGGTGGACTAGTCCAGCCGTGAGTGTCCACGTCAACACAAGATTACCGCATTATCTTGCTTTTCCATGCTTTATGGTCACCCTGGTTGCATTAATGGCTTGTTAAATGAGAATGCAATTACGGACCACCCAGCACCTTACGATTGATGGCACTTCATTGCCTGAACTAGCCTAATTCACTCATTCACAGTTTCGAAGAATTCGGTCACCTTTAGATAATAAATACCAATATATAAATCAATAAATCGTATTTATTCATAAAACTTAATTAAATATGGTAATTGTTTCGGTGGTATTAATCATCATTTCCGTAGCGCAAAAAAAAATATGAGTGCTATTAAGAAATATAGAGAACTAGTGGCCCGCCCTCATTTTCGGGACTTCGTTTGTACAGTGAGTGTGTGAGTGAAAGCTACCGAGAATACATAAGGACTTTATTCAAATACGTTCAATAAACCTTTGTTAGCTAAAAAGGTGTTATAGAGCAGTTTTGATGTATGAAACAAAAATGTTAAAATTTTCTAATACTAAATGAAAACTGCTGTATAAAATCGTTACAGTTAATACTCCTCCAACCGATTACGACTACGGCGGCCAATCTCAACGATCAGCCATGTACGCAGGATATATGATAGTGCTCAAGTGTGTGCGCAAACACAAGTGCACTCTCTATTCTCTTAACCTCATATTCCTATGGGACACTGCTGAAGCACGACCGGAGCAGGATCGGGTGCAGGGCAGCTTACGTGCTTTCAGAGGCACGGGGGTACAAGACCGCCAATTTCCAGACACCAGGCTGCCACTAAGAATTTCTTACCGAAAACCTAGGTAAAATTTTTTTGCCCGACCCGGGAATCGAACCGGGGACCTCTTGCGCAACCGTCGTTTAAAAGTGCGACTTACTAACGACTGCGCCACCGAGGCAGTCACCAAATCATACACCAAATGTTCGAAAAAGAATGAAAACTGCTTTATAAAATCGTAATAGTTAACCTAGGTTTAACAAACATTTACGAATAAGACTCTTGATCTGTATTGCAAAGAAAGTTTTATAAACAACCGGCAAACTAAACCAATGCCGCCTTATCACTAGGAAAAATAATGACACGCTGATATTATAATTATACAAGACGGGAATTAACACGATATTTATTATGTGATACAACATTGTGTACTCACATATTTTGTTCGATATTTTGGCTACGTTACAGCAGCCGTGGTCACGAGCGGACTGCCGGGATGTGAATCTTCGGATACCCTCACATTTTCCGATATTAATACGCCACTAGATGAATTGTCAGTGAAGCTACTCTGACACACTACACTAACAGTATCGGTGTTTGTTTGCGTTAGTAACGGCCTAGCACGGGGTTTGCACTTGCTTATTACTGGATTCCATGTCGATGATATTTTAAATCCATCCTCCCGATTGAAAGTATCCTGGTATGGTAATGACGATCGGTGAAGAGGATTTTAGGGTTATGTGATTCCATCCAATGATTAACTCCCATTTCCAGTAGATGTTCTGCTATTGCTATTGATGCTATAATGCAACGCGAAAATCTAAAAAACTATTTATCACACTGATATTATAATGATTTTACATATATTTAGTTAGTATTATATTGCTTATTTTCAATGTTTATCTTTCACTCACTATTCGTAATCATGACAAATCAATTTATAAACCACTCTATGCGCTATACAGACCACATGAATTGGATACAAGAAATTCACCATGATCAGCCTACGTCGAACCAGTGTGATGCCACAGCATAAAAATACCCAGTAATAAGACGAACATTTCGAGGGTTCTCCCCTTGTAAACAAAAACTCAAGTTTTCCAAAACTGAGCGTCAGTTTCTAGAACTATTCGAATACGAATGGTTAAAAATTGGTCGGGTACGGAGAGACGTTGGTTCAAATCCAGCTCGACCGACTTTTAACTCTATGAATGAGATACCAAAATTTTAGGTCAAGGAATACATAATGTGTGGCCTTGCATACTTGGAGGATTCCAAAGCATTATGTGAATTCTTTCAATTTGTACATTGAGAATGATATAAGATGAACTAAGATACCACCGACTGTCGAGCGTCTGAGGTTTTAAACCGAAATACTAATACAAATTCAGGGTCAAATTTTCTCAATTAATATTCATTTATCATTTATTTATTGCAACATGTTGGTACAATGGTGTAATACATTAAGTTCAGACCCTTAAACATGACCCGGTAAGGGCATCGCAACATACTTAAATCTTATGAAGTTAGATAAAGTATTATACTTAATACTATTTCAACACAATTAAAATAATGACATCTAAATTGAAACACAATTAATTATATCAATTATAATTAATTATGTTTATATTTTACATTATGTTTTACTATCATAAGAATTTATATTCTAATTATTTATTTTATTTTATTCATGTAGTTAAACTGTATTTTCATTTATTCCTATCATTTAAGTATTCATCTAATTTATAATAACATTTATTTATTAAATATTCTTTTAGTTTTTTGTTGAAAATTGTGTATTTGGGTTCACTTTTAATATCTACGGGTAATTTATTGTATAATTTGATGGCCATGTAATAAGGACTATTATTAAACATTTTTATTCTGGAGATTGGTAGGTATAGTCTATCCTTGTGCCTAGTGTTTATATTATAAGTGTCGTGTGTTCGTCGTGTGTTCAACCATAGTACCCACAAAGACTCGGGGCAGGTGGTACAGTATTTCATTCATTCATTTTGAATGAAATATGATACCGACTGCTCGACTCTTTGGTTCGAATATAACAGCTACTTCCCTTTAAACCGGAAGAGCCACGCTTCGACATGGATGGCCGGCTCGACCGGAGTGATACCACGGCCTCACAGAATACCGGTGTGAAGCAGCACTGTTCTGTGTTTCGCTGCGTGAGGTTACTGGAGCCCCAATCTGGGGGAAGGGGGTGTTTGAAGGTTGGCAGCGCACTTGTGACTCCACTGGTGTCGCGGGTTTCCATGGGCGGCGGCAATCGCTTACCATCAGGTGACTCGCTTGCTCGTTTGTCCGCCTCTAGCATAAAAAACAAAGACTCACGGCAGATGGTAGCATTTCATTCATGAATGTTGAAAAAAATATGATACCGACTGCATGACTCTTTGGCTTGAGTTTTTTTTTTTGTTAGTACTTCTCAAGCATGATGGTAAGCAAGTATAACAGCTAAACCTCCCTTTAAACATTCTAACGATTTTGAACAACATCATCATCATCAGCCCAACAGCAAAATAACTGTTATAAATCATTAATTAGTAGCTTTTACAATTAAGACACTGCTTATCTTTCCACTATGCTAATACTACAGCTAAAGTAAATTTTCGCTTAAGAAACTTCTGAGACACCGACTCGGCAAGATGATTTGTATACTAAATACGCCTAACGAGTGATGTGACTCACGCCCGGTTTTATTATCGATAAAAATCCGGATCAAATGAAGTATTCAGCGTCGGTGTAAAGTGCCAGCCGTGTTGACAGAGACGCAATCAATAAATCACTCGACACGACAAAGGGGTATTCAATGTGTGTTGATTGTGCCTCTTGGGAACTCTTTTTAGTAATCGCTAGAGATGTGGATGATGTCGATATCGATGCCAATAGTTAAAAATATTTTTATTATTAGATTGTAGGTACATTGACCGAAAAAAATCTATGAAATTAATGCAACGACCATAAATTTGTATCTTGTTCGTGTTAGGCATGCTTAGCGTTGCCTTAAAGTCTCATCCGGGCAGGGCAGGATTGCCTGGGTCAATGAGAGATACATAATAGTCACACAAAAGGTATTTTGGTTTCCGTCTCGTTTTTGCACTATCCAGCAGTTGCGGATGTTGATTTTCACTAAAACATGGTAGTTACTATTTCCACCGATATTACTTGGAGTTGCTACGACTTCTATCTCTAATAAAGACTTTACACTTTTAAGAATAATCTTAAAAGTGAAAAGTGTACAAGAATATATGCTATAAATAATTTTAGGTTTTTTTCTTAATCGTGCTCATAAATAGGCAATTGTCAGCATCCAGTTGTATACCTATATTTTATACATTAACCCTTAATATCATAATCCCTCAACTTCGACAAAAATGTGTCGATACTATTTTATCGACAAATTAATTACGCACTACTACACTAGTTAGAACTTTAAGAGGCTCATTGGTGGTCCGGCGATGCTTTGATCGATTCTGCCGAATCATGGCACGCGATTCAAATATGACGATGATATGACTTGCCTTTACAAACCATCTTCTTTAATACGCCTCTCAATTTATCATAGCACCTTATTGATGGAGAGATAAAGTTGAAAATTGTGTGTTAATTGTTTGAGTAACAGTAAGGTGAAGTAAGTGATGTAACGAGATAAATCGGTGTCTATTAAACTGTTATTATCTGTCTATTGATGGAACGTTAATAAAATATTGTTCGCGCGATCTATGCTCAGTAGTGTGTGGTAATTTGGGTTGGCCAATGCTGGGATTGGTCATTTCACAGTATGGAGATTTTCAGTATCAAGACAAAAAGTTTCGGTAAATGTCGCTTCGGTGACCCCGTAACCGAATACTTAGATTATCAAAGAGGCTAGGCGTACTAATGCTGAATTCGACCAATCTTTACCCGTGGATAAATCTATGGTATACCGTCAAATTTGTATAGGATGACATAGAAATACCGTAGATTTGTTATCGTAATAAGGTTGATCGAATAAATTGAATAGGTCATCGTCAGCCCATTTAAGTCCCCACTGCTGGGGCACGGGCCTCCCTCAATCACATGAGGGGTAATTGCCATACTCACCACGCTTGGCAGACGGGTTGGCGAGGGTTTTGATATAAATGCAGAGTTTTCCTTCTCTGGGTGCTGATGATCATGCCAGCAGCTTTACCTTAGTCACCTTTTACGACACCTCGGTAAGAGTGAGGGTGGCCTATTCTACTCTGCCTAGGACCACACGGAGCAACTAATGGTGACGGGAAAAGTCTCCGGCAAACGCCCTAAAGGTCGCAGTCCTTTAAGATGGTCTGACGAGATCCGCAAAACCCTCAAAATGGGTGTCCATGTAGCCTTCTACGTTGCCAAAAACGTATAGAGATGGCGTTGTCCGCGAGAAATTGGTTCCTCGGGGGGATCATGACCCTCAGTAATGAGGACATTGACGTGAGGAGCAGGAATCTTTATTTGAAATAATAAACGAATTTACACAAAAAAATGCTGAGCAGATTCGTTTATAGAGTCTGCGCTATCAATAAAGTCCTGTGAAAAACGCGCTTGAGTCGCCATTATGCCTATGGAGACAAGAAATCTTAAATTTTAGTTCCGTGTTTTTTCGCGAGACTTCTATCGTTGCGCGGACTCTAAGCTAAGTTTCTAACAAACATGGATGGCCACACAGCGACAGGCCTCGAATAGACTCCGCGCCACCAAAGGAGTCCCAATCCCTATATCCTCGAGATATGTAAATATGTGAAATTAAATTATGACACTTTCACTGAAGCGAGGAACATCTATAGGACTAACTCTAGAAATCCTTTTAGGTTGGTACTGGAAACTACTCCTAAAACAAGGTGCTGCTTAAAGCACTGTTACGCCATGTGCATAAAAATATATAACAAACTTCCCGATTCAATAAAAAGATTGTCATTCCCAAAGTTTAAACATGTCATACGAAAATGGTTGCTGCATGAAACATTTTACAAAGTTGACGACTATTTGAGACATACTGACATCGATTGCATGATTTCTTATATTTAACAAGCAATGATATAATATAAATAATATAATGTAAATATAATGTGTATTGAATAATTGTAGAATCATTACATTTAATTATTGTATTTACGTATAGACCACTAAAATTTTTGTAAAATTAGGTAATGTGTTAATATTTGTATGCTATTACTGTGTAGCTAAGTGTGAGAAGCAAATTATTATATATAACACCCTTGTAATTACCACATTTATCACAAATAAAATATTCTATTCTATTCTATTCTATGAAAAGCACAACTCAGTCGCCATCAACATTCAAATTTGAGCTTTAAATCTATTAACACATGGAATCTAAAATTTGAGTTCCAAGTTTTGCCGCGGGACTGCTTGGCGCGGATTTTAGAGAGTGTTTGGTCCCGTAACTAGGAGACCTTCACCTTCACTCCCTGCTACTGGGTATACATACCGTGATTTTACTATACTATGACTGTTTGCAGTTTGCAATCTGAAGTCTAAATTATGAGCAGAGTGGTTTTGTGTTCATTTAATGATGGCTTTTAACCTGCAAAAGTGTTTGATTCTATTTAAGTTTATTTGATGCGGTTGGATGCTTACATACATTGCTTATTTCGAATGGTGATCGCTACATTTTAACGATATAAAATTGTTTAGCAAATATTTAGCGCACAAATTTTTCCACCTTCCCATTTTTTATGTGAGATGTGGCAGACGAGCAGTCCGATCACCTGATGGTAAGAGATTGCCGCCGCCCGTGGGTTGTCGCGACACTATGGACTCCAAGGTAACTTCACTCACTCGGGTGGACACAGAGAACGCCAGTTTTCTATGGAGCTGTGGTTTCACCCCTGTCGAGATTATCCTACTGCTGGCTGTGATTAAATGAGGAAAACCATAGAATTATGATGCAAAGTGCTACTAATTTACCTTACATATTATGACGTCACAGATTGAAACTTTTGTTTGATAATTCTCCCTGACCGGACATCCAAAAACCATCAAGGAATATTCACAACCAATATTATTTACAAAATAAGTGGTTACTAAATGAAATTGTTCTTCGTGGCTACATTAGCGACACCCCGGGCGGGATTCGAACCGCAAATGCCAATATGAGGCACCCCGCAGAGCTATTCTTCGAAGAGGACCACTACGATGCGCACCAAGTTTGAAGAGCGCTAACTTTGAAACGCACCAATTATATTCACACTGAGTTGAGATGCGGACCAATTTTTTGAACGCAACAAGTAATGTAACGCCGAATTTGAATCACAGCTGCTTAGCACACCAAAACTGCCCAAATTACGTTCATCATAATCATCATCAGCAACCCACACTCGTCCACTGCTGGACATAGGTCTCCCCTAATGCACGCCACTGCTCCCGATTTTCAGCCACTCTCATCCAGCCCACACCAGCCAGCCTTCGAATGTCATCATCCCATCTTGTCGCAGGGCGTCCTACACTACGCTTACCGAGTCGCGGTTTCCACTCAAGGACTTTACGGCTCCAACGGCTGTCAGTTCTGCGCCTAATATGACCAGCCCACTGACACTTCAGTTTGCTAATTCGGTGGGCTATGTCGGTGACTCTGACAAATTACGTTTGTTGAATCTTTTTTTTTTATTGAGTGTTGTTACAACCACAGACTCTGGGTCAGTGCCTTTTTTTGCTAGTCTTATAGAGATAAGTTGCTCCGCGTATGTTATAGGGGGTAGTTATATATATTTTGCCTAGTGTGACTCGCTGGTGGGATGTTTCTTGGGCCGGAAGTCTCAACTCCTGTTAATCCTTGAACCTGGGCGCATAGGGCTGCGCATATATCCTGGTATGCCTGGAGAGTAGATTACTTTACTTAAAAGATCAGCACTTAGATTATCCGAATCAGCACAGACATATTGTGATTTGATCATTTTTAATTTGATTGTTACGCGGAGTGACACTCCTGTTGAATGTTAAATGATCTGAGTTATAAGAGTCTGAAAATACAGAACCATTTTAAGATCAGTTAGTTGTCCGTCTGTGTACATGTATGTCTGTCCAAATGTGAAATATTCATTTATCTACAAGTTACAATATGAAATTCATCCTCACGCGAGTCCCAGCAATTCTTTACAAACTTCGAGCAATTGGTACTTATTTCTAGTTTATTCCTTTTGTCTCCTCTGATCACATGATCCACCCTCGGCCACGCGATCAACTAACATCACGAGTCGTGTAATTGCAGCCAAATGTATTGCTTCCAAAAATAGAACGTTGGTGCCCTTTACTTGGGGCGTCAATGTTTGTTGGTTAAAGTTGGTGCGCCAAAGTTGGTGTGTCAAAGTTGGTGCGATAAAGTTGATGCAACAAAGTTGATGTGTCAATGTTGGTGCATCAAAGTTGGTGCGTCTAAGGAATTCCTCCAATTCCAATAGGCGCCCCGCGGCCTGCCATCGCCTCCACTTCGGTTTATGGCCCGTATCGAATAATCTGCGAAGGCAATTTGCACGAAATCACGGAGTTTATCAGCCTGATTGATCAATAAGAGCTTTTAGCTGTTTATTAATTAGATGTTACGCACTCCTTAGCAGACTAATAGATAAACATTACAAACACTTCGCGGATGGAGTATTTTAGTGTAGTGGAGGAGATATAGTTCTGGTTCTGTGAAGCTAGGAATACTGACGACTACAAAAACAAGCTCGTATTGGTAATCGCACAATTCATGTTGGATAAAAAAAAAACAAAAAATTACACCACCGGAAAAAAAATCGGTAAGCTTATTTTACATTAACGAGCAGACGACTCTCCTGATAACCGACGAGTAAGTGATTACCAACGCCCATGGACATCACATCTGCAACACATGACGCATCACTGATGCGTTGCCGGCTCTTAACGGAGGAATAAGCTCTTTTCTTGATGATCACCTGGCTCTATCTGTTCGGAAACACCATCGTTGGTAACTGATTTCACAGTTTTACTATATGCGGTTACTAACTAAATCCTTAAATTAATTAAATAGCTTATAGCTATGTCCAGTAAAAAGATCTTTCATTGCAATCAGTGACTGAACAATCAATCACTCTCATTTTTGTACCTTTTTTTTTTTTTTGACCCAGGAGAAATGCGTTACGCATACCCATCCGTCTGTAAACGGATGGGGTCCGGCGCTTCTCCCCCCGGGGTTGGGGGGAGGGATGGGGACAGCCGAGAGAGTCGTGCCGTCCTCACCAGGCGTAGGAGGAGGTCCGTGCAATGCCGGTGGTGGGGTTACAGCCCCACGCACCAGCGGACCTGCTCCTCGGAAGGAGACGCAAGTATTGGCGTCGTCTCCTCCCTCTACGTGCCTTGCGGATCGCAGGGGCGAGAGGGTCAGCCTCTCGCTCGCGCTCCGCCGCCTCCTTCGCCTCCATCACATGCTCGCAATATGCGGCAAAGGCCTTCCAGGCATCCTCACTTGCTAATATAGCTCTCGCTATATTAGAGAGTGAGATTTTTGTACCCTAGGGTATATGAGGCTAACTTCGGGGAGACCCTTTCCAAAATGATATAAACATCAAAAAACAGTTCAATTAAGATGATAAGTAGGTACATTATAATGTTACGAGTATAAGCTTGTGTTAGGCGTATTGTTGTAGATAATATACCTACTCAAAAAACAAAAATGCAATTACGTTGTTAAGAACTCTGACAAAAACCTGTTGATGTCATTCCAAAATAAGAGTTATGTCAAGTTAAAGGTAAAAGGTTATATCTTCGAGTTACTATTGATTTATAGAGTAGAGTAGAGTAAGAAGATAAACAAGTGACTGACCGGAAGGCCTCTTACGCCAAAGGTCGTGGGTTCGAGGTAATATATGTATTTAAGTATATATTTGTGTTCCTCTATTGACTGATATCTGTAACACAAGTGCTTAAGCTACTTAGTACGGAATCAGGTCAACGTATGAGATGTTGTGAGAATTTAGATTTAGAAGTAACTCGCCACTTAGAGTGACCAGTTATATAACTTGGATTTCATAGTGATTGCGAGTGTCAGTTTAAAAATTTAGTTTTCGCCGCTACTGAATTTCTTACAGGCTCTTTTCGCACTCTTCCGTGGAATAAATTATTCGACGGGGTGGTATAATCGCACTATTACGCTTATTATTTATGTTTTAGCAGATTTTAAATAACGGCATATGGTTGGTGACGTAGAATTAGTGGAGGGTGAATCCCAAAGCCTCGCTCACCGACGTAGAGTGGTCTGTCTATCGGTTTTTTATAGGATACATTTTGGAGAGTGTTCGAAAGAGCTTCACGACCTGATACCACCTTCTCCTTTATACCACCGGACATTACGGAAGACGACAGGAATTCACACTTACACTGTGGAAGTTCCACCAGCTCGTACTAAGCGTTTCGCTTCTTATTTCTTGGTACGAACTGCTAAGGAATAGAACAATTTGCCGGCTTCTGTATTCCCAGAGAGCTACAATTTGGGTGTCTTTAAGTCGAGAGTGAAGAGGCTTCTACTGGGTAAGCACGCTACATCTTAGACCTTATTGTCACTTTACATCAGGTGAAATGAGGTCAAGTGCAAACCCATTGAATATAAAAAATATATATAATGTATTTACATGTAAATTGTACACCGTTATTTTTTTATCGTTTACATCCCAAAAATCTCATGATAGGTGTCGTGAATACAATCCATTTAGCATGTTTGGTCAACAAAATAAGCGGAAAAAGAATCAGCTGTTCCATACAAAATACAATATCAACGCGGCAATAATGTATGGAACAGCTGTTATTTTCACTTATTTGGTTGATCACATGAATAATTTTAATTGATTTCAATGTATGGGGAATTGTAAGTGCTGTGTACAAAAGTTTGAATTTTTGTTATTTTTTTCAAATTTAGATTTTCACTGATAAAGAAATCATGTTAGAAAAAGCAAGCATGTTATTATAAACATCAGAGACGTAGCATGAAGGTGACTTTCGTTCAGCAATACATGTACACAAGCTTTTAATCGACTGAATGATTGTCAAATTCGCCAACTTGATACCAAATTAATCCGAGCATTCGATTCGCTGATGATAGGATCAGCAGTATTTGCGTTTCGCAAAAAGCTGTAACCAATAGTTATGTAGATATCCAACAAACCACGCTCCGATACAATCTCGAGAGGAATGGTAAAGCATTAAAGCAATATATTTTTCATTTTCTCGTCTCAAATCGTAAAAATTCCGCGCATTCCTACTTACGAGGCACTTTGAATCAATATCCCTATAAGAGCAAAACCTTTAGGAGCAAATGAAGTCGTAACAATGGGCAGTGATTTTACATCCAACAATGTAACATGTCCCTCCAAGTCAGCAATCGAAATTGCACTTTATCAGTTTAAGATTAAGGTTGTTATTTATTTTAGGGGTAGAAGAGATGTGTTGGTAAGTTTTAAATAGTCGTCCAATTTGCATATTTCTATCCCTTTTTCTCTTTTACTAGTCTGATAAATGAGAGATTCTTGGAAGGCCGCATAGGTGAGTCGCGGAGACTCCGCTATGCAGTAGATCTAGAAGGTAATTGAATTGTCTCTGCAGTAACCTCTCTAATTGAAGGAATTATAAATTCGAGCGCGCATTGAGATACTGGTGGTGACCACTTTAGGCAACCATTAGAGGGTCAGTCAAGCCTCTAGACACAGTCACTAGGCGGAGCCACTGATTTCAACCGTTAGCAGCAACCACTGCCAGTAAGCTGTATTAATTAGGGTGATTGAAAAAGGAGAAAGTCACTGTGAAAAATGAGCGCACAGTGACTTTCTTCTTTTGGAATTATTATTACCTCAGGGCCCGAACATAGACTATTTTTATACTAATTTGGAACCCCGTTTTACCTCCTTATATCATCATCGTCAGCCCATATAAGTCCCCACTGCTGGGGCACGGGCCTCCCTCAATCACATGAGGGGTAATTTCCATACTCACCACGCTTGGCAGACGGGTTGGCGAGGGTTTTGATATAAATGCAGAGTTTTCCTTCTCGGGTGCTGATGATCATGCCAGCAGCTTTACCTTAGTCGCCTTTTACGACACCTCGGTAAGAAAGAGGGCGGCCTATTCTACTCTTCCGGGACCACACGGCCATACTCCCACCTCCTTATATATGAATTTTCAGAAATCGTTTCTTTTCATACGCTATAAAATTAATCCTGTGCAAAATTTCAAGTTTCTGACTCTTACAGTTTAGGCCCTGGGTTGATAGATCAGTCTCAGTCAGCTTTCAGTACCCATAATACAGGCTAGCCTGTACATTACAGCTAGGTTTATACTCGTATATGTGCTTGAAGGCAGTGTGGACGTGCAGTGAAAATTGAAAGAGGTTTTTGGCGAATTCGGGTAGGTATATAATCCGAGATGAAAATAAAAAACAAACAGGCATTAAGGGGTTCGCGTGGTGACAAACAGGGATAATTTTTCGCGACGACAGCGTAGTATCTTTATACTTTGTCAGTTCTTTTATGCCTGTCAGCCTCATATTTGGTTTTAACGGCCGCTTACCATCAGGCGGAGTGAGGTCATCCTGATTGGCGTTTCGATAAAAAAATCTTTAGAAATCTAATGTCAATTCCCTATGAGCAAAAATTCCGATTAGCGCATTATGCAATTCATAAGATATTTTTTACAAGTTTTACTGGTAATAATTATTTTAATTTCTTGTTCAGATTAATTGAGAAAGAATAATACTTGTTATTTTGGAAGAACAAGAACACAATTTTTACAACATAATATTTTTATTTGTAGAAAGATGGATGATACGAAACGTTTGAACTGTCCTATTCATCTTCAGATACTAAATGGACTTTAGTTTGTGGAGGACAGCTATCAAAGCATAGGTTTTACTCCTAGACACTATAGACACACGGCCATCGGGTGAATCCTTTTTAACCGACTTCAAAAAAGGAGGTTCTCATTTCGACATGTATTTTTTATGTTTGTTCGCCGTTTAGGGGAACAGGGGGGAATGGGAACCAGTGGGGAATGGGAACCAGCCTGATTTGGCCATAATTATACAAGATAGAACGCATCTTGTAGTTGCGAACGGTGAAGGGGTGCGGGGGGAGTACGCACGGCACCTCTGCATCGGACTCAGTTCACTCCGCACCTGCAAATTGGACGCAAGTCGCTTTTCGGAGGATTCGTTATAATTTTTACCAATCTTAGAGGACGAAATTTAAGTACTTGGGCCATTGTTTTTAAGTTCTGTGCTCTGTAATGTTGAAAGTGATCATTAGAGATTGTGATAGAGTAATAATTATTCGTAAATACTCAACAGTGTTTTAATAATGTTATTGTAATTCGAAAGATATCTTTTGGATTATTGGGAACCGACTAGTTCCCATTAACCCACTGATGGTTTTTTATTACGTTTAGAGAGATAGATAGATACACTTTATTGCACAAAATACACAACTTAAGTACTTGTACTTAAGTTGTGGTACACAAAATTTCTGTAATGCCTATGTACAATTCGGCGGTCTTAATGATAAATGACGTGAGGCTTATTTGTCTTGGTATTGTTACGTTTTAAAGTTTATGATTTTATGTTTCAGTTCAGTTTTGATGTTCTGGCTACCATTGCCCCAAGGGTTTTCATTACCTTATCTACTGGTTTTTGTTACCCCAACCCTCGGGCAATGGGGGCCAAACCCACTTTTTTTTTAAATGATGATTACGTCCAAAGGCGTATTGTGATTGTAATTTTGATGATGAACACTTAAGGCTGATTCCTAGTAGTAAACAAAATATTAGAATACTCAATATAACAAAAGTTATTGGTCGCTTTCCTTAAGTGGTGCCAATTCCCCCGACTTCCCCTTCGTTGCCATTTATGAACCGATTCAGATGATTATTTTTTAGTTGGAAAGAAAATAGTCCCGGATTGGTACTATGATCAGGATATCACGATCTGATGATGGGATCCTGGAAAAATTGAGGGGAACTCTCTAATTTAAAACGTAATGTATCTTTTTTCAAAACTGCACCAGTATTTACGTCTGACTGTATTAATTTTGTGGCTCTGCTGATGATGGAAGGTCAACTCCTCAGCGGTAAGGAGTTAATGGATACGTGCCGTACCCGTCACCTTAATTATAGCTTTAGGTATTTTCCTTCATTGATTCCGCTCCCAAAGATGGAAATCCATAAAGAGAAAGAACATAAAATGCCTCAGCTACTTTGAGGCTAGGTTATATTATATGTGCAGTGGTATGATATTGTGGCTGGTCGTGTCTACTGGACACCAACGGTGGCATAATGTACGTTTAACCCAATGTAATGCAAATTAAGATTTCGTAACGAACAGCATAATTTGTGCTAAAGGCTGTGGAAAGTTATCTAGGCGACGATAAATTTTAATTACTTACTTATTTGAAGTTTTTATTTTTTCTGCCTCCATGGCGCAACGGCTAAAGTGTTGTCTCTTAGACAAAGGTCGTGGGTTAGAATCCCTGAAAATCAGTTGAATTTTACCACTTTTTGAATCAATCTGAATCAGAAGGCTTATATCAAACTGTCCAGCATGATGATGGTTCCGTCACAAAATACTAGTAAATAGACATAGATGGTCGGCTTTAGCTAACATTAATATCGAAGAGTTCGTTGACCTATGCAGACCTATATGAATGATATTTATTTTTATTTGAATGAATTACGCAAATAAATATCATTCATTCATTCATTCATTCATTCATTCATTCATTCATATATATACTATACACCGTAATTTTTATATCGTTTATATCCCGAACACCTCATAATAGGTATCGTGAATAAAGTCCACTCAGCATGTTATATCAACAATATAAGCGAGACAAAAATCAGCTGTTCCATACATTATTGCCGGGTGGATATTCTATTTTGTATGGAACAGTTGATTTTTTTTGCTCAGTAAGAAAGGAGTACGTTCACCTCTCCAAGGGCTCTAAGGCTTATCTTATAATTATCAGAAAATGTAGCTGCAGTCAAACCGTTCCACAAAACTAAGGACAATTCAGTTTAAATTGATCAGAGTAAGTATAACATGGTAAAACATAATATCCACATAGAAATACGTCTCAATTTAATACATAACAGCTCCCAGCGGTCGCCCTGATCGGCGCCCTAAACTTAATAGGCGATAATTGCGGGGCTATTACGACCCAGCCCTCCCAGCCCCACGGGGCGCCCGACCCTCGAGAATACCTATGTATAC
This sequence comes from Marasmia exigua, assembly GCA_019059595.1. Taxonomy (NCBI): domain Eukaryota; kingdom Metazoa; phylum Arthropoda; class Insecta; order Lepidoptera; family Crambidae; genus Marasmia; species Marasmia exigua. The sequence goes on from CM032484.1 coordinate 12,237,315, forward strand.
CTACTAAACACAGCATTCATATAGGCAGTGGTTTTCTTAGCTAGCTCGCAGACGGATCACCTGATGGTTAGTGATTGCCTTTACCCATAGACACACGCAACACTAAATGAAATGAAAATGGATGGGATTTCCGGTACCCTTACTTCCTCTGGTACCCTCAATTAGGTTGGGCCTCCAGTATTCTCACTAGGCTTTTGGTCGGCGCCCTAAACTTGATGGGCCCCACAGGGCACCCGACCCTCGAGGTTACCTATGTATGCCCAATATACACAGCTTTCATATTTCAGGCAGTGGTTTCTTAGCTAACTAGCAGACCGATCACCCGATGATTAGTGATTGCTTTACCCGCACACACGCAACACCAATGGATGGGTGGGGTTTCCGATCCCCTCACTTGGATTGGGCATCCAGTATCCTCAGTCGGATTGGCCATCGGTATCCTCACTAGGCGATCTAAACTTAATAGGCGATAATTGCGGGGCTATTATGACCTACGGCCCGCCGGGACCCAAGGGGCGCCCGACCCCTGAGAATACCTATGTATACTCACTACACACAACAATGTTTGTATTGGCAGTGTCTTGATAAATGTGATGATGATGGAGCCCAGCCGATTTCGCGCTTCAACTCTTGCTGTCCAACTCTCTGTTGTGGGCTCGGATGCTTTTGGGTAAATATTATCCCACACTGTGGACATGTGATCCTTGGAAAATCTACTCAGTGGCTAGATACCTGGTGTCTAGAGTATGCCGATCCTTCCCTAGGATCTCAGCTCTCGGGCTTCGAGTTAAGCGGTGGTAGGTGTCGAGGGCTTTAGATCAAGATAACCCTGATGAATCCGAGGAAGATCTGATGATGTTTTATATTTCGCTTTCTACTCGAATACCGTAGGTGCATATTTGCGGACGGATGTCACCCATTAAGGCTGCGTTCTTCAGAGATGAGCGAGGATGTGGTGTGAGGAATGTGTTTGTTAATATCCAATAGAATCGCTTCACTGAGAGAAGCTAACTAAATGACACTATTCTATTGGATCTTAAAACTCACTCCATGCAACTCATCCTCACTCATCCCTGGTGGAAACGCAGCCTTGGGGATGATACAAATTTATAACATTGTGTTGCAGCACAATTACCAATTTGTAAATGTTGTTCTTCTCATCACCACTTTTCCTACAAGATGAGCCTTGGCAGACCAATTTTAGTTCCAGATTATTTTAGTAAATAACACACTTAAAAATTTCATCTCGTGTTCATACGGGACTCGAACCCACACCTTCCACAATCCGGGTAAATGTTCTACCAATTAGACCACTGAACTAACTAACCACTAACTGGTGGTCAAATATTTGTAATATTTCCACTGGATATTGTAAATATACCTACAATATTGATGAGACTATCGACAGCTCATGTCGAATCAAGCACTTACAAATTTCGTCGACTTAGTAACGCGTTCAGTGGTCTAATTGGTAGAACATTCATCCGGATTGTGGACGGTGTGGGTTCGAGTCCCGCCTGAACACATTTTAAGTATGTTATTTACTTTAGAATAAATTACAAAATATTGCTATAAAAAATGTCAACTACAGATTATTTTAGGTCTAATTTTCGTATAAAGTGGTATTTTTATTTACCTCATCAGGTAAGTAAACGGACGTGATGTGGCTGCCCAGACGGTAAGGTAAATGTGTAGTCGCATTTATCAATACGTTCTACCTAGGCACTGGCTATCTTTGTGCTATAATATACTTAAACAAATATAAGGCTATATGTGTGGTTAATGTAGCGTAATGATTCTCAAGTTTGTTGAAATTGTGGTTTGAAAGTTGGGGGCTGAAGTGATGGTGGATGGTAATACGAAGCGTTTGGTAAACGGTATCATTAGCATGAAAGTACTCTTGGATGTAAAATAATGGCACAAATAAAATCACAAACGTGGCCAGGACGCCCTCAGGCCAGATGGAGTGTCAACATATCGCATCCAGCTCCTGCCAGCCATCTAGCATATGTGCATGATGGCTGGCAGGAGCTGGCTGGATGCGTGTAGCCAAAAATCGATCGAAGTAGTGACCATTTGGAGAGTGCGAGTAGCCAAAAATCGGTCGAAGTGGTGTACATTTGGAGAGGGCGAGTCTAAAAAATCTATCATAGTAGTGAACATTCGGAGAGGGCGAGTAGCGAAAAATCGATTGAAGTGGCGAACATTTGTAGAGGGCGAGTAGCCAAAAATCGATTGAAGTGGTGAACGATTGGCCATGTCTTTGCGGACTAAGCAGATCAGGGGCTCCAAAGCGACAGCTTGGGACGAAACCGGGGCAAAACGCGAAGATGGTGATAATATATCTAGCAGTATACATCAACAGGCTGATGAATTTATCTTAGTATTGAAGGTTTCGATTTTGATTTTGACTAAAGTCAAGGATGCATAGATGTTTGGTTTTATTGAAATAAATAAAACACTCACAAATATACACACATAGTCATCTCACCAAAGTAAAATTCATAACAAGTGAAATTAAACCTATATCGAAATAAAATAAGGAAGGGCAGAGTCTCTAAAAATATGCTTTTTAACCTAAGTCCTCCACCCCCTTAATAGCCTACTTAAGGTGACGGGTAGGGCACACTAAGGACGCCAATCGATTTTAATTTATGCTACTAAACCGGATCTATTTTTAAAAAATTCGGGGTTACAATCTCTCGGCAAACACTTATAGGTACTATTTATTAAATAACCCCAAATAAGCACAAATGTTCGCCCTGTAACGAACTGATGGTCTAGTGGGTTAAGTACCGGGCCGTGATCTCGGGGTCCTGGGTTCGATTCCCGGGTCGAGCAAAAAGTATGTTTCGAATTTTTCGAACATAGCTCGGGTTTGTGATCACCAATCCGCTTTTGGCAAGCGTGGTGATTAAGCCTAATCCCATCATAGTAGCGATAACTTGATTTCTATGATGGAGGCCTTTGCCCTGCAGTGGGACAGTTTATAGGCTGATACTTTAAGCACAAATGTTAAGTCCGTTTTTGTGCGCGAAAAATTGATTCACGCCAAGAGTGGCCGCTTTTGGCGTGAATCAAATTTTCGCGAAAAATGCAAATAAATCGATTGGCGTCGCTAGTGTGCCCTACCCGTCACCTTAAGCTAAACTATTTAACGAAAACAACTAATATTATAAAGAAATATTAATCTTTTATTGGGTGAGCACTATAAATAAAGCCGTAAAGTCCTTAAGTGGAGACCGCGACTCGGTAAGCGTAGTGTTTGACGCCCTGTGACAAGATGGGATGATGACATTCGATGGCTGGCTGGTGTAGGCTGGCTGAGAGTGGCCGAAAATCGGGAGCAGTGGCGTGCATTAAGGGAGACCTATGTCCAGCAGTGGACGAGTGTGGGTTGCTGATGATGATGATGATGACTAAAACTAATAATAGAACATAACTGTAATTGTTAATCTATCATATTCCGGTAGGCTAACAACCAAACTAGGACAGATATAGCAGTCAACCCTCAAAAAAGGTGTTTTTTATGTGATAGGTGGCAGATGAAAAGACGAATCACCTGATGGTAAGTGATTGTCGCAACACTAGTGGAGTCACAAGTGTGCTGTCAACCTTCTAGCGAAACACAGCAGAGATGCTGCTTCACGTCGGTTTTCTGCCGAGCGGTCTTTCGGTCGATCCGGCCCATTAATGACAAAGCTAGGCTCTCCAATGGTTTACAGATGGTGCTTAATATTTTTTGTAAACATATCTGAAGTGATCTAGAGCGATGGTAGCACAGTGGTTTTGAACGCGCTCCCTATACGGGTGGTATGTGCATATTCTACCATTAGCTCGGCGGTGAGTGAAAACATTGTGAAGAAACCTGCACGTTTCGGATTGCTTCTGTAAAAGTAAAAGTGTAATCATGATTCAGTTGGTGTGGTTCCCCTGTAAAGGGTTGCGAAGGTCAGACGGCAGTCGCTTTATTGTAATTACTAGACTATGCTTACCTCGGGCTCCAGAGAGACAGCTTAGGACGCAACCGGGCAATTTCTAAGATGAGGATATCTGAAATGATCTACTTATATACCAATTTCGCGAAGTACATAATACCTATCATCCCGCTAAATCATAAAGGCCATGCCTACACAAATTCACCGGCAACGGTTTAATGAAAGTCCTCGGCTGAGGTGCGTCCTAATTTAAAATCTCCACATCGCTGGGCGGAATGGCGCTGGTTATTAGTTGAAAATTACCGAGCCCGGCGTGCGTAATGTCGCCGGCAATAAAGTGACGCCGCGCGCAAAAGAGATATGAACGCTGGATGTGCCATGTCTCTTTTTTAACAAAAGAAGGAAAGATAAAGTTTGCTCTCATAATCCTCTAATGAAGCGTGCTTTTTCTTGCCGTTTATTACGTGTTCTTGGGCCCACTTCTCTATAATAGACCTACATCCATAGACAGTATATATCCACTGACCTATACCTGACCAAAACACCTTTCAAGGAGGTGCTCCTAAAGTTTTCCTACGATGATACAGAGAAATTACTCATTGTCCCCAAATAACTATCACCTAATTTTATTTGTTAGCGTAGAGTAAGATTAAGTTTAACTTGTAATTTATTGTTTATATAAGTTTCTAAGACCTATTTTTAGCCTGTAACACAGGTCACTCTAGTTCAGGCAAAATGTTAAATATATGTACTATTATATAAGATTTATTGATCAAAAGTTGTATTAGACATAAGTTATTTGAATTTTTTCTTAATTTTAATATCTTTCCTATCCTCTCTTCTTTATCCTAGCCATTTTCCATTATTTAGGATCGGCTCTCCTCGTTCTGCAGCGCCAAGACAGTCTGTCCGGGGTTGTTGAAATGGTTGCTTGGGCAAGTCCTTTAAGTCCTAGACCACAGAATATTTATCTTGAATATCTTTCTTATGCTCGTGCCAATAAATTGACTACATTCAATGCATAAGATAGCACGAAGCGGAGGAGTCGAAGCAAGAAAGCGGCTCCGCTCCGGAGCGCCAGCTTGTGGCGCAACCGGGGAAAAAAGCTGGTGTGTCGCAGGTGTCCATGGGCCTGCGGCAATCGCTTACCAGGTGATCCGTCTGCTCGGCTGTCACCTATCACATAAAAAAGGGCGAGGGAGTAGAGAGTCACGCTTAGACCATTATTCAGGATTTGGGGAGTCTGGCAATTACAATGAAGCGACTGCCGTCTGAGCTTCGCAACTCTTTAACGAGGGAACCAGTCCAACTGAATCGTAGTTACACATTTCAGAAACTATCCAAAACGTGCAGGTTTCCTCACGATGTTCTTCGTCAAGGCCAAGCTAATGATAGAAATGCGCACATAGATTTGAGAAATCCAGAGGCGAATGCTCGAATTCAAACCACGAGCCTCTGCATAGAAGACACGACCTTGTCCATCATCATCAGCCCATTTAAGTCCCACTGCTGGGGCACGGGCCTCCCTCAATCACATGAGGGGTAATTGCCATACTCACCACGCTTGGCAGACGGGTTGGCGAGGGTTTTGATATAAATGCAGAGTTTTCCTTCTCTGGGTGCTGATGATCATGCCAGCAGCTTTACCTTAGTCGCCTTTTACGACACCTCGGTAAGAAAGAGGGTGGCCTATTCTACTCTGCCGGGGGCCACACGGCCTTGTCCACTAAGATACAATTGCTCTAGTACGCTTTCTACCTACTCTATTACCCTTATATTCCTATGGAACCGAGTGTGACACCAGGATCAGGGGAGCTCCAACGGTTAACGTGCGTGTTGTCACTATAAAAGGCTCAATATCATCAGGTTACAGTCCATTTTAGAATATATGTGCCTACCTGTACGCCTTCAAATGTTCGTCACTCTAATCTACCTTTACCGCATCCAGCTTCTGCAAGCCATCTTGCGCAAATCGTCAGTCCATCTATCCTGAGGGCGATTTGTAGTAATAGTAATATCCTCCAGCCGATTTCGGCTAGGGCGGACAATTTCAATGATCAGCCACTTACGCAGGATACATTGAAGTGTGTGCACAATACACAAGTGCAATACACAAGTGCACTCTTCAGTACACAAGGAAATATCCTTACCCTCATAATCCGATGGGACACCAGCGTGACACGACCGGAGAGGGATCGGGCGCAGGCCGAACGGCTTAACGTGCTTTCCGAGGCAAGGGGATACAAGACCTTCAACTTCCAGACTCCGGGCTGCCACTGAGAATTTCTTTACAGAAAAACTCAGGTAGAAATTTTGGCCGACCCGGGGATCGAACCCGGGACCCCAAGCGCAGCCGTCGCTTTAAAGTGCGATACACTACCCACTGCGCCAACGAGGCAGTCGAGGGCGATCTACTACGTTTACCGATATCAGACTTAGGCCTGATTCGACCACTCTTTATCCGTTGAAAAATCTATGGGGTAACGTCAGATTTTTATAGAATGACAGCGCTATACCACAGATTTAGCATCGGAATAAGGTTGGTCGAATCGGCACTAACACAGACTACCTATATAATAAAAGGGTGATGCATATTGTATGAAGTCACTTCAAAGAGATAATTTTGCCACTTCCATTCTCTCTTGCACCATGCATCCCATAAATGGTGGGCGGTGGGTCTAACCCAGGCCCCGGGGGCCGGAAGGTGGGGGCCCCTGCCCCCCTGGGGCTGTGGCCTTAATTACCGCTGCTTTTATAGTTTTAATGAGTTCATTTTGGAGCCGCGCTAACAAGCGGCGTAATACCTATTTAAACCAATTTTGAAATTAATATCGAAGTGTTGTTCCGTGTTTTTGTCGATGTTTTGTTGATGATTTTGTTGTAATTAGTTTGATTACATGCCGGTTTAACTGATTCAGGTTTCTTCTTAAATATAATGATTGAGATACGATTAAAAATTCCTGAACAAGTTTTCGTGTTTCTAATTTGAAATGGGCGTAAGCACCATTTTGGACAAAATGACTTGTGAAGGCAGTCCTACTCCATTTTTTTTGTCAATATCAATTTGTCTAAAGAGAGTCTTTAAATTCGAAAAAAGCGATGAATACAGCCCATGAGTTAAATAATTGTTAGTACTTACAGGACAGCTTTTTTTGGGTCGTAAATGCCAAGTAATCCAATTTTAGCGTATTCCCATTCCTTTTTAACATAACATCTACGAAATGTTGTGGTAATTACGTAATCGTAATTACCACATCTCCTAGATTGCTTTGAAGTTTCCATTATAAGAAATCTAAGCTTTCATCTCGCTTCGTTATTGGTCTTAGGTACTTTGCAACACACGTCTACCGTATGATATAATTTGACACATGCTAAAATTCCCAAACACAAGATACTAAAAGCAACATTATTCGATAGAAGCCTTCACTACTGGATTATGGAAGGTCCAATATTTTCGGTCACGAAACACGGCCATCAACCGTGGGAAAGCCACGCTACGGCATGAATGGGTCGGCTCGACCGGATTGATACAACGGCCTCACAGAAAAGGTACCGGAGGCCCGATCCAGGGGAAAGGGGAGTTTAAAGGTTAACGCCGTACTTGTGACTTTACTGATGTTGCGGGTGTCCATGGGCGGTGGCAATCGCTTACTATCAGGTGATCCGTCTGCTCGTCTGCCACCTATCACATAAAAAAAATCAAACAGTCATTATTAGTCAAAGTGTTTATTGCTTTCATGTAGTACAATTATATACTAATTATTTAGTGCTAACTCTGAATTTTTGAGAGACATTAACCATTAAGGCTTCAAAACTTGTCAAAATACTACAGCACAGAAGATTAACACCTACCTATCGATATAAATGCCGTGCTGAGTATGGGTCGATAAAAGTCTATTACAGCAAAAAAAAAACTGCCTCGGTGGCGCAGTGGTTAGTGGGACGCAATTTAAAGCGATTGTGATTTGTGGACTCTAATTTCAATATTGCCATCTTGCACAACCTATCTGATAACGAAGAGATCGACCAGCCTCCGTTATACTAATAAGAACATCGCAAGGTTTGCTTCCCGAACATCCCTAGTCGCTTATCACCGCCGGTCGGCCGACTTGACTATTTTGTCGATATTAATTAAAAAGGGCCTGTACAAGTTAATATTAAAGAAAATTAAGCAATCTCCGCGGCGCAAGTTTAATGAATTTCCACAATAGAGGAGAGCGTCCATTTTGTTTCGCGTAAAACGGTTTCAGTCAGCTGTTTATGCTTTAAGCGTTTTAATTTAGTTGCTGAATTGTTGTTTTACAAAGTCTTTGAGGATCAAATGGTGATTTAATTTTAGAAACTTGATTACGTTGGGAAAGACTTTGTTGTGTCTTCGCTTGTGGGCAAAATACTGAACATTAGTCTGGTTTCATGGTAAACGTAATTAACAATAAATAAATCCATATAATTTTTAAAACCATGTTTCATTTACACTTCCAATAAGATTATAATTCTGATATCCGTAACACAGGTGCTTGAGCTACCTATCTCGGAGTCAGATCAATGTATGTGATGTTGTGAAATATTTATTTATATTTATTATTTATTTATAATTAAATAACCTAACGTGTAGTTAGTTGGTTTTTCCATTCTTCCCTATCCTCGGCTTAGGGCAATCGGCAAAGAGAGTCCGGTTCAATCCCTTATTTGGTCTGACCAACGAAGAGGTGAACGGTCATCTTTTACCAGTGACCTTCCCTACAACACCAACTTGTCCAAGTTGTCGGACTGCCAACGGGCGATATGGCCAAAGTAACCTAGTACTCTTTGAAAAGGTTCAAGAAAGGCACGACCTTCAGCAATGAAGATTACGATGAAGAAGCAGTTAATTGTCTTGTCTGTAATTCCATCTTCAAGTTTGGACAGAATTGCAACGGTCATGGCCATTGGGTCCTGGAAATTCTTTTGTCCAAATAACCTCTAGAAAAGAGCTCCAATTACGAGACCAACACCAAATCGGCGAATTAAAATCCCATTTAGTGTAAATCGTGGCGTTGATTCGGCTATACATCACGGCTATCTGATCTGAGAGGCGATTGATTTTCGGAAATCGCCACCGAATAACCCTGCGATAAAGTGATTTACACTGGGACATACGGGCGATGGAAGTGGCGAACAGGAAGAGTTTCAGAATGAAATCTAACGCTACCATCTTAACACAAATCAACAGTTGCCGCCTGTATGCTATCATGAGAATATAGTATATAAAATGAATTTTGCTTAGCTAAATAACTGTTCTATCCCTGAAAAAATTATGTTAAAACATTGAGCGGTGTGTTGTCAAATGACTTGGGGAAGTATTGCATATTCTATTCAAAAGACTCGTATTAGTAAAATTAAAGTTATTTTGTGTTCGTTACTGGACTTTGAGTGCAATAAAAGTATATTTATTCATTCATTCTTTAAAAAGGACATAGATAAGTTTGCCATTAAAACATATTTAAAAGAAAAAATAAAAAGTCATACACTTCGAGGCTTTTTGAGTATATACCACAAAGTTATCACAGGTCTTTCGAAATCGCAAAATTGGTTGGACATCGTCGTCCTACGCAAAGGTGCTTTTTAAAGCCAAAAATACGAACGAACCTATTGGTATTTATAATTCTAACAACATGCAAAAACATTAAAACTTTGCAATTAAAAAAAAAAATTTGAATAGTCAGACATTTGTCCACAATCTCATCTGATGATAAGTGATGATGTGAATGGATCATGTCTGTCTAGTAACAGCCTATTCACTCTTTTCTTGAAAACGTTTAGATCATAGCGTTCAGGGTACACATCTTGCGGCAGAGAGTTCCAGCCGTACGGAACATGAATGTACCTACATATGAACCCTTCTAAGTTTGAACCGTTTGGTACGAATATTTCTACGACATAAGGGTGTTAACCCCTTCTCCGTCTTGTGTTGTTATGAAAGGGGGCCTGTGGGTGAATTATTGGGTTATACCTTTACACTACCATCACCAAAACTACCTACGTAATAAATGTTATATACTTGCCGACCATGATCTCGGCAGACGAGATCAAAAACTCCCCCATCAGCTCCATTCTTATCCTTATTTATCCTGGAGCTGGAGCTACATGAGGTGATGTAATAGGTTCTGGGGCTGCCACAATAGATCAACTACTGGTCGCAGTGGCTATATACCGCAAGGATCACCCCATTTCTTTCAAATAATAATAATACTTGCCGGCCATTCCGCCCGTGTGTCCACAGTATCATTATCGCCGGCGAATCGGCGGGGCGATTGATCCAGTAATGACTTGATTATCGTATTAGCACATTTATACTGTGGCATTAGCGCCCACTGATTTAAACGCTTCGTCTTTACTCTGGCGCCATATTTATTTTTAAATTCGAGGTTCTTTGAAACGGAATCACAAAGTGTTTTATGTGCTTACATTAATACCTATAAGGGAAGTTTCTTATAATTTTATTGAAGTGAATAATCTCAAACAATCTGAATGATTTTATAACGTGATATAGTTTGATACTTAAAATATTTGCTGAAAGCATTTTAAGGTGACGGGTAGGGCACACTAGCGACGCCCATCCGTTTTTGATCGCGAAAAATTTATTCACGCTAAAAGTGGCCGCTTTTGGCGGTAATCAATTTTTCTCGTACGTGTTGGACCCAACATATGTGCATGGTTATTTAATAAATAGTTTAAGTGTTTGCCGAGAGGTAGTAATCCCAAAATTGTTTAAAATAGATCCGGTTTCGTAGCTAAAAATTAAAATCGATTGGCGTCGCTAGTGTGCCGTACCCGTCACCTTAAGTACATTTCTGTTGCGTAGCTAGGTAGTTATAACTAACTACGGAATGGAACTCTCTGCCGGTTGAAGAGTTTCCTAGGCACTATGATTTGGCCATGTTCAAAAAAAGAGTGAATAAGCTGCTGCTAGACTAGCATTGGTCTAATTTTGACCATATCATCACTTACCATCACGTGAGATTGCGGTGGCTATTCTAAAAAAGTCACTTTTTCTAAACTATCGACTTTAAATTATTATTAGTCGAAGTGATGGCGTGATAATCACCTATGAATTTAACTTTTTAGTGATGTTTACTAATAAAAAAAATCTAAACGTAAAAATTCGTCTTCATCTCCTATTTATGTAATTAATAGATTGTGCAACCTTAAGGTCGCATTTTGGTCACTAAATTCTGTAAGAAAGACAATATTTGCGGTTTGAGTTAGGGTTATTTAAAGTTTGGCAACCCAATAGCCATTCCACTGGTGTTGAGGGTGTTCATGACCAGCAATCGCCTACCATCCGGTGATCCATCTGCTCGTTAGCCACATTTCCCATAAAAAAACAGAGCGTTCCTGGTCCTAACCAATAGGTAGGTAGGTACGAATTACGACTTATTTTACCTACTGTCTCTTGTTGTATCATACCTACTTGTATTTTGTTTTTGTGCAATAAAGAATATCTCTCTACTTTTCATCTACCCTGAGGTTATCTGGAAGAGATCGATATTATCGATAATATCAATCCATCTATCTACGAAAAAAAATATAGGCCTTCACGGATTAAATTTTCCTTCCCTTGCTTTTACTTAAGTACTTATAGATTTCTCAAAAGGACATTTCTGCGCAACTCTAAAAAAGGAAACGAAAAACACGTGGAAACAAAATGGCGACCGCCGCATACGTCATAAATTTGAATATTTCCAGGAACGCGACATAAAATACGATCTCATTGTAAGGCGAAACAAACGTATGGGACAGGGACTCGTGTCGCACTATCCGATGGATTTGCATAATATTCGAGAAGAAACAGCTCGAGGTTGTGGCTCAATTAAGAACTGAAGCTGTGTGTTTTGGTTATGTTTGATATTTTGAATGGGCCGATTTGATGAAGTCACAGAAGACCGGCGTGAAGCAGCGCCTGCGCTGTGTTCTCTGCGATCCGTTTTAGTAGCTAAAAATTTAAATCGATTGACGTCGCTAGTGTGCCCTACCCGTCACCTTAAACAGGCAGACCAGACAAACTGAATCACAGGTTCAGAATCATTATCTCATGTTTTCGTAGCCTCTTTAGCGGGCGATGTAGACGGTCGGGGTTCTGTGTTTATATTTTGTGATTATCACAACATGACACAGAAATATGTCACAGAATACATAGGTAATGCGAAGAGCGAGGATGGCTTGATAAGAATAAACCTTCCATGCGGAAAATCGTAAATTCGAATCCGAGTCTGCACCTCTGGAGTTTTCAAATCTAAGTGCTAATTTTTACCATTAGCTTGACGGCTTAACCGTGGGAGAGACACGCTTCGGCATGAATGGCTCAACTGGAGTGATACCACAGCCTCACAGAAAACCGTCGTGAAGCAGCACTGTGCTGTGTTTCGCTATCGGAGACCCAATGCGAGCGAAAAGGGGGCTTAAAGGTTCGCAGCGCACTTGTGACTACACTGGTCTCGCGAGTGTCTATGGGCGGTGGCAATCGCTTATCATCAGGCAATCCGTCACGTCAAACAAAAGACTTTGAGAGAAAATATCGTGAAGAAATCTGCATATTTTGGATAGTTTCTGAAACGTGTAACTATGATCCAGTTCGCTTCCCCTGTTAAGGGTTGCGACGGCTAGGCAGTCGCTTCATTGTAAATACTAGACTTCCCAAATCGTGAATGATGATCTAAACGCACCCCGGGCTCCGAAGCGACAGCTTTGGGCCCGCTGAGATGAGGGTGATGATGAGTCAGAATATAAAAAAATAATGAAAATTTTAAAAACCCTCGACGGCGGCCATCTTGGATTTGAAATTTGTCACAATAAATATATTCTGCTACTCAATCCCTTTTATATGATACCCATATTGTGAGAGTTGTGTTAAACCATACAATCCATATCTTTGTGACGGCGGCCATCTTGGATCGATTTTTATCCAACATAGCTAAGAACACTCCCCTCTTATTCATCTTTCAAACAAAAAAAAACAAAAGATCGGTTCATTTGTTCGGGAGCTACGATGCCATAGACACACACAGACACGTCAAACTTATAACACCCCGTCGTTTTTGCGTCAGGGGTTAAAAATAGTACATAATATATTTGAATAAAGTATTATTATTTTGAAGAGATGGACTGACCGAATAAAGGCTACAATAAAAGACTCATTATCACTTATTAAATGCACGAGGGCGTCGGCCATTAGAGAGAAGTGAAGCCGAGTAGTGGAGCTTATACCACCAACATCTGAAGTGACCACGACCACTCTATCAAGCAAGAGTGATATCGACATAGAAGATTGTTTTCAATGGTTTACAGTTCAAACAAGTTGCCCCGCAGCCATTAATCCAAAGAAAGGACTCGGTAGCGAAGTCTGCGCCTGAGTGGGCGTGGCGACCGGTTAATTATCGCAATCGAGATTAAATCTCACTATTGCTGTATAACTGACTAATTCTGCTCCAACTCAAGCTGTAAGTCTTATAATTGTTGATAAGCCTTTATCTAGACAGCAAGATACCGTACCTACTAGAATTTATAGACTAATCTATGCTATTTTTGACCGTGGGAGAGCCACGCTTCGGCATTAATGGGCCGGCTCAACGAGAGTGATACCACGGCCTCACAGAAAACCGAATGTGAAGTAGCACTGTGCTGTATTTGCTGTGTAGTGAGAGTACCGGAGGATTCTAAAATTTTTAAGTACAATTCCATATCCCGATGAGAATAATATCAGTGGTTTAAAGATCATGCTCATCAGCCAAGCGAATCAAAAATAATGATTTTATCATCAATCAAACAAACAGCATCAATAAATACTCATTATACAATCACGAAATTGTTTGTTCAACTAATGTTTAGTTCAGTACAAGCGTATCTTTATTGGCATCTGTCCTCGGCCTTTTAAAATTCTGATTACAAATATCCCACTCAAAATTGAACTCTGTACCCTGTTGTTAAAAGTTATGTACAAAATCCGATGTGAAAAAGTTTGTGAGTAGATTTGCATGGGATCCCATTGTTGTGCGCATACGTCACATCAAGGGTACGACGAAGGGAGCTCTGTATAATTAGTTTGTTGATAATCTCGATCGCTATTCGCAATAGGAAATACTGAGAGTGGTTAAATGTGACTGATGCAGAATATAACGATGTGAGATAAAAGTTTTGTACTTACAATTTAAAACTATTTGTAAAGAGGTAAATCTAACAGGCAGTGGCAACGCTTATAGTAATCCGAAAACACAAAACGCTTGTGAGATGTAATCGACACCTAGTGCCATCTATTGGAAACGAAGTGAGGGCGGGTCACTAATATATGTATAAAGTTTCTTGCTGAAATCATTTGCCAGTTTTCAACACCTGGTCGTACAATTTACCTACATGTAAATTTTCACGTTAGTCCTAACATCCTCCAACCGTTTTAGCTATGGTGGCTGATTTCAACAATTGCGAATAATAAACGATGCCCTAGATTTACATGGTCTTTCAAACCAGATACGTATAACGCTCGAAGATGGTTCTTCAGTCTTGGTAGACTGAACAGGCTTAATTTAAGCAAACGCGTAATTTAGACCTTATTATCGCTCTACAGCAGTTGAGATTGTGATCAAGCAGTCGCCTATAAAACAACAAAGAAGATATGTAAAAACTTTATCTCGTTTTCACTTATGAAATTTTGCACTTTTGCTTATAAACGGTGGTAAATTCAACTCTATATCGTCCAACCGCGAAGGCGCAGCCTCTCCCTTATCAGGGCTACCATCACGCCGGTTGATGCGTCTGATGAATGAACGCTTACTGTGATGCTAATAAACAGATTACGCTTTAAAACTACTGCCTGCTCCCTAATACTGAACGACTTAACTACCAAAACCCCTTTATTGGATTTTAAACCCAAAACATAAAAAGTCTAAGTTGATTTTAGGGTTGGGTTTAAAAATTTCGGTTAGAGGGTAATGAGGTATAGTCTAATAGTACACGTGTTCGCTTATCTATGATTAGGATTCTAAACCGTTTGTTTGTTAAAGGATTGTTTTCTTAAATTGCTTGTGAATGATTTATTATAATTTGTGAATGGCTGCCGTTGAATGGCGTCTAGTTGGAGAGCTGATTTCCTCTGATAGCATAGATTTGAAATAATGAGTAATGATCAGTAGTAAAATCTAATTCTTCGAATTTATTTTGTATGTTTAGTTTTATGCATTAATATTCCAAATGGAAAAGTGAGTGTGTTAATTTGTCTGTCTTTCACGGAAAGAAGGAGCGATGAATTGACGTGACTTTTAAGTGAAGATACTTGAAGGCTTGAAGAGTGGCATAAGTTCGTCTCTTTCTAGTGCGAGCGAAGCCGCAGGCAAACACAGGCTGTTGATAATAGTTTGACGCGTGCTTGAAACCATCAATCTAACGTCTTCTTATCTCGTTGTCTTTCCATTCATTTATTTTTTGAGAAAGGGAAGCTTCCAAGCAGCGGGTAACCCATCGACGTTCAATTCACCAGAAAAAAATCGTCTCGTTCCTAAAGATTACGTTCGGGTAAGTCGATGACACAATAAGGAGGAGGCAGGAAGTTCCAGCACTAGGTGTCCGTACGATTCCACGGTAGTGAAACTCGGACCTTGGAACATTCACCATAGTGAACACTGCCTACTCCTACATTTTAATTGGAGACTAGAAGCGGTCGCTATCCCCACAGTCACATCTATTAGCCGATCACGTGTTATCGAACAATTATCTCCAATAAATGCAAATACGCCTATATCCGAGGAGCGATAGAAATCTGCTCTAGAAACTTAATTACCCCATTTAAGAGTACAGTGCGCAACTACTGGTTGAGTTAGAACGAGTTGCCAAATGATTTTTTTTTCTATTTTGTTATAGATGGCTAGGTGAGCAGACAGAACACCAGTAGAGTCACAAGCCTGCTTTCCCTCCGAATGGGCTTCGGGTGCCTTCACTCACAGAATGAAACACAGTGCATGCGCTCCTTAAGGTGACGGGTAGGGCACACTAGCGACGCCAATCGATTTTAACTTTTAGCTTCTAAACCGGATCTATTTACGACCTCTCGGCAACCACTTATACTATTTATTAAATAACCATGCACAAACTGTGGACAGTCAAAAGCAGTTATTAACTTAATTTTTGGTTTTCTCAAATTTACACATTTTATAATTTTTTATCGAGGGTTTTTCCGCGCGTGCTTTAAGTACGGTAAGCGAACATATGATTATGTTGTTCCTCGACTAATAAGTAAACTACCTACAGAATTACAGGACGAAATGTCTCCAAAAATATCAAATATACGCTCAAATCACACTTACGACGTTCCCTCATTAATATTTAAGATTTAAATGAGAAAAAAATATAATCATTCATCAAAAATGTATTTGTCCAAGTCTTGTGTGTAAATGTGGATCGGCGTAAACAGAATATTAGTATAGAATTATAAACCTTAGTAGTTTGCAGTACAAGTCTGATTAATGTAATAAGTACCTACCTATGTAAGATTTTTATCTTAATAAATAGAAAAAAAAACATGTTTTTTAATATCGCCTAAGCTTATTAAACGTCTCACAGAAGATAGTGAGCTTAAGGTAAGCCTTAAGTGAAACAAAGTGGAGTGTACCATTTATCATGCTCGGCAGTGTATTCGGGTCAAAGCATGCCATGAATCAAGTGTAATTAACTAACTAATATAGTTATCACGACGCGGATTGTAGGGAATTGACAATGTAAGATTATAAATCTATTTAGTTAAGCTCTCAATCTTGGTGTTTTCAATAGGCAAAACGTTTGGGTGATAATTTATAATTTATTGCGTGTTTCAGTTCAGCAGTTAGTGTGTTGGTAGTGTAATGGACCACATCCTTGGAATAACAGTAACATGATATTTTGTTATACTTAAATCATCATCATTTCAGGCAATAGACGCCCACTGCTAGACATAGGCCTCCCTAGATGTACTATAACACATGATCAAAAAGAAGTGGAATGCTGTGGCGAGCAACCAACGCGACCAAACGACGGAATATCAAGTGTAATGTACAGCGGACACATCAAGCTATACATAAGTGTCAAATTTCTTCATTCGATTATAAACCTTATATTGTTACACATTGAGTTCGAAATCGATTAAAGAAATTTGACAGTTTTGTATAGCTTGACCTGTCCGCCACTGTACGTTAACGTAATTCGATTGAGCGGTAAAACAATGAAAAGGATACAGCGTGTGTGGGCTATAGTGACCTGGTGTAGGTATTTTTGATACGAAGACCGCCAAGTTCCAGACTCCAGGTTGACACTGAGAATATCTTCACAGAAAAACTCAGGTACAAATTTGGGTCCGACCCGGGGATCGAGCCGTCGCTTTAAAGTGCGACCCACTAACCACTGCGCCACCGAGGCAGTCAAAAAGAAATGTGAATACCAGTATAATTAATACGATATTGAACAGTATAATGACAGAGCTGTGGGAAAAATACCTATCATAGACAGTTTACGTATCTAAAATATTTTTTAATACCAGCGTACAGATGTTGTAATTTACGTCACAACAAATACATCTTAATAAACATCTCTAACAAAATACCAACAAAGGAATTCAAGCACGACAATTTAAAAACGATAGCTCATCGTCCGGCGCGCCAGTTATGAGCGGCCCAGCCGAAACAATTACTTAATGTCAACGAAAAAGATAATTTAATAATTGTTGCCGATGATATATGAGAGGTCCCCGCCCACCTGGGGTCCAGTATTAAAATAACCGATACTCTCGACTCTTATTTATACGCCAGCACAAAGTAACATCTTACTCCGTACGTCGGTCGTGCATTTGTTAAAAGAACACGGTAATAGTCGCTCGAAGATTTCTAATGTCTCAATTTCCGCAACCAATCGAAACAAAATAGACCGTAAAAGCTCAATGCTTAGAGACAATATCGAGTGGCGATTCTGATGCACGAGCTAGGGACACCAGCATCCAAAGAGTGTAACTGCAATGAGACGTTGCGTTCAAAAGGCATATTTGATTTTGATTGGATAAGGTTGCAAATTAGGTGCTGTAGCGAGTTGCGTTTAAATTATGTCTTGTTTAATGAGTTGGAATGGGCACTCGCTTACAAAGCTCTAAAGACAAAACGAACACACACGAATTTAGCCTTTAAACCTACATCGCTAAAAGTTCGATTCTCGTGGAGTAGGGTTGCAAGTTACGAGAAGAGGGATGGAGCAGAGTTTGCGAGTTGTTTTCACCGGGAACACAGTCATGTAACTAATGTAGGGAATCTACATATCATTAAGAGATGTTGGCCCGTCTATACGTGTGTACCGCTTTGTTCCTTATATTTACGAGTGAGCACGAGCGTATTTATGACGGCGATGCGTAGATGGTACATTTATGGTACATTGCTATGCGATGTACCGCGGCACTGGGGAATAAGCGTGTTCCCGAACGCCTATTGTATCATAATACGACTGGACCAATTTATAGCCACATTGGCTATGTATTTATGGGGTAGTTGAAATAAGCAAAACGGTATGTATTGGTGGTCTGTACATTAAAACGCGGCTGGAGTGAATCGAATGGCTCAGGTGGTAGGTTCTATTTTATTTTATTTTCATATCCAACTCAAAGGGCCGAGAAAATCAATGTTTAAACATCTAACTATAAATTAAATGCTGTAACTTACACTATAAATCTCACCATAGCAGTCCAAAGTCTTGGCTTCGGAATTTGCCGTCGATTCAGGATAAGGTAAGGCGAAGCAAAAAGCACTGACAAAATTCGTCAACATACCAAGATCTCCGGTAGCTTAATCAGAAAAGCAGTGGCACGGTTAGCAACAGATCGTAGGTTCGAGTCCCACCCGAAGACTGTCGAAAAAAATTTTAGTGCATTATTTACTTAAGAATAAATTGCAAAAAAATCTATACCCAAAAAAATCATAGAATAAGCTAAGTCTGATAATTAGGTAGGAAGCGTCTGTTATCTTCGAAAATCGAGAAGGAAACCAGATTAAGTGCCTACTACACATATTTAGGATCATAAATGGCTGCGATAAATATTAATTTGAAATTAAAAGCGGTCTATCAGCTGACGTAAAGCTCATTTGCAAGAAACGAAAATATACACACACAGGGCACATAGCGAGGAGAACAGACGGCCGTTGGGGCGGAAAGGTCCACGAGTGGAGGCCGCGTACAGGAAGTCGCAGCCGTGGCAGGCCCCCCACAAGGTGGACCGACGATCTGATGAAGGTCGCGGGAATCTATTGGATGCGGGCGGCGCTGGACCAGGACCGATCTGTGTGGAGAACATTGGGGGAGGCCTTATGTCCAACAGTAAGCGTCATTTGGTGAAATGATGATGATGATGACAAAAATATATGTTTATGATTATGAAGATCCAATTTCGATAAGTAGACGTTTCCACTTTTCTAAATTTTTAGAATTACTAGTTATCGTCTGACATGGTAGAAATGACTTTCCCCACCACTCCCATATTTGGTACAAAGATGCGAGCGGTACATATACAGGTGTGAGAAAACCTAAGAAACATGTGAAAGTAGGTATGTATGTACATACGGCATCACGTGGAGTTACCCTTTTTCGAGTTTAGACCGTCCTTAATGTCTGAGACACAAGATAAGGTAAAGGTATTTCATTCATTAATAATGAATGATGTTATGACAGTTAACTTAATCAAAATGGGCAGCAGGTTTAAAGTGAAGTAACTGTTACAATTGAGCCAAAGACTCGTGGCAGTCGGGGTCATATTTCATTCTTAATTAATGAATGAATTATTCTAGCGTCTGTCGCATGTCTTTGCGTTTAGTAAAGAAACTCTAATTTTACACCAAAACTCTTGGAAGTTAAAATTTCTATACAAATAGACACGTCAGATTGCTTCTGCGCATGTCCGCGCACGTCGGTAGCACCCGAGTGTTGTGACTGCGGGCTATAGTGCATTAATTGGACAATAACTATGAGGCTGGCTATTCATGCTAAGATTAAGTTGCAACATTCATTTGAAACTACACATAAGGAGATGTGTGGTCCCCGGCAGAGTAGAATAGGCCACCCTCACTCTTACCGAGGTGTCGTAAAAGGCGACTGATCATCAGCACCCAGAGAAGGAAAACTCTGCATTTATATGAAAACCCTCGGCAACCCGTCTGCCAAGCGTGGTGAGTATGGCATATACCCCTCATGTGATTGAAGGAGGCCCGTGCCCCAGCAAATGGGCTGATGATGATGATGTCATCATCATCATCATCAGCTGATGATCATGATAACGAGGTAGTTTTTACAGACAATCACATCGCTAGGTAAACCGAAAATACAAAACACTTGCGCGATGTAACTAACACCTAGCGCCATCTATTGATAGTTATTTGAAACTAATAAAGGTCTGCAACGAAGTGAGGGCGATTACTTTAGACTGTAACAATAAAAACACATATGCCCATTTCTTTTTCTTCTTGAAATGAAACGAATAAAAACATATTACTGTTTCTTTTATTCTTTTTTTGTTTTTCTTTTCTTTTTTGAGCCACGGATGAAAGACGATTGCATTTTGCATGCGACAGAGATGAGAATGTTAAGATGGATGTGTGGAGTGACGAGAATGGACAAGATAAGGAATGAGTATATTAGAGGAAGTATGAAAGTGGCCCCCATCATTGATAAATTGAAGGCAAATATGGCCATGTAAGGAGAAGTGGGGAAGAACTTGTTACCAAAAAAGTGATGAGTTTAAATTTAAGTGGGTGGAGGAACAGAGGACGGCCGAAAAAGAGATGGATGGATTGTGTGAAGAATGACATGATGGAAAAAGAGGTGGATGATTCGATGCGAATGCCAGGGACGTATGGAAAAGGAAAACATACTGCGCCGACCCCAGATAACCTGGGAAAAGGGCAGGAGGATAATGATGATTTTTGACACTTATACTATTTATTAAATAACCATGCGTTTAAAATAGATCCGGTTTAATAGCTAAAAATTAAAATCTGTTGGCGTCGCTAGTGTGCCCAACCCGTTACCTTAAGTGCAAGTAGCTGCTCGCGTGCCCCAGCAGTGGGGACTTAAATGGGCTGACGATGACGATGACGATGAGAATATCCACGCGGTAATAATGTATGGAACAGCTGATCTTATGCTAAATGGACTTTATTCACAATACCTATTATGAGGTTTTCGGGATGTAAACAATGAACAAATAAGAAAATAACGGTGTATAACAAAACACAAGGAAATAAATAAATAAATAATAAATAAATAAATATTTCACAACATCACATACATTGATCTGACTCCGAGATAGGTAGCTCAAGCACCTGTGTTACGGATATCAGAATCAACAGTGGGATTACAAATATATAAATATAATAGGTACTTTTCTTTTGTAAATACATACTTATAATACATAGCAAACACCCAGACCAATACAAACAAACATGTTCATGCACACAAATGTTTGTACTATGCGGGGATCGAACCCGCAACCCTTGTATCAGAGGCAGCATGCGATACCACTGTTCCAATCGGGTCGTCATAACGGGAAATATACTTTACTTCAATGAATTATATTAAATGTTAAAGTGCCACTATTTCTAATATATAGAGTCTCCGCGACATTGAAAAACGTCTGAACCGCAATTAACTCCCAAATTGAACTCACACCATTTCATTACAAATTCATTAAAGAACCAAAACAAAAAACCTAATAGAACCCAACTCCCACAAAACGACCGCATTTTATCGGACACCTCGCTACTCCCACTGAATAATTCATAACTAAATTAATAATAATAAGGCCCTCCCTAGCTCCTATTACTATTCATTAATATCCCTACGGATTTATTAACCGAATATTATTAATAAAAAATTCAAATGAGCGTACATTCGTAATCCGGGGATTTATTTATTTGGAATTCTCACATTAAAAAAGGCTAATAAATAGTTATTTCTTACTGTGGGTGGTAATGCAGTAATGCTTGTAATCCCTTGTGTGAAATGTCAATAAGTGTGTGTGGGTAATAAAATTCCCGAAGGTATTTGGTGGGAATGTTGTGTGTTTATGTTTTATGTGAGCAATCAATTTATGACAGATGTTTGGGAGGTTTGATGTTGTAATCGATTCGTAAATGACGATTTTGTGGTTACTCGAATAGTTTATTTACACATCGTTTAATTGATAATTCTATCGATCAGTAATAAAACTATTTAGAAATAGGCCTACTTAGAAAAAAAAATGACCAAATCTTTATCTCCGTCTAATTCTTGACCCTTCCTTACTCTACTTATAGCTCAAAAGGTGTAGGTACTTACCTAAAATTATTTTGTGTCAAAAATTACTTTTTTGATTTTACTTTACTTTTTAGAGTGATACCACAGCCTCACAGAAAACCGACGTGAAGCAGCACTGTGCTGTGTTTCGCTGCGTGAGTGAGGGTACCGGAGGCCCAATCCGAGGGAAGGGAGGTGTCGCGGTTGTCCATGGGCTGCGGCAATCGCTTACCATCAGTTGATCCGTCTGCTCGTCCGCTACCTATGACATAAAAAAAATTACGTTTTTTCGGAAATCGTTATCTCCGTCTAATTCTTGACCTACCTTACTATAGCTCAAAAGGTGTAGGTACTTACCTAAAATTATTTTGTGTCAAAAATTACTTTTTTGATTTTACTTTACTTTTTAGAGTGATACCATAGCCTCACAGAAAACCGACGTGAAGCAGCACTGTGCTGTTTCGCTGCGTGAGTGAGGGTACCGGAGGCCCAATCCGAGGGAAGGGAGGTGTCGCGGTTGTTCATGGGCTGCGGCAATCGCTTACCATCAGTTGATCCGTCTGCTCGTCCGCTACCTATGAAATAAAAAAAAATTACGTTTTTTCGGAAAATATAAAAGAATTACACCCAGACAATGTGGCATTATCTCTTTCGCTTCAACGCAACCCTTTTATTGGTAAAACGCGAAATATTGAGAAACATGTCCGTCATCAGTAGCGCATTAGCGTAACGCCGCGTACACGCCACTGATAAACGCTAATACTCAGTATCGGCATTAATAACGTTGACGCGGAAAAATCGCAACGCCTAGTTATCGAGAACTGTGTCCTTTGACACACGGCAAAAGCGATGATCTGTTGCACCCCTGACGTGCCTATAAAAAACTTCCGATGGCTCTGCGAACGAAATGACGACTTCACAGAAAACCACCGAGAAGTAGGGCCTGCGCTTTGATTCGCCGGGTGAGTGAGGGTACCGAACGAAGGCCTAATTCAATGACTCCACTGGGTGTCCATGGGCGGCAGCGCTAACCATCAGGTGAGCGTCTGCTCATCTGGCCTATCATATAAAAAAATGTCACTAAATTTCTCCGATGAATTATAACTAAGTAAAATAAAAATAAAAAAGCCATTTATTTTTGGCCTTTTGTAAAAATGACTTCTACCTTCTTACTTATTGGGTAAAGGCATCCCAAAGTTGACCATATTCCTCTCTCTTGTGCTTCATGGGTCCAGTTGTTGCCGGCGACTTTTTTGAACTCACCTTCCCACATTGTCGGTGGCCTTCTTCGTCCTCTGCACCCCTTTAGGTCTTCCCGAAGGCCCGATTAATTATATTGATTGCAATTAAAAATATGAATAACATGAATTAGCTCCGTGTAGTACGTTTCAGATATTTTTTTCAAAATGTTCTACAATGATTCTGTAGAACTTTTTGAAAAAAATATATGGTTCTATAATGAAAATATATAATACACATAATGGTTCTATAATGATTCTGAACATGTAGGCATGATTCAGTCGGCCTAGTTCCCATGTCTAAGGGTTACACAGGTCATACGGCAGTAGATTCATCGTAATTACTAGTTACTAAATTCTTGATCCAAGCTCCAGATTCCAGTGAGACTCAGCACCACATGCTTACGGAGGAGCTTGACCAAAGAACTTAAAGAAGTCCTTTGGTCACATCGCCAGAAAGAGAGATGACAACCTGGAGAAAAGTAAAATCAGCTCAACCTTTAACACCGCAGTCTATGATGCGATCCACGCGGCTAAGGATGAAGAGTGAGCTGGCGGAAGATAGTCCGGGAGAAAATTACTCACCGAGACCACGACCCTCAGCACTGAGGACAAACTACGCAAGAAGGACGAGGAAATTATTGATATTGGTCCAAGCGTATCCTATGATGGGGAGCGAAGGCTGCGTTCAACAACAGGAAATGACACGCTAAGATTTTGATTACAGTGGTTGTGACGTCATAAGTAATGGAAACGCGTACCCCGCGACAATATTTCACTTAAAGCGTCTCTTCAGGTGCGTTATAAATGATCCGACGTATGCGCACGTAATGATACGTGTACCAGATTAACGCTATTCACGGACGAACAATGGAAACGAGAAAGCTCATTGTGACTGAGATTTGTAAGTGATGGTGAAATATTAGATGGTAATTTTTGAACACATAATTTAGAATTTGCCTATCTAAATATCCTTTATTGCCTATTTAAATAAATAACAGTAGGTATCCCTTTATTTTTTACCGTGTAGTAAGTACACATTAAAATAGGTATGGTCAGCATCAAAATTAGCTTAACACTTTAGTACCATGTCATAGTAACTGTTCTGCCTATTATAGGCAATTTTCAAGGGGTTCGTAAAAATATTTACTTCGACAAGGTACTAAAGTGTTAAGCTACTTTTGATGCTTTTGAAGGTACGGACCTTTCATGAATTCGACTCCTTCGATCCTATGAAAATAACACTCATTTGTCATTTATAAACTTTAATTACAATAGTGACGTTTTGTTCGGAGACATGAACTCAAATCGCGTTATGGAAAATAATTAACTTAGGCTCGATTCGACCAATCTTTATCCGAGAGTAAATCTACAGTAAATATAGCGCAGATTTATCATAACACTCGAAGCGATATACCATAGATTTCTTATAGGATTAAGTTTGTTTGAATCGGGCCCTAAACCCCTTATTACAAATCGCAAACTAAAAATAGACCCGGAACAAAACTCGTGCCATCCCGTTTTAAGATTGCGTGTTGGAACGGGATGACTTGAGTTTTAGTACGGTAATAATTTTAGATCGCGATTTGGTGATCGAGAAGATGATAAAAGTTTCCTCATCATTTTTTAATAATTACACATTATCTTTTCATAAGATTTGATACGTCATTATAATAGATAGATAGATAGATATACTTTATTGCACAAAATACACAACTTAAATACTAGGCATTACAGAAATTTTGTAAAGGACATTTGATAGTAGAGAAGGGGTAGGGGGTGCAATATTCAATAAGGAAAAAAAAAAGAAACTGTAAATATTAAAATATAACTTAAATACTACTGTAAATGTTATAATATTTTTTTAACTATTAAAGTTATTTCTGATACGCCATTTATTCAAATTATTTCTTAATTATTATAATTATTTCTGATTCTGTATAATGATGACGCCGTGTGGTCCCGGCAGAGTAGAATAGGCCACCCTCACTCTTACCGAGGTGTCGTAAAAGGCGACTAAGGTAAATCTGCTGGCATGATCATCAGCACCCAGAGAAGGAAAACTCTGCATTTACATCAAAACCCTCGCCAACCCGTCTGCCAAGCGTGGTGAGTATGGCAATTACCGCTCATGTGATTGAGGGAGGCCCGTGCCCCAGCAGTGGGGACTTAAATGGGCTGATGATGATGATAATGATACATAAATCTAATTAGTTTATATAGAAAATTAAGCTCAAGTAGAGTCACGAGAAAACACCCTAAGGTTTTGTTCAACCTATTGATACAGTAAAACAAGAGCTGCTACTGAAACCAAACTCAAACATTGATGTGCTACATGTGTGCCTTTATTTCCACGATATTCTAATATCGAAGTGTCAATTGGACGTCCCTGCCGGGGATTGTAGCTGAGTGATAAAGAATTCAATTTCCCGTGTTTTTGTGAGTTTCCGTGGATATAAACGTTTTATTAGCGGCTATGAGCTGTGAATACTTTTTAGGAATATAAGATTAGCTGCGAGCAACTGGGAGAAAACATATTTGGTATACGGCGTGAAAGGTCAATAATTGAAAGCCGGGTTACTCGCATTTTTGTATCCACTTTTGTGTCCATTCCGTACTTATGCAAATTGGAAAATATTTCTTTACATCTACTCTATCATCAATCTCATGTGAAAACAGTCATATAATGAATAAGTGGAATGAGCTTCCAGCCGCGGTGTTCCCTGATCGCTTTGACATGTCCTTTTTTAAACGAGGTTTGAAAAGAGTTCTTCTCACGGTAGGCAGGGACATGACTGTGCTCCAGCATTGTTGATGTCTATGAGCGGCGGTTACCGTTTGCCATCAGATGGGCCGAATATATATGTATATATATATTTGTAATAGTGTTGTTCCTGAATAAATAATTTTATTTATTTATTTTATCTAGAACAATTTCAAGAGACGCGAGGTATGGTACAAAATTATCTTTAGGTGCGTGGTTTTTTCATATGTGTGCATTTCACACACCTAACCTATAACACCTGTTTATGGTCCCAGAATAGAATGACCCAGTTACTTAATTAAAACATCTAAATGAGAATGATTTCTGTTCGGGAAAGAGTCTTAGAAAACACATTTTTCTTGGCGCTTCTGAATATTTTGTATGTATTGGCTTGTTACCTACAGATACATAGAGACTAGTCCCAAATCCTAAATCATATTCCAAGCGTACCCCGGGCTCCAAAGCGGCCACTGAACGAAACTGGGATTGACACACTAGGATGAGGATGATGACAGAGTGGGATAAATTTGTTTTGGCTAATAGCAAAGTAAAGTAAAGTATCAGCCTATAAATTGTCCCACTGCAGAGCAAAGACCTCCATCGTAGAAATCAAGTTATCGCTACTATGAAGGGATTAGGCTTAAACACCACGCTTGCCAAATGCGGATTGGTGATCATAAACTCGAGATATGTTTAAAAATTTCTAAATACTCTCGTTCGACCTGGGATCGAACCCAGGACCCCAAGATCACGCCCCGGTACTTAAACCACTAGACCAACAGGGTGTTGGATTGCAAAGGAGACGGTATAAATAACACCTAAGAAGCAGCCGGCATAATGAAAGTTGTTATCGATAAAGCGTATTAAACGTTACATCCTCATATAATTATATTATGAATTGTAAAGCTAGCCCATTACTTTATATTTAATTTTTAAAATATAACTATGTACACTAGCAAAATCATGATTGTAAGCGAGAACAGTCTGTTGAAAAATTATTTACTTATGAGTTGTTTTCGATTTAACAATCAATCAATGAATGCTTTTTGATAGATTTTGATTAAAGTTTCGCTTTAAAGTACCATAGAGTCAGAGAAAGAAATAAAATATGGCCTATGAAAATATAATTTTCAAAAATATATTATGAAAAATTGACTAGACTTACCTACATTTTATTTTTCAACAAATAAGAGTTTATAATTCCAATTTTCATTAATTTTAGAACGGCTAGATTTTAGTGCAGAGTTTCTAAAATAAGTAGACCGTCTCCTTTGGCGATATTGCATTCCTTATTAGTAGGTATCACATAGAGGTACCCTCCCCCTATCTAAGGTAACTATACCTACCTTGTAGGTAAATAAGCTGAACGAAAATCCAAACGCCCCGTGCATTCGGACATCCCACGTCACTTAAAATGCTGCACTTGCAAAGAGTCAGACATCTCGCATTTTTCCAATTTCCACCCGGGGGCATATCGCTCGTCCGCGCGACTGACTGCCGCTCGCTCTGCTCGCTTCGCTCCACCGAAAACACACGCGTTATTGAAACCGCTTTGAGCTTTGAATGACGTTTTAACAAACACCGAGTTTTTGCCGACCGACCGACCGTTTTGATAACCTGAAAATTAAAAAATGCAGTTTGAAATATGACACTGTATTCTACTCGTATACCTATGTACCCACTACAACACTTATTCGTTCTATGAGTCACTCCACTGTGCATATATTCATTCACATATTTCTAAAAAGTACCGTAACTTGTACGTACCTTTTTGCCATTAAATTATGCGAAACTTTTTTTTTTCAAATTTGGCCCTGTGTTCTTATAGAAAAATATTTGTTTAGACCAATGGTTTAGACGAGGTTGTAATTCTTATACAATTGAAAGTTGTACAACAACGACATATAAAGCAACGTTTTAACACAGGGGCTATTCATTATTTTAATTATACTTCTTATTATATATAAATACAACATCTTGACTTTCATATGAATTTGAAACCCCCTAAACAAACAGCTCCCCTAAGAACCATCAACATCAACGTCACGTCAAAAAGCAACAAAAATCACATCGCAAATATAACCAACAATCTTATTTTTCTCCCCCAACAAACAGACCAACCGCACGACACAACGACGTAATAGCTGTAACTCAGCTGTATCGCGCTAAATCGCGCCGGATCGCGCCGTACGCGCCGCGCGCATTACGCGATAATACGCGCCACGCGCCTTATGAAATCCGATGGCGATATTGATATAAAGATGGGGTGGCGCAGAAGGGTACCTACCGTTTTGTGAGTACTTACACTCGAATCAGAAATGATGAGATCCGCAGGAGAATCAAGGTCAAAGACAACCCAAAGAATACCTCCAGTGGCAATGGGCAGGGCACATTGCGAGGAGATATGATGGCCCGGTGGGGCAGAAAGGTTCTCGAGTGGAGGCTGCGTATAGGAGATCCAAGCCGCGGCATGCCCCCCCACAAGCTGTACCGACGATCTGGTAAAGGTCGCGGGAATCCCTTGGATGCGGGCGGCTCAGACCGATCTGTTTGGAGATTATTGGAGAGGCCTATGTCCAGCAGTAGACGTTTATTGGCGGAAATGATGATGATGACATTGTGTTATGGGTAACATACAATCTGTATCTGAGTTGATGATCTAACTTGTTTAACATAAAGGCCGATTGAAGAAATTTTGTCTACATGATGTGTGGCTGGTCGGTACCTAAATGAACTTTTAAATTAATCACAAAATTTATGCACCAAACAAAAATTGCTATTTGTGCATTAACATGCTATTTGAACACCAAAGCATAGCATTTGGTATACATTTAGTCATTTTGGTGTACATTTGTTAATTTTGGTGAAAAGCCTTTTTGGCGATTAAATTAAAACATTGTTTATTCGAATCTAATGTTCAGTTTAATTTAAAAAATTGTGACGTTCTGAGTTTGCGAAAGTAAGAATAAACTGTGTTGCATTTTATTAAAAATTCAAATCAATTCTATACGGATGATACAGAATGTATCGGTAAAAAATTATATCCCTTTAAAGATCTGTTCTACCAACCATTCGGAAACACATGTCTTCAACTCCTGTATACAGTCGGGTGTAGGCATTAAACAACGCATCTCCAATCTACCAACGTAATCTTTGCCCATCCCTCGTAAAGGGGACGCCACCCTTGTAAAAGCCAGCGTGAATAGAGCTAATCCTTATCAAAGCGGGGGTTAGAGTGAATCAATTAAAGATAAGCAAATATGTTCCATTGTGACCCTCTCGGCTCGTCGCTCCTGAATTTGCTGGGGCCCGAGAGGAAATTAACTTTTGGCGGATAAACCTATCGGTCATGTGACACCCCTAATGTGTTTAAAAAGTAAATTGTGCGTATTGTTTAGGCACGTGTCGTGATTTTGATAAGCGGTGTTCCCAGGGATGGCGAAATTAAAACTTGTTAAGTGGGATTACATTATTTGATTTGATTGATGGTTGTAATAAACTGATTTGGTAATTTTAGGAGCGTGGAGGCGGTTTTAAAGTCTTTACTTACTTTTTGTCAGTAAGGGGCATGCGCCGTTTTTTTATGTTTTTTATTTACCATTAAATAACATTACCTACATATTATACATGTACAGATAGCACATAAAACCACAGAGGTTTGTCTTGTGCTATCATGAGCTATGAGTTTTACAAACTTATATTTATTAATTGAAAAAATGCCATTTGGCCAGACAATCCCGCGCGAAGCAGTGCATGCGCTGTGTTTCGCTGCGTGAGTGAGGGTACCGGAGGCTTAATCCGGGGGAAAGGGGAATTTACAGGTTGGTAGCGCACTTGTGACTCCATTGCTGTTGGGGGGTCCATGGTCGGCGGCAATCGTTTACCATCTGGTGTCCCGTCTACTTGTCTTCCACCTATCACATAAAAAAAAACCTTCTTGCCCGATGGCAGAATATAATTAGAATCAGCTATTTATATATTAAATTCTAATTATACTGACTATAAAAATAACGATAAATAGATTCATTCTCAATATACCTTATTATAAAGTTTGCAATTGAACACGTGTAAAAGTACAATTAATTTTCTGTTTTTTTTACCGTTATAATTCATTAATTCTACATTTTCCCCCTACCGGTAGCTTTAAAGGTTTGAAATTGATAAAAAAACTATTCACATGTAAGAAATACGCACACAATAATATTTTAACCCTGTATCGAGTGTGATATTAATGGTGTACCTACTAGTTGAGGTCTGTATTTTACTGTGATTTTTTTGATTACATACAATCTTAATAACAAGTCCGAAATCCGTGAATAAAACAGTGATGTATAACGAATATAACCCTTCAAGAGAAAAGCGTACTCTTTTTTAAAAAGGCCGGCAAAACATTAGCGATCTCTCTGATTTCGCGGATGTTCATGGGCGGCGATGATTACTTTCCATAAAGGTGACTCGCTGGCTCGTGTGTCCGCCTCTAGCATAAAAAAAATATAATTTATTAATTTAGTCATTTTTAATTAATTTCTTTTTCCCTGAATTTTAGTTTTTGCACAGACAGAAGAAAAAATCAATGTCAACACACGAAAGAAGAAACGGAAAATATTTTCATTTATTAAATCATTTTAGTTTTCGCCCAAGAATGGGACTTGAATCCAAAGCTTGTTTTCGGCCGAAAATGCCCGAAAATGAGACTGCAACGGAAACTCATTTTCGGCTGAAAATCCATTTTCGGTCTGACACTAATAGAATAGGTTACCCAATCGCTAAACAGGTCATCCAACCCTCTATATCATCATTATCAAACGTTTAGGGTCTGACCGACCCCCGTCAGCTTACGGAGGGTTGAAAGTATATAAATACAGGGTGTATAATTACATTGCCCACGAATTTCCCAGAATTATAAATACGGTGTAAAGACACCGCAAGGTTCTTAATTAGATCGCCAATTAAAATTACCGATGTTCAACGGAGGTGGAACATGGATATAGCCGGACGAATCCTTAATTGAAACGAGCAATAAACATAGCTCGGCTTTGACACTTGCTTGGTTTACGCGTGCACTTTAATTGAGAGTTTAAAATTATTTAACGTGTACTCTGGACACGCCTTTTTTGTGAATTTTAAAAGTATATATCGTTATTGATTTAGAATTTAAATTCAATTGGAACAGTGGTAGTGAACGCTGCCTCTGATACAAGGGTTGCGGGTTCGATCCCCGCACAGTACAAACATTTGTGTGCATGACCACGTTTGTTTGTATTGGTCTGGGTGTTTGCTATGTATTATAAGTATGTATTTACAAAAGAAAAGTTTTATATGTATATATTTGTAATCCCACTGTTGATTCTGATAGCCGTAACACAGGTGCTTGAGCTACCTATCTCGGAGTCAGATCGATGTATGTGATGTTGTGAAATATTAAAAAAAAATCTTTATTTCTTTTTTTATGAGCTATATATTTGTCATACTTGTATTTATGTCACTCATGTTTGATTTGTGTTCTGTGGCCAATAAAGAAATCTTTATCTTTATCTTTATATAGCCCAACGCTTGACCATAATCTCACCAGATGGAAAGTGACGATGAGGTCTTACATCCTGACCTAGACGCGTTCGCCTAGAAGATACTTGTCACTCTCGCCTTAAAGATGCCCAGATTGTAGTGGTCCGGAAAAACAGACCTTGGCAAGGAGTTCCATTCCTTACTTGTCCGCATTATGAATGTGAAAGCGAATCGCTTCGTGCGGATAAGGTAATTTCGCCGTCTTAAAGTGCATCGTGCCTGACAATCTCTTAAAATAGACATCAGGTTAAACAATCTGAATTTGGCAAATTTTATATGGAGAATGACCCACCTAATAATCCGCCATTTTTTAGTTTTTCGGAAATTGCGGCCATCAAGAAACCTTGAAAATTCGTTAGATCAATTTGCTATTTGATACAAGTCATTTACAATCGTCTATGTAAATTATTGTCATTCAAAAATCATCTATTTTGTAATGGACCTTTTTTATCACAGATGTATTTATTTACAGTTTGAAATGCGTGTGTAGGTCAATAATATTCTAAAGTAACGTATTAATTAACATTTAAATATAGGCAACAGAGATTACCCAATTATACTTGGCATTCTCTAACATGTACACAACTTTTTTCCCCAGAATACATTACCCCAATTATTATCATCCCTACTTGAAGGAAGCCAATAAATTCCCTTAACGTCTCAATCAGCCCCCGCCATAGACAAGCGTTTATCTGGCTTTAAACAGCGATACATTAAAGTTTATGAACCATAGAGAAATAGATAATTCTTCCTCCCTAACGGCATTATGCGTGTTTGTGAGTGCAGGGGCGGAGCTAGGGTAAGTTATGGTTACCCTAAAATTCTTGGGCTATTTTCTAAGGTGAGGGGTCTTATAGTTGTGAGGTTTGCTTACAACTTTAGGGAGTTGCCACACTGGCGGATTGCGAGCGTTTTCAATGCGGAGCGACGACCAAGCGAACACGTCGCGGCTGCGCAGCGTTCACGCCGCGGATGCGCAATGGATTCGTCGGCTGCGAAAAAAAATAAATAGGAAGACCACAGTTGACTTGGCTCCCCTCCCCACTTAGAGCCCTGCCTCCCCGCAAGAGGCCCGCACGGCTGAGGAGCAACAATTCTCGCCGTGCCAGCTTCACAACACCCAGACCCGGGACGGTCTGTGAGAAGATGCCCGGGTAAAGAGCCTAGGCTCGTGCCCGTACTCTCGCCCCACGGCGAGAAAGACCCGGACGACGACGACAAGAGCGTTTTCAATGCGGAGCGGCGACGCAGCTAACACGTCGCGGCTGCGCAGCGTTCACGCCGCGGATACGCAACGGATTCGTCGGCTGCGTCGTCGCTCCGCTTTGAAAACGCTCGCAATCTGCCAGTGATCCGATCCTAAATCTATGGTACATTTGGCGTTATACCATAGAATTATCCACGGATAAAAATGTTTTTATGTGATAGGTGGCAGACGAGCAGACGGATCGCCTGATGGTAAGCGATTGACGCTGCCCATAGACTTTTTTTTGGCTGACCGGATGTCGCAATTGGTAGTGACCATGCCTCTTACGCCAAAGGTCGTGGGTTCGATCCCCACCCTGGACAAACATTCGTGCGATGAACACTTGTGTTTGTTCGGTGTCTGTAATAAAGGTATTTAAGTATAAATTTGTGTTCCTCTAATGTCTGATATCTGTAACACAAGTGCTTAAGCTACTTAGTACGGAATCAGGTCAACGTATGAGATGTTGTGAGAATTATTATTATTATTATAGACATCCGCGACACCAGTGGAGTCACAAGTGCGCTGACAACCTTCAAACCCCGATTTCCCCCGGTACCCTCACTCACGCGGCGAAACACTGCACAGTGCTGCTTCACGTCGGTTTCTGTTAGGCCGTGCCCATTCATGCCGAAGCGTGGCTCTCCCACTGTCAGTTTGGTCGAATCGGACCTGAAACCATCTAAACTTGGATATTAATAAAAACTTCCATTATAATATTATTATTTAATTAAGCTTTTATTTCAGATAAATAAATCCATACAAATTCGTTAGTAACATTTTGGTGCTTAAAAACTATGTTAGTATATCCAATTATTATTATTGGGGACAGGAGTGTGTAAGGACCTCCAGTGTCCCAAAAATGGACCATCTATCTGGTCCGCTATAACAACGAGGAGGCTGTTGCCGCTGGCCCGTGTCCGCCGCGCCATCGAGGCAGCCCTTTTGCGCATAATCGTACGGAAGCAGTCCGTACGCGCCTCCGCGAACATCTGCGACGCACTGCAGAAACGAGGCAGCCGCAACAGCGCCCTGAATGCGTTATTATATTATAATTTCATAAGGTTTTGTACACACTTCTCTTATTTTGTTGTGACAGCCGTCGCTTCCGACGCCTCGGGTGCGGATGCCCCTGCGCTCTCGACCGCGAAGACACGCCCTTGGTTGACTTATGTTTGGAGATCACACCTTTCGGTTTAATGTGAAGGTGGTCGCGCCGCCAATATATTTGTATTAATTTTGGCGATAATGAGACATTTTTTAAAAAAGTACAGCGATGAATCCATAAAGGAAAGTAATAAGAATTTTTAGAGACAAAATTGTGTCATAATTTCTTTCTGCAAGTTTTTTTATTATTGCTAAAAGTGGCCACTTTAGAACTGTCTTATAATTACGGTTACTTGTACGAAGATAATATTACACAAGAACATCTCAAAAAATCCTTACTACTATCCTTTATGGATTCACTGTTGTACTTATACTTACTTGTTTTAAAAATGTCTTAAAATTTCAAGAACTAAAACAAATCTACTGTTTTAAAAATGTCTTAAAATTTCAAGAACTAAAACAAATCTACTGGCGGCGCTAGTTAAGTCGCTGTGTAGGAAGTTATTTTATTAATCCCTCTTAAATAAGGTGACGGCCTTAAGAAGGTAATAAAAAAACCAAACCACAGATATTATAATACAAACAAACATTTACTTAGACGCAATAGGACTCTTGAATAGTAGATCTGTAGGTAGGGTTAGGATCAAAAGTAGCTTAACACTTTAGTACCATGTCAAAGTAACTGTTCTGCCTATTATAGGCAGTTTCCAAGGTACTCGTAAAAAATGTTACTTAGACATGGCACTAAAGTGTTAAGCTACTTTTGATGCTAACCGTACACGAAATCATATACAGTCAATCATCTCTTTATGCCAGCTTTGAACCTCATAATCCATACTTTAACCATGAAGCAAATGCCTTCTGATATTAGCAACCCTTAGGCAGGGGAACCAGCCCAAATAGATCATGGTTTTTTTTTTAATGATATAGGTGGCAGACGAGCAGACGGATCACCTGATGGTAAGCGATTACCGCCGCCCATGGACGCCTGAAACACCAGTGGTGTCACAAGTGCGCTGCTTACCTTTTAACCCCCCCTTCCCCTGGATTGGGTCTCCGGTACCCTCACTCACGCAGCGAAACACAGCGCATACACTGCTTCACGCCGGTTTTCTGTGAGGACGTGGTATTACTCCGGTCGAGCCGGCCCATTCATGCCGAAGCGTGGCTCTCCCACTGTTAGACTGGTTAATTTTTTTTGGACTATGACTAACGCTAGACCACAATCGCATCCTGATGGAAAGCGACGATGAGGTCTAGGATGATACGCGTTTCCTTAATATATTTCTGTTTACTCTTGCCTTAAAGAATGTTCAAAATCATCATAAATCAATCATAGAGCACACCTCCTCATTGTGGAATCAACTTCCCGCAGCGGAATTTCCGAACCAGTACGACATTGAGATCTTCAAGAGACGTGCCTATACCTTCCTAAAATCCCGGCAACGCATCTCCACTCCTTCTGGTGAGACTGATGTCCATGGGCGGCGATGATCACTTATCAACTGGTGACTCGCTTGCCCGTTTGGGAGGCAAACGGGCAAGCGTTTTTCTCATAAAAAAACAGAGATTCGTCCTTGAGAACCTACGACCTTTAAGGAATATGCTCTTATTCACTGTGCTATAATGGCACTCATCCTGGTGAACCCTGAAGTATCGGTAGACCGCTATACAATGTTTGCCTAAATCTTACTTTCACAGAACACTTTTCAATTTATTTCATCATCATTTTACAAATATTACCGATTGAGTCTTTTTTTATAATCAGCCTATAAACTGTCCCACTGCAGGGCAAAGGCCTCCATCATAGAAATCAAGTTATCACTATTATGATGGGATTAGGCTTAATCACCACGCTTGCCAAATGATGATTGGTGATCACAAACCCGAGCTATGTCCGAAAAATTCGAAACGTACCTTTCGCTCGACCCGAGAATCGAACCCAGGACCCTGAGATCACGTCCGGTACTTAAACCACTAAATCAACAGGGCATTCGATAATTGAGTCTTAGGATACGTCAATATACACATCGAAGTA
The DNA here is from genome assembly GCA_019059595.1 of Marasmia exigua. Taxonomy (NCBI): domain Eukaryota; kingdom Metazoa; phylum Arthropoda; class Insecta; order Lepidoptera; family Crambidae; genus Marasmia; species Marasmia exigua. Next base: position 12,273,511 of record CM032484.1, read on the forward strand.
TACAAAACTGTCAAATTTCTCCACTTGATTCTCACCTTAATGTCAAACACGGTTGGTTCAATAGCAATTGAAGAAATTTGACACGTTGTGGTAACTTGATGTGTGGCTGTCTGTACATTGTGACTAAGTTGGCCCAAATTGAGCATTCGATTTCACATGCATGTACTGTAAACGGCCGAGATAGAAGAGATTATAAACACACCCAACATCATCGGCGATACCAAGGCGCACCGTCTTTTTCTGGCTTGGCCATCTCGAAAGGTTGGACGAAGATCGTCTCGTGAAAAAAGCATACATGGGCCAACTCGTGGGCCGACGCCCAGTTGGCCGACCTAGGTATCGCTGGCAAGACGTTATTGAGACTAATCTGTGTGAGCTCCTGGTCAATAACTGGCAAGAAGAAGCGCAGAATTAACCAAAGTGCCGATCTCTTGTTTCGGAGGCCAAGACTCTATTTGGGTCGCTTAGCCAGCGGAGTAAGCACTAAAAACGTAAATACAAAATAAATAATAAATAAATATTTCACAACATCACATACATTGATCTAACTTCGAGATAGGTAGCTCAAGCACCTGAGTTACGGATATCAGAATCAACAGTGGGATTACACATATATACATGTAATACTTTTCTTTTGTAAATCATCATCATCATCAGCAACCCACATTCGTCCACTGCTGGACATAGGTCTCCCCTAATGCACGCCACTGCTCCCGATTTTCGGCCACTCTTATCCAGCCCACACCAGCCAGCCTTCGAATGTCATCATCCCATCTTGTCGCAGGGCGTCCTACACTACGCTTACCGAGTCGCGGTCTCCACTCAAGGACTTTACGGCTCCAACGGCTGTCAGTTCTGCGGCTAATATGATCAGCCCACTGCCACTTCAGTTTGCTAATTCGGTGGGCTATGTCGGTGACTCTGGTTCTCTGTCGGATTACATCATTTCTGATGCGGTCCTTCAGAGATACTCCGAGCATAGCCCTTTCCATAGCTCTTTGAGCGACTTTGAACCGGTGGACTAGTCCAGCCGTGAGTGTCCACGTCTCGGCACCGTAAGTCATGACCGGAAGGACGCACTTTTGTAAATACATACTAATAATACATAGGAAACACCTAGACCAATACAAACAAACATGTTCACGCATACAAATGTTTGTACTGGGATCGAACCCGCAACCCTTGGACCAAAGGCAGCGTTCACTACCACTGTTCCAAACGGGTCGTCGTATTTAGCTATGTATGCGCTATTTTCTTCCGTGTCTATAGTCGTTCAAAGCTGTTTCACACACTCGCTCAACATGGCAATATACGGTGACGTGGCCATCGGCACATGCAGAAGTGTTCCCGCGAGCTGTCAATATTAAAATAAGCGCGCGCGTCACCGCGTCAGATCAAACGCGCCGCGGCCGGCGCCTGCGCACCGCTCCGCCCGCCCACTTCCGCCGCGAGGTGGCGCCTGCTCGCGTCAGTGTGCACCCCGCCTAACGTATAAAGTTTGGCGTTGTCATGACTGGTGGACTTAAGAGGCAACATTTGTGCATGGTTATTTAATAAATAGTATAAGTGTTTGCCTAGAGATTGTAACCCTGAAATTGTATAAATAGAACCGGTTTAGTAGCTAAATATTAATTTCGATTGGCGTCGCTAGTGTGCCCTACCCGTCACTTAAGGTGACGGGTAGGGCACACTAGCGACGAGTCCGGTGACCACTAAAAACTTACATTCCAAGTATGCTTCAAAAACCAAAAATACTTTAACTATGTATGTAATTTGTCTGGATTTTTTTTTCATTGAATATTATTCATTACTATTAATATAAATCAAATACTCGCAAGCGATTGTCATTCCATCCTCATCATCTCGATGGATGGCGGCCTAATACTGTGCGTTTCTCCCGGAACTTTCTACCACGTACCTCAGTTCTGTGGAACGGTTTACCTGCAGGGGTATTTCCGGACGGCTACGACTTAGGGACCTTCAAGAGAAGAGCTTACTCTTTTTTAAAAAGGCCGGCAACACATTAGCGATCTCTCTGATTTCGCAGATGTTCATGGGCGGCGATGATTACTTTCTATTAGGTGACTCGCTCGCTCGTTTGTCCGCCTCTAGCATAAAAAAAAATCAAATGACGGCGCCAATGAACTGTAAAAGCCTTCTTAATGTTTTGTATAACTAAACATTTGAAAATAAGCAACGGAAATTGGAATCATCATTCAAGTCGTCTTTAAAAGTTTCGCTCCTTTACATTTTTAAGGTAGGTACATATCGTCTGTGTACAGTCAGCATCAGATCAAGTTACCCCCCTGCAGTGGAAAAATAGCACTTGTGCCCCAGACATAAGGACGGTCCAAAGGTCAACAAGGGTAAATTGACGTGACGCCGTCTGTACATAGGTAGGTACATTTGTTTTTTAGTACAATCTACCACTATTTACTTCACAAGCTTACTAATGGATGATCGTTCTTAACATAGAATAATTTAATCCCTAAGTACTTATTTTAAATATCTATTGTTTTAATTATGATGACCAGTTTGGATCTATTTATTTTAAGTATGTATTTACAAAAGAAAAGTATATGTATATATTTATAATTCCGCTGTTGGTTCTGATATCCGTACAGGTGTTTGAGCTACCTAACTCGGAGTCAGATCAATGTACATTCAGCGTCAGATCAAGTTACCCCCTTTATTGGAAAAATAGCGCTCGACGTGACGCCATGTGTACGTCATCATCATCATCATCATCAGCCCATTTAAGTCCCCACTGCTGGGGCACGGGCCTCCCTCAATGACATGAGGGGTAATTGCCATACTCACCACGCTTGGCAGACGGGTTGGCGAGAGTTTTGATATAAATGCAGAGTTTTCCTTCTCTGGGTGCTGATGATCATGCCAGCAGCTTTACCTTAGTCGCCTTTTACGACACCATGCGTACGTGATGCTGTGAAATATTTATTTATATACTATATTTCAACTATGCCCTAAGTAAAGAAAGAGCAACAATATTTTGAATTCATTTTGTATCCACTTTGTATTACATATATTGGATCCTTTTTCAATGGTTTTTTTTTTCTCAGTCGATTTGCAAAACTAGAAAGAGTTAATAATTTCAAAATGATAGGCATAAAACGAATTAGCTATAACTTGCAATGTAAATCGGTTCTAACTTTCATGCCGTCCAAGGCTTTTCGTGACTTGACGATAATTAGAATTACCATGAAATAGTCGCCCAACTACGACGTTAATTTATAACTCGCACGATTTTAGGCTGCAATTGACAGCCGAGGTAATTTGAAATAATAGACACCACTATTCATAACATGACTTGTAAAAATAATTTTTATTGAACAAAAACACAAGAAAATTAAGACAATAACTAAGAAATAAAATTAAACTAAAAGTAAATAAAAAGGAAAGTTAAAACAAAGTAGGTCCCCGTGGCAGTGTCCCCAAAATGCTGGCAGCATTACCCCGCTGGATCGCGATGGAAATTCGCTGGGCGAGGTAGCTGCCAGCTTTTGGCTCTCCCGTGACTTCGACAAGACGCTTAGCTAAGTCACGGAAGAAGGAGAGAGCGTCGGAACCCCACGGGCCCAGTGTTTCAACACCGAAAGCTACAAAGTGGTAGGCACCAGATAGATGCCTATACTTTGTAGCTTTCAGTCTCTCTGCAGCGTCAGCCGCAGCTCCGGCACTCCTCGTAGTCCTGGGAACGTGCCAGAGTGTCGACGCAGGTAGCATCCCACACTAAAGCACGTCCCATCTTCCTAGGGATGAGAGACATTCCGTCTGGTCTCTTGCCATCATCACGTAAAATGCCGTTCGGCTTCGTAACATTGAATTTTTACAAATAGAATAAACCATAGATTTCTTGTACATTCTATTTCTATGGTGTATCATAACAGCATTTTTTATTTTTTTATTTTATTTATTTAAGACAACAAACAATTATACACATGTAACACTATAAGTGATGTATACTAGATAACATTACTTAGTGTGCAATCAGCACCGCTGTCTACAGATTAGGTAATTTTACTAAAGGTACGGTTATTTGGCATGTGGCATACGTCGGAACTAATGCTGTTTTGACATATACGCATAGAAAAAACGTTGTACAGCGCCCTCCTGTCAATGTCACTGAAGTGCCTTCTGATCGTTGTCGGTCTGAACTCGTATTCTCTGCAGTCAGAAAGCTTGATGTCTAGAAATAAATGCAGCATACTAGATAAGCATAAAGGTATCTATTTATTTATTTATTAAAGAACACAGACAGTTTACAATCATTACAGACAATGACTTAACATATTAAATTAACTTAAGTCTCGATCGTAATCCAATAAAAGTGTTTCTAGCGTGTTTAAAATTAGTATTTTTTATCAAATTTAAAACATTTGGTGCATCACAAAACAAAAATAATAATAATACATAAAAAAAATAAAAAAGTTGGTGAACATTGAAAATAAATTGTGCATTGCATTATAATCAATTAATAATAATAAAAAAAACTACAATGTCATTATTATTAAAATTGGAATTGAGAATAAAAAATAAGACTATTATTACAATTATAAAATTAACAGTACTTAAGTATTAAAGAGGGTTTTGAGACTCCTCCTGAAAACATTTGGATTGGCAGCAAAGATATCGATATCATGTTTCAGATCGTTATATTCGCGACACATGCGGACTATGGGGTGAAGAAAGAAGTATTGTTTTTTATTTTATATCACAAAAAGTTCATCATTTTATGGCTTTACATAGAAACCCATTTTCCTTTTACGAAATTTTCATTTTTAGATTCTGCTTTTGCTTTTAGTGCGGCTGTATCGGACTATGGCCTACGCTTCGGTACTCAATTTTTCTATTAGGTCCAAACTGTGCCCATAAATAGCGCTGAGTCTTTCGACTTTTCGACTTAAAATAAGCATTGTCGTTGTCCATAGCCTTGAAACGAAAACGATATAAATAATAACGATATAAAGTCTTGAAACGAAGTGAGGGTGGGATTTATAAAAAGGCAATGGCCTTTTTATAAATCCCGCCCTCACTTCGTTTCTAGACTTTAGTTCCACTTTATAACAATAGATGGCGCTAAGTATCGATTACATCGCGCAAGCGTATCGGGTGTTGCCGCTGTCTGTAGGATTAACCTCTTTATAAGCAGTATAGATTATACATAGATTTGTGTGTAATTTCATTTATATTGGTCGCTCTAGCCAAAATTTGGTCACGGCTATTACACTTACAATATTAACTATTCAGCTCTCAGTAATTGGTGGCTATAACGAGCGAGCGACTTTGTCCGGCTGCACCTACTGGTGGCGTCTTTGATTTCGCTCAGCTCAATTAATGTCTTACCGTGAAGCAGTAAAGCGCCGCGAGACTTCAACCCCGCCCATCTGCCCTGCACACTCGACGACACAAGTGTTTAGAGTAATAAAGAAATCTATTGAGAAGCAAAACTGTTAGGTTTTGTTACCTTATTCGTCTTTATTTCACTATCGTAAAATTTAAAGTAAAAATAAATTAATGTATCTTAAATTATTGTTTATCTTATAATTACGTTCAGATAGTCAATACATTAGGTTATTTTCATTTGTCAAACTTCATTGAAATTGAACTAAACGTGTCTAATATTGAAATGGGAATTGAAATTTGACAGATTTTTATATATACATTGATAAGTGTATGTTTGTAGGTACTTTCGAGTATGTGTAATTGTACAGGAGAATCTACTAATTCACGTAATTAATCTACATTTAGTTTCAGCTATAACGCCGGCTATAACTATTAGCTACCTACTTGTCCGGCTTGACCTACCTACTGGTGGCGTCTTTGATTTCGCTCAGCTCAATTAATGTCTTACCGTGAAACAGTAAAGCGGCGCGAGACTTCTACGCCGCCCATCTGCCCTGCATACTCAATGACACAAGTGTTAGTTGGTTGTAGTTCATAGATAACATTTTAAGTCCTCATCATGAAAAAACCAAGAAAGCATTAGAATTTATTTATTATTATTTATATATTTGCCGGAGAGGAATCAGGCGCAGGACCGACGGCTTAACGTGCTTTCCGAGGTAATGGGGTACAAGGACCGCCAATTTCCAGACTCCGGGCTGACACTGAGTATTTCTTAACAGAAAAACTCAGGTACAAAATTTGGACCCGACCCGGGGATCGAACCCTGGACCTCAAGCGCAGCCGTCGCTTTAAAGTGCGACGCACTACCCACTGCGTCAACGAGGCTGTCAACTTGCAGTAGGTAACAAAATAATACATAGAGGAAGTCACTTCTATCGCCAACTATCCTTAAGCTTTCAGCCCAGTCTGAAGCAGATAGTAAACCTCGCTTTACGACGCTACCCGGTACTGCAGATTCTTTGTATCGCCCACTTTGTACAGTCAGCCACATGCAACCTACCACTGTTACCAGATCTGCCTTAGAAAGGTGACTACAAGAACGGATGGGTCAAGCAAAAATAGACAAAGTATCACCACCACCATTCTAACTAGACCTTCCTTAATGGGGAAACTTTAACGGCGGATGGGTCAAACAAAAGTTGACAATGTTTGCTTGGGGGGAGCGTTTGTATGGCCAGACAGGGGCGGAGATGTGTACATGGAATTGTTTAACGTGAAAATCAGTTCTGTTAGTAATTGTTGCGGTAAATTTAGATATGGTTATTGTAAATGACCTGAGTATTTCATTGCTTTGTCAATATTGTCTGAGAAGTTGAGAGGTAGAAGGGTTTTTTTTGTTATTGTCTTTTATATATATTGTCGTGATTTCACGGATATTCAATGGCGGCATTGATTGCTTTCCATCAGATGACCCGCTTGCGCTTTGTCGCCTCTAGCATAATAAAAAGTAATCTACAGTTAAATTTTGACTGTCGATCGATTTTGAAAGGTGACTTTCCATGGATCGCTCTAGGGAATCAGTTGCACATTGCAATTGCTATGAAATCTCGGTCTAAAGACTATTGTTAAAAAAAATTATAAGGTGATTAAAAACAACGATAGTTATCAATATCATTCAAACACCAGATCAGATTTTGACCGTGGGAGAGCCACGCTTCGGCATGAATAGACCGCCTCGGCCGGAGTGATACCACGGCCTTACAGAACACCAGCGTGAAGGAGAACTGTGCTGTGTTAAAAGGTTGGCACTTGTGACTCCACTGTTGTCGCGGGTGTCCATCGGCGGCGGCAATTGCTTACCATCAGGTGATCCGTCTTTTCGTCTGCCACCTATCATATGTATAAAAAAAAGATAGTATTTTTTTTCATAAACGTATCTGCTATAAACTTTCTCAGCCCTTTCACAGATCAGTAGCGCCGCCAGCAATCTTCATCTTCTTAAAGTGCCTCTCCGACTAGCGAAGGTTGGCCGTCAATATAGCATATCCCTCTCGGTCTCTAGCGAGGCAAACAGCTCAGCGGGCTCGCGATCCCCGTCCACTCCCGGATGTTACGTAGCCATGGATTTTTTCCTCCGACCCACACGCCTCTTACCAGCTACTTTCCCCATAATAATAAGTTGCAACAACTCGAACCTATATATTTTTTATTTATTGTAATGAAATTAAGACAATAAATGAAAAAAATATCGAGACATTTAAAATAAAAAATGATTTGTGATTTCTCAAGCTTATTCACGCCACAATCATCTCTAAATTTAAAATTTTAGTAGTCACTTTTCCATAATTTGAAAAACTGATGTCGGCGTCATTCAAAAAGGTTATTAAAACTACATTCGTACAGTGAACGGTTGGCTACAACTGCTTCTGACACTCAGGTGTCGTTAACTAAAGGCTCATAATTGATGAATATTATTTGAGTTAATAGTCAATTAGGGCAGGCTGGGCATTATAAAAGGTGTCAACTGACATATGTTGCGGTAGCGGTGATGGGCTTCTTGTGTTTTGAAGGGTTCTAAAGTTGAAGGGAAAAACGGCGGTATCTTAAAACGTCTTTATCCCGCGTGTTCTCAATTCTGTTTATAGAGTAAGATAGTAACTGGTTCTGATCTGGAAGTTTCGCATTACCGCAAGACTATGAAGAAAGATAACAAACGGAAACGAATTCAACTTAAACTAATGCAAATGGTAAGAAACGTTACGTTCTTGATCTTAGGCAAATACAAGCCGATTCAGACAAAATAAGACCATTATGACCATTGTAGTATTATAATCTAGTAAGTACTATAGAATAGGTAGATACCCTGGTCTCTGTTAAATCTTCTATATGTTCTAAATTAGCTTTTCCCAAAAATTTGTAAGGACGAGGCGGCAAAATCGCTTACCATCAGGTGATTCGTCTGCTCGCTGCCACCTATCACATAAAAAAACAAGTAAGGAGTGATCCTAAATGTTCCAATAGAAATAACCGAATATTTCACCTAAAAGCGTATGGAACCCGCAATTTATTCTCAAATACACACTTAACCAGTTTTTTTCTACAAACCCGCAAACGTAACTTCTACTAAACTGCCGTATTTATTACCCTGATAAATTAGTCCAGACTACCCGTTTATTTGTTTCTGTTACGGCCCGTAATTGGGTCGTGAATAAAAATAGATATAAATAAAAATTATCTTGCGGCTCGGTGTCTAGTAAAAAATGTTGGTGACACCTGCGAAAGTAGGTTACTCTAGCGGTAGGCTATTGATCGTGTTCGATGATCTAATTTGCAAATGACTGTATCTACAGAGTATAAATTAATAAATTGATCTGAATAGTAGAAAAGTATACCTCTTAATTAGTATTATGGATATAAATAATATTTTTCATGTGTAAATTTCTACCATTTCTGACTATGGGAGAGCCACGCTTTGGAATGAATGGGCCGGCTCGACCGGAGTGATACCTCGGCCTCACAGAAAACCGGCGTAAAGCAGCACTGTGCTGCGTTTCGCTGTGTGAGTGACGGTACCGGAGTCCCAATCCGGGGGAAAGGGGGAGCTTAAGGGGACGGGTAGGGCACACTAGCGACGTCAATCGATTTTAATTTTTAGCTTCTAAACCGGATCTATTTTAAACAATTTCGGGGTTACAACCTCTCGGCAAACACTATACTATTTATTAAATAACCATGCACAAATATTGGGTCAGTTTTTGTACGCGACAAATTGATTCACGCTAAAAGTGGCCGCTATTGGCACTTGTGACTTCACTGGCGTCGCGGGTATTTATGAGCGGCGGCAATCGGGCGATCCGTCGTTCATATAAAAAAAATAAAAAAAAATGGTAGTAATATGCAGAAGATTTGAAAAATCTGAGTACACATGGCGTCACGTGCAGTTACCCTTATTAGACTTTTTACCGTTCTTATGTCTGAGACGCAAATGCATTTTTTTTTTAATATTTCACAGCATCACATACATTGATCTGACTCCGAGATACGTAGCTCAAGCACCTGTGTTACGGATATCAGAATCAACAGTGGGATTACAAATAAATACATATAATACTTTTCTTTTGTAAATGCATACTTATAATACATATATATATAAAACACCCAGACCAATACAAACAGGGATGTTCATGTACTGACTGGCGTCAGAACGCCAAATTCCATCCACATCACCTGGATGGATTTATATCGACTACAGTGCGTTTCTCACGTCATTTCCTACCACGCACAGTAAAACTGTGGAACCAGCTGTCATCCGTAGTGTTTCGAACAGATACGACCTGGTGACCTACCTTCAAGAAAAGGGTGTACTCCTTTCTTAAGAGCCGGCAACGCATATGTGATACCTCAGGTGTTGCAGATCGGCGGCGGCGGTGATCACTTTCCATCAGGTGTGCCGTCTGCTCGTTTGTCCGCTATAGTGTAAAAAAAAAAACTGTGCGGGGATCGAACCCGCAACCCTTGGACCAAAGGCAGCGTTCACTACCACTGTTCTAAACGGGTCGGCAGAGAAGCGAATTTTGCACTGTATCCCCCATACATGATCTGACGTTGTCTGTACATGCTCGCATTCGAAACTACTACTTGCTGTTATGAAGGCGCTCGTTACCCACTGAGCTACAACGGCTCCCCTAATCCTTACTAAACTTATCCTCAAACGTGTAGTGACAGTCGGTCGCGCCGAATGCGCAGTGTCATAACAACGTGAGCGCCAACACGATACGGGCCGATAACACTGGGATCGCTTTGTGGAACCCGCTTAATTGGAATTTATGTCATCGCCTTATGATCGGCCGGTACTACCTTCCTTTTTGTCGGAGGTGAAAAGTTGTACTGACATGGACTTTGTCGAGGGAAAAAAGTCGTGAGGAAACCTGCACGTGCTCGGATAGTTTATTTTATTTATTTTTATGTCATAGGAGGCGGACGAGCAGACGGATCGCCTGATAACTATAATTAATCAACACGGGATTTAACACGATATTTATTATGTGATACAATATTGGTGACCACGGCTGCTGTAACGTTGCCGAAACGTCGAGTAAAATATGTGAGTACACAATATTGTATCACATAATAAATATCGTGTTAAATCCCGTCTTGATTAATTATAGGTATAATGCAACGCGAAAATTTAAAAAACTATTTATTGGATCGCCTGATGGTAAGCGATTGGCGCTGCCCATAGACACCCCCGACACGAGTGGAGTTACAAGTTCCCTGTCAACCTTTAAGCCTCCCTTTCCCCCGGATTGGGCCTCCGGTACCCTCACTCACGCAGCAAAACACAACACAGTGCTGCTTCACGCCGGTTTTCTGTGACGCCGTGGTAGCACTTCGGGCGAACCGGCCCATTCATTCCAAAGCGTGGCTCTCCCATAGTCGAAAGGGTGACTTCAAGCGGTACCGGAGGCCAAATAAAGGGGAAGGGAGGGTTTAAAGGTTGGCAGCGCTCTTGTGATTCCACTGGTGTCGCGGGTATCCATGGGCGGCGGCAATCGCTTACCTGTTCATCTGCCACATATGACATAAAAAAAAACATTGGCAGCCATCATTCGACTACCATCAGGTGATCCGTCGTTTGCCACCTCTCACGTCAAAAAAAACAATGTGCGTAATTATGTATTGGCGGGAAAGGGAAACCAGAATATCTTGAAGAAGCAATTCTGATGCGTGTCTGACAGCTATCAACTGAAACGACACTACTGACATTATCATGATCATTCATCATTTCAGCCAATAGACGCCCACTGCTGGACTCCTCCAATTCTCTCAATACAGATTGGACCTGTGCTGCCCGCATCTAAAGCTGCAATCCCTTGGATGCAGGCAGCACAGGACCAATCAGGTGACATTCACTAGATCTTCGGTCCGCCTTGTGGGGGGCTTAACCCGATTGCGACTCTCTGTATACGGCCACTACTCGAGGATCTTTCCGCCTCCACGGCCGTCTGTTCTCCACGCAATGTGCCCTGCCCTGCCCAATGCCACATTCATCATCAGCCCATTTAAGTCCCCACTGCTGGGGCACGGGCCTCCCTCAATCACATAAGGGGTAATTGCCATACTCACCACGCTTGGCAGACGGGTTGGCGAGGGTTTTGATGTAAATGCAGAGTTTTCCTTCTCTGGGTGCGGACGATCATGCCAGCAGCTTTACCTTAGTCGCCTTTTACGACACCTCGGTAAGAGTGAGGGTGGCCTATTCTACTCTGCCGGGGACCACAATGCCACATAGTCATGTCCTATTATTGTACTGACGTACATTGATATAGGTAACTTAACATGAATAAAGTTTTGTTTCTAAATCCATTTCCTCTACTCTTTCATGATCAATAAGACCAATAGTAGGGGCACCGTATCGCTAAGCCAAGTCCGAGACATTTTATTATGCGCAAGCGCAAACGCTTCGGATTCGGCTTCCGACCGTTTCCGGGGTAGATACTAAATGCTTTATTTGTGTTCCCAGCCTTATCTCAATATCTTAATTAAGAGAATTAAATTAAGAGGTTACTCTTTATAATTACCTTTGAATTGTTCATATTTTAGCATAATAAAAGGATCAACTTTGTAAAAGACCTGCTTTTTATTTAATTATATACACATTTAATGTGTTTCATTGTGATCTTTATGTTAAATGTAATTAGAGTTTGTGTAAATATTTTATAAATGTACCATACTCATTATGCTTTGTTCAAAGCCATTAAAATCTTATGTGATATTAATTTTATCGCCGCACTTATGTAATGGCTTCATGCAACTAATGTTATAAAGTTTATAGTTGCATTCACCCAATTTCACATAAATTATAGCAATTATTTTTAAATTATGACGATATTATTTAAGTGATAAAATCATTAACATTATGTCCAGTTTACATTAAAAGGAGTTACTGAAGAATGCTAAATCTCTGAGATAATAAATATAAGAGAGGTAGTAAAAACGGCACAAAATAATGCTTATTACGCTGAAAATTATGGTTTTATACATTTGCTGTTATCATCGTCAGCCCATTTAAGTCCCCACTGCTGGGGCACGGGCCTCCCTCAATCACATGAGGGGTAATTGCCATACTCACCACGTTTGGCAGACGGGTTGGCGAGGGTTTTTGATATAAATGCAGAGTTTTCTCTGGGTGCTGATGATCATGCTAGCAGCTTTACCTTAGTCGCCTTTTACGACACCTCGGTAAGAGTGAGGGTGGCCTATTCTACTCTGCCGGGACCACACGGCTTTTGCTGTTATACTTATTTAGTAAATATATTATCTAACGAGTAATTCTATAATTGGGTACTATTGCATACTTTTTATTTTTATGTTAAATTGCCGTTTTGTATGGTGATTTTCTTAGAAGTTGTATTTACCATATTAACTTTTTTTTAACTTGTAAAGTAACTCGTTGGTCTGCTATAATGAAAACAAAAGGATTAATGCCACTGTACAGCTTACATACGTAACAATGTGCTAACTGCGCGCCCCACATTTTGGTCGCGCGATACAAAACCACATGTTTATCGATTTATAGTTAGTTGTAATTAATAAGCGTTAATCAACTCATGTAAACAAAGCTTTTACTAAATAAACTTCATAACTTTGTCCAAGTGATTTAACTTAACTAGCATCTACCTACTCTACACTCAAGCATCATCTTCTTCACTTCAACTTCATCATACTACATTCAAGCATCTCTAAGCAGCTCATACAGCCACTACTCCATAATCAACTGTGATTTAATGGACAATGTTTAGTAACGTGTAGGATAGTTATTCAGAAAAATAGTTTTTTTTATTAAAAAGTTATTGTTGATCTGCCAAGTGAAAAAAGGGTAATTTTGCATCACAAATACAGTAATATCTGATCTCTATTCAATGTTAACCTCAAAATATAGTCTTAAATCAAAATAAAATTATAGTATTGTGACTTTTGGTTGACGTTTGGCGACGCTTATTAAAGGTGTGTTTAGAAAAAAAAATGGCAATTTCATAGGTAAACACCTATTTCTATGAATCTCCCAATTAACAAAGTTTGTGTTGTCTAAATGTGTATGTCAGTGTACGTTTTGTTTATAATAACCCAAACTCAATTATCTCAAGAGAACCAGCTCATTTCTCAACAAATTTTCTAAAGAACGTGTCTCTTTAATCACTTGACATTGGCAGAGTTGTCTCGTAAGAGCAACAGCAAGCCATTAAAAAAAATAAACACCTATTATAATTTAACTTTCTTGATCCAACATCTTGCTTTGCCGTAGGCGACAAGTTAGCAGCCATAAAAAAAACACCTTAATACCATAAGTATTTGGTTAAATATTCATTAAAGATATTGGCCATAAATTAAATTAGAAAAATCTTTTGATCTTAATACACTTCTATGAGCTATACTTAAGAGTAAGTACTTTACAGGAATTAACAAAACGCGTTGATAAGAAACGTTCTCATATTCATCATAAAGTTGATTTTCCAAGTTCATCACCATCCCGATAAACCCTCACACCTTACCCCGTATAATTTGCATGGCTCGAGGTGATTTCCCCGGGGCCGCTATCTCGATCGGATTTGGCGCTGTATCCAAATCGAAAATCAACTCTTTTTGTTCGCTATTTTCTATTGAGCTGCCTTATTCTGACAATATGCTATGTTAAACCAAAACGAACAGAATAGCAAAGAGAAGTGACAACATTTGCTTATGTATTTTGTTTTTACCAGTATAAGCTATTTATATAGTCTGTGGTATAGGCCCTCGAAAAAATGGTAAGGACCGATTCGACCAATCATTTCTCATCTTAGCTTGTAATTCCCAATTGAGTCCAAAGCCGCCGCTCTGGAGCCCGGGGTACGCTTGGATCATGATTCTTGATTTGAGGAGTCTGTATTTACAATGAAGAGACTGCTGTCTGACCGTCACAATAATTTAACAGGGGAACTAGACCAATAGGTATATTCTTATTCCAAAACGTGGTTTAAAATAAGTAGTGGGAAATATACTGGAAATAACTGAAGAACTACAGTAAACATTATTACAAAACAAAGTTTAACGTTGCTTAGTATATCAACTATAATACTTAAGTCAAACCACCCGGACCCCTAGTTTAAAATGAGTACTAAAATAAAAACCTCAAAATATCGATTCAGTAACCATGACAACTTATCCCTGTGACAGGTCATTCCGTTTTACACAAAAGTTATTTGTGAGAAAGTAGTTAATTTATTTTTTGGATTTGCATATTACTTCAAAACCTTACTTAGGTCAATGTTTTAATTTATGGTAGCTTAAAAACAATTCTTAAATATTTTTACTTCAGTCAACAAAATAAGGTTATGTAAAATCAAATGTCACTGAACGAATGATTGAATGATTCGATCAATTTTGACACTATCCTGCAGTACTAAGTGGTATATGGTTAGTCAAGGGTTTGTGATAAAAAAGTTAAGAACTAACATTATTCCGTAATAATCATGAACTTGCTAGTTTAGGATAAAAACCGGTATCAGAGCTATTTTTTGTAATAAGAGGGATAGAGTGTAGGTTACACTTTTCAGAAACTATCCTAAACTCATTTTTTCTCATTTACATTCCTCGCTAATGGAAAAAATACTCATAAAGATTTGACAATTCCAGAGGAGCATTCTCGGACGCCGTGTGGTCCCGGCAGAGTAGAATAGGCCACCCTCACTCTTAGGTGTCGTAAAAAGCGACTAAGGTAAAGCTGCTGGCATGATCATCAGCACCCAGAGAAGGAAAACTCTGCATTTATATCAAAACCCTCGCCAACCCGTCTGCCAAGCTTGGTGAGTATGGGAATTACCCCTCATGTGATTGAGGGAGGCCCGTGCCCCAGCAGTGGGGACTTAAATGCGATGACGATGATGTACGTGTGATAAATAATTTGATATTGTACGCCAAAATGGCAGGTTATAGTGATACAATATTATTGTAAACCCTAGAATGAGATCTTGAATGTTACCTATAACTAAAGCAATAAATGACATTTGATTGATTGATTGATTCAACAAGTATCCGATACTTTTCCTCACGTTAAGTACATAGATTTGAAAAATCCAGAGGTCCATGTTCAATATTTGTACCGACGGAGAGCCACGCTTCGGCATTAATGGGCCGGCTCGACCGGAGTGATACCACGGCCTCACAGAAAACCGGCGTGAAGCAGCCCTGTGCTGTGTTTCGCTACGTGAGTATGGGTACCGGAGGCCCAATCCGGGGGAAAAGGGGGTTTAAAGGTTGGCAGTGCACTTGTGACTCCACTGGTGTCGCGGGTGTCCATGGGCGACGGCAATTGCTTACCGTCACGTGATCCTTCTGCTCACATAAAAAAAATGTGTGCAAGAAAATTTAACAATTCATTCATGAATACTATTTACAGAATAACACCTGCCAGACGTCGCAAACCTTTTTTGCATAGCAGCGTAGGCGTATAAGATTTTACTACCACATCTCTATTGTATACAATTGACTCACACAAAGGAGGGCCGCCAATAAAAAGTATCTACATTTGCATTGTTAACCAAATGCTAGGAGTTAAAGGTTTTTCGATAGGATTCAAGATTACCGTAATTTGATTCAAAACGGGAGTCCTTTCAAGTGAAGTAAACTTGAACGTGAGTAATGATCAAAATCTTAAAAAAAAATCCCATGGGAGAGCTACGCTTCGTCATGATTGGACCGGCTCGACCGGAGTGATATAGATAAGGCGGCTCTATAGATAAACGGCTTGAAATAGTGTCTGTTCTGCGTAAGTCAGGGTACCGGAGTCCCAATCCGGGGAAAGGGGGGTTTAAGGGTCGACATCGCATTATTTACGGGTGGCGGCAATAGTTTCGCATCAGGTGATCTGTCTGCTCGTCTGCCAACTATCACATATTTTATGAACTTGTATTAGAGTTTCATACCCCTGACCTTTTTGTCTAGATACGACGAATTCTTAAAACATTTTGATTCCTGCCTGGTGATCTGTTGACGATTCAGTTCTGCTATATCCAAAACAAACTAAGTAAGGATAAATAGTAATATATCTTCACAAATCACAATAAATGAACAGAAACGCGACAAACAAAGCTATTAGACAGGATATTTACATAATGCCTGCGCTACAGACTGTTATGTATACCGTATTCCGAAGTACATACCTATACACGAAGATTTGTGTAATGTCGGTGAGGTGTTTGGAAATGTTCGCTGCTTATGTAGCCATAATGACGTCATAATATACCCATGTTTTAATGAAAGTGCGACGAAATGATGACGAAATCATCTACTTATAACTGACTAAAATACTTTTAAGCTCCCTTCATGAGATCAAACAAGATGTCATATTCTCACCGTCCTCAACTTAGCGTGTAATTCGCGGTTGGGTCCAGCTGCCGCTCTCGAGCTCGGAGTACGCTTGGACCATGATTCAGGATTTAGGGGGTGTGCTAATTACAATAAAGAGACTGTCGTCTGACCTTTGCAACCGTTTAACAGAGAAACAGACCAACTTAATCATGGTTATACGATTCATAATCATAAATCTTGTAGACAGATATAGGGCTTTGACTATATAGGATTTAAAAATCGTAATCATAACATTGGGTATTAGGTAGTCTCCTTAACGAACCACTCGCAAGCGATTGTCATTCCATTCTCATCATCTCGATGGATGGCGTTCTAATACTGTGCGTTTCTCCCGGAACTTTCTACCACGTACCTCAGTTCTGTGGAACGGTTTGGCTGCAGGAGTATTTCCGGACGGCTACGACTTAGGGATCTTCAAGAGAAGAGCGTACTCTTTTTTTAAAAAAAGGCCGGCAACACATTAGCGATCTCTCTGATTTCGCAGATGTTCATGGGCGGCGATGATTACTTTCCATCAGGTGACTCGCTTGCTCGTTTGTCCGCCTCTTGCATAAAAAAAAAAAAACCCGAAATTTTTTTTTTATGATTATAGACAAACGAAAACTAAATTTTGAATTTAAACCTTAAAATAGCTGTTTAGGTTCGTTTTGTCCAATCTTTATCGAACAATAAATCTATGATATATCCCAGATATAGGTATCAGTTATATGCAGTGTAAAATAAAAATCCGCTCTACCACCTACACTACTCAAACCGCCAATTTTAACAGAATAACTAATATCCTAGGGAATTTGAAACGGTCTCGTCATTGTTACAGCTGTTTTTTATTTGTGACATTATTGGATCCTACTTAAGGTGACGGGTAGGGCACACTGGCGACGCCAATGGATTTTAATTTTTAGCTACTAAACTGGATCTATGGACAAATGTTGGATCCATTTTTGTACGCGAAAAATTGATTCACGCCATAAGTGGCCGCTTTTGGCGTGAATCAATTTTTCGCGTACGCATTGGACCCAACATTTTTGCATGGCTATTTAATAAATAGTATAAGTGTTTACCGAGAGGTTGTAACCCCAAAATTGTTTAAATTAGATCCGGTTTAGTAGTTAAAAATTAAAATCGATTTGCAGTCGCTAGTGTGCCCTACCCGTCGCCTTAACAAAAATAGCCCAGTGTTCATTATCATGAACCACAAAACAGTACATAATATATGTTTTTTTTCCGATTTATAATGTCATTCGTTCATTCACTCGTGAAACATGGTGATATACATCCAACTTTAGATAAACACAATTGAGTTTATTACGAAAATAGAGTAACGGAGTAAATTATCTCTATTATTATTATGTAATTTCTTGCCTCTACCCGAAGGTTGTCCGGAAGAAATCGCAACAAGCAATAAGGCCGCCTTATTGTACTGTCTGTTGTTGTTATTGTATCATACTTGTATTTTGTTTTTGTGCAATAAAGAATATCACGAGGATAGTGATTTTGTTATTCTTATAACTTTCATGTTGGTCGGATCCGCCGTTGGAGTAGCCCCGTGAAAGTAAATAACGAAGTTATCATGGAAAATCCAGAAAAATATTCTCAACATTAGACATATAAAACGAAAAATCCTTTCTGCAATAACCTTCACTCTCAAAACCAAGTAATCTTACGGATCACTTAGAATCAAATAATATTATGATCTCTCGGTTTCGGATGCCCATCCGCCATCCTGTGATTGGCATAATTTCGCCATACGTATGCGTGTTGGCAGCTTCTGGCATTATGTACAGCTCTTTATGGCAAACGCAAAACCTATTTGATCTGGTGAATCTGCTAGCACTTTGAATATTTAGTAGGCCTACTGTATCTGCTTTGTTTTTGACGGGTCTGTTTGCGAGAATTGTTCAAAAAATATCTTTGCTTAGATTCTTATTAAATCATTGTCTATTGTCAAAAGTGTTTTGCCAAAACTCGTAGTGCCAAAATTTTGATATTGTCATTATTGCAAATATGACCATGGGAGAGCCACGGTTCGGCATGAATGGGCCGGCTCGAGAGGAGCGATACCACAGCCACACAGAAAACCGGCGTGAAGCAGCACTGTGCTGTGGTTCCCTGCGTGAGTGAGGGTACCGGAGGCCCAATCCGGGGGAAAGGGGTCAAGGGTTGGCCGCGCTTGTGACTCCACTGGTGTCGCGGGTGTCCATGGGCGGCGGCAATCGCTTACCATCAGGTGATCCGTCTGCTCGTCTGGCACCTATCACATAACAAAAAAACAAATATTCCTATAGGAGATTCCATAGGAATACTTGTATAAAAATTGTAACAAATTAAAGAAAAAATCCCTTGGATGCGGGCGTTACAGACCGATCTTTGTGAAGATCATTGGGGGATGTTCTGTAGTGAATTTATATTGACTGGAATGATGATGTAAGAAAATGATAAATGATGATAATTAAAGAAAAAATATCACCCTGCTCTCATACATTTTAATGACTCAATTCTTGGTTGGGCTTGTGTATGATACAACAGCTGACTTTATTCCGAAATCATCACTGATCGCATTGAAAAAAAATATAAGAACATCGGTGATAAAAAACATGTATATCATATTTCTTACTATTCCACATAACATGTAGATGTCCACATTGTGGACATCAGCCAAATAATTATGCGCATGAAAATTAAAGTACACACCACAAAACACAATTTCGCCGCAAAACCTACAGCCAAGTGTGACACGACAAAAGACACATTAGGACCGCCACACCTCACTATCTTCGAGATTTCCACCTCACCTTGTTCCGGTTATAATTTTCCCAGATGGAACGCGATAGTGATGGTATATATTTCACGTCGTGCGCGGCCCTGACAAGGCGAGTGTTACCTTGCGCCTGCGATGACGGACGGCGGACTTCCTGAATACGCCCCTGGCTTGTTTATATGATTAGTAAGGAATATGTGAGTAGGTAGTTTTTGTTTTATAGGTGGCAGACGAGCAGATGGATTACCTAATGGAAAGCGATTGCCACCGCCCGTACACACCCGCGACACCAATGGAGTCACAAGTGCGTTGCCAACCTTGAAACTCCCCTTTCCCCCGGATTGGGCCTTCACGCCGGTTTTCTGTGAGGCCGTATCACTTTGGTCGAGCCGGCCCATTCCGGTCATGTATAGGCGTCGGTATAGGCGTCTAATTAGTGCCCAGAGGCGTGTCGTAACTAAAATTTTGATGCAAGCGAAATACGATTTTAAGGTGAACGAACGTCTTACTTGATATGAATACGCTCTCTCCCGGGAGACCTCAGATGCTTTAGGACTAAACCTCTAGAAAGAACCTCCGGGAGAAAATGGACCCAGGTTGCACAAAAACGCGACATGTTGTGTAAATTGAAGGAGAGCTACGAGCAAAGGGCGAAAAAACAATCATATTTGCTGTTCTTCTTACGACCAGTTTTCCTTCAAGATTAGCCATGCTACTGTCCACTAACTAAAATGACGCTAAGCCACAGCGACTCCATGTGGCTTAGCGACCTTTTCCTTGTAAAAATTTCTAGATCAAAATTTTCTTGGTTAAGGACTATTTTCGTTGATTTTGTAGGTATTTTCCATACTCGATGAGGGTTCTTCTTTTTTGTCGACAATGAGTCCTGAGTAACATAAGAAGTAATTAATTATAAAAAAATATATACGTTACACCATCAAAATATTCCTAATTTACCATGCAATAATGACCATTGTATACATACTTTAGCATGATTTAACTATTTAAAAAATATATATATAAAGCGTGACGGAGGTGTAAATGGCACTAATTTCGAGGAACGTGACGGAGGTGTTCATTTCAATAAAAAAGTATTATTCATCAATTAAATTTTACATCATGTAATAGTTTATCTGTAAAATAGTACATTAAGGTGACGGGTAGGGTACACTAGCGACGCGAATAGGATCTATATTTATTTAATACTTATAGTTAACTGTTTGGTCTGCTTTTACAGTCGAATTTTAGATAACCGCCAAAAGTGGCCGCTTTTGGCGTGAATCAATTTTTCGCGTACAAAAGTGGACCCAACATTTGTGCATAGCTATTTAACAAATAGTATAAGTGTTTGCCGAGATATTGTAATCCCGAAATTGTTTAAAATAGATCCGGTTTAGTAGCTAAAAATTAAAATCGATTGACGTCGCTAGTGTGCCCTACCCGTCACCTTAACGAATATTTAGGACATTAATATTTATCATTTGTAGTCTGTTATATAAAAGTTAAATTTTAATTTGTAAGTTTGGCTCATTGTAGATAAAAATTTGAACGACCCAAGGACGAGTAGCAGCCGCCTAGATCATATCTTTAATACCGTTTTAGATAATGTAAGCTTGTTGTTACACTTCGTATAGGCTCTTTATAATGCGGCCATGCAGGCACTCGGTGTAGCGTGAAGATATCGCTGCCTTGGCTATTCATAAGCCTAAGCTTCGGCTAGGTTTATTATTACCTTACTCTATGGTTTGCCTACATTTTGGGGGCAACAAAGGAGTTTTGAGATAACAAAAGGGGAAGATAGAGAAAAAATATTCGATAGATAGAAATAGATAGAAACATTTATTCACTCACGACACACCACATTTTACAGATAAGAAAGGACGCAACAAGTATAATTATATAAATTTAAACAAAGACTGAACATTAGGGGAGGCCTATGTCCAGCAGTGGACGTCTATTGGCTGAAATTATGATGATGATGATGATTTAAACAAAGAGAAAAAGAAACAAATACGAACTAAAACAACAAATGAAACATTAGAAATATAAAAGGAGACAAAAAAAAATTAATAGAAAAAAAAATACGGCTTCACTAGCCGGGCAATAAGTATTTGCGTACAGGTATGAAAAGTAGTTCACTCAGCTTCGGCCATGGCTTTAGGTATGTAACTGACTTTGTGTGAAAAGTTGAAATTTTTTCATGCGAATTTCCAAAAGTGATAGAACAAATGTTGGTCATAATGGTTAGTCGAAAACGTCGTAAAAGGGAAGTAAATGTTCACAAATACACCCTGTATTTTTTTTTACATGAGAGGTGGCAGACGAGCAGACGGATTACCTAATGGAAATCGATTGCCGCGCCCGTACACAACCGCTGACAACAAGGAATCACAAGTGCGCTGCCACCTTGAAGCTCCTTTTCCTACGGGATTGGCCTTCACGCCGGTTTTCTGTGAGGCCGTATCACTTTGCTCGAGCCGGTCCATTCCGGTCAAGTATAGGCCTCGGTATAGGACGTCTAATTAGTGCCCAGAGGCGTGTCGTAACTAAAATTTTGATGCAAGCGAAATACGATTTTTAAGGTGAACGAACGTCTTACTTCATATGAATACGCTCTCTCCCGGGAGACCTGAGAGCTTTAGGGAATAAACCTCTAGAAAGAACCTCCGGGAGAAAATGACCCAGGTTGCACAAAAACGCGACATGTTGTGTAAATTGAAGGGGAGGAGCTACGAGCAAAGGGCGAAAAAACAATCATTTTTCTTCTTACGACCACTTTCTTCAAGATTAGCCATGCTACTGTCCACTAACTAAATGACGCTAAGCCACAGCGACTCCATGTGGCCTTAGCGACCTTTTCCTTGTAAAAATTTCTAGATCAAAATTTTCTTGGTTAAGGACTATTTTCGTTGATTTTGTAGGTATTTTCCATACTCGATGAGGGTTCTTCTTTTTTGTCGACAATGAGTCCTGAGTAACATAAGAAGTAATTAATTATAAAAAAATATATACGTTACACCATCAAAATATTCCTAATTTACCATGCAATAATGACCATTGTATACATACTTTAGCATGATTTAACTATTTAAAAATATATATATAAAGCGTGACGGAGGTGTAAATGGCACTAATTTCGAGGAACGTGACGGAGGTGTTCATTTCAATCAAAAAGTATTATTCATCAATTAAATTTTACATCATGTAATAGTTTATCTGTAAAATAGTACATTAAGGTGACGGGTAGGGTACACTAGCGACGCGAATCGATTTTAATTTTTAGCTTCTAAATCGGATCTAGGTATATTTATTTAATACTTATAGTTAACTGTTTGGTCTGCTTTTACAGTCGAATTTTAGATTACCGCCAAAAGTGGCCGCTTTTGGCGTGAATCAATTTTTCGCGTACAAAAGCGGACCCAACATCTGTGCATAGCTATTTAATAGATAGTATATGTGTTTGCCGAGATATTGTAATCCCGAAATTGTTTAAAATAGATCCGGTTTAGTAGCTATAAATTAAAATCGATTGGCGTGGCTAGTGTGCCCTACCTGTCACCTTAACGAATATTTAGGACATTACTATTTATCATTTGTAGTCTGTTATATAAAAGTTAAATTTTAATTTGTAGTTTTGGCTCATTGTCGATAAAAAATATGAACCACCCAAGGACGAGTAGCAGCCGCCTAGATCATATCTTTAATACCGTTTTAGATAATGTAAGCTTGTTGTTACACTTCGTATGGGCTCTTTAGAATGCGGCCATGCAGGCACTCGGTGTAGCGTGAAGATATCGCTGCCTTGGCTATTCATAAGCCTAAGCTTCGGCTAGGTTTATTATTACCTTACTCTATGGTTTGCCTACATTTTGGGGGCAACAAAGGAGTTTTGAGATAACAAAAGGGGAAGATAGAGAAAAAATATTCGATAGATAGAAACAGATAGAAACATTTATTCACTCACGACACACCACATTTTACAGATAAGAAAGGACGCAACAAGTATAATTATATAATATTTAAACAAAGAGAAAAAGAAACAAATACGAATTAAAAAAACAAATGAAACATTACAAATATAAAAGGAGACAATTTTTTTTAAATAGAAATAAAAAATAATAATACGGCTTCACTAGCCGGGCAATAAGTATTTGCGTACAGGTGTGAAAAGTAGATCACTCAGCTTCGGCCATGGCTTTAGGTATGTAACTGACTTTATGTGAAAAGTTGAAATTTTTTCATGCTAATTTCCAAAAGTGAAAAAACAAATGTTGTTCATAATAGTTAGTAGAACACGTCGTAAAAGGGATGTAAATGTTCACAAATGCACCGTGTATTTTTTTTTCATATGAGAAGTGGCAGACGAGCAGACGGATCACCTGATGGTAAGCAATTCCGCCGCCCATGAACACCCGCAACACCAGTGGAGTCACAAGTGCGCTGTCAACCTTTTCCCCTTCCCCCCATTGGGCCTCCGGTAACCTCACTTACACGAAACACAGCGCAGGCGCTGCTTCACGCCGGTCTTCTGTGAGGCAGTATCTATATAAGATATATAATAGGTAGTATTCTGTATAAGGAGATGTTACCTTTGAGCATTAATTTCAGAGTCTATGAGATTGTTGACATTTGGTCCCGGAAAAAAATGTGTCAAAGGAGAGTCTACAGATAAAGCACTGGAACACCCCGGTGTATTGTATGTTATATATATTATTTTTTAAGTTATTGAATTGTGAACTTATTTATGAATTTTGGACAGTTCTCTAAGAAGAAACGATTAAGAAAAAAAAACTAAAAACTTATTCAAGATTTCTTTTTTGCGATTGCGATGCGTCAATTTACATCCCCTATCAACTTTACTAAAAACAAACACCTAAAATTAAAACAAAACTCAAACCGCTACAAAAAATCCCATCATCTAGGTAAGCGAACACCGAGGGTCGGTTGCTGTAGCAAAAAGCGGCTCCCACTCCCAGCGAATCCGTTTAAAGTCGAACTCAAATATTTGAGATGCGATTAAGCGCCGCTTGTGATTGATGGCGTGGCGTAGAGTACTGCGTGACAGAGATTTGTTCTAAAATTATTTTGTCAATGGAACGGCCTCTACTTTCCTACATTTTGGCTACGGCCTCACGAATTCTTAATCATTTGAACAAATGGTCAATATAATAAGAAATAATAATATAATTACCGTGTGGTCCCCAGCAGAGTAGAATAGGCCACCCTCAGTTTTACCGAGGTGTCGTAAAAGGCGACTAGGGTAAAGTTGCAGGCTTGATCATCAGCACCCAGAGAAGGAAAACTCTGCATTATACCAAAACCCTCGCCAACCCGTCTGCCAAGCGTGGTGAGTATGGCAATTACCCTCATGTGGTTGAGAGAGGCCCGTGCCCCAGCAGTAGGGACTTAAATGGGCTGACGATGAATATAATTACCAAAATTGGCATAGAGCATAAACAGAATTATTAATAATTAAAAAAAAATCTCCTTAGGAATTTAACCGCCTCTGGTCTAGTGATCGTATAGTATATTTACACCACACCGAATGGACTTACTCCAAAATCTTGGAATTTTATCAAAAATCCAACTAATAAATACAAAATATCATCAATGTTTATTATTGACGAATTAATTAACATGAACAAAAAACCTTGATATATATAAATATGAATATGTCTTTCCTTTTAGATGAGCAAAATCACAGATAGATAGAAAATTTAGAACAACCATAAAAAAAAAGAAAAATTAAATTTCTCTGCAACAAAAGTTACTCTATGCTCCTTTGACCAGCTGCCCCTAGTTTGTCGTAGTTTTAAAACAATTAAACACATTTTGATAGGCTAACATAACGGAATGATTCTGTAAGTATTGTGGGAACTTTTCAATTTTGAAGCCAGTTTATTGTACTTTTTAAAATATTTATAACTGAACGGAATCCTTCAAACAAAGCGTGAAGAAGCATTTCGCGGGCCTGTGTGGCAGTACCAACAGAAGTAACGCCATACTAAAGTGCTCCCTCAACCGACACATACACCTTGCAATGTGGGCTCTCATTTTGCTTACCACCAGGTTAAGGTGTTCAAACATACTGTGTCACTATAAAAATCAGCCGTGTGGTGCCCGGCAGAGTAGAATAGGCCACCCTCACTCTTACCGAGGTGTCGTAAAAGGCGACTAAGGTAAAGCTGCTGGCATGATCATCAGCACCCAGAGAAGGAAAACTCTGCATGTATATCAAAACCCTCGCCAACCCGTCTGCCAAGCGTGGTGAGTATGGAAATTACCCCTTATGTGATTGAGGGAGGCCCGTGCCCAGCAGTGGGGACTTAAATGGGCTGACGATGATGATGATGATAAAAATCAATTATTCTTTTTCTGCATGACTTTTAGAAATGTGCAGCCTGTAAGTAGCCTCAGCTACTTACTGTACTGATCGCGTGCAAGGCATTGCGTTTGCAACTTTCATTTATTGATAAATTATACCTAGTAAGTCTGTTGCACTACCCGTTACAAGGCAAAATGTTTCTTCTATTAACATTTCTGAGTCTTAAATCTACACCAGACGTTGAGAAGCCAAAAACGAACCAAAACACTATTGAGCTGTGACGACACGACTAAGGTACTGTACATGCATCACGTAAAAACTTTGCTGAAATGGCTAAGTTACTATAAAGTACCAAATGTCGTCATAAATTGCAGGGGTATACAGGAAATCGACTTGTTACTGAAGAAAAGAACAAAAACACAAGAAAATTAAGACTATAACTGAGAAATAAACATAAGCTAAAAGTAAATAAAAGGAAAGTTAAAACAAAGTAGGTCCCTAATGTATCAATACGGGGATTAACACGATATTTATTATGTGAAACAACATTGTGTACTCAGTACTCACATATTTGGCTCGACGTTTCGGCTACGTTACAGCAGCCGTGATCACGAGCGGACTGACGTCGAGCCAAGTATGTGAGTACACAATGATTTTTCACATAATAAATATCGTGTTAATCCCCGTATTGATACATTATAGTTATAATGCAACGCGAAAATCTAAAAAACTATAAAGTAGGTCCCTGTGGCAGTGTCCCAAAATGCTGGCAGCATTACCCCGCTGGATCGCGATGGAAAATTAGCTGGGTCAGGTAGCCATTGGCTCTCCCGTGACTTCGACTAACGCTTAGCTAAGTTACGGAAATAAGAGAGAGCGTCGGTACCCCACGGGCCTAGCGTTTCAACACCGAAAGCTACATAGTGGTAGGTACCAGATAGATGTCTATACTTTGTAGCTTTCAGTCTCTCTGCCGCGTAGGCCGCAGTTCTCGTAGTCCCGGGAAGATGACTTACTTGTCCATCTAACTTTGTAGAATCATAATCACAAAACGCGTATTACGATAGCTAGCTGAAATTTTCGATAATGTGTTGTTATAGTTACGTAGATAATATCCCTTCGGCCGCCTAGGAAACCAAATTTCGAAACTAGTTTTTGACTTAGCTAATAATTTAATTTTTCGAAATTGGTTTCGGTGAAAAAACAACTTCTCATCTCGAAACTGGTTTCGAAAAAAGAAACAATGTTTCCTCCTTCGAAAAAAAATCCTTCCCTTTCTGTGTTTCATTCAATAAATCTATCGTATTAGACTTAGTGCATATCATTATCCATAGTGCGAGAACCCCTGTGTGCCCTGTGCTATGGATTTTCTAAGTAACATAAGTGCGTCTGCTCCCTTGCTACCTATCACTTAAATTAATAAAAATAAGTACAAGCATTTGACCGCAATCATACCGTTCCATATACAATGAGCAATTTTCCAGTAGGAATTTATAAATTTTCAAGTGATTCGCTAGATGGCGCAATCAGTTCCTATAAATTTTAGGTGTGGTATGATATTTCACGTGGTCCCTTATCTGTGAGGAAATTGAAAATGAGAAAATTACATTAAACATTTTAATACTTTCTAGTCAATATGTATTTTTAATGCGTAGTAAATTACAGAGATTGATGCAAAATGAAACTTTATACATTATTTTACTTGTTTAGTTTTTATCTCTATTTCTTATAGGTGAAATAAAATTAAATATGGCAGGACAGTAAATGGCATGATGATGGTCGTTTTATCAAATATTTCCTATCCTATCATCGACAAATAAGGAACTTTAATTGATAGTGAGAGTAGCGTCATCTAGTGTTGCTTTTAGAAACCACCCGAAAATACCTACTGGAAAACTGCTCATTGGACATCACTTCTGGGCACCAAAAACTATCCAAATTCGTAATTCGATTTTGGACGTTAGTAAGTTCAGAAATATTTCGTCGGGTATCACTGTTCAGTGATTTAGTGATGAATAATAATAATAATAATTCTCACAACATCTCATAGGTTGTTATATTAATAGTTTTGGCACATCGCAAACTTTCCAGCGGTCAGCAGGCTGAGCAAATGTTAGGTGTGCAAATACTGCGGCGGATGAAAGGTGTGCTAATCTAAAACATTTCAAGTTTTGAAACTAAGCGCCAATGTATCGGGTTACTGGTTTCGAGTGGTGTTGGGTTCCCACAGGGAGGAGTCGGATTTTTTGTAGATAAAGTTAAATCGAATTATCTATTTGACATTACAACAAAAGTCGTCATCCAGAGTCAAAGCTTACGCCGACTAAGGTTAGGCCCATAAAGAAATGATAGGACAATTTCTTATTGTTGTCCAGAATTGACGAGAAAAGTCATTGAATAGAGAGTAATGGAGGTGGCCAACAATGAGAAAAAAATACTATCACTATTAAATAATACTTCTAAACCCCTTTTATACTCTGCTCCGTGATGTCCGTGATGTTTAGCGATTATTTGTGATTATTTAGTGTTTATTAAAACTTCTCTAACTGAACACCCATTTAAAAAAAGGGTGTTAGAACATTTTTCTTCTTTTCAGTATCCCATTTTATTATTATGACTAAATTGCTTATCATTATAAATTTGTATTCTTTCTATTTATTTCATATTTATAAAACATATGTAATTGCTATGTATATGTTTATGTGTATATGTATATTATATATAATACTAGCTGACCCGGCAAACGTTGTTTTGCCATATAAATAAAAGGGTTGATCGTAGAAGGGTGAAAATTGAGGATTGTATGTATTTTTGTATGTTGTATCATAAAAAAAGAGAAATTAAAAATTTTGTCTAAAAAATAAAAATAAAAATTTAGGGGTGGACTACCCCTAACATTTAGGGGGATGAAAAATAGATGTTGGCCGATTCTCATAGATACCGGATAAGCACAAAAAATTTCATCAAAATCGGTCAAGCCGTTTCGGAGGAGTATGGCAACGAAAACTGTGACACGAGAATTTTATATATTAGATATATTATGTATAATATAATATTGCTATGTATATGTATCGTTTTTTTTTTGTTTTGTTCTCCCCGTTCACGTAATCTTCTTTCGCCGCATCATTATCCTTTCTGTATGACCCAAAGGTTGACTGGTAGAGAATGCCTCTTGGCATTAAGTTCGCCTATTGTATAAACTTTTTGTGCAATAAAGTTTTAAATAAAATTATACGAGTATAGTGATGGCTGTTAAAAATAAAATAAATTGGAATTACGTACTGTACTTTAAACAAATATATCTATATTGATATTAATAATACCTGCATGCTTCCCGACTAAAATTAAAGTCATAAAAATATTCATAAATTTGTCAATTATTTAAGGCATAAACTTATTTTATATACTAATTAAGAGCTGTGGATTTTGAAAAATAAATAAATACTTTTATTTCATCAACCTATGCAAGTCTACCATTGGACACAGGCCTTCATAAATATTTTATCATAATTTCCGTTAAATTACATAAATTAAAACACATACTTGCTAACTAGTAAAAAAACACTCACAATTTCAAAGCTGGTTAAGGTGGTATAACAAAATAATGTTATCATCTGTATCCAAACAGTTTTTAACAAAATTCAAAACAAGAGCTGTAAATTAGGGATGTATCTGTACTTATCTGGCGGCGAGATGAAAGCTGCCGGTGGCGTTAGAGGCTGTTAAGAGGCACCCACATCGTACCTTAAGGATTGTATAAGAAGACTACTTCATAGCTAGCGCTAGGAAGATAAATATGTTAGTATGCTTTAAAGGCTTTTAATGTTTCGATATGTTTTTTTATGCGAGGAGATCAAACGGCAGGTGGGACAGAAAGGTCGTCAAGTGGAGGCCGCGTATAGGAGGTCGAAGTGGCAGGCCTCTCACAAAGTGAACCAACGATCTAGTGAAGGTCAGGGAATCCCTTGGATGCGGGCGGCACAGGACCGACCTGTGTGGAGATTATTGGGGGAGTCCAGCGGTGGACGTATATTGGCTGAAATTATGATGATGATGTTTTTTTTATACTAGAGGCGACAATCGAACGAGCGGTCACCTGATATTGACTAATCAACGCCGCCTATAATATTTGCGAAATCAGAGAGATGGCTAATGCGTTGCCTGCCTTTTAAAAAGGGATACGCTCTACTCTTAAAGGTTCTTAAGTCGTTCCCGTGGGGAAATACTGCCAGCTAGATGGAATGACAGTCACTAGTGTGTGAAACATATTTATGACAGTAAAATCATTTAGGTGTCATTTTCGATGATAAACTGTCCTTCAGAGATCACTATAATGGACATTGTCAGTTATAGATTACTTGGTTTTATCACCAGGACTACCAAGCAGTTTCGACAGAATAAGAGCTTCATTTATCTTTATTATTCTCTCATACGTAGTATTCTTGAATACAACTCATTATTTGGTCGCCTTTCTATAAAGTACACAGCAATCGAATAGAAGGAATTCAAAGACGTTGCCTGAAAATCCTTAGTTTCCGGTGTGGCATGAGTCGAAAACTCACGTCCTACTGTGAACGTCTGAGCTACTTTCGGGTGACTCCTCTATATATACGACGACAGCATATTGATGGTTGGCAAAGGAATTAAAGGTTGGCAGCGCATTTGTGAACCCACTAATGTCGCGGGTGTCCATGGGCGGCGGCAACCGCTTACCATGAGGTGATCCGTCGGCTCGTCTGGCACCTATGAATAAAAATAATAATGTCATTTAAAATGATGTCAAATCACACCTTAGGTCTACCCCACCTGCCAGGACCCGGCGGTGGTGGCATGGCCAGACATTTAGATTTACATGTCAGAAATTATGTTTGTAAACGACCCTTTTAAAGTAGTCTAGCTATACCGATCTTAGAGGAGTCAATCGCGAAAGAAATGCGTGTTTATTTAAGTGAAGAGGCACCCGCGTCTGTCATAGCCGGATTATAAGGGATTTACGTGTTCTTGTAAGGGCCTAATGTCTCAATCCGACAGATCGTCACGTTCCTTAAATAAAAGCCTTTTTAATCCAATTTTATACAAACGTAAAAAAATTCTATCTTGCAATTAAAGGAAAGACTTTTTAAAGCAAAGCTTTTGAACCAACATAATATTGTCATCATTGAGTCTGTTGTATGAATAATCATTCAGTCATCATTGTTCTACGTATACATAAGTAGGTAGTAGGTAATGTACCGTGTTTTATCCGTGGAAGAGCCACGCTTCGGCATGAATGGGCCTGGCTCGACCTGGAGTGATACCACGGCCTCACAGAAAACCGGCGTGAAGCAGCATTGTGCCGTGGTTTGCAGCGTGAGTGAGGGTACCGGAGGCCCAATCCAGGGGAAAAGGGAGTTTAAAGGTAGGCAGTGCACTTGTGACTCCACTAGTGTAGCGGGTGTCCATGGGCGGCGGCAATTGCTTACCATCAGGTAATCCATCTGCTCGTCTGCCACATAGCTATACATAAAAAAAAACCTACACAGGAACTTTGTTTTTTTTCACCCTATGTTCACTTAGTATCAGCCTATAAACTGTTCCCCTGCAGGGCAAAGGCCTCCATCATAATAGAAATCAAGTAATCGCTGCTATGAAGGGAAGAGGCTTAATCAAAACGCATGCCAAATGCGGATTGGTGATCACAAACCCGAACTATGTTCGAAAAATTCAGAACATACTTTTCGCCGTTCGACCTGGGAATCGAACCCAGGACCCCTAGATCGCGGCCTGGTATTTAAATCGCTAGACCAACAGGGCGTTTCTTCACTAACCTATTTAACAATATCTCTCCTGGGAGAGCCTCGAATTGGCCTGTTCGACCGAAGTGATACCACGGCCTCACAGAAAACCGAAGGCGATAAGCAGTGCTGGCGCTCTTTCGCCAAGTTAGCCGAACGCAATTCAGTGAGGAACGTTAAAATGTCGGCAGCGCACTTGTGACTTTACTGGTGTGTTGTAAGCAATTGCCGCCAACAATCACTGATAGTCACACCAGTTGACAGCCGTCAATAGCTTACCATTCAGAGTAGACCGGCAGAGTAGAATAGGCCTCCCTCACTCTTACCGAGGTGTCGTAAAAGGCGACTAAGGTAAAGCTGCTGGCATGATCATCACCACCCAGAGAAGGAAAACTCTGCATTTATATCAAAACCCTCGCCAACCCGTCTGCTAAGCGTGGTGAGTATGGCAATTATCCCTCATGTGATTGAGGGAGGCCCGTGCCCCAGCAGTGGGGACTTAAATGGGTTGACGATGAATAGCTTACCATTCGGTGATCCGTCTACTCATCTGCCACCTATCTTTTTTTATGTCAAAGGTGGCAGACAAGCAAACGGATCACCTGATGGTAATAGATGCTATCTGATAAAAAATCTATTTTAGTGAGACTTCTTTCATAATTTTAATCCTTCTTACAAAAGGACATGACCTATCATTCATCATCATCATCCTCATTTCCGCCAATAGACGCCCACTGCTGGATATAGGCCGCTCACAATGTTCTCCACAAAGATCGTTCCTGTGCCGCCCTCATGAAACGGATTCCCGCGACCTTCACCAGATCGTCGGTCCACCTTGTGGGGGACCTGCCACGGCTGCGAATTCCTGTACGTGGTCTCTACTCGAGGACCCTTTCGCCCCAACGGCCGTCTGTTCTCCTCGCTATGTGCCCTTCCCATTGCCACTTGAGGCGTGCAATCCTTTGGATTATATCTGTGAAACTGGACTACATTAGTGGATGTATAATTCTGAAAGAAGTATTTGAAGTTGAATATTAATAAGGCCTTTATAATTAGTTACTGGTTCTGACGTATTAGTTCTTTATCATGCTAAAAAGAAAGGGGTAACAAATTTTTGCTTAGGAGTGAAAGAGATGGTATTCAGTGTAACATCGCTTACAGCAAATTGAAGAGAAAAAAACCGGCCAAGTGCGAGTCGGACTCGCCCATGAAGGGTTCCGTAGCAGCAAGTAAGATATCATCATCATCAACAGCCCATTTACGTCCCCACTGCTGGGGCACGGGCCTCCCTCAATCACATGAGGGGTAATTGCCATACTCACCACGCTTGGCAGACGGGTTGGCGAGGGTTTTGATAAAAATGCAGAGTTTTCCTTCTCTGGGTGCTGATGATCATGCCAGCAGCTTTACCTTAGTCGCCTTTTACGACACCTCGGTAAGAGTGAGGGTGGCCTATTCTACTCTGCCGGGGACCACATATATGGAAGGAAAAGAGCGGTTTACGGTTTATAACGTATTAAAAAAAAAAACTACTCACTATATCTAGTTCATTGCTCTCTGCTATATTGCCCGGGACCAGCGATATATTATATCTATGACTATAACAACCAACTGATTCACACAGTTTTTACTGTAACTCTGGCGCTTACATACCACAGATGACGAACACACTCAAATCCCCAACACCATTTTTTGCACCAGGCGCTAAAAACCCCTTAAACGATACTTAAAAACAACAAACGGACCGAAATTAGAACACCAACGATGTGTTTGCCCTCGCCTAAGCAAGCAACTTGAGTAGCTCTTAAGTAGCGGATTTGCTAACACCCGGTTATCTCGCCGACCGGATTTAGGAGATTTTTGGGGAAAAGGGCTTTTAACAACTCAGCTGATAATCTTTGGAAATAAACAGCTTAATATTTTTGTGTTGTTATGTTAAATTTTAGTTAAAGTTGACCATGGGATGCTGAGGCATGAATGGGCCGGCTTGACTAGAGTGATACCAATCACAGAAAACCGGCGGGAAGTAGCACTGTGCTGAGATTCGCTGAGCGAGTGAAGGTACCGGAGGCCCAGTCCGGGGGAAAAGGGAGTTTAAAGGTTGGCAGTACTAGTGACTCCACTGGTGTTGCGCTCAGGTAGGGAAATTCATCATACAATAAAAAAACGAAATGACCAAATAGTGGATAAAAAAACCTTAATAATGAATTCTAAAGTGAAAATACAAGAAATGATCAAACCGTTATAAAGTTATCAATTATTGCAAATTCTTCCTTAAAGCCTTATAACATTTAAGCGCCACAATATCAAAAGTAAACTCTTCAACAGTTTAATAACGGCAATAAAAGCGCAGATTTGCATAGCAAAATGCACATAAATTGCTCAATCCAGCGTTTATTGTGTTTGAGAAAATGGCGGAACCCGTATCGGAGTGGGCGGGAGAAGGAAATCCATTACCACCACTGTACCTACCTGCAAGAGGGATGGGAGACACATTGGAATCGATATCGATAAGAAATGAGAAGAAAGAATGTCGATCTCCTCATGATTCTTAATAAAGAGGAAATTTCATGAGTGATAAGTCGGTCGTTAAAACTGAATTACATCAATAATACATTGCACTTAGCCCCAATGCAAACCTCCAAACTTCTCTCACAACCTGCATGCGGGCGCTTGTCATACCCTGTACCCTGCCTAGAATCGAAATGGCTCAAAATTGGTCGAGTCTTTAGTTCTAACATAATTATAGTGTGTCACTCTAAATCTTGTTGAATGCTAGATCTTTTAGCACGCTAGATCACGTAGCGCTAGATCTCGTAACAAGCTAGATCTCGTAGCACGCTAAATCTCGTAGCACGCAAGGTCTTGTAGCACGCTAGATCTCGTAGCACGCTATATCTTTTAGCATGCTAGACCTCGTCGTGCGTTAGATATGATGTATGTGTGATCATATGTTGCTTGTAGACAACACGTTTTAATTCCACTGGTATTTTTTTAAATAGATGATGGCCTCAGATGGGCCGCAAGCTCGTCTGCTTATTATAAGCAATAAAAAAAAATGTATAGACTGGTATCTGGCGCTGTGCTTTGCCACACACAATAAGTCCATTCGACGTGAATTTTCCCTAATTTTTCTACCATGGTCAGTTTCATACTCATGAATATATTTAGCAAATTTACTTATAAATACAAGAATATATAGTCCAGGCACAGTCAATATAGATAAAGAGTGATCGAGCAGCACGCTACGATCTCGTAGCACGCTAGATCTAGTAGCACGCTAGATCTAGTAGCACGCCAGATCCAGTAGCACGCTAGATCTCGTAGTAGGTACGTTAGATATTGTAGCACGCTAGATCTAGTAGCACGCCAGATCCAGTAGCACGCTAGATCTCGTATTAGGTACGTTAGATATTGTAGCACGCTAGATCTAGTAGCACGCCAGATCCAGTAGCACGCTAGATCACGTAGTAGGTACGTTAGATATCGTAGCACGCTAGATCTAGTAGCACGCCAGATCCAGTAGCACGCTAGATCTCGTAGTAGGTACGTTAGATATTGTAGCACGCTAGATCTAGTAGCACGCCAGATCCAGTAGCACGCTAGATCTCGTAGTAGGTACGTTAGATATTGTAGCACGCTAGATCTAGTAGCACGCCAGATCCAGTAGCACGCTAGATCTCGTAGTAGGTACGTTAGATATTGTAGCACGCTAGATCTAGTAGCACGCCAGATCCAGTAGCACGCTAGATCTCGTAGTAGGTACGTTAGATATCGTAGCACGCTAGATCTCGTAGTAGGCACGTTAGATATCGTAGCACGCTAGATCAAGTAGCACGCTAGATCGAGCAGCACGCTAAATCTCGTAGCACGCTAGATCACGTAGCGCTCAATACAATATTACGCTATTCGTATTCCCAACCGCCAGCAGGAATTAAATAGATACTTCATAAACAACCCCTTGGGTATTTATTACTATGGCACCAAAGCTGTAGGGTTATTTTCCATGGTTTTATTTGAGTTCAAAAATCAAATCTTCATAATTTTTTTGCGAAATAACTAACATTTTTTTTGTTACGCTACATTGTGATATTTGAACATTAGGGGGACAAGCCCTAACAGAATGAAGCAACCGACAATCCGAGGATCTACTTTATAAAAACAAAACGATTAGAAATAGTGACCGGGGTTTATAAGCAGTCATTTGTTTTAAATTTCTGATAAAATAAAATCATACCTTTTTTGAGTATTTAAACATGATTTTCAGAACAACAATAGGACCTTAAGAACATCAGGAGTTTACGATTGACATCTCCCCTTAGCTCTAACAGACTATAACATTTTAATAACCTCGACAACGCAACAGAGTATTGGATGCCGACCCCTCCCCTACGAAAACATATTAGAGTGCATGCCGTCACATTTTCTAATCTATATTCAAATTGCCCACCGCGCCGCTATTGTGAAAACGGGTATATTTTTCCAATTTCGCCCGGAAAACTCGCTCTGCCACTTTTGCATACCCCCATCCCTATTAACCCCAAAAAACACTCGTAATTTTCAACTCTATATTCTTCAATATAAGAGCTATGCAGTATTTTAGGAATAGCAAAGTTGGGTTTGTGAAATGAAAATGACACGTCTGCCGATGGGAGGTAAATAAAGAATAAAGAAGTCGGTATATAAGGGTTTATTTGTGCCGCTCTCGAGCTGATGCCACTCGTTATTTGGATTTTAGCCTTTGTGTATTTTGGATCTCGTGTATTGTATGTTCGCTTGGGTATTTTTGTATATTAGTAGGTGTATTAGGTAGTTTTAATTTTTTTTTAAATAAAGTTGAAATAGGAATACTTTCATAGGACTTATATAAAATTAGTTTCTTATTTTTTTATTACATGGAAAATAGTTTTCTTACTAATTACCTCTGTATGTTCATCATTTTTGGCCACAATATCCCACTTCAAAGCGACTAGTCAATTTAAACGACTTAAAGCAGATAAATTCTATACATTGTAAGAATTGTGGCCAAGGTTACCCCACAAGTCTACAACATCTAACCCTGAAAGTACACGTTGTTAATATATTACCTATGTGCATTTACATCCTTACATTCATAAATTGCCGAGCGCCTTCGCCAATCGCGCCAGTACATAAATATGGAATAAATACAATGTTAATTTGCTTCTCGTTTTGTGCAACTATCGCATGTCTTTATTTTGAGCATGGCGGCGTTTGTTACGATTCTGTGGCGCCGGCCGGACAGGGTGACTTGTAAGACAGCCCGCGAACAAAGGATTAAAGTCACTGGAAGGGGTAAGAGGGAATTTTCTATTTTAATTACTTCTATACAGCAGAGTGACTTGTAACACAGCCCGCGACCAAAGTTTTAGAATGCTAGACTGGGTAAGAAGTAACATTATATTTTGTAAAACTGTTAATGAAATGCAAAAGCAGAGACAACTCTATTCATACAATACTAGTAGAATAATAATATCCACCAACCGATTACGGCTACGGCAGCCAATATCAACGAAAAGCTACGTACGCAGGATATATTATAGTGATCAAGTGTGTGCGTAAACACCAGTGCACTCTCTATTCCCTTACTCTCATATTCCAATGGGACACCAGCGTGACACGACCGGAGAGGGATTGGGCGCAGGACCAACGGCTTAACGTGCTTTCCGAGGCACGGGGGTACAAGACCGGCCACTTCCAGACTCAGAGCTGACACTAATAATTTATTACAGAAAACTTAGCTACAAATTATTGGCCCGACTCGGGGATCGAACCCGGGATCTCTTACGCAGCCGTCGCTTTAGAGTGCAACCCACTAGCCATTACGCCCCCGAGGCAGTGGACCTAGTCAAATACTAGTATAATACTAGTTCGTAAACATTTTCACAAAATAAGCAAAATATTTTAAAACATTTTTATATCCGTGACAAAATTGGATGCGACTGCTATTTTCAGAGCTATTCCTCTACAAGATTGGTGGCCCACTGTTACAGACAATTTGTGGGCTTATTTCACCTTTTTCCGTAAACATAACTTGTTTTTAAGGAAGTTTATTTATCGAGAAATAGAAATGCTGACTTAAGATATAAAATAAAAAATTGCTTAAGGCTTGGAAAGTTGCCATAAGTCTTGTAATTTCTTGCTTGTTTTTCTGTGTTGTTTTTATTTGTTTAGGCCGTTTTCTCATTTTTATATACGTAAAAGACTGTACCCAAATTTCTTCCAATATATTTTTAAGGTGACAGGTAGGGCAAACTAGCGACGCCAACTGATTTTAATTTATAGCTACTAAACCGAATCTATTTTATACAATTTCGTTGTTACAACCTCTCGATAAACACTTATGCTATTCATTAAATAACCATGCACAAATGCGGACTCAACATTTGTACGCGAAAAATTGATTCACGCTAAAAGTGGTCGCTTTTGGCGGTAATCAATTTTTCGCGTACAAAAACGGACCCAACATTTTTGTACGCGAATTATTTAATAAATAGTATAAATGTTTGCCGAGAGGTTGTAACCCCGAAATTGGTTAAAATAGATCCGGTTTAGTAGCTAACAATTAAAAACGAATGGTGTCGCTAGTTAGGGCTACCCGTCGCCTTAAAGAGTGCGATGAGCGGATGGATCGATTGATGGCACCGCCAGCCACGGACTTTTAAAAAATAATAATATTATTTACTGGAAGTCTCAGCCATATCCAGCACACCCGCCACAGATATCAAAACCATCCTAAAATAAGACGTCCAACATCGAGTGGCTCATATTTATTTTTATTTATTTATGATTATTTGCATGGACCGCGCTGAATGTGACAATACAGGCGCTATTGTCTTCCAAATAATAACGTGATATGGCGCTTCGCTATATTTTTGTGTCTTTTTGCCCCGCACCGTCACGATACCCTTAGCGGTGCACGCGCAGATATATTTTATACAGAAATGGCATTTCAATAGGTCTAAAATAATAATACGTTGGGCCTGACTGACAGAGGCAAAATTTACGATGTTTCAAATTGCGGATTGTTCTCACGCGGGGTATCAAGGAATTAATTGGTGTATTTGTAAGAGTCGGGGTAAGTAGGCGCGTCTAAGAAGTTTTAAATAAAGTGATTCATTTATTTGTGGTGTATTTAATTACGTGGTTAAGTTCTCATTTGTATAAAGATAAATGCGTCTGAAAATCTATCTAACTTAAAAATCTTATGCATTTTCAGCAAAAAGATGATTGCAAGAGAATTGCCGAAACGTCCTCAGTATACCATTAAACCGTGGAAGAGCCAAGCTTAACCCACCCCGGGTTTATTGTATGCCCTTGGTACCACCAACCAACCTGGTATATACCAAGGGCATACGCTGTGTTTCCGAGTGAGTGTGGAACAAGAGGCCAATCGTTTGCTTTCTAAATGGAATAGTCATAGGTATACCGTGGGAGACCCAAACGGCATGAATCGGCCAGCTCGACCGGAGTGATACCACGGCCTCACAGAAAACCAGCGTGAAGCAGCACTGTGCTGTGTTTCGCTGCGTGAGTGAGGGTATCGGGGGCCCAAAGGGGGGTTTAAAGGTTGGCACTCAACTGGTGTTGCTATGGGCGCTGGTAATCGCTTACCATCGGGTGATCCGTCTGCTCCTCTGCCATCTGTTATAAAAAATAATTACATATTTAATAGTATGTCGTTAAGAAATCTCAACAGAATCGGTAGAACAATAAAATGCTACGCATCCTGATTGAAACTTTGACAAAGTCACTCATAGTCACTTTGACTGACTTCAACTGTGAGCTTATATAATTATCGAATTTTTTACACTTGAAATTGTCGAGTACTCTCACAAAATAAGATGGTAGAGTCCATTTTTTAGACTTACTTAAATCTTATTTAGACATCCAGCATACACTCCATACACCGACATTTTTTGCAAAATCATTTTGCTGGTAGCGAATTCGCTCGTAAGCGATGATGTTGCAGCGAGTGAAGCGCTGCACGGAAGCGGTTATCCAATCGGCGCGTAGTTGAGTAGCGATGAAAGCGCTTCGCGGGAACGTAGCTAGCACTTTAGGAGCTGACCTAGGTCAGTGATTGTATTTTTTCGAAAGTGTTTTTCTCAATTAATTGTTTAATCACGCACTGGTTTCTTTTAATTAAACAGTTTTCCTATGGGGAATTTTATCACCTTTTTAGTAATATATAGCACATAAAATTTCGTTCACAATATCTTCACATATTTGATTTTTAATGCAGAGCAAAACAAAATCGCGTGTCTGTTGTCGGTAGCTTCCGTGCTAGACAGCATAACTTTCATCATAATTTTTACCAAATGACAAAACACCTTTCTCACTCGTAGTGTCATTAGTTGAATCGTTACTTTCCGATAGGAATCGCTCTAAAGTCTTGAGAACCGATATGAAAGTCTAAAAAGGTTTTCAACTGCAATAGTAAGCGTAGTACAAGGGAACTGTCATATTTCTTGCATTACGGATGAGCCTGTGCCATTTCTCAAAGAGATTTATGATGGATAACGAACTCGTTCTGTACCATACGAGTCTTCGACGTCTACAACACATTGTGGTTGATAATTCTATTATATTTTAACCACTTAGGGACCAGCTTACACTCAGAGCCTGTAACCGCCCATAGTGTATTTTTCTTTTTTTAATACAACACAGTATACTGGCTCACCTCAGCCCAATTCTTGGGTAATTGGGTAATTTCCATGATTGAACAGAGTGCTTGATCAAAGTTTTGTTACGTTAAAAATATTGCAATAAAGCGTGTTCCTTTTCTATACTAAATATAAAGAGGTAAATCCTTCAGACAGCGGCACCGCTTATAAAAGTATCAGTCTATAAACTGTCCCACTGCAGGGTAAAGGCCTCCATCATAGAAATCAAGTTATCGCTCATCGTCAGCCCATTTAAGTCCCCACTGCTGGGGCACGGGCCTCTCTCAATCACATGAGGGGTAATTGCCATACTCACCACGCTTGGCAGACGGGTTGGCGAGGGTTTTGATATAAATGCAGAGTTTTTCTTCTCTAGGTGCTGATGATCATGCCAGCAGCTTTACCTTAGTCGCCTTTTACGACACCTCGGTAAGAGTGAGGGTGGCCTATTCTACTCTGCCGGGGACCACACGGCGGATTAAACTTAATCGCCACGTTTACCAAATGCGGACTGGTAATCACAAACGAAAAATTCGAAACAGACTTTTCACTCGACCCGGGTATTCTCTACCACTGATCTAAAGGGGTCATCAAATGTCTATAACACCGTTTTAGCTAGCATTTTTATCATCATCATCAGCAACCCACACTCGTCCACAGCTGGACATAGGACTCCCCTTATGCACGCCACTGCTCCCGATTTTCAGCCACTCTCATCCAGCCCACACCAGCCTGCCTTCGAATGTCATCATCCCATCTTGTCGCAGAGCGTCCTACACTACGCTTACCGAGTCGCAGTCTCCACTCAAGAACTTTACGGCTCCAACGGATGTCAGTTCTGCGGCTAATATGACAAGCCCACTGCCACTTCAGTTTGCTGATTCGGTGGGCTATGTCGGTGTTTCTGGTTCTCTGCTAGCATTTTATTGAACGTTTATGAATAAAGACCCTAGACTAAAAGTTTTAAATAAACCCGTCTTTTAAAAAAATCCTCTCCCAATTGTCCCACACATGTTAACAACAATGAAGCGAGAATGTCGATAGTCCAATGTCGGGCCAAAGCGCCAACAATAAAACGGAATTCACCACAG
Source organism: Marasmia exigua (assembly GCA_019059595.1). Lineage (NCBI taxonomy): Eukaryota > Metazoa > Arthropoda > Insecta > Lepidoptera > Crambidae > Marasmia > Marasmia exigua. The sequence goes on from CM032484.1 coordinate 12,314,916, forward strand.
AGTCTTTATCCCTGTCCCTTTCAGTCGCACCGTGCGTCTCTTTTATTTGGTTGCGACATGTATTTCTGGTTTTTTCACAGGTTAGGGAAAACATCGTGAGGAAACCTGCACGTTTCGGATAATTTCTGAAATGTGTGACCATGATTCAGTTGATCTTGTTCCCCTGTTAAAGGGTTACAAAGGTCAGACGATAGTCACTTCGTTGTAATTTTAAAAGACTCCCCAAATCCTGAATCATGGTAAAAGCATACCCCGGCCTCCAGAGTGATAGCTTTGACACAATCGGGAATTACACGCTAAGATAGATGAATGATCTACCCAAAGGTTGTCTGGAAAAAATCGCTACAAGCGAAAACCGCCTTATTGTACTGTCTGTTGTTGTTGTATCATACTTTTATTGCAAAATAAAGAATATCTATCTAATGTAATTCTTGTTTGTTACGGGAAGATTTCGTTTTCCTATATAATCCAAATTACTCTGTAGTTAACGCCCTGTTGGTCTAATGGTTTAAGTACCGGTCCGTGATCTCGGGGTCCTGGGTTCGATTCCCGAGTCGAGCGATCGAGCGGGTCGAGTATGTTTCGAATTTTTCGTGTTTCAATCCAATCCGCATTTGGCACGCGTGGTGATTAAGCCTAATCCCATCATAGTAGCGATAACTTGATTTCTATGATAGAGGCCTTTGCCCAGCAGTGGGACAGTTTATATGCTGATACTTTTTACTCTCTGGTTTCTGGTTTCGTTGTAGGCCCTCAGAGATAATACCACTTAGCGCTGAATTAAGATGGCGTCGCACCGTAAATACTGTTAAAATGCCTCGGCGGCATAATTAGCAACCGCACAGGAGTGGATTTGGAAATATTTCTCGGCGGACCCCATAAATCCAATTACAGGTGAATTAATCCGAATAATACGACGACGGTTTTGGGGAGAATAAGAACAAATGGGAGCGTGTGGAAAGGTTTGCCGATCCGCGGGTCGGTTCGGACTTGTGTTTTGTTTTTATTCATATTCATTCATTCAATCATTTTTTTTGTGATCGGCGGCGAACGAGTAGACCGGTCACCTGATGGTAAGCGGGTTTCCGTCGCCCATGAACACTCGCAACACCAGTACATTCTAATTATATTTTTATGTGCTAGGTGGCAGACGAGCAGACGGATTGCCTGATGGTAAGCGATATCCGTCGCCCATAGACACCCGCGACACCAGTAGGTAGAGTATAAAGCGCGCTGCCAATCTTTAAATCCCCCCTTTCCCCCGGATTGAGCCTCCGATACCCTCACTCACGCAGCTAAACACAGCATAGTGCAATTATCATGCAAACTTAATTAGCACACGTAAATATCAATAAAAATGCACTTATCGTTCAAACATTGATTCCCTGAATATCACGGCTTTGTACCTTGTATTGGAATCCCAAAGGGATAATCTCTCATCATTTCCACTAGCTTCTACATAATCTTTTATTCTTAGTGAAATAATAAATGCATTGAGATAACATCACTTACATTGTCTTGGTAATCCCAATAATTCTGTGCGTCCTGTGAAAAGTGGTACAAGTCGACTTGTATCGAATTTGATTTTCTTCTTGCTACTTCATCAAAAAAAAATCTCTATTTTTCTGTCTGTTCAGACATGCAAAAAAATCCTCAATTTTTCCGTCTGATCAGACAGAATAATAGGAGAGTTTTTTGCCTCCTCCCTCCTCCAAGACACAAGTCTTGGAGGGATTAAAACGGACTAAATTAAGTCGACCCCAGTTCGAAACATGGTTCAACATATCTTCGACTTAAGACAAGGTGTTCCGGTTTTCAATGACGTTTTTCGGAGAAATATGTGCACGTCCGGTATAGAACATCTCCAGCACTATCATCCGCATAGCAATGAATATTGTTCTGAGACAACATCATTGATGTGCAGAAGAAACAGTGTTGGAGATAGCATACTGCCCTGGGGGACACCAGCATTCACGGGCTTCAGATCCGAGCAATAACTGTCGATAACGACCTTAATGCTACGCCCATTTAGAAAACTAGGCGTTCCACTTGCATAATTTCTCCGGAAAACCGTATTGAAGAATCAGCTGTTGGATTCTTAACAATTCAACTATTCTTATTATTAGGATCACTTTTCGACACTTCACTGCACAAATAAACACCAAATTAGTACACTGAAAACCACTAGACACAATTTTAAAACCTTTGAATTGCATCAGGCCACGCGGCTTGTTTTAGCCCTACCCGCCGAAACAAAAAATTTTTTGAAAATGTCAATGTTTTTGCTTGGCCGAATTGACATTTTTATCAATAATGACTTTTTATTAATAAATATTTTTTTTCTGAAAAACTATCTTACACGTTCCTAATCGTTGTACATTAAAGCACAGTTAATTATGGTGTAGTAGCATTAATAGTTACTTTACAAATAAAAAAAATAGTATGGAAAATGCAACTTCTAAGAAAATCGCCATACAAAACGGCAATTTCATAGGTAGACCTAATATATTAATTATCCAATAAGTGAGAGTCGCGCGACGTGATCTTGTACCGGCGGCTCTTTTGCATTTTTTGTAAACTGTTGCGCAGGTAATGAATCGGCCCTCGTGTCTCGCCAATAAATACTGGCTACTGGTTAATTGAAACATTATAACGAGATTTTATCTCACCAAAGACACCGCGTTCGGACGCCCTACGGGGTATTTTAGGAATTTTCAAAACTGGTTTTTGTTTTTAAAACTTTTTTTCTACCTTCGATAGAGGTTTCGAACTTTTTTTCTGTTTAAGATTAATGAGGTGATCTGTTGTCTTGGCTGGTCAGTTTCCATGGATGGTTTCGTTCTCAACGAATTAATTCTATAAAATATCGTAATGGTTTTTTTTTATGTATCCGTATGTTTTAAGGTTAAGAAAAGTAAATAAATAAACAAAATGTATTTATTCAATTTAAGTCCATACGGAACATTTATGAATCCCTCTTACTTAATATACATTTTTTTATTTATTTATTTTTGTCTATTCGTTTACATTTGTCTACTTTGTCTGTATTGTCCATATGTAGGTATGTTTGTTTTATTTTAAGTGATGTCAAAACTCATTAAAATAAAATCCACTCACCACTACCGGCTAATCTTCATACGATCATCAATCATACGACCACGGCGATACGGCTTAATCATTTCAGCAGAGACAATTTTCTTGTTTCGTACTTTTTAGAGCGTGTTTTTTGGTAGCGGGTTTTAGTTTAGAAACTTTATTTTTAGTTATGTTAAGAAAATTACATATTTGAAATGAGCTAAAAATGCTCTTTCATACCCCCCACGGTACCGTCAAGCAAATTTTTCTTTTAGTTTCTTACTCTAAGTCTCCTAGAGGGCGCTGTAGTCAATTTAACGTGACGTCCATGTAGCCTGTAACCAGAAGACAATCAAGACGCTTCTAACGACACCTCATTTGTTTCAAATATGATAACTAGTTTTGAAGTTATGAGGGAACAGATGAACAACCATACATACATGCATACATACATGCATACATACTGGTCAAAATCAAAATATACGGGTCGAATTGAGAACCTCCTTTTTTTGAAGTCGGTTAAAAAGGAAAAGAAATGTTGATAATTGAATCTCAAGTGAGACTTTATTAAGTCGCTGCGTAGAGCCGCTATTAATGAAACCTGATCTCCACGCGTAAGTAAACCGGCGAACACCAAAACACGACGATGGGTAACAAAGCCTTTAAACCCACGTTAAGCACAATAAGACACAACAAAAACAATGAACACTTCTCTTAACAAGCCACCGTGCAAAACACTTTCAAACTTCAAAATTCCGTCACTTCCACCTCTATTACTACTCAGTAAAGTCTAATTTTGTTGAAACAATCGTTGAAATATGTTGGTGAAGTTTAACTAAACATCCAAGGAATGTTAAACTCCTGATTGTATAGCCAACAATGGCAGTAAAGGGTCATGTTAGGCTGGTTACGGTGTGGAGGGCGATAGCAGAACGCGGCGCGAAGAGACCACGGCATATATTCTAATAGGCTATTAACATATAATGCCGCTGATTGGACGGATGCGGAGCGGCGGAAAAGACAGGGGTACCCAACATTTGGTAGCGACTTTGGTAAAATACAAGATGATGAAGCTTCCTAAAGTAGGGCCTAAACATTAGCGTTTCCAAGCATGCGAATATCAGACAAGCTTTATTATATGCATCAGTAAGATTATAATACTTTCATGGTAGTAGATAATAGATAGATAAATATACGTTATTCCAGTGAAATATACAATTTAAAAAACAAGGCATTAGAGAAACTTAAATGTACAATTTCGGTGGTCTTATCGCTGGAAGTGATTTCTACCAGACAACATCAGGCAAAGGACATTTACAATAGTAGTATAATGTAGAATAAGAATAATGATTGAAGAAAGAAGTTTGCCACTTAAACCCGAAGTCGTGGTTTCAATTGGGGTTTTATAGCTTTTTTCGCTTTCAGAGTCTTACGCACTATTCTGATTCGTCAAATCAATTCTGACAATTAAATAATAAGCCAGTATCATGGTTGATCTCCCCTGGCTCGGCGATGGCGCGCGATACGGTAGCAAATAGCACTACTTTCTCGCGATTCACGTTACCTCACACTAGCTAGTTTCCGATCTCGCTATAAACCTGCTCTATCCATTACAAAATGCTTTGGAAACCCCAACCCTATTGCCCAATCTTCAAAGTTTATTTCACCTTAAACAGTTACAGCAGATATGCCGTTTATACGAGGAAGCAATTTAAAATCTGGAAATCGTCACCCTGACTTCGAAAAGACACAACTCGAAGATCATTTCACACAAATATGATCTCTGTCTCCACGCGCTACGCTCAATTTTGTTATGACAACCTATTGCCAGCATTTCCTGGAATACTCTAAAGAAAATTTTATTAGTTCCGGGAAATTTGATCCGAATGTCTTTGAGATATAGTTCAGATTCGCGTGGTTCGCGGGTCGCGTACATCACCCTGATATAAAATGGATGTATGCATGAAGAGCAACACATAAACTGCATTGTAGGTGCACCACGCTTTTGTAGAACCTAAATAGGGGGGTTGGCTAAATGCTATGGAGTTCACTTCGATGACAATAAAACTAAAGTTTTATATAGGTCTCATTTAGACTAGCACCGCGAGTAACTACATTTACCTCAATGTAGTTCGATCTATTGCAATCGTCGCTATTTGCAGTCACCAAGCATATCAGAAAGTGAAATTATGTAGTTTATTACTAGAATCCGCCTACATATACCAATTGCATTAAGCAACTGATAACTTTAGTATTGAAAACTGATTTGATTTTTTATTTAGACTAAAATTTTCTTTTTTTCTTTGTGTGGTGACTGTGTCAGCCCGGCACGTACCGGTAACGCGAAAAGGGACTGACTCTACTTCTATGGGGCGTTTTGTGTCGCGAACTGTTCGGCCTGTTGCATGGAGACGGTGATCGCGACGTTTCGGTCTCTAAGGCCTGACAGAGCAGGGGAGTCTTATCCTAACAATGGGGCTATTGAAAGGTCATAGACGCCATAACCACAAAAGCTTCACTCTGATCGAGGCGGCTTAGCGAAGCATGGCTCTCCCACAATGAGCAGTTTTCCAGTAGGTATTTATAAATTTCCAAGTGATTCGCTAGATGGCGCAATCAGTTCCTGTTAATTTTAGGTGTGGTATGATATTTCATGTGGTCCCTAATCTATGGGAAAATTGGGAATGGGAAAATTACATTAAATATTTTAATACTTTCTGGTCAATATGTATTTTAGTGCTATGTACGTACATTTTAAATTACAGAGAGTGATGCAAAACGAAACTTTATACATTATTTTACTTGTATACTTTTTATCTCTATTTTCTTATGGGTAAAATAAAATGAAATATGGCAGAACAGTAAATGTCATGATAATGGTTGTTTTATCAGGTTTTATCAAATATTTCCTATCCTATCATAGAAAAATAAGGAACTTTATCGTATCGTATCGTAATGGATCCTCGCACTAGGAACTTTAATTGATAGTGAGAGTAGCGTCATCTAGTGTTGCTTTTAGAAACCACCCAAAAATACCTACTGGAAAACTGCTCATTAAAATTAAACAAAATTATTTACCAAAAGCCGTCTCCTTAAGAGGCAGCTGTACAATCCGCGTCGTGTGGGACTGAAATAATAGGCTCGCACACTGGGAGGTATTGAGACATCAGCGGCATTACCAGCGCGTCTCGTTATACTCCGTACCAGTTGAATTACTGAGCTGAACTACGCTGCGTAATTAGGTGCATGCAAATTGGTGCGTAGTTATACTGGTAGAGGTTCTAGCTTTTTTGTTTTAGCTGCTTTGTTGGGACTGGGTTTTGCTACAATGTTGCTGGTAGTTTACCAACCTATCTATGCTGACAACGCAAATTCACAAATTCAGCGACAACCCTAAATTGAATTTGATAAAAATAATTTATTTAATTTAAATTAATTTTATCTTATTTGTAATCTATAATTTGTAATATGGATCACTGGTCTGAAATAAATGATATATTATATTATAAGAGGTTGGCGCACTTTTGACTCCACTGGTGTCGCGGGTGTCCATAAGCGGCGGTGATCTGCTCGTCTGCCACCTATCATATAAAAAACAAATTTGACAATTTCCTTACCCCCTGAAGTTTTCTTGAGGTTGTTTCAAGCACTTCGAATGTCGGTTGGATGTCACCGGCCGCAGTCATGGACCCATTAGCGCCGTGAGCCACTAATCGCGTCTCTTCCGCCGGTGATTATCGCGCGCCTTTTTTGAACGATTTATTTTAACTTTTTTCAGAAGCGAAAGTGTGAGTGGTTTAGAGTCGGCTTCCATGTATTTGAAGATTCATACACATTCAAATAAAAAATCCAAATGGTTTGAAGACAAAAAACAACATTTTGTGATTTTTGATTACGTCAACCGGTAACGGTGTCTTGTGTTCAATTAATATCTGAATGATTTTTTTTTACCTATCAGTAAGAAACACTTAAGGTGACGGGTAGGGCACACTAGCGACGCCAATAGGTTTTAATTTTTAGCTACTAAACCGGATCTATTTTAAACAATTTCGAGGTTTACAACCTCTAGGCAAACACTTACACTATTAATTCAATAACCGTGCAAAAATGTTGGGTCCAACGCGAACACGAAAAATTTATTCACGCCAAAACCGGCCACTTTTGGCGTGAATCAATTTTCGCGTACAAAAACGGACTCAACATTCATGCATGGCTATTTAATAAATAGTATAAATGTTTGCCGAGAGGTTGTAATCCCGATTTTTTTTAAATAGATTCGGTTTAGAAGCTAAAAATTAAAATCGATTGGCGTCACTAGTGTGCCCTACCCGTCACCTTAAGGTCTAACTGTACGAATTTTAATGATTCTTAAAACTAGCGTTACTTTGTACAACTGAAGATCAAAACCAGAGTGTCGACTATCTGTTCCCAAAGGGTACTAGGTTACCTACTTTGGCATAATATCGGTGGTTTGGTCATATCCCCCGGAGACAGTCCGACAACTTGGTCAAGTTGGCTGATGTGCGGAAGGTCAATGGTAAAAGACACAGAGGCCATTCACCTCTTCGTTGGTCAGACCAAACACGGGATTTAAATGGACTCACTGTGCCGATTGCCATAAGAAAAGCCGATCATAGGAAGAATGGAACCCTATCACCGCCTCGGTAAAGGCATTTCAAGAAAAGCATGACCTTCAGCAATGAAGAAAATGATGAAGAAGTTATTTTGTACTTATCTACCTATTTTAGGTACCGGAGGCCCAATCCGGGGGAAAGGGTGGTTTAAAGGTTGGCAGCGCACTTGTGACTCCACTGGTGTCATGGGTGTCCATGGGCGACGGGAATCGCTTACCATCAGGTGACCCGTCTGCTCGTCTGCCACCTATTAAAGTACCTAAGTTTTTACTATACTATTGTATATTTTAATAAATACTAACCTCGAAATGGGAATCAGTTTTTTACACAATTTTATTAGCAATCTCCTGTGATTTTTTTTTCATTTACTATAACTGTATTTCTGCAAAATTATTGAAAATAAGTACTCCAAATTTGACAGCATATAAACCCACCAGGTCCTTGTCTATAAGAAGCGCTAACAGCTTCAGTAAAACATCTCAAAATACTCTTCCGTTTGACAAAAACGGCGCCTGCGCACGCCTATTAACCACGCATTAAACATTTTGAACGCGCATTAGGGTTTAAAGGGCATCGTTTAACCGTTACTTAACTGTCTTTTGTTTGTGGGGTGATCAATTAAAGCGACAAAACAGTTGCTGGGTATTCATTAGGATCTGTTTACTTGGGGAGCCTAGGGAGTGATATTTGTTAAGTAATTTGATGCTTTGCTAAAAGTATTTCTAAGTTCTAAGTGCCGTAAGTAACTTGTACATATTCTTTTTTGAGAAAGGGAGGCAAATTAGCAAGCGAGTCACCTGATGGTAAGTGATCACCGCCGCCCATGGACATCAGCCACACCAGAAGGAGTGGAGATGCGTTGCCGTGTTTTTAGGAAGGTATCGTTTCTTGAAGATCTCAATATCGTACCGGTTTGGAAATGCCGCTGCGGGAAGTTGATTCCACAATGAGGATGTGCGTGTCAAAAAATGACGTATAAAAAGCAAGGTGGTGGACCTCAACCCATCCAAATGGTACGGGTTTAATCCTAGTTTACGGCGTGTAGTACGGTGGTGAAATTCAGCAGCGGGTATTAACTCAAACAACTCCTTGGAACACTTACCATGGCAAAGGCGGTAAAAGACATGTGTCTCAGTAAAATACTGACCTAACTCAAAATTTTAATTTGATAGACGCCAAGTCAAAATAGCATCGGCTATAATACAAGGGGATGAAAGGTCATCTAACAACAATTTTTAGTTGAGTAAAAACACCCACATGTACACGAGATGAAATTTGAAATGCGTTATTTACTTAAGAATAAATTGTAAAAAAATGCTTTGAAAATATCAACAATTTTGAGTTAGGATCGATTTCACTACGAGTGCGACATAGAGATGCGACTTCTCTCCGCTGGGCCAGAGAGTAGGTTTTTCTGAACCATGCTTTTCCTCCGTTTATTCGCCCTCCTCTCTCAATTTTTCTTTCTTTCCCGCAAATGTTACCTGAGCACATAGCTCTTAATTACAGCAGCAGCTTTCAATGCTATTGAACATGTTTTTTATATTAATAATGATCATCTGGCACTGTCATAATTTCAATCCACACACACATCATAACTGCTTTTAATGTCAACTTAGTTTAATGAAAGAGAGGAATAAAACAAACAAACGGTTTACATGTAACATATGAATGAATATCTCAACACTGTGCTTAGATACTCACAACTCAAACATTAGGTATCCGATGACAGATATCACCTCACTTTGATGTTTTACGAGTCCGCAAACCATTACGTAGAGATTTTCCATCGCCATGGTAGCTGTGACAGTTAACAAGCTAGTAAATTGTCACAGTGTCACTCGGCGGCTGTCACAGTTCGTCAATTATCACGTGACGGAGTGACGCGGGCGCCGATGCGCTTTTGTTTCGTGGCGAGGGTTTATTGGTCGTTTTAATGACTTCTTCACTTGGAGATGATTTGATGGTATGTAGATGTCCTGTGTCAGCGCGCGTACGCAGGCAATGTTGCGGTTTGGTATTTTTTGTTGGAATAGATGTGCGTATTCTTATTCTACGTATTTCTTCTCGACGTTGTGATTGATAGAAACAGAGATTGGAATTGCAATGCATCAATTTTTTTTTATTATACATAGTTTAAAGGACACACATTTTATTGGTTAGTACTTAGATTAAATATTTAATCTAAGGCTAAGTATGAAGTATTTAGGATGGTATATGAGGCGCCAAACTAGCGTCCGTGGCAGCGGCACTATGATAAAAATAAGGGGATTCACCTATGGCGGCAGCCAGTGAAAAACCAATAGTAAGCCACAAACATTCTACTTAGTCTGTGACACTGACACACTTATACGATCAAAAGAAAGAAATAGGGTAAATCAAATCAATCAAATATAAATAATATCCTTATAAAACCATAAATAATTAAAAAGAGGTCTGTCGCCAATAGGTATGAGTATACCTATATAATTATGTAGGTATACTCATACAAACATGTTCATTTTAAAGAACCCCACATGATTAATGGCCGAGTTCAAAAACTTTTCAAACAACGGTAATCACGCTTTAATCAAATTAAAAATGCACGGTTAAAGTGTGATTACCCTTAAATGGAATGTGAAAATAACTACCTTACTGTGGATTGTTTCTAGAGCCCATTAGAGGTAGCTTCTCTAGTATGATTTCTGTTACTGACTGACGGCAAATTGCTTTGCTATGTAGATAGCAACTGAAAAAGGTCTACCAACCAACAGAAGTACCAATCGTCGACCAAATTCTAATAGGACGTATCTCATTTTTAACATTGGGCTCCTGGAGCCCAATTCTCGGGCTCGTGACATGTATCATCATGCGAATATGTATCACTAAACATAGTTTTTTTGTATGGATTTCATGTGACATCCGCCATATTTTTCCATATCGAAAATGCCGAGAATAGGGCTCTAAAAACCCAACGCTATGTTAATGATTATATAATAACAGATAACTGATAATCGTCTTTCTAGGATTGGAGACAGTGACCAATCATTTCCCTCCGCGATTCTCTTTTAAAATAGTCACAAGAGTTTTTAAACCTGTGAGTGTTCCAGCACCTGGATGAATTTTATTCCACTACAGTGCGTTTCTCACGCCACTTCCTACCGCGCGTAGTAAAACTGTAGAATCACCTACCAACGCTGGTGTTTTCGAATACGACCTGGTGATCTTCGAGAAAAGAGCTTATTCCTCATTTAAGCCGGCAACGCATCTGTGATACCTCATGTGTTTCAGATGTCTATGGGCGGCATCACATATAACGCCCAATTGGGGGTTATCTGTGGGCGGCATTAATCTCTTACTTTTAGGGGAGCCGCCTGTTCGTTTGGCCGCCATAGTGTAAAAAAAATGGTATAAAATTAGGTAACTTCATTTACAAATGTCTATGTAACTAAAACATACCTAATATATTTTCAGTAAAAAATACAGATCACTTACTTCCTTGTCCCGTAAAATACTATAATTATTGACATGTCCCATCATAAATAGAACAGGATACTAATCAAATTAAAAAAACTCAGAATCATAGAAAAAACTTCGAAGCAGCTACCTCACTAGCCTACATAATTATCCCCAGGGAAATGGGAACTATGATAATTTATAATTAAGTTGTTTGCATCGATGTTAAAATTTTATTTTATCCTTTTTAATAGGTAGGCGGGGCGTCCCAGTGGTCCCTGCTATTATACCTGACAAATAACGTTATTGTTCCATACAATTCTAATGCTAGCCCATCAAAATAATTTGAGTACAAAAATATACCTTATACATATAACTTTAAGAGTCTGTTAGACTGAGATTAGATGTTTTATTCCCTTGGTACGATAATTAAGTTATTCCATCTCCCATTCCGGATGGGACGCAAGTTGTAATTAAAAGTAAAATTATTGTGATTGGTTTTGGCAAATTGCTAATTGGTTCTGGACGAAAAGGAAAGGAAAAAAATAAATCGGCAGTTCTTGGGAGTTGATGGGAACAATTAAAATTATTGTTTTATGGCCTACCTCGATTGAAGTTGAGGTCTTAATTATTGAGGTTTATATAAAATATCTCATTTTACTGTAGGTTCTGTGCTCTTATTACGTCATCAAAGTGGAAATATGATTACACTTCACTTAAGATTGTGCCCCTACAAGTTGTATTGTTCTGAGTTGTAACTGATTTTAATTAAGGTTGGTTAGTAAGATTGTGGACACTTACGGTACGGCTGGTTCACAAGTTAAAGGTCGCTTAGCGGGCTATGGAACGAGCAATGCTCGGCGTCTCTCTCCGAGATCGAATCCGAAATGAGGTGATCCGGCAGAGAACCAAAGTTATCGACATTGCTCACCGGATTAGCAAGCTTAAGTGGCAGTGGGCTGGCCATATTAGCCGCAGAACCGACAACCGATGGGGTAAAATTCTGGAGTGGAGACCGCGTCTTGGAAAACGTAATGTAGGGCGCCCTCTGGCTAGGTGGGGGGACGATCTGCGCAGGATGGCTAGCAAGAGCTGGATGCGAGAAGCCATGGATAGATCACAGTGGCGAACAATTGGAGAGGCCTACGTCCAGCAGTGGACTGCGATAGGCTGATGATGATGAGTAAGGTTGTATTTATGTACTTACTCTGTGACGTCGGCATGTACAGTGACGTCCCTTACTCCCTCTGGACTCCACGTAAGACCAGCGTCGGGGTGTCCCTTAGACAATGCGACACATGCTGAGTGGAGCCCATTTCAGTGCCATTCTGATGTGCCTTAAGATTTTAGAGCATTATTCCTGTATGTCTTCACAGTCATTTTTATTTATTAAAAAGGTTTAGATTTTTGTAGTTTCTGCTATATAACGTTAATTATAGTGAAAGTAAATCTCTTAAAATGTAATAATAAACGTAGCTTTCAATTTGCGTGCATTTGAGCTACCTAACTTCTTTAAAAATAGGCGGCTAATCCTGTATAAACTCAAGACATATTTTACTAGCCATTATTTGCTCAAAAAACTGCAAACTTCGTTTCGCCTTTTTACCTGACTACGGCAAAGCCAAAAAGAAAGGGTTATGATTTTTGCAGTTTATGTATGTAAATATGTTTTTATGTTCCAAGATTCGGCCTGTTGTTTAGGCAGTCGATTTTTTTCTAGTAATTTTCGATGTTTTAATACTACTTTTCCCATTTGAGGCCATGGCAAACCTAACAAGTAAAAGAACAAGACATTCTTTCTTTATAAGCAGAGTACGTAAGAAAAAATCTTTTCTATACATACTTTAAGTTTCTAAATTTTTTTTTTATGTAATAGGTAGGCAGACGAACAGACGGATCACCTGATGTTAAGCAATTGCCGCCGCTCATGGACACCCGCGACACCAGTGGAGTCACAAGTGCGCTGCCAACCTTTAAACCCCCCCTATCCCCCGGATTGGGCCTCCGGTACCCTCACTCACGCAGCGAAACACAGCACAGTGCTGCTTCACGCCGGTTTTCTGTGAGACCGTGGTATCACTCCGGAAGAGCCGACCCATTCATGCCGAAGCTTGGCTCTCCCATGGGAAATTTTGATTGAAAACGTTTATAGAGGAATATTTATATAATTTGTGGTGCGACAATGGCACTAGGGTCTAAATGGTGGCTAGCTATAATAAACTAAATAGGTAGACTGGGTACCTACCGTCTTTGTGCTATTGGAGAAAAATTTCATTCTTGTTTTGTTATGGAAGCCATGTTAATGATGCTGACATTTACAATTAACTACATTGTAGACCTCCCCTACATACTTGTATTGTATCTAAGAGACCAGCAAAGGCATCTTCGAGTGTGGCTAATCGATGCATAGGACATAAATAACTTGAAAAACCCGACGCATTCCCCAGACGCACAAAAACCTGACATGTTATTAGAATTAATAATGGGAATGCATTTTTATGGTAAAAAATATTTTTATTGGCGTCATTCATCATGTTTTGTCAACGCGAGAGCTTAATGGTTCGAAGTTCATGGGTTTTTGTGAAAAAATGACGAGTTTACGGTTCCGAAGGAGGTATTTTATAGGACTCTCAAAAACCGTGAGTTTCTAATCTTAAAATTCATACTTAAAATAATATAAAATATAAATATGAAATCCATAATCTCTTTAATAAGAAGTATGTATAATAAGTAATAAGTAAGTAGTTAGCTTTCATCTTATATTTGGGACAAAAAGCACAAAATAACAGTAAAAACCGGCCAAGTGCGAGTCGGAATCGCCCATGAAAGGTTCGGTAGCAGCAAGTAAGATATATGGAAGGTAAATTGCGGTCTACGGTTTATAACGTATTAAAAAAAACTACTACCTATATCTAGTTCAAACCAATTTTCATTGTTAGTTTTCATGATTATGTGCATCATATATTTTTTTAGTTCGATTCATTTATTATAAAAGTTGGAGGGGGGGGGGGGGGGGGGGGGGGGGGGAATTTACCACTTTGGGAGCGTCTCTTGCGCAAAGTATTGTGTTTAGAAAAAAATGATGTTAAAAACCTTTACATACAATTTAAAGACCTATCCATAGATACTCCACACGTATAGGTTTGATGAAAAAACATTTTTAAGTTTCAGTTTCAAGTATGGAGACCCCCCATTTTTTTTATTTTTTCCAATTTGTGTAAAAATCGTAATACGGTTAACAAAATACATCTATTTACCAAGTATCAATAGTATAGTTCTTATAGTTTCGGAGAAAAGTGGCTGTGACGGACAGACAAACAGACGGACAGACGGACAGACAGATGGACATAACGAATCTATAAGGGTTCCGTTTTTTGCCATTTGGCTACGGAACCCTAAAAAGAGTTTAAACAATATAATGTTTTCCGGCAACTCGTATTACTGTATCTATAAGAATATACCAAATGTAGTTAATTTACGCATGGACTAATTATCTCCAGTTATAAGTCAACGCAAGGACTCGTGGCAGATGGTAGAGTATTTCATTCGTTAATAATAAACGATATACTCGTAATATGACAATGAGTTGTTCAAAATGGTGGGCGAAATTGGTGGTGGAAACAAGGTGGTGAAATATTATTACAAATATTTGACCACCAGCTATTGAATGAAATGGGGTGAGCATTGCATCTCATAGCCACTGCGACTAGTAGAAGATCTATTGTGGCAGCAGATGATCACCAGCTAAGATGAGACCGCTAACACGAGATGTATTTCTTAGGTGTGCTATTTCTCTCTCTCTAATTTAAGAGCAACGCTCTTATCGGTGGAGTAGTCACCATTCCTCTGTGGCCTCTGCCAGCAACTTCAGTTCCTTGTACGACATTGGACATTCGAGCATTGCTCTATACGACGTGGACAATGAAACAAAGAGACAGAGAGAGATTAGAGGCTTTCGAGATGTGGTGTTGGCGAAGAATGAAAGGCATTAGCTGGATAGAAAAGAAAACGAATGAGGAAGTTTTAGAAATGGTAGGGGAGAAGCGGTCTTTGCTCGAAACTATATATATCAGGTGGGGAAATATGATAGGGCACCTGGTGCGGCATGACATGTTCATGAAAATAATATTGGAAGGAAAAGTGGAAGGAAAGAGAGGAAGACCAAGAAGGAATTACGTCTAACAACTGAAGAAAAAAGCAAATGTCATGTCATACAAGTGTGCTATTTACTAAGATTATATTGCAAAAGATTGCTAAAAAAAAAATCAACTTTAATTTTGCCTAAAGTCGAAGTAGGTGGCATCAAACATTTTAAAACCTACCTAAATCCCAAATGCGATGATAAATATAAATAAATATAAATATTTCACAACATCACATACATTGATCTAACTCTGAGATAGGTAGCTCAAGAACCTGTGCTACGGATATTAAAACCAACAGTGGGATTACAAATACTTTTCTTTTGTAAATGCATACTTATAATACATAGGAAACACCCAGACCAATACAAACGAACATGTTCATGCACACAAATGTTTGTATTGTGCGGGGATCGAACCCGCAACCCTTGGACCAAAGGCAGCGTTCACTACCACTGTTCCAAACGGGTCGTTAAACACACATGATAGATAGATGATAGATGATAGGTCGTGGGTTCGATCCTCACCCTGGACAAACATTCGTGCGATGAACACTTGTGTTTGTTCGGTGTCTGGGTGTAATATATGTATTTAAGTATTTATTTGTGTTCCTCTGTTGTCTGATATCTGTAACACAAGTGCTTAAGCTACTTAGTACGGAATCAGGTCAATGTATGAGATGAGAGAATTATTATTATTATTAACTAAAATGACGAATTGTCGTGAGCGATAGGACCAAGAGGCTTATTCTCGTGCACTCTACATTGAAATCGAATTAGACATTTTTCGTAATTCGACTACTAAAGACAATTGTTTGAAGCTCTTCGGAATCATTCAATCATCATTGCAATTAAAGCCGGCGGTGTTTACGAGTCATTTCTCCTACAGGATTGAGATGTCAAATGTCCGTTAATTGAGGTATACTGGTACCTTACCTCGCTTTGTTTATACGCAATCAGCTTGCAGACAGATGGAAGGATCTTGTATAATTTGATATCTTTAAGGGGAAGGGTTATAGAAGATTGGAAATTTCGTCAAGCATAAGTACAAAGTTTTTGCCTCTAAGTACAGTCAGCGTCAGATCAAGTTACTCCCCTGCAGTGGAAAAATAGCACTTGTGCCCCAGAAATAACGGCGGTCCCAAGGTCAACAAGGGTAACTCGACGTGACGCGGTGTGTACTTACTAGATTTTCAACTCGACCATCCGGAATTTGAACTAACATTGTAAATACCTATGTTAATTGACCGGGTTCGATCCCCGGGTCAGGCCACAAATTTGTACCTAAGTTTTCGGTAAGAAATTATTAGTGGCCCGGAGTCTGGTAGTTGGCGGTCCACTTTTTTTGTTGGCGGTCCGTTGGCATTATACCACCGTGCCTCGGTAAGCACGTTAAGCCGTTGGTCCTGCGCCCGATTCCTCTCCGGTCGTGTCACAGTAGTGTCCCATCGTAATAATAGGGTAAGGAAATAGAGAGGGCACTTGTGCGTGCGCATACACTTGAGCAATATAATATATCCTGCGTAAGTGCCTGGTCGTTGAGATTGGCCGCCGTAGCCGTAATCGGTAGGAGGATATTATTTATAATTGGTACTAAGTGTGAATGTAAATACAACTTTGAAAACTTTTCATGTACCGAATCATGTGTGATAGATAAATAATAAATAAATAAATATTCCACAACATCACAAACATTGATCTGACTCCGAGATAGATTGCTTAAGCACCTGTTTTACGGATATAAGAACCAACAGCATCATCATCATCATCATCATCAGCCCATCGTAGTCCACTGCTGGACGTAGGCCTCTCCAATTGTTCGCCACTGTGATCTATCCATGGCTTTCTCGCATCCAGCTCTTGCCAGCCATCCTGCGCAGATCGTCCCCCCACCTAGCCAGAGGGCGCCCTACATTACGTTTGCCAAGACGCGGTCTCCACTCCAGAACTCGTTTACCCCATCGGTTGTCGGTTCTGCGGCTAATATGGCCAGCCCACTGCCACTTAAGCTTGCTAATCCGGTGAGCAATGTCGATAACTTTGGTTCTCTGCCGGATCACCTCATTTCGGATTCGATCTCGGAGAGCGACGCCGAGCATTGCTCGTTCCATAGCCCGCTGAGCGATCAACAGCGGAATTACAAAAATATACATATAGCATTTTTCTTCTATAAATACTACCTACTTATAGTACATAGAAAACACCCAGATCAATACAAATAGACATGTTCGATAATGCACGCACTGTCCGGTGATCGAACTAGCAACCCTTGCATCAGAGGCAGCATTCATTACCACTGTTCCAAACGGGTCGTCAAAGGATAAACTATCAAGTTTAAATAACCTTTAGGATGTAAAAAATAATCCATTCACTGAAAGGCAGCTCCTTAAAGAAAGCCGTAAAAATCATAATGGTTGTGTGTTTTCCGACGACGGCTCCTGTTCACCGAAGTTAAATTCACCAAATTGCTCATAAAAAGAGATCACTTCTTATATCTTCCTCTTAAGTACCCCCCTACAAAATTAACTCAGATCTGTTAGCTTCTATTCCCTTAACATTTGGTTTACAATTGTATGGCAAAGTCTGATGATGTGAGTACACTCGTGCAATCAAAAGTTGGCAATAAACCCGCAGAGTCGGGTGTGACTAATTTTAATAACTCAATTAAAAACCACGAATGTCACGAATCAGTGATCATGTGGATTTTTTTTATTGTATACTTTAATTTGAGAAGTTGTATCATTCTCGGTAAAGACGTAGGTATAATGTCAATTAGACTGCAATATAAAATTATAATTTGCCTCAGATTTAATAACAGTTTTTTTTTAAGATATCACAATATTTGGCCTCTCCTTTGATCCAAATAAGTACTTATTTTTAGAAAAAAAGAGGGTTATGATTTTGACCTGTATGTATGTATGTATGGTTGTTCATCTGTTTCCTCATAACTTCTAAACTGGTTATCATATTTGAACAAATGAGGTGTCGTTAGAAGCATCTTAATTGTCTTCTGGTTATAAGCGACATGATGTCACGTTAAATTGACTACAGCTCCCTCTACGGGACTTACTAGAGTAAGAAACTAAAAAAAAAATCTTACGCTACCGTGTGGGGCATTAAATGAAAAAGCTTTTTTAGCACATTTCAAATATGTAATTTTATTTACATAACTAAAAATATGTTAAATAAAAATCAAGTTTAAAAACTAAAACCCGACTACTTACCAAAAAAACACGCTCTAAAATGTACGAAACAAGGAAAAATGTCTTTGCTGAAATTATTATGCCGTATTTTAGAGCGTGTTTTTTTGGTAGTCGGATTTTACTTTTTAAACTATATTTCTTAAAGCTTGTAGGCTCTTGATTAGGTATGACTAAAAACTTTTTTATTGATAGTCTAATACTTCGACGCCCTGTTGGTCTAATGATTTAAGTACCGGGCCATGATCTCGGTGTCCTGGGTTCGATTCCCGGGTCGAGCAAAAAGTATGTTTCGAGTTCTTCGAACATAGCTCGGGTTTGTGATCACCAATCCGCATTAGGCAAGCGTGGTGATTAAGCCTAATCGTATTATGGTAGGGATGACTTCATTTCTATGATGGAGGCCTTTGCCCTGGTGTGGGACAGTTTATAGGCGATTTTCAAGTCTAGTACTTACTTAAATTCGGCTGTTCGGAGCTAAGACAACTCATAAAGAAAATTAAAATTATTTCAGGCTTAGCCTAGGCTATTTGGTGTAGCAAGATTGTCGGTTGTTTTTATAGCTTATAATCTATTTGTATGTATTTGTGAATAGTTTCACTAAGGGCCGATTCGACCAATCTTATTCCGATACTAAATCTATGGTATAGCACTGTCATTCTATACAAATGTGACGATATACCATAGATTTATTCATGGATGGATGTTAGGAAATTCTCAGTAACAGCCAGGAGTCTGGAAGTTGGCGGTCTTGTGTCCGTCTTGGGTCCGTGCCTCGGAAAGAATAGAATAGAATAGAATAGAAAATATTTATTCAGCAACAACTTAAAACTATTTACATTTATCTTAGAACTAAAATAATTTTTTGTGCCGAAAAGGTGACCCTCAGCATAATGCCAAGACATAATAATGCCGAGGCGCTTGTTTTACTTTACTTTAAACTGTTGTCCTGCGCCCGATCCCCCCTCTCCGGTCGTGTCACAGTTGTCCCATCGGAATATGAGGGCAAGGGTATAGAAAGTGCACTTGGGTTTGCACACACACTTGAGCAGTATACTATATCCTGCGTAAATGGCTGATCGTTGAAATTGGCCTATTTAGCGGAAATCAGATGGAGGATATTATTATATTCATAGATAAAGATTGGTCGAATCGGGCCTAAGTGTATAACAGATTAGTTTTGAACAGTAATAGGTACTTAGATAAGTGAAAATATGGCGCGAAGACAGACTTGTATGGAACATAGATTACCTACAGTAAACCTCACCAAAAATGCACAAAAAGTAATCCCACTGAATCATTGACTTTGATCTCATATTTTAAATTCCATCCAAAAAAATCTTAACAAAGGACTCAATAAAGTCGCCACGATAACATCTACGCGACAGGAAAAAATCTACCGCCAAAAACCATATTTCACAGTAATTATATAAAGTCAGAAATTAAATCAATTACTACGGTGACCCGAGTTTTTTCTTCGCGAATAACAATAAATAATGTCGCTTGCAGGTGAGGAGAGGAGCTGTCAGACCCTATGTTACACCCAAAAAAGCCACTTTATGTCTTGTGATTTTGGTCGGTTTTATCTTTCGACAAAATTTACCAGTTACCGGTCTATGAAGTGGCGTGAAATAGTCGGGGAGAAGTCTAGAGCTGATACAACCTTCAAGTTCGAAATAATTACAAATGTCTCATAACATCTACATCGAACCAGATACCATAGTAAGTAGTCGCTGAAGCACTTACCTATATCAGAATCAACTAAGGTACCACTTAATTAAATAAATTTACTAACACCAAAGTTTTGATGTGTTCTACTCGCGATTATTTTGTCCAGGGTGGAATCGAACCCACATTCTTGAAAGATCACGCTTGATATCCAAAAGAAATTAAGTAGGTACCTAACATCTTTTCAATCTGTGTAGTACAGAACACAATAAATTAATAACTATTCCCCAGCCCATTCCATCATCGGACGACAAGGCGCGGCGAGTGCTTTCATCCTTATGTGGTAGAAATACCCCTTATCCGCACGAAGCGATTTGCTTCCACATTTATAATGCGGACGGCTAAGGAATGGAACTCTCTGCCGAGATCTGTTTTTCCTGACCACTATAATCTGGGCATCTTTAAGGCAAGAGTAAACAGGCATCTTTTACGCAAACGCGTATCATCCTAGACCTCATCGTCGCTTTCCATCAGAAAAACACTAGATGTTTTACAAAATTTCTAAATACCTACCATAGCTAGAAAAATTAAAATACAAAAAAATGCATGGAAATCCTGAAATAATACTCTAAATGAAACAAAATATCCATATTTTGAAGGAGAAGTCAATTAGAGGGAACAATGGGTGGCCTCGCCAATTAATAAGAAGATTGTCAAATCAATGGACGAAGTCTGATTGATTCATATCTTTCATTTGCATTTTTAAGTATTCTTTGAGATAAACAGAATTGTGTAGCTCGTTGTACCGATTATATCACGGAAAATTTAATCTATTAAGGTGACGGGTAGGGCACACTAGCGACGCCAATTGATTTAGATTGTTAACAACTAAACCGGATATCTATTTTACAGTTTCGGAAATGCAGTCTCTCGGAAAATGTTTATACTATTCATTTAATACTTATACTTAACTTTTGGGTCTGCATTTGTACTCGAAATTTGAATTACCACAAAAATCGGCCACTTATGGCGTTAATCCAAATTTCGACTGCAAAAACAGATCAAAAAGTGGTGCACAGTTATTCAATAAATAGTATAAAGGTTTGCTTAGAGACTGCCGTTCTGAAATTGTTTAAAATAGATCTAGTTTAGTAGCTAACAATGTAAATCGATTGGTGTCGCTACTTGTCGCCTTAAGGTGACGGGTAGGTCACACTAGCGACGCCAGTTGATTTTAATTTTTAGCTAATCTCTGAAAAACAAATCATCTTCCCATATAAAAGTGATCAGATGATTGGCGCAATTTGAATCGGTGAGCAAATATTTTTTTTGAGATTGGACCCTATGTTATTTGGGAAAAAAAAATTGTTTTCATTAGTATAACGCCCTAGATAAAAGATTAAGATGGTTAAAAAATCACGACGTATTTAGTACCTACCTAAAGCATGATTTTAATGAGGGTTTTCCCGTGCGAAAAATCCGCTAGATGGAGAAGTAGGTACTATTCGGTTGGTGCGAAGTGGGTGGTGGGGAACGGCAAATCGATCGAAGCGCACGACGTGGCAGAAATGTGAATTAATTCTGGGCTGTCATGTGTCAAATTGCTTTATTTTCATAACTTCCTTTATAATTTTAAGTAAAAACGTAAAAATTTGCGATATGGGTCATAGTACATGCTGTGTCGTAAATTGTGAAAACAATGGGAAAAACAGTTCGTGCAAGTTTTATTCGTTTCCAACATCAACGTGGACATTACAGCAAAGACAAAAATGGATAGCTGCTGTGAAGAGAAAAAAGTAAGAAATTTAACCTAGTACACTATAATAATAATAATAAGCGTTCCAAAATTACAGTCCTTTTTTATTTGTTTTAGTGCTGATGGGTCCCCATGGCACCCAAAACGACATGATACAATATGCAGTGAACATTTTACTGGAGGCAAAAAGTTAGTCGCAGAGGCGAGCCCTAGCTATATTCCAACAATATTCCCGTCAATGTATCGGTGTAAGAATTGTAAACACAGTCGCACTTAACATTTGTAACAACACGTTCATCATTTATCTGGAATTAAAATAAACAATAAAATAATTAATATAAGTAAGCTGACATGAAGCTAACTCAAATATACTATTTCTATCACTTGACATGTAGGTACGTATGTACTCTCATTTAATGATGTTTTGTAGGAAGTTTGTGTCACAGATGTTTGTCTTATAATCAGAGCTCTTATTAAGAAGCTTTTTCCGTTCGTTCTAAGCTCTTCCACTTCTCTCGCATGCTGTGCTAATACAATTTTTTTCCCTTTTTGCTCAGTTTTAGGTTGGAAATGTATTTTATGCTTAATCGATTCAAATCCCGTACGTATTATAGTAACCATATTTTTCACGAGGAAGAAAATCGCTAGGTATAATATACACTTTTTACACATTTTTTTTCAATTTCGTTGAAAAACTAGTCGAAAATCAATATCACAAAGATATCTTATCATCTAGTTGACATGATTAGACAGATGACAAGTCCTGAATAGTTGCGGCCACTAGGGGCGCTTTCATGGCGCACACAACGAATAGGAGTGAGGTCCATATACAATGTGATTGGTTATTTTTAAACGTGATCTGTCAAAATGTCAATTTAACAAACTAAAAAACCAATGCGGTTGATGTTGAACCTCAGTCCAACAGTACGCCATCTAGCGGATTTTTCACATGCGAAAACTCTCATTGCCATAAAATCATTGAAATAAACCAAATTTAAGGCACTAACGTTTAATCATATTTTTATGATTATAAAGCCAAAAAAAATGTCGTATTGTATTACAATCAGGGCCTCGTGTTAACAATGGGAATGTAAATTAATTCTATGTTGATTGTAATCACTTCCAGATAACTAGAAATAAACAAGTCCTTTATACATAAACATCATTTCACAAGGAGACAACCATTCGGATGTCAGGCTAACTCTGAAAACGAAATCACGATCTAAATACATAGTTAGTAATGATGTAAATTACAAATTTTCCCTTTCACGCGCGTTATGCGTTTGATTCTTCTTTTACATAATAATATTACTAGGTATTTAAAAAACCGGCCAAGTGCGAGTCGGACTCGCCCATGAAGGGTTCCGTAGCAGCAAGTAAGATATATGGAAGGTAAGTTGCGGTTTATGGTTTATAACGTACTCGTATTTTAAAAAAAACTACTCACTATATCTAGTTTGAACCAATTTCCGTTGTTAGTGTTTATGATTATGTCACATCATATATTTTTTTTAGTTTTATAATTCATTTATTATAGAAGTTAGAGGGGGGATACACAATTTACCACTATGGGAGCGTCTCTTGCGCAAAGTATTGTGTTAAGAAAAAAATGATGCTAAAAACCTCAACATCTAACATTTAAAGACCTATCCATAGATACCCCACACGTATAGGTTTGATGAAAAAAATATTTTTGAGTTTCAGTTTCAAGTATGAAGACCCCCTCAATTTTTAATTTTTTCCAATTTTTGTGTTAAAATCGTAATGCGGTTAACAAATTACATCTATCTACCAAGTTTTAATAGTATAGTTCTTATAGTTTCGGAGAAAAGTGGCTGTGACATACGGACGGACGGACAGACGGACAGACATGACGAATTTCGTTTGGCTACGGAACCCTAATAAAAACGTGTATATAATACAGACAGTGGCAACTCTTATAGGTAATCCGAAAATACGAAAGGCTTGCGCTATGTAATCGATACCTATGGCCATCTATTGATATAAAGTGGAATTAATGTCCTGTAACGAAGGGAGGGAACCTCACAAGTAATATAGGTAATATTTCATATCACATACATTGATCTGAATCCAAGATAGGTAGCTTAAGAACCCGTGTTACGGATATCAGAATCAAGAGTGGAATTCACAGGTGGACTAACAAAATATAACATACAGTTCAGAGATTTCTCCAGCGCTAGCACAACACATGTAGAAAAATTACACTGCACAAAAAAAAATCAAAAGGATCAGTTTCATTTCACTGGACTGATCCTTGTTACATATTTGCATAACAGGAGGGAGGCAGATTACAAAATAGTAGGACCAGGAGGAACAAGCCTTCCTCGTGATCCTATTATTTTTTTGTAGGACAAAATAGTAGGACCACGAGGAATAGGTCTTCCTTTTTGTCCTACCAGTAGGACAAAATAGTTGGTCCACGACGAAACTGCGCCGTGTTGTAGTAATAAGGTATCCTTTGTTTACGTATAATATGTATATAAATCATTGATTAACCTAAAATAATGAGTATTGTAACAGGATTCGGCCTTTCATTACGCTCCTCCTAAGACACCCCATAAATGGCGACCCGTGCAATTTTGAGTTCGCGTTCGCGTGAAGAGTAGCGTAAAAGTCGGTATAAAATCGTACCAACAGCTCTGTATACTTCCCTCAAGGGTCAGGTATAAAGGTTTTTTACGGATTTTTTGGTAGCCACATCGTCCCGATCGTTAAGTGAAACAGGACCCGTTTCGGCGCGTTTGAGGCCAAGGGCCCGGCGGTAGCCGCACTATTATCGCCCTAATTAATCTGTTGTTTCGGCCCCAGGCGAATTTTAATGCTGGACTCGATTGAGACAAGACCATCCGACGGAAAGAGTAGCTCGGTATTTACCTAATTGCTATGCCTTTTGTGAGGTAGCTAGGGACATTACGAACAAGATTAAATAAACTTACTTAAACCAATTAAAGGTGATTTTTAGGGTTCCGCAGCTAAATGGCAGCTAAATGGTAATCGAAGAAAGCATACCTACCAGAACCGACCGATGGGCCGACACCCGGTAGGCCGACCTAGGTATCGCTGGAACGACGTCGTCGAAATTAATCTGCGAGAACTTCAGGCCGGTGACTGTAGTGCAGGATCGATCAAAGTGGCGTTCTCTTGTTTCGGAGGCCAAGACTCGTTTCGGGTCACTGAGCCAGTAGATTAAGTAAGTATATGCCGTCTGTCCGTCCCTATGTCACAGCCACTTTTCCCCTAAATAACCTAGTCATACATTGTACAAGATAATTAATTCATAGGCTTATCTGGAACTAGAAATGTTCTCCGCAAAGCTAATTTGTCAAAATCATTAATATTTTATACTCTCCGCGAATATTATTACCTATTTAAAATATTCGCAATTTGTCTTTGTCGTATTATAAACCGCGATCTAAAGTTTTTAACGTACTAAAGCTTTGGTTCCGGGACTATCCTTAGTTCGCGATTTGTACTAAGGGGAAAGGAGTATACTGTTGGAACTTGGTTATGAACCGCATTAAGGTTTTCACATATCACTCGTAGGAACATATTCACCAAACCCATACGTGTACATATAAGGTCTTTAAAAATGATATTATGAGGTTTGTATCATTTTTATTTCTAAACTGATAGTTTGCGGAGGGAAACTTTCGAAGTGGTAAAACGTGTGTCCAAAATATTCCTCACGCGTATCTGCTATTCACAATAAATAGTGTGAATAATTTGATAATTTTCAAATTCATACATTTTTATTGAAAAAACAACATAATAATATCAAACATCTAAAAGTTAATACTTTTACAAATAGTATATTTTTACGTAAAATTATGCATAAACTGACCCCACAAACTTAGCGTTCGTCAAAAATATTCTATGAGTCGTACCAAACCTAATTTTCCTTCAATTAGTCCACTCATCTATGTTATCGACGCCATTATTTTAGTGACTTCCTGATTCAACTTTTCCTCGTCGTCATCTTCCTCACTTCCTTCGTCTTCATCTAACTTCTCCATCACTAAGGGTTTTGTGCTGCTCTCAGTATCAGGAACATCAGGCAACTTAGATTCAGAACTAGAAATAACAGATTGCTTCTCCTCAGGAGTATTAACTAACATCACAGGCGTCTCCACACTATCCAAATCTCGTTTGATTTGAACTTGCTGTGGTATCAGATCTGAAGATATTTCACCAGCGACGAAAGGAGTTGTCTCTATCACTGACTCGACGTCCATACCCGTCTCCATATCTGCTGACATCGGCTCCATGTTATACATCTTATCTGTCGAACTGCTGATAAAAATATCTGACTTCTTCCCCTTCATATGTGCCAAGTAGACCGTCCAAAGGAAACTGGCCAAACTGACGAAGACAATCCTATTTTTCTCCGAAACGAAGTAGAAGTTTATCGTCTGCGCTGTCGGCCAGAATACCAAACCGAGTTTGTATGTCGGCCAGAACTTCTCTCTGACCTCATTCGCACATGTCTTATACGGTTTCCCTTCCAGCATGCTCATGCCAAAGAAGAAGTACGCCATTGCGAGCGGAGAGTACGTGACTTGCTCAACAGCCGCTCTAGAAATTGCCGTCATCAAATCCTTCCTCTTGAAGAACCTGCTCGAGTATTTCATCCAGCCGTAGAAGACTGGTGCCATAAAGAAGGTCCCGAAAAAGCTGAACCTCGCTGCTCGTGCCCAGTTGGCGTTTCCTATCGTCGTCCCATGCTCTATGTACTCCTGGACTAAGCTGCAGGTGGGCCAAATGAGAGCATACGACAACATCCCTCGTACTACTGGGAATTTCACGGGTGCGGCCAGGATTTTTGTGAGTAAACCGCTCATATTGTTGTTTTGATGTGCCAAAATAGTTTGTGATTATTATTTTCTGTTTAACGTCCATTTGACGTGAAGTAAAAATTGACGCAAAGTGACATGCGAAAGTTTGATTTTTCTGTTGAGACTATAATAGAATAATAATTTTAGGGACTAAGAAAAAGGTTGGAAGATTGCCGTATTATTCAAATGAAATGTAAGTATAACCTAACTATTATTCTGTTACTCTATGAGTTTTTTCAAGTGATAGGTGGCAGATGAGCAGACGGATCATCTGATGGTAAGCATTGCCGCCGCCCAAGGACATACGCGACACCAGTGGAGTCACAAGTGCGCTGCCAACCTTTTAACCTCCCTTTCCCCTGGATTGGGCCTCCGGTACCCTCACTCACGCAGCGAAACACAGCAGTGCTGATTCACGCCGGTTTTCTGTGGGGCTGTGGTCCGGTCGAGCCGGCCCATTCATGCAGAAGCGTGGCTCTCCCATGGTCACGAGGTGTAACTACGGCATTCCTTCTCTCCTATCACCTACGAGTTGGTAGTTTTATTGTAAACAAATTGATAAAATCATAGCGTAAGCTTACACAGGAATTCAATTAAATACCACCAGCGAGGCCGTCAATAACATTTTGCTGACTATTGCAAGCATTTACTGCAACCATAACTCCGAAATTATGTGTTTCTGACGCACAAAATCGGTAGATACGATATCTAAATTATTAACGAGATCATAATTATTATTGGAACACGAAACATGACGTGTAATTACCCATTTAGCTATCTGTGGAGCGATCTCGGCCACCCACCGGGCACAATCGAATGACTGAGGCATTGATTCCCAAACATTAATCAATTAACCATTTGTAGTGGTCAGGGAACCACCGAGTCTAGTGGTCCGTAGTGGTGAAATAGTCTACATTTTTATAAATAAAAAACCATACAACATCTCATACATTGACCTGGTTCCGTAGGACGTTTTGGTAGGTACTTGAGACTCCACTAGTGTTACGGATGCCAATGAGCAGCGGCAATCTACTCGTCTGACCCCTATCAAAATAAACTACGGAACTATTTATAGTTAGCCGTCAGTTAGTCCCAAACTATCTTATGGTTCATGCTGACTTTATCTCTCTCTACAGCCGGTTTCAATCATTTGGGTGGATTCCATGTTCCATATAGGTTATCTATCTTTAACCCACGCCACTTGTCGCGATCTTGGTGCAACCTAGATTTTCCCAGCGCTAACGCATATGAGCTCACCCTGGAGTGCGTTGTTTTAACTCATGGTCGCTATTACAGCAGCAGCTTGCTCCATTTCTTTATGGCTTGCAAGAGAATCATGGAGGTTCTCTTGCAAGCCATAAAGAAATGGAAATACAAATAGAAAAACGTTGATTATGCACCAA
The DNA here is from genome assembly GCA_019059595.1 of Marasmia exigua. Lineage (NCBI taxonomy): Eukaryota > Metazoa > Arthropoda > Insecta > Lepidoptera > Crambidae > Marasmia > Marasmia exigua. The sequence continues at coordinate 12,343,081 of CM032484.1, forward strand.
AACCATATTACCTGCCCATCCACCAAAGTGGTCCCTGGCCGAAAGAATGTGAGTGAGGGTACCGGAGGCCCAATTTACAGGTTGGCAGCGCACTTGTGATTCCACTGGTGTCGCGGGTGTCCATGGGCGGCGGCAATCGCTTACCAACAGGTGATCCGTCGGCTCGTCTGCCACCTATATCATAAAAAAAACCATCACGTGATCTGACTGCTCGTCTGCCACCTATCATATTAAAAAAAATGTTGGGAACCGCTGGACGGTATAGTGACTCGATTGTTATTCGATTATCGAGCGATAATTTGGCTCGGCTCGGCGATCACTTTGAGATTGGCCGTGATTTGACGAAAACGCGCGTGCGTCTGCGCACGGTTTGACAATTAGTAAATAGAATTAATCTCGATCTTGATTGGTTTGTGGGTTTTGGTTTAGTGGAGCGAATACTTTGGTATTGTCCAAGTTTCCGAAAGTACGATTTCTAATGATCATTTAGCGAGATTTATGAGGTAGGGTTTTTTGAACCTTATATGCTTTAGATAAGCTCCAAAATCACTCCAGTACACCGCCCGTTCAGAGGTTAGGTGCTAACTGAATACAGCATACCTATATACTTGAATTTACGGGAACGATGAATAAATAGGTAACGACGTTACCTACCTACCTAATACCATCTCCACTGCCTAGCCGATGATGACAACAAGCGGAAATAATTCAATACTTTGTACACTTTTCTATAGAATATTACAGTAAAATCCCCTTCGATCATAACGATGAAAATCCACCATGAATTTGCAGTACCTCTACTTAGGTACAAAGACAAATTATATTGATTTTTCTGTAGCTATAAGTATATAGTAGGTGCAAACCTAGACATTTACGACTAATTTATATTTTCACGATATCATCTGGAGCCCAATTCTTGAGCCCGAGAATTGGGCTCCTGGAGCCCAATTCCCGTGCTTGTGATATTTTGAAAACATGGCGGATATCACTTGAAAACCATACAAAAAAACTGTGTTTTGGTGATAATGTCGTATGAAAATAAATATCACGATCACGAGAATTGGGCTCCTGTGACAATATATTGTATTGACAATAGGCTATCTAAGGTGATCATATATCAGGCTAACTAAGGTGCTCATGCACGACAAACGAACAATAAGATGTTTCTTAGAAAAAAATATTTTTAATTGTATAACAATAGACACTTTTTTGCAGATGATGAAAGTTCTAAGTAATAGAAAATAATTTGGCATTTTTGGACTTTTTTCTGGTTTCCTGGGCAATACGATAAAAAAATTAGTTAATGGTAAGACAAGCAAATTTAACAAAAACTTCAAGTGCAGTTTCATTTCTTTAAAATTGTAAAGCACTGTTTGTTTCCCTCCAGGGCTCAATCATTTTTTCCAAAAGTTGGAATAATGCCATCTAGCGGCATTTTACTACAACATTACGTGTTGCGATGTAACTGCCATCTATTAGTACTGAAATTAACTATCTCCTACAACACAATCACTACCTTTGCCAAAAGAGGGCGGTGTTCCTTAATATTTAAAGCCGACTATTCGTCACTAGATGGCAGTAAAAGCGTGAAATGAATGCTTACGCTATCGGCCACTAGATAGAGCTACCTAAAATAAAACAACTACGTATCATTTTCACCACATTCCTACAACCATCCAAAATTACTAAAATTTCAACTACTTTAAAAACGCATTGTAATATTATTTCGTCACCTTAAGGTGTACGTTTTTCTACGCTAAAAATTGATCAACGCTAAAAGTGGCCGCTTTTGGCGTGAATCAATTTTTCGCGTACGCGTTGGACCTAACATTTGTGCATGGTTATTTGATAAAAAGTATATATGTTTGCCGAGAGGTTGTAACCCCGAAATTGTTTAAAATAGATCCGGTTTAATAGCTAAAAATTAAAATCAATTGGAGTCGCTAGTGTGCCTTACCCGTCACCTTAACTCCCCGTTCTTCCGGTAGTACGGTGCCCTCAGTCGAAACACAGCGCAGGTTTTTACTCAGCCAGTTTACGGTGAATCCGTGATATCGATCCGGTCGAGCTGACCCATCCATGTCGAAGCATGACTCTCCTAAGGTGGAATGAAATACGTCTTATCTAATTGACTGGGCGGTTGGCGCATTTGCTTGTGACCCTGCCTTATGGGTTTGATCCCACCCTGGACTACCATTCGTGTGATTAACACTAGGTAATTGTGTTTTTAGTGTCTGAGTGTAATATACCTAGTAACTAATTTAGTAGGTATTTGTAATTCCTCTTTTGTCTGATATCCGTAACACAATACGGCATCAGATCAATGTATGAGATATTATATGTGCTGTATGTAATAATTACTAACTACCTGACTAGCCAAATCCTGAATCATGGTCCAAGCATAGGTACCCTGGGCTCCAGAGCGACAGTTTTAGATGCAACAGGGAATTACACGTTAAGTTGACGGGTAGGGCACACTAGCGACACCAATCCATTTTAATGTTTAGCTACTAAAAAGGATCTATTTTAAACAATTTCGGGTTTACAACCTCTCGGCAAACACGTATACTATTTATTAAATAACCATGCACAAATGCGGATCCAACATCTGTACGCGAAAAATTGATTCACGCCAAAAGTGGCCGCTTTTGGCGGTAAGAAATCAATTATTTCGCGTACAAAAACGGACCCAACATTTGCTGTTTGCTATTTAATAAATAGTATAAGTGTTTGCCGAGAGGTTGAACCCCGAAATTGTTTTGAAATAGATCCGGTTTAGTAGCGAACAATTAAAAACGAATGGTGTCGCTAGTTAGGGCTACCCGTCGCCTTAAGATGAGGGAGAGAGAGTAGGAGAGGTTGTTTTTTTTTATTTATTAATAGGTGCTCGTCTGAGCAGACGGATCACCTGATGGTAAGCGATTGCCTCCGCCCATGGACACGCGCGACACCAGTGGAGTCGCAAGTGCGCTGCCAACCTTTAAACCCCCCTTTTCCCTGGATTAGGCCTACGGTACCCTCACTCACGTTGTGAAACACAGCACAGTGCTGCTTTACGCCGGTTTTCTGTGAGGCCGTAGTATCATTCCGGTCGAGCCGTCCTATTCGTGCCGAAGCGTGGCTCTCCCACGATCGATAGCCCACGGTCGTATGAAAAGGTTTTTTTTTAATCAGCCTACAAACTGTCCCACTGCCCTGCAGTCTCCATCATAGAAATCAAGTTATCGCTACTATGATGGGATTAGGCTTAATCACCACGCTTGCCAAATGCGGATTGGTAATCACAAACCCGAGCTATGTCCGAAAAAATTCGAAATATACTTTTCGCTCGACCCGGGAATCGAACCCAGGACCCTTAGATCACGGCCCGGTACTTAAACCACTAGACCAACAGGGCGAAAAGGTAATTTACTTAATTTATATTTTGTGGCCAAACATACATAGATTGGGCAGGTATATTCTAAACCGGTACCAATTTTCTATTGGTCTACACAGATTTAATAATAGTGGTACGATCAGCATCAAAAGTAGCTTAAGGTGACGGGTAGGGCACACTAGCGACGCCAATCGATTTAAATTTTTAGCTACTTTGTGCATGGTTATTTTATAAATAGTATACGTATTTGCCTATAGGTTGTAACCTCGATATTGTTTAAAATAGATCTGGTATAGTAGCTAAAAATTAAAATCGATTGGCGTCGCTAGTGTGCCCTACCCATCACCTTAACAATTTAGTACCATGTCAAAGTAACTGCCTGTCTATTATAGGCAGTTTTCAAGGGCTTCGTAATAAATGTTACTTCGACAGGGTAATAAAGTGATAAGCTACTTTTGATGCTGACTGTATCTGCCTACCAGTATAGGGTAAGTAACTAATTAAAAAACTCGATGAAACACTCTATTACGGTGGTCTGGGTAGGTATAAATAAAAAATCTCACAACATTTTCACACACCCTTAAAATATTAGCCCTAATATTTACACCTCATTTGTAATAATTTACGCCCAACAAATATTTTAAGTGATCCTACATTTGAGGGAATGCTCCCAAAAATTAACACAACTCGAAAGTTGACAAGTTGCAATAAAGTCACGAGTTTACGATGTGATTCAGATTTCTGAAGTGGCCAAGGTCCTGAGGCCACAATGCTGCGTCTGCTAGCGCCCACTTTTACTAAGTAGATCATCGTCATCATCGTCAGCCCATTTCAGTCCCCACTGCTGGGGCACGGGTCTCCCTCAATCACATGAGGGGTAATTGCGATACTCACCACGCTTGGTAGACAGGTTGGCGAGGGTTTTGATATAAATGCAGAGTTTTCCTTCTCTGGGTGCTGATGATCATGCCAGCAGCTTTAACTTAGTCGCCTTTTACGACACCTCGGTAAGAGTGAGGGTGGTCTATTCTACTCTACCGGGACCACAAGGCTAACAACTAAGTGGCTACTAAGTAGATAGGTACAATGTATAGGTTGTATCAGTAAACAGTTGACATTATTGTAAACACTTTTTTATCCGTGGCATGAATGGGCCTGCTCGACCGGAATGATACCACGGCGACACAGAAAACCTGCGTGAAGCAGCACTGTGCTGTGTTTCGCTGCGTGAGTGAGGGTACCGGAGGCCCAATCCGGGGGAGAGGGGGGCTTAGAGGTTGGCAGCGCACTTCTGACTCCACTGGTGACGTGGGTGTCCATGAGCGGCGGCAATATCTTACCATCAAGTGATCCAACAATTATTTGAAGCGACTACTCTGCTACATATTTGGTAAAGATTCCTTTTTTTTATAAAAGATACCTCATATTGTATTCATAGGTTAAGTTAGTCAACAGCGGTGGCGAGTCGGTAGCCGCATCTCACTGGCTGTTGGACGCAGCACAGACCCGCCAACAAAGCCCCCACCATGGAAGTGGGCGCAAAAGACTGTTAAGGTGACCGGTAGGGCACACTAGCGACGCCAATCGGTTTTATTTTTTCGCTACTGAACCGGATTATACCTACCCGTCACTTCAAGCCCGAACAAAAAGGCATCCGCACACTCTCGTGTAGGGTTTTTAGTGAGTATACCTCTGGGTCATCTTTCCAGAGAAAATCTCACACACCCCGTGAGGTTCCCCGACCTGACGAATCGGTGCGTAAAGCATTTTCCCTGCGTGACTAAAAAAGTTAAGGTGACGGGTAGGGCACATTATACTATTTATAAAATAACCATGCAAAAATGTTGGGTCCAACGCGTACGCGAAAAAATGATTTACGCCAAAAGCAGCCACTTTTGGAGTGAATAAATTTTTCGCGTACAGAAACGAACCCAACATTTGTGCATTTGGTTATTTAATAAATAGTATGTTTTTGCCAAGAGGTTGTAACCCCGAAATTGTTATTGTGAAATAGATCCGGTTTAGAAGCTAAAAATTAAAATCGATTGGCGTCGCTTGTGCGCCCTACCCGTCACCTTAAGATTGGAATTTCAAAAGAGGAAAAGATAGATAGATACCTAAGCCTATTATTATGTACGTACCTAATTATATAGGTACTAAATATATTTTTTTCATATTATTGAATCGTTTGTTATTAAGGTAGGTACTAAATTTAATCTGTCATAATAATAAATCGTTTGTTATTAAGGCTAACAAATAATGTCTAGGAATGGCGCTAGTGGACGCTAGACGTGCGCTTTGAAGTTTCCAAAAAATGTTTCAGTCGCGATTTTAAAAACTTAAAAAACAAGATAAGTTTTCTAAGTTCCCTAAAACATAACTTAATTATTTTCTGAAAACTTCTAAACTTATCTGATTTATTTGTCAGTCAGGGACGTAAATAAGTTAATTAGTTAAATCCTATTAATAAAAATAATAATAAGGAACCTTTAACGCAACATGTAAAATCACTAATTTTGTAAATCTTGTAGGTTTTTTTTAATGTGATAGACGAGCAGACGGATCGCCTGATGTTAAGCGATAGCCGCCACCCATAGACACCCGCGACACCAGTGGAGTCACAAGTGCGCTGCCTAACGCTTCCGGTACCCACACTCACGCAGCGAAACACAGCGCAGTGCTGCTTCACGCCGTTTTTCTGTGAGGCTGTGGTATCACTACGGTCGAGCCGGCCCATCCATGCCAAAGCGTGGCTCTCCAACGGTTTTTATTATATTCTTTAACGTATTTTTTATTTGATAGTTGGCAGACGAGCAGACGGATTACTTACCTGATGGTAAGCGATTGCCGCCGCCCATAAACTAGACACCAGAGTGAAGTCGCAAGTGGGCTGCTTTCCTTTAAATTGCCCTCTAGTGCCCATAGATAACTAGATAGATATTATAAAATACAAGTATGATAAGCCCAACAACGGACAGTACAATAAAGCCGTTAGGTGGGAGACTCCACCGGAGAGCCACGCTTCATCATGAATGCCGGCTCGACCAGAATGATACCACGGCCTCACAGAGAACCGGCGTGAAGCAGCTCTGTGCTGTTTCGATGCGTGAGTGAGATAACCGGAGACCCAATCCGGGGGAAAGGGGGTATAAAGTTTGGCAGCGCACTTGTGACTCCAACCTTGTTGCGGGTATCCATGGGCGGCGGTAATTGCTTACCATCTGGTGATGTACGCTCGTTTGCCACCTAATCATCATCATCCTCCTGCCCTTTTCCCAGGTTATCTGGAGTCGGCGCAGTATGTTTTCCTTTTCCATACGTCCCTGTCATTCGTCATCGAATCATCCACCCCTTTTTCCATCATGTCATTCTTCACACAATCCACCCATCTCCTTTTCGGCCGTCCTCTGTTCCTCCACCCACTTACATTTTAACTCTGCCACCTAATAACATAAAAATAATAATAATAAGGCGGTCTTATCATTTGTCGCGATTTCTTAAAGATTTCATTTCATAAATTTGTTGTAAACTCGGATTTTAATATTATTTGGTTAGATTTTGCATTTTACAAGCGGAAACCGGATTCAGCACGTGTCCACCGAAGCAGGCTGGTTGTTTTTTCATAGATTCCTTTAAGCCTGAGGTCACTTCTAGTTGACATGTGATGGATGCCCCGCTGTGTTCGTAGCACCCACAGCAGCTGAGGTTGAAATATAAATAAATTAACCAAACTAAGGTTTCCCTTGTACTACCGAAACCAGGAACGACGAATTCACCACAAATACTGAAACCCAACTAGACCTGGCAGAAGCGTATCTTTCAAAAGATTGGAACATTTACATCTGGATCAGTGTACGGAACAGTGAAACGCATCATTTGGAACATCAACTCTTCCGCTCATTCGGCTCACTCAGATGTTTTTTCAATGTTTTCACAACATCACATACATTGATCTGACTCCGAGATAGGTAGCTCAAGCACCTGTGTTACGGATATCAGAATTAACAATGGGATTACAAATATAATACATTTAATACTTTTTTTTGTAAATACATACATATAATACATAGAAAACACCCAGTCCAATACAAACAGACATGCTCATGCACACAAATATTTGTACTTTACGGGGCCGAACCCGCAACCCTTTGACCAAAGGCAGCGTTCACTACCACTGTTCCAAACGGGTCGTCAAATCAGATCATTCCGCTCATCCAGATCATTTGGCTCACTCGGATCATTCAGCTCATTCGGCTCACTCGAATCATTCTGCTCATTCGGCCCTATCGAATCATTCGGCTCATTCCGTATCAGTGAGCGAGATTACTACCGCGTACCAATTGACCACGAGATCCAATTGAGTCGAATGATACATTCGGAGCGAACGTTAGAAATTCGGAAGAATGATACATTCGGAGCGAATATTAGATATTCGAACAGTGTATCATTTGACTGTGTCGTTCACTGAGTCGGTTCAGTAAAGAGTTACACACGTCTAGACCCTACACAAATATCTGTTTCATCAACAAACATTTTGTGTTAGTGCGGGTGTCGAACCCGCGGCCCTTGTGTACCAATCGGCGTTCAAACCATTGTGATAAACAGATCGTCATTCAAATTGATCATTTTGTTTGGAATTTTGTAATTCAAACCTTGGTAAAGAATTTATTACAGGGTGTATCTGTCAACATTTACATCCCTTTAACCACGTGTTCTATCAACCATTATCACAGTAGATATAGCGTATATATCTACTGTGCCATTATGAACAACATTTATTATATAACTTTATCCAAAAGTCATAGGGAATTCTCGAAAATGGGAAAAATGTTGACAACTCCTGAACTAAAAAAAATCAAGAACATACATGAGGGTGTTTCGGGTACGCCTAGGGGTGCTCTATCCACAATCTTTCGCTTGACACCTTACATGAAACACCCTGTATACATTTAAAAGGAGAACCTGAGTGACTAAGGCATTAAGTGACTAGGAATACACCCACAGCCCAAACTACTGACCCTAGAAACTTGAAATTTGGAAAGGGGGTTCCTTTAATGGTGACTGTGAGCAATAAGAAAGGATTTTTAAAAATTAAATCCCTAAGGGGGAAAAAAGGGGCTGAAAATGTTGTATCACCAATCACCGTCCACCATCTTTGATGTTAGGAATATGAAAATTTGTGTCAAGACTAATAACTTGAAATAAAAAGTTTTCGAAAATCACCCTCAAAGGGGGTAAAATAGAAGGGGGAATGGAATATGGGAGTTTAGCCATTAAAAGTAAGAATCTTGAAAATCGCTATTCTCTTCTAAGACGCTAGGAAAGTGAACATTTGTATTTATTCGTATAATCTATATAAATAAAAAATATAGTCGAGTTTAAGTTTTTAAACTTTATTTTTATTTAACATATTTTTATTTATGTGAATATAATTACATATTTGAAATGTGCTAAAAAGTTCTTTCAATGGATACCCCACACGGTACCGTCAAGCAATTTTGTTTTTCTTACTCTAAGTCCCCTAGAGAGCGCTGTAATAAATTTAACGTGACGTCATGTTGCCTATAACCAGAAGACAACCAAGACGCTTCTAACGACACCTCATTTGTTCAAATATGATTACTAGTTTAGAAGCTACGTGGAAACAGATGAACATACATACATACATATATACATAGCCTGTCAAAATCATAACCCTCCTTTTGCTTTGCCGTAGTCGGGTAAAAATTAATTGATGGTCGTTAGTCTGATTAAAACCCGAGTACGGCTGGACCGATTGAGCTGATTTTGGTTTTAAAATGTTTGTCGTAGTCCAGACAGGTGAGAAATAAAACAAAAAGTAGGCGGCACAAAGTTCGCCGGGAGCCACTAGTTAAAACAAATATTTTTAAGTTTTCCGAAAAACTATCCTACTCGTATCTACACGTTTCTAAGCATTGTCCATTAAATCACAGTTAATTAAGGAATAGTGGGTCCGTTTTTGTACACGAGAAATTGATCCACGACGCCAAAAGTGGCCGCTTTTGGCGTGAATCAATTTTTCGCGTACGCGTTGGACCCAACATTTTTGCATGGTTATTTAATAAATAGCTTAAGTGTTTGCCGAGAGGTTGTAACCCAAAATTGTTTATAATAGATCCGGTTTAGTAGCTACAAATTAAAATCGATTGGCGTTGCTAGTGTGGCCTACCCGTCACCTCAAGCCTAATCCCATCATAGTAGCGATAACTTGATTTCTATGATGGAGGCCTTTGCCCTGCAGTGGGTTTTACAGTTTACTTTACTTTTGTTATACTTAATTTTTTACTGATACTTTACTTTTTTTTAATATCGGTATCATTTGTAAATGTAAATTACCACACAGCGAAGACAAATGACTGTAAACAAATGTCTTTCACACTCGCTCGCAATGTAAACACGAGGCCAAGCTCTGTGTGAAAAAACAAGTAAAGTTACGCCATACTTAAACAAAGAATTTAAATTTAATAGATTTTATGATAATGTTAAGATTTTTTTATGTGATAAGTGGCAGACGAGCAGACGGATCACCTGATGAAAAACGATTGCCGCCGCCCATTTACACCCGCAATACCAGTCTTTGCGCTGCCAACCTTTAAAACCCCTTTCCCCCAGATTGGGCCTCCGGTACCCTCACTCACGCAGCGAAACACAGCACAGTGCCTTTACGCCGGTTTTCTGTGAGGCCGTGGTATCACTACGGTCGAGCCGGCCCATTCATGCCGAAGCGTGGCTCTCCCACGGATTTTCCGTTAGTAATGTAAATGGTTGATATTGATGATACATTTTAATATTCCAACTGATTGAATTTTCTTAAACTAAAACTCGTATTTTATGTATTAGGATAATGTTGTTTATGTAATGTAATAATATTAATATATAAAATTATGTATATTTCTGCCATTCTCAATTTCATTTGTTAAACTACTTTGCACTGCCTTCCCTTATTACGAATACGATATTTCTTTCCTCTACCCAAAGGTTGTCTGGAAGAAATCGCTACAAGCGATAAGCCCGCATTATTGTACTGTCTCACGGACACTCACGGCTGGACTAGTCCACCGGTTCAAAGTCGCTCAAAGAGCTATGGAAAGGGCTATGCTCGGAGTATCTCTGAAGGACCGCATCAGAAATGATGTAATCCGACAGAGAACCAGAGTCACCGACATAGCCCACCGAATTAGCAAACTGAAGTGGCAGTGGGCTGGTCATATTAGCCGCAGAACTGACAGCCGTTGGAGCCGTAAAGTCCTTGAGTGGAGACCGCGACTCGGTAAGCGTAGTGTAGGACGCCCTGCGACAAGATCGGATGATGACATTCGAAGGCTGGCTGGTGTGGGCTGGATGAGAGTGGCCGAAAATCGGGAGCAGTGGCGTGCATTGGGGGAGACCTGTGTCCAGAAGTGGACGGGTGTGGGTTGCTGATGATGATGATGATGAAGTTAATGCACGCCACTGCTCTCGATTTTCGGCCACTCTCATCCAGCCCACACCAGCCAGCCTTCGAATGTCATCATCTCATCTTATCGCAGGGCGTCCTACACTACGCTTACCAAGTCGCGGTCTCCACCCAAGGACTTTACGGCTCCAACGGCTGTCAGTTCTGCGGCTAATATGACCAGCCCACTGCCACTTCAGTTTGCTAATTCGGTGGGCTATGTCGGTGACTCTGGTTCTCTGTCGGATTACATCATTCCTGATGCGGTCCTTTAGAGATACTCCGAACACCTTTCCATAGCTCTTTGAGCGACTTTGAACCGGTGGACTAGTCCAGCCGTATTAACGTATATTACATATTTGAAATGTGCTACAAAAAGCACTTTCATTTGATACCCCACACGGTACCGTCAAGCAAAATGTTTTGTTCCTTACTCTTAAGTCCCGTAGAGAGCGCTATAGTCAATTTAACGTAACGTCATGTCGCCTATAACCAGAAGACCATCAAGACGCTTCTAACGACACTTCATTTGTTCATATATGATGACTAGTTTAGAAGTTATGAGGGAACAGACGAACAACCATACATACATACAGGTCAAAACCATAACCCTCCTTTTTGCTTCGCCGTAGTATTCCGCATGTGTAGCCGTGTAAAAACGACAACACATGAAAAATGGTTTGTGAACACTGTAATGGCATGAATACAAGATCATGTAATAGGCCTACCTACTATTTTAGCACTAGCATTACCACATTTAAAAAAATCTGCGAAAAAAAACCACCTTCAGAAACTATGAACTCAAAAGTGTAAAATAATATTTTTAACACTTTTACACTTCAAATAACATTTGTATAACAGTACACTCGAGAAAAGGTTTTACCGAAGTCGGCGCCGAATACTATCTTGCTAAAATATTATTTTACACTATTCAGTTCGTGGTTTCTAAAGGAGGTGTTTTTTCGCAGATTTTTTTTTTTTAAGTTTTTGAGTGTCCCATTTTTTGACATTATTTTTCAAAGATTTGAAGAATGGAGTCACAAGTGCGCTGCCACCCCTACCTAGTAAGGTAGTAGGTAGTAACCTACTACCTTTAAACCCCCTTTTCCCCGGATTTGGCCTCCGGTACCCTCACTCACGCAGCGTAACACAGCACTGTGCTGCGTCACGGTTTTCTGTGAGGCTGTGATATCACTCCGGTCGAGCCGGCCCATTCATGCCGAAGCGTGGCTCTCCCTCGGTTCCATTAGAACAAAAACAAATGATTAATTAAAACATTTGCAAATAAATTCGTAAAACTTTACGTCTCCATACACAAATATACATAGGTAAAACGCACAATTTTCAAAGCATCTGTGATGGCCATTATAACCTCATTACGTTGTTTACTCAACAAAGTAGGTCGTCATTGAAATGAAGTCTTCAAATCATAAAATCATTAGCGAAACCAAAGGGTGACTCCCGACACCCATGAAATCATACGCTTTATTTACACTTCGTAGTAAACAGACATCGTGCGAGAGAGACAAACCGATGCCTCACTAGTGGGAGTGAGAAAGGAACGGGAACAACCCCATGGCCCCGCCTACACTGTGCCACGAATCGTGGATTGGCCTCGCCACACAATCTACACACCATCAGTCTTCCATCGCGTGTCTTTTAAACCACAAGCTAATTAGGGGCCTCAGGCAATTAGTCAGCTGAGCATGAACTTTGTTCATTAACACCATGGACAACTACGAACAGAACAACGAAGTCTCCACGTCTTACAACAACAATAACCTGAAACAGAACTACAATTGCAAGAGTTTCTACGAATATATTGACAGTGATTTAGATAAACAGAAGTTTATGGAGAAGAACTTCAGGAGACTAGAAGAGGAGCAGTTGAATCAACAGCAGCATAGCTTGAACACGCCGTTTTCAGTCAAAGATATATTGAACATAAATCAGACCAACTATTACGAACGAAACGATATCTGGAAAGCCCAGGAAAGAGAAAGAAGGGGTCACGAATATAATATGCCGGAGCTGTACCACCAAACTCAAAACTATTGTCCACAGGAATATTTCAACCAAATGTATCCGAATATACCTGTTCATTCTAACGTGGACCCTTACTGGTGCCAGGAAGCTTATCACGATCCGAAAATAGAAGAATACTACAATTATAACCCTTATTGTCATAATTTGTACCACCAAAATTATGAGCCATATCAAGAGGTTGTACCCCATCATATAGAATTTGAAGTGCCTTCTAAAGATGTTAACGTAGTGAGGGAAGAGGTGCCAATACATCCAGCTTCGAACTTGCATCCCAAAAAAGATTCTAAAGAAGTGGACCGGCTGGAAAGCGTCGCGTACATTGCAGAGCCACTTGACAAGCTTTCTATATCACAGAGGAAAAGTATAAGTAAGTTTGATTAATTTTTTCCTTATGAGTCTTTTTAATTACAAAGTAATAAATCAAAATAGTTCTTATTGAAAGTACATTTACCTACAAGCAAGCAATCTGCAAGTTGAAACGAAAACGAGAAGAACAGTGAAATAATTCATAAGCCATTTTGAAATAAAATTCCAATTAATTTCTCGTGCTTTCTAGTTTTATCTCTTAATTTTTGTATACCTACTGGGCTCAATTTCTAATGTTGGTTTGTTTTCTTCAACAGGAACCCCGACAACTCCAATGAAACAAGACAAAAAAGACAAGAGTGCCAAACGGAAGCCCAGGATCCTGTTCTCCCAAACGCAAGTTCATTCCTTAGAAATCCGATTCAGAGCGCAGAAGTATTTAACAGCCCCGGAACGAGAGGAGCTGGCCAAGAGTCTCAACCTATCACCCACCCAAGTCAAGATCTGGTTCCAAAACAGAAGATATAAAAGCAAAAGGATAAAGTTGCCCGAGGTTTCGACGTCCACAGATGCTAAGCCCAGCAAGCCACTCGCAGGGCGAAAACTATTCAAGCCTGAGAAAAAGGATACCAATGAAGTACCTTCAGCTTCATACATCTACAAATCTGAAATACACCATGTCTTAGATAAAAATTTTGAACCTGCAGAAAACCTCAATACCACCATTTACTTCGATGACAGTATTCCTTATGAAGAAAATAAATATTATAGCGATAAACTTGACATTGATGACAATGTTGGTACCACCTCGGATATAAGTTTCTTGCATAATAAGAATAATATTTACTCAACAGAAATCAACACTGACAATAACAAAAGTGCCTATGAAGAACCTGATAAAAAGTACTTTCCTATGAACTACGTTTGTTCATAGTATTTTTATATATATTTTTAATGTGCCATTTTAGACTGATTACCAAAGAGTATTATTGAGTTTTTTGTTATGTCGTACTTAATTTTATTATTTTTAAGTGAGCTTGAGCTTTGCCATTACAGCGGTATGTCAAAACTTAGGTTAATCTACTGTTTTGTAAATAAATAAAACCGTGAAATTTATTTTGTGTCAAATTATTTTCCCCTTAACCAATTTCACTCAAATACAAAATCGTTGTAATCAAGTAGGTATCTTTTGCTAGGTTTTTTCATTTTAAGATACCAAATTTTTAAAAAGAAAAACTAATTATTATAGAATGTTTTAACGATATTTTAATTGTTATATTAAAACTTAACGCTGGATCCCAATCGCACCTGATGGATGGTGACTATGAGATCTAGGATCATGGATGCCTAGAATTACCGTAATTTAAACAAAAAATAAGCACCGTAGCACATACTAAAATGTGTTATAGTGAAACCGCAATTAATACACGAAGGAAAAAAAACGAAAAGCAGTAAAAAGTTACAAGCTTTCTCGAGTTGTTTCGAATATCTTTTTTCATTCAATTTGTACAGATAGCTTTTATCTCAATTGCTACCAGACCGCGAAGTGAGGGATGCACGCCACACAATCTCGTTTACAGGCGTTTAAAAAACGCTACAGTGAAAATGCAGTAAGAGTCGACACGATCACTGCATAGCTTAGTAGCTTTTTTTAGACTAATAGGTTTGTCTGCCAATGCCCTTACGAAAAAAGTGTTATTTAAAGCTATCAAAACAAAATTTGCTTATGCTAATCTTATAGAGTTAAAATGTTATTATTAAAATTGTCTCATACATGTTGAAAGGGCAGAAGTGAATCATAAAAAATTAGGAAACCACACAATAAGAAAAAAAATTTAGTTTCATTAGAATATCATCCTATCGCAGTGCCTGCCTGCAGTAAGTTTTTACTTTATCTCCTCCTCTCTCTCCTCCTTAACATATTTGCATTTACATCCACCGTGAAATATACATTTCACGTTAAAGTATATAATATATAATATAACCGTCTTTTTAAGGTAACATCTCAGGTTTCTTGCTAATTCTTTTACTACAATTTCGTTGGCAGGTACCTATTGTCACACGATTCAAAAGTGGGACGGCAGTCACCTCTTTATAATTACCAGACTGAATAAATCCTGAAACGTAATCCATGTGTGCCCGATCTACTCATCGTTGACCGTGGGAGAGCCACGCTTCGGCATGAATAGGCCGGCTCGACCGGAGTGATACCACGACCTCACAGAAAACCGGCGTGAAACAGCACTGTGCTGTGTTTCGCTGCGTGAGTGAGGGTACCGGAGGCCCAATCCAGGAGAAAGGGGGCTTAAAGTTTTTTTTTATGATATAGGTGGCAGACGAGCTGTCGTATCACCTGATGGTAAGCGATTACCGCCGCCCATGGACACCTGCAACAACAGTGGTATCACAAGAGCGCTGCTTACCTTTTAACCCCCCTTCCCCTTTGCGAAACACAGCGCATGCACTGCTTCACGCCGGTTTCCTATAGGACGTGGTATTACTTCGATCAAGCCGGCCCATTCATGCCGAAGCGTGTCTCTCTCACGGTTAAAAGGTTGGCAGCGCGCTTGTTACTCCACCGGTATGGGCGGTGGTAATCGCTTACCATTAGGGGATCCGTCTGCTCGTCTACCGCCTAACACATAAAAAAAGAACAAAACGAGACGAGAGTGACACGCCGAGAGGATTATGAGCGTTTTGAACGCAACTCTATGGCGAACCATCCCCAAACGAGACGCCCCGCAGGCGCCGGCGCCAGCGATAAGATATTGATCCCTGTAACACGTGTCTAGTCGCATCACTATGGGACCTGTGGTGGGAATCGAACCCAGGCCCACGCCACCTGTTCTTAAAAGCTTTCGTTTATGAGGTAAGCGTGCGCGATTTATTATACTTTTTCAGGTTTTTAACGGTCGTAAAATTTGGTTTTTAAAATTTGATTGCCCATATTTTAGCGTGTAGATACCATGCACTTTGGTAAGCGTCACTTTTTTACAATTTATAATAAATAGAACAGCAGCTTTTGATGGTCTTTAAGATTTTTGTAGTCGAATCACCACATTAACAAGATCCGCTTTAATTTTTTTTCAACATTATCATTATCTCTGTTGTATTCAAAACCTAAAATATGGTACATACAGAATATGTCTTTTTTACATTACATAATGAAAGTGCGATGAACACTTGTGTTTGTTCAGTGTCTGGGTGTAATATATGTATTTAAGTATATATTTGTGTTCCTCTGTTGTCTGATATCTGTAACACAAGTGCTTACGCTACTTAGTACGGAATCAGGTCAATGTATGAGATGTTGTGAGAAAAAAAAGAAATAAAAAAGTTTAAGTAAAAATAGATAAACAATTCTTTATTTAATATAGGTCCATACAGAACACTTATAGATGTCAAAATAGGTTATTCAATTGGTTTTAATGAACATTTAAATCAACAAATCCGGGGGCCGTGTAGTCCCCGGCAGAGTAGAATAGGCCACCCTCACTCTTACCGAGGTGTCGTAAAAGGCGACTAAGGTAAAGCTGCTGGCATGATCATCAGCACCCAGAGAAGGAAAACTCTGCATTTATACCAAAACCCTCGCCAACCCGTCTGCCAAGCGTGGTGAGTATGGCAATTACCCCTCATGTGATTGAGGGAGGCCCGTGCCCCAGCAGTGGGGACTTAAATGGGCTGATGATGATGATGATGATTACAAATACATACATAAAATATTTTCTTATGTATATACATACTTATAATACATAGATAACACCCAGACCAATAAAAACAGATATGTTCATGCACACAAATGTTTGCACTGTGCGGGGATCGAACCTGCAACCCTTGCACCAGAGGCAGAGTTCACTACCACTGTTCTCGGGTCGTCTGAAACTAAAGTGTTTTCAGTGGTTTTCAGTTATTTAAATAGCGCTGTAAGACTTTCAAGATTAGCTTCCTTGGTGAATATTATTACGTATTTGAAAAATTAATAACTTAATGCAAAAAAATTGTTGAAATGAAAATCTGTTCTAATACTTAAGGTCTTGAAAGAAAATAGCCGAATGAAGTCTGTTGAATTTATTGCAGCGTCTTTTCTCAGTAGGCCATTGACCGAGACGCTCTGCAAAGAGTAAAAAAAGGTAAAAAAATTTAAAAATGGGAGTTTCAGCATATGCTTTTCAGGTACAGATTTTAAAACGATTTTTTTTTCCAGTAAGGGACTTTCCCTATAACAAATCGCGAACTAATGATACCCCCGGAATAAAATTCGTGCCAGCCTCTTTTAACATTGCGTGTTGGAACGGGATGACATGAGCTTTAGCATGGTAATAACTTTAGATCGTGCTTTATAATAAAAAAGGTAGCAAAACTTTTGACCGTGGGAGAGCAGTTTGATACCACGGCCTCACATAAAACCGACGTGATGCAGCGTCTGTGCTGTGTTTTTCTGAATGAGTAAGGTACCGGAGAATCCGAGGGAGGGGGGGTTTAAAGGTTGACAGCACAATTGTGACTCCATGGTGTTGCGGGAGTCGACATGGGCTGCGGCAATAGCTTACTAACAGGTGATCCGTCTGCTCGTCTGCCACCTGACATAAAAAATATTTCTAGAATTTAGGTATCTATTAATTCGTCACTGTCTATCGATTCGGCCAATAAAGATCTCAACTGTCATATCAGCATGATTCATAACGATATTTCCGATGTAAAAAGCATCGGTATCGGTGGTGATGCGCGCGCGCACGTGGGCGTTTGATGTATTAATACTGGTGGTGCTTTTAAGGTTATCGGGCGGAGGTGATCTGGCGATAGACCGACGCGCACCCGCACACGGGGACGGCATTTTGGATCTGAATTCATTGTTGCTTAACAATAGCAAGTCGCAGTACAGTACAAGTCACGTACAGGAAGTCGCAGCCGTGGC
Organism: Marasmia exigua; assembly: GCA_019059595.1. Taxonomy (NCBI): domain Eukaryota; kingdom Metazoa; phylum Arthropoda; class Insecta; order Lepidoptera; family Crambidae; genus Marasmia; species Marasmia exigua. Next base: position 12,361,183 of record CM032484.1, read on the forward strand.
AAGCCCCCACAAGATGGACCGACGATCTGGTGAAGGTTGGAAAGGAATTCATTGAATGCGGAAGGCACAGGACCGATCTGTGTGAGAATATTGGGGGAGGCCTATGTCCAGCAGTGGACGTCCCTCTCTTGCAGATTGATAGATATCTTGCACAAAAACAAGTTCTACAAATACAAGTATGAATTGAATACAGCAATAAAAAAGACAGTACGATAAGGGGATCTATCACTTGTAGCGAATTTTTACAAATAGTATTGTATTGGGAATATGTTTTGATGGGATAAAATTGTGTTCAAAAATAAACATGGAAGATTCTGGACTTGATTTCTAAACAGCTCCATTTGACCCTCGAATACTCAAACGTATAAAAATCTATTTAGTCTTCCAAAAATTCTGCGAAATTCACTCTAAGGATTTAACCAAATTTTAAATCCTTAGAGTTGTGATGCACTGAGGAGATTATATTATTAAATAAAAGCAGGCCCATGTGAACTGTGAACCGAACACTTGGTAAATAAAAAACTTTAGAAGCAGCTAAAGTATCATGCTGTGATTTTTTAAGTTGAGGTGACGAGTAGCGACGCCAATCGATTTTAATTTTTAACTTCTAAACCGGATCTATTTTAAACAATTTCGGGGTTACAACCTCTAGGCAAACACATGTAGTATTTTTTAAATAACTATGAACAAATGTTGGGTCTAACGCGTACGCGAAAATTGATTCACGTATTCTTCGTATCCTGGTATTTTGGCAACAGTTAAGTAACTCCCTGTGTTATATATTAGTGGTATTTAATTTGTGTTTTAATGTATCTAGAAAATGAATTAGTTCTATGTTTTCTGCTTTGTAGCTGGCGTGTACCTTATACTTTTCTTTAATCTCTTGTACTGTTTTGACTATTGAGTCGTTTGAATTTCCTCTAATGAACTCTATGTACAAGCTAAGTGCTTGGATCTTCTTTTCTATTCTTTTTTGCCATTTTGGTTTAATATCTTGATCACTTTTGCTTGTGCTATCAGGAGTGTTTTCATGTATTTAGGCGCCATTTCAGATTGCTCCCTGTGTTATATATTAGTGGTATTTAATTTGTGTTTTAATGTATCTAGAAAATGAATTAGTTCTATGTTTTCTGCTTTGTAGCTGGCGTGTACCTTATACTTTTCTTTAATCTCTTGTACTGTTTTGACTATTGAGTCGTTTGAATTTCCTCTAATGAACTCTATGTACAAGCTAAGTGCTTGGATCTTCTTTTCTATTCTTTTTTGCCATTTTGGTTTAATATCTTGATCACTTTTGCTTGTGCTATCAGGAGTGTTTTCATGTATTTAGGCGCCATTTCAGATTGCTGATATAAAAGCTGCAGAGTATGTAATTGTCTGTAGAGTAGAAGTGGATATATGTTTCGGTTAAATTTCTTTATTAATGTGTTCGACTATAAAAGATAATTTTTGTTTTGGAATGTACGGTCTAGATGTAGGATCAGTGCTGATAAATTTGTCTAAACGAATGTTGACTTGTTTTTCAATATGTCTGTTTCTATGTACGATTTGTGTCTGTAATGTTTTCTGCTTTTTTTTAGTATCTAAATGTACCTTATTATTTGTCTGATTTAATTGTAAGTCTATATTATTATCAATTTCTGTTATGGAGTTTGCGTCTTTATGGTTGATACCATTTTTTGTAGTTACTTGATTAGTCTGCTGCAAGATCGCTTCTACCTCTCGCTTAATTTGTTCAATTCTTTCTTCAGAAATTAGTCAGTTTCTGAGTATAACTCTTCTTTGATCTGATACACGCTGCTCACTTACATCGGATAAATGTGGGTAGAGTTCTTTTAATTTATCGTAAAGTTTTTTTTAATATAGATAGCCATATTGGTCTCAAGTTCCGTTACTGCAAAGTAGCTGCGAATAATCATTTCAATGATTTCTTCTGACCGTCTCATCCTTTCATAACCCTGATTTAGTGTTGTATTCTGTGTAAATTCTTGATTGTTGTAATAATTGAATGAATGAATAATGAATGAATGAATGAATGAATGAATATACTTTTATTGCACTCAAGTATAGTAAGAAAACTTAATACTAGGTATTACAGGATATGTACAACGAAGGCGGCCTTATTACTATGAGCAATCTCTTCCAGGCAACCTTTGGGTAAAGGACACTTGATGAAGGTGTAGGGCAGTGCAATATTAAAATTTATATACTTACATACAAAGTTTACATATTAATACATAAATAAAATATAAATATACTAATACATATCTGCATAAAATATCATAAACTACTTACATATGCTTGATTAAATATAGATAATTGGACATTGCAACTACAAATAATAACAATGGATCTGAAAGTATGCGAATGATTTTAATTAAAGGACAGGAAGAGATGGGGAGTGAGATGTGAGTGATGTGAGTGAGAGTGAGAGTGAGTGGAGAGAGTGAGATGAGAGATGGGGATGGGGGGATGGAATAATTATTATGTATATTATTATTATGCTCTTAGTTTTTTCATATTTATTCATATGTTTACGTGGTCGACGATGGCGCGCGTAGTGGCAACCACTCTTCCGGTATCCTCGGAAGACCAGCGTCGAGGAGTCACCAGACACCTCGACAAATGCTGAGAGGAAACCTTTTTAGTGTTACTCTTAATCAATAGTATATTTAATTATAAACTTCCTCCCTTGTAATAGCTTGTAAGTTAGGTACTTTATTTTTATTGTGACCGTGTCATATTTTGTAACATTGAATAAATTCTTTTTATTTATTTATTTTTTGTTTCAACCGTGAAAACTGCTCTATGATAACACCGATTTAGCTAACAAAGGTTTAACGAACATTTATAAATAAGACCTTTTAAGTTTAGAAGTGTTTTATGTGGTCGGGCGTAAAAGATGGACTTTTCGTGGCTGTCTAAATGTGTTGTTTATACATCGTGTAATTTTAGTGGTGGTTCTCCCAAAGCCGTCTTTATTATGTATCATGAATAAAGCCAATCAAAAAGATCAATAAAACTGGCAAATAAAAATCAGTGGTTCCACCAAAAACATCAGCAATGTAAATTTCTGGTATTTTTGTCGCTTATTATTTAGATCTAACCCTGCTAAAAGGACTCTATTTATGAAACTTCATTTGTGTGCATGAGCATGTCTGTTTGGATTGGTCTGGGTGTTTCCTGTGTATTATAAGTATGTATTTACAAAAGAAAAGTATTAAAATGTATTTGTAATGCCACTGTTGGTTCTGACATTCGTAACATAGGTGCTTAAACTACTTATCTCGAAATCAAATCCGTCAATGATGTGAAATATGAGTATTCTTATAATTATTTTTCTGTTTCCAGTTTGGCGTGCGGGTGTGCGCCATTACTAAGCGCGGTACAGCGGCGCTCGTTAGCTTTTATTTGGACGCTGGACTCCTGTTCCACGCTGCTCTACACTGCGGGCCACTGACCAGGAGCAAAAAATAATTTAAGAAAAATATATCTTTCAGCCATATTAACAGAAACTTCAAGTCACTCCAGAACTTTGTGAGCTTCCAACTAGAGAAAGTAAATGACTTTCTCATACAGCTTTGATTTATATTTTTTTATGAGACTGGGGGCAAACTAGCAGACGGATCACCTGATGGTAAACCACCGCCCGTAAATATCAGCAACACCAGAGGAGTGATAAGCGCGCGCCAGCCTTAAAGCTTCGGGATTGAGCCTCAGCTCCGGTACCATGACTCACTCGGTGAAACACAGCGCAGGCGCTCTGCTTCACGCTGATTTTCTGTGAGGATGTAGTATTACTCGATATGTACCTACTAATATAATTTTAAGTCTTTTTGTTACTAACAATCTATGGATCAAAAACTATGGTCTGAAATAAACAATTTTTATTTATTTTATTTATTTATAACTCCAATCGAAGCAGCTCTTTCATGAGTCTTGGGGGAGAGCCACATGGTAAAATTAAGACAAGATGATGTTTCATGCTAAATTTGCCCCGTCGTTTTTACGCTGGGAGATAAAAAGGAAAGAATAAAGATGAGAAGAAATTTCACTGCCCAGTTTCCTGTCCCGAAATATTATCTATGATATCTCAATGGATACGAAGGCACCTTCCATACGGTGGTCGTGGTTCGAATCCAAGCATGCACCTCTGGATTTATGAAATCTATGTGCCTTAGTTCTACAATTGATTCAGTTGGCCTGGTTCCCCTGCTAAGGGTGCTAAAGGTCAGTTGGCAGTTATTACCAGACTTCCCATTACCAGAGATTGTAATCACCAGACTTCATAGTCTAACCAAATTTTTGGCTCCAAAGTGACAACTTTGGGCGTAACCAGGAATTACAAGCTAAGATGACGAAAATGACGTATCATTCACCCTCACACATTGGAACCCAAATGGTCTCGCACAGTACGGTTCCAGAGGAATTTCCTTCCGCGAACGCTCCGGCTGTGGAATGAGCTGCCATCAGAGGTTTTCCCGGGGGAATACAGCATGAGGTTTTTCAAAAAAGGAATGTTAAGGTTTTTAAGGGGTCGGCAGCGCGTATGCAGGTACTCTGGAGTTGCAAACGTCCAGAGGCTGCGGTAATCGCTTACCATCAGGCGAGCCGCACGCTTCATGAAAAAAACGTTAAAAAAAATAATAAGTTGAGAAAGAACACTGGCCAGTTCCTTGTCCCGGAGTGCATCCCTTGCGTTTCTCAGTGTTATCAGTGTCGGTACATGTGCACAGTTTAATGTTCGCGTTCTGTTATTAATTGACGCCCCCTCACCCCGCTCACCCCCCACCATCAATCGTTCCCGGAATATGACGGGTTAACTAATGTTATTGGTATTTATCTGTATTTATAGCTAATGATGCGTACGTTTTGCGCTGTCGTGCGTTTCCTATACCCAGACTATGTCTATGTAAATTAATATGTTGTGTGATCGCTTTTACACTACCAACTACGTAAAGCTTTTTTATGCTTTTTAGGGTTCTGTAGCCAAATGGCAAAAACTTATTTTTGGCCAAAAGCGGCCACTTTAGGCGTGAATAAATTTTTCGCTTACAAAAACGGACCCAACATTTGTGCATGGTTATTTAATAAATAGTATAAGTTTTTGCCGAGAGGTTATAACGCCGAAATTGTTTGAAATAGAACCGGTTTAGAAGCAAAAATTAAAATCGATTGGCGTCGCTAGTGTGCCCTACCCGTCACCTTAAGCGTCAAGGTGTTTAGGTACATTTCATTGCAGACATTGCAACGTGTATTACAAAACTGTCAATTGTCTGTCAAATTTGTAGGTTTCATTCTATTTTCAAACTTTCAACTTAATGTCAAACATGTTCGGTTCAATATTACTTATTTGAGGAATTTAACAGATCTTAGTAACCTGGTGGCTTAATTTAAAGCCGTCCCGTAACGAACAAGAATATACCTGTCGCATCCAAACAAAGGAAACACACAGGCGTGTGAAAGAGAAGGAAACGACGACTTTCTGGAAAAAATAAAAATCGTTTTAAAATCTGTACCTGAAAAGCATATGCTGAAACTCACATTTCTTAAAATGTTCACCCTTTTTTACTCTATGCAGAGCATCTCGGCACAGATATTATAATACTGTCTCGGTCAATGGCCTGCTGAGAAAAGACGCTGCAAGAAATTCAACAAACTTCATTCAGCTTTTTTCTTTCAAGATCTTAAGTACCTATTAGTACAGATTTTCATTTCCACAATTTATTCGCATTAAGTTATTAATTTTTCAAATACGTAATAATATTCACCAAGGAAGCTAATCTTGAAAGTCTTACAGCGCCATTTAAATAACTGAAAACCACTGGTAACACTTTAGTTTCAGACGACCCGTTTGGAACAGTGGTAGTGAACGCTGCCTCTGGTGCATGGGTTGCGCGTTCGATCCCCGCACAGTACAAACATTTGTGTGCATGAACACGTCTGTTTGTATGGGTCTGGGTGTTTTCTATGTATTATAAGTATATTTACAAAAGAAAAGTATTAAATGTGCATATTTGTAATTCCGCTGTTGGTTCTGATATCCGTAACACAGGTGCTTGAGCTTACCTATCTCGGAGTCAGATCAATGTATGTGATGTTGTGAAATATTTATAATAAATATATTAATTAGGCGCTCTGACGTGCGGCTGTCTGTACATACGCAACCCACATCATCCTCATCTCGCCCTCGCTGTTGACAGAAAACGCAAGACATAACCGAAAAAACGTTCAAAAACGTTATCAGCCCGCCAGAGGTCACGGCAGTGCCGGTAATGCGGCGCCGGCGCCGGCGCGCCAATAAATAACATTGGCATTTTGTCACCCGCCTCCGCCCCGGTCCGCCTCTGCACGCCTCGCTGTAAAAAAGTCACGAGTGGCTATGATATTCTTCAGTTCTTTATTTTTAAATTTAAACCTACCACATAATTCGTGGGAAAGGCACGCTTCGGCATGAATGGACCGGCTCGACCGGAGTAAAACACGGCCTTACAGAAAACCCGCGTGAAGGCACTCTGCTGGGTTTCGCTGCGTGAATGAGGGTACCGGAGGCCCGATCCGGGGGAAAGCGGGGCTTTTTTTTGGCAGCGCACTTGTGATTGTGACTCCACTGATGTCGCGTATCATCGCTTACCATCAGGTCATCCGTCTGCTCCCAACAATAAAAAATTAACTTCAGCTTCCCTCAGCATTTTATACCGCATCTATCATGGGGAGTGCTCTGAGGTACTGTTTGATCTACTCCCTGCAGCTGAATTGTTAAATCGAACCACATGCAAGCGATTGTCATTCCATCCCCATCATCTCGATGGATAGCGGTCAAATACTGTGCGTTTCTCGCTACGTACTTCAGTTCTGTGGAACGGTTTGGCTGCGGGAGTATTTCTCGACGGGACCTTCAAGAGAAGAGCGTATCCTTTTTTAAAAAGGCCGGCAATACATTAGCGATCCCTCTGATTTCATGGGCGGCGTTGATTACTTTCCATTAGGTAATTCATTTGCTCGTTTGTCGCCTCTAGCTTAAAAGAATACTCAAGCGCCTCTCAAATTTGATTGCTGCTCAAACATAGATAGATATTCTTTATTGCATAACACAAATAAATATATAGCGATCCAGTGTTATAGTTGAGGAGGTCGTATCGCTGGGTTAGCGATTTCTACCAGTAAGCCATCGGATTTAGATAGAAGAGGGGAGTCAATTCGTAGAGCCCTCTTCGAATTTACTTTTATTGTTGTCTCTGTCATAACGTTTGTATTGATAACGACACACATTGGTGTGCCGTCTGCTCGTTTATACGCTATACCTAATTTTTATTTATTTTTATTTCTTAGAAAACCAACAGCGTAATTCCATTAATGTATTACAAAGAATATAAATTACTAATATGGCCAATAACAGGTTTTCCCTATATAAACAAAAATGAATTGTGCTGTCAACAATTCACAAAACAGAAGCACAAAATCTATTTTAAGTTGTGAACGTGCATAACTACTCGTCACTGTCTCGACCAACGTGTACACACGGCGTCACGCCAATGTACCCTTATTGGACTTTGGACCGACCTTATATCTGAGACGCAAGTGCCATTTTTGCATTGCGGAGAGTAACTTGACCTGACGCCGACCGCACTAAGCAATCGATTGATTTATCTTATTAAGGTATTATTAATAAATAAATAGATAAATTATATAATTAATAGTAATAATAATGTAAAAAAATACTTATATAAATTCATTATTATAACTAATAAATAAACCTTATGTATTTTATTGTACTCAATGTTATTCAAATCTTGGAAAGGAGCGAGTCAGCCCCAACACAAGTATTGCATTACTTACTGGGGATGTCTTAACACCAATAATGTTATGATAATTTGTGCAATAAAAAGATTTTTATTTTATTATTATTATTTTAAATTAAAATGAGCATCATCCAAAGACACGATGCAGTATCTACCTTAATTTTGTTTGTAGTACAAATTGACCCCATTCTACTCATAATTTAAAAACAATTATAAGATATAATAATAGCTAGATTTTATTGATTGGACTTAGAGGCACATCTTACCGCCTATGCTAGGGTACATTTTTCATAAACATGTTTCACGGTTTTAAAAATTACAAAGAAAACGGCTCGACCGGAGTAATACCACGTCCTCACAGAAAACCGGCGTGAAGCAGTGCATGCGCTGTGTTTCGCTGCGTGAGTGAGGGTACCGGAGGCCCAATCCAGGGGAAGGGGGGTTAAAAGGTAAGCTGCGCACTTGTGACACCACTGGTGTTGCAGGCGTCCATGGGCGGCGGTAATCGCTTACCATCAGGTGATCCGTCTGCTCGTCTGCCACCTATATCATAAAAAAAGAAAAAAAAGTTTTATTTTTTGCCTCTCTCTGGATTTCAAATCTATGTATGTAGAATTGAAAAATCATGGAAAACGCGTTTCTCCAATAAGCTACCATCGCTCTAGTTCTGTTTCTCAGTGTATTTTTTTTTTTATGATATAGGTGACAGACGAGCAGACGGATCACCTGTTGGTAAGCGATTACCGCCGCCCATGGACGCCTGCAACACCAGTGGTGTCACAAGTGCGCTGCTTACCTTTTAACCCCCTTCCCCTGGATTGGGCCTCCGGAACCCTCACTCACGCAGCAAAACACAGCGCATGCACTGCTTCACGCCGGTTTTCTGTGAGGACGTGGTATTACTCCGGTCGAGGCGGCCCATTCATGCCGAAGCGTGGCTCTCCCACTGTTAATACAACCAGAATACTGTTGGTAAAATTCTTAGCCTATTGTTACTCCAAGACATCTGAAACCTCTAAAATGACCCGATCAAATTGCATGTTTACGGCGAGGTGCAAAAAGTGGGGTCACTCTCCGACCCCATAGCGCGACGTGACAGCGCCGCGTAGCGTCAATCGCCCTGAGTTATAGCTCACATGCGCCGGAGAGGCCAGTTGGCGCCGGCTGAAAAAGAGCAAAAAATTTGAGAATTTCACGGTGCATTTGATGCAAATTATGCGATATTTCGTGGGAATATTCTAAATAGGTAGGTGTAGTACATCCTACTTAATACGAGTAAGTAGGTAGGTATAGTTTTAATAACTGTTTTGGAAAACTGCTTAGATTTTTTTAGATAAGATAAGATAATTGTTTATTAGGCACCTTCATCATCATCATCGTCAGCCCATTCAAGTCCCCACTGCTGGGGCACGGGCCTCCCTCAATCACATGATGGGTAATTGTCATACTCACCACGCTTGGCAGACGGGTTGGCGAGGGTTTTGATATAAATGCAGAGTTTTCCTTCTCTGGGTGCTGATGATCATCCCAGCAGCTTTACCTTAGTCGCCTTTTACGACACCTCGGTAAGAGTGAGGGTGGCCTATTCTACTCTGCCGGGACCACACGGCTAATTAGGCACCTTAAAGTTTTACAATACAGTTTTTTAACATGTTGTTATACAGTTACTTCAAATCAATCTGAACGTGTATTCAAAGACTTTAGGAAAGTCAAAAAATTATGCGACTTATACTAATGACTAAGTCACGTGACCGTTATTGTATAAAAGTAAAGTATTAGCCTATAAATTATCCCAGTGCAGGGTAAAGGCCTCCATCATAGAAATCAAGTTATCACTACTATAATGGGATTAGGCTTAGGTAATCAACACGCTTGCCAAATACGGATTGGTGATCACTGAACACAAACCTGAGCTATGTTCGAAAAATTCGAAACATACTTTTCGCTCGACCCGGGAATCGAACCCAGGACCTCGAGATCACGGACCACTAGACCAACAGGGCGTCTTTGTATGGAAAGTAGAGTAATTTATATTTCCAAAAGTTGTAGACCAAACTTATTGACACTTTCACGTATAATTTACCAAACAACAGCGGAAATATGACAGTTTCTAGGAACCCATCATGTGGCTGTCTGTACACTGAGCTTGCCGGTGCACGACCCCGACCGATAGTCAGACAGGAATAACGTTTAAATCTCAGCAGCTCAGCATACAAGGGACGATTGTCGTATCAATTACACACGGTTTAATGCCGAAGCCGATCAAACAACATGTGGTTTCTGTCAAGGGAACGAAATAGGGGAGGTTTTGATGGTAGCCAGAAATCTTTTTTATGGATATCAAAATTCAAATAAGTAAATGACGCTTTTATAAAAATATAAGGAAATTTAAGCTTTATTTCTTCTTTAAGCTTTATTTATAGTCATGAATATTGTAATTTAAAATTATTACAATCATAAAATATGGTAATTTTGACGGACGTTTTTCTCTACAAAAACGGCACGGTTATTGAACTTGGCGCCATCTACCGCCGAGTAGAAAATACATTATGAACTAACCAAGCATGCTTTCAAAATGTGCTAGATTGCTTCTCCTGCCATCTTTTGTCGTGTAGCGATATCATTTGACAACGGCATTTAACGCCCTCTATCCAAGGTTAAAAAAACTATTATTTTATATTTTTTTAACAGATGGCGCTTTCACTGATAAACTAAAACGCGGCAAAAAGTTTTGATCCTAGAAATCTTTTTACGTTTTTGATTAGACGAGAACTTTATTTGAGAACCTGTGAAGGACCTAAATTTTACTTTACTTGCATTTTTATGTAAGTACTTAATGATTAGAAGTGTCTAGCTAGAATAAAACATATCTTCTCGGGTAGATAGGTTGAGCAGCTCCAACAGATAAAAAACTTTTGAGTATTCAAATCATTAAATCCAATAATACCACTGTCACTTTTCCCCACTTCTCTATTGTTTTTATGTTTGAAAGGGGCGTTTAAAGGCTGGCAGCGAATTTGTGATTCCACTGGTGTCGCGGGTGTCTATAGGCGGTGGAAATCGCTTACCATCAGGCGATCAGTCTGCACGTCTGCCACCTATCACATAAAAAAAAGAAAAATAGGGTGGCGACGGCAAACTCAACATTACCTATAGGTATCCATTCAGTATGTGAATGTGAATAGGACAGTTCTATTTTGAAATTATGGCGACGTGTAGCCCTAATAAGCGACACCATTAGTTTTTAATTCATCATCAGCAACCCACACTCCTCCACTGCTGGACATAGGTAATTCGGTGGGCTATGTCGGTGATTCTGGTTCTCTGTCGGATTACATAAATTCTGATGCGGTCCTTCAGAGATACTCCGAGCATAGCCCTTTCCATAGCTCTTTGAGCGACTTTGAACCGGTGGACTAGTCCAGCCGTGAGTGTCCATGTCTCGGCACCGTTTTTAATTGTTAGCTATTAAACCGGGTCTATTTTAAACAATTTTGCGGTTACAACCTCTCGGAAAACACTTATACTATTTATTAATTAACCATACACAAATGTTGGGTCCGCTTTTGGACGCGAAAAATTGATTACCGCCAAAAGTGGCCACTTTTTGCGTGAATCCATTTTTCGTGTACAAATGTTGGGTCCGCATTTGTGCATGGTTATTTACTTAATAAATAGTATAAGTGTTTTGCCGAGAGGTTGTAACCCCGAAATTGTTTAAAATAGATCCGTTTTAGTAGCTGCTCTAACAATTAAAATCGATTGGCGTCCCTAGTGTGCCCTACCCGTCACTTTAATATTTTTATTTGTAAAATGATGGATGCATGATACGAAACGTTTGAACTGTCCTATTTACCTTCAGATACTGAATGGACTATACAACCTGTGCGGATAAAGAATGGGATCAGAAATGGCGGCGCATCTATTCACTTCTCGCTCGCACACCCACGAGTGCGAGTATAGACGCAAATAGTGTGCGAGCGAGAAGTGAATAGATTCGCCGCCATTTCTGATCCCATTCTTTATCCGCACAGGCTGTAGGTTGTGAGTGACTATAGGTGATTCGTCTTCTCACGCTTCGAAGGTATGTCTCTGGTTATATTGATTCTGGTTTGATAGGTGTAGATACACACAAGCAGAAAATATCCATTATTACAACCAACAACGTGTAAAAAAAGCAACAACAATATACCATGTAAAGACTTCACTGTCAAAATGTATCTATGATTATCCAATGAGCGAAAAAATAACAGCTGATCCATGCATTATTGCCGGGTGGATATTCTATTTTTATGGAACATGGAATAGCCGATATTTTTTTGTCATATATCATCATCATCAGCCCATTTAAGTCCCCACTGCTGGGGCACGGGCCTCCCTCAGTCACGTGAGGGGTAATTGCCATACTCACCACGCTTGGCAGACGGGTTGGCGAGGGTTTTGATATAAATGCAGAGTTTTCCTTCTCTGGGTGATGATGATCATGCCAGCAGCTTTACCTTAGTCGCCTTTTACGACACCTCGGTAAGAGTGAGGGTGACCTATTCTACTCTGCCGGGGACCACACGGCTAATTAGGCACCTTAAATTTTTACAATACAGTTTTTTAACATGTTGTTATACGGTTACTTCAAATCAATCTGAACAACGTGTGTTCTAAGACTTTAGGAAAGTCAAAAAATTATTCGACTTATACTAATAATAATAATATATATAATAATAATTCTCACAACATCTCATACGTTGACCTGATTCCGTACTAAGTAGCTTAAGCACTTGTGTTACAGATATCAGACAACAGAGGAACACAAATATATACTTAAGTACATATATTACACCCAGACACCGAACAAACACAAGTGTTCATCGCACGAATGTTTGTCCAGGGTGGGGATCGAACCCACGACCTTTGGCGCAAGAGGCAAGGTCACTACCAATTGCGCCATCCGGTCAGTCTAATGACTAAGTCACGTGACCGTTATTGTATAAAAGTAAAGTATCAGCCTATAAATTATCCCAGTGCAGGGCAAAGGCCTCCATCATAGAAATCAAGTTATCACTACCTAGTCACTACTATAATGGGATTAGGCTTAGGTAATCATCACGCTTGCCAAATGTGGATTGGTGATCAATGAACACAATCCCGAGCTATGTTCGAAAAATTCGAAACATACTTTTCGCTCGACCCGGGAATCGAACCCAGGACCTCGAGATCACGAACCAATAGACCAACAGGGCGTCTTTGTATGGAAAGAAGAGTAATTTATATTTCCAAAAGTTGTAGACCAAACTAATTGACACTTTCACGTATAATTTACCAAACAACAGCGGAAATATGACAGTTTGTAGGAACCCATCATGTGGCTGTCTGTACACTGAGCTTGCCGGTGCACGACCCCGGCCGATAGTCAGACAGGAATAACGTTTAAATCTCAGCAGCTCAGCATACAAGGGACGATTATCGTATCAATTACACACGGTTTAATGCCGAAGCCGATCAAACAACATGTGGTTTCTGTCAAGGGAACGAAATAGGGGAGGTTTTGATGGTAGCCAGAAATCTTTTTTATGGATATCAAAATTCAAATAAGTAAATGACGCTTTTATAAAAATATAAGGATATTTAAGCTTTATTTCTTCTTTAAGCTTTATTTATAGTCATGAATATTGTAATTTAAAATTATTACAATCATAAAATATGGTAATTTTGACGGACGTTTTTCTCTACAAAAACTGCAGGGTTATTGAACTTGGCGCCATCTACCGCCGAGTAGAAAATACATTATGAACTAACCAAGCATGCTTTCAAGATGTGCTAGATTTCTTCTCCTGCCATCTTTTGTCGTGTAGCAAAATCATTTGACAACGGCTTTTAACGCCATCTATCTAAGGTTAAAAAAACTATTATTTTCATATTTTTTTAACAGATGGCGCTTTCACTGATAAACTAAAACGCAGCAAAAAGTTTTGATCCTAGAAATCTTTTTAAGTTTTTGATCTATACGAGAACTTTATTTGAGAACCTTTGAAAGACCTAAATTTTACTTTACTCACATTTTTATGTAAGTACTTAATGATTAGAAGTGTCTAGCTAGAATAAAACATATCTCCTCGGGTAGATAGGTTGATCAGCTCCAACAGATAAAAACGTTTGAGTATTCAAATGATTAAATCCAATAATACCACTGTCACTTTTCCCCACTTCTCTATTGTTTTGATGTTTGAAAGGGGGGTTTAAAGGCTGGCAGCGAATTTGTGATTCCACTGGTGTCGCGGGTGTCTATAGGCGGTGGAAATCGCTTACCATCAGGCGATCAGTCTGCACGATCTGCCACCTATCACATAAAAAAAAAGAAAAATAGGGTGGCGACGGCAAACTCAACATTACCTATAGGTAGTCCATTCAGAATGTGAATGTGAATAGGACAGTTCTATTTTGACATTAAGGCGACGTGTAGCCCTAACTAGCGACACCATTAGTTTTTAATTGTTAGCTACTAAACCGGGTCTATTTTAAACAATTTCGGGGTTACAACCTCTCGGCAAACACTTATACTATTTATTAATTAACCATACACAAATGTTGGGTCCGCTTTTGGACGCGAAAAATTTATTACCGCCAAAAGCGGCCTACTTTTTGCGTGAATCAATTTTTCGTGTACAAATGTTGGGTCCGCATTTGTGCATGGTTATTTACTTAATAAATAGTATAAGTGTTTTGCCGAGAGGTTGTAACCCCGAAATTGTTTAAAATAGATCCGTTTTAGTAGCTGCTCTAACAATTAAAATCGATTGGCGTCGCTAGTGTGCCCTACCCGTCACTTTAATATTTTTATTTGTAAAATGATGGATGCATGATACGAAACGTTTGAACTGTCCTATTTACCTTCAGATACTGAATGGACTATACAACCTGTGCGGATAAAGAATGGGATCAGAAATGGCGGCGCATCTATTCACTTCTCGCTCGCACACCCACGAGTGCGAGTATAGACGCAAATAGTGTGCGAGCGAGAAGTGAATAGATTCGCCGCCATTTCTGATCCCATTCTTTATCCGCACAGGCTGTAGGTTGTGAGTGACTATAGGTGATTCGTCTTCTCACGCTTCGAAGGTATGTCTCTGGTTATATTGATTCTGGTTTGATAGGTGTAGATACACACAAGCAGAAAATATCCATTATTACCACCAACAACGTGTAAAAAAAGCAACAACAATATACCATGTAAAGACTTCACTGTCAAAATGTATGATTATCCAATGAGCGAAAAATAACAGCTGATCCATGCATTATTGCCGGGTGGATATTCTATTTTTATGGAACATGGAATAGCCGATATTTTTTTGTCATATATCATCATCATCAGCCCATTTAAGTCCCCACTGCTGGGGCACGGGCCTCCCTCAGTCACGTGAGGGGTAATTGCCATACTCACCACGCTTGGCAGACGGGTTGGCGAGGGTTTTGATATAAATGCAGAGTTTTCCTTCTCTGGGTGATGATGATCATGCCAGCAGCTTTACCTTAGTCGCCTTTTACGACACCTCGGTAAGAGTGAGGGTGGTCCTATTCTAATCTGCCGGGCACCACACGGCTAAATGTGTCATATATAGTACCTAGTTATTATTGCTTTTTTACACGCTATATACAACGTATAAAAAATGAGCAATAAAACTTAAACGTGTGAACATATACATTGTAAAGACTTCACTGCCAAAATATGTGCATAATCTGAGCAAAAAAAAAATCAAGCTGTTCCATAATAATTACAATATCCGCGCGTCAATAATGAATGTTTTTTTGCTTATATTGTGGCAGTGAACTCTTTCACACCCTTAAGGTGACGGGTAGGGCACGCTAGCGACGCCTATCGATTTTAATTTTTAGTTACTAAACCGGATCTATTTTAAACAATATCGGGGTTACAATCGCTCGGCAAACACTTATACTATTTATTAAATAACCATGCACAAATGTTAGGTCCCTTTTTGTACGCGAAAAATTGATTCATGCCAAAAGCGGCCCCTTTTGGCGGTAATCCAAAATTCGAGTGTAAAAGCGCTTCAGGCCCCGCCTAAAAGACCCCGGATTGTATGAAGGAGGAAATATATGAGCTGGGATGGCATCATGTCTTGATGGCTCGGGGTAGGAACGAGGAGCCAAACCTCTTGGTGCGCGCCGCCATTGTCTGGGTGGTATGCGGATGACAAAGCTGTCCAGCAGATGTTGTTCGGAAGTGGAAGGAGGATGGGATAAGTTGATAATAATACTATAAATGACTAACAATGCAAATGCGTGCAGCCGTGTGGTCCCCGGCAGAGTAGAATAGGCCACCCTCACTCTTACCGAGGTGTCGTAAAAGGCGACTAAGGTAAAGCTGCTGGCATGATCATCAGCACACAGAGAAAGAAAACTCTGCACTTATATCAAAACCCTCGCCAACCCGTCTGCCAAGCGTGGTGATTATGGCAATTACCCCTCTTGTGATGGAGGAAGGCCCGTGCCCCAGCAGTGGGGACTTAATTGGGCTGATGATGAATGCAAATGCGACTATATAGTCACTCAACGCAAATAAGGCCACCAAACCAACATCAAAGTTAGAGTAGCAAATGCTTCCCGAAAGCCAATCCAATTGACCGCAACCCTTTATCGGCGATAGCGTCGCGGTCGGCAATATCCCCTGAGTGTATAGGTTTATGTAGAGTCGGTTTAATATCGGCGCGCCGCAAATACCCCACTTATGAGCACTTGCAGCGACCACTTATGTACGATGTAGAGATTACAAGTGGTAGAGCAGACGTTGAACATTTACAATGTAAAAAAAAAACGTTACCTGGAAGAGAGCAGAAGTGATAATAGGCAAGTTGCCTCATATCACCATTTACAAAAATAACTTTTAATTCTAGTATTATTCCGTACAAGGGTCCGAAATGAATAAACTTCAATAAATATACTTATGCATAAATAAGGGATTGCTGTAAAAATTCAACGTGGTCCACGTTTAGTGCCAGTGTGGTCCCCGGCAGAGTAGAATAGGCCACCCTCACTCTTACCGAGGTGTCGTAAAAGGCGACTAAGGTAAAGCTGCTGGCATGATCATCAGCACACAGAGAAGAAAAAACTCTGCACTTATATCAAAACCCTCGCCAACCGTCTGCCAAGCGTGGTGATTATGGCAATTACCCCTCTTGTGATGGAGGAAGGCCCGTGCCCAGCAGTGGGGACTTAATTGGGCTGATGATGAATGAAATGCGACTATATAGTCACTCAACGCAATAAGGCCACCAAACCAACATCAAAGTTAGAGTAGCAAATGCTTCCCGAAAGCCAATCCAATTGACCGCAACCCTTTATCGGCGATAGCGTCGCGGTCGGCAATATCCCTGAGTGTATAGGTTATGTAGAGTCGGTTTAATATCGGCGCGCCGCAAATACCCCACTTATGAGCACTTGCAGCGACCACTTATGTACGATGTAGAGATTACAAGTGGTAGAGCATAGAGCAAGCGTGGAACATTACAATGTAAAAAAAAAACGTTACCTGGAAGAGAGCAGAAGTGATAATAGGCAAGTTGCCTCATATCACCATTTACAAAAATAACTTTTAATTCTAGTATTGATTCCGTTCAAGGGTCCGGAAATGAATAAACTTCAATAAATATACTTATGCATAAATAAGGGAGTAGCTGTTAAAATTCAGTGGTCACGTGTATATTTTTACTTTTTTTTGTCTTGATTGAAAACACCGTCCGCCATTGTCCGCAGATGGGACAACATTTCATATTTTTAACATGTCCATATTGTTTTTTTATATGAAAGTAGACATAAAAGAAACCGGACCCATATTTTTCTTTTTTCAAAATTTGTCCATTTTCATGCATAAAATAATTATGAAATTATTTTATCTAAATAGACGTAAGCGCCAAATGACGTCATCGGACGCTGAATTAGCGATATTCCTTTGCTTATCATTGTTTTAATAAAAAAAAGGTACTACTGTCAAAGGTAAATAATACTAGTGTCAACATTGTCAACGTCATTCATACATTCAACGTTGACAAGTTGTCTTTTTTTTTGACAGTTACATGTCATGGGTTTGGCATTACGTAAATTTAAAACTATAATGTGCTAAGCAAAGAAATATTTTACATTCTGCCGTCCGATGACGTCATCTTACGTTTTTTAGTTTTTAATTTTTTTCTCAGTAAATAAGCAATATAAAAAATGAATAAATATATATTCGAGCAGCCGAAAAGTAAACAAAGAATTGTTATTTTTTGTTTCAGAGCTTAGCAATTTTGAAATGTTGTCCATTGTCACCATTATTGTAAACAACAAAACGTCAAACGTAATATTATAATCATAATGAATCGTTCTATCAAATAATAAAAATTTGTGGAAACTAGCCTATTCCGCCTTCGTTGTATGTATCCTGTAATATCTAGTTTTTAAGTTTTCATACTTTATTTTGAATGCATTAAAAGTATATTCAGTCAATGTATTTAATTTAATTATTTATTTATTTTATGAGTACAAATACAACAATTAAGTAAGTAGGTCGGTATTGGCGAAACATACCTAGATAGTTGATAATAGGCAACACATAGGTGTCAATGATTGTTCTGTGGGCAGTCAAAATTACGAAGTATATTTTGGCATCATTGTATGTAGGTATAAATTATAGGTATTTTCTTACTTTTCATATTTAACGTGACGCTTCGACGAAACTAGCGCCGCCAATAGATGTATTAATTGTGTAAATCAAAATTGATTTAGTCCAAGTATTCAGTACTGAGATATCGCTGTCTGTCACCAGCTGTACCCATCTCAAGAACTGCGATAGCTATTAAATAGTTACAATTTTCTATTGCCGTTATAAAAACAATATAGATAAACAGAATAAATAAAACATTTGTGGTTAGACGGATATAACATTAATTTTAGGGAAATCTTGAAAATTATTAGATTTTCGTTTTGCATTATAATAACTATAAATAATTAAATTTATTGTGATTTATATTTTGTATTCACAAATAATAATAATGTCATATCACAAATAATAATTTAAGTACAATATTACTCATAATAAATTTCGTGTTAATCCCATTCTCAATTAATTATAAATAATTTTAAATATTAGCTTTTGAACTAGGTAAACGTCGATCATATATTGTTTTAATCCTTGTTTTTTTAACAAATATTTCATAACATACATACATTGACTCCGAAAGAGGTAGCTCAAGCAGCTGCGTTACGGATATCAGAATCAACAGTGGAAACAACATATATGTACATATAATACTTTTCTTTTGTAAATAGTAAATACATACTTATAATACATAGAAAACACCCACACCAATAAAAACAGACATGTTCATGCACACAAATGTTTGTACCGTGCGGTCTGTTCTGTCCATTGGTGTGTCTATGGAGTGACCACTTGATGGCATCAGATATCCACTCCAGGCGATGTGTGTACATCATCTAAATGAAATATAAACCCGGCATGAAATCTTCCTCTTTATAACAAACGCAATCTTTATTTAATGAAAACGTATTTAGGGCTTTGTATAAAATACTTGTACTCGTAAAAGCTCTTTTAATTTCTGTTTGAATACGTCTTAAAGTTATTAGAACCATTTATATCTAGATGCTTGATAGTGCCTAGTACCTGCCTTGGTGGCGCAGTGGTTAGTAGGTTGCAATTTAAAGCAACGATTGCGCAAGAGGTCACGGGTTCGAACCCCGTTTGGGGCCAAAAATTTGTACCTAAGTTTTCGGTAAAAAACGTTCTTAGTATTAGGGTATTAGCTCGAAGTCTGGATGGTGGCGGTCTTGTACCCCCGTGCCTCGGAAAGCACGTTAAGCCGTAATCACAAAAAATATTAATTACATCACATTAGGTACCCGGAGAGGGCTCCGGATAATGTAATGCATCCGCATCACCAGTGGAGTCACAAGTGCGCTGCCTACCTTTTACTCGCGTAGCAAAACAGTAGAGCAGGCTTCACGCCGGTTTTATGAGAGGCCGTGTTTAACTATGGTCGAGCCGGCCCATTCATGCCGAAGCGTGGTCCTCTCACTGTTAGATATCATTATCACATCACTCACTAGTAGGTATAGGTATCTACCTACCTAGATAGATAGATATTCTTCATTGCACAGAAACAAAATATAAGTTTGGTACAACACCAACGAACAGTACAATGTGGCGGTCTTATCGCTTGTAGCGGTTTCTTCCAGACAACCTTTGGGTAAAGGAAAGAAACCAAGCATTCATAATGGGGGAAGGCAGTGCAAAGCAGTTTAATAAGTGAAATATAGTTAAATAATGAAGGAATGATATAGGTAAATATTACAATTATCTTGTTCAATGGTCATCTATGTTTAAAGGGAAGTAACTGTAACTCGCGCCAAAGACTCGTGGCAGTCGGTGTTATATTTCATTCATAATTAGGTAATTTATGAATTAAGTAGGTAGGTACTCTACCGTCTTTAGTATGACAAATTTTAAAAATGTTTCACCAGTAAAAAGCTGCGCTATTTTAAACCTGAGTTGCATTGATTAGATGATCTAGCGTTTTACTGCGAAAGAAAGAGAAAAGAGTTTTTACCTAAATAAATGAGATGAACAGTAAAATATTCTAAAAATCTTAAATTACTTTTTAACATCTGTTTGTTATCTGTGAGGCCGTGGTATCAGTCCTGTCGTGCCAGCCCATTCATACCGTAGCGTGGCTCTGCCACGGAGGAACTCCTTCCTATTCGCTCAATAATAAAAATGCTAACAAAAAAGTATTTTACCAGTTCAATTCTAACGCGCTTGAACTGGCCGCCAAGAAACGATTACAACAACCAAAGAGTTCGCACTAATTTCCCAAGCCAGAAAATATTAAAAGAAAATTCACGTTGACACTTCTCAGCCACTCCTTTTATTGGTCAACCGCAACCGCCTCGCGCACCTGATTGGCTGATTTAAATGGGGTACTAATGGAGGAAGAGGACGGGGCGGCTAGAGTCGAGCGTAGGTCGTAGGCGAGAGAAGGATAGATAGACACTTCTCGGGTGCTTACAGATAAAGCAAAGCGTTAACGGTGGGCGCCTAAGGAAGTTGGTCGCTGCTACGCGGTGCATTGAAAGTGAAGGAATGACGTGAATTGGTATTTTGAGACTAAAAAAATCATAGGGTGGTGGTTAGTAAATAACTGATTTGTAGTTTATTATATTTTGAGTAATAGAAGTAGTATTTAGATAGCTTCATAAGTATTTCATTCATATTTATGTAGGTAGATAATGTACTAAATAAAAGTAATTAATCAAAGTCAAATGGTCAAAGTTACCTATTGGGGATAACCCTCTAGGGTTAATTGTCATCATCAATAATTTTCAGGACTTAATCTGATGCATTGTTTGATGTTTTATTATTTTAGATTTTTTATAATTATCCTTCCTGTCTCTTGCCTAGAACGAATCCTCAAGAAAGGATGAGAAATTGAATATTTTAGTACTTTGATTTACTGTCAAGATTTTTGGATAATATTACCTACTTACTTAATGTGATTAAGTCAGTACACATGACTACGTGAAATCAAATGTTTCGTTTATAAAAGAGTTGTTTTGATATTTATTGCTTCTTACAAAACTAATTAAATTTTGTTACGTAAAAAGTAAACTAAACTATAAAATATTACTTAGGTATTATAACTCTAATTAGAGTGAAGTGTAAATATAAAAGATTCTGACTCAATTGAGTACCTATCACCACGTTTTACATAAATTATCAACTTACCTACAATAATAACATCTGTACCTAGTTGCACATTTTTTTTTCTATATCTACAGAAATAGTTTTCAAAATTCATATCACTTTATAAGATGAGAAGAAATAATTGATTTCATTTTTGATATCGACCAAAACAGACAAAATATTATTAAACTACACAAATGCCAATCCTCCGCGGCGTGACAAGCCGCATCGTGACCTAAGCGATCAAATCGCATTCACGTAAACATCTTCAAGAAAAACTGAACGATCCCCACTACTTACGCTACTCCGCGTGCTTTTTTAAAAAACGACACTCTCTAAATACTCCCATCTCTTTTCCACCAATAGACAAAGAGTGGAAACTTTTCACAGCTGTCTCTGTCTAAGGCTTAGGGCTCATCAGGCGGGCGGCAATCCATCACGCAAGTTTATTCGTTTGAGGAACGCTTTTGTGGTAAGGCGTGCGGTGAAGTGTCTTATGTGAAATTGAAAATGGATTCGAAATTGAAGAATTTTAAAGACTCGCTCTCGTTGCAAGAGTGTGAGAAGACGAGTTTGACGACGCCATTTTCGATCAATGATATTTTGACCAAAGAGAATGAAGGGAAGTACTGTCACGAAAATTTTGGCGCGAAGAGTTTTTTGTCGAAGGCGTCGAGCTGTTATGCCAAGGAGGACTTTCCGAAGAAGGAGGTTTTGGAGAAAAGTCTGAAGTACTACGATGACTGCGGCGGCTATCGAGACTATGCAGATGATGGGGCTCTAGACATGTCCAGGAAGAACAGTTATGCGGTCACAGAACTATCAGGTATGTTTTTCAAAACTTTACTATACTTTTTTTTTTGATATGAGAGGTGGCAGACGAGCAGACGGATCAACTGATGGTAAGCAATTCCGCCGCTCATGGACACCCGCAACACCAGTGGAGTCACAAGGGCGCTGCCAACCTTTTCCCCTTCCCCCCCCCCCATTGGGCCTCCGGTAACCTCACTTAATTAACTTATTTCTAAACATAAATATTTTTTTCAAAGTACAAAAAAGTTAGAGACTTTTGCATACTATGTTACTATTTTATTGGTAGAGTAGGTACTTTTCTAAGAAAGAGTACCTATCAACTAAACCAAATGAAATCGATTTTACTCAGTACCTACCTACCTACCCACTACTCATCAAAGGTCGTTGACACTAACAATTGCCAGTTCTATTTCGAACCCTATTTAGCAGCACAATAGAAAAAAGAAACATTGTTTGAACGCAAACAATAGAAAATTATACTTATACAACTGGTAATAAGGCGTAAATGCCTTATCAATTTTTGAAAGTACCCGAAGCTATTGAGTTTGACAGCTTTAAGTAATAAGCTGTAATTAGTATGTTTTTCTTTATTCCATACCTACTTAAATACCTACCTAGAATTTAAGTTATTTTCTTCCCTATCATCTGAATTTGAAGTCTCTACCAGAAGCTATTTCTCTACTTTAAATAGTTCTATTCGTAACTTCTTTTCATAGTCAATTGATTTAAAATGAATATTTATTTAGCATTAGTTACTTATCTAAATGTTACAAAGAGACATTCTAACAACTCTATTGTTACAGATATAACATATAATTTAGGTATTTGCTCTGTTACATTACTGTTTATTTCGTTCCCGTTTGGAACAGTGGTACTGTACACTGCCTTTGGTCCAAGGGTTGCGGGTTCGATCCCCGCACAGTACAAACATTTGTGTGCATGAACATGTCTGTTTGTATTGGTCTGGGTGTTTCCTATGTATTATAAGTATGTATTTACGAAAGAAAAGTATTATATGTTATATATTTGTAATCCCACTGTTGATTCTGATATCCGTAACACAGGTGCTTGAAGATAGGTATATCTCGGAGTCAGATCAATGCATGCAACGTTGTGAAATATTTATTTATTTGTTATTACAGTATGAGCTAGTAAGCACTGACATCCTTCTGGTATTTTTTAAAATTTCTTTGAGTTTTGATATGTACATTTTGTATGGGTAGACAATGCCATTTTTGAGCGAATTTTTTAAAATATTTTTAGACAAATGATGTTGCAAATAAATAAATAAATATTTAACAACATCACTTAGGTACATTGATCTGACTCCGAGATAGGTAGCTCAAACAGCTGTGTTACGGATATCAGAATCAATAGTGGGATTACAAATATATCCCATCATCATCATCATTGTGTGGTTCCCAGTTGCGTCCAAAGCTACCGCTTCGGAGCCTGGGGTACGCTTTGACCCATGAATGGAATCAGGAAGTCTGATAATAGCAATGAAAGTGACTGTTTCATGACCTTCACAACCCTTTAACAGGGGAACCAGACCAACTGAATCATGGTTACAAGTTTCAGAAACTATCCGAAACGTGCAGGATTCCCTACGATATTTTCCCTCACTGCCGAGCTAATGGTAGAAATCTGACTCCCTGAACTATTTATGATCTATTAGTCCTAGGGGCGTCTTCATTGCATAAGCCGCAGCCGATGGGGTTCCGTGGAATGAGTCCCTCTATAATTTCGCAACAATAGCGGTGTAATGGAGCGTCTACACTGGCAAATCACGCCCTTAGGGCGCTTTTAGTCGACTAGACACTGGATTACTCTAAAGTTCCCATAGTTCTCTCAATTTAAGAATCCTGTAGGGTGCCCAAATAAGCTCGTATTAGTGCTTAAAGGTGATTTAAAAAAAAGGACCAAATCGAGTATTTGTAATGGACAATACGAGTACGACCAAAAATCATTTTCCGAAATGAAAAACACTATTTCTAGATTAGACTCATAGAAATTTTAGAAAAAATATTATAAGAATTTTTACATACATATTTATGGAGAAAAAAATAAAATGTCAAAATTCTCCTGTGTGAAATTATTCATTATCTGCATCGTTATTTTTTCACAGTAAAATTATGAGAAAATTTTAATTTGATTTTATTTTAGACAATGTCGAAGGCGCGATAATACCCCACTGATCGTCATGTCAGCTAACTCTGAAAAGCAAGCATAATAATATGATCATTTACAGGATCATTTACACAATTTGCTACTACTTAGGCAGACTTCGATCGCCCTGTTGGTCTAGTGGTTTAAGTACCAGGCCATGATCTCGGGGTCCTGGGTTCGTGTCCCGATTCGAGCAAAGGTATGTTTCGAATTTTTCGAACATAGCTCGGGATTGTGATCTCCAATCCGCATTGGACAAGTGTGGTGATTACGCCTAATCCCATCCTTTATAATGAATGATGATGATAGAAATCAAGTCATCTTATACTTTTGACGACCCGTTTGTAACAGGTAGGTACTGTACGCTGCCTTTGGTCCAAGGGTTGCGGGTTCGATCCCCGCACAGTACAAACATTTGTGTGCATGAACATGTCTGTTTGTATTGGTCTGGGTGTTTCCTATGTATTATAAGTATGTATTTACAAAAGAAAAGTATATTATATGTATATATTTGTAGTCCCACTGTTGATTCTGATATCCGTAACACAGGTGCTTGAGCTACCTATCTCGGAGTCAGATCAATGTATGTGATGTTGTGAAAAATTTATTTTATTTATTTATCTATACTTATTAGTGATGACTTGATTTCTATGATGGAGGCCTTTGGTCTGCAGAGGGACGGTATATAGGCTGATTCTTTTTTTACTACTACTTAGGGAGTTACTAATTTATGTAATAGGCGCCAACTTATCTAATAACTTAGCACAAATTAACTTCCTACAACCGGTATATTAATGCTAAGCAGATACTTACTAGCTTTGTACCTACGTCTATTTGTATTCTTATATTTACGCACATTTAATATTACCTACGTCACACCTTACAATATTGATGACGTCGAATTTTAAACTCATAAATCGACTACTTCTGTTTATGTCGTTATAACTTCGACGTCACTACTTTAATATTAGTGACGTTTAGAGATCAAAGTAATTAATTAACTTTGCACGAAAGAAAAGTTAATTAGGCTTATGTTTTATTAGATATGGCGCTAGCTTCGTGGATAATAATGCTTTGCTTTAGATACGAGAGGTGATACATTCGAAAGGGTGCATTGCATTGACCGTGGATATTAACGCTTTGGCATGAATGGGCCTTATTTTTGAGTTTCCGATATTTCGGCGCTGTTGCAAGCGCCTTGGTCAGGAGTAACTGAAGTTTTTGATATTCGGTCTACCCTCCTTCGCAGTCTTTTGCTACGCGTACCTGCGGTACCACTTTTTTCGAACTTCCGTTAATCCGTGACCATGGCGCTTGCAACAGCGCAGAAAACTCAATAATAAGATACATGATAGAAACTTGAAAATAACTATTCTAATGTTAGTGACCATGAAAGTTTAAAACAACCAGAGTATACTTTTGTTACCTACCTATTACCTTACTCTATGTCCTACAATTCTCTTTCATATTTTTTTAACCACAGCTTATAAATAGATCGGCAACTTGGTTTCCATCCGAACCGCGTTCCAAATTCGAATTACTGTCTCCATAATTACGCGGCAACAATAGTGGTGTAATAGTGCGTTGTTGGTGTACGGCGGTTGACGGTGCGAGCCCGCGACGTCGCCACTTAGCGTCGCGCTTGCGACACCCTCATTACGATAAGTGATGACGCTTAAAAGCACTATTCAGCCATTCAATTTAGTAATTACTAGGTTCGGAGCCTCGTGTCAGCGAGTTCTAAAAGGAACGTTTTATGTAAATTTCTTTGATTAGCTCAGTTTTTGATTGCGCCCTTTAGACGTTTTTGTGGATGCCGGGCGACTTTTTCTTTTGATTAGTCGTGACTTTGAGCAATTATTGAGCATCCTTTTAGTGTTGTGCCCAAGGTGCTTATTTTTTTCTTTCAAAAATTTTTTTTCCTAGATAGATAGATAGATACTCTTTATTGCACAACATACAAAACTTAAAAGCTAGGTATACAGAGATACAATGTACAATTTAGGCGGTCTTATCGCTGGGAGCGATCTCTACCAGACAACCTTCAGGTAAAGGACATTAGATAGAAGAGGGGAGGGTGGTGCAATCCTTTTGAGTTTGTTTTCCTAGCTTTGTTCTTTAATTACAAGTATCTAGTTGATGTAATTTAGCATCCCTTGACGATCTCACCACAGAATACTAATAATATATATCTAGTCATAATACTCTTACCAAATAAATTTTAAAACCAGAGCTAAATACGATGAAATTAAACTTATTGTAATAAATGGTTAGGTACTTACAGATAACGTGTTGTTATTACAACCGTCGCGTCCCAGTTTGTCCATAATTATTTGTATAGGTAATGCTACACAAAATCCTACTCGTAAGTATGTAAAGAAAATAATAGGTAAGTAAAGAAGTTGCAATAAATATAATTAAAACATTCCTTAGATCCTGCCAAACAATAAGCAACCGAATAATATCACGTTAATGGATATCAAATTAAATGCTATCCTTTAACAAAGAAACCACCGTAACGACAGTTTGATTGCAATCGTTTCAGTCCCTGAATGGCTACCTCCGAACCGCTTTTCTCCGCCGTGACAAATGACGAAAAGTTTAACAATGGCGCCTAACGGCACGCAAAAATACTGTTAGAGCTCCGGGAAATATTAATTACGCGCACAAGCTTGCCGTTCCAAATATCAATCTGATAAGGGATGATGGTGGATCATTTGTTTGTATCTAATAATTTGATGATATCATTTTATTGACGCCAATGCATTGTGGTTATGGTAAATTACCTACAATAAATTACCTCCTTAGGCCGATAAGACCAATCTTTATCAGTGGATAAATCTATGAAATAGCGCTCTGTTATAACGAAAACAGCGCTATACCATAGATTTATCCAAATTAATTCGCTAATTACATAATAGTAATGAATCCTATTACATAATAGTAATGAGTAATGACACTAGGTAACCAGATTAAATTTAAGTATGTTATAACCTCAGATTTGTATTTATCAACGGATAATGATTGGTCGAATCGAGCCTAAATCGAGAAATGTATTTATATTTTTTGTATTACCTAACCAAAACTTGTAATGGTGATTTAATCTAATATGCGCCAACGCTATCTGGAAGTTGTCCCGAAGTGTGTCCCGCAAGTGTCGAAATCTGGCTCACCTCGATCTTTAATCACAGAATAAATGTAACAGTGTAGTTGCCTAAGCGACAATAACGATGTCCGGCATTACGAGTATATCACCAGCGCTTCTAGTCGAAGTCTAGCTTACACTGCACTTTAACCACAGAATAAATGACATTACATTGATTGTAGCGCAGCCTATATCGTACATCACACCAGCACTCCAAACTCCACCCATATCATCTGGATGGATTGTATTCTACCACAGTGCGTTTCTCACGCCACTTCTTTAAAACTGTGGAATCGGCTGCCAATCCGGCATCTTCAAGAAAAGAGCTTATTCCTCCCTTAAGAGCCAGCAACGCATCTGTGTTGCCTCATGTGTTGTAGAGTCCATGGGTGACGGTAATCACTTACCGTGAGGTGAGCCGTCTGATCATTTGTCCGCCATAATGTAATAAAAAAGAGCCTAAGCGCCAGTACCGGTGTCGGGCATTTGCACCCCTCCGCGTGTCTCTTCAGCGAAGTCTGTCCTACCCCGCACTATAACCACAGAATAAATGTATAATAGTTTAGCCTAAGCGACAATTTGCGTAATGGATCCATTGTGGAGTCACGTGTCGCTAATTGAATCGGTGTGAACGCTCTCTAATGAGTCCGTGATTCCGTTCATTCTGTGACGATAACTTTGCTGATTGCTTCGTAATTCCTTTCTCGATGCAGGTTACAATTACGTCTCGGTTAGACGTGTGTAACTCTTTACTGAAACGACTCAGTGATCCGACTCAACCAAATGATACATGGTTCCGAATCTCTAATGTTCACTCCGAATGTATCTTTCGCCTCAAGGATCTCGAGTCCGAGTGAACCAAATGAGCGGAATGATCCGATGAGCCAAATGATCCGAATGAAATGAATGATCCAAATGAGCCGAATAAGCCGAATAATCGGAATAATCTGATGAGACGGATGAGCTGAATAATCCGAGCGAGCCGAATGATCCGAATGAATCACGGATCTATCTGAGAGTCCCTGTTCCAAATGAAGCGTTTCAATGTTCCGCATCTCTGCACTGAACCAGATGCAAATGTTCCAATCTTCTGAAAGATACGCTATTTCCAGATCTATTCGTAATTCCTTTCTCTATGCAGGTTACAGTTACGTTTCGGTTACCTGAAATATCTATAGTACCTGTTTATGAAGAGGTCAATTCTGAGGCCACGACAACGCTTATAGGCAAATCGAAAAAGCGAAACACATGCGCTATGTAATCGACGCCCAGCTTAGTTTCATCTATTGATATAATTTGAAACTAATGTAACAAAACAAAGTGTGGGCGGGCCACTAGTATTTAATGAAGTTACTGTTACTATTAATAAACAATTAAACGCATTTTATTACATTTACATTATTTCCTTGCGTGATCGTATCAGAAATGATGAAATCCGCAGGAGAAATAAGGTCGGACATAGCCCAAAGGATTGCATGCCTCAATAATGGTTCTCGAGTGTGAAAAATCCGCTAGATAGAGTACTATAAGAGTGAGGTCCATATACAATGTGATTGGTTATTTTTAAACGTGATTTGTTAAAATGTCAATTTGACAAACTAAACAACCAATGCGGTTGATGTTGGACGTTAGTTCAACAGTACGCCATCTAGCGGATTTTTCACACGCGAAAACCATCATTGAGGCATGCAATCCTTTGGGCTATGTCTGTGACCTTATTTCTCCTGCGGATTTCATCATTCATCATATTTTTACCACGACCTTACAGAAAGCAGCACTGTGCTGTGTTTCGCTGCGTGAGTGCGGGTACAGGAGGCCCAATTCGGGGGAAAGGGGGTTTTAAAGGTTGGCAGTGCACTTGTGACTCCACTGGTTTCGCGGGTGTCCATGTGCGGCAGAAATAGCTTATCATCAGGTGATCCGTCTGCTCGTCTGCCACCTATCACATAAAAAAACTAGGTTTTGGGTAGGCTGTTTATGATCTTGTTTGAATTTGAAACACCAACTTATGGCAATTTGCTTTGTTCCAGATGACTACGACTCGCGCTCGTCCACCACCGGCTCCCCCGCGCGGCGGCTCAACTCCTCGCCCGGCTCCGACCTCGGCTACAAGCCCTTCCTGTTCGACCCCGTGCACAAGTCTCCACCACGCCTAACATCCCCCGCCTACCCCCTCACCGACTACGCCCAAAGCGCCCGCAAGAAACGCTCCCGCGCCGCCTTCTCCCACGCACAAGTGTACGAACTGGAACGACGCTTCTCCCAACAACGATACCTCTCCGGCCCCGAACGCGCAGACCTCGCCAACAACCTCAAACTCACAGAAACACAAGTCAAAATCTGGTTCCAAAACCGACGGTACAAAACCAAGAGAAAGCAACTCCAGATGCAAGAGAACGGCATGCTCGCCGCCGCCGCGGCCGCCGCCAACCACGCCAGGAAAGTCGCCGTCAAAGTGCTAGTTAACAACAACGGACAACCCATGTCCGACCTAAACATCAAACCATATCAAAACCCTATTTTAGGCAAAGGAATCAACCCAGCGTTGTTCGCGTCACCAAACTTATTAGAAGGCTCACCCATTTTGAAGCATTTCGCCGGCGTTTACGGAGTCGACTTTGCTAAAAATCCAGAGTATAAAACCTTGCTCCAAGAATCGTATAACCAAGCAGTATTACAGTCTTTATACGGACCTCATTTAGGTGTCAACTACCCTAATTTACCTCTCTCCTACATGTACTATCCTGGACATCCAGCGTTCGGTATGCCTTTGCCGTGCGACTTGGAGAGAAGTCAGAGCGAATCCAGGGAGAGCGAGAAAAATTACGGCGAAAATTCCCAGTGCAAAGAAAAGTCAGACGAAAAAAGAAAAAGTCCAATTGATTTGAACGAAAACAGCAATGAGAGTATGGCCAGTAACATAGAAGTGGAGAATTAAAAATAAAAAGACAAGAGACAAAGGATAAATTCATATTTCCATTATTTTTTTTGAATAAATAGAAGAAAGAAATAAGTTGCCAGACTTTCTTTTCGTAATGAAAAGATGAAAAGGACTGGTTTAAAATTAATTTGTGCAAATAGACCAAAGATCGAGTTAATTCTAACCAAAGAAATGAACTCAAACCAAAGATTTATCACCGATTAGTTAGTAGAATTGTTGCTGTTTAGATTTAATGTTGTAAATATGTTCAACTGGTTGAATGTTTAAGTAGTTGGTTGGTACTGCACGTTTGTAAATAGTAAGAAATAGTTTTTAATAAAAGTGCAATACGGTTTAATTTGTGTTTACTCCATCTAAATACCTACTTCGATTCCTCTCAAGACCATTAAAATCTTTTTAGTATCCTAAGAAAAATATTTCTCCCGATCAATATTTACACAGGGCATCCAAATATTTTTCATCATGCCACAGCTAAACATTTTCAAATCGTAGTAAAGTGCACCTAACGAAAGCGTTTGGGCAGATTTCTTACTGTGACTGTAAACAGGGAATACATAAGAAGAAGTCACGGTAATTCCGATCGGGATTTTATTGAAAATATTCCAGACTATTATTATTACCTAACTCCAATGATCCTAGGTAAGTAGGTGATATTTTAGATATTGTGGTATTTTCAAGATGATACTTTAACTAAGGGTCGATTTTTTTATCCGTAGTTCCATTTTGTTTAATTTACTATATAGTTAATTGTCTAACCAATAGTCAAAGTGACAGGGTCAAAATCACGTAATTGCTTGTAATATAACTATTGGTTAAGCTAACTATTGTTTAAAAAAACACATTTTGGCGATATTAGACCATTGGTAATTTTTTTAAACCATTACTTCAGTTTAACTACGGATCAAAAAATCGGCCCTAAGTGAAATTCAATGGTCTAAGTCAATGCTAAATATGAAGTTTTAATTTAATCCGAAAAAAATTTAAAACGAAAATTTTAAATTTAGACCACTAACTGCCGCACTCAGAATCGTTGATTAACTTAATTGGCTACTTAAGAAAAAATATTGACACTTATTTTGATACGCATAAATTCTATTTTAGCCACTTTTATTTGACTAAGCTCGAGATTTTACAAAATATAAATATTTTATCAAAATAAAGGTAAATATGTTCCAATAGCAAAAACTCTCAATTAAAAATATACGTCTAGCCGGTTTTATGGTCATTCAAAGATTCATGGGCAAGTCCATTTTAAAAGTATGAAATTATTAAAAAATAATTATACCATTGTATAACCTTTAATTTGCACCAACTATTATAATAGAACCATTGACATAAACGAAACATTTGATATAGCTACCATACAAAATTCAAATGAAATGCATACAAAATACTAATTTTGTATGGAGCGTTTTGGGTTTGCCCAAAATAATGTGATTTTAAAGTTGTGATGTCTCAGTTTAAACGGGAATCAAGTAATTCTCTTTCAACGATGTTTTTATCATTGAGAGGTCTTTTGTTTACAAAAATAAAATAAAAATAGTCAAATACCGTATTGCGGGTAATAGATCAACTCTGCCAGTATCATATGTTCTTGACCTGAGACTACTGAAACAGTAGAGCGTCCACAGTAGTCTACCATCATTCGGTCTAAAGCACTTGACTTCACTCTACTTTTGCCAATATTCTTCACCTCGTCTGCACAATGCGCGTTCACCCCTAACATCGACCCGAGGATTAAACTGACAGCATATACTTATAGCGCAGTGGTTTAGTGCGCCGGTTGAGGCACAAGGGTCGCGGGTTCGATTCCCGCAACACAATTGTTTGTCGATGAAACAGACATTTGTGTTGGCTCTGGGTGTTTGTGGTGCTTCGTTGTTCCAGGACACTGTCTCAATTTAATATTTATTTATAATTTAGTAGGTAATATTTACTTATTATTGAATCTTGTTAAACAAACGTTCCGACAAGTGAGTGAGTAAAATCATAAAATTATGAGAATCAGCTATATTGTATACCCTCATTTTTAATTATGCGAACTAAACTGACAGATGCAAACGTCAAGTCAAAAGTATTTTTTTTTTTTTATATATAATGGCTGCTACTGTGTCTCTCGACACATCTATAATTCTGCCAATGTCGAGTGATTAGAGAGACACGTAAGTCAAAAGTAACAAAAATGTATGGGAATGACACATTGACACCTGTCAGTTTAGTGCACGTAATTAAAAATCAGAGTTTAGTAGCCTATAACTACCTACCGTACCACAACATTCTCAAATTATCCCTTCTACCTTAGTTCTCTCTTTGCACTAGCCGAGTAAAAAGGCTGCTTCTAAATAGGCAAGCAGTTATGTAGTTTTAAAGTGAATAAATTTCAAAGATTGGAGTCGCGAAGTTCGTACTTAGCCAAGTGTGAGTGCCCGCTCTCCGCGTCTTAGAAAATTCTTGGTCCGGAAGACGAAGCTCGGCATTTTCATAATGCCCCGCGCCCGCGCCGTATTCATATGATAATTTTATTGCGGAACATTTTCTGAAGGGTGGAAAGAGCTTCTGAGAAACGAAAGAAAAGAACGTGCCATCTAATACTAGTGGCCATGGTTCGAATCCGAGCATGCACTGGATTTTTCAATCTATGTGCATATTTCTACCATTAGCTCAGCTGTGGAGGAAAACATTGTGAGGAAACCTGCACGTCTCAGATAGTTTCTCATTTTTTTATGTAATATCTGGCAGACGAGCAGATCGATCACCTGATGGTAAGCGATTGCCGCTACTCATGGACGCCCGCAACACCAGTGGAGTCACAAGTGCGCTGCCAACCGTTAATCCCCCCTTTCCCCCGGATTGGGCCTCCGGCACCCTAACTCACGCAGCAAAACGAAATCTCATAATTTCGGATGGATACCTACAATATTTGAAACAATGATTCTGAACGTGTAACCGTGAGCCAGTTGGTCTGATTCCCCTGTCTAGGGTTGCGAAGGTCAGACGGCAGTCGCTTCATTGTAATTACCAGACTTCCCGAATCCTGAATCATGCTCCAACCGTACCCTGGGCTCTTCAAAGTGACAGCTTTAGGACGCAACTAGGAATTACACGCTAAGTGAGGAAGGGGGAGATAGCTTCTGTGATTTGGAAGATGCAAAACTCGATCTTGAGTGATTAACGTGCAGACGGCGTCAGGTCAAGTTAGTCATATAGGAAATTGAATCGGCTAAAACACAGGGGCAAACCCGACAGAAGCTAACAAACAGACAGGCTAAAAACTATGGTAATCTAAACAGCTCCTCTAGATTTTTTTTTAATTATATGTTTTGGGTTATTACAGTTAAATACAACGTAATATAGTTTTTTATTTCGTCAAAAACTTACATTTTCGTCAGTCGTAGTCACCTCGAATGATAACAAATGTCTGCGTCAGGCGATCACTCTTTTGAATAGTAGAGTTATAAAGTGGATTCGGCGGGTAAGGCTAAAACAAAACCGCATGGGCTGATGCAATTCAAAGGTTTTAAATTAATGTGTAATGGTTTTTTAGTGTACAATTTTGGTGTTTTGGTTGTTTTGGTTTTTATTAATATATAAGTACGTAGATATGTGTATTGTCAGAACAAGTAGGTATACTAACCTAAATGTAGATACTTAGTTAATGAAGTAGGCACTAACGTTTTCCAGTACCTTAGTTGCAGATTCTGAGTGAAGAGCTCACCTATAAGTCTCTTACCATCAGAGAAAAGCCAAATGGGTCCCTACTGCGAATTAAAAAGAGCCCTCTCCACACTGTGCGAAGATTTCCCAGCAATTTACCGGTGATTCTCGGCATTCTTCACTTTCCCCGCGCACTTGAGGCCCGCAATCAGCCCCAGGCGACTCTCACGACTCGTTGCCAACTTCGCCTTCGCCTGACGAGTCTTTAGCTTGAAGAAAGTGTAATTTGGTCTATGGCCCTTGTACGGAATGTTACGTAAGAAATCAATTCAACGTAAG
Source organism: Marasmia exigua (assembly GCA_019059595.1). Taxonomy (NCBI): domain Eukaryota; kingdom Metazoa; phylum Arthropoda; class Insecta; order Lepidoptera; family Crambidae; genus Marasmia; species Marasmia exigua. Next base: position 12,395,793 of record CM032484.1, read on the forward strand.
AACTGTGTTGGTTTGTAAAAAACGTTGGCCTTCTTAGGGCCGATTCGACCAATTTCTTTTTATGCTTGCTACTGTGTTTCCCTCGGCGAACACTTATAATATAATACTGCCAATGTAGAGTGATTAAAGAGACACGTTTTTAATTGGAAATTGACCGCGACCATCCACCACTCGTTTAACTCAGTAAGTTCACTCACTCCAAAAAAGAGGCATCAAGACGTCCCACGTAGTCCCATTAGCGGGCAATTCTCAGGATTCATGCGCTTCCTCTCGCGTGAGTCAAGCGATTGGATTGAAGTCTGAACCGATTGTCCCGTAAACACTGCATTACCGCTCATCCTCTCTGCAGGATGACTAGGGATGCCCGGTTTATTTTTATCGACATGAGTTCATCTATTTACATACATATGTAGGTACCTACACTGATAGATGCCTATGTAGTTATCATATTAAGTAGATCTATTTTAGTGCTGGAGGAACTTTGTCTGTGTGTGCGACTTTGGACTACCTAATTGTATAATGTCAATTGTAATGATTGTCCTAAATTAAAATTATTTAAATTTTGGATTTTGCTTGATCACAGTGGGATCATAAATATTTTTTCCACTAATTTACGTTTAATACGTTTTTATGACCATCACTAACAGTCTCATGAAGGTAATCGCAACGAGACTGGACAGTCCGATCATCGCACACTGGAGGTGTATGCACGTCCGGTCCGCAAAAGGAATGTGGTTGGGATTGGAACCGGATTGTGTCAATAAAATATAATTATCTGTGTGTGTTCTATATTTTAATTTAAGCTTTTCTGTGTATATGGATGCTTTAATCTGAAATAAATATATTCATCCATTTCATTTATTTTCAACTCGCAGTGACCGCCTTGGGTGGGGGTCCACGGGTGAGACGGAGCAAGTCAAGTCGTAGACGTGTCTAACTCTTTACTGAAACGACTCAGTAATCCTACTTAGCCAAATGATACACTGTTCTGATTGTCTAATGCTCGCTCCGAATGTATCATTCGACTCAAATGGATGGATAAGTGACCCCTGTATGATCCCACTGTGATTATGACTTTTTTTTTATTTGATAGAAATGGGGTGAGCCCTGCGTCTCATAGCCACTGCGACCAGTAGATGATCTATTGTGGCAGCCCCGTAACCTATTACAGCACCTTATGTAGCTCCAGTTCCAGGATAAACCCGAGAATGGAGCTGATGGGGGAGCAACGCCTTAGACTGTTCTAGTCGAGGTAGCCTTTTCCAGAATTCAGTGCTTTGCTTATGCTCCCACTCTTTTAACTCGAACCTGACCATGCAGGCTGGAATGCCATTTATTGGTTCCGGTCCGAGTAGTGGGCTCTCTGCCCCGGCCTTTGCTAGCACGTCAGCGACTTCGTTGCCTCTGATATTGCAGTGTCCCGGTTTATGACTTACTTGTCTTAGTATCCTTTGTCCCCGAGATGAGGCAGAGGGCGTCCACAGTGGTCTTCACGAAATTTCTTGGGATCATGAGAGTGGGAGCGTAATGGAATGAAATTTATCGATATAATTTGAACCCCTTCACTGCTTATGCGCCTGCATTAGCGCGCGCGGCTCGTGTTACCGCACGTGCGCGCGCAGGAAATGTCCTCAGGTAAACACGACGCTCGTTAGACGTTAAACGCTGCCAATTAGGAAATGGATGGATTGTTTAAGTAGATGACTTCTTTATTTAGGCATCTAATAATATAGAGCAATATAGTTTTGCCTATATTATAGGTATAATTATGTTTTTTTTTTTCTGCCAGTTTTTGCTCTATCAGCTCCAGCTCACTGCCATTTCCTGCTGACGACCCGATTGGAACAGTGGTAGTGCACGCTGCCTCTGATACAAGGGTTGCGGGTTCGATCCCCGCACAGTACAAACATTTGTGTGCATGAACATGTTTGTTTGTATTGGTCTGGGTGTTTGCTATGTATTATAAGTATGTATTTACAAAAGAAAAGTATTATATGTATATATTTGTAATCCCACATGTTGATTCTGATATCCGTAACACAGGTGCTTGAGCTACCTAACTCGGAGTCAGATCAATGTATGTGATGTTGTGAAATATTTATTTATTTATTATTTATTATTTCCGCATGCCAATTCGTACGGCTAAATTAATTTGTTTCCTCATCACGAAAAATCCTAACATAACAAAAAATAAATCTTTTTTTCGGCCCGTGTTCTTTATACCCGAAACGTGCAGCTTTCTTTACGATATTTTCTCTCGCCTCCTAGCTAAATGGTAGAAATACGCACATAAATTAGATGACGACCCATTTAGCGCAGTGGTTTAAGCGCCGGTTGAGACGCGGCCGGGTACGATGGCCGCACCGACACCAATGTCTGTTAATAAAACTATTGGTGTAGGGTCTGGGTGTTTGTGGTACCATCGCTGTTCCTAGTTTCCATAGTTCAAAGGAAATACTTTAGTTTTGGAACAGGACAATGAATGTGATATTGTCTTAATTTATTTAAAAAACCGTGAGAGAGCCACGCTTCGGCATGAATGGGACAGCTCGACCGGAGCGATCGGCCTCACAGAAAACCAGCGTAAAGCAGCACTGTGCTGTGTTTCGCTGCGTGAGTGAGGGTACCGGAGGCCAAATCCGGGGAAAAGGGGGGGTTTAAAGGTGGGCAGTACACTAGTGACTCCACTGGTATCGCGGGTGTCCATGGGCGGTGGCGATCATTTTCCATCAGGTGATCCGTCTACTCGTCTGTAGACGGATAACCTATCACATAAATAAAAATTTGTTTGAAACGTCCAGAGGTGGATTCGGATTAGCCTATCAACCTCTAAGCCACCATCACTTGTTAATATTTATAACTTTGTTTGAAACAGTGGTAGTGAACGCTGCCTTTGGTCCAAGGGTTGCGGGTTCGATCCCCGTACAGTAAAAACATTTGTGTACATGAACATGTCTGTTTGTATTGGTCTGGGTGTTTTCTATGTATTATAAGTATGTATTTACAAAAGAAAAGTACTATATGTATATATTTGTAATCCCACTGTTGATTCTGATATCCGTAACACAGGTGCTTGAGCAACCTATCTCGGAGTCAGATCAATGTATGTGATGTTGTGAAAAATTTATTTATTTATTTATACTATGCTATTGCCCAGTTAAACGCACAAAAGGTCACTCCAACCATAAACTCACGGCCCGAGTGTTAGTCATTCCCAGCGAGTGCATTGTTTACGCGGCACATGGCTTCGCTCACTTGAGGTTCTCATCAGCGCCCATCGCGATAAAACTGCATGGGAATTAAACATTTTATTGCAACGACTCGCAAACAGAACATCTGAAAGAATTAAAGTCTTTATAGATCATTAACACTACCCACACATACTTGATTTATAAAAAAACCTATTTGCAAATGATGATTGATTCCCAAATGAAAAGTAATTTCGCCGATTTTCGAGAGTAATTCGGTGACTCACCTTATTCGGTGATAGGAACTTTCGAAGCGTCTCCCACTTTGTAGGTACAGATTCACTCGTTTTAAATTAAACTTTATACTAACGCGATAAAGCTTCTTTACGTATGCAAAAAATGTTGCCGATTCTGCGACGGAGATAGCAACAATCATTCCTGGGTTTCCTTTACAAAATTTCATTTTATCACCGAATTATGGCCGTGTGGTCCCCGGCAGAGTAGAATAGGCCACCCTCACTCTTACCGAGGTGTCGTAAAAGGCGACTAAGGTAAAGCTGCTGGCATGATCATCAGCACCCAGAGAAGGAAAACTCTGCATTTATACCAAAACCCTCGCCAACCCGTCTGCCAAGCGTGGTGAGTATGGCAATTACCCCTCATGTGATTGAGGGAGGTCCGTGCCCCAGCAGTGGGGACTTAAATGGGCTGATGATGATGATGCGAGTTTACCATACTATGCAAAGTCGACAATTTTGCGAAATCAAGTTAAATATACTAAGATTTTTTTTATGTGAGAGATGGCAGACAAGGCAACGGATCAATAGTTGATATTTTTATAGCAATCTTGTGCAATTTATTCTTAAGTAAATAACACACTTGGTAGAAAATTCACCCGGATTGTGGAAGGTGTGGGTTCGAGTCCCGTCTGAACACCGGATGAAAATTTTAAGTGTGTTATATACTTGAGCAGACGGATCGCCTGATGGTAAGCGATTGCCGCCGCCCATGGTCACCCGTGACAAGTGCGCTGCCAACGTTTAAATCCAGTTTTCTCCAGGATTGGGCTTCCGGTACCCTCACTCACGCAGTTCACACCTATACTTTACAGATAAACCTACTCTTTATTAAAGCTAAGGGTGGGTTTCAAATTGGCGCGATTGACGATTCAGCGCGAATCGGCCACAGAGAAGTAGCCCTCGCGCTTTGCGAGTGAGTTAAGGTACCGGAGGACCAATCCGGAGAAAAGAAAGGGGCTTTACAGGTTGGGAACACACTTGTAACTACACTAATATTGCGGATGTCCATTGGCTGCGGCAATCGCTGACTATTAGGAGATCCGTTTACTCTTGTGCCTATCACATATCACATTAGAAAAGGCCACCATTGAATGAATAATTTCTGTATATTTATTTATTTTATTTGTTACACACCATACAGTTACAACAATATTAAAATTAGGTTACATACCTAGCTGTGCTTTCATGGCAGTGGGTAAATTCAAAAGTATGGGTAAACAGCATGCCAATCATTCAAGCTCCATTATCTAAACTAAAATATAATAATATCAAGAAGATATAAAATTACTCAATGAAGATTATTGAAAGCAAAAGAAAGGAATGAAGGTTTGCTCGTCTGCCACCTATGTCATTAAAAAAAAAGGAATAAATGCATTACAATTAATTAATATAACATCCACCCAATCTGAACAAAATATAATACTGTATATATACATACATACTGTATATATACAAATTATGAATAAATAAATAATTAAGTTTATTATTATTTATTTCTTTTAGGGCTGATTTTTCCATCGTCTGATAAAATTTAACAGATGGATAAAGTATTACCCGGCAAAATTAAATGATAGTAGTCTTATTGTTACTTACTTGCATGAATGTGACTATTACCTTTATTGGTATTTCATTTTATCGATTTGTTAACTTTTAACGGACCATTGAAAAACCAGCCCTTAGGCTTAGAATATTTTCATACCTAACGCCGGATTCAACAATAAATTTAAAAAATATATATTGCACAATAAATTCAAAGCCAACATGCCATATTTTTTTAATCACAAGAAATCCATTCCCATTGCCTACTGAACCCATTAGGAGCTCCCGAAGCTTTTAAACGTTTACCCCTTTGGGCAAAAAAGGGTCGTCTGAAAAAGCAAATTAGTGTTTGGCAACGCCACTTAACTAATAGGCACAACAGCTTAAAAGGAGGCGAGACGGTGAAAAAACTGGGACGCATTTGCGCAAATATTGGCCCCTACTAGTGGAAGGCCGATCTTCGACGATTTGTGAGTAATGTTTTTTCTTGTATAGCTAATGTTAGTACCTAATTACGAGGACTCAAAAAAATACAAAACCTATAATAAAATTATGCTACATCAAAAAGAGGAATTACTCGTATGTTGTAGCTCTTTTTTCATTTATTTTTATGGTCAAAATATTTGTGATAAAAAGTTCAATATCACCATATCTGTAGAAAACAAGCTAACTATTGAATATTTTATTACTTTTACAGATAATGCATTTCATCCAATTAAATCCTTGGGTGTCATTATCATCATCAATCTTTATAAGTATCAACACAATATATTCAAAATGCCTGCTCATTTATAAGATACCAACACAAAGATCTATGTAAATCAATTCGAAATAATAGCCTTCATGATCGCAAAACTTCCTTAGAAGATGGCACTCAAAGAACGAAAAGATTCGAAATAAATGACGAGTTGCCACAATCTAAGTGAGTTGCGCGTGAGTTTCCGTAGTAGCAATAGTCAGGCACCCGTCTAGACTAGTGCCGTCGCCCGGATGGTGCCGACCACCCCGCGCCAGGTCTCTTCGCCTCGCTCTCGCCAGCTCGAGAGCTCCTCGAGTGTTGGTGGTCTCAACACTTTCGTTTGAGACAACTTATGAGGCTCAGACTGTAGTGTAGAATTTTGGCTATAAAAATTATGACGTCTACACTGTCAACAAATTTTGAAGAATACTTGTAGGAAAAAAAACATACTGCTAAATTCAAATTAAGGGACGATTCCACCAATATTAATCCGATACTACATCTACGCTGTCATTCTATACAAATCTGACGGTATACAATAGATTTCAGCTGTGTGGTGCCCGGCAGAGTAGAATAGGCCACCCTCACTCTTACCGAGGTGTCGTAAAAGGCGACTAAGGTAAAGCAGCTGGCATGATCAACAGCACCCAGAGAAGGAAAACTCTGTATCTATATCAAAACCCTCGCCAACCCGTCTGCCAAGCGTGGTGAGTATGGCAATTACCCCTTATGTGATTGAGGGAGGCCCGTGCCCCAGCAGTGGGGACTTAAATGGGCCGACGATGACAATAGATTTATCCATGGAAAAAGATTGGTCGACTCTAGGCTAAGGAGTATTAGATTTAGTATTGGAATTAGGTTGGTCAAATTGAATCGAATCGAATATTTTCTGATTCCAGATCACGATAGATAGCTATTAAATTATATGCGATAGTGTGTCAAACCTAAGTTCAAGCAGTACGAACTGGAGAGTGTGAGCGTGTAATAATTTATCCCACTGCATATTTACGATTGAATCTGAGAACTAAAGTTAAGCCAGAACAGAAATATCACCTAACATTTTCTCACAGTAAAGGTTGCCCCGTGGTTTGACCACGGCTGGGCAACCTATTATTACACTTGTACAATAGTAACACAAGATCACGTGGCGCCCCCATCCATGAACAAGTCAAACACGCCTTAATCACCCGGAACCAAGTGCTCATTAACGGTAACGTCTGCCCCTTGTGGCGCCCTCTAGGGGACAATGCGAGCACCACACTGTTAAAAATGGCGATCAGCTCATGCGCTCCGCGCGATGATCGTCTGCCATCTATCACATAAAAAATACACTTTCAGCAATTATGGAAATTGTTTACAAAATTGTATCTCAAAAAAATTGTTAATACTTTCCATAAAGTATTCATTGTTCACTTTAAAAAAAATACTCTTGTTCGCCACAATGAATATAAATCACTTGGCCACGCTAGTATCGTCGCGTCGTACCTTCACTACGTCTTGCCCACCTATACTGGTTTTGTTTTGGATGCTGTGAAATCAGCAATGTTTTACGGAATAGATCAAACTCGCCACAACGGTAAATTTCTAAAATATTTAGTGAATCACTCGAAATTGGCAGAATTAAGTGACTGCGTACACCATGACGCCAAAAAAGACGTGAATAACCGCGCCCCGGGAGATCCTCACAAACGCGTGACGAATGAGGGGTCAAGTCAATATGGCTCTTAATGCCACAGAGTTAAAAAAATACTACAAATACAATAATGGTTTAAGTGTCGCGTTGGTGGTCTCCGGAAGTGACCACGAGAACCAGTTTGAATGTACTTTAGGCATAATTTAATTTTATCTTTCGGAATCTCAAAACGGAAACCGGATACCTTTGTTTTCTTTTATTCTTCTGATGGTGAACGATTGCCGCCGCCCATGGACACCCGCGACACCAGAGCGAAGTCACAAGTGCGCTGCCTTTAAACCCCCCCTTCGCTTGGATTGGGCCTCCGGTACCCTCACTCACGCAGCGAAACACAGGACAGTACTGCTTCACGCTGGTTTTCTATGAGGCCATGGTATCACTCCGGTCAAGCCAGCCCATTCACGCCGAAGCGTGGCTCTTCCACGATCAAAGTTAAAAGGATCTAAAACCTAATCCCTCTTATTCCAAAACGTGGCTTAAAATGAGTAGACATTATTACAAAACTAAGTTTAACATTATTTAGTATGTCAACTATACAATACTCAAGTTAAACCACCTGGACCCCTAGTTTAAAATGAGTACTAAAATATTAACCTCAAAATATCGATTCAGTAACCAAGACAACACACACCGTTCCGTTTTACACGAAAGTTATTAGTGAGAAAGTAGTTAATTTATTTTTTGCATTTAATCCCAAAAAAGAAAGCAATTCCTATGCATATTACTTGGAAACCACACTTAGGTCAATATTTTAATTTATTGTTGCTTATAAACCATTCTAAAATTATTTTACTTCAAATAACAAAGCAAGTTTGTGTAAAATGAAATGTCACTGAACGAATGGTTGAATGATTCGATCAATTTTGACACCATCCTGCGGTACTAAGTGGTCTATGGTTAGTCGAGGATTTGTAATAAAAAATTAAGTACTAACATTATGCCGTCATCATCATCATCATCAGCCCATTTAAGCTACCGATACTAAAGTTAATGAACATTAGCTAAAATGACGTCTCAGAGTGCGGCCGCAACGATTTATGTATCGGCATAAGTATAAGTAATTACTCGTAAATTTTTGTTAAACTTATCATCATCATCATCATCATCATCAGCCCATTTAAGTCCCCACTGCTGGGGCACGGGCCTCCCTCAATAACATGAGAGGTAATTGCCAAACTCACCACGCTTGGCAGACGGGTTGGCGAGGTTTTTGATATAAATGCAGAGTTTTCCTTCTCTGGGTGCTGATGATCATGCCAGCAGCTTTATCTTAGTCGCCTTTTACGACACCTCGGTAAGAGTGAGGGTGGCCTATCTACTCTGCCGGGGACCACACGGCTTTCTGCCGGGGACCACACGGCTCACGGCACATTATGCCGTAATAATAATGAACTTGCTAGTTTAGGATTAAAGCTGGTATCAGAGTAGTTTTTTGTAATAAGAGGGAATAGGATAAAATAGTTATTGTTCGTAATCATTATTATTTTTCTCAGAGACGCGGCTGAAATTAATAATGACATGCCCAGGATTTTCAAATTCTGGATTCCAATACGTTGTATAGCTTGTAACGTGAACAATTAATTTTGCCAATGTCAAGTTATTAAAGGGACACTTTTCTCACATCGATGAATTTGGCCTGTAATATCCGGAGTATTATTTACCTTACCTTACTTAATGGCCTGTGATAAAAAATGGTATAAGGTATTACCTACGTCATAATATGGACTCCTGTTTCTTCGCCTAACATGGCTCTATCGTACCATCCAGTTTCTTCCTTATTCAAAGTAGGTATGTTTTTATTACTTTCCTACTGCTGCATAAAAAAAGAAAAATGGCTTCACAAGAGTTTAATCTGTGATACGTACGAATAATCGCCAGCCAACAACATAAAGATTCCTCATTAACATCCACACTACACGTGCACTTCTCGCATCGAGTTATCTGTTCTCATTAACAAGCATTAAAAAACACGTAATTATGGATATAAAACCTCTTTACGCATAAAACGCCCAAATAAAAAGTCGTCAAGACACTTCCTCCGCCTATTCACCCATAAAATGGTTCCGTACATACATTAATACTATTTTTACACTTTTTTTTCTAATCCATTGAACGCCACGTCCTCAATGAAGCTCATTTATATTTTAAAATCCACGAAAATAACACGCTTTCTGTTTACATAAAATTTTAGTGTAAGACGTAAAGCCGCGTGCCGAATTTTCTAATCTTAAGACAATTTAGGAAGTCTGTAAGGCCGATATTCTCGTACTGACAGGGAAGTCAACCCATAGATGATGTATGATAGAAATAACATTTAAGACAAGCGATTGACGTCTTTAACGCGGCTCTAATTAATTTATTGGCGCTTTTAGAGCGGATGCTAAAAAGAATGGAGTTGTCTCTGCACAAAGATTTTTTATGGAAGAGTATTTACCTATTCATTTTGAAACAAATCATTAGATATTTTTTTGTGAAAGTTACTAAAAATATCATTAACATTTATGAATGTGTAAGGCCGCTTGTTCTGTCGAGTAGCGCCGCTAATTATTTTTATTAACTTTGATTGAAGACTATTTAAGAAAAAAATCTATTCATATTGTAGGTGCTCAAGGAAAGCATTTTGATATAAAAAAAAAACATAATTATAGTTCTGTACGAGAATCAAATTTTAATTTTAGTTAAAAGTGGCCACTTAACAAAAATGCTGGTAGGGCCATGAAAAATGTGTACATAATACTTGTAAGTCTTAAAAATAACAAATACTTCCCTCCGACATATCTAACAATTATCTTTTTTTTATATAAGTATTATAGTGAATATGAGTCCAACTCTACTCCACTCACGCCCCTGTGCTAGCCACCGCGCTGGCGGTATTTACAGGTCGCATCCGGCGCAAGACTATTACTTAATAGCCGCTCGTCCACAGCTCTAATGCCGCCACTACTTATCAAACTATATGCCATCCAGTAAGAAGTAGAAGGAGCAGACCTAAAAAGGCCTCGTTTGTGTGTAAAGGTGTCCTAAGACATAAATATGTATGCCAATCACCTCACTACTATGCGTGCAAATCACCTCACCACTATGCGTGCCAATCATCTCACCACTATGCGTGCCAATCATCTCACCACTATGCGTGCCAATCAACTCACCACTATGCATGCCAAAAGCCGTATGAACTGAAGGAGGTGTAATAGAAAAGCCGATCCCGGGTACTGAAGAGGCAATCGTCATAGAAAACCGGCGTGAAGCAGCAATGTGCTGTGTTTTGCTTACCATCCGGTGATCAGTCTGCTCGTTTGCCACCTATCACTTGAAAAAATAGGGATAACTCGCTGAGGTAATAAAAAAAGGTCAACTTATACTGTGACAACCAAACTGGTTGAGCGAGCTAAACGAAAGCGAGCGTTCATTTGACATTAAAAGGAGCCAATACGAAGGGATCTACAGCGTGATCGTTGCGTGATAACGGGTAGGCGTGGCTGATATTCTATGGATGGAACTTGTCGTAGCAACGCCGCAGCCATTGATGAATTGGTGTAACAATGGGAAAAGTAAACTATGATTTTTTAAATCTTCGTAGTATTGAATTGCGTAATGCTACTACTACGCGCTACGCAGCGTTATCTACGAACTACGGGTCCGTAGCACAGGTACAGATCCTAGCACTTCGAGAGTGTCGTAGACCCTAACATCAATTTAAGGTGACGGGTAGGGCACACTAGCGACGCCGATCGATTTTAAACAATTTCGGGGTTACAACCTCTCGGCAAACACTTATACTATTTATTAAATAACCATGCACAAATTTTGGGTCCAAAGCGTGCAAAAACGGACCCAACATTTGTGCATGGTTATTAATAAATATTTTAAATGTTTGCCCAGAGGTTGTAACCCCAAAATTGTTTAAAATAGATACGGTTTAGTTGCTAAAAATTAAAATCGATTGGCGTCGTTAGTATGCCCTACCCGTCACCTTAAGGCGACGGGTAGTCTAACTAGCGACACCAATCGATTGAAATTGTTAGTTACTAAATCGCATCTATTTAAAACTCTTTCAGAGCGGGAGTCTCTAAGCAAACATTTATACTAGTTATTTATTTAATAATTGTGCACTATTTTTTGATCTGTTTTTGCCCACGAAATTTGGATTAACGCCATAAGTGGCCGTTTTTAGCGGTAATTTAAATTTCGAGTACCTAAGCAGACCACAAAGTTAAGTTTTTTTTCTATTTATTATCACATAAAAATCTTACATATTAGATAAATCAGGTTCATACTTAGCACTGCAAACCACTACGCTTTATAATTATATACTAAGTGTTATGTTTACGCTCGATCCACATTTACACAAAGGACACAAACAAGACTCGGACAAATACATTTTTATGTACCTATGATTATATATATATTTTTTCAATTCACTCTTAAATTTTAAATATTAAATAAATAGTAGAAGTGTTTTCCGAGAGGCTGCTGTGCTTCGAAATTGTTAAAAAGATATCCGGTTTAGTTGCTAACAATTTGAATCAATTGGCGCCGCTAGTGTGCCCTACCCGTCACCTTAAGTTATTACTACTTGTAGTGTAGTGTTTTTAAACGGTTTTGTTTAGCTCACCCGTAGTTTACGTTTACGTACGTTTGTCTTATTTATTATTTATTCTTGGGTCAAATTTAGTCATTCAAATTTCACCCTCTTCCTGTCAACCGATTAATCTGAAGTGACAGTACAATTATTTTTATTTATTATCATTATATATTCAAGATGGCCGCCACTACAAAATGGCGGATATTTTATGTTTTATTAATCCCATCAATAAGGGTATCAAATGAAAGGGCTCAACAAGCAGAATACAATATACCAAATAAAATTGAAATCCAATCCAGAAATTGAATTTTCTATTCTGCTTGGTACTAAAATATTTCTGAACTATAGGTAAGTTCAATATACCTAATTATTATTATTATTTTCTAGTTTTCAGTGCACATAAGATAAAACCGTTTAACTTAAAAGTTGTTTTTACCGATTTTTTATTAAATATTATTTTTAATGTGGTATGTGGCAGACGAGCCGTCGTATCATCTGATGGAAAGCGATTTACCTGTCCTTTGCCGAGTGAATGAGGATAGCGGGGGCCCAATTTGGGGATTAAGGGAGTTTATACATTAGTCACCTACTTAAAAAAAAGTTTAAAACGTGAACTTTGAGAGCCAGTGCGGCGCGGGCGCAGCGCGGATTTTTTCATAAAGGCGCGTAACGCGATACTAAAATCAAGTAACACAAACACACGGCGACACCGGGACGGCTATTAGCTGAAAGGGTGCGAGGTGCCGCTAACTAAATGGATGTTAAAACGGTTAAACACTGGCCAGCAAGATGTGTCGTAAGTTTTTAAATATTTTTATTTTTAGGCCGTAAAAAATTTAAAAAGCGAAATTAACGCACCATCCGCTGGTCGGACAAATAAATCTATGCAATTGACATCTTTATTCTGGTTTACGACCCGGGTTTTTCTCGTCTCGAGAAAGAAAAATAAATTATTTATCAGTATGAATTGTAGAAAATATAAACAAACACAAAAACGAAAACTTGCTAACTTAACACAATATATATACATATATATATACACACACACACAATATATATACAATAGTATAATGAGCGTTATCATTGTACCTACCTGATGGAAAGCAACGATGAAGTCTAGGATGGTAGGCGTTAAGTTAGCAAGTTAGGATAGCTAATAGAAAAGAACTTGCAAATTTTAATTCATACTTCAATAAATAGTAGTTTATGTCAATGCCACATAAAGGATTATTAAAACACGAGCCAAATTTAAAAAAAAAACGAGCGTTGGCGAGTTTCCTAATAGCATTCGTGAGTGTTTTAATACCAATTTGTATGCAATCTCATACACTACTTTATCTGCACTAATGCACAAACTAAGTAGAAGATACTACACTGATGTCATAAACTTCAAATTAAGAAATCAAAGGTAAACATATAATGACAGCTTTAAAAAAAATTAAAAAGATCAATTTTTTTTAGCTTTATGCAACATCTGATTCAATACGCAACAGGCAAATTTCTTAAATGACAATTTTAGGACAAAGATATCCTCATTTACAATATAAATAAAGTTACAAATTGACATTATAAAATACTTGCAATACCATAAAGCACCTTATATGCGCGTGCAATGCTAGCATAGATCATTAAATTTGTTTACCTTTCGTCGATTTAGTAGGATTTTCTACGATTTACGTAATACCTAAGTATTTTTTGTTTGTCAAATATGTTTGAATCTGATAAAGAAAGAGCATCGTTTGTTACAGTTTGTTAAAGAAATTATGATAAATGCTACTCTATGCGAATTAGATTTTTACCCGACTACGGCGAAGCATAAAGGAGGGTTATGATTTTGACCTGTATATATGTAGGTATGTATGTATGTATGTTCATCTGTTCCCTTATAACTTCTAAACTAATTATCATATTTGAACAAATGATGGTGTCGTTTGAAGCGTTTTGATTGTTTTCTGGTTGTATGTGACATGACGTCACGTTAAATTGACTACAGCGCCCTCTAGAGGACTTAGAGTAAGGAACTAAAAAAATTTTTTTGCTTGACGATACCGTATGAGGTATCATATGAAAGAGCATTTTTAGCACATTTCAAATATGTAATTTTATGTACATAACTAAAAATATGTTATGAAAATACGGCATAATATTTTCAGCAGAGACAATTTTCTTGTTTCGTACTTTTAAGAGCGTGTATTTTGATAGTCGAGTTTTAGTGTTTAAACTTTTTTTTTTTCAAGCTTGTCAAAAGTATTTTCCTAAGATTTCTTGATTTGAAAACTATTAATAGCGTATAAAAAGCACATTACTCGGAATTAAAACACTCGCAACCATAATTATGTGACAGCCACATAAACTACTACTATCTACTCATGTTTTAATTATTTTTAGTAAGAAATCAAAGGAAAAAAAGATAATAAAAGATTTACATTCCACAACGTGCGGTGATGCAGTGAGTGCTATATATAAAAAAAAATGCAGTAAATACGTCCCTATTATAGCTGGGGCCTTCGCAAAACATCTTACCGAGTTTGCGAAGTGTTCAATGAAAGACAATAAAAGGAGCATTAAAGTGTTGTATTGCACATCCGAGAGCACCCCCGCTGTTTGCTATTTAGTCCAGGGGCCTGGTATTGAAATATTTTAGCATATAATTTATCCCTAAATACTAGGTATGATATAAAGATTGGGGAAAGGGATATTTATTTTATGTGATAGGTGGCAGAAGAGCAGACGGAGCACCTGATGACAAACGATTGCCCCCGCCCAGGGATACCCGCGACATCAGTGGAGTCACAAGTGCGCTGCTAACCTTTAAACCCCTTTTTCCCCTGGATTGACGATCACTTTTCATTACCAACTTCACCGGACCAGAGCTCGTCAAAACGTTTTTAAAAATGTCTTTGACACTTATAACTACACCCTTCTGCATCTTAGCGTGTAATTATCAGTTGCCTCCAAAGCTGTGCTTTGGAGCCAAGGATGCGCTTAGACCATGATTCAAGATTTGGGGAGTCTGGTTATTTCAATGAACTGACTGCCGTCTGACCTTCGCAACCCTTTAACAGGTGAAACAGACAAACTTCATCATGGTTACACGTTTCATAAACTATCCGAAACGTGCAGGTTTCCTCACGACATTCACCGCCGAGCTAATGTTAGAAATGCGCACATAGATTTCTAAATTCCAGAGGTGCATGCTTGGATTTGGACCACGACCCCTCGTACGGAAGGCGCGTTCTTACCCACAGTTGCATCGCTCTTAACCACACCCAACGTCGAATAATGTCTACGATGACCGTACTTTTATGCGAGTACGTCTCCTGGACTACGTGAAACCCCGTGATGGATTACACTATGTACACAGATTTGCCTGCCGCTCGAACAATCACTCGTCGGTTGCGGCTCGGCGCCTGCGGCTGCGACCGTCATTGGTGTCGGTTACATGGGGACTGAGGGATTATCGAGTACCTACTTATTGAGAATTTTGACAAATATAACGTAATTAAAATAAAATAATCTTAATCGTGATAAAAAACGGCCGAATTTGATAGTGAGGCAAGGTTTTTAGGGCGGTGAAGGTTAGAGACGGAAATCAATACGTGGTACCTCTTATAATACGGATAGCCTACTAATACATAATACCTAGTATAATAAGATGTTGCTGATAATGGCAGATATTTATAATTGAATGGATTACAATGCAATATGCTAAAGGGTCAAATATCGATGTTGTAATGTCTTGGCTACACTTAACTTTCTTTGTTTAGAAAAAATATCATGAAGAAGAGGGCTTCTTTTAAATGCACCCTTCCGAGCGAAAAAAAACATGCCACCGATTTGCTTATTATGATTCTAAATTTTTTCATTTTCATTTTACTAGTGCATTGGACATTTTTTTATATAAAGAGGGCACTCGTAATTCATAGCCAAAAGGCAAAACATCTATAAGTCTGGCGCATCTATTTCGCCACCCGCTCCTGTGCAATGTCACGATAACACTAGGTGAGGTGAAGTGTTCTGACTACTTTACCAATACAAGGCCTAGGGATGTGTCAAGTGAACGTTGCGATATCGATGTTTTGAATGGGGGCTATCGCGTGTGAAAAATCCGCTAGATGGCGTACTGTTGGACTGAGGTTAACATCAACAGCATTGGTTGTTTAGTTTGTCAAATGTTGACAGATCACATTTAAAAATATCCAATCACATTGCATAATGGATCTCAGTCCTATAGTACGCCATCTAGCGGATTTTTCACACGCGATAGCCCCCATTATCGGGGACTTTTATCCTTCCCTCCAAACTAGACAAAAATGTATTTTTTAAATCAATTAAACATAAACATCTCATAATGTTGACCTGATTCCAGACTCAGTAGCTTAGCACTTGTATTACATATATCAGATTACAGATGTATAACAAAAGAGGGAGGGAGAGGAATTAGAATATTAAAGACATATATCACACCCAGAAGCTGACCAAACAGAAATGTTTATCACACGAAGGTTTCAAGGTGAGGCTGAACTAACGACCTTTTTGCGTATGAGGCAAGATTACTCTCAAATACCATATTGAGTCAGACAAGAAGATAGTGTTATTACAAGAAGTTAATCAAAGATGAGTGAATGCAGAGTATGCTTTTTATTTCCTCAAATAAACTAAATGCGCTAAAACCAAATGAGAGCACTCGCGATACGATCAATAAACTCACAACATCCCCTCGATAAATCACACCGGCCGATGCCGAACAGTTCGTACGGAAATCGGAGAGCAGTTTTATAATCTCTGCTATGAACTATTTATGATTTCCCTTCTTTATTTGCATCTTGAGCGGATGGAGTGTGAATAAACCTTGGATCGACAAGTTATAAACATTTATAACCATTGGAAAATTTTGCTAATGCTAATGACGACGACTAATAATAAACTTATTTTCTGCACAGGTACTTTCCAAACAGCAATGGCTTTGTCTCAAACTGGTTTGTCGGTTATTTCATATTTTTTGCTCTGGCTAGAAGCATGCCCCATAGCTTTTTTCGGTTTTCTTAGTTCATGCGACCCTTTTTCCGAAGATGCAGTTGCATACATGATACAATTTCGTTCGGCAATTCGTTGAGAGCAGAAGTGGCGCCTAACAAATTGTCGGTTATCTGCATTACATGTCTGCAATAAGAGGATCGTGGTCATTGCTTGCATTGAAATATTGCTGCTTATCTTTTATGCAATAAACAGGTGACTTTTGTGCAATAAAGTAGTATTTTCATTAAATTAACGCATGACCGTGGGAGAGCCACGCTTCGGCATGAATGGGCCGGCGTGAGTGAGGGTACTGGAGGCCCAATTCAGGGAAAGGTGGTGTAAAGGTTCGCTTCGCATTTGTGACTCCACTGGTGTGGCGGGTGTCCATGGGTGGCGGCAATCGCTTGAACTGAACTTTCTGCTCGTCTGCCACCTATGAAATAAAAAAAAACGATATTACAAAGTTCGCGTGCACATCCCTCACGCACTTGGCTAAGCACAGAAGTGGCGCATAACCCATTGGTGGTTATCTGCAGCGTCTGTCTGTCCGTCTCTAGAGTATCGTGTCCGTTGCAGTAAAATATTGATGCCTATCTTTTGTGCAATAAAGTGATATTTTCATTCAATCGATATTACAAACTTCGCGTGCACATCCCTCACGCACTTGGTTAAGCACAGAAGTGGCGCATAACCCATTGGTGGTTATCTGCAGCGTCTGTCTGTCCGTCTCGAGAGTATCGTGGCCGTTGCAGTGAAATATTGCTGCTTAGCGGCGAAGTGGTGCACTTAGACTTGAAACACGACAAAAATAAGACAGGGGTTATGCGCAATTGTGCATATTACAATTTTATGAGTTTTGGCATTACCTGTTAAACCCTGTTAAAAATGTCCCGGGTCATTATTATGAGTCACAAAACAATACATAATTGTCTTTCGTTCATTCACTCGTGAGATATGGTAAATATAGCTATACCAACTCTGGACGAAAAAAATTGAGTTTATCAAGTAAATAAGTTAATAGGTAATGAAGTAAATTAGGTACCACGCGGATAGTTACAGTTCAAAATCAAATGGCACTTCAGTAACATTGACATGGGGGCGCCATGCAATATGTTTTCTATGGGAAAATGTCAAAAGCGCTGACACTTGTATAGAAAACAGAGTTAGTTCCGACTTTTCCCACGTGCCAAATAACTACGATCGGACTGTATTCTCCTATAACTGTCATGTTGGTCGAATCCACCCTAAGGAGAGTCCGACCGACTTGATGAGGTCATGCGCTAGATAAGTCTACACCGCGCAAATACGCACAATGTGCCAACTCCCAACCCGCTAATACCGCACAAGTGTTTTGGGCAGCGAGTGTAACTCTTGCGTAACTAATAAATGCTCTCCATAATAGATCCAATCCGGTTTGAGTGCTTGATCGATTGGTCTAGACTCAGAGCTAATGGAGGCAATGTGGGTTTAACAGCTATTGCCCATTTAGAATAAGTAAAGGAACAGCTATGAGTGATCAAAAGTATCTATAACAATAAGGCGCAGTAGACTTTTTATTTTCAAAGTCATTATGTTTAACAGCAAAACTGAACGTGAAAATAAATATAGATAAAGAAATGCGCCATATAGTTTTTACATCATGAGGATATCCCTATTCGGTTCGTTTTCAAATAATTTTCACTTAGCGATGGTAACTTAAAGTGCCCTCTATACGAGGAGCATGCACCTCTGGATTTTTCAAATCTATGAACATTTCTACCTTTAGCTCGGCGGTGATAAAAACAACTTGAGGAAACCTGCAAGTCTAACTAAAAAAAACTAAACATGCATTTGAAAAAATCCTCTTATTTTCAACATCATCATCATCATCATCAGCCTATCGCAGTCCACTGCTGGACGTAGGCCTCTCCAATTGTTCGCCACTGTGATCTATCCATGGCTTCTCGCATCCAGCTCTTGCCAGCCATCCTGCGCAGATCGTCCTCCCACCTAGCCAGAGGGCGCCCTACATTACGTTTGCCAAGACGCGGTCTCCACTCCAGAACTCGTTTACCCCATCGGTTGTCGGTTCTGCGGCTAATATGGCCAGCCCACTGCCACTTAAGCTTGGTAATCCGGTGAGCAATGTCGATAACTTTGGTTCTCTGCCGGATCACCTCATTTCGGATTCGATCTCGGAGAGAGACGCCGAGCATTGCTCGTTCCATAGCCCGCTGAGCGACCTTTAACTTGTGGACCAGCCGTACCGTAAGTGTCCACGTTTCGGCTCCGTATGTCATGACGGGTAGGACGCACTGATTGAAGACTTTCGACGATAACAAGTCCTGTGGGAACAGTATAAAGAGTTCAATACCCACTAAGACACAAGCATCCTTTGTTCTACTCTCTTTTACACAAGTACTTTAAGGACAGTCAGGTAATGCTTCAACTCATAGCAGTCATAACCGATTGACATTACGACTAGGGATGTAACATTATCTACGGGTATCCCTATCATGAACAGATCTTTTCGGATCTCGAATCAACTAATGAAACGATAATCTATACCTGTCTAAGCGAATCCGATGAGGGAGTATCCCTTCGTTTCGGAAAACTCCAATTGCGAAAAATTGATATTTCAGGATTTTTTTGGACAATGTGAGGGACTCATACATTTGCTCAACTTTTTGTTTTAAACGTAGGCGTGTGTGACAGGAAGACTTGGCGTTCTTATTGTGATAGGGAGAATGGCCGATGAGGGTCTCCCACGACTGCAACTTCCTGTACGCGGCATCCAATCATATTTTTTTTTTAAACTTGCAATCTGTAATGGATAGGTGGCCACAAGACAGTATTTTTTTCCTAAAACTGTAGAATTTCTAATATGTTAAACTCCATTTCACGCCACATACAAACCGTGGGAGAGCCACGTTTTGGCATGAATGGGTCGGCTTGACCGGAGAAAACCGACGTGAAGCAGCTCTGCGCTATTTTGCGTAAGTGAGGGTACAGGCCCAATACGGGGGAAAGGGGGTTGACTCCACGTGTTGCAAGTGACCATGGGCGGCGTCTAACCACTTACCACCAGGTGATCCGTCTGCTCTTCTGCCAACTATCACATAAAAAAACAAACCACACTGAACAACTTTTTTTCATACTGCCGCCCGCTCACTAAAAGGTCGCTAAGCCACAGTGACTCCCTGTGGCTTAGTGTCCTTTTAGTTAGCAGACGGCAGCATACACTGCCTGAAAAGAAGGCCTCAATCTGATAGATTTGCTTCTTTTACCTACATCAGATTCAGTTACACATAGGTAATATTTTACTCAATAGTTTCGGTTACACTTACAGAGCTCCACACATCCCTTGAGCACCACGTTCGAGGTTCAGGGTTGAACCAGTAATTGATACGATAAGCCGCGCAAGTAGCGGGTCATCATGCATCCTTACGACGCATTAGCTCCCTTAGCTCGTGAAGTGGGGAAGGGCTAGGAACGGGTAGAAGAGAAACACGGAATATATCTTTTTAGTCAGAAAATATTCCAGCACTAGAATAAATGTTGCAAGTATAAATTATACCTCATCATCACATCATCATTTAAGCCAATAGATGCCCTAAGCTGGACATAGGCCTCCCCCAATGTTCTCCACAATAAAACCGTTAAGTTAAGCGCAATGTTCAGTGGATTAGAACCTACGCTTTTGTTTTGATTTTTTGATTTTTAAATCTACGAGCATATTTCTACTATAAGCTCGGTGGTGAGGAAAAATATCGTGAGAAAACCTGCACGTTCCGGATATTTTCTGAAACGTGCAAGCGACGCGACGCTCAATGGACAACATTTCATATTTTTAACATGTCCATATTGATTTTTCATATGGAAATAGACATAAAATGAACAGACTCATATTTATTCTTTTTTCAAAATTTTGCCATTTTCATACAAACATTTATTATTTAAATTCTTTATATTCTAAATAGAACGGCTGAATACAGCGATATTCTTTTGCTTATCATTGCTTTAATAAACCGGCCAAGTGCGAGTCGGGCTCGCGCACAAAGGGTTCCGTAGCAGCAAAGTCCAAAATTACAGTTAAATCAACCTATCTCAAAAACTATAAGAGATACTTTGATCAAACCAAAAATCGTTGAAAGAGTTAATTAGCATGCATCACCTCTATTTTTTTTAGAATTTTATACCCCGTAGTTATAAAAATAGAGGGGGGGGACATACTTTTTACGACTTTGAGAGCTGATATCTCAAAAACCGTTCACTTTAAGAAAAATGTTTTTTAGAAAACTTTATATCATTTTAAAAGACCTTTCCATTGATACCCCACACGGGTATGTACATCGAAAAAAAAAATTTCATCCCTCAGTTACATGTATGGGGGGCCCCACCCCCAATTCTTTTTTTTTACTATTTAGTGTCATATTTTTGTAGCGGTTCATACAACACATATTCCCATCAAATTTCATCACTGTAGTACTTATAGTTTCCGAGTAAATCGGCTGTGACAGACGGACAGACGGACAGACGGACAGACGGACATGACGAAACTATAAGGGTTCCGTTTTTGCCATTTTGGCTACGGAACCCTAAAAAAAGGTACTACTGTCAAAGGTAAAGAATACCCACTAGTGTCAATATTGTCAACGTCATTCATTCATTCAACGTTACTAGTTGTCTTTTTTTGACAGTTGCATGTCATGGGTTTGGCATTCGTAGATTTAAAACTATGCTAAAAATGTGCTTAGCAAAGAAATATTTTACATTCTGCCCTCCGATGACGTCATCTTACGTTTTTTAATTTTTTTCTCAGTAAATAAACAATGTAAAAAATAAATAAATATATATTCGAAAAGCGGAAAAGTAAATAAAGAATTGGTATTTTTTGTTTCATAGCTACGCAATTTTGAAATGGTGTCCATTGTCAGTCGTAATTTTACCAGACTTTCCGAATCTTGGACTTTCCACACTTTGAGTCCATCGACCCTTTGCGTGAACCCTCTAAATCACTATAATTATGCACGAGTACGTTTACGTACACAGGGCGTTACTTTAGTAACGTTACTTTAGTAACGCCCTGTTGGTCTAGTGGTTGAAGTACCGGGGACTCAGGAGTATCTACCTCCTAGAGTGGCCCCGCTGGTAATCAGTTCTGTCCTGATTCCAGCTTCGGTTGGTATTAGGCAGAAACGGTTACCGTGGGGCACGGTTTTCCCCGGGCAACGGCGGGTAGTAATTCATTCGTGGATTGCTACCCGACGGCCAAAGGATGCACAGAATTTCCGGCGGACCAGCCCCGACGCAGTGGATCGCGTGCAGCGCACACCACTCGGGGGCTTTCATTGTCTGCTGAGGGCTTAGAGGACCGGCCTCTCTTTACGGACCTGAACACAATAGGGCCGGGCACGGAGGCTGCCTTCTTTATCCAGCCCCCCCTTCTGCCGTAGGTTGGCGTTGGGGTGTGGTGGCACCCACTGTCGGGCGCTTTGGCGTGCGGTGGGCCGGTGTTCCTGGTGTGATGGTGCCGTATGGGGGCCTTTTTGTTCTCGGGCCTTGAACTGTCGCGCCTTCGGGCGCGTTCGAATGTTGGGGAGTTCCACGGTGGTGGAATTCCTGCCAACAGTCTGTTGCGCCCCGATTCTCGGGAGCGCTCTCCCGGCCTTTATGGTGGGGGCTTTGTTGGTGGGTCTGTGTTGAGTCCCGCAGCCAGTGGGATGCAGCTACGACTCGCCACCCCCGCTTTTCCCGTCCCGTCGATTGTCTCCGCAACCCAGCGGGCATGCTCGAACGGGAGGGTTTTCGGGTATAACTTAAAAGTCTGTGGGTGCTCTCTCCTCTCTCTGCCCTGCAGCCAGCAGGGTATGGGTTGGGGGAGGGGTCTGCAGTCGTCCCTTCCGGAGCGTCTGCGTTGCAATCCAGCAACGTGGACGATTCCGGAGAGGGGGGAATGGTGGGCCATGGGAGTGGCCCTAGGCCTCGTTTTACGGCGAGGCCCGTTTTTGAAGAGGCCGTGCTGGCGAGCCTCTCGTCCTTCGAGGGTGGGCCGCGGACTTGGTTTCTACCCGTTACCGTAGCCCACCCCACACGGACGTAGCAGGAAATGCCCCGGTGGTTTTTAGTGGGTAGGCCCCTGGGGGCACCCCAGGGGAGAGCCCCACACTACCCGGCTGTCTCCCAGCGGTCGGGTGTGCTTAAGGCGGCATTTTCCACCGGGCCAACAAAAAAAAAAAAAAAAGTGGTTGAAGTACCGGGCCGTGATCTCGGGGTCTTGGGTTCGTTTAACGGGTCGAGCAAAAAGTATGTTTCGAATTGTTCGACATTGCTTTAGGTTTGTGATCACCAATCCGCACTAGGCAAGCGTCACCACGCCATTCACCATTAATCACCATTAAGCCTAATCCTGTCATAGTAGCGATAACTTAATTTCAATGATGGAGGCCTTTGCCCTGCAGTGGGACGGTATATAGGCTGATACTTTACTTTTTACGTAAAGCAAATAAAGAAATAAAAAAATAGTGCCTGTTCTACACACATTCTAAAGCCACTTGACTTGTCAAATATCATCGTGGGAGCCTGACCATCTCAATGCCATCTTGTGTGTCCGGGCCCTTGAACATTTTAGTAATTTATTACACGCTTTAAACTTATCGGTACAAGATTATAGTCTCAAATAGTTTACGGTAGTCTACTTCACAATTATAGTGGCACCCATAATTGAAGAGATATGCGCCATCGGGACAGTCGACCCCGAGTTGTTTTTATGAGATAGAGGGCTGACGCGCAGAACGATCACAAAAGCTATGTTACACATGCTCATTTGTAGCATGCTTAAAAAGCATGCCAAATGTGAGTATTCTTAATGAACTGGCCACATTTGCTATCAATAACCATGCTATTAGCCATATACTTGTCGGATGGGCGAGCGGGATAGCAGGCAGAGAGCCCGGATCGTCTTCATCCAACATCTTCAGTATTTTGCGATGTCTTGCAGAAATAAAGGCCCCGTTAAATCACCGAATTATTATTTAATCAGATTACTTGAACAAATCAACAAAAATATCTAGTGTGACTCGCAGGATGCAAACGGATTGCGTTGTGAAACGCGGAGAGTTCTGCGCGGCGACCGGCGTGCGATTTTTGAGCATGCTCAAAAGTAGCACGTTCGTCCACATTTGCTCAAAAATAGCATGCTTTAAGCATGAAAATAAGCATATGTAACAGTACCTTTATTGTAAGCGTTCACAGTCGCCCGCATACCTTTTCCTCTTCTCCCTGAAATTTACCTCCGGTACGCTCACTCACTTGGCGAAGCACATCGCAGGCTAGCTTCACACCTTTTTTCCTGAGGCCGTACTATCACTCTAGATGAGCCGAAGGTTGTCTCTGCCACAGGCAGTTATCACCGAGTTATCTTAGATGATTTAACTCCAAGTAACACAATGTAACATCGTATTCCCTAAAGACCTCAATACATTCGCAATACTACAGGTCACCCACACACGCTCGCCCCACCTCGTCTTAACCCAAGCCACGTCCATCCCCACGACACTCTTTAAAAGTACGACTAGAAATCCTCAATACACCGAAGATTGGTTAGACGTGCGTCGATTTGGCTCAAACGGGAAAGAAGGCTAATCAAAAGAGATTCAATAGGCGGAAGGCGATTACGAGGAGGGGGCGATCGGGAAAAAAAAGTGGAAATAATTCGTTAATCCCGTAATTGGACCGCAACCGAACCGGAAAACAAATTTCCTATTATTGCGAAGTAGGGCTGTGTAAATGGAAAATGTGATGGCATTTTTTTTTTGTCAGACTTCTCAGACGAAGTTGCAAGGGATCTATGATTGTAATACATTTTTAGTCTATCTTAGTGTGTGATTCCCAGTTGCGTACAAAGTTCTAGAGCCCGGGGTAGGCTTAGACCATTCTTTCTTGAGTCAATTCATGATTTGGGGAGTCTGGTAATTACAATGAAATGACTGCTATCTGACCTTCTCAACCCTTTAACAGGAAATCCAGACCAACTGAATCATGGTTACACATTTCAGAAACTATCCGAAACGTGCAGGTTTCCTCACAATGTTTTCCCTCACCGCCGAGCGAATGGTCTAAAACCGCACAATAGATTTGAAAAATCCAGAGGTCCATGCTCGGTTTCGAAGTCGAACCCATTGTATGGAAGCCGCGTGCTGAACCATTAGCCAACCAAGTTCGTCGTCTTTATTTAAGAGATAAATATCCGAATTCGCTTCCTTGCGATAAGAAAAAAACCTAACCTAATTTATTCACACACAGCCCTAGCGAAGAATTGTCGCCGATTCGAACAGAAAGTGTAGGTAGATAATTATTATTAGAGCGACTCATTAGAGGCGATTGTCGTCCCTCGCGAGAGGAGGACGCCCCCCCTCCCCCCGCACACCTGACCGGATAGCCGTTATTGGCTATTGCGCCGACACTTTTGCTATAGAGGGTGATATTTTTCTACGTGGGCGAACGTTAATTATCATAGCCCTTCCTCTAACCCGGAATGTAGAGCTAAGTTAATTCGGAATGCATTGAATATCAAAATGTAAAGTTCGAATCATCGATGTTGCTTTGAAATAAAAATTGCTGTTTAATTTATGATAAGAAAAAAAATTAGAAGAGGAAAAAAGGAATTCGTACAGAATCGTACTTTTAGAGCTTGGCTAAACCATAGACATGCACCCTAACAGACTGAGCCTTTTCAGAGAAAGCCACACTTGAAAAACCGCGCAAAGCTTTTAATACTGGGGGGTGACGTGCTGGGTGACGTTCTTTCTCTACCGCACCCATATAGAATCTGCGTCAGGGCCGGTTGTATCTCTTTCACACTCAGTGACGTTTTTCTGAAAATGGCACATTCCGTTTTGGCTAAACATAAAAATTGTTTTTTATGACACTAATATTTGTGTCGAATCTGGTTGTTAAATACCGATACGTTGACGTTGTTCAATATGTTTATATTAATTAAGGCAAGGTAATTGTCTATGATACCACCATCCTGTGTTGTCTAAGTATTAAAATTTACAATAAGTTGCCACAAAATGTTATCTGAGTTACCAACGCATAAATTTAAATCTCACGCTGAAAGCCTGTTTAATGAGTTAAGGATAGATACTATAAAATTGTAGATTACTTAAATGATAAGGATTCATGGTCATAATGACCTCCATGCCTGAACACTTGTAGCATTTTCATATAAATTAACTGAAATTATTAATATTATATAATTACTCTATTTTAATAAATCAGGCTTAGCAGCATTTATTATTGTATAAAAATTGATTTATATTGATTATTCAATAATTGACAAATTGTGCACCTCGTCCTGCAGTTTATTAGTATTGGATGAAGTAGGAACTACTGCTCTTTGTGACCTATGAGGGGAACCTAAGTAGTCATGCTCACTCAAATGTCTCTGAGGTGGTGGCGCTATGTGGCGGGTCATTACATTCCCTCTATTATGGTTGAGTGAAATGATGGCTGACACATACGTCATACTTGTGAACAGGTGCCACCTTTGGGGACTGGTCTACTTCAGTTTACCTCATAATATTTATTTTATTATTATTTCCTTTATTTTATTTTGTGTTACAATTAAATTGTATGGCTTGGTATGATGATGACACAACATCGTATGAAAGTTTGGCGATTAAAAAGAGTAACGAGTTTCTTGCCGGATCTTCTCGACCAGAAACAACTTTCCGAGCCAGTGGTAAAATCGCATTGTTTATTAATTTTTTTAGTATATTTTGTGTATCAACATATATATGTATTAACATGTAAATTATACATAAGTTATTATAAATAGTTTTAAGTCATTCAAATGTATTACGATTTGTAAGTGCTGTGTACAAGCCTATGCAAATAAAGAATTATTTGAGTTAAGTTGAATTGAGAGTTGTGAAATCAAAGGCTTTGGTAAAACCACTTTCGTTCCACAAGTCACTTTGATTAAAAGGGAATACAATTTTTAAAGACAAACACCCTGTAGGTAACCAGAGGAGCAGTTCAGCACAATCGGAACTTAGCTTTTTATTCTCACCTCAAACTACGCGGTCGGGATGGGGTGGAAATTAGGAAAAGTGAATTCTCTCGCTTTAAATGTGATTGTACATTATACGTATGTATGTTCTGATGTATGAGGCTGGGTTATGTATTAATGCAACGGAAGTCGGTACTTAACTGCTTGATTTATAGGATGAAAATAGGGATTTTATAGTTTTTTTTTTATAGTGACTCAGTATGCTCAGCCTAATGGTAAGCAAGAGAAGAGCCCACGTTGCAATTACAACGGAAGCGATGTCAGGCATCACCTCCGTTGGGACTGCCATACTGGCCCGCGAGATTAATAGTATTCTGAAAAGGTCAAAACATTGATATCTTATCGTTACACATAGCTTGTAAAGTAAGGTATCCGATTAGTTTATACGTGTAAAGATAAGGGAATATTAATTATAATTGAAATAATGTTATCTCTTAAACTGACGTAGAGCCTCTCTACAGTTCAATAACCATCAAGATAGCCTGGGAAAGGACGTCAAGCCTAGGTCTTCCTTATTATATAATTCCCGGTTGCACCCAAAGATTAAATCATGATTCAGGATTTATCCACAGATAGAAATTGGTCGAATCGAGCCTAAGAGTTAAAAATGTGTAAAGCGTTAAATTATAAATAACAGAATCGTGGAGTAAACATGAATGAATGGTCACTAATCATTTAGGTGGTAGTGAGGTACATCTACGGTTTGCCATTAACCCGAATGCACGAGTGTGGTCTAAATGTGGCCCTAATAGGCCACTTGAGTTTCGCTTGCCCAATTCAAAGCCACTTCTTTACAGTACTGTGAAGTACAGACGGACGTTTCAGCGATCATTTTAAATAAAAATTAGATACACTTTATTGCACAAAATTTACAGATCTTAGCCTATGGAATACGATAAGCCTACACCTACATTGTACTAGTATATATATACTAGTACAATGTAGGCGGTCTTATCGTTAATAGCGATCTCTTCCAGAGAACCTCAGGGTAGAGGAAAAGTATAGCGAATTGAAAAAGGTTAAGGTAGTGCAAGTCAGAAAAGAAAAAATGACATTACATTAAATAAATATATGTATATTCATACCAACATAATAGTAAAACAAAACAAAAATACATAAATACTAACAGTTTAGAAAGGTACTAAATTGATATGACAAGAATTGATGATGTGATAATGAAGCAGACAGATCACCTGATGGTATGCGATTACGGCGGTAATCTACCGATGTCTATGGATGGCGAACCATAGAGACCCACAACCACAGGTGGAGCCACAAGTGCGCTGTCAACCTCTTCCCTCTTCTCCCTCTTTTATTAAGCCCCCGGTACTCTCACTCACTCGGCGAAACACAGCACAGGTGTAGCTGCACACCGGTAGTCTGTGAAGCCGTATCACTCTGGACGAGCTAGCCCATTCATGCCGAATCGTGCCGGACGACAATCGATTACTATCATTCTAGGTGATCCATCAGCTTATATGCCACCTAGGTTGGTGCAGCGACTCAACGTGAGCCTTAGCCTCCGATGACAAGAGCATCCATCTAGGTCGGTCCTGCGCCACTTCCAGCCAGTCATCGGCCAGAATTACATAACAATAAATAAATAACCCAACTTGAGTCAGTGAGTGTACCCTGGCGATTCTTTTGGCAACCGGGGTGCTTGTAGTTTTTGCTGCGCGCGCAAGTGCGTCGTTATCGTAAATAATCCGCCGCCATCGCTGGTCCATTGCGCATACGTCGAGCCTCTTGTGCGCACGAGTGCTTTGCTAATTATAATCAACGTACAGTGGTTCAACCGGGGTATTTAATAATACGTCATCATCATCATCATCAGCCTATCGCAGTCCACTGCTGGACGTAAGCCTCTCCAATTGTTCGCCACCATGATCTATCCATGGCTTCTCGCATCCAGCTCTTGCTAGCCATCCTGCGCAGCTCGTCCCTCCACCTAGCCAGAGGGCGCCCTACATTACGTTTGCCAAGACGCGGTCTCCACTCTAAAACTCGTTTACCCCATCGGTTGTCGGTTCTGCGGCTAATATGGCCAGCCCACTGCCACTTAAGCTTGCTAATCCGGTGAGCAATGTCGATGACTTTGGTTCTCTGCCAGACCACCTCATTTCGGATTCGATCTTGGAGAGAGACGCCGAGCATTGCTCGTTCCATAGCCCGCTGAGCGACCTTTAACTTGTGGACCAGCCGTACCGTAAGTGTCCACGTTTCGGCTCCGTCACAGAGTACATTGTATTGGCTTCGTATGTCATGACGGGTAGGGCGCACTGATGGAAGACTTTCGTCTTTAGGCACTGTGGTATCGACGATACGAAGACACGACGTAAACTGTTTTTAAATTATGCGGACTAAAAGACAGATATCAATTAAATCTGTGGTCAATTCCGTATATTTTGCATAGAATTAGAATGTACCGGAATACTAAGTCTATGATATTTTGACTCCTTTTGATAGATGCAAAAATGACACTAGTCTAGTCTAATCTGGTGACTACAGTAAACGGATAACATGTCCGTTTAATCTGCATAATTAAAATACTATATGGTTTAATACCCCGGGAACCGAAGCGACAGTTTTGGACGCATCTGGGAATTACATGCTATGATGAGGAGGACGTAAGTTCTCTGTTCCATGAAAGTTCCATTACCAAAACAAGCTCAAACAGTGAAGCCCAAACATGATCTCAAACTGCATATTTTCTTTACTATTTCCACCATAAATATTTCTCTGTCGGTGCATCGAACCTGGAACCACGCATCTATCAATCAATCCGTCTGCGCGGGCGCCGCTAATGCACTCCTAGATCACCCTTCAATTATCAAAACAATCAATTTTTCATCGCCTATCACAACAATCAAATATGGAATGGAATACTGGATGCAGGTCCGGTAAGCGGTCGTAGCTCAGTGGATCACAACGCGCCTTCCATACGGGGGGTCATTGCTCAAATCCGAGACCTCTGAATTTTTCAAATCTATGTGTATTTTTTATATAATAGGTGGTAGACGAGCAGACGGATGACCTGATGGTAAGTGATTGCCACCGCCCATAGACACCCGCGACAGCAGTAAAGTCACAAGAGCGCTGCCAACCTTTAAACCCACCCTTTCCCCCGGATCAGGCACAGTGCAGCTTCACGGCGGTTTTCTGTGAGGCCGTGGTATCACTCCGGTGGAGCCGGCCCATTCATGCCGAAGCGTGGCTCTCCCACGGTCAAAATGGTATTCCTACCATTAACTCGGCGGTGAGGAAACTTGCACGTTTCGGATAGTTTTTGAAACGTGTAACAGTAATTCGCAACCCTTTACAGGGGAACCGGACCGGTTCCCCTCGAAAGGGTTGCGAAGGTCAGACGGCAATCGATTGATTGTAATAACGAGACTCCCCAAATCTTGAATCATGGACAGCTTTGGATGCAACCGGGAATTACATGCTAAGATGAGTTAGAGAATGGATGCGGGTCCGGGGAAAGGGCAGGTAGGGCACTGATGGTTTGTTCTTGTCTACTTGCATAACGCATGAAGACCTTTCTTTTTTGTTTCTCAGGGGGAATGCCTCCGGCTCAAGAGATGAGCCGACTACCTTATGCTTACCAGACCACCGGGGGACGGCCGGGTTATGTGGAGCTCTCCTTTGGCGGGGGGCTACTCCCAAAGATAAGCCAGGCAAAGGCATACCCATTAAGCCCCCTGCGGTTCTCCCTCATCGCCCATATTGGGGAATATCAATGGTGATACAGCCGAAGCCTCCTTCCACGATATTCCCCGGGCGGTTAAACCAGGTTACTAGGTAGTTTCTCCCCCGGACGTGCCGGGAGAGGGGATAGGAACAGCCGGAACTCATGAAGACCTAGTCTAAGGGTGTTGTTATCAGATCAATCGATTAATGGTCAATCGAAGGCATCTGGATTCGTCGTCATCGATTAGTTTGATAAGACCTAAAGACTTAAGGCTTCATCAAGTTGTATGAGGTGAGATATTAAGAATTTAAGTTTCCTTGATTGGACATCAACACAAAAAAACATACGGAATTGAATTGCCTTACCTCAAATAGTTAGTACACAATAATGTTACAAAATAAGTCCTATATCGTTTATCACAAGCGTAGCAATTTAGCTCTAGTCTTGGTATCTGCTTCAAGCGTGGTCACACTCCTGTGGTCTTCGATTCAGAATCTTTTAAGCGTCATCACTCGGCAATACAAATTAATAACGCTTTTGCTCGCGTTAATGAAAAAAAGTAAAATCTCTGATTATAAAATGACAAGATAAAGTAATGACAGTGACAGTAAGTTTTTTTTTTATTGGGCATATAGCACCGACATCACAATACGTTGAGCCTCAGGACTACGTCACTTCCGGCATATTAAATAATAATTTAAAAAATGAATATATCAATAAATATACATATTTAATGATAACTAACAAATACGGCTCATCTTTTTTCTCTTTCTTTATTCGAAAAGCGTATAAAAATGCGAATATATTTTTTGTCGTATTGTCCATTATGAGGCAGTGGTCAAGCGCTTCCTGCACAGAAAGGTTCCAGATATCGACATATTCCTCAAACTTCTTCAATAAAAAACTCCTACATCCCTACCTACACATAAACAATACAAACGCCCAATCAATCACCTGCACTAATGCACTCTATTGAATGGTCGCTCAAATATCAAAACAAGCAAACACCGCGATATCACAACAATCAAATATTTTTAACCGTGTAGCGCGTTTGCTTGACTGATGGAAGCGTAAACCAAGCCCGGTAATCGTTATGTCTCTGGTCTTTTGAAGCTTTTATAAAGCATTTTTACAATGAATTTAGAATTATATGCGGTAGCAACTGTACTTCGAGTGTAAAGATTGAGCTGGATTGGATATGGCATTCTTATAATCATAATATAAGGTACTGTTACACATGCTTAAAGCATGCTTCTTTTGAGCAAGCCCTATACTTAGTAGCATGTGTGGACGAATTGCTACAAATAAGCATGCTAATTTTGAGCGTGCTCAAAATTCTAAAATATGGGTAATAGCATGCTTATTGATAGCAAATGTGGACAGCTCCTTAAGCATGCTTAAAAAGTGTTCCAAATATGAGCATTCTTAATGAACTGTCCACCCACATTAGCTATCAATAAGCATGCTATGCAGGGAATAGTGAATTATCCACTATTATTCTTAAGTATTACAACATATTAAATTAGGGCTCTCTTATTGTTTTATTTTGACTTAGATGTAGAGTTTGTAAAGTAAGTAAGTGCGTGTAGCGTTTTGGCTCGACATGAAATCTTATAACTTTTTAAAGGATTCGGCGGGTAGGGCTAAAACAAGCCGCATGGGCTGATGCAATTCAAAGGTTTTAAATTAATGTCTAGTGGTTTTTAGTGTTCAAATTTGTTGTTTATTTGTGCAGTGAAGTGCCGCAAAGTAATCCTAATAAGTGTCGAGTGAGTTGTCTCGTGACAACTTGCTTGGACCAAATAGAGTCTTAAAACCTGCGATTGCTTTTAAAATGATATCCGCTGAATCCGTAGGTCGATAAAACGTAAAACACCGGTGTTTTATTGAGTGACTTTGACTGACTTCGACTGTTGACTACCTACTTATTTTCAATAAGTTACTTGACATTAGCGAATTATCTTCGGGTAGAGCCATAATAGGTAAGTGTAGTGTAGGACGCCCTGCGACAAGATGGGATGATGACATTCGAAGGCTGGCGGGTGTGGGCTGGATGAGAGTGGCCGAAAATCGGGAGCAGTGGCGTGCATTAGGGGAGACCTATGTCCAGCAGTGGACGAGTGTGGGTTGCTGATGATGATGATGATGATGAGAGCCATAATAAAAAAAAAAATTGACAATGCGAATGACTTTATGACATGATCAGCTCGGTTTCACTGTAGCTTGCAAGTAAATCAGATAAGAATTATAAAATATGTCTTCTCTAACCTTATAACGTATCTATAAGTAGTATATTTTATATAATTTAATATAATTTGTGTAGGTTATATTGTATTTTAGTTAGGTAACATTCGTATATATTAGTGTATGATAACGGTTTTATTTATTATCTAGATATAGATATGTATTTATACTATATATTTACTTAATCAATGTTCAAAATCAAAAGGATTGCACCACCCTCCCCTCTTCTATCTAATGTCCTTTACCTGAAGGTTATCTGGTAGAGATCGCTCCCAGCAATAAGACCGCCTAAATTGTACATTGTATCTCTGTAAACCTACCTTTTAAGTTTTGTTTGTTGTGCAATAAAGAGTATCTATCTATCATTATAACGCCAAGTCCACCTGTCTTAGCTCCCCTGCCCCACCGTCAACGTCCGTCAGTTTACTCACAGGCAGACAGCGGTTTTTAATTGCCCCCAAGCAGTCACTCGCGCACAGTAGGCGGAAGATGGCTTCAAACAAATACGCTGTTTCATCTGCTATTTGGAATATTGCTAAAAATATACCGCTAGGTATCCAGAGCATGTGATACGGGCTGAATGGTGGTTTCTTTGTTCGAGAATCTGGGTGTCTCGGTTAACTGGAACGGGAACTAATTATCTTTTGTACTCGTAGTTTGATCTAAAAAGTGTTTTTGACACTGCTATAACATCCTTTTCTTAAATATTATTGTTGTGTATTTGCATCTTTTTGCCGAAAAGAAAAGAAAAGAAAATGCATTTATTAACTTAAGTTTATTAAGACTAATTGTGTATGTCAATAACATACACACGCATTAATTACAAACACCAATAGAAGAATAATTAATGGCAAAAAAAAAACAAATAAAACTCCACAAACAATAACAAAAAATTTAAAAAAAGGCGCAAATAGTGTCATTCTCCATTGAACTGTTAGGAAGTTTGTGCTCTTTATGTAATATTAGGTACAGTTATAAAGTAGTTACTAATTAAATTAGACAAAAACATATGTGACGTCGAAATTGATTGCCGATGCACCTAGCACCCAGACGCTGAGCCAAAATATTAATCTTATCTTGTTGCCCAGGTCGGAAATCGAATCCACATTCTTTAGAACGTGAGACAGGATCACTAATTACTAACCAATATGTTCTTCATCTCCACACGTGACTTAAGTAGGCAATTACGCGTACCTAAGTAGGTAATTTACTAAATGTTCATTTCTTCCATTTAGTATTTCATAGATTCCCATCATATAGTATCTAAATAATGATTTTTAAATGACCCACATTAATGCATGTTAAATGTTCAAAAAGTCGTAATCTCGTATTACCTAGTGTTCAGAATGTTTAATTTCAATGAGTTTTTTCGACATCATATAACGGCCTATGAAAACATTTCGACTTTGTTAGTCCACACGTGTGTGTGTTTGTTTTGACAACAAGTGTGTTTGTCCCTCGTTTTAGGGTCCCGTGCACAGATCAAACAAACGTCCAGTACTGTGAGGGTGCCATCGGGATCCTATTAGGACCGGCCGCGGCCTGGTGTCTTAATTTAAGGCCGTCCCATAACGAACGAAAATATACCTGTGTCGCATCCAAACAAACGAGACACACAGTGCGTGTAAAAAAGAAAGGGAATCCCCGATTCGGTCATAACGTCTGCTTTAAATTAGGCACTCTGGTTTGAGTTTGCGCTGATTACTGCGGCATCGGTTTGAGTTTGCGCTTACATCGAGTCTGACACATCAATGGTCTAATTTACCAGGTGGTCTGAAAAGATTTAGACCTCAATATTGTGATAGTAACACTTTCTAATCATGTGCGCATCTTTTGATAAGTATTATTCAATGTTTCAGCGGTTTTGGACACCCATTTGTTATGTAATTCATTTATTGAGTCAATGTGAATATATGCACTTATTTTTGAATATATGCATTATTTTTGAAAAGAAAATTATGCACAGAAAAAAGATTGGGACTCTGTGTAATATTGTATTATTTACCACAGTAAAATTTTGGGTATACTGACATAGGTACCTAGCAGGCGTCAAAACACTGTAAGTTCTGACAATAACAACAAAAACGAACATTCGCAACGCACTAGTAGCGATCGATCTAAGTTCTGTTAACGATTAATTAATCGTTATGGCTATGTTATACCTATGGCTTAAAGACCTTCAAAACACGAGTGTACTCATTTTTAAGGTCGGCTAGGAGATCAGGGAGTTCAAAAGCCTATGTTACTATCACACTAACCATCTCTGCCGCCTCTACAAATAAAAGGAAAACAATAATTCGGTATTTGACTATTTCTTTTTTGTTATCAAAAGACCTCTCAATGATAGAAACATCGTTGAAAAAATTACTTGATTCTAATTTAATCTACTTGAGATATCACAAATTTAAATTCACATTATTTAGAGCAAACCCAAAAGGCTCCATATAAATGTACCTAAGTATTTTGTATGCATTTCATTTGAATTTTGTATGGTAGCTATTTCAAATGTTTTCTTTATGTCAATGGTTCTATTATAATAGTTGGTGCAAATTGTAAGGGTTATCCAATGGTATAATATTTTTTTAATAAGTTCATACTTTTACAATGGACTTGCCCATGAATCTTTGAATAACCATAAAATCGGCTAGACGTTATATTTTTAATTGAGATTTTTTGCGATTGGCACATATTTACCTATATTTAGATAAAATATTTATATTTTGTAAAATCTCGAACTTAGTCAAATACCCTATTGTACGGAACTTGGAGCGTGCAACCGCGACGCACACTTGTCCGCTTTTTATTGTCGTGTAAACTGTCTTCGGTTTATATAATCATGTTGTTGCGGACGTGATTGCCCGTAATTAAACAAGCAATCTGTTCTGGTTAATATATAATTTTGGTCTGGGAGAATTCTAATTTCGGGGTTGTTGGAAATGATATCATTTATTTGAAATTGCGTGTGTTGTGGTTAATCTGTCGCAGTAACAGTGATTTGTGCTTTGATAGGCGGATAGTATAAGGCAGTTCCTGAGAAGTTGAGAATTTCGGGTGAAGTGTGAACGAGCTTTGGGGTTGCCCATTAATCACGTGAGGCTTGAAAGGGGGGGGGGGGGTTGATAAAAAAACACGAAAATAACAGAAGGGGGGAGCCTAGGGGGGTGTAGAAAGATAATAAGTGTATTTATTTACGTGAGGTAGGAAAGGTGGGAGGGGGGGGGGGTAGTCTTAAACATAGTGATGTACGTAGTGACGTATCACCAAGGGGGAGGGGGAGGGGCTTATAAAATGCTAAAAAAAGATCACGTGATTAATGGACGGCCCCTTTCTTGGTCTTTCTCTATTTGACCACAACAGTATGAACAGTATAAGCCTACTACTTATAACAAATTTGTTCATTTTATTTAATCACTCTTAGACATAAGTAATCACTTAATCATAAGAGGCATACTTTATTGTCACAATTGTAGTTTGCTTCATGCAAAGGTGTTACAAAGTATTTTCGTCTCAAACAATTTACCATTTTAGGCATACAATAAGTTAAGGTACTTTTAAAAAACTGCATAGGTGTGTATGTATGTACAGTTGACTCCAAAAATATGTTTACACTTTAGGACGTTGTCACAATATATAGTATAGGTAAGTATTGTGACAATGTCCTAAAGTGTATATATATTTTTGGAGTCGACTGTACCTACTATTAAACCTATTATTAAACGGGCAAGTTTTATGACCTCTTTTTTTTCTCTCTCTCTGTCAATGAGATTTTAGTAACCTGTTATGTGGCTGTCTGTACCTAGACAAGTATATCCTTAGAGTAGGTAGTACGAAATGCTTTAATTAATGTTATCTTAACAACTCTATGACTACAAAGGCCGGATTGGCGACAGGTGGCTGAGAACAGAACAGAACGGCGAATTCTCGTGTCGGAGGCCAAGATCCACTTCTGGTGGATGAGCCAGCATAGTAAGGAGTAAGTAACTTTATGACTAAGTACCATCTTCTACAACCATATTTTACGCAAATGTTAATACATGCTTTAGGTTAGCCGCTGAAAACCAGCGTCGGCTATATTCGGCCAGTATCGACAAAAGCTGAGCGGTCACCTATTTGCCACTTTTTTATCATTTTTATTTAGTATATTTAAGATCTATTGTGAACAACATGAAAGCAATAAAAACTATGACTATGACTATGACTATATTTATGTTATTGTTTTGTTATATTATTACCTGTATTAACTTTATGTTCTTTTTACTTATTGTGTCAAATAGTTTTTACTTATTGTGTAGGTGCGGAGATCGAACTCGCGACCCTCATGTTCCAACCGGCACTTGAACCATTGCGTCCGTTTCACACAAGCCTACACCTGTCACATACAAGTTATCACTATTTAATAGTATCATATTATTATTTATTCATTTGTATTCTCATTAGGTACGTAGGTATATCTTCGTTATTATTATATATTTTATTCCCCATAACTATGTATAACACAGTAGGTATTATTACACACACTTATTATATGTATTTATACCGTCCGTGCGTCATAGCAATCAGGGCTCACATAATACCAGCGCCATGGCTCACAGGAAGGTACCTACCCCTTCCTTAAGTCGTGGCTTTAGCTGAGGTGAGCTCTTTATTCATTCATTCATTATTCATACATAATTTAATTTCATGAGTTAAACGTTGCTACTGTTTGCCCCGTGGGGTTCCCGGCAGAGTAGAATAGGCCACCATCACTCTTACCGAGGTGTCGTAAAAGGCGACTAAGGTAAAGCTGCTGGCATGATCATCAGCACCCAGAGAAGGAAAACTCTGCATTTATATCAAAACCCTCGCCAACCCGTCTGCCAAGCGAGGTGAGTATGGCAATTACCCCTCATGTGATTGACGGGAGGCCCGCGCCCCAGCAGTGGGGACTTAAATGGGCTGACGATGACGATGACTATTTACAACACATCAGGTAAGTACAGATATTTTAATTTACCTAATAGTTCAAATATTTACCAAGCTTTCCATCAAATAATCACATTATTTACATCATGAAATCATGCCTACTAATTAATCTATATAAAAATACTAGCACAAACTATGTAGGTAGATAATATCGTAAAATTAACATGACGCACAGAAAAACCCCAACCATTACTTCTTTCAAAGGCTACATTGAAGGTTGAAACTTTAGTAAACAGTTAATGGATAGCGAACAGTTTAACATCTCTCTAAAATTGGGTGTTTAACGAAGTCGATGTTGTGTTTGGCTAATATTTCAGCGGGCAATGTGAATAAAATTAAACGTAGTGAGCCACCGGTAAACATGACTTCCTACGGTCGTGATTACACTATAAAAACCTACGCGCGTTGAAAAATAAATAACGATGGCCATTATAACAATTACGCTTCTGGATCATTGGATTTATTAAGGTGACGGGTAGGGCACACTAGCGACGCCAATCGATTTAATTTTTAGGTACTAAACCGATCCGGTTTTAAACTATTTCCGGGTTACAACCTCTAGGCAACATTTATACTTTTTATTAAATAACCATGCACAAATATTGGGTCCATTTTTGTACGCGAAAAATTGATATTTCGCGTACGCGTTGAACCTAACATTCGTGCATGGCTATTTAATAAATAGTATAAGTATTTGCCTAGAGGTTGTAACTCCGAAATTGTTAATACTTCTCACAACATATCATACGTTGACCTGATTCCGTACTAAGTAGCTTAAGCACTTGTGTTACAGATATCAGACAACAGAGGAACACAAATATATACTTAAATACATATATTACACCCAGACACCGAACAAACACAAGTGTTCTTCGCACGAATGTTTGTCCAGGGTGGGGATCGAACCCACGACCGTTGGCGTAAGAGGCAGGGTCACTACTAATTGCACCATCCGGTCAGTCGGTCAGTCATTGTTCAAAATAGATCCGGTTTAGTACCTAAAAATGAAAATTGATTGGCGTCGCTAGTGTGCCCTACCCGTCACCTTAATAAATTCTGACTGGTATATATATCACATAGGTACTTCGGCTCCGTGTGTTGGAACAGTTTGGCTCCAGAGGTATTTCCTGACGGCACCTAGGTACGAGTAGCTATGTATTGACTGCCTCGGTGGCGCAGTGGTTAGTGGGTCGCACTTTAAAGCGATATTATAGTGCTCAAGTGTGTGCGCAAACACATCACTTGTGTTTGCGCACACACTTGAGCACTATAATATATCCTCCTATCCTCCAGTACGTGGCTGATCGTTGAGATTAGCCGCCGTAGCCGTAATCGGTTGGAGGATATCATCATTACTTAGATATGTAATATGTCAGGAAGAACACAGTAGAGACTCTTATCGCATGTTTCTCTTGAAGGTCCCTTTGATTATTTTATTATTATTTAGGGGTTTGTATTTAACAAAAGCATTTATCGCTTTTGGATCGTCAGCCTGAAAATAGATGGTTGAAATCGGATAATTAATGGTCGTTCGGTCTATTTCAATTTTGATCCTTGCCAGTAGAAAAATGTAGGTACCTACTTAATAGTTACGTAGTAAATGAACCTAATAAATAAAACTGTTTACCATAAAACAAATGAACAAAGAATCAGAACGGGTTAATAAAGTTAAAACATTTTTTCTTCACTTCTTCAAACACAAATTAGTCTTTCATGTTAATTGATCATCAAAGAGCGCTAATAACTGTATTAAAGTAGATTGGAGCCAAACTTCGTTAATAATCGAAAATCAAAGACTCAATAGTTCTCAAAGAGGCCAGAGACAAGCGTTTAAAAGTCAATTAGGACCACAAAGCTGGCGACGGAATTAACCCCCAGCCACACGTGCGCGATTAAAAATAACACGGCATAGACAACTCGTTCGAATGTTTGCGGCGGCGAGCGTTTAGTCACAGTTGGTTTAGTACAAGCTTTCTTTTATTATGGTTGGCGTACCATCATTTCGACCGTGGGAGAGCCACGCTTCAGCATGGATGGTCCCTCGTCGGGAGGGATACCACGGCCTTATAGAAAATGGGCATGAATTAGCGCTTGTGTTTTGTTTCGCCGAGTGTGAGGTTACCGGAGGACCAATCAGGTGAAAAGGGAGTTTAAGGGTTGGTAGCGCAATTATGACTGCACTAACGCAACACCGTGGGCGGCGGCAATCGCAAATTCGTCTGCTCGTCCGGCACCAATCTCATAGAAATCTTGCTTTGGGTATAAGGCTAGGGTAGGTAACATAAAAAACTTATTAAAAGTTTATTTAAAGACTGCTATTATTCAGTGGATGAGTTCCTCAATGACAAAACATCCTAGATCTAATACGTAATTACCAACAGAATTAAAATAGTCTTAAAACTAGGGTTAGGTTAGGGGTATTTTAATTCTGTTGCAATACCCTACTTAAACCTACCCTACTTACCCATAGAAGGAAAACTCTGCATTTATATCAAAACCCTCGCCAACCCGTTTGCCAAGCGTGGTGAGTATGGCAATTACCATATGATGACCGTGATGATGACCGTACTTAACAGGATAATGTACATACATAGCCCTAAGAATCTATCTATGTAAGTGTCATGTGTACATTGTGCAATATTAAATAAATAAATAAAAAACGAGGCAGGTAATCCGCTTACGAGAGGAAAATACACCAATCTTTTATAGCTTGTCGCCATCGTGTCAGCGTCTTTAGCCCGAATTCATAGAAAACGAAGTGCTTGGAGTTCCGCATCAACATCGACAACCCCACCGGATTGAACCTACAAGGCTAAAACTCTTTCGGTCGATGGATGATAGAGGTTGGTTCGTATCAGTCCTCAAGGGAGTTAAAACTTTGGCACCGTACATGACATGAGGGTCTGCTGTTGCGTGTGTTAGTTTTGCGAGATCTGTGAGCGTGCCAGTCAAGACCGCTCGCCCAACCAAACGCTCCCTCAGTGCTTCCGCGCACATAAACAGGTAAGGGAAACATATCACCGTTTATGTGAGTTAGTTTACGGAGTTCGAGTGAACTCGCGATTCAACTCGCCGAGTGAAAGAAGGGTAAACATTGCGTTTTGCATTTAGAGCTCATCATAGATAGTGGAAATAAACTTAGTGCAGATTAGGGATTGCAATCCGGTCCGGCGGACCCGGAATTTAAGTTGGCGCCGGATCCGATAAGGCAAAAAATACGCGATCGCGATCTGGCAACGTCGCGCGTATTGAATCTGTGTGTACAATCAACACCATATGTTTTCTAAGATCGTTTTTTCAGGCACAGAAAGTGTGTATTTTGCATTGCAAGAAATACTAATTGCCTACTTCTGTTTTTATTGTTTCTTAGGATTATGAACTGAAGTTGATTTTATAAGTACAAATTTAAAAGTCTGTTTTTTTTAACTTAAGTCTGTGTAGATTATTTATTAGAGTTTAATACATATTAGTACTTTCAGAACTTACATACAGCAATAAGCGAGAGTAAGAGTAC
Organism: Marasmia exigua; assembly: GCA_019059595.1. Classification (NCBI taxonomy): domain Eukaryota; kingdom Metazoa; phylum Arthropoda; class Insecta; order Lepidoptera; family Crambidae; genus Marasmia; species Marasmia exigua. The sequence goes on from CM032484.1 coordinate 12,437,320, forward strand.
TTGCTTTATTATTTATAATAGATTCATAATTCCATTTATAAAAATAGTAAATAAATATTTCACAACATCACATACATTGATCTGACTCCGAGTTAGGTAGCTCAAGTACCTGTGTTACGGATATCAGAATCAACAGTGGGATTAGAAATATATTCATATAATACTTTTCTTTTGTAAATACATACTTATAATACATAGAAAACACCCAAACCAATAAAAACAAACATGTTCATGCACACAAATGTTTGTACTGTGCGGGGATCGAACCCGCAACCCTTGTATCAGAGGCAGCGTGCACTACCACTGTTCTAACCGGGTCGTCGGGTCGGGTCGGGTAGTACAAATAGAACCAAAAATTATAATGACATGTGGTTAAAAAATATAATTAAAAGTGATTTTACCTTCCATAAATAGGTACATATTTTACTTATCTTTTTATGTATTATTATCAAAACTAAAAATCACTAAATATCGTCAATCCGGCGAAATCCGACCGGATTGAAAATGTTACCGGATTGCAATCCCTAGTGCAGATGGAGTAAATTGAAAGATTTAAACAAATGAGAGCTAAAGTGCGGTTGTTTTAGTATCATGATTACTTGAACTTGAATAACTGTTCAAGATATGCTCTCATGCCAGCGCGACCAATAAAGATTACCAATAAACATAAACAACATTTCTTACTTCTTTCTTGCAATATTAATATTAGATATACTCTCATACCAGCGCGACCAATAAAGATTACCAATAAACATAAACAACATTTCTTACTTCTTTCTTGCAATATTAATATTAAATATGCTCTCATGCCAGCGCGATCCAATAAAGATTACCAATAAACATAAACAACATATCTTACTTCTTTCTTGCAATATTAATATTAAATATGCTCTCATGCCAGCGCGATCCAATAAAGATTACCAATAAACATAAACAACATTTTCTGACTTCTTTCTTGCAATATTAATATTAAATATGCTCTAATGCCAGCGCGATCCAATAAAGATTACCAATAAACATAAACAACATTTCTTACTTCTTTCTTGCAATATTAATATTAAATATGCTCTCATGCCAGCGCGATGCAATAAAGATTACCAATAAACATAAACAACATTTCTTACTTCTTTCTTGCAATATTAATATTAAATATGCTCTCATGCCAAGCGCGATCCAATAAAGATTAGCCAATAAACATAAACAACATTTATTACTTCTTTCCTTGCAATATTAATATTCAAATATGCTCTCATGCCTGCGCGATCCAATAAAGATTACCAATAAACATAAACAACATTTCTTACTTCTTCTTGCAATATTAAATACCGTTTGTTCAGATAATATAGTTAGAGAATAAGTCTGTGTTGTTCTAATTATTTTTCAATAAAGATTTATTTATTTATTTAACCATTCGATTAGACGCGAAACGTTTTGACATTGCCTTCAAAATGTTTCGCATATGAACGAACAGGTTACATTCATCGTACAAACGCGAAACAGACATCATGTTACTGCAATCTATCTCAATTCATCAATTGATATTAAACTTGAAAGTTTTTGAAAGTAAGGTTAGATTCGAATGAAGAAAATTAACGGATTTATACCTTAAATTGATACCTAAAACGGCTATTAACTTCGTTTTTCTCCTCGTTTTATTGTTGTTGTTATATTTAAACAACACTAAACTCGGTAAAATCCATATCACAGCCAGTCTCACACAAAAAATGAAACCAGAACTCTAGCAAAGCTTAAACGACCATTAAGTAACCCGCGCTAAGTAAACAGACGGACGGACGGACGGACGACAAAAAATCTAATAATAAATAATTAGGCGTCACGTGTACGCGGTTCCCGGTAACTCGTTAATTACACTGTAAACTAATAAAAAGCAATAATGTTATGGAAACCGTGAAGCTGTGAAAAAAAACATGTTAAATAATGATACTTTTGAAAGGCATCTAAGGGTTGTTTCATTTCGATGGATGGCGGTCTAATACTGTGCGTTTCTCGCGGAACGTTCTACCACGTACCTCAGTTCTGTGGAATGGTTTGGCTGCAGGAGTATTTCCCGACGGCTACGACTTAGGGACCTTCAAGAGAAGAGCGTACTCTTTTATTATATTAGCGATCTCTCTGGTTTCGCGGATGTCCATGGGTAGCGTTGATTACTTTTATTGAAGATTACATTCAATTTGTCACTTTAGTCTTAATTTAGACAATTACCCATAGCGGAAATTCATATGATTTGACACCCACGAGACAGGCTCTGCCTAGTGTGGGAGTTAAAGAACTTTTCTTTCTGTTAATGTGTGTTTTTGGTTAATAAATGTTTTTAATTTTTTTTTAACTTTCCATCAGGTGACTCGCTTGCTTGTTTGTCCGTCTCTAGCATAGAATAGAAAACACGACACACGGTGGAAGACCAGCAGACGGATCATCTGATAGTGAAGTCACAAGCCGCTGCTAGTGCCGTGCTTCCGAGTGCCTAGACGCTGCTTTACGCCGGCTTTCTGTGAGCCTATGGTATCACTTCGGTAGAGCCGGCCCATTTATGGATTCATGAAACGTGGCTTTCCTACGATAATTTACGTTATAAACATAGAGTAACTACCTACTACACCAAATAATTTAACAGGACAGGCGGATGAATACGTTACCGACTCTACCAAACCTTGCGTAACGTAGTGGAGATATTTACGAAAAGAGTCACTCCGGACAATTGATCAAACGAGGATTTAGTCGTCTTCACCCCCACTGGAAGCACGCCAGACCTTTGATTATTAATCAACAAGGGTACTGCGCGATTCAGAGATTGTTCACTGGCTTTTAATGTCAGCTCCTACCGATATTTCACCTATCGACGCAGGACATATGTATTAAGTGCGGAAGTGTGTGCGCAGACACGGGCATGCATTTTCAATTCCCTTACCCTCATATGACGTTTGGACACCAGTGTGACATACGACCGGAGAAAGATCGAGCGCAGAACGACTTAATGTACTTTTTGAGGCACGGGGCTAAAGTTAGGTACAAGGTTTTGGTCCGACTCGGAACCGGACCGGAACCCCAAACGTAGCCGTACTGAAAGAAGTACTCTTATTTTAACCGTGGGAGAGCCATGCTTTACCACTGCCTCACAGAAAATCTGCATGAAGCAGCGTGCGCGCTACATTGAGTGAGTCCCCGAAGGACTGGAGGCCCATTTCGGGGAACGGGTGGTGTTGCCGTGTGGTCCACAATCGCTTACCATCAGGTGATGCAGCCAGGCAGGCAGGGTAGGATCGTCGGTCCACCATTGTACCCCCACAAGATCGGGTGAAAGCCGCCCTTGGATGCGGGCGGCACAAGACCAATTTGTGTTGAGATCATTGGGGAGTCTATGTCCAGCAGTGGACGTACATTCACTGAAATTATGATGATGATAATGAGGTGATATTTCTTCTCGTCTGCCATCTTTTTTATGTGATAGGCGGCATACGAGCAGACGGATCGCTTGAAGGTAACCTATCATCTATCACATAAAAAAAAGGTTTTCTATTCAGTCTCTGTTCTCAGCTAATCTGCGCGGAACGTAGTGTTCTTAGTAGGTCGTAACACAAACACGCCGGCTTTGTGGCCCGCGCTAGCAGCTTCCGGTGACTTTCCACTTCCCACGCAGAGCGACCCGTGTGCAAGTAACTAGAAATCGAACTATCTAAGTTTTTTTTTTATGTACCCAATATTATAAGTTGGCAGAATAGTAAGTCGTGAGAAACTTTACACACACATCTTATCTATTTACTTTTAATACAGCTATAATCCGCGTTTGTTTACTTCTATTTATTATCGTATATAAGTAATACTTGTTTAACGTCTACTTATTTGTCTACTCTCATTTAGTTAGTTTAAGTTGTTACTGCGTCACGTGCATCCCTCAATACTGGCAATGGCTGAAAATCAGTGGTTTGCTCGTCGAGTAAACAATTCACTGAGCCATTGCCATTTCGCACCACTACTGCACACATGCCTCACTATAAGACCTTCTGGGGATTTTTACTGTACTTACTTTTATACTGCTCTGAATGTGTGCTTTTTGATGCGAATAAACGTTTTATCTATCTAAGTAGTAAGTAGTATCTAGTTAGAGCGATTGATCCGTCCGGAGGGTCGTGCACAAGGCTTCGTGCCCGTCACCACGACCCCCCACTATGGACGATGAGAGGGTGTCCAGGGGTTTTAGACGGTAGACCCCCGCTGTCATGCGGGGGGAGTCCGACATAACCCGTTCGCCTCCAGACGGACGCATCCCTGGATTTCTTAAATCAATGTGCATATATCTACCATTAGCTCGGCGGTGAGGGACATCATGAAGAAACCAGCACGTCTCGGATAGTTGGCGCTCCTTCACGCTGGTTTTTTGTGAGGCCAGGCCAATGCCACCAACATTAGGGTCAAGTTGACCTAGACGTAGCGCTTCCGCTGTAAAATTCTATATTTTATGTCTCTCTCCTGAGTCTGAGTATGTCTGAGTCTTGAGTCGGTCTCCTCAATCCTAATGTCTGAGGATCGTGGACAGTAAAGGCGATGATCTGCCTCCACCGGTTTCTGTCCAGTGCATCTTTTAGAGCGTAGATTTGGTGACAGCCGACTGTACACTACGTAAACTATAAATAATCCTATTGACGACAGTCCTTCAACTAATCGGTAACCACGCGATCATATTGTCGACTTCCATTCCTGAATTAAATAATAAACGATCCTGTTTGAATGCAACACTAAAAAAAAGCAAAATTCAAATATAATAATAATCAAATTGTTCTTCTTCATTTTGCATTTGCATTTTTTTTCAGTTGTAATTGTAATAATAACAGTACTTCCTTACAAAATGTACCTATTTAGAAACGGTTGTAGAAGGGCGGTTTCTCCTAACACAAGCAACATAATTGCTAAAAGGAGATACCAAACCTTGTATGAAAACTATAATTGTAAGAAACGGAAATAAATATATTTGTTTTTTTTGTATTTTGTATTAGAGATCAGTGTTATTTTTTTTAGATGGCACAGTATATTGGCTCGCTTTAGCCTGATGGTAAGCAAAAGAAGAGCCCACGTTGCAATTATTAACTTCCGTTGGCACTGCCATACTGCCCCGCGAGATGTTTATGATATTTTTGTGTAAAAATCGCAATGTGATTAATAAAATACATCTACTTACCAAGTTTGACATACGGACGGACGGACGGACGGACAGACGGACATACGGACATACGGACATACGGACAGACGGACAGACGGACAGACGGACAGACGGACAGACGGACAGACGGACAGACGGACAGACGGACAGACGGACAGACGGACAGACGGACGGACGGACAGACGGATAGACGGATAGACGGACAAACGGACAGACAGACAGACATGACGAATCTATAAGGGTTCCGTTTTTTACCATTTGGCTACGGATCCCTAAAAAGAATCAAACTCTCAATGTTTATGTCAATGCATAATGTACCTAAATACCTAACTACAAAACCAGAGTGCTTGGTCAAAAAAATGCGTTTATTACAAACTAAGAAGACATATACATCATCATCATCAGCCTATCACAGTGCTGGACGTAGGCCTCTCCAATTGTTCGCCACCGTGATCTATCCATGGCTTCTCGCATCCAGCTCTTGCGAGCCATCCTGCGCAGATCGTCCCCCCACCTAGCCAGAGGGCCCTACATTACGTTTGCCAAGACGCGGTCTCCACTCTAGAACTCGTTTACCCCATCGATTGTCGGTTCTGTGGCTAATATGGTCAGCCCACTGCCACTTAAGCTTGCTTATCCGGTGAGCAATGTGACTTTGGTTCTCTGCCGGATAACCTCATTTCAGATTCGATCTCGGAGAGAGACGCCGAGCATACACGTAGTTCAAATCGTACTGAAAATTACACTCAAACATGAAGACCAGATTATAGGATAATCAAGTTTATCGTGCTAACGGAAACAAAGCCGGTCGAAATAGCTGCTCTCATTCGCGAATTAGGTAGGTGGGTACTTGCCGGTTTAACTACAAATGCCGCACAACAAATTTACACCACGTAGAGTATAAGAGGTGTGTTAGTATATCGAGAGTACAGATGATATAATGGTACAGTAACTTGGTAGTACAGTGACTGCTTCGTTGGCGCAGTGGGTAGTGCGCCCCAGCTGTCCCAATTTCCTCCCCCGACCTCGGGGGAGGGAAGCGCCGCTTCCGTCCAGCAGAAGTCGCCGTGGTACCATGGCCTACGACTTCTCCCACTATGGACGATGAGGGAGAGTACCAGGGGTTTTAGTCGGTAAACCCCCGCCGCTGCGGCGGGAGTTCGACATAACCCGTTTTCGACCGTACGATGTAACCCGTACCCGAGTAAACGCGTAACGCGGTTATGGAAAAAAAATGGGTAGTGTGTCGCACTTTTGAGCGCTTGGGGTCGCGGGTTCCATCCCCGGGTTGGGTCACAATTTGTGCCCTAGTTGTTCTGTTGAGAAAAACCATTTGTTGTAGCAAGATTATCTGTTGTTTTTATAGCTTATAATCTATTTGTATATATTTGTGAATAGTTTCACTAAGGACCGATTTGATCAATCTTATTCCGATACTAAATCTATGGTATAGCGTTAAACCATAGATTTATTCATGGATGGATGTTAGGAAGTTCTCAGTGTCAGCTAGGAGTCTGGAATTTTGCTGTCTTGTACCTCCGTGCCTCGGAAAGCACGTTAAGCGATTGGTCCTGCGCCCGATCCTTCTTCGGTCGTGGTATACTGGTGTCCCATCGGAATATGAGGACAAGGCGATAGAGAGACAGACGCGTCTTTACTACTAAGTATAGTGCAGGGGGTGAGATGCACCCAGGCGCCGGAAGTTAGAGGGCGCCGAGAGCCCGTCGCTTAGATACATCTCGATCATATAGAGCCTCCACTGTAACACTCCGCAAGCAGCAGGCGCGAGTACTGATCGTTCTCCTCGTCTTAGCGTGTGATTCCCAGTTGCGTCCAATGCTGTCGCTTTGAAGCCCTAGGTACGCTTGATTGGACCATTATATAGGATTCGGGATGTCTGATAATTACAATGAAGCGACTGCCCATAGGTAGCCGAACATGTTGTAAGTATTCCATTTTGATCGCGCATTTTGCAACAAGAGGGCGCCAGGTTATTAAATGCGCCCGGGCACTTCTTGGACTAGAGCCGCCCCTGTAGAGAGCAAACACACTTGATCACTATAATATATCTAGCGTAAGTGTCTGATCGTTAAGATTAGCCGCCTTAGCCGGAATCAGCTGGAGAATATTATTATAACAGTAACTTACTCGCATGAACCCCCATGCATCGTCTCCCTGAGGATACTCAGCGCGTGTCTTTTGCGGTTACGCCCAAAGTCGTCGCTCCAGAGCCTGGGGCACGCTTGAACCATGCTGCAGGATTTGTTTTTATAGGCGACAGACGAGCAGACGGATCACCTGATATAAGCGATTGACGCCCATGGACACCTGCAATTCCAGAGGAGAAACCAGTGCACTACTAACCTTTTCCCCTTAATTGGGCCTCTTGTACACTCTACTCGGCGAAACACAGCGAAACGCTGCTTTACGCCAGTTTTCTGTACGGTCCCGGTATCACTCCAGTCAAGCCGGCTCATTCATGCTGATGCATGGCTTTCCCACGGTTAAATGATTGGAATCTTAGACAGGGGACCAGACTAACGAATATGGTTATAACATTGAAATTGTCCTACTTTGGTCCTTGTTACCTTGGTTTCTTCAATACAATCTATAGGTATGTAATTTATTTATTTAAAACACCTATCATTACAAGCATGAACTTAATTCGATAGTACAGCTAAATTTAATAAAATTATATTATGTTTCAAATTTTCCGGACATAGCTCGGGTTTGTGATCACCAATCCGCATTTAGCAAGCGTGGTGATTAAGCCGTATCCCATCATAGTAGCGATAACTTGATTTCTATGATGGAGGCCTTTGCCCTGCAGTGGGACACTATAGGCTGATTAAAAATATATTATTAACGATTTTTAAATTCGTAGGTATTATGTAACTTAGAAACTACTTTATTACTTATTTATTAATTATGTCATGTCAACTTCAATCTATTATATGGATTGCATTTCCTTAAATTATAACGGCATAATTGAATAAATTAAATTATAATTCAAATTACATTATCACTTGCAAATTATTGGCAACAAATTACAAAAAGGAGCGCCTTTACAAGTTAACTCAAATAGCATAGAGAAAATTCAATCAAAGTCAATATTTTCCTCGACCTCGTTTACAATGCCGATCGTGCGGCTGAGAGGCGTTTTCGCCAGCAAATTTGTTCTGCTTTAATAATGTGAGTAGTAGGTACCTATAGATATTACAATCTACTAGTGAATGAGGACGAATACTGTGCCCCGAACCTATAATGGGTTATTCCGACTACAAAGTAACCCTAAGTCGGTGCATCGCATAAACACAGCAATGATAATAAATTCAAGCATTTACTTTTACTCTTGTTCGGTATACCTTAAGGTGACGGGCAGGGCATACTAGCGATGCCATTCGATTTTAATTATTAGCTACTAAACCGGATGTATTTTAAGCAATTTCGGGGTCACAACCTCTCGGCAATCACTTATACTATTTATTAAATAACCATGCACAAGTGGTGCGTTTTTGTACGTGAAAAATTGATTACTGCAAAAAGCGGCCACTTTTAGCGTGAATCAATTTTTCGCGTACGCGTTGGACCCAACATTTGTGCATGGTTATTTAATAAATAGTATAAGTGTTTGCCTAGAGGTTGTAACCCGAAATTGTTTAATATAGATCCGGTTTAGTAGCTAAAAATTAAAATCGATTGGTGTCGCTAGTTAGGGCTACCCGTCGCCTTAAATAAACCTACAATTTAAATATTTAGCTGTAACATTATAATACAGATTTCACGTACATAGGTACTTCGGCCACACAATGCATAAAGAACATTTTGTGCAGCAAGATTGTGCTTTTTCAGGCTTAGTTTAAATTAAGCCTGACTGAGTTAACCGACTTCACTAATAGCATGTATAATGGTTTACCGCTGCAAGCCACACTCAGACAAATCGTGGTTTCGACAGAATTTATTTCAAATGGACGGCAGTATGCAACAGTGTAGGGAAAGATGCTGATGAGATAAAACTTGTAAGTAAGAGTTTTCTTTTATTTTATTGAGGAAAACTTACTGCTTACAATCTTATGTTTGTATCTAAAGTACATAATTAAAAAGCTAATCAGTAGGTACAGTCAGCATCAAAAGTAGCTTAACACTTTAGTACCATGTCAAAGTAACTGTTCTGCCTATTATCTATAGTCAGTTTCCAAGGGGTTTATTATTATAGTCTGTTTCCAAAATGCTACTTCGACATGGTTACTACACTTTAGTACCTCTTTTGATGGTGACCGTACCTAAACAGTTCCCTACTTACCTCCTGGCAAATATTCCACTAAGGTTACCTATCTTTTTGATTAGGTAGGTAGGTCCTATTTATATGACAAGCCGTTTGGACCAATGGTAGTGAACGCTGCCTATGGTGCAAGAGTTGCGGGTTCGATCCCCGCACAATACAAACATTTATGTTCATGAACATGTCTGTTTCTATTGGTCTGGGTATTTTTTATTTATTATAAGAATGTATTTACAAAATAAAAGTATAAAATGTATATACTTATTTTTAATTCCGCTGTTGGTTCTGATATCCGTAGCACAGGTGCTTGAGCTACCTATCTCGGAATCAAAGAATGAATGTAAATATGAGATGTTGTGAAATATTATTTATTTATCTTCTGGACTAGCCTATTAAGAAACCTATTTATTATTATTAGTCACACTATTTAAAAACTTCAAATTTTGCCTTTAGCTAGGATATACGTACACACATACATCAACGCTTACTAAACTGTCAAATTTCCTCACTCGATTTTCACCATAATGTCAAACATGGTTCATTATCAATAGAGGAAATTTGACAGATTGTAGTAGCCTGATGTGAAACTGTCTGTACATAAAAAGGCTTGCATGTTTGTAAAATCACACTCTGCATTATTTCAGAAGCCAAATAAGGTAAATGCATGTCAATATTTATATTTCTTCTAACGCAAAGGCGTCACCCACAGAGCACGAATCTGTGGCGTCACCCAAGGTCCAGCCTGAAAACCAGTTGTTGCTTTCGGCAGTTGCAGCATATGCTGAGGCTGAGCCTTGTTGGCCGTAAGTTTTATGCTCTGTACTGTTTCTGTTTATTTGTTTCATGTGTTGTGGTCAATAAATAGTTTTCTTTCTTTCAAAAAACTAAGAGCTCAGTGAACTAATCTATTGTACAATCCTCAGTGTCGCATATACATTTATAAAAAGAACGCACTTAAAATATGTGTACCTATCACATTGTGCAATAACCTTCCATATGATGTTAGGGGTCTTATTCATAAATGTTTGTTAAACCTTTAACTTAAACAGTGAATCTATGTGTTTTTTTTTGTTTCAAACGCCCAAACTGCTCTATAACACCGTGATAGCTAACAAAGGTTTATCGAACGTTTGTGTATAAAGCTAAGGGCTTTTAGAGTGTAAAAATTTCGATATAAAATTAAATGAATGGCTATTAAAATTTTGTTTTTACAGCGTGGCCGGCTGAATACATGCCTAAACTATAAAAAATTGATGTGGAACTAATAAAATTATGGAATTATATTAATAAAATAGTCAAATAAGAAATTATATTGCTGCTACCTATTTGAATGTGCAGGTTAAATACACTGTGCTTGTACCTACTACATATTTTATTATTAAGACCTTTATAACCTGAATGTATGTATTCTGGCAAATAAACAATTTTATCTTTTTTTTCATTCTCGTTCCCTATTGCATAACGCGGTTCCGTAACCCGAGCCTCACTACGTGTAATTGCAGATGTCGACAAACTAAAATAAATTATTTTAAACAAATAGTGAGGAATTGGCTAACGATAGCTTTTACAGCTAATGCGTGCGAGACGGACACTACCGGTTGTGTAGACTAGTTTATTAAACGGTCAAGTATTCAAATAAACATTGCCGTTCTTGAGGCCGGACCATACAAGTACAGTCAAAGAACGAAAAGTTAGTCAGTTTTCAAATTAATTCATTTGATATGCTATGAACACTATTATCTACCTTTCGTACATTTGTCAGAGTAATACCTGTTGCACAGAAAATTATGCTTTAGGTGGTCTCATTTACTCCAATGACAGGCCAGGAGGGCTATTCTCGAGAATTCGACATTTACGTCGAATTACAGATTTGTACGGGCAAATGTATGAAATCACGAAATTGGACTTGAATGTCGAGTGCACGAGAATAGCCCCCCTGACGCCTGGCAGAAGTGCAGTGGGTAAGTCAACATTGAATATGTTTCATATTTTATTAATTACATTTTTAACTTCATTAATTCTCATGCATTGTTTTCAGATATACACCAGTAACTAGAAAAGAGGCATGAAAGAGTTCCGGGAAGGCCACCCAGCGAGGCGGCTGACAGACAGACGGACACACACCAGAGATCGGTAGCGGCAAGTGCTCAGAGTGCTGCGCAGGATCTTACGGGAATCACGCGCAGTCGTAAAAATTACGCGTTAATGCCAAACATTGAGCCACCTATAGTCAAGGTGATGTACAATGGGAAGATGAATAATCTCTCGGCAGAGGTTTAGCTACGGGACCATGCCAACTTTCAATCAACCAAGTGTAAGTAGGTAGGTACACACGGCGTCACATGGAATAAGTAGTCCTCGTTGCTCGGGTTCGTGGACCCTTCTACTTAGGCTATTTTTGCACGGTAACTCGACCTGACGTCGTATGATAACGATACCATAGGTGGCAGACAACTGGGCAGTGACCTCGCGGACCTGGGTTCGAAAAAAGTATGTTTCAAATTTTTCGAACTTAGCTCGGTTTAGGATCACCAATCCGCATTAGGCAAGCGTGGTGACTAATCCCATCATAATAGTAGCGATAACTTGTTTTCTATGATGGAGGTCTTTGTTGCGGCCTATATACTGTCCCACTGCAGGAAGTGGGTGCTGCGGAGTTGCTCGATGAATAGGTACCTAATCGTCTTTGTCTCTAAGTACCTTTTAACAGTGGGAGAGCCACGTTTCGGCATAATTGGGCCGGCTCGACCGAAGTAATACCACGTCCTCACAGAAAACCGGCGTGAAGCAGTGCATGCGCTGTGTTTTACTGCGTGAGTGAGGGTACCGGAGGCCCAATCCAGGGGAAGTGGGGTTAAAAGGTAAGCAGCGCACTTGTGACACCACTGGTGTTGCAGGTGTGGGTGGCGGTAATCGCTTACCATCAGGTGATCCGTCAGCTGGTCTGCTACCTATGTCATAAAAAAAAAATTCCAAGAGAATTATTAATTTATTTTTTCTATGGAATGATTCTAACTTATTCTTATTATTGATGATTCTTAGTAGGTAAATAAAATTGATATGTGTTTATAAATACAATAAGAGCTAATTATGCATAATTATGTAATTGGGTTTATCCCGTACAATTATATTAAATAAATAAATAAAATTATATTAAATAAACGTTCAAAAGTAGTACTTAGATGAATAGGTTCCTAAACGTTCTTGTAGGTATCTAGGTACCAAGAGGATTATCCGTTTATTTTAGCTATGGGATGGTTCTTACTTCCACTACTTAAAAAGTAGTACTTACTTTTTATATGATAGGTGGCAGACTAGCTGACGGATCACCTTATAGTAGGTAGGATGTGATACCTACATTACCTAGGTAAATTGACACCGGCAACACCTGTAATTTGTGCCTTCCTGCGATATACCGTGCACAACAGTGTAGATATGTTGGTCCCGTTGGCTGCAAAATGATGCCTATCAGCACACTGAAGTACCTTGACAAAATACTATACTTTTTTTTTGCTAGAGTCACCTGATGGAAAGTAATCAACGCTGCCCTTGAAACATCCGCCAAATCAGAGAGATCGCTAATGTGTTGCCGGCCTTTTCCTTATCTTACCTAAATCTTGCGTGTTACCTACAAGATATGAATGAGTGATAACTTTGTTTGGCACAATTCAAAACAAGGAAACTTAAATTGAAACATAACCTTGACATAAATAATAAACGAAAAGTAGGACAACATTATGCCTTTATATGCCAACCACGCAGCCGCAGGTAGAAGCTGACTTCTGCTATCTGAATAGCAAACAAAAGATACAGTCAATTTGGGTAACTTTGAATTACCTTGTAACTTTGAATAAAACTGATTTAAATGATTTTTTATTTTATTCCTTGGGATTAGTATACAATTTAAAACGGTATCTAAAGGTCGATCCATTCAACGTAGATACCGTATTAAATTGTATAGGAATTCCAAGGAATAAAATAAAAAATATTTAACCAGTTTTATTAAAGTTACAAGGTAATTCAATGTTACCCAAATTGACTGTACTAATGTGAATTAGTATGTACATTTTTTTTGCAGTCATACTAACAAATATAACCTTCTATCCTCCATCATCGTACATTCAATAAAAATACTAAGAAGCCGACAGAATACTAGCGTGGTGAGGGCACCCAGAAATAATAGTTACCTGACGCTAACGAACTACGAAAGATCTATTTATACAAAACGTACGTATCTATTGATGAATTTATCTGTGTTTAGAGTTGCGCGTTAATCGGTGGAACGGTAAAACCGCGATAAAACAGAGACAGGGCTGTAGGAAACTCAATAAAATCGCATCTAAACCGAACTGTAGGTGAGGTATTTGTTTAAGAGTCATTACGGAACCACCCGCGACTCAACGACCACACGTAGAACAGTTATATAGCTGTTCGTACAGTATACGGTTGTATTACACATATAGTTGTTTTATTAGCTTGTTTCGTTTGGAAGTCATTCAACAAGCTAGAGATGTGATAGTATATCTACCTACCTATTCAATTTTGTATCGGTGCAAGGGGTAGGCGCGGTCGGCTGCAAATAAAATGTTACCTAAACTTTTTAGTACCTTGTCATAATAACTTTCTCTGCCTTTTACTTTCTTCATCATCATCATCATTTCAGCCAATAGACGTCCACTGCTGGACATAGGCCACCCCCAATGTTCTCCACATAGATCGGTCCTGTGCCGCCCGCATCCAATGGATTCCCGCGATCTTCTCCAGATCGTCGGTCCACCTTGTGGGGGGCCTGCCACGACTGCGACTCCCTGTACATAGCCTCCACTCGAGGACCTTTCCGCCCCAACGGCCGTCTGTTCTCCTCGCTATGTGCCCTGCCCATTGCCACTTGGGGCATGTCTGTGACCTTAGTACTCCTGCGGATCTCATCATTTCTGATACGATCACGCAGGGAGACTCCAAGCATACTTCACTTTCTTACACGGAATGTATAGTATTGTGACAAGGTGCTAGAGTGTATACATATTATTGCAGCCGACTATACCTACCTATGCACATACCAAGCCACAGATGATCTGTGTACCAAGCTATCTAATAACTAAATAAACCTCTAAAATAAAAGACAACCTCCATAACCAGCATTTTTATCTTTTTTTTTATGGGTGGATTTTTTTTTATGTGACTGTCTAGTCAAAGACGTTTCTCGAAGGTAGATAGGTAACGTGGTAGAGTGGTGTGTCGGACTTGAACCGAGTAAAGCCCCTCGGGTGTTAGCTTGATTTATGACTAGGCATTTTGGGCGGATAAAATTAAATGCCCGACTCAAAACCATGTCTACTTAGCTGACATCTTTACTATCCGCTCCGGGTTCCACTCCGCTTGTCTAAGCACTCCGTGCTAGGCCACACTGGATCTCGGTGTGATAAATATCCACCAGTGTAGGTTAGATATCTATTCATGTTAAACTCAACTTATTTTTTTATAAATATCTCAATATCAAATGTTCTCTGTGGTAGATGTGGTAGATGGTGATGGATAAGCACAAGGTGGGACCAAAGCTGAAAAAAAAGTCACGAGTTTCAGAATAAAATTTCAGACTCTGCTTGCTTGCTTGTGGTATCTTCGCACTTTGTGCGGTTCGGGCACAGGTTCGGGCGTCTGGGCTTCTTCTAACCCAGTTCTTGGCGTGATGTTCTGACTCCTCAGGGAGAGGAGGCTTCCCGGCGGTTGGGGCAGTCTTCGACCCCTACTGGGTCCTGCCTCAAGTTTATTTTCAGAACTAGAGTTATTTTTATGTAGCGCCATCTATTTTGTTACTTTACTATCATACTAGAAGAGCCACAACTATTCGACAATAGATGTCACTTCTTCGCACACGGTTGTTTCCCCAAATGTTTTTTCACTTTATTTATAATATTAATTAAAAAGCAAAGTATACTTTATTTGTGCGTATTTTATAAAATTTATGGAAAATTAAAAAACTTAGTTACAGTACAGATGTAATAAAAAGTAATACCTATGTTTTACTTTCATGAAAATCCATCGTATGAGAATCGGAACACACAAAATAAAAATGACGTTTGTTGACAAGTGCGCTTTGTTATCGTCGTGCCGATTATTTTCCACCTTTTTTACTAGAAAAAAATTCTCGTGTATCAGTGCAGTTCGATTTCATATGGATTTTAAGAATGAAGCGAAATCATCAATGGAAATTGTCAATGTACCTCCCATCATTTCCATATACCGTCACGCTCTGCGGACATTTGATGACAATTTCAAAAACGAGTTTTCGGCCAACTTGAGTAAGTTAAAAAATATGATGAATGCGTTAAAAGCGGAGGATTTGGGCTTCGACAAATGTTTGAGCGATCCAGGGACATGGTCGAAACCTAATAAGGCTCCGTGCACATACATCGAAGTGTTCCAAAATAGTCAAATAAACATGAGTATATTCGTGTTGAAGCCGGGTTTTCGGATGCCCCTACACGACCACCCTCATATGCACGGACTCTTAAAAGTGATTGTGGGTGCTGTTAAGATAAGGAGCTTCTCGGAGTATCCCTTGACGGAAGGAGCGAACAGCGTAGAATTTAGCATACGCGCCAAGAATGAAGCGGCGCGGTTAGCACAAGGCATTCATAAGCGAAGAAAATTATTTGCTGAAGTTTCAAATGACAGTGTGTGTAGATCCAACTCTGAAACATGCATATTGACCCCTACTATATCTAATTACCATGAAATAGAAGCTTTAGAGATGCCTGCAGCTTTTTTTGATATTCTCTCTCCGCCTTATGATACCCTAATTAAAGGCATTGGACCTAGAAGATGTCGCTATTACCAGGTAGCAAATGAAGTAAGCACCAATGTAGTTGAATTACATGAAACTGATGTACCAAGATGTTTTTACTGTGATCAAGCACCATATTTAGGGCCAATACTTGCATAGGTACAAATTTGATTTAGTTCTAATTATAGTAATTTATGTAAACTGCTGGAAAAGTAGGTGTCTGTAAAGATAGCTATATTTCTCTAATTTTAAGGCAGTTATAGTCATGAAGAAGTTGGATTGGTTGACCATAATTATTATTTATATAACTGTTTTACATTCAAATAATTATAACTGAGATGATTCATGAAGACTAAAAGTAAAATTAAGTATAAAACTACTTTTGTAAAAATAAGACATGTAATTTACACCCACTATTATTACTGCCACCTTCTTTAAAACTCTTGAAACAACATGCAAAATGTTCACATTTTTTCTTTCTTCCATAAAATATCAAATGAAACTATTTTACATTTCTAAAAATGTATTGATTGGTTTAATTTCAATGCCAAATAGCTTGTCCTTCTCTATGTTTTGTTATCATCGAATTAAATTTAGATAATAATTTCTTTCTTAATAATCTCTTCACATGGTTTCTGGTAATCTATACATGTTTTTACTAAATAAAATTGTACAGAATAGTCTGCATCACAATAAATAAAATGACTGCAGTCATACTTATTGTATGGAATCCATTGTCCTTTTTACATGGCACCAACTATGGTAATAATAATTGTCAACTATTGAAATATTCACATAAGGAGTATCTATTTATATTGATAAATTAGTGTTATCATAATGATTAAATTTTAGTCATCAAATTTAATTACTTATTATAGTGCAAATGAGTTTGTGCCTTCTTTTCTACACTTAACAACATAGCCATAAGGACTAATCTGTTTGCTACAGGCTGTTTCAGAATAATATTCAAGTGCTGAAAAGAAACAAAAAATAGAAAAGTTACTGCTTGGATAAGTACTTTTGTACACCTTTCTGGGAAACTGCCTGAAACAAGAAAGTGGTTACCATAGCATAGGATTGTCATCCTATTTTAATCATGTACCTATACTGGCTCATGTATTGATGTAATGCATGATCACATATGTGGTAGAACTAAGCCATAAAAATTTAAAAAGGTGGAAAATAAATGTGCTTTATGGAAAATTATCAGTAAAATGGTTTAATTTTTAAAATCATGAAATTGTATTTTGTTTAGGTATATACTAGTCTGCATTATGCATTATGAAAACGATCACTGATAATAAGGAAAAATCTTTACAGGTAATTCATTGCTTGTTAATTTGTCGTCTGCTTATAACCCATTGAACAATAATTCTCAATAGTTTACTATAGTGGTATGTGGTGCTATTTAGTACACACAGGTATACTATCACTCATGATTTTTGCGTCATGCATCCTATGAACACTCTGTTATTTGAGAATTTTCTTGTGTTAGTGTTACATAATTTAAATTAAACCATTGAATACCTAAATGGTTTACTGGTGGATTAAATTACTGTGTCCGATCCATACTCTCTGTAGATTGGTACATTTTAGAAATTTTGCAGCTTTTACATGATAAATTATTTTTTAAAAGCCAAGGGTCCATTTGCATTAAATATACTGCAGTTGTAAAAAAAAATAGATGTAAAAGCAAGCCAGGCTTGCATTAATAAGTAGAGTTACAGAGTCCCTGTACCAATCATATTTGAGTTAACTAAGCCAGTTATTGTCTAGCATTGAGTAACAAATAGTTGTTAAAACATTCCAATCTTAATTGAATGACAAAATGATACCCTTTAACCAACATTATCTATATTAATATGCACAAAATTGCAATATAAATTTTGGGATTGATCTCTTTTTCTAAATAATGAAAGCAATCAATAAATGCCACATTATTCTACCTTATTGTTATTTAAATAAGTTTTAAAATTATATGTTCTTGTTTTGTGCTAATATATTATTATTATGACTGTATACATTTAGATTTTTAATCTATTTAAGAAACATTTTATCTAGTTTAAGATTATTTCTGGGCATAGTATTGATGTTTTTGTTAATAAAATCTTATAATTTGTTATGGATTTTATATTATTTCTTACTCTCATCCCCTTCTGGTCGAAATCAGTTAATTAATAAATTATAAATATGACATTTATAATTTATTAATTAACTGATTTCGTTTATTTAAGTTGAGCCATAATCACATTAATTTAAGAGATTAAATGAATAAAATAATGTGTAAGTTATTTGTTAATGATTTATTGAAGATAACAATAGCATAATAAAGTAAAAACACACATTTGTAACAAAATTGCACAAAAGAGAATGAATGAATTAATTGCAGTAGTTAAGTATAAAATAACTGTCTTTTCTAAGATGTTCTCCATTTATACATTCTGCTAAGGCATTCAATTTACAGCACCAAGTATACCAAGGACTTTATTTGGAAATATTAAAATAAAACAAGCATGTAGGTCTTTTTATATTTACTGAGTCCTTGATATTTACATAATCTTTTAGCGAATTACAATTTACATTGTCAAGTCATTTTTCTAAGAAAATTTACAGTTATGAAACAGTTAATATGCCGTTGCTGTACTAGCAAATATCATATTATTATTAGGTACTATACGAATATAAAGTATAATCTTACGAGAAAACGAACTCATTTCTCAGATTACTATGAATGTGACAGACAGATGATATCACGAATATGATAACGACATAAAAACATCTGAACAGCTGCGCCATAGATTTTTTTTAACTTGTACATAAGTAAGTGACAAAAATACGAACTGATTTATGTTCTTGCGCTATCAGTTGAGGTATTTGATCGAAGACATTTTCGATAGGTACGATAAGACGAAACTTATCAATACAAAAACTAAACGAGGGAGCGCCAAACGCATTATTTATATCGTATTATCAGTTACTTATTTTCCTTGTTTTCAAATCAACTCTTATCTTATTCACAATGGAAAATAATCCCAAACATTATTAGGTACTACAATGAAATTCTTGATCGATGATATGACTTCTTATATTCAATATACTAGAAAGAAAAAGTGATACAACAAAAAATGGTTTATACAAGAGAAAGTTTTAATTCAACTTTTAATACATACATCTCATGCATCAGAAAATTAACAATTTGAGCGACATGAAATCTATATTTATCCAGTCAACACAATACCCTTTGATCAACAATACAGAAATTGTTAAGCAAAGTCTATACCGCAAATGCAATATGGAATTCTTTTTTATACTATCACATTCTTATTTACTAAACACTTATTTCTCCAATAAGGTTTATAAAACTATGACGACCACTTGTCACATTTTTTTAACTGTTTTCTTATGTAATAGAATTGATTTTCAACTTGGTTTGCATGTTGACTTGAAGTGATTCGAACAATTTTTATTCCGTGGATAAATGTATCATCAGATTTGTATAGAATGACAGCGCTATACCATAGATTTGTATCGGAATAAGACTGGTCGAATCAGGCCCTAAATCATTCAGAACTACGATTAAATAACACACGGTGCAATGCTGTGTTTTAAAGCGGAAAACTTTTAATACAATTTTATAACTAATATACTATTTAAAATATATAAATGTTTTATTTTTGTAATATAATATTTTATTTACTATACATAATCTCAAGATACATTGGTACAATAATTACAATTACTTTCTCACTCTCCTGTTGGATAAAACATTTCCTTAGCGTGGATGGACACTATACGAACACCTCATTTTACAAATTATCTGCCATTATTATATGTTTACTATTTGTTACATACTTAATTTTTGACCACAATCACATCCTTATATTTTTACATTAGTGTAGCTATAACATTCCAGCGATCCGTTTTACATTTAATATCAATCTTTTAAAGTTCAAAATACAGGAAGACTCTTAATATAAGATTCAAAATATTGTATCATTGACATTAACGTTAGTCAAGTTTCATTTAAACATTTTTTACTTTCCCTAGAAATTCCAGAATTATATTCCGTGTTTTTTGGGAGCCTCATTCAAAAGCAAATTATACAACTTATCCACTCTGATACTAAATCCTAGCTACACCATACAGATTTGACACTACCTAGCGAGGAATATACCTAAATATAATATTTCTTATTCATTTCACACTTTTCCTTTCCTTTACAACATCTTTCGCTTTTGTACATGCCACTTTTCTAAAAATAATCACACATACAAGAATAATAAAATCTCCAAAGAAGTAACTAAAAGTAATTTACTATAAAATGATTTAATAATTATTATACTAGTAATTAATATTATGTGACTAATTTATTTATTATTATTTTACCCTACAACTAATTCAGGCAGTGTAAAGGTACAGGTCTCGTTAAAAATAGCATGCTCTTGTAAAATGAAGCTTCTACTCATTACAGATTAATTTATTTATAATTATTTTGTTTATTTAAGTAATTTGCTTATAAAGTGTGTTCAACAGTATTAAAATTTTCAAGAGGAATTTTATATTTGTAGATTATATTTTTATGATAAGGTTACAATATTTAATATTTTTTTATTTATTCTATGAAAAAAAAAATACATTTTGATCTTTTTTATTAATTAATGTCAGCTGTATGTGCCTGTAAATGTCTATTTTGAATTAATAGTTCCGTTATTATTGGTCGTTAGAATAATACTCAAATTATAAAAATAACTAAAAAAATATAATGAAAAGTGATTAAATATTATAATAATTACACACATCCACCCCTTGTTATGAGCAGAAATTTAAAACTTAAATTTGAGATTGTGATACTTAAAAATAAAACCGATGGACTAGCACTGCGTTGTATTTATAGTCTTAGATACAATTTGTGGTCTTGAACATACTCATAGAATTATTACAAAATAAAATTATTACGAATGAATTTATTATCTATGAAAAAATTTCTTCTTTCTATTATGGGAACATTTTATATCAATACTCCATCCATGACGATATATATATATTAATTAGATATAGTGTGTTCGGACATCAGTCTTGGACAAATGTATGAGATTAATTTTGTCATGATTTTACTTCACTGATGCTGACTATAAAACATCAACCAGAAAATCGTCAAAGAATCTGTCAAAAATCTTGACGTTACAAGTGAAATTGTTTCTTCGTTTGAAATACATCGCATTTTTATAAAAACCAGTAAAGGTGAAGTGACTTATGCAGTTTTAGCTATCAGGATATCAATCGAGCGGCTATTTTTTATGAGCTAGGGGGCAGACGAGCAGACGAATCACCTAATGGTAAGCGATTACCGCCGCCATCGATGGATCGTAATAATACTCTACCCTCGTCGATTGATGTTTAAACTAGCGCCACCAGTGAATTTGTGTTAATTGTGGCGATTATGAGACATTTGTAAAGAAGAACAACGGTGAATTCATAGAGCTGAGTATGTATTAAGATTTTTTTGACATGTTTTTTCTTTTTTATGTAATAGGTGGCAGACAAGCAAGGACACCCGCAACACCAGTGGTGTCACAAGTGCGCTGCCAGCCTTTAAACTCCCCACCCCCCACGGATTGGTACCCTCACTCACGCAGCGAAACACAACACAGTGCTGCTTCACGCCGATTTTCTGTGAGGCCGTGGTATCACTCCGGTCGAGCCGGCCCATTCATGCCGAAGCGTGGCTATCCGACGGTCCCATGTACTTGTGTTAAGAATAATAAACTTTGTACAAGTAAGGAAAGTTTTTATTATTGCCTAAAGTGGCTACTTTTAGCAATACCAAAAAAAAAGTTACTTGTAGGAAAAAATAGTGACACAATTTTGTCTCAAAACTTCTAAATACTTTCCTTTATGGATTCACAGTTCTACTTTTTTCTAAAATGTCTCATAATTGCCACAATCAATACGAATCTATGGGCGACGCTAATTTCGTCGGTGCGTCACCTTAATGACAGCATAGTCAACATCGAACGATGTCATCGATAGATTCGTAAGACGTTTTACGATGACAATCGATCAATTACGATCGATAGTCGACTCGAATCGGTCTGGTAACACTGATAGTCGGATGTCAGTAGATTGATCTCTTGTAATAGGCTATTTGACTTGTTTTGAAAAACCTTCTCATATTGTTCACCCTAAAAATAATATTTATTTTCATTTATTATGAATATTTCGTTAAGAAAATCATTATGAAATATAAGGATTATTTAATCTGTAAAAAACGCTTCATTCAGCAATATGGCGTCGAATCATTCGAGTGACGTCAACCTTTTGTAAACAAGTAGGAAATTCGATAGCATACGAAAATTTGATAGGTGATTAGCGTCCCGCATTGATAGAACACAATGGCGTCAAGTCTGTCACTTGTTTTGCTTACAAAAGCTGACGTCATATTAAAGAAAGCCATTTAAAACCGTTTATGCTCACGTGGTTCCAAGCACAGAACAAATTAATTTTATTTTGGTGTAAATATTCAATATATATATTTTTTTTATTGCTTATAGTAGGAAGACGAGCTTGCGGCCCATATGATGGTAAACGGCAACCGCCGCTCAAAGACATCAACAATGCCGGAGCAGAGTCATGCCGCTGCCTACCGTGAGAGAAGAACTCTTTTCAAACCTCGTTTAAAAAAGGACATGTCATAGCGATCAGGGAACACCGCGGCTGGAAGGTCATTCCAGAGTTTGCACGATATTTTTTATGTGTTTTATTGTTAATTCCTTTTTAATGTTACAAACTACGCGGATGACTGTAAATAAATCTTTACTTTTCATACTGTCAAATAGCCTATTGGCATAATCTTGTGTTAAATTCTCCATGAAGGTTGTGTATGATGCATTTTCAACGATGAAATGAAATGAAATGAATGAAATGAAATGAAAAAAAAAAATTGTATGCTTGGCTACTGGATAAGAATTTTTATAGTATTAAGCAATTTTTAGACTCTACATGACAATTTAATTAAAAATATTTTGACATTTATTTTAATTTGTAATTTGAATTTATCTCGTTGTTTTATAATTGAATTATGTTTTAAGATTATTTTTACATGCCATGTATGGCGAAACATGTTGATCTGACAAGTTTATGACCATCACATTGATAAATGTACCGTGTTTCTTGTAAATAAAGATTTTCATTTCAAATAAAGATTTTCATTTCAACGATGACGATGTAATGTGTGACGTCGATGTCCGTATTTAGGCCGGTACGTCGGGCCGCTCGCCCGCGCCGCCCGCCAGGTCGAACACGGCTTGCGCCACCTCCGCCGCCAACTTATCAGCCGCCTGAAATAAAAAAAAACATTGGGAATAGTAATCTTTTGAAGGTAATTTGACAGATTTATTAAGACAACGAGCCGTGTGGTCCCCGGCAGAGTAGAATAGGCCACCCTCACTCTTACCGAGGTGTCGTAAAAGGCGACTAAGGTAAAGCTGCTGGCATAATCATCAGTACCCAGAGAAGGAAAACTCTGCATATATATCAAAACCCTCGCCAACCCGTCTGCCAAGCGTGGTGAGTATGGCAATTACCCCTCATGTGATTGAGGGAGGCCTGTGCCACAGCAGTGGGGACTTAAATGGGCTGATGATGATTAAGGCAACGGGTAACTAGCGACACCAATGAGTGTTTTCGCGTGTGAAAAATCCGCTAGATGGAGTACTATAGGAGTGAGGTCCATATAATTGTATATCACATTGGTGATTGGTTATTTTTAAACGTGATCTGTCAAATTGACAAACTAAACAACCAATGCGCAACAAACCGTTGGACCTCAGTCCAACAATACTCCATCTAGCGGATTTTTCACACGCGGAAACCCTCATTGATTTAAATTGTTAGCTACCAAACCGGATCTATGTTACACAATTTCGAAGCGGGAGTTTCTGAACAAACATTTATACTATTTATTTAATAATTTTGCACTGCTGTTTGTGCACTGTTGTTTGATCTGTTTTTGCACTCGCAATTTTGATTAACGCCATAAGCGGCCGTTTTTGGCGGTAATTCAAATTTCGAGTACAAAAGCAGACCTAAAAGTTAAGTAAAAGTATTAAATAAATAGCATAAGTGTTTTCCGAGAGGCTACAGCTTCGAAATTGTTAAAAAGATATCCGGTATAGTTGCTAACAAATTAAATCAATTGGCGTCGCTAGTGTCCCCTACCCGTCCTTAAGGAAACACGATAAAAACTTCTAATCTTTGACGTAAATTTGACTAGGCTCACTATTTTGAGAAGTTGGCATTTCGCGAAGAAGTTAGCATTCTGCGAAGTTGTCTTTTTCGGTTGGCATTTTGAGAAGTTGGCATTCTGAGCATGAATGGGTCTCATCTGGTCTGAAACGTCGTAATATCTAAAAAACTTATTGAGATGGCTAAGCGATCCAACTTATGTCTTGTGTGCCTTTTATTCCCATTTTCTCCCTTCGCGATTGCCACTGGAGCGATAATGGTAGTGAAGAGAAGAGATGATAATAATCTCTCAGTTTAGATAGGCGGCAGACGAGCAGACAGATCATCTGATGACAAGCTATTGCCGCCGCCCATAGACACCCGCAACACCGGTGGAGTCACAAGTGCGCTGCCAACCTTTAAACCCCCTTTCCCTTTTCCTTTTCAGTTGTCAAAACATATCAAATAATTAGTAGAGATCGCCAGTGCAGCGTTCTTAATAAAGTTGCTGCTAACTCAACTCCTCCGTATCAGCCTCTGAGTGTAGACCCTGCCGACGTCTTCAGTCCCTGAAGGCCGCACATATATGACCTGAACTATCCCCCTTAGTCCGCAAGTGTTATATCACAATACTATTCTGAATTATTCACCGCCATCTCGTCGATCTTGCTGTTCTTAATTTTTTATGTGATAGGTGGCAGACGAAGAGACGGATCACCTGATGGTACACAATGGATGGAGTCTCAAGTGCGCTGCCAACCTTTGAACCCCCTTTTCCCCCGTATTGGGCCTCCGGTACCCTCACTCACGTAGCACAGTGCTGCTTTACGCCGGTTTTTATTTGCCGTGGTATCACATTTTTTTTGTTGCTGGTGTATTTGCCTTAAGCATACCTTCCTGCTGAGGAGTAGGAGGGTTATGTCGATCTCTCCTCTGCCGGTGGTTTCTCCTAACAAGAAGCCGGCCAGAGGTATACCGACTAAACCCCAGCGGTTTTCTCTCATCGCCCTTAAGTGGGGAGGAGTCATGGGTTCAAAAGGGCGAACCCTGACATCATGACCGCCAGGGGCCAGGCGGTTCCTCCTCCAGCTTGGCAGTGGGTAAGACAGCCGGGAAAACTGAGTCGTCCCTACCAGGCTGCGGAGGTAGCCTGTGCGATGCAGGAGGCCGTAGTATCACTCCGGTCGAGCCGGCCCGTTCATTCCGAAGCGTGGCTCTCCAACGGTTTGCATTATAATAGTACCTATTGTCAGTTGTCACTCACCTCCTGCGTATCAGCCTCGGAGTAGACCCTGACGACGTCCTCAGTCCCCGAAGGCCTAACGAAGGCGCGTCCGCTGGTGTAGGCAGACACCAGCTCGTCGATCTTGCTTTGGAGCCCCTCGGGCGCCGTGCAGCGACGTTCCGCGTCCGTCGTCGAGATGGCGTTGCGGTCCTGTATGACATCTTTAATGGTGAGCAAATATCCTCCTCATCCTAGCGTGTAATAGACTATATTTGACAGTATGAAAAATAAAGATTTATTTATAGTCATCCGCGTAGTTTATAGCTTTAAAAATGAATTAACAATAAACCACATAAAAAGTATCGAAAATTTTCCCAAATATAAAAACAAAATAATATTAATTTGTTTTATGCTTGGAACCACGTGACCATATGCGGTTTGATTGACTTTTTTTAATGTGACGTCAGCCTTTTGTAAGCAAAACAAGTGACAGACTCGACGCCATTGTGTTCTATCTATGCGGGACGCTAACTATCAAAATTATCGTGTGCAATCGAATTTCCTACTTGTTTCCAAAAGGTTGCCGTCACTCGAATAATTCGACGCCATATTGCTGAATAAAGCGTTTTAGACATTTTAAATAATTCTTGCGCCGTGTGGTCCCCGGCAGAGTAGAATAGGCCACCCTCCCTCTTACCGAGGTGTCGTAAAAGGCGACTAAGGTAAAGCTGCTGGCATGATCATCAGCACCCAGAGAAGGAAAACTCTGCATTTATATCAAAACCCTCGCCAACCCGTCTGCCAAGCGTGGTGAGTATGGCAATTACCCCTCATGTGATTGAGAGAGGCCCGTGCCCCAGCAGTGGGGACTTAAATAGGCTGATGATGATGATGATGATGAAATAATTCTTAAATTGTATAATGATTTTCTAAACGAAACATTCATAGTAAATGAAAATAAATATTATTTTTAGGCTTCCTATACAACAATAAATGATATGAGAAGGTTTTTCAAAACAAGTCAAATAGCCTATTCCCAGTTGTGTAATTATAATGAAGCGACTGTCGCCTGAACTTTACGTCGACGGACAGGGGAACCAGACCAACTGAATCATGGTTACACGTTCAGAAAGTATTTACAATTTTAAGAAACTATTCGAGGCAGATTTCCTCACAGTATCAAGATATGCATGTTCTAATTCGAACCATGACTTGCCTTCCATACGAAGGCGCGTTCTTAACTTTTGATAGTGTATTATGTGTACCTAACGTGTATGTGTGTAATGTGGGTATATAATACTTATATTTGTATCTAAATATATCTACGAAGAAGAAAATATACTAGCCTGTTCATTTTACATTGTTGCCGAATGGCCATTTGGGGCACAATCAAAATTAACTCTAAAAAAGTGAGCCAATAAAACCTACGTAAACTATGTAAAGGAAAGGCGAAATATTTGACAGTGGAAAAACCACACTTCGGCACGAATGGGCCGGCTTGACCGGAGTAATACCACGTTCTCACAAAAACCGGCGTGAAGCGGTGCATGCGCTGTGTTTCGCTGCGTGAGTGAGGGTACCGGAGGCCCAATGCAGGGAAGGGGGGTTAAAGGTAAGTAGCGCACTTGTGACACCATTGGTGTTGCAGGTATCCATGGACGGCGGTAATCCATCAGGTGATCCGTCGGCTCGTCTGCTACCTATATCATCATCATCATCATCATCATCCCATTTAAGTCCCCACTGCTGGGGCACGGGCCTCCCTCAATCACATGAGGGGTAATTGCCATACTCACCACGCTTGGCAGACGGGTTGGCGAGGGTTTAGATATAAATGCAGAGTTTTCCTTCTCTGGGTGATGATGATCATGCCAGCAGCTTTACCTTAGTCGCCTTTTACGACACCTCGGTCGGTGCACCTATATCATAAAAAGCCGAAATTTATGACAGGCGGAGAGCTACGCTTCGGCATGAATGGGCTCGACCGTAGTCAAATTTAAGTTCATCACTACTAACCTGCACAGTGACTTTGAGCTGTCTACAAGGCAGGTCGGCGTAGGCCTGCATCCACTGCCGCACGCCGTGACCACGCGCTCGCAGCACGGTCTCGACCAGGAACAGGTCTGAGATGGCGTCCCCGACGGTCTCGTTGGTCATGTCTATGAAGTTCTGGAGCAGCTGGGCCGCTTTGCGCTGTTCTGGCTCTCTGTGGATAGGGAACTAATGGTTATGGCTTGCTTCTCCAATGCGGCCCTGTCACATGCGAAAATTCCGCAAGATGGCGTACTATAAGACTGAGGTCCATCTTGGGTATTTTTAGACATGATATGTCAAATTGTCATTTTACGAATAAATCAGCCAATGATGTTAAAGTTGGACCTTGCTTCTCAAGCACGCCATTAAGCGAAAATTTCACACGCGATAGCCCCCATTAAAAAGAGATCATTGGCTTTCATATATTTTTGTGTCCAAATAATATCCTCCAACCGATTACGGCTACGCGGCCAATCTCAACGATCAGCCACATACTCAAGATATATTATAGTGTTCAAGGGTGTGCGCAAACACAAGTGCATTCTCTATTCCCTTACCCTCATCTTCCGATGGGACACTACTGTGACACGACCGGAGAGGGATCGGGCGCAGGTCCAACAGCTTAACTTGCTTGCTTTCCGAGGCACGGGGGTACAAGACCGCCAACTTCCAGACTCAGGGCTGCCACTAAGAATTTCTTACCGAAAACTTTTTGGCCCGACCCGGGGATCGAAACCGGGACCTCTTGCGCAGCCGTCGCTTTAAAGTGTACTAACCACTGTCATACCTACTTGGTCCAAACATAAAAGTAGAGGCCAACAAAAGAGATTGCTGTACTCGGTTAGTGCTTGTTCCTCTGATGTTCAATGTCAACAATTCAAGATTTGGCATTACGAATAAAAATAATTGTTAAACTCTGATTTTTAATTCGGTGAACTAATCTGACAGGTGTCAATGTGTCAATCCCATACATTTTTTGCTACTATTGACAGATGCAGTGTCAAAATGTATGGGAACTTGACGTTTTCAGCTGTCAGTTTAATTCGCCGAATTAACTATAACTCTGATTTTTAATTCACTGAAAATGTATGTATGTGTATGTTTATTTTTGAACTTTAATAAAATCAAGGATAATGACCCTCCATGAGGGTCCCTCCATGTAGCCACAGTAATAATTACTCAAGGGGACAAGTCTTACAGAATAAAGCATTTTTTTTATGGACCGTAAATGAGGATGTCTTTTTACGGACTGTAAATACTCCATCCATCCATCTGAAATGTGTAAAGCGTTCTGGGTATGGACAACCTATAATAATCAATATTTTGCAACATCACATACATTGATCTGACTCCGAGATGGGTATCTCAAGCACCTGCGTTACGGATATCAGAACCAACAGCGGAATTACAAATATATACATATTTTTTTTTGTAAATATGTACGCACTTATATTACATTGTGACCGTGGGAGAGCCACGCTTTGGCATGAATGGGCCGGCTCCACCGGAGTCATACGACCCGATCGGAACAGTGGTAGTGAACGCTGCCTCTGATACAAGGGTTGCGGGTTCGATCCCCGCACAGTACAAACATTTATGTGAATGAACATGTTTGTTTGTATTGGTCTGGGTGTTTGCTATGTATTATAAGTATGTATTTACAAAAGAAAAGTATTATATGTATATATTTGTAATCCCACTGTTGATTCTGATATCCGTAACACAGGTGCTTGAGCTACCTATCTCGGAGTCAGATCAATGTATGTGATGTTGTGAAATATTTATTATTATTATTATTTATTATTATACCACGGCTTCACAGAAAACCGGCGTGAAGCAGCACTGTGCTGTTTCGCTGCGTGAGTGAGGGTACCGGAGGCCCAATCCGGGTGAAAGGGGGGTTTAAAGGTTGGCAGCGCACTTGTGACTTAACTGATGTCGTGGGTGTCTATGGGCGGCGGCAATCGCTTACCATCACGCGATTTGTCTGCTCGTCTGCCACCTATCACATAAAAAAAAAACGACATAGAATCACCCAGACTCAATACAAAGAGACATGTTCATGCACACAAATGTTTGTACTGTGCGGCGATCTATTGAATCAGCTCACCCTTCCTGTGCGATCTTGGAGACGGTGTTCTTAGCGTGCTGGCTGTAGACGACCAATACAAACAGACATGTTCATGCACACAAATGTTTGTCCTGTGCGGCGATCTATTGAATCAGCTCACCCTTCCTGTGCGATCTTGGAGACGGTGTTCTTAGCGTGCTGGCTGTAGACGACCAATACAAACAGACATGTTCACGCACACAAATGTTTGTCCTGTGCGGCGATCTATTGAATCAGCTCACCCTTCCTGTGCGATCTTGGAGACGGTGTTCTTAGCGTGCTGGCTGTAGACGACCAATACAAACAGACATGTTCATGCACACAAATGTTTGTCCTGTGCGGCGATCTATTGAATCAGCTCACCCTTCCTGTGCGATCTTGGAGACGGTGTTCTTAGCGTGCTGGCTGTAGACGACCAATACAAACAGACATGTTCATGCACACAAATGTTTGTCCTGTGCGGCGATCTATTGAATCAGCTCACCCTTCCTGTGCGATCTTGGAGACGGTGTTCTTGGCGTGCTGGCTGTAGACGACGGTGCCGTGGCCGTTGGCTTCGAAGTACACGCCCACGTCGTACGCCAGCGCCGCGCGGTGCAGATGCTTCACGCCCGTCTTCACGCACGTCACTGGCACTTTCTGAAACAACAAATTTAATTCTTAAGTAAATAACACACTTAAACATCAACAAATAAACACATCTCGTGTTCAGACGGGACTGGAACGCACACCTTCCACAATCCGGGTGAATGTTATACCAATTAGACCACTGAACGCGCTACTAAGCCGACGAAATTTATAGGTACTTGATTCGACATGAGCTGTCGATAGTATCATCAACATTATAGGTATATTTACAATATCCTGTGAAAATATCATTACAAATATTTGACTACCAGTTAAGATGAGACTGCTAAATCAATAGTTGATATTTTTATAGCAATATTTTGCAATTTATTCTTAAGTAAATAACACACTTATAAATTTCATCTCGTGTTCAGAGGGGACTGGAACGCACACCTTCCACAATCCAGGTGAATTTTCTACCAATTAGACCACTGAACGCGTTACTAAGCCGACGAAATTTATAAGTGCTTGATTCGAGATGAGCTGTCGATAGTCGCATGAATATTGTAAGTATATTTACAACCCGGACAGCCGCGTGGTCCCGGCAGAGTAGAATAGGCCACCCTCACTCTTACCGAGGTGTCGTAAAAGGCGACTAAGGTAAAGCTGCTGGCATGATATCAGCACCCAGAGAAGGAAAACTCTGCATTTATATCAAAACCCTCGCTAACCCGTCTGCCAAGCGTGGTGAGTATGGCAATTACCCCTCATGTAATTGAGGGAGGCCCGTGCCCCAGCAGTGGGGACTTAAATGGGCTGACGATGATTTACAATATCCAGTGCAAATATTATTACAAATATTTGACCACCAGTTAAGATGAGACTGCTAAATCAATAGTTGATATTTTTTATAGCAATATTTTGCAATTTATTCTTAAGTAAATAACACCCTTAAAAAATTCATCTCGTTTCCAAACGGGATTGGAACCCACACCTTCCACAATCCGGGTGAATGGTCTACCAATTAGACCACTGAACGCGTTACTAAGCCGGCGAAATTTATAAGTGCTTGATTCGACATGAGCTGTCGATAGTCTCATCAATATTGTAGGTATATTTACAATATCCAGTGGATATATTATTACAAATATTTGACCACCGGTTAAGATGAGACTGCTAAATCAATAGTTGATATTTTTTATAGCAATCTTTTGCAATTTATTCTTAAGTAAATAACACACTTATAAATTTCATCTCAATCAATCAATGTACCAAGTCAAGTTACGTTCAATATGCTAAAAATTAAACAAAATCTCACAATAACATTTCTTGAGGATTCAGCGGGTTATAACAGCCGCGTGGGCTGATGCAATTCAAAGGTTTTAAATTAGTGTCTAGTGGTTTTTAGTGCCAAAATATGGTGTTTATTTGTGCAGTGAAGTGCCGAAAAGTGATCCTAATAATAAGAATCGTTGGATTGTATCGTTTTTAACACTGCTATTGTGTGTCGAGTGAGTTGTCTAGTGACAAGTTGCTTGGACCTAATAGAGTCTTAAAACCCGCGATTTCTTGTAGAGATATCCGCTGAATCCGTAGGTCAATAAAACGTAAAAACACCGGCGTTTTATTGAGTGACTGTGACTTTGACTGACTTCGACTGATGACTACCTACTTATTATCAATAAGTTACTTGACATTGTCAAGTTATCTTCGGGTAAAGACAACCATATAAAAAAAGAAAAGAAGTATAGTATAGTAACATATAAATCAACTGTATGGCCTATGGCCGTGTGGTCCCCGGCAGAGTAGAATAGGCCACCCTCACTCTTACCGAGGTGTCGTAAAAGGCGACTAAGGTAAAGCTGCTGGCATGATCATCAGCACCCAGAGAAGGAAAACTCTGCATTTATATCAAAACCCTCGCCAACCCGTCTGCCAAGCGTGGTGAGTATGGCAATTACCCCTCATGTGATTGAGGGAGGCCCGTGCCCCAGCAGTGGGGACTTGAATGGGCTGACGATGACGATGATGACAAATTTGTGCAGTGAAGTGCCGAAATTGATCCTAATAATAAGAATCGTTGGACTGTATCGTTTTTAACACTGCTATTGTGTGTCGAGTGAGTTGTCTCGTGACAACTTGCTTGGACCTAATAGTCTTAAAACCTGCGACTTCTTGTAGAGATATCCGCTGAATCCGTAGGTCGATAAAACGTAAAAACACCGGCGTTTTATTGAGTGCCTGTGACTATGACTGACTTCGACTGTTGACTACCTACTTATTATCAATAAGTTACTTTACATTGGCAAGTTATCTTCGGGTAGAGAGAACCATATAAAGAAAGAAAAGAAGCATAGTATAGTATAGTATAGTATAGTATAGTATAGTATAGTATAGTATAGTATAGTATAGTATAGTATAGTATAGTAACATATAAATGAACCGACCAGTTGTTCAGTGATGTATCGAGTGGAGGCGCCGTTGGCGTACGCGGTCTGCACGAGCCCCAGCCTCAGGCCGGAGGCATCGCTCGCGCGCAGTAGCTGCGTGACGTAGCTGGCCAGCAGGGTCGCGATCCGGTCGCCGTCTAATAGGTGCATCTTATCCCTGGAAAATTAACAAAACATTAATTGAAAGCTTGTGTATTCGAACCTCCTCCTCATCCATCCGGTTGCGTCCTAAGCTGTCGCTTTGGAGCCCGGGGAATAATAAGGGAGTTGTAACACTGGCAGATTGAAAATATGAAAATTAAAAATAAAAATAAAAAAAAGTAAAAAATATATTGTAAATAAACAAATTTTATCTTATTGTAGGATCGGAGCTGCTATTTAAGCTTTAAGCCTGTGCCAGGCAGCTCCGCTCTTCTATCTCTTAACTTAGATTGCGAGCGTTTTCATAGCATGTGGCAACTCCCTTAGACCATGATGAAGTGGCTGCCGACTGACCTTCGCAATCCCTTATCAGGGGAACCAGATCAACTGGATCATGGTTACACGTTCTATAAACTATCCGATACATGCCAATTTCCTCACGATGTATGTCACTCACAACCAGGTAATGGTAGAAATACGCACACAGATTTGAAAAATCTAGAGGTGCATGCTGTGATTCGAACCGCGTACCCACGTATGGAAGGCGTGTTCAAACCCACTGAGCTATCTTCGCTCATAGGTTTCAGATATGTATAATAAAGTATCACGAGGCAACATGACTAAAGTCACATACTGAGTGTGTTTTTTTAGTGTGCTAAGTGGCAGACGAGCAGACGGATCACCTGAAGGTAAGCGATTGCCGCCGCCCATGGACACCCGCTACACCAGTGGAGTCACAAGTGCGATTCCACTTGTCACACCGGTCAATTTTTCAAGAACGTCTCTTTAATCACTCGACATTGGCAGAATCATAGATGTGTCGCAAGACAGTAGCAGCCATTTAAAAAACAAAGATTACAGATCCTGTCCATACTAAAAAAATCTCACTTGTCGTCGAGGTAGTAGTAGACGATGCGGTCGCCGTCCCCGTCGAGCGATGCGACTCTCTGGAACGGCACGTGCTCCACGCCCACCGGTGGCGATTGCGACACCTTCACAAAGTCTGCGCCGCACTAGAATTCAATAAAAAGTTTGATACATGTAGGAGTAAAACGTTGCTGCCGCCGGGGCGATGACGCGGTTAGGGACAAGCTTGCTAATAAAACATAAATTATTAACATACCCCAAAACCCCCCCCTCTCAGGTCCTTAACTACATAAAATCACCAAACCCCCTACCCCAAAAAATAATAATGACTACATTTTATACATCTTACTAACATTAACCATGCATGACTGCCTAAACTTAAGATTGTTATTGTAATTTAATTTATTTTAATTTTAACTATAATGTATCAATACGGGGATTAACACGATATTTATTATGTGAAACAACATTGTGTACTCACATATTTGGCTCGACGTTTCGGCTATGTTACAGCAGCCGTGGTCACGAGCGGACTCACCCCGTATTGATACATTATAGTTATAATGCAACGCGAAAATCTAAAAAACTAGTTTAATTTTATCGCGGAGCAAATTTATGTGTTATAATTATTTTGTAACACTTAAAAAACTAGCACAAAAAAGGCACGTAACCAGTGTCCGTGGAATTTGATTAGAATTAAAAGAAAAAACGTTGCTGAACGCAGCCTAATGAAATATTGTTCATTAATTATTGAGTGAACACAG
Organism: Marasmia exigua; assembly: GCA_019059595.1. Taxonomy (NCBI): domain Eukaryota; kingdom Metazoa; phylum Arthropoda; class Insecta; order Lepidoptera; family Crambidae; genus Marasmia; species Marasmia exigua. The sequence continues at coordinate 12,471,946 of CM032484.1, forward strand.
CGAATGATTATGAACGAATTGAAGATGAACGAAGGAAATGATAGAATGAATATGAAAGTAAGAGTGTGCGAGAGAGGTGAGGCGTGTGTTACTGTAGGTGTGGAAGAGGTAGTAAGAAACGCCGATTTTCATGTCAAGCAAGGCTCATTGGTTTTTCTTTTGGGGCATTTAAATATTTATTTAATGCAATCCGGCCTTATCATTCCATGTCCCATATACATTCACATACTAAAAATCTCTAAGAAGAACTTATAACGTTAACTATGTGAAACTAGCACTAAATTGTCGTGTCAAATCACCTCTTCCTTATAGCTTTACCGCTACTCATTAGACCGTACATATTCCCGGGCCTGAGAATATAAGATAAAATAAACATTAAAATAATTTGACAAAATTGAAGCTTGCGCAGTCGCAGGATTATAGCCTTCGATTGGTCAAGCACACCCTGGCTGATTGGGCCAAAGAGAAAAAGTTGTCTTATGATCTCGCGCAGTCGCACGTTTCTAGCTGCGAACGTGATTCTCATTGGACTGTGCGTCGACATCCGACTGATTGATTGGCATAAATAGAAAATAAACTTATTGGATTGGTCGAGCGTCCCCGCGTACCTTGAACCATGAGAAGGTCGAATTTGTGGCGGTAGATCTATAAGTCACAACCGTTACGAAGTGCCGAGTGTATCCAAACAGTTTCACCTCTAAGGTAAGTGAGAATTTTGGTGATGTATTTTTTTTTAAATATTAGAATAGCCAGACATTTGGCCACAATCTCACCTGATGGTAAGTGATGATGTGGCCGAGGATGGATCATGTCTGTCTAGTAACAGCCTATTCACTCTTTTCTTGAATACGTTTAAATCATATCGTTCAGGGAACACATCTTCCGGCAGAGAGTTCCATTCCCTAGCCGGTCGCAACATGAATGTACATTTGAACCGTTTAGTACGTATTGCCAGTATTCCGACGACATAAGGGTGGTATTTTTTTTTTGGGTAGGTATAGCAATTTTTCGCAATTTATTCTTAGGTAAATATTGCACTTACAAATTTTTCGACAGTCTTCGGATGGGACTCGAACCCAGGTCTTTTGCTAACCGGGCAACTGCTTTACCGACTAAGCTAGGAGACCTTGGTATGTCCACGAATTTTGCTTTTTGCTTCGCCTTGAGCCGACGATATATCGTAATTTATTTCTAAATGGATTATTTACATAAGGGTGGTAATTCCTTTTCCATCTTGTGTCCGTATTGTTTCCCTATGAGTGGACTTACATTTAAATTGAGTTTCCCCCCGTTCCCTCCGAGGTTGTACAGGTTGAGGTCCAGTTCCCCGTCCAGGCTCTTCCGGATGATGTTGAGCTTCTTGCCGCCCACGCCGTTGGCGCCGTCCACGAACAGCGTGGTGTTGTAGTCGCCGAACACGGGCAACTTGTCGCGGATGTTCTTGAACGCACCAACTATCTTCTCGTAGTAACCTGGAAAAAGTTCGTCATACAAATAACCTATTTGAAAGTGTGAAATTATTTACTTTTGCCCGCGGCTTCGCTCGCGTTAGGAAGACACAAAATGTAGTATACCTATGTAAAACACACAACAACTGCCTCACAGAAAACCGGCGTGAAGCGGCAATGTGCTGTGTTTCGCTGCGTGAGTGACGGTATAGGAGGCCCAACAGGAGGGAAAGGTGGGTTTAAAGGTTGGCAGCGCACTTGTGACTCCACTGGTGTGGCGGGTGTCGGCACTTGCTTAGCATCAGGTGATCGGTCTGCTCGTCTGCTATCTATCATAAAAAAAGTACATTTCAATCCGTCGCTCCGTTTTTCCGTAAAAGACGGACAACCAGACAGACAGACAGACACACACTTTCACATTTATATTATTGTATGGAGTTAAAAATTTAAAAAAAAATTACATAAATTGCCACCATATGATCGAACACACTATTTTCAAATAGTGTGCGAGCGAGAAGTGAATAGATGCGCCGCCATTTCTGATCCGATTGTTTATCCGCACAGGTTGTACATTGGCCGATGCTTAAGCCGCACTAGCAACGCCAATTGATTTAAATTCAAAAGTAACTTCAGAATCTCGGCGAACACTTAGACCATGATCTATGATTTGAGGGTCGCCTTCGCAATCTTTAGGCAGGGAAACCAGACCTGTAATGAGTCATGGTCACATGTTTCAATTTTGTACTGTCTCGTTGGCGCAGTGGGTAGTGCGTCGCACTTTAAAGCGACGGCTGCGCTTGGGGTCCGAGTTCGATACCCGAGAGGGGCTAAAATTGTATAGCGGAATTTTTCTGTTAAGAAATTTTCAATGTCAGCCTGGAGTCTGGAAGTTGGCGGTCTTGTACCCCCGTGCCTCGGAAAGCACGATAAGCCGTTGGTCCTGCGCCCAATTACGCTCCGGTCGTGTCACACTATTGTCCCATCGGAATATGAGGGAATCGAGAATGCACTTGTGTTTGCGCACACACTTGAGCACTATAATATCCTACGTAAGTGGCTGATCGTAGATTGAGATTAGCCGGCTTAGCCGAAATCGGTTAGAGGATATTATTACACGTTTCAAAAACTATCCGACACGTACTTTCACGACCGTGGGAGAGCTACGCTTCGGCATGAATGGGTCGTTTCGAACGGAGTTATCACTCCGTGGTATTCCACGGCCTCACCGAAAACCGGCGTGAAGCAGCACTGCGCTGTGTTTCGCTGCGTGAGTGAGGGTACCGGGGGCCCAATCCGGGGGAAAGGGGGGGTTAAAAATAATAAAGGTTGGCAGCGCACTTGTGACACCACTGGTGTAGTAGATGTCCATGGGTGGGGGTAATCGCTTACCCATCAGGTGATCCGTCGCCTCGTCTGTCATAACAAAAGATCACATGTTTACTCACGAATGTTTTGTTCTGAAGGTGGTTTGGCTAATCCTTACCTTCCTCAGTGGGCGTGCCGTATGTGTTGTCATTCCGGCACTTGACACAAAAGTGCAACATCGGCGTGGTGACGATGCCGAACTCTTTGGGCGTGCCCTTCAGCGCGATCACGCCGTTCGCAGCCGCCGCCGCAAGCCGGGGGCTTGTGTATCTGCAAAATGAATAAAATAAATAAAACTTTATTGCAAATTTATTAGACCAACACAGGCTTATAATCTCCTCTTCGTCTATGCGTGTAATTTCCAGTTGCATCCTAAGCTATCACTCTGGAGCCCGGGTTCATTACGTAGACTATGATTCAGGATTTGGAGTCTGGTAATTACAATGAAGCGACTGCCGTCTGACCTTCGCAACCATTTCCAGTTGCATCCTAAGCTATCACTCCGGGGCCCGGGTTCATTACGTAGACTATGATTCAGGATTTGAAGTCTGGTAATTACAATGAAGCGACTGCCGTCTGACCTTCGCAACCATTTCCAGTTGCATCCTAAGCTATCACTCTGGAGCCTGGGGTACTTTACGTAGACCATGATTCAGGATTTGGAGTCTGGTAATTACAATGAAGCGACTGCCGTCTGACCTTCGCAACCATTTCCAGTTGCATCCTAAGCTATCACTCTGGAGCCCGGGGTACTTTACTTAGACCATGATTCAGGATTTGGAGTCTGGTAATTACAATGAAGCGACTGCCGTCTGACCTTCGCAACCATTTCCAGTTGCATCCTAAGCTATCACTCTGGAGCCCGGGGTACTTTACTTAGACCATGATTCAGGATTTGGAGTCTGGTAATTACAATGAAGCGACTGCCGTCTGACCTTCGCAACCATTTCCAGTTGCATCCCAAGCTATCACTCTGGAGCCCGGGGTACTTAACTTAGACCATGATTCAGGATTTGGAGTCTGGTAATTACAATGAAGCGACTTCCGTCTGACCTTCACAACCCTTTACAGGGGAACCAGACCAACTGGATAGATAGATAGATACTCTTTATTGCACAACATACAAAACTTAAAAGCAAGGTATACACAGACACAATGTACAATTTAGGCGGTCTTATCGCTGGGAGCGATCTCTACCAGACAACATTCAGATAGAAGAGGGGAGGGGATCACGGTTACACGTTTCAGAAACTATCCGAAACGTGCAGGTTTCTTCACGATGTTTTCCCTCACCGCCGAGCTAATGGTAGAAATACGCACATAGATTTCAAGAAGCCAGAGATGCACCTCTGCCTTTTTGAATGGCTCGATTTCGAACCAAGACCCCTTTATGGAAGGCGCGTTCAGAACCAATGAGCTACCATCGCTCCTAGGTTTAAGATAATGAAGACCCGTTAGGAACAGTGTGGGTGAACGCTGCCTTTGGTGCAAGGGTTGCGGGTTCGATCCCCGCACAGTATAGGTCCAGACCTATCCAAGAAAACACCCAGGTGTTTTCTATGTATTATAAGTATGGTTACTATAGTGTACCAGAGTATATAAATGATAAGGATTCTCGGTCATGTTAATCGATTAGTCTTGTGAGTTGTTATTCATAGTAGTCTGTTAACTTTGACAGTTGTATTTTTTTTCTTCTCAATTGAAACTCTGTAACATCAACAATATTTGAAAAGAGTAACTACTGAGTTTCTTGCTGGTGTATTTTCAGTAGAAATCGACATTCCGAACCAGCAGTAGATGATAATATGTGTACCTATATTGACATTCATAAATGTTCTGTATGGACCTAAATTTAAACAAGAAAATTATTATATGTATGTATATATTTGTAATCCCTCTGTCGATTCTGATATCCGTAACACACGTGCTCGAGCTAGCTATCTCGGAGTCAGATGTGTATGTGATGTTGTGAAATATTTATTTAAAAAAACGTGTATATTAAAGGATCGCGAGGCAACATGACTGAATAGTATTTTAAACTTTCACGTTGCATTATAACTATAATTATGAATCAAGACGGGGTATTAGAATAGTTATTAACGAGATTCAAAAATAAGGAACATGGTAGACATGTACCTTATTTTTGAGTTTCCGATATTTCGGCACTGTTGCAAGCCCCATGGTCACGGAGTAACTGAAGTTTTTGTGGGTATGATGTTACTTCAATCTATTTACTTCTCGCTCGCACACTATTTGCGTCTATACTCGCACTCGTGGGGTACGAGTATAGACGCAAATAGTGTGCGAGCGAGAAGTAAATAGATGCGCCGCCATTTCTGATCCCATTCTTTATCCGCACATGTTGTACATGGTAGAAATCTAGTTAATAACTATTCTAATGTTAGTGACCATGAAAGTTTAAAACAATAAGACAGGGTAGTCCCCGTCTAAATGTATTATGTGATACAACATTATGCACTCACATTTTTTTTTTTATAAATAAATATTTCACATCACATACATTGATCTGACTCCGAGATAGGTAGCTCAAGCACCTGTGTTACGGATATCAGAATCAACAGTGGGATTACAAATATATACATATAACATACTTTTCTTTTGTAAATACATACTTATAATACATAGGAAACACCCAAACCATTACAAACAGACATGTTCATGCACACAAATATTTGTACTGTGCGGGGATCGAACCAGCAACCCTTGGACCAAAGGCAGCGTTCACTACCACTGTTCCAAACGGGTCGTCATGTCACAAATTGTCCGCTTGTGACCACGGCTGCTGTAACATAGCCGAAACGTCAAGCAAAATATTATATTGTATCACATAATAAAGTTCGTGTTAATGTTAATCTGTGGAACGGTTTGGCTGCAGGAGTATTTCCGGACGGCTACGACTTAGGGACCTTCAAGAAAAGAGCGTAATCTTTTTTAAAAAGGCCGGCAACACATTAGCCATCTCTCTTATTTCGCGGATGTTCATGGGCTGCGTTGATTACTTTCCATCAGGTGACTCGCTTGCTCGTTTGTCCGCCTCTAGCATAAAAAAATCCCCGTTTTAATTAATTATAGTTAACATGACTGCACTGCAGTGGCGAAGAGTCCATACAACCCGATTCCCGTCGGCTTCCCTTACGAAAAATCGAATCTATGGGCCAACGATATTTTTATCTCTTAAATTAACTTAGTGTCACACTTACATAGTTCAAATAGTTTGAATTATAGACTTAACGCCTACAAAATTTCATGAGCAACGCAAATAATGCAGGTGGCAAGCCGGTAAATACCGAGTTACTTCTTCATACTACAAATTCTCATACTGAGCATCTGTCCTTTTCATTTATATGTATAGATCGTCCGTGTTCCGTCTCGTTTTAGCACGTGCAAATTTACTTAGACATAACTCGATGCCTATCGGCTTGTTATAGAGATAGGTTAATTAGCAACGCACAGGTGCAAGCGAGAAAGAAGTACAATTGTAATGATTCCGAATTAAGAATGAATGTAGCACGGTATTAAATCATGACAGGAGCGTACTATATTTTTATTTCCCTTGCTTTTTAGTTTTTATTTAATGGCGGATAAATAATGTAAACAACTTGTTGCTTTCGTTTTGTCGAATTTTATTTGTTTTGGTGTTGAATTGTGGTGAATTGGATTAATTTTTGTATTGTGTGTTGTGCTGAAGTCATCTTAATGGCGGTCGTCGGTTATAAATGTCATTAATACTGATATATTGTTGTCGCACAGATTATTTGCTATGGAACAAGACTTCGTTCTCTAAGTTTTGAAAACAAAAAACGTAGTAAAATTAGGCCGCGCCAATCAAAATATATATTTTTTCGACTTTAACATATGACCGTGGGATAGCCACGCATCGGCATGAATGGGCCGGTTCGATCGTAATGGTACCACGACCTCACAGAAAACCGGCGTGAAGCAGCACTGTACTGTGTTTCGCTGCGTGAATGGGGGTACCGGAGGCCCAAGTCAGGGGAAAGTGGGGTTTAAAGGTTGGCAGCGCAATTGTGACTCCAATGATGTCACGGGTATCCATGGGCATGCTGAGCATTTTGGTAAGTTAATTTCATATTCCGGCTTCCCTTTTGAAAATATTCACCCTTCGCCACTGCTGCACTGACATGACTGTTGACTTACTGTGCCGAGACGTGGACACTCACGGCTGGACTAGTCCACCGGTTCAAAGTCGCTCAAAGAGCTATGGAAAGGGCTATGCTCGGAGTATCTCTGAAGGACCGCATCAGAAATTATGTAATCTGACAGAGAACCAGAGTCACCGACATAGCCCACCGAATTAGCAAACTGAAGTGGCAGTGGGCTGGTCATATTAGCCGCAGAACTGACAGCCGTTGGGGCCGTAAAGTCCTTGAGTGGAGACCGCGACTCGGTAAGCGTAGTGTAGGACGCCCTGCGACCAGATGGGATGATGACATTCGAAGGCTGGCTGGTGTGGGCTGGATGAGAGTGGCCGAAAATCGGGAGCAGTGGCGTGCATTAGGGGAGACCTATGTCCAGCAGTGGACGAGTGTGGGTTGCTGATGATGATGATGACGAACATGACTGCAGTCACAAAGTGTGTATTTTAATGTTACGACATGTTGACACGCAAGTAGTGTTGTTGAGAATAATGTTCTCATTACAATCGTAACAACTTTAATTCTACGATCGTTAAGCGACAAGGTCGCGGCGAAACCTTAATACAGCCCTTTAATCTTGCGTAAGTCCTTGGCTAATCTCTAAGATTAGCTATTGTAGCAGAAATGTCGGCAGGGTATTATTATACACGATGCTTTTTTAACCGTCTTACTGCCTTATCTGGGGCAAGTTCCTTTTCCCCAAGGAACATGGTTTCTAATTTCAGAAAAAAAAACACCTTTCCACAAATTTCACTGTTTCATTCTCTCTCTGCAGTTTTTGGCCGGGTCAAGGCCCATCTGGCTGAGGCCGACTTAGTCCAGCTCGGCCGACTGGCTTCCCTCGAGGCTGCTGACCCCACGCTATTATTATGCTGAAGTAAGTAAGTACTGCGTGAGTGAGGGTACCGGAGGCCCAATCCAGGGGAAGGAGTTAAAAGGTAAGCAGCACACTTGTGACACCACTGGTGTTGCAGATGTCCATGGGTGGGGGTAATCGCTAACCATCAGGAGATCCGTCGGCTCGTCTGCCACCTATATCATAAAAAATGTGCAATTTGTATCAGAAGGCGAACATTTTTTCAGAGATTAGACCTTATATTCCTTGGGGTTCCCTATCTATATTTGTATTCATTAGTATGTGCCCCAAATAAGGGAGCAAGACGGTTAAAAAAATCATGGTGTATATTACAAGACATACATTTACAAAGAGCACACTCTTCATGAAACTGATCTTCTTTGAGTGCCATCTTCTAACGAAGGTTGGAGATTATAACTTCGATTTGAACCCTTGACACAGCGGCTATAAATAAAGAACGCGCACTTTTATTATACCCACTGGCGCAGATTTTTAAGCCAAGATGATCTCCTTTCTGGGCTTCTCTTATCTTGATAGTAAGTAGGATGCACCATTCGCACGCACTGATTTTGTACGTTCTACAAAATGAGTTCATCCTTGGACTTATTTTGGGACTCCAAGGAAGCCTTTCAGAATTCCTTCTTTGATAGTCTATTTTGATAGAAAATTCGATTAGATTGATTGGTGACGCACACACACATACACACACGTATAAATAAACTATATCGTGCAACGCCTACTTACAATACTAACTCTAAAATGGTTTCTTTTTGATGTTTTTCTCTTCTGCTGCCCCTTGGCTGTTGAACGGTGGCACAAGACCGTCTACTTCCAGATTCCGGGCTGACTGAGAGTTTCTGAACAGAAAACCTCAGGAACCAATTTTGGCTCGACCCGGGTATCGAACCCGACCCCAAACGCAGCCGTCATTTTAAAGTGCGACCCACTGCGCCAACGAGGCAGTCGAGCAGTTGTGCACTGCAATATGTCTGTATATGTATACCTAATCAAAATATTGGAAGGAGAACATTATTAAACTAAATAGTAAATGTTACCTGGTGTCCATGCCTATGAAGACGCTGGCCTTCAAAGACATGTCCGCGTTGACTTGCTTGATCACTTGCTCTGTTGTTGATTCTAAGTCATTGTCACTGGAACAATACATGGAATATTTATGAAAAATAACTGCCTCGGCTGTTTATTTGTTTTGTGTTTTATTTATATGTCACCGGAAAATAACAAGATCCGTAAGTTTATCAATTTACTAGGAAATTTATAAACTTTCGTAGGATTGTAAACGGGAGATAAATTGTATTATTTTACGTCCACACTTTCGTAAATTTATCGATTTCGGACGTCACACGGTAAATTTATAAGCTAACAGATATCTATTCGTAAAATTTGGTATGGTTTGACCGATCACATAAACTCTTTTAAACATACGCATCTTTGAAATACGTAAAATAACACACTGCTCTTTGATTGGACGTAAAATAATACAATTTAACTCTCGTTTAGAATCCTACGAAAGATTATAAACTTCCTAGATAATTGATAAACTTACGGATCTTGTTATTTTCCGGTGACATATACATTAATAGTCTCGAATTATCTACGAGAGGACACGTTTTGGATTGTTTCTGAAACGTATAACCATTATCTAGTTGGTCTGGTTTCCTGTTTAAGAGTTGCGAAGGTCAGACTGCATTCGCTTTATTGCTAATTACTAGACACCCCAAATCCTTGATCATGGTTCAAGTAAGTGTCCCGCTCAAAAGTGACCACTTTCGACGCGACTCTATCCTGTAATGCAGTAGCCGTGCCGGATTTGGAGATCGGAGTGGATCCTGGCAGTTGCATGCAGGGGTGCAACGGGGGCCCTTCCGTGCTACACGTCAGCTCCCTACACAACCCACAGGCAAACTGAGCACAGCTCGCTCTTCGATTTTTTTTATTCCCCATTGTCTGCCTCTGCATTTTCCAGCGCTCATTTTTCCTAAGCTCGTGCAAACTTTGGAATGAGCTTCCAGCCGCGGTGTTCCCTGATCGCTAAGACGTCCTCTTTTAAACGAGGTTTGAAAAGAGTTCCTCTTTGACGGTAGGCAGCGGCATGACTTTGCTCCGGCATTGTTGATGTCTATGAGCAACGGTTATCATTTACCTACCATCAGATAGGCCGCATGCTCGTCTGCCTATTTTTAGCAATAAAAAAAAGGGAAAAACTATTAGCACGCTGAGTCATTATTCTATCATGTCAGAGACTCTGACACTGGTGTCGTATCAAATTGGCGGTTAGACCCTGGGGTTTAACCGCCAATTTGATACGATCAAAGTTCACAATTTTAAACATCAAATAACCGGTGAAGCAGCGTGTGAAATCGCAGGAAATAGAGAAACCGCGAGTGCAACACCTATTGGCCGGAGCCCAAATGATAAATCCCAGGGACAAGTGAACTCTTAACCCAGAATGACATAACTCGCTATGTGTGTCAATGGGATCAGGGAATGTGGAAGCTATTTGTGGAAAATGTTGGGGTGGCAAAGAGTTGGTCATTATATAGGACTATCAGAAATACTCGTAGGAATACATGCTTTTTGTGCAAATACAATAACGAATACTTAGCTATATTTTTTTTTCTCTACGCAACATTAAAATTTGTACAGAAATATTACCTATATATACGAGTATGTGTATTTAAAATCCATGTTCCGTGAAAGTTTAATAGGCAAGTACATCGTGTTACTTTAAGCCTAGTGAATATGATAAAAAAATTATTAAACTACATATTTTTTATGCAATCCACTCGTGTATCACAAATGTCCAGCTAGTTATATCGCCGACACGACGAAAGGATAGGAGAAGCGTAGGCAGACCACCAGCCAGATGGGCAGATAATCTAAGAAGTCACGCAGGAATCCTATGGACCAGAAAAACTAAACACTGCGCCGAGTGCAGGAGCTTCGGAAAGGCATATGCCCAAGTGTGATTTATATTTCTGAAGTGACAGTGGGCTGGCCGCATCAGACGCAGAACCGATAGTCGGTGGGGTAAACGAGTTCTGGAGTGGAGCCCGTTTCTCGGCAGACAGTGTAAGACGGTGGGTTGAAGTGACAATTTAAAAGCAAGGCAGGAGCTGGATGCGAGTAGACAAAGATCGATCGGAGTGGCGAACATTTGAAGAGGCCTTTGTCCAGCAGTGCACTGCACTGCAATAGGCTAAAGGGGAATTTCCAGGCAGCTTACTAAATGCCGAGCTTATCCTTTGACGAACCTTTTCAAGCAGAGGTTTGAGCGCCGGTCAAGACGCAATTGTTCGCGGGTTCGATTCCTACACCAGCACAAATCTATGTTGATTAAACAGATTTATTTGTGCTGGGTCTGGATGTTTGTGGTGTCTTTGTTGTTCTTGGTTTTCATAGTAACAAGGGAGAACCTAAGTTTGGCACCAGGACAATATGTCATAAGATAAAATAAGATAAAAAACAATTTATTGATCACAAAACATTATACATAAAACAAAACAGAGAAAACAAGGCACAGAGACAAAAAGTTGCGGACAAGGCTCAGCCTTAGCATATACAAGTGCCACAAACAGCAGCTGCAACGCTGGTTTTCAGGCTGGACCTTGGGTGACGCCTATTCATTGAAAAAAATAATACTAAAGATTGACATGCAATAAAAACAAGTAAAAGAAAACGAAAAATTACATTATATTATACAAAACAAAGATATAATAACACAGAGGTATAATCAATTTTAAAACATTAAAATTATATTCAAAAATGTCATGTTGTCTCGATTTATTTATTTATCCTGAAAACTCCTTGAACCATGACCAACACATGGGTGCAGACAGCACGCCCGATACCTACTACCGATAAAACTGAATGAGCCGACTGACTGACTGACTGTCGAACTGTCCGCGGAACTGGAACCAGATGCTTTCGCCCGAAAGCATATAAACCTCCTCGGAAATGGTCAATCGATGTGGAAGCAAAATAAAATCAGACTTATTTTGTAAATAAACTGACAGGCGTGGCGTGTTTTATTGAATTGCAATTTGGACGTGGTCTTGAATAGACTTCCGAAGGACTTATTTGTGGTCTGTGCTTTCACTAAGAACTACAAATTCAAATCTATACTATCTATTTATAAATAGGTAAATCCTACAGACAACGTTTGTAGGTAATCCGAAAACACGAAACGCTTGCGCGATGCAATCGAAACCTAGCGCCATCTATTGGTATAAAGTGGAACTAATGTAACGAAACGAAGTGAGGGAGGCTGACTAGTATTTTATAATTCGGTCCAGTTATCTGACTAGGTACGCCAACTGCATAAATAACTTGGTAATTCAATAATAAACATAAGATTACCAAGTAAGTGCTGTTCTTTTCACCACTTTTCCACAAAGATAGTTTTTTTTTAATTTATTTTGTTTTACGAGAAGTAGACTTTCTTTTTGTGTAAAGTGGTATTTTTCATTAAATCGGTGAGGTAAAGTCGACGTGCAATGACCGTCCAGACCATTAAATAAGGGTTCATAGAAAACTTATCGGGTTGGGTTTAAAGGTTGGCAGCGCACTTGTGACTCCACTGATGTCGCGGGTGTCCATGGCGGCGTGAAATCGCTTACCATCGGGTGAATTGCCTGCTCGTCTGAAACCTATCACATAAAAAAAAATCGCATAAGTCCTGCAAGGCAGTACCCTCACCTGACATTGGCAAGCCTGGTGGCTATCTCCTCCCAGCTCTGCTCCAGCATCTCGCCGTCAGGATCGACGAGCTTCACGCCGTTGTCCGGCTCCAGGTTGTGTGAGGCCGTGATCATCATGCCGATAGTTCGACCTAGCGACAAATACAAATACTATAGAAGAGCGACCAACAAATTTTCATCTTAGCGTGTCCAAGATGTCGTTTGTGAGCCCGGGGTACGTTTGTGAGCCCGGTTACGTTTTGTGAGCCGGGGTACGTTGTGAGCCCGGGGTACGTTTGTGAGCCCGGGGTACGTTTGTGAGCCCGGGGTACGTTTGTGAGCCCGGGGTACGTTTGTGAGCCCGGGGTACGTTTGTGAGCCCGGGGTACGTTTGTGAGCCCGGGGTACGTTTGTGAACCCGGGGTACGTTTGTGAGCCCGGGGTACGTTTGTGAGCCCGGGTACGTTTGTGAACCCGGGGTACGTTTGTGAGCCCGGGGTACGTTTGTGAGCCCGGGGTACGTTTGTGAGCCCGGGGTACGTTTGCTGAACCCGGGGTACGTTTGTGAGCCCGGGGTACGTTTTTGTGAGCCCGGGGTACGTTTGTGAACCCGGGGTACGTTTGTGAGCCCGGGGTACGTTTGTGAGCCCGGGGTACGTTTGTGAGCCCGGGGTACGTTTGTGAGCCCGGGGTACGTTTGTGAACCCGGGGTACGTTTGTGAGCCCGGGGTACGTTTGTGAACCCGGGGTACGTTTGTGAACCCGGGGTACGTTTGTGAGCCCGGGGTACGTTTGTGAACCCGGGGTACGTTTGTGAGCCCGGGGTACGTTTGTGAACCCGGGGTACGTTTTGTGAGCCCGGGGTACGTTTGTGAGCCCGGGGTACGTTTGGATAAAGAACTACGATTCGGGCAGTCTGGTAATTACAATGAAGCGACAGCCGTCTAACCTTGGCAGCCCTTAGACAGGGGAACCAGACCAACTGGATCACGGTAACACGTTCAGAATCATTATCTCAAATGTTCTATGTATCCACAATTTTGGCAAAGTGTCCGAGGCTTGCAGGTTTCCTTACAATGCTTTGCCTCACTGCCGAGCTAATGGTAGAATAAATTGAAAAATCCAGAGGTTAATGTTCGGATTGGAACCACGACCCGAAGGTGCGATCTAATCTACTGAGCTACATATACAAATTCACGACCGTGGGAGAGCCATGCTTCGGCATGAATGGGCCGGCTCGAACGGAGTGATAACACGGCCTCACAGAAAACCGGCGTGAAGCAGCACTACTGTGTTTCGCTGCGTGAGTGAGGGTACCAGAGGCCCATTCCTGGGGAAAGGGGGGTTTGAAGGCAGCGCACTTCGGCAGCGCACTTGTGACTCCACTGGTGTCGTGTGTCTATCTATGGGCGGCGGCAATCGCTTACCATCAGGTGATCCGTCTGTTCGTCTGCCAACTATCACATAAAAAAAACTAATTTAAATAAGGCAAGATAAGAGTCTGTGGTTGAATTTTTCATTTATAAAAAACAAAAACAGTACGGCCCACTAGGAAATTACATAATCACCTGTTTAACATAGTTTAACCAAGATTAGCGGTCGTTACAACATGTAGACAAATGCAATACTTACTACAAAACTAAACTAATAAATAATAAACTGTTAGTATGTATGTTTATTTGTCTTGTAATGTACTAGTATGTATTAGTATTTATAGCTAGTATATATTTATTTAATATAATGTATGTATGTATATACCATACTCGTATTTATACAATGTCTTTTTTTTTGTCTTTTTCTGACTTGCACTGCCTTACCCCTTTTCTTAATTCGCTTTACTTTTCCTCTACCCTGAGGTTGTCTGGAAGAGATCGCTATTAGCGATAAGACCGCCTACATTGTTTTAGTATAATAACTTAGGCTAAGATCTGTAAATTTTGTGCAATAAAGTGTATCTATCATCTACAAGGGGTATAATAACTAGATTATAACGCATTTCCAAATTATCCTCTCCCCATTTCATAATCTTAGCTTTAGTTCCGGTATTAAGGCTAGCCCTAACTAGCGAAACTAATCGATTTAAATTGTCATCTACTAATCCGGATCTACTTTAATCAATGTCAGGGTTACAACCTCTCGGCAAACACTTATACTATTTATTAAATAACCATGCACAAATGTTGGGTCCAACGCGTACGCGAAAAATTTATTACCGCCAAAAGCGGCCACTTTTAGCGTGAATCAATTTTTCGCGTACAAAAACGGACCCAACATTTGTGCATGGTTATTTAATAAATAGTATAAGTGTTTGCCAAGAGGTTGTAACCCCGAAATTGTTTAAAATAAATACGGTTTAGTAGCTAAAAATTAAAATCGATTGGCGTCGCTAGTGTACCCTACCCGTCACCTTAAGCAATTTCGGAGCGGGAGTCTCTAAGCATACATTTATACTTTCATCATCATCAGCCCATTTAAGTCCCCACTGCTGGGGCACGGGCCTCCCTCAATCACATGAGGGGTAATTGCCATACTCACCACGCTTGGCAGACGGGTTGGCGAGGGTTTTGATGTAAATGCAGAGTTTTCCTTCTCTGGGTGCTGATGATCATGCCAGCAGCTTTACCTTAGTCGCCTTTTACGACACCTCGGTAAGAGTGAGGGTGGCCTATTCTACTCTGCCGGGACGACACGGCGTGCCGGTTTAGTTGCTAACAATTTAAATCAATTGGCGTCGCTAGTGTCCCTACCCGTCACCTTAATATACTAGCGCCCTGGGACACGTTTCTAGATTTTAGCTTTTAAATTTGATATGACGTCACACAACCGTACTCAATTCGTTATAAATAAAGGTCAAACGAACTTGACTGATTTAAGTCTAATTGAGTACAACCTGTGCGGATAAAGAATGGGATCAGAAATGGCGGCGCATCTATTCACTTCTCGCTCGCACACTATTTTCATCAATACTCGCACCTACGTGGGGTGCGAAGTATAGACGCAAATAGTGTGCGAGCGAGAAGTGAATAGATGCGCCGCCATTTCTGATCCCATTCTTTATCCGCACAGGTAGTATGAAACTTCATTCCTACTTCATAAATCTAGTTTATTGCGCTATTTTGATTTAATCTAAGAGTTTATTACTGCAATTTAAACGATAATGGCATGGCACAATGAATGACAATGCAGTTGAAGGTTAAGCAATTAAAATGCTTCAAATACTATGTAACTTCGTAAAAGTAGCAAACTCATGTCTCAAGTTGTTTGGTAAAAGTAGAACAAACACAAAGATATTCACAGGAAAGTTTGTCTGGCTTCGGTGAATCGAACTTAAGGTGATGCGTAGGGCACAATATCGACGCCAATTGATTCAAATTGTTAGCAACTAAACCGCATATCTTTTTAACAATTTTAAAGGTGCAGTCTCTCGTAAAACACTTATACTATTCATTTAATACTTATACTTAACTTTTGGGTCTGTTTTCGAAATTTAAATTACCGCCAAAAACGGACACTTATGGCGTTAATCCAAATTTCGAGTGCAAAAACAGATCAAAAATTAGTGCACAAGTATTGAATAAATACTATATGTTTGCTTCTGAACACTCCCGCTCCGTAATTGTTTAAAATAGATCCGGTATAGTAGCTAACGCCGTGTGGTCCCGGCAGAGTAGAATAGGCCACCCTCACTCTTACCGAGGTGTCGTAAAAGGCGACTAAGGTAAAGCTACTGGCATGATCATCAGCACCCAGAGAAGGAAAACTCTGCATTTACATCAAAACCCTCGCCAACCCGTCTGCCAAGCGTGGTGAGTATGGCAATTACCCCTCATGTGATTGAGGGAGGCCCGTGCCCCAGCAGTGGGGACTTCAATGGGCTGATGATGAATTAGGGCTACCCGTCACCATAATGGACAACATTTCAAAATTGCTAAGCTCTGAAACAAAAAATACCAATTCTTTGTTTACTTTTCCGCTGCTCGAATATATATTTATTCATTTTTTATATTGCTTATTTACTGAGAAAAAAATTAAAAACTAAAAAACGTAAGATGACGTCATCGGACGGCAGAATGTAAAATATTTCTTTGCTTAGCACATTATAGTTTTAAATTTACGAAATGCCAAACCCATGACATGTAACTGTAAAAAAAAGACAACTTGTCAACGTTGAATGTATGAATGACGTTGACAATGTTGACACTAGTATTATTTACCTTTGACAGTAGTACCTTTTTTTCATCAAAACAATGATAAGCAAAGGAATATCGCTGTATTCAGCCGTCCGATGACGTCATTTGGCGTTTACGTCTATTTAGAATAAAAAGAATTTCAATAATTATTTTATGCATGAAAATGGACAAATTTTGAAAAAAGAAAAAATATGGGTCTGTTCATTTTATGTCTATTTTCATATAAAAAAATAATATGGACATGTTAAAAATATGAAATGTTGTCCATTGTTGAAGCGTGAGGCAATGTGCTATCGGAAGTCACATTTTTTATGCTTAAAGCGACAAACAAGCATTTGGGTTTGATGGTAAGTGATCATCACCGACGACTATAAACAATTTCCAGATGAGAAGAGTCGATAATGCGTTGCTAGAATTTTAGGAAGGTATCCTCCTCTCTTATAAATGTGCCATGTTGATATCTAAGACCTACGATGTGAATACAGGAACTCGCTAACAGCTTAGATATTCCTGGCACGCGGGTTTCCTTAAGGCTGGGTTAATAGTCTTTTCCTGGCTCGCATGTATGTGCCTATAATATTTATTCGAGACATTATACCGTGGTAACTAACCAATTTAATCTAAAATTAGAAAATATTCTAATAGAACTTCGAGGTGTTCCTCCGAGCACCTGGACATCATGCTGAGTGTAAACCCTTTTAGTGCTTGATTTGTTTAAATTGTGTCATCAAAGTGTTTTTTTTTTCGTGTTATATGATTTGTAACCTGTATTAAGAACTGAATATTTTTTTTATTCTTATTCATATTAAATTTTAAAATTAAACAAGTATTCCTTTATCAATTATAAACATTTAGAAAAAACATCATATTATTTTTTATTTTGTATTTGTATTGATATTTTATTTCATCAATATCATCAACATAAATCAATTGTTGAACAACATTGATGCTCTAATTTTCCCGAATATTTAGGTCTATGTCTTCTGGCAAATTTAACAAAAAAATCGTACAGACGACGTCAGAACCCCCCAGTGTAAAAATAGCACTTGTATCTCAGACATAAGAACGATTCAAGTCCAATAACCCCACGTACGAGTAAAACCGTGTGTATATTAGGTAGGGCTAAACCGGTAGGTACAGTCATAAAATACAACACACACAGTTCGTTATCCATACCTAACTATTGATCAAATAACGACAAAACTGATAACAATCCCTGTCACAGTAAAACAGTCAATAAGTGGTTTCCGGGAAGGGCTTTATTTGTTCACTCACAGAAGTCAGCGTATTTAAACCTAGACATACATAGATGTGTTTGTAAAGTACACCGTGGGCGCTACCCGTCGAAAGCAACGAATGTGACAATAACTCTTAATTTACCCGCTCCCAACGATCGGAAATGACGCGAGCAGAGCCGAACTTGGTGGGCTTTCGGATATTCTTATCGTTTCATCGATTTTGACTTAACGTATTTTTCTATTAATGGGCAATGTCTGCTACAGGTATTCGACATTACGCTGAATTAAGCAGTTCTCTTGAATCACTACATACATAGTAGCAGTATAGTATCTATAAAACAAAGCCGCTTTCGCTCTGTCTCTATGTATGCTTAAATCTTTAAAATTACGCAACGGAATTTTGATGTGTTTTTTTTAATAGATAGAGAAATTCAAGAGGAAGATTTTTAGGTATAATTATATTACATATATGCATAGTAATTATTCCATCCATGAAAAGCCGGGGCAGGTCGCTATTCAGTTCCTAAATCAAACAGCCTACTTGAAAAAAAAATTAAACTTTAGTAGGGCTGCTCGAATTGTCGGCGACTTGACTCTCTCTAGTCGACTTGATCCTCTAGCATTACGACCGGATATAGCTTCCTTCAGCATTCTATACCGCATCTATCATGGGAGTGCTCTGAAGAACTGTTTCTACTCCCTGCAGTTGAATTCTTACATCGAACCACACGCAAGCGATTGTCATTCTACCACGTACCTCGGTTTTGTGGAACGGTTTGGCTGCGGGAGTATTTCCCGAGTACGACGAAGGGACCTTCAAGAGAAGAGCGTACTCTCTGATTTCGCGAGCGTACTCTCATTAGCGATCTCTCTGATTTCGCGGATATTCATGGGCGTCGTTGATTACTTTCCACGAAGTGACTCGCTTGCTCGTTTGTCGCTTCAGCATATTAAAAAAAATATTAAGTCCTTCAAATAGCTCGACTAATCGGCACACTGAAGTAGCATTAAGCTGACCAATCAGTGACCACGTCTGCCATTGAATCGTTGCACTTGCAATAGAGTCCAGATCTTTAGGAGCAGGGACTGTGATTAGATAAGTCTAGAGGAGGACATCCTGCCACTTGGGCTGCGTAACTCATAGCAGGAGGATGGTCGGGCAGAGACTGTTTGAAAGTACTGCGCAGTATCAGATGGCATATGTATCCTGACAGTGATACAGATAAGGTATTATCATGGACTTATGTACATGGTATTATTCAGCTTTTAAGAAAACCAAATAGAGTCCATCTTCCATGAGAGGCAGCGGCATGACTGTTCTCCGACAATGTTAATGTCTATGCTATGAGCGGCGGTTACTATTACTATAGGAGTAAGATGGGCCGCAAGCTCATCTGTCTATTTTAGCAATAAAATAATATGTTGTGCATGGCTTAGAAGATCATTTATACTTTTTTTTATGTGATAGGCGGCAGACGAGCAGACGAATCACCCGATAGCAAGCGACTGCCGCCGCCCATGGACACCCGCGACACCAGTGCAGTCACAAGTGCGCTGCCAGCCTTTAAAGCCCTCTTTCCCCTGGATTGGGCCTCCGATACCCTCACTCACGCAGCGGAACACAGCACAGTTACAAATTACTAATATCGTCTCTCACGCATCTGTAAACTGAGGTTCCCTGTCTACATATAATAAAATACATAAATATTTATTAATACATAATAGTCACGCTTCGGTAGAATGGGCCGGCTCGACCGCTCGACCACGGCCTCACAGAAAACCCGCGTGAAGCAGCACTGTGCTGAAATTCGCTGCGTGCGTGAGGGTATCGGAGGCCCAATAAGGGGGAAAGGGGGGTTGGCAGCGCACTTGTGACTCCACTGGTGTCGTGGATCTATGGGCTGCGGCAATCGCTTACCATCAGGCGATCCGTCTGCTCGTCTGCCGCCTATCACATATATTTTTTTTTACTTAGTCTATTACCTGTCCCACTGTAGGGCAAAGGCCTCCATCATAGAAATCAAGTTATCGCTACTATGATGGGATTAGGCTTAATCACCATGCTTGCCAAATGCGGGTAGGTGATCACAAAAGCTATGTCCGAAAAATTCAAAACATACTTTTCGCTCGACCCGGGAATCGAACCCTGAGATAACGGCCCGGTACTTAAACCACTAGACCAACATGGCCTATCACATAAAAAAAAGAAAAAAGTAAAGGCGCAGACAGTGGGCAGTGGGTAAACGACCGCCTGCCCCCACGCGGCTGCACCAAACTGGCAAGATGAATTAACCGGTTGACATTAATAAAGTAAAATAATCGATGCAAATTTTGGCAAGGGCAAACAAAATATTTGCTTACCATTTTTAACTCTGGACCGAATGACTGCCAATAGTCCCATGCGGTAGACGACATGCTCAAGAAGATTAGCTCTGTAACCAAAATAATAAAGATTTAGTTTTTTTTAGTCATAGGTGGCAGACGAGCAGACGGATCACCTGATGGTAAGCGATTGCCGCCGCCCATGGATACCCGCGACAAAAGTGTACACAGTACATAGGTAATATTATCAACATCAATATTAAACTAACAAGAAATTTCCATTAAAAACACAAGTTAACAATAAAAATATTTTAGGTGTAAAAGTGAGATACGATTTTTATCTCTTTCATTTATATTTACTGTCTATTTCATATGTAAACAAAAATGATGTGTAGTTCTTATGATAACAAGTTATTCCGCAATCAAACACAAGTTGTTGATAAAAATAATGGTACCATCCACTTGAATGTTAGCTTCAATTAATATGTAAAGACGCTTGAACCAGACCAGGTGGCCTCATTAGTTAAGTTGCCATTACCTATTATGATTACCAAATACAGCATTACAATGCTATAGTCACTGGGCATCCTAATGAGTTCTAAATATCTAATGAGTATTTATAATTGATATTTTTAACCTATTCTTGATTAGAATATAATCAGTGGTGCATTTTTAAGTGCATTGCTGATACATTTTATTGTTTTATTTTTACGATGTACTGGTAATATCTATTTTCAATATAATAGGCTTTCAAATAATGTATTTCTAGTTCTAGTATAGCTATTTTTGTATTGGAGAAAATTACTTACAAATGTAAAAAAATGTTCTAAAAATAACCAAATAAGTTTTCTTTTTGTGAGAAAGAGAGGCAAACGAGCAACCGATTCACCTGATGGTAAGTGATCACGAACGATGCGTTGCAGGCCTTTTATGTAGGAAGGTATAGATAGTGACGTTTCTTGAAGATCTCAATGTCAAGTTCTTAAGGCAAACATTAAAATGTTTGATATAAGTGTTAAAAATGTATTTTTTACCAAGAATCAGGAATCAAATATATAATAATTTAAATTTACTGCTCAATAAGAAGGCACTCAAAAATATTAAGCACATAAAAAGCTTACGGACTGAGCTCCAGCAGTAAATATTTAAGAGTGCTATTATCAATATTATCATAATAAATGGTTAACCAATAAACATAAAAGTGTTTGAATAACAAATAATAAAGGGAATCGATCTCAAAGAGCTTGGCAGCGAGCCAGACATTTTAAATATACCTTCCCGCGGTGAGGTATTTTTAAATGAAGCCAATATAAATTATTCATATGACACAGTTATGAGGAACAGTATATTAATGATGTTTCTCCAGCCACATCAAAGGAAAATTAGGTGTAAATTGTCACATATTGTAGAGCAGGGCATACACTTTGATGGACTGTTTATGTAGTGCCAAATACATGACATAGTTAGTCTTAGGCTTAACAATGTAGAACTGTGCTCCAGCACATAGACATAAAGACCAAAATAGAAGATAAATAGGGCACATCTAATGCAGACTAGGTGGACAGGATGTATAGAAATAGAAAAGTATACTTACTCATGTGATTTTACTCAAATAAATTTGGAGAAAATAATATGTAATGATTTTATCTTATTTTACCAGTTTTAGGAAAACTTGTCAGATTTAGGGATACAGGGATACAGTCATAGAAAAAAATATAGAGGGCCAATTACAAGTTTCCACTGATAATCACTTGGTTGTTTAACAGAAATGATTGTATGCATTTTATAATAATTTAAAAAATAATCTATTAAAAGATTACTGTAGATAAGTACAGTAATCATTTTATAGACATTTTTTTTAATTAAAATTAAATAAAATTTAAATTAAGGAAGCATTTAAAATTTTTTATCCTGATAATAATACAAAAATAAGTGTGTTTCTTTTGTTTATTTTATATGTATTTGTACTCCTAATAAAATGCTGATAGCATAACATCAAATTTTGATAAGTAAATAATATTATTGATACCCTATGCAACTTGTTTACACCTATACTAAACAGAGCATTCAATAAATAATTGATCATCTTCTCAGAATATAAATAATGGAGTTGTAATTTGTGATTCATAATCTGTGTAATTAACATTATTCAACAAGTGCACATTGAGGTATGCAGGCAGGATTTACTGATCCAAGCACAGACAACCACACAGAGTTTCTACAACCTATCAAAAATTTTAATTTTATGTCTTAGACATTAAGGTGCGGGTTGGGTGAAGAAATTTGACAAATTATAGTAGAAAAGCTTATCTGTCTAGGCCTCGTAAACATAAATAACAATTTGAAGACACAATGTTTATATCTCAATGTTATCATTCAAACAGGAAAATAAATTTAATTATACAACAATTATGTAGGTACCTATGTATAGTTAAATATAAACATAATTGGAAGTATTTATGGCCTAATTAATAAAGTTTAAAATAGTTTATACCTACCAAATACAAAAGTTATTTACTAGACATGTATTCTAACAGCAAGTAGCTTGGTAACACAATGGACCAAGTAGGAGTCAAAGTGCGGAAGCAGGATTCCACTTTACATTGCATTAGGTAGCTTGGTGAGCTATAATTGAGTCAGGATATAGTACTATTGTGTTGGAATGCAACACCTCTGAATGTTTAAACTTTTAAATTGCCCCAATGTCATTTACATTTTATGTTGACAATATTTAATTATGCATGCAAGGTCTTTTCCATCGGCGTCATGCCACGCTCATGGGACACCTCCCAAGGCGTCTAAAAATGTACACTCCAAGTGACCATAACCTATACAAAGTTCATTGTTTTGCCTTATAAAACTATCAGAAGTCATTGACCATAATCACCGTCGTTGACTAGCGACTTCCCGTTATAAATACTTAGGGATTGTCTTCTAGATGACTCATAATATGATACCAACCCATTTATTAGCGAATCAATCTGCTTACGTGACACATCACGCAATACATTAGAGAAAGGGTCCACTAATATTTACGTTGAACGTTACCAGCTGACCTCAATAAACGATAACACGAAAAATAACCAGATATGGTCAAAAATTCTACTCACTTTGTGCGAAATCCTGCGGTTCCATATTGTATGAAAACATCACTTGTTTTTGGGTGCATTTCTCTGGCGAACGCGTACACGACTCGTAAGCTACTTGGCGGCATTGTGATAGGCGAAATTTATTTATATGGTCGCGTATCGCTCAGGTACAATCACTTGGAATCAACAAACGAGATTTCTGCATTCCCGCTGTGCTAACTTTTACTACTAACTGACATTTTATGTGTCAATCGAATTTTGATATAACCCGGCTAATTTTAAATGCATATTAAAAACTGACCAACATGTGAAGGGTCATATATTTTGAGGAGCTAAAAATATAAACTCTGAACTCACATAACCATCATAAATTGGTAGGATTACAATTTATTGGCATTTTCAAGTGACAGCTGTCAAAGGATGAAGAATAAAAAGTATGCTTTCATGTTAAAAATCTTACACGTACATCTTCATAGATGGCATTGTCATTCAGTTCATGTTAGTATATCTACTCGACAAGAGATGGCGCTAAAGGCCATAAAACAAAACATGATCATTTATTTAGGTATTTGCCTTGAATACAAGGTGGTAGTAGTACAAGAGTATCATATAGATATGGTATCCAGCGTGCCAGAAGCCCGCAAATATATGTATTCTATGCCAATACATTGTTACCTAAATAAGGAACACATTTTCTTACAGGGGTAATTACAATAAATGAAACTGTTGACTTTATAATAAATAAATTAGAAAATGATTTTAAAATCTATAGATATAAAAAGTCTGTACGTATATTTGTCAATTTAATTTTTATTATTTTTGGCACAGAAATACGGTACGATTTTAGCTTCAGTGCGGGGTTTCAGTAAAATTATTATTATTACAGACAAATACCACAGTCGTTTCTCAGCACCGAAATAGGGAGGGTAGGGGCTCTGGGAGGAAAGGGAGAACATTTAAGTCCAGAGCGGATCAACCATACGTCTATGATTGTGTAGAATTACCCTCAAAAACCAGTGATAATATTCTTAAAGCAATAACGAACGTCCCCAACACAGGAGTCCAAAAGCGCAGGATTAATTGCGCACGCGATCCGTCGGCGGTTCTAAACGATCACAGATGGCGCTCGCGCAGCTAGCGTGACCGCCTGAAAAACAACGCTAGGGCGGGAAACTACAGTTTCAGTACTCACCTACCGATATTTTGTAATGGTTTGCAAGTTTATAAGACGAGTAAGTTATCGTTTGGATTCTGATAAAAACAAAGGTATTGTTTTTATAGCATCCGATTTATTTTTATAATCAGTTCACTTATTCAACCATTTCTAATCGAGCTCATCACTTTTCCTCACTCGGTGTCCTGTAGCCCTCCTCAAGGGGTAGTTCTTAGGTACCTACCTAAGTATCTACCTAACCCAATTCACCTACTTACTTAAGGCGAAGGGGAGCCCTAACTAGCGACACCAATCGATTTAAATTGATAGCTAGTAAACCGGATCTATTTAAAACAATTTCGGAGCGGGTGTCTCTAAGCAAACTTTTTAAATGTTTGCTTAAAGACTAAGTTTTTATTTAGTAACTGTGCAATACTTTTGATTAGTTTTTGCACTCGAAATCTGGATTAACGCCATAAGTGGCAGTTTTTCGCGGTAATTCAAATTTCGAGTACAAAAAGAGACCCAAAAGTTAAGTATAAATATTAAATAAATAGTATAAGTGTTTTCCGAGAGGCTGTAGCTTCGAAATTGTTAAAAAGATATCCGGTTTATTTGCTAACAATTTAAATCAACTGGCATCGCTAGTGTGCCCTACCCGTCACCTTAAGTAGGTTTACCCAACTAAGAATACTAAAAAAATGTAACCTATACAGGTGTAACTACTTGTAAAGATTTACATCCTTTAACCACTTTTGGAAATCAGCATAAAAAATCATACAAACGTCGACCCGTTTGGATCAGTGGTAGTGAACGCTGACTTTGGTCCAAGGGATGCGGGTTCGATTCCCGCACAGTACAAACATTTGTGTGCATGAACATGTCTGTTGTATTTTCTATGTATTATAAGTATGTATTTACAAAAGAAAAGTATTATATATTTATAATTCCGCTGTTGGTCAGTCAGTCAGTTTTTGTACGCGAAAAATTCTCGCCAAAAGTGGCCGCTCTTGGCGTGAATCAACTTTTCGCGTACTGGTTGGACCTAACATTTGTGCATGGTTATTTAATAAATAGTAAAAGTGTTTGCCGAGATTGTTTGAAATAGATCCGGTTTAGTAGCTAAAAATTTTAATCGGTTGGCGTCGCTAGTGTGCCCTACGCGTCACCTTAAGTATCTCAGAGTCAGATCAATGTATGTGATGTTGTAATAAACAAATTTGGTTCGTGACTTGGTCATTTTTTAGGGGGAGTCGAAAGTACTATCGACGAATTTCGAATCGAACGCGCCTTCCATATGGGGGGACCGGGTTTGAATCCAAGTATGCAACTCTGGATTTTTCAAATCTATATGCATATTTCTAGCATTAGCTCGGCTGTGAGGGAAAACATCGTGTGGAAACCTGCACGCATCGGATAGCTTATTTCTTTAAATTAATAACTTGCAATTATTTATTTTTAATGGAGATCTTTGTTATGAGTAATTATTGTTGACGACCCGTTTGGAACAGTGGTAGTGGACGCTGCCCTTGATTCTAGGGTTGCGCGTTCGATTCCCGCACAGTACAAACATTAATATTTTGTGTGCTTGAACATGTCTGTTTGGTCTGGGTGTTACCTATGTATTATAATTATTATAAAAGAAAAGTATATTATATGTATATATTTGTGGTCCCACTGTTGATTCTGATATCCGTAACACAGGTGCTTGAGCTACCTATCTCGGAGTCAGATCAATGTACTACCTGTGCGGATAAAGAATGGGATCAGAAATGGCGGCGCATCTATTCACTTCTCGCTCGCACACTATTTGCGTCTATACTCACACCCCACAAGTGCGAGTTATCCGCACAGGTTGTATGTGTTGTTGTGAAATATTTATTTATTGTAGAATTAAAAGTATTAAAGACAAGTGTACCCCGGGCTCCAGAGCGACTGCTTTGGACGCAACTGGGAATTATACGCTAAGATAAGGAGGATGAACCACAGTTTACCGATATCGAAGCCCAGCACTAGATCCTACTCCCTGCGAGCCCATTAGTCGTTTTACTTCGGCTAAATAAAGACACATGCCGGCCGTAATTGATTTAAATTAGTGAAATTAAATGAGCCGAGAGTTATTCGCTCGGAAATCGATTTGGAAGTGCGTTCAAACAAAATAAAATTGTACAAGTGTACCTTCCGCAGGAGAACTAAGGTTAAAGACATAGCCCAAAGGATTGCATGCCTCAAGTGGCAATGGGCAGGGCACATAGCGAGGAGAACAGACGGCCGTTGGGGCGGAAAGGTCCTCGAGTGGAGGCCACGTACAAGAAGTCGCAGCCGTGGCAGGCCACCCATAAGGTGGATCGAAGATCTGGTGAAGATCGCGGGAATTCATTGGATGCCGCGGCGCAGGACCGATCTGTGTGGAGAACATTGGGGGAGGCCTATGTCCAGCAGTGGACGTCTATTGGCATGAAACTGATGATGATGATGAAGTGTACCTACTCGTATACAGGGTGTATCTGTGAATATTTACATCCCTTTAACCACATGTTCTACTAACCATTATGAACAACATTTGTTCTCTTTTGGATCACTTTTGGATATTCGCATGAAAAAATTTCAACTTCTCATACAAAGTCGGTCACTGTGACTTGGCCAATTTGTATGGGGAGTCGAAAATTGTTACGATAGCAGGTAAGCAGCGCACTTGTGACACCACGGGTGTTGCAGGTGTCCATGGGCGGCGGTAATCGCTTACCATCAGGTGATCCGTCGGCTCGTCTGCCACCTATATCATAAAAAAAGAAACATTTATATTGTAAGATCATTGCAATGCCTTGATAGGTGTTAAGTATTTAAGCTACATTGTATTATTTTAATATCTTTTGTACCACTTAACATGCAATAAAAGGTACATGGTGAAATCTCGTACCTAAATAACTATTCAAATTTTTTTAGTCCTTTTCGATGGCGCATCGACTCTAATGTTTTAGGTAAGTATTCTTAAAGAGAATGGTTTCAAGTTCGATTCCTGTCAATATTAGGAAAATATAGGAAGTCAATATATGAAATCAGAAACAACGAATGTATAGGTAATCACAAATACCCAGACAGTGTTCTTGTGGAAATCCAACCCCAACCTCGAATTTCAAGCTTAGATTTTTTTATTTAATCTAAGATTTCAACCGACGCTACCGTTATGAGCGTGGGTGAACCACTCTTCGACATGAATGGACCGGAGTGATACGACGAAAACAGAAAACCGAAAAAGGAAGCAGCGCCTGCACTGTGAGTGTGGGTAATGAAAGCCCAATCCGGAGGAAGGGGAGTTTATAGGTCGGGCTCCATGCGGTTGCGAGCCATGGGCGGGTGGCAATCGCATGCTATCACGTGACCCAGCTAACCATAAAAAAAAAGCTAAACGGGTTGCCATAATCTTTATCAACCAATTACTTAACTGTTCGGCTTCTAATTCAATGATCATAGACTTAGTCCAAGCGACTTCTGGCATCGCGCCAAACTCCAATTAATTCGGCATGCGTTTGCGCATCGCGCGTCGCGGCACCGACGCGTGCGCCGCAGCCACGTACCTACATTATCTACGTCTAGTTGAAATGACATGAGTTGATGCATACACCCGCAATAAGTCATCCGTAAATACAGTCATTTATTAATTACAGGTACTTACTCTAAGAGTTTCTCTCAAGGACCGCATCAGAAATGATGTAATCCGACAGAGAACCAGAGTCACCGACATAGCCCACCGAATTAGCAAACTGAAGTGGCAGTGGGCTGGTCATATTAGCCGCAGAACTGACAGCCGTTGGAGCCGTAAAGTCCTTAAGTGGAGACCGCGACTCGGTAAGCGTAGTGTAGGACGCCCTGCGACAAGATGGGATGATGACATTCGAAGGTTGGCTGGTGTGGGCTGGATGAGAGTGGCCGAAAATCGGGAGCAGTGGCGTGCATTAGGGGAGACCTATGTCCAGCAGTGGACGAGTGTGGGTTGCTGATGATGATGATGATGACTTACTCTTGCGACCAAAGCTATCGCTTCAGATCTCGGGTTACGCTTGGACCATGATCCAGAATTTGGGAAGTCTGGTAATTACAATGAAGCAACTGCCGTCTGACCTTCGCAACACTAGACAGGGGAACCAGACCACCTACGTACCTACTATCATAGTCTAATTACTACGCGCAAAGACTCGCGGCAGATGGTAGACTATTTCATTGATTACTAATGAATGATAACATAGTGACAGTTAAGTGATTCAAAATGGTCAGTTAAACGGTAGGGTAAAAGTATCTGTTATACTCGACCCTGTGACTCGAGCCAATGACTCGTGGCAGGTGTAATATTGCATTCTTATTAATACTTTGCCGTCTGCCGCGAATCTCTGCCGATACTATAACTTTTGCCCACGACTTTGTGATTATTTCAAGTCTTACGTACGACAAATCTAGGACATTTTTATCGCAAAAATGTTTATTTATAGGATTTAGATTTCTGCTCATCAATATTCGTACAGTAGTTATTAATACTTTGTTATCCTAAAAAAAAATCTAATGTCTACATTTTCTTGGGTTCAGTTACCAAAGACAGTAAGTTAAGGTAAGTAGATATTTTTTTTTTATTATGGCTTTACCCGAAAATAATACGCCAATGTCAAGTAACTAATTGAGCATAAGTAGGTAGGTAGTCAACAGTCGAAGTCAGTCAAAGTCACAGTCACTCAATAAAACGCCGGTGTTTTACGTTTAATCGACCTACGGATTCAGCAGATATCACTCTAAAAGCAGTCGCAGGTTTTAAGACTATTTGGTCCAAGCAAGTTGTCACGAGACAACTCACTCGACACACAATAGCAGTGTTAAAGACGATACAATCCAACGATCCTCATTATTAGGATCACTTTGCGGCACTTCACTGCACAAATAAACACCAAATTTGAACACTAAAAACCACTAGACACTAATTTAAAACCTTTGAATTGCATCAGCCCATGCGGCTTGTTTTAGCCCTACCAGCCGAATCTCTAGGTAGATACATCATTTACACGGTCGTTACTGGTCAGACTGACAGCCGACTGACATGACAGTCCATAGTTACTAGACCCGCTGAGCTGCACTGAGCTACTCTGATCTGCACTGCAGCGAGGGTAGTTAACCATGCTTTTGCACGTCATGATTGATTGTTACCTATCTGCTTAACTATTGAGTAATGAGAGAAGATTGGCAAAGACGTTGAGGAATCATTTTTAGAGTCTAGGCTGACTTCCAAATTTTGATGAGCAGCAAAAGCAATTCTTTTCCTTGCTTTTTAAAAAGATCATTGAATCTACCATTAAATCTAATCAGGTGATGCGTCGGCTCGTCTGCCACCTATCACATAAAAAAAAACATGAATGAAAATACTGCATAAACGAATCAATGGTCACTACCTGAAAACGGTTTTACACACTTTAGCTTTTCATAGATCTATAATATATTTTTTCTTAATTTTTTAATCGTAACGAAAATAATACTTAAATGTGTATCATTAATTCAAATTGGTACCTATTTATTCTGCGCAACCTTGTAGGCACAAGGAAAATTGAAAAACTTTCTTTTCAGAAAATTATGCTCCATATTTGGAACCTACTAAACATCAAACGGTGAGTCCATAAAACGCCGAAAACACCATAAAATAATAACACGGTAACGCATTAAAACTATTATTACTGATATGATACGAAATTGTCGGTAATATCATTGCGGTAATAGGCAAAACTTAATGGGGACGGTTGGTATTATACGCCATTCGCATTTGACCTCTTAACCCCCCTCACAATCTGCTACACGTTCAGGCTTTGCACGCCTGTTAACTTCTATTTCTGTAGGCAAAAGATTCAAAATAGGTTGAATATGAGCGGATTTTGTTAGTCTAAAGATTCTTGGAGGGGGTTTCAATGTAATATCATGGGCCTACACATTCTGGTCAATGTGTAAAGAACATTAAGTTATTTAGTGATACGCAGCAATTTCGCTATTAACTATTAGACCGTTTTGAAATATCAATTCGTGGGCTTTGATTCCATGGTGCGCTTGCGATATGCTATTTGCTTTTACGTCATATCTCTTTATCTATGGGAACTGAAATGATATTGGATTAGTTAATTGATCAATAGAGAGATAATGATATTTAATCGTCAGTCTATTTTTACGTACCGTAACTCTACTTTCTACTTTTTCATCTTATGGATAAATAACCCGCGTGCGAGTTCCGAGAAAGTTTCGGGCTAAAGAACGAGTACCTAATCTAGGTAAGTTACTGATGTTAAATAAATATATACTTATTTTGCATCATGTGAAAGTCAACACCTAACTGAGATAGAGCTGGATTTGGGGTTAATAGGCACCGTAATATAATTAAGTAGGTATTTCGTAATTTTCACAGCCCCTCATTTCCCGGAGGTCGAATGTATCTAATAAATAGTTAGGTAGAAAAAAAATAATTTTGAGAGAATCATGGCAGATGCAAATAAAAATGGAGTACCTATCATAAATCTAAATGCAAAATCGCAAATTTTACTAATACCTGCTTAAATAATATATTATAAGTAGATTCATTCAATCACCAATATACACCAGTGTTTATCGGTGTAAAAGAATACCTACCTTCCTACAATATAATTGTATTTGTACCTATTGCCACACAGAAGTAAAAAAAAAAGCTTCGTAAATTAAAATTTCTATATTTGTTCAATAAAGACCTAAAATTATTAAGACATTACAAGATTGGTAAAGAGCCCATTACTCAGAAAAAGTCTACATCTTCCAGCACCGGACTTATGATTTATTACCACCAGCGTGGGCCAGCTAATAGGTGTCGGAATGTGCCGCGTGTGGTCCTCGGCCACATTGGACTATTCTTACAATTAGTGGGCGCAGTACCTAACCATTCGGACCATTCATGGCCCCGCCCGCCCAAGCTCGTGTGAAAATATCTTAACGACACTTGTGCTGTGAAGTTACAACTCATCGATTTAGGAAGAACTATTGGGTTTGTTTAGCTGAAAAGCTGTTTGATGGTGATAAAATTTGTAGTCCTTTAAAAACAAGTACGCTGATATTCAAACAGTGTAGGTTCCACATTATGGTAGAGTAGCTGATTTTAAAATAACTAATTATGTGCTCAATTTTTAACCCTCGACGCAAAAACGACGAGGTGTTATAAGTTTGACGTGTCTGTGTGTTTGTTTATGGCATCATAGCTCCCGATCAAATGAACCGATTTTGATTTTGTTTTTTTGTTAGTTTGAAAGATGAATAAGGGGGGAATGTTCTCAGCTATGTTGGATAAAAATTGATCTAAGATGGCCGCCGTCACACAGATATGGATTCCACAATATGGGTATCATATAATAGGGCTTTAGTAGCAGAATATATTTATTGTGACAAATTTCAAATCCAAGATGGCCGCCGTCAGAAACTGACGAACAACCAAATAAAATTATTGTAAACAACATAACGTCAAACGCCAGTTTCAGGTTTTTCGTGGTCTTTCATTTATACGCCTTGATGGACATGACAGTCATGACAGTCACGCGTATTGCTTACAATAACGTGACGTCACGGCACAGATAATTAATAGACTATCATGGCGGACGGCTTTTATGGCTGTATAGCGAAAATATAATTAAAAATTAAAAATATATTAAGAGAGGCGCTTCTTTAAAATTTTATATTTTTTTACGGCGTAATAGAATCGTAATGAACCGTTCTATCAAATAATAAAAATAGTGGCAACTAGCCTATTGATTCATCATCATCATCATTTCAGCCAATAGATGGACATATGGACATAGGCCTCCCCCAATTTTCTCCACTGAAGTCGGTCCTGTGCCGCCCGCATCCAATGGATTCCCGCGAACTTCACCAGATCGTCGGTCCACCTTGTGGGGGGCCTGCCACAGCTGCGACTTCCTGTACGTGGCCTCCATTCGAGGACCTTTCCGCCCCAACGGCCGTCGGTTCTCCTCGCTATGTGCCCTGCCCATTGCCACTTGAGGCATGCAATTCTTCGGGCTATGTCTGTGACCTTAGTTCTCCTGCGGATCTCATCATTTCTGATACGATCACGCTGGGAGACTCCGAGCTAAGCCCTCTCCATTGCTCTCTGGGTGACTTTGAGCCCCCTTAATCGGCACAGAAGGCCCTTAATCGTGGCCGCTTGGCCACGTTTCGGTTTCGGATTAGCAAGCTTAAGTGGCAGTGGGCTGGCCATATTAGCCGCAGAACCGACAACCGATGGGGTAAACGAGTTCTAGAGTGGAGACCGCATCTTGGCAAACGTAATGTAGGGCGCCCTCTGGCTAGGTGGGGGGACGATCTGCGCGGGATAGCTGGCAAGAGCTGGATGCGAGAAGCCATGGATAGATCACGGTTGCGAACAATTGGAGAGGCCTACGTCCAGCAGTGGACTGCGATAGGCTGATGATGATGTTGACGTTTCGGTTCCGTATGTCATCACTGGCAACACACACGCATTGAAGACTTTCGTCTTGAGACACTGCGGTAGATGGGCCGAAAATATGCTGCGTAGTTTCCCAAACGGTGCCCAGCCGAGTTGGATTCGTCGATCGACCTCTTTCTGGAAGTTAGACTTACCCATTTATTAGTCTAATTATTAGCTTACAATTAAATCTTACGAATAACTAATAATACTTCACATAGCTGGTAGGTTATGCCTGAACCTATATCTGAACAAAATGTTTCTCTGGCATTCCATTCCAAGTGTCTCTTGAATCTATATCCTCAAATTAGAGGCATGTAAGTAATTTATGCCAGTGTAATTGCAGAGGTAGCGCCTAAGCGATAGAGTTCCTTCGAACGCGGGAAGTGTCGTACATAATATGCCTTTTCCTGTGTTTATTCTAGCGTTGATACTTATTTAGGTACTATTTGTAATGCCTGACTTTTTTTTGTTGCGCGTAGGTAGATTAGAAAGAAAGAAAGAAAGAAAATATTTATTATTATAGACATCACAACACAGAACATATAGCAATTATAAACAGAACACAATTTGGAACAAACATAAAACAAAACATAAAACAATTAAAAATACATAAAAATAAAACAAAAGGAAAACAAAAACAAAATTATATTCAATCATGTCCAGACAGTGCCAAATGAATATAATGATGTGTTATGACGTCTAGTATAAATGGCCCTCACTCAGCTTATGACAAAGGCCATGACGCTGGTTTTCAGTGAGACCAGCTGAATGAGTGCCACGGACGCTTGTCTAGTGTATTTTGTGTACCTAACGTGTATGTGTAATGTGGGTATATGTATATAGTCACATATATATAGTCACATAGGTATATATAGTGGGATTATATAGTCACATCAATGGTTTCATAGATTTTGTTAGTTTAGGGCTTTATTCATAACCTTAAATAAACCTTTCCTAGCTCAAAACATGTTTTTTTTTATGATAGGTGGCAGACGAGCAGACGGATCGCCTGATGGTAAGCGATTGCCGCCGCCCATGGATACCCGTGACACC
The DNA here is from genome assembly GCA_019059595.1 of Marasmia exigua. Lineage (NCBI taxonomy): Eukaryota > Metazoa > Arthropoda > Insecta > Lepidoptera > Crambidae > Marasmia > Marasmia exigua. The sequence goes on from CM032484.1 coordinate 12,506,023, forward strand.
AGTAGAGTCACAAGTGCGCTGCCAACCTTTAAATTCCCCTCCCCCCGGATTAGGCTTCAGGTACCCTCACTCACGCAGCGAAACCGTGAGGCCGTGGTATCACTCCAGTCGAGCCGGCCAATTCATGCTCTGCCAGCGTGGCTATCCCACGGTCAATACGGTGTTGTAGTGGGTTAAAATTCGTTTGTTATCCATAAACGTCTTTAAACGCCATGTTAAGGATACTATAACGTGCTGTTAAGATGGTTATGTACGAGTATGAACGCACTATAACAGCGTTAACATTAGTTTGTTAAAAATGTGTGTTCTAACATTTCCTCAGATTCGATTTTTTATCCCAAAATGATACGTTTGAGAACTGATGATTTTGAATTTACAATTTTGGTTTTTTATATAGAATAATCATGTTGGACTCTCATTTGGCCGATTTTTTTTATCTACATGTTAATCAAATAACAAATGAAGATATTGGTTGTTATTTATTTACTGGTAGAGAATGCTGTACTATAGCATTAAGTCTATAAGAAATTGTACTTTATTTTCTTGTGCAATAAATAATAAATAAATAAATTTATTTATACATTGCATCAGGTACATTGTAGGTATAAAAGAGGTGTTACACATTATCCCAATAGTAGGTATGAGTACATTACCCTGGTAGGGTGTAGCAAAAACATTAGATGTCGTGGATAAAAAATATAATAAAAAACAACAATTACATGTCCAGATTTAAATTCTGATTATAATACATGTATATTAGATAATAATAATAAAATTTATTGAAAAATCTTTAGAACATAAAACATTTTAATCTATTTAAACTAAGGGAACAATTAAGTTAACTGCCTTAAACTATACTCGAAACTGGAATTCAAGACCAAAAAAACTACGACAGATACGTCACTGTCAAATCTATAAATGTCACTTATGTCATTGTCAAATCAAGTTTTCAGGATTGGTCAACCTTTTTGTTATATGCTTATTTTCTTAGTAGGTATAGGCTGCTGGCTCAATTCATGTTCAGGATTTCCTCAAAAAATAGAGACTTAATTACAAACTTTATTTCCAACTCAACTAACATTGACTAAATTTTATTGAAAATAACTTAAACAAGTTGAATTACTCACGAACACCCACGAAAGCGTGGCATACTATTAAGACAGTCGGTCACTACTCAGTCAGTCACTTGTATAATAACGTTTTTCACCACTCCAGTAATTAATTCGCCCAGTAATGCACATGTTTTAGATTTTAGGCGTTATTGAGCGAAATAACTCGTAAGGAAAATTGTCAAGTGATATTTTGACAAGGTGGGTAGTCACCAGTCGAAGTCAGTCAAATCTCAATTACTCAATAAAACAGGGGCGTTTAGCATTTTATCGACCTGTGGCTTCTGCCGACACTACTATTGACGAAATCGCAGGATTTAAGACTCTCATAGGTTCTAGCGAGTTGTTCACGTGACAACTCATTCTACACACAATAGCAGTGTTAAAAATGATGTAATTCAAAGATTCTTAATATTAATATCACTTTGCGGCACCTCACTGCACGAAACAAAAACATGTAAGTTCAAATGTTGTACCAAATGTTATTAACACCCGAAGTGACACAAGCGTATTACCAGCTTTTCTACCAAACATTACGGATGATTAAGTTTTTATTAAAGCGTCTTGTATTTATGTAAAAATAGCTCAAAAGGATTACGTCTTTAAATTTTAGAGTAATAATTGTGATGACACTAATAAATACACTAAAGATAAAATACACTTTATAGCACAAAATTTACAGATCTTATATTTTATTATGTTTGTATACTAGTACAATGTAGGCGGTATTATCGCTAATGGCAATGTACTCCAGACAACATCAGGGATCTTCACCGGACCCTAGGATAGTATAAAAGTTAATTACCTTATTCCCAGATATAGATCTGGGAATAAGGATTATAGAATCCTCTAAATCTCAATCCCAAATACCACACACAGGAAAGCGCCGGAAAGTATTTCAACAATATACATGTAACCTCTAATGAATTAAGCCTTCAACCCCCCCTTCCGTTGCACTTTGAACCCTAATCCGTTGCAATAAGAGCTGAGGGTATGCAATCAGTACAGCAATCTCGGCTAAGTGCGGTCCGTGTAACCATTGGCTGAATGCAGAGGTTCCCAAATGTGGTTACTATCTGGTAACTACGACATATAAATATGTGCCTGTAGCCCTATTCTCGGGCTCGTGATATTTTAAAAACATGGCGGATATCAACTGAAAACCATAAAAAAAAGTATGTTTTAGTGATATATGTCGTATGATAATAAATGTCACTAGCACGTTTTGAATTCAGGGAAACTAATTCTCAAATAAAAACACATAGTTTCGTATGCACTTAGGTTTTTCGGTTGGAACAAATTTAACTTTTTATTATTTTGCTGTGGTTATTATTGTTATGTTTGCACTTACGTTACCAAAGCCTCAGCCTGAAAACCAGCACTGCAGCGGTTTCCGTCGCTGCAGCAGATGCTGAGGTTGGGCCTTATTGGCTACAGAATTTATCCTATTTGTGTATGTCATTAGTGTTTGAAATGTGTTTAAATTTGTGTCCAATAAAGAAATCTTTATCTTTAGATGGATAGATAGATACTCTTTATTGCACAGCATACAAAACTTAAAAGCTAGGTATACAGAGATACAATGTACAATTTAGGCGGTCTTATCGCTGGTATTTATCTAACTCCTTGAGGTTGGCAAGCTTCATCTTGTCGTTCTTCTGAGTTAGAATGCTATCCACGATCGTATTTCTTTATGTGTTTATGGTAAACAAACAAATCAAACAACCTAGAAAATGTTTTAGTAAATCATGTCGGGGATATTGCGCCCACTTCTTCGCTCTTCAGCTTCGTCAAGTCAAGCCATCGGGCTTATTATTATTATTATTATTTTATGCTAGAGGAGGACAAACGAGCAAGCGAGTAACCTGATGGAAAGTAATCATCGCCGCCCATGAACATCCGCGAAATCGGAGAGATCGCTAATGTGTGGCCGGCCTTTTTAAAAAAGAGCTTATGTCGTTGTTCATCAGCCCATTTAAGTCCCCACTGCTGGGGCACGGGCCTCCCTCAATCACATGAGGGGTAATTGCCATACTCACCACGCTTGGCAGACGAGGTGGCCGGGGGTTTAGATATAAATGCAGAGTTTTCCTTCTCTGGGTGCTGATGATCATGCCAGCAGATTTACCTTAGTCGCCTTTTACGACACCTCGGTAAGAGTGAGGGTGGCCTATTCTACTCTGCTGGGGACCACACGGCCATGTCGTTGTTATGTTGAAAGGAAAAAGAATATGCATAAAAAATATGTTGGTGTTGATGTTTACGCGAATCTGATCTATTCATCGCAAAGAGCTGCGCCCTGGTATCTTACAGTCTAACGACTCATGCTTTCGAGGTTATCTCCTCTATTCCTGGCGATGATCCCAAAAAAATCGAACAATTTTCGCCTAAAAATGGTGGCAAGCCTGTTTGAAGTAAGACGTATTCTAACCCTGAAAGGGATCAGGTGGTGACTATTAAAGTACAATACTATGCCAGAGAAGGATCAATACCATTGCGTGGGAGGAGCCGTGTCCATAATGGGGCCATGCCGAATGTTTGGGAAGCCCTGTCTTAATGTATATGTGATATCACGACTCCGCATGATCACAGCATCATGGTGGTCCGACACGGTGTGTACGAAGTAAGTTTTTTGAATGTTTGTTGGTACTTGCCGCAGAAAAAAGTGGTATGATTGAGATGAATGGCTAAGTACCAACACATGGACAAGAATTTTGATGTATCCACTCAAGTTTTTAACAACAAACAGAGACACACTGATTGCTAAAATGTATCTAATAAACTTTGTAAATTACTAAATTTCATTTGAAGAAATATAATAGACAGGTATTATCGTTCTACATGTTTCGACAATTATACTTACAATACTTAACTAAGTATCTTCATACAATACTTAACTAACTTTGGACTAGTCATTTTTAATCATCTTACAAACTTCGCGAAGATATTTAAACTGCTGAAAACTTTTTCCCAAATAACGAAAAAAAAATTTTTATGGGCCTAATCCCGCGCACGGTGACGGCCGCTCGTGTGATTCCGCCAATGTCAAGTGTTTAGGGAGACACGTTATATTTAGATATAAATAACGAAATCGAAATCCATAGCAATTTGTTTACGTGATATATGTAACTTATTGAGAATAAGTAGGTAGTCAACAGTCGAAGTCAGTCAAAGTCACAGTCACTCAATAAAACGCCGGTGTTTTACGTTTTATCGACCTACGGATTCAGTGGATATCACTCTAAAAGCAATGGCGGGTTTTGAGACTCTATTAGGTCCAAGCAAGTTGTCACGAGACAACGCACTCGACACACAATAGCAGTGTTAAAAACGATACATTCCAACGATTCTTATTATTAGGATCACTTTGCGGCACTTCACAAATAAACACCAAATTTGCACACTAAAAACCACTAGACACTAATTTAAAACCTTTGAATTGCATCAGCCCACGCGGCTTGTTTTAGCCCTACCCGCCGAATCCCCTACGTGATATAATTGGAACTTTAAAATGAAAAAATTCTTACGTTTGTGACATTTGTACACAATAACATAAAATGTGTACGGTCTCTAAACAAAAGCCTAGATAAGTACTCACTTATTTATCCCCTTTGAACTGCATCAGCCGCCAAATATGATACAAGTACCTTCAACTGAATCTCTTACAATCTAACAAATTCATCGCTCTCATGCCACGATTACCACTCAAATCACGTCCAAATTAGGCAACAACAACAATGACTCGTTGACGCGATGACAGGCGACAGTGACGCGCCGAAAGGCGGCATTGACGCGGCGACATGAGCGTCAATGACGCGGTGACAGGCGTCAATGAGCGGTGGGATAATCATTAGTATTGTTGCAGTGCAGATGTTGCTTCTGTGGGGTGACAAGGCAAACTAGATTAAATAGGATAAGGTACGTATAGCATCACATCAAAGTATACAAAACTATCAAGTTTTTTTCAATCGACTCTCACCTTAATGTCAAACTCGTTTGGTTCTTTAGCGATGGAGGAAATTTGACAGATTTTAGTAACCTGATGTTTGGTTGTCGTACAGTGTAAAAAATCAATTATTTTTACTGTTCTTGTTAAAGTTAGTATGCCTTTGATTTGTAAATACCCCTTGAATGTTTAAGGTGATAAAATACATAAAGGAATAATTTTATAATTCCAGTAATATAGTGTCACAGATTCTATTTAGTAGGTTATTTTTAAGGACTGGGACTGAAAATGAACAGTTTCATTGCATTAAATTGATACATTAGGTAAAAAAGAACCAATCGTGGGAGAGCCACGAATGGGCCGGCTCGACTAGAATGATACACGCCCTCATAGAAAACCGGAGTAAAACAGCGTCTCTGTTGTGTTTAACTGCGTGTGTGAGGGTACCGGAGGACGATTAAAAGATGCCGACACACTTGTGACTCCACTGGTACTGCGGGTGTCCATGGGCGGGAATTGCTTACCTTCAGGTGATCCGTCATAAATAAAGTGGTTTTCAGCTTAATAACTTCCGTACTTTCTTCAAAGAGCTTTTAAGCTTATATTTTATAAATCTATTAACCATGTATTTAATATTAAATAATTATTTTTATACTATTCGGTAACTTATGCGCCTGGTGTGAGGCATGGTCACCATACAAGCGACAATATGGACCCATTCAATTATGTGTGACCGATGTCCTCGCGTTTAGTGCCATCCACCAGTGATCGATGGTGCCTGCCGCATAATGCCCTTCAATCACTAATAGAGTCTTTATAGAGTCCGCGCCACGAAAGAAGTCCTGAGGTAAAATACGGAACCTAAAATTTTAGATTCCTTATGGGTGTAGACATAAGGCTCAAAATTGAATTTTGATGACGTCTAAAGCGCGTTTTTCACGGGATTTCTTTGGTGGCGCAGAATCTAGACCCTCAGATGTAGGTAATGGAAAATAAATTGTGGTGCGGTACTTTTGAAGCCGTTAAACGGCTCTCTTTTGGTGGTAGTTACAAAAAATAATCACCTGTTCCCATTGATGGATAGAATAATATTTCTTTTACAACTTCATTACTAGAGCATGCAGGGATTTAGTATAAGTACTATCTAAGTAGTCCAGTCGAGGTAAATCTATACTATACCTAGTCAGTTTTTATGGCTAACAACAAACAAATTAGTGTACATTTAAATAAATAAGTAATTACAAAAATATACCTTTGTAGCGTCTCCGACTGCATTGACCAGTGGGTCCGCTGTGGAAATTATATTTATTTGTTTTCCTATAAATAATGTAGGTAAGCTTTGTAGTACCTACCTGTCACAGTACAGCTTAATCCCCTCGCATAGGTTATTAATGACTTTTACTCTATTTCATATAATTTACACATAGGTACTTGTCAATAATAACTTCTTATTATGGATTAGACCTCTTTAATAGCAGTGTTGCACAACTAAAGCGATATCTGTGTGACGAGTTCGTCAATGTTTTTGTGCTTTGTGCGGACAGGTGTTAATTTACTCGGTTTTTTTTTTCTCTGAACTTACTTTTGTTCCTAGTAGTGGAAACTTGTAATTGGCCTTGTTTTATTTATAGTTAGTGCTATTTGTTGATTAGCTGTAAGATTCCTCTAAAATTGTAAAATAAGACCCTGTAGTGAGTTTTTCATTTAAGGTGACGGGTAGGGCACACTAGCGATGCCAATCGATTTTAATTTTTAGCTACTTAACCGGATCTATTTTAAATAATTTCGGGGTTACAACCTCTCGGCAAACACTTATACTATTTATTAAATAACCATGGACAAATGTTGGGTCCGTTTTTGTACGCGAAAAATTGATTCACGCTAAAAGTGGCCGCTTTTGGCGGTAATCAAGTTTTAGCATGGTTATTTAATAAATAGTATAAGTGTTTTGTAACCCCGAAATTGTTTCAAATTGATCCGGTTTAGTAGCTAAAATTAAAATCGATTGGCGTCGCTAGTGTGCCCTACCCGTCACCTTAAATGAGATTATACTAATTACTCCCTGTTGGTTTAGTGGTTTAAGTACCGGGTCGTGATCTCAGGGTCCTGGGTTCGATTCCCGGGTCGAGCAAAAAGGTATGTTTCGAATTTTTCGAACACAACTCGGGATTGTGATCGTCAATCCGCATTAGGCAATCGTGGTGATTAAGCCTAATCCCGTCATAGTAGCGATAACTTGATTTCTATGATGGAGGTTGCCCAGCAGTGGGACAGTTTATAGGCTGTTACTTTTTTTTATACTAAGTACGTATTGATATCGAACTATTTACAAAGTTAGTTTTTGTGGCATTTATCGAGTATTCAAAATAAAAACAGGTTGAAGGAACACGTTTCTTCCGCAACTTGCTTGTTAATGAGATTGGCGAGCTAAACAGATGCAGGTAATTTCACTTCAAGTAAAGGTATTATTATGGTAAGGTTACTCGTGTTTATCATACTTTTGTAGAGTATCCCGCGTAGACGCGCGCAGGTTACATAACTATCGCAGTTTTTACACGAAAGGGTCAAGGGACAAGTAGATAATTCTATTATAACATTTCGTCATCATTTCAGGCAATAGACGTCAACTGCTGGACATAGGCCGCCCCCAATGCTCACGACACAGATTGTTCCTGTGCCACCCGCATCCAATGGATTCCCGCGATCTTCACCAGATCGTCGGTCCACCTTGTGGGGGACCTACCACGGCTGCGACTTCCTGTACGTAGCCTCCACACTCGAGGACCTTTCCGCCCCAACGGCCGTCTGTTCTCCTCGCTATGTGCCCTGCCCATTGCCACTTGAGGCATGCAATCCTTTTGGCTATGTCTGTGACCTTAGTTCTCCTGCGGATCTCATCATTTCTGATACGATTACGCAGGGAGACTCCAAGCATAGCCCTCTCCATTGCTCCCTGGGTGACTTTGAGCCTCCTTAATCGGCACATTGTAAGTTAATACATTTTCTCTTGTTTTATTTAACGATAAGCTGTCATTCCGGGCACATTATCAGCATATTACAACGAGAGGTAATTAACTTCTCGATCTTGTTTGTAGGTCCACTAAAGGTTTTAAAAACCCTTGTTCTCTATTATACTAGTTTTTAACTCTTGTCAGAAGGGTCTTAGAATTTGGCAGTCATGTCTGATAAGGTGCATTCTGACGAAATGGAGAGGGTGCAATGATATCCTACCGTCAACAAATAAGTCGAGTGTATCTCGATTACGACTCTAGGCTATCTAAATTTGATTTACAATCGACAAAGTTCCCGGTAGATCACTTTTCGACCTTAAAGTATTGGAATAAGGTCGAAAAGTGTGGTCTACCGGGAGCTTTGTCGATGTTGTACATAAACTGGAATCACGTTGATATTACGTTGACTTCATTTATTTTTACAAATTAATTCATTTAATCTTAGACACGTCTAACTTATTTCCAAAATTTCTTTCAATACTAAACACAGTGCGCGTAGGTCTAATAAAACGTATATTCTTGCATTAAGTTTTTTTTTTAAAAACACTTTTTTCACAGCCCCTTTGTTAGAATGGCTCGTCAGTAGATACAATGAAATGGCAAATGATAACCCTGAGCAAACTAATCCTCTATATAAAGATACTAAAAGGCAGACATATTTCCAAAAAATACCCGAGTTAATAAATTCACTACCCTTGTCTCAAAAATTCTCCAAGGATGTTTCACTCAAATATTTTTACTGCCCTTCTTATCAAGGTATGCTAATTTTCACAGTAAAACTTCAAAATACATTTAAAATGGTATTGCAAACGTCTTTATCCAAAAGTAAACAGTTGAAATAAATGTTATTGATGGGACCACCTTTTAGCGCCTCTGTGTTTGGGCTCCCCTGAACCCTTTTTTGAAAAAAAAAAACAATGTTAGTTGGTACCATTACTTCAATATTACGTTCTTATTTGTGAGCTGATAAGGTTCAAAATATTATTTTATTATGTTGGGAATAGTTGCGGTGTGAAGGTGGTCATTTGTCATCAATGGATGTCACATTACTGCTCTTTTGGGCCACACAATGGGTACATCTTCTTTTGTTAATCAGCAGCCGATTTTGTAAGCTAATCGTTTTTTCGTTCAATGTCAAAAATGAAGAGATTGAGACCTGATTGTATTACATTAAAAAGTTGGTTCACATACATACTTAAATTAAGTAGGTATGTGAACTCTTTATTACAATTTTGTCATACTCAATCATCACACCGTGCACCTACAGCCTCTGTTGAATGTAGGCCTTCTTCTTCATGCTGCACCACAGGTTTCTATTCTAGAATTCTAACGGAATAAGATCAATGTATGAGATGTTCTAAGAATGTATTATTATTAAGCCACTACCATCAGGCCTCCAAAGTACAGAAGTCTTACGAACGAGTGTTATAGCGTCCTAATATAACGCTTTACAGCACTGGCTCAGTGATCCAAAATGGGTCTTGGCCTCTGACGTCAAATTTCGCCATTTTATTCGGTCCTATTTCAATTCCGCCCAATGCACGTATAGTGCCTTGAGGTCCTTGGAAGCATGACACTTATCTCTTGACTAACCCTAATCGAGCTGGGTATATATTTTTAGAAGTCTATTAAATACCAATCAATCACAAATCCAAATTAAACTTGCTCATTCCATACAATACGAACAAAAATACTGACTCGATTTAGAAAAAGAAATTAAAACAAAAACGCTTTACAATCTCAGTCTCATTAATATCCGACAAAAACGGTTGTCGATTTACCCAATAAAGTTAAAAACCGATTTTAACATAATAAAATTAGTACAAATCCACTATAACGCGATGATAACTCTCGGATGCTAATAGAGCAGCTATTACGGCCACCTCTATAGGGAGCCATAAATGAATAAAAACAATTACCACACGACCACGGCGCGTCTACACTCGGGGTTGGCATGTGGCGGCAATAACACCCTAAAGTTATGGGTGGTAGAGACGAAACTGGAATGTGAAGTAGATGCGAAAAAATCTTAGTTGCATTGTAAAGGTGGCGTGTGTATTTTAGGCGGTAGTACTGAGGTCATAAGCGGGAGCGGATGAGGGAGCGGGCTAAATATGACTACCTCAGTAGGTAGTGTCTGTAAGATCCGGCACGAACGAAGCTCTATAGGTATGTCTCACACTTACTAACTTCATACATCGAGAATAACTTGCCGCATTGGCTTAATTCACCGCTGTATAAATTCAACTCAACTCAAATACAGCACTTACAAATCATCATAAATAGATACGTACTCTTTATTGCACTGAAAGGTATAGAATCTTTGGACTAAGTCATGCATGTACTTCTCACTCTCACTGCTTATTACTCTACTCTAGCTATTCTTTAAAAGTTTAAACAGGCACTTAACCATTCGGGACCACCAGATTTTGAACTTTGTGCAGATGATATAAGGTTTAAAATCAATTAAATAAATGATGTCTAGTTGCCTGGTTAAGGGTGGGTGTACAGAGGAGCCGAGTAATTCATGAGCTTAGCAGTTCGTGCTCAGCTCGTCTAACGTAGACTCACATGTATCGTTACCCTCTCTAAATTCTTAGTGAGTTAGCGGAAAGACGCGGTCATCGCGGCGCACTTCGCTCCGCTCATCACGCGCCCCGCTCCGCTCACCGCGCGCTCGCTCACTGCATCCCCCGCCGCATCGGCAAGATGAAAGCCGTCGGCGCGTTTGTGGAGCGCACTGCGCCGCAATTAGGCCGTAATGAGCGCAGCGACACAGCAACCACTAATCGCCCGCGAAGCCTCCGCTAAGACCTTTCAGACCGTTTCCGCCCACTAAGGATGCTGTGGAATGTAACCCGACTGAGACCTCATTGTAATCTCTACTAAGCGCAACGCTAGGAAAATCAACTCCAAAGTAAAAAAAGTATAATATTATTTTATAGCTCATAGAGGACCCAATGAAGGATAAGACAGCTTTAGATGAACTGGGAATAACACGCTAAGATGATGCCTTTCGTGCGCGAGTCGAACTCACACTTGGCCGATTTTTTTTTTATCCTTTAACCACTTCCATTAACTGTATCAATATCAGTATTATTTTTAGTATGCTACTATGATGGGATTAGGCTCAATCACCACGTTTGCCTAATGCGAATGTCCGAAAAATTCGAAACATACCTTTGCCCGAACCGGGAATCGAACCCAAAATCGGACCCCGAGATCACGGCCCGGTACTTAAGGTGACGGGTAGGGCACACTAGCGACGCCATGGTTATTTAATAAATAGTATAAATATATCCAGTTTAATAGCTAAAAATGAAAATCAATTAGCGTCGCTAGTGTGCCCTACCCGCCACCTTAAGCTGTTAGACCAACAGGGCCAGACACGCGAAATTGTGTTAGCCTTTGAAAGAAATATCTTGTTTTAAACTTTCATGGTCATTAACATAAGAAACCATTCTAATGTTGTGTGCAAATAAGTATACTTACGAGAATTCTGCTATGTACCTTATTTTTGAGTTTCCGATACTTCGGCGCTGTTGCAAGCGCCATGGTCACGAAGTAGCAACAGAATAAGTACTCCGTGACCTTTGAGCTTGCTAGCGCCGAAATATTGGAAACTCAAAAATAATTGTTGTGAAGAATACTCTACTTAACTCATAACCTTCAATAACTTTCATTGATTGAAATTTTCCATTTCCCAGAACCCAATTCTCCACTCACCACAAGGTCAGCTCTAATTTCCATACAATAGTAACGAATAATGACAAATTCAAGTTTGATTGAGTGTAGTGTGCGGGCAAGCGAATTACAATGTAATCACGGGTAATGGTCACCCCCTGTGTGTGGACTATCAGCCGGCTGACTGAACATGACATTTACTCGGGTTATGCCCTGCTCTCACGGTAAAGGACACTGTTTGAATATAAGTCCCTACTAGTTAATAAAATGTCATCCAAAATATTTATAGACAAAATTGTAATAAATGTAAGTAGCAATAAAATAGTAATTTAGAGGGAGGCTCTTCACACATGTAGGTACTTAAGAAAATAAAACTTAATAATAATAATACAAAACACAACACAACATAACACAGCACAATACACATACCAAAATACACACATTTACATTTACAAACTGTGCGGATAAAGAATGGGATCAGAAATGAATAGATGCGCCGCCATTTCTGATCCCATTCTTTATCCGCACAGGTTGTAGATATATACATACATATATATTTAAGAGCTATATATAGGTCTGCTATAACATACTCGGAGAAATTATAGCAAATTGTCTTACACTTAAGACTAGCAAAAAAAAGCACGGTCCCGGTGAAAAATAAATAAAAATTAGGTACTCATTACCTAACAGTAAAACATTTGAATTACTTATTATATTCTTTTCAGCCTGCGATCAACACTTTGCTTTCCTTCTTCAGATTCCTCACCTTTACCTGACTAAAAATGTTTGGTTTTCCATATTTTGAGTCTCCAAGCTGTTCTGTTTAAAGCGTCTGTTGTTGTGAGAAACAGTGGAACAAAAAACTGGCTGTTTTTCGACTGACAGGCCGAGCAGATACCACTATGCAGATGACATTGGATAATGTACAACCTAATATTAGTATTGTGCATATTAAGTTCAGTTTTGTATGCGGCACCTACTTAACTGCTCTTAGATACATACTTAGAATTACTAAGTACAGTGGCGGACACATCAAGCTATACAAAACTGACAAATTTCTTCATTCGATTATAAACCTTATATCGTTACACATTGAGTTCGAAATCGATTGAGGAAATTTGACAGTTTTGTATAGCTTGACCTGTCCGCCACTGTACATGTGTGTTTGGTTATCACTACTTACTTGTTCTATTTAGAGGCTCGCTTTATTCGCTTTTGTCCACTCATTTTTGAATAATTATGAAATAGTCAATACTATATAATAATAATAGTTTATTTTGCACCAACAATACAATAAGTAGATACATTTTACAATTTTGAGAATCTTATATTTATTTATTTAAGGATAGCCAACAAAACATACATCATTACACGGTAGAAGGAAACACTTACATATACATTCCAAGATGCTGTCTTAATTAAAGGCTACCACGACATGCTTATAATATAATCAATTTTAAATTGGAAACACTAAAAGAAAAGTAGGAAAAGTCAGAAGCAGACTCATCTCTTTCCAGCAAGAAAGTGACATCGAGTAAAACCATATGTTCCATTACAAAATGTGCAATGGAACATATAGCTCCACTGTTACAATTATAAGAACAACAATTTAAAGTTTTACTCTTCTTAATAATAAGGAAGACATGTGTTTATGCAATGCTGATTTGAATCTATGTTGTGAATACGACAAATCAATATCAATTTGATATGACCGTATTAGTTTACTGAACTGTGATTAAACCCTATCAACGGAAGAAAAATGGCCTATATATTAATATAATATTAATATAAGTGGCGCCAAAAAGGTCCCCCCTCAGCTATTTGTCGGGGCACAGTGTGTCTCGACGCTGGTCTTCTGCGGACACCTAACAAATTGAGATCACTGGTCAATACAAGTGAGCTCAATTAAATACAGAGATTGCTTGCTGAACTCAAAATTCTTACGAATAAAAATTATCTTTAACATTTTATTTGTATAAATACATATTTAGATACAGATTTCTAGTTTTCATTTGCTTAGTACCAATTCTAATAACATTTCTAATCATAACCTACCTTGTCTACGACGGCCTTTACCTCACATATTTCAGTTCCCACTCTCCAATCAAAAGCAACCTTTATCTTGGTGGCATAAGGTGTACCCTACCACCTTTATATGACTGCAAGCTGTTATTACGTCGCTGGAAATCAATTCCGGGAGCTAACCATTCCACTTGTAATAGAATTGCAATTGCGAATAATACTGGCTACTGCGAATGTAATGGTTCTTAGATATTTGCGACTATTAGTGCCACCGTGGTCTGAAGGAGTGCTTGTGTTAGCTGGTTTGACTTTCCCGGTTTCCCACGGGATATAAGTACTGGCAGCTACTTGACGCTTTCGGTTGCTATAATCGGTTAAATCTTGATTGAAATTGTGTAAATGTTATTGTCATTAGGGTGAGGATTCATTGAAGACAGAATTGGATACAGTACTATTTCAGCCTGAAAATGAAAGCAATGGTAGCTTCGTAGATGTGAAAGATCGATTTTTTAACTGGTGGTCTTAGATTCGAATCTGAATACACACTTAACAAACACAGCTTCATGCATGCTTGTAAGGGGCAAAAAATGTGTGCTGGGTATCGCTGCGTGAGTGAGGATACCGGAGGCCCAATCCGGGGGAAAGGGGGGTTAAAAGGTTGGCAGCGCACTTATGATGCGAGTGTCCTTGGGTGGCGCCAATTGCTTACCATCAGGTGATCTACCGATCAGGTGGTGTGCCACCTATCACATAAAAAAATCTCCTATACCTACCTACTTTTCAGATAGTATAAATACTGTCTAAAAAGTCAGTAAGTATAATATTGTTTTATAAATACGGATAAAAAATCGGATTAGCTCTTCCATGGCCTAATTTGCCAAGCGAAAACATTTTATAATTTGACACTTGTTATTTGTGTAGGTATGTACTGGACTTTAGATCCTGTAAAAATAAGTTTACGAAATATTGTACAGTTTGTATTCCTAAATAAATAAATAAAATACCTACGGCATCTACGAACCGACGTAGAAGGACGATAATACCACATTATAATAGTTATTGTTAGTCGACTATTACTCAAGAGAATCTGATAGAGTATATTGCATCCAAAAATGCAGATGAATCCTGAGACGGCTGTGGACCAAGCCGTCTCTCTTAAGCTTAAGTATCGAATATATATATATATATATATATATATATATATATATATATATATATATATATATATATATATATATATATATATATATATATATATATATATATATATATATATATATATATATATATATATATATATATATATATATATATATATATATATATATATATATATATATATATATATATATATATATATATATATATATATATATATATATATATATATATATATATATATATATATATATATATATATATATATATATATATATATATATATATATATATATATATATATATATATATATATATATATATATATATATATATATATATATATATATATATATATATATATATATATATATATATATATATATATATATATATATATATATATATATATATATATATATATATATATATATATATATATATATATATATATATATATATATATATATATATATATATATATATATATATATATATATATATATATATATATATATATATATATATATATATATATATATATATATATATATATATATATATATATATATATATATATATATATATATATATATATATATATATATATATATATATATATATATATATATATATATATATATATATATATATATATATATATATATATATATATATATATATATATATATATATATATATATATATATATATATATATATATATATATATATATATATATATATATATATATATATATATATATATATATATATATATATATATATATATATATATATATATATATATATATATATATATATATATATATATATATATATATATATATATATATATATATATATATATATATATATATATATATATATATATATATATATATATATATATATATATATATATATATATATATATATATATATATATATATATATATATATATATATATATATATATATATATATATATATATATATATATATATATATATATATATATATATATATATATATATATATATATATATATATATATATATATATATATATATATATATATATATATATATATATATATATATATATATATATATATATATATATATATATATATATATATATATATATATATATATATATATATATATATATATATATATATATATATATATATATATATATATATATATATATATATATATATATATATATATATATATATATATATATATATATATATATATATATATATATATATATATATATATATATATATATATATATATATATATATATATATATATATATATATATATATATATATATATATATATATATATATATATATATATATATATATATATATATATATATATATATATATATATATATATATATATATATATATATATATATATATATATATATATATATATATATATATATATATATATATATATATATATATATATATATATATATATATATATATATATATATATATATATATATATATATATATATATATATATATATATATATATATATATATATATATATATATATATATATATATATATATATATATATATATATATATATATATATATATATATATATATATATATATATATATATATATATATATATATATATATATATATATATATATATATATATATATATATATATATATATATATATATATATATATATATATATATATATATATATATATATATATATATATATATATATATATATATATATATATATATATATATATATATATATATATATATATATATATATATATATATATATATATATATATATATATATATATATATATATATATATATATATATATATATATATATATATATATATATATATATATATATATATATATATATATATATATATATATATATATATATATATATATATATATATATATATATATATATATATATATATATATATATATATATACTATTCCTATTGGCTGTAACCTGTTTTGTACATAAATAAATAATAAGCCCGAGTCAAAACTCACCTTTTAAATAAATAAATAGCAATCCCTTTAAGTCTTTACAGGTACAGTCATCGGTAGTAGTCGATGGTCCTAATCTAATCCTAATTTATATTTGAATATCGAGTCTTTTATAATATTTTATCCAAGCATTATATATTTATTTATTAGTATATAATATTGTGTATACTTATGTATTAGTATTATAAATATTTTAATATATATACATATATATATACAATTCACTTTTATTTCCCTTTTCAATATTGCACCACCTGCCCTTCCTCTACTATCAAATGTCCTTTGCCTGAAGGTTGTCTGGTAGAAATCGCTTCCAGCGATAAGACCGCCGAAATTGTACTTAATTAAGTTTATGTAATGCTTAGTTTTTTTAAGTTGTGTTTTTTTGTTCAATAAAGTATCTCCATCTATCTAATAAAGTATATCTTTTTTTTTTTAGTCTGTAGAGTCTCACTGCTGGGCAAAGACCTCCCCCAAGTCTCTTTATTCCTCCTTCCTCAAAGTATATCTATCTATCTATAAATCTACCAAAATCGGTAAAATAATTTAAAGACAAAAAAATATAAAAGAAGCTGATCCAGCCGTCGATCCTCAACATCCTCCCCTCCTGTAGCGAAGCCACATCACTGGAGTGGATCAGCATCACGTCTTGATATCAGCAAAACTATGGTTTTTAGGTAAAATTACAGACATAAGACATTAGGATACTAACACAACAATCTAAATCAGTTAAGAAGTATAAATACATAAACAATACCTATATAAGTGGACACTCACGGCTGGACTAGTCCACCGGTTCAAAGTCGCTCAAAGAGCTATGGAAAGGGCTATGCTCGGAGTTCTCTGAAGGACCGCATCAGAAATGATGTAATCCGACAGAGAACCAGAGTCACCGACATAGCCCACCGAATTAGCAAATTGAAGTGGCAGTGGGCTGGTCATATTAGGCGCAGAACTGACAGCCGTTGGAGCCGTAAAGTCCTTGAGTGGAGACCGCGACTCGGTAAGCGTAGTGTAGGACGCCCTGCGACAAGATGGGATGATGACATTCGAAGGCTGGCTGGTGTAGGCTGGATGAGAGTGGCCGAAAATCGGGAGCAGTGGCGTGCATTAGGGGAGACCTATGTCCAGCAGTGGACGAGTATGGGTTGCTGATGATGATGATGACCTATATAAGAGGCTAGCCCAGCCGTCGATCCTCCAATCCGATCCGATCCAATAGTACCAGTAAAATAATGTTATGATTAGTAGGTATACTGCGTGACAAAAATGCGTACAATCCAATCACAGGGAATCTGTCATGGCTTTTGCAAAATATAATTATAATCAGCGAACTGGCCCTATGTTGGTAACAGTAGAAATAGGTTAGAAGCAATTTCATTATTAAATATTTCTTTTAATTTAATTTGTCTTACTGTACTGTTTTATACCTATTCAATTTTGCAAACAGAGTATAATAATTGTAAAAGTAACATAATGAATGAGGTTAAACTTTTTTTTCGTCTAGACAATACTCCTATACAAATGTACACAGAATGGTTATTTTATGATAACATTATGCGAATAACACTAAAGTACAAGATTTAATCATTTAAATGTTAGAAAAAAAAGGAATAAATTGTAGATAACGAAAGTACTCAAGTGTGTGTGTGATATATTAAAGTGCTCAAGTGTGTGCGCAAAGACAAGTGCACTCTCTATTCTCTTGCCCTCATACTTTGATGGGACACAAGTGTTACAAGACCGGTGAGGGTTCGGGCGCAGGACCAACGGTTTAACGTGCTTTCCGAGGCACGAGGGTACAGGACCGCAAACTTCCAGAATCCGGGCTGACACTGTGAATTACTTAACAGAAAAGCTCAGGTACACATATTGACCCGACCCGGGGATTGAACCCGGGATCCCAAGCGCAGCCGTCTCTTTAAAGTGTGGACCACTAGCCTCAGCGCCCATCGAGGTATTCCAATCATGATATGCTTTTTTGGATTACCTACTAGGTATCTAAAGTAATGTTATTATCATAAGAAAAAATGTAGTGACTGTATTCTGTCTGCGTAATGCGTACCTACTTGAAATAAATATTTAAACAACAGTGTGTTTGTATTCGGGAGCCAGACAATCACATTCGGTTGGTCCAAATCGCTTATGATTATGACAATTCGTCTCACAAAAACTATTCACCTAATCAATGAGATCACCCCTACAGCTGCTACCCCGTGGTTAGAAGTGTCGAACAATTTGGAGGCGGAAGTGAACCCACTGCCCGCCGAGGTGTGGGCCAACGCCACGCCGTGTATCATTAGGGGTCTGGCACCCGCGGCCAGAATGGAACTCGCGTTGCGGTCGCCGCTTTCGGTGTCTGTGGTTTCGTTGTCACGCTATTTAATGAGTAGCCCTATGGAATATTGAAAATTAATAACCTACATTTGCAAGGTAAAGGCTCTAAAGTAAGGCAAATCTATAATATTTTGTCTTTGTTTTTTAAACAAATTTTCTATCGAATTATTAAAGTAGGTACGGTGCAATATCACAAAGGCAACCTATATTGTTTATTTTTCCCAGCCATCGACATCTACTAGGTACGTACTTACGTAGGTAGGTATAGAACAAGGAATGTCCTGTTTTGTACTAGGTAATCAGTGTTTGTTTAATATTTCCAAATTATCCTGATTTGCTTTTTATACTCAATTTTTAAATATCTAGAGTCAAATTCTCGGGATTTTTGACAAGAAAAAACATTGCGGATGTCAAATGAAAACTATACAAAAAAAACTTTGTTGTTACGATATATATCGTATGATGACAAAATATCACAGTCACGAGAATCGGCCTCCAGATGTCACTTTTGGAAAATATAGGTAGACCAAGTTAGCCTTCGCTGTGGTTTCTTTCTTACTTACCCTCCTCAACGATTCGCCTCTTATAACATGCCAGGAATACCCTGGCAGAATTCTAAATGCCGTGGGCTACGGGCACGTCCTTTCCTTTACGGGCCAAACCAACTGACCTTACCGCGACAGCGTCTCCGCATAGACGTAATATCGGGAGCGGTCATTATAACACATCTCAATTTAGTTTCAACACATAAATCGTAATAAGCAGCGCGCGGGTGGCCTGCATTAGGCGGTTAGGCCATATTAGACGCACAGGCCATCTTAGACGCACGTGTTAAGGTGACTGACTTCTTCTATGACTACCTAAATTCGTTCCTGAGGTTTTCTGTTAAGAAATTCTCAGTGTCAGCCCGGAGTCTGGAAGTTGGCAGTCCTGTACCCTCGTGCCTCGGAAAGCACGTTAAACCGTTGGTCCTACGCCCGATCCCTCTCCGGTCATGTCACACTCGTGTCCCTTCAGAATATGAGGGCAAGAGAATCGCCTTAGCCGAAGTCGGTTGAAGAATATTATTATTCTCTTTTTCAGGTTTTTTCTAAATCTCTAATAGAGACACTATTAACTCCGCCTATGTCGAGTAATTAAAGGGACACGTGTTTATTTTATTGGTCAATGTGCCGAGTTAATATGTCTACAATATATTGTTGCATTAGCCATCCAATTGGACGCCTAGCGCGCTCGTTAAACGCTGGCATCCAATGAAGTGGCTGAAAAACAACTAGCCATTCGACTGCAACGTTTAACCTGATGACTGAACGTTTGTCGCCACCCTCAACCAATTAGATGCTTAGGTAGGTAAGCAGTTATTGGATCATAAAAAATTTAAAATTTAATTAACCCCCGACAAAATCAAAAAGGTTATTCGTGATTTTCTGACGGCGACCATTTTGGATTTAAAATTTGTTACAATGAATATATTCTGCTACTCAAGCCCTTTTATATGATACGAATATTGTGGGAGTTGTGTTAAAACATACAGTTCATATATTTGTGACGGGGGCCTTCTTCGATCGATTTTTATTCAATATAGCTAAATTCCCCCTTAGTCATCTTTCAAACAAAAAAAAAACAAAATCAAAATCGGTTCATTTGTTCGGGAGCTTCGATGCCATAGACAGACACACACACAGATACGTCAACCTTATAACACACCGTCGTTTTTGCGTCGGGGGTTAAAAATCACTAGATTTGCAGAATACGTAGTATTATTTAGCAGTTCATGTTTATAGACAATTTTGACAATATTACACGTTAATTTGACTTAAAATTACACACAAGAACGTGATAATCCAACCATAACATTAGCTGTTTTCGCTGCCTGACGCCCTATTTGTTTTTACCCGACTACGGCGAAGCAAAAAGGAGGGTTATGATTTTGACCTGTATGTATGTATGGTTGTTCATCTGTTCCCTAAACTTCTTCTAAACTAGTTATCATATTTAAACAAATGAGGTGTCGTCTTGGTTGTCTTCTGGTTATAGGCGACATGACGTCACGTTAAATTGACTTTAGTTCCTTACTAAGTCCCCAAGAGGGGGCCCTCTTGGGGACTTAGTAAGGAACTAAAAAAATTTTGCTTGAAGCTACCGTGTGGGGTTTAAAATGAAAGAGCTTTTTTAGCACATTTCAAATATGCAATTTTATTTACATAACTAAATATAAAAATGTTAATTAAAAATTAAGTTTAAAAACTAAACTCCACTAAAAAAAAACACGCTCTAAAAAGTAGGAAACAAGAAAATTGTCTCTGCTGAAATTATTATGCCGTATCGCCGTAGTCGTATGCCACCTACTGTTGTAAACTATATTCATTATAATAATAAAATAAAATCAATGTGACATACGACCACGGCGATACGGCATAATAATTTCAGCAGAGACGATTTTCTTGTTTCCTACTTTATAGAGCGCGTTTGTTTTTGAAGACAAGTCCGCATTTATGCTTATAAGTGCTAAGTATAGAAATCTGTTGAGATCGGCCGCCATAACCAAAATATCAGTAGAGGTCCTCCTCTACTGTGTTCCATTATTATAATGTTTGTCATTCATTCTTTAGCTACGGGCAATTATGTCCTGGATTTTTGGAACGCGTGCGTGGGGCCGAAGCTAACACGTAGAAGCCCGTGCGATTGTCAATTTTACTATAATGTTATGTGACACCACCCGGCGGCTATCTTTATATCCCTACACGTGGGATCCCTACACTACATGGAAGTGTAGGGAGTGTGGTCCCCGGCAGAGTAGAATAGGCCACCCTCACTCTTACCGAAGTGTCGTAAAAGGCGACTAAGGTAAAGCTGCTGGCATGATCATCAGCGCCCAGAGAAGGAAAACTCTGCATTTATATCAAAACCCTCGCCAACCCGTCTGCCAAGCGTGGTGAGTATGGCAATTACCCCTCATGTGTTTGAGGGAAGCCCGTGCTCCAGCAGTGAGGACTTAAATGGGCTGATTATGATGATGATGGAAGTGTAGCCAAGGACAGTCAATCGCTAGTGCAGGACTGTTGAAATGAAGGGATTCAAACGAATCTGGGTCATAGGGTTGACTTGCTAGTGAATTCTTCATGTTGTCTATTTACATGTTATTTAAATGTGCCATTATTAGGTACCTACGAAAAGTTTTCGGTGAATTAATTTAGACTGATGCTAATTATTTTACCTCTTATACATTTTAATTGAATTGCTCGCCTTATTAATGAGATCCTCTACATAAAACGCAACCTCTCCTCTGTTACAGTCAAACTGGGGACTTAGATTTTCAGTTAAAAATCTATGCATACTAAGATTCAAAGACTTCGTCAGGTGGCCTTGCAAGTGGGTTAGTTTAGATTTGCAAAACGCACACATATTAATGAACATTTCTTAAGATGCGTTGATAGCTCTTCGTCAGAAATAGAGTCGTCTGCCGTAAGGATCACTACCACAGCATTGGCCCTTGAAAATAAGATAGCCATCAAAAACATCCTGTAAAAACACAACTAGCAGCTTACCAAGCTGGTCAATCTATTTAGTCTCTACTTAAATGACCTTCTGTCTTAAGCTATTACATATGTTATTATCATGCCAATATTAAAAATATTTTTAATGTTGGCATGATTACTTAAGCAAAGAATAAATTTTGCCATTAAGTAACATCAAGGTATTTCGTCCAGAGGGATACCATCGTCGTACAACCTGTGCGGATAAAGAATGGGATCAGAAATGGCGGCGAATCTATTCACTTCTCGCTCGCACACTATTTGCGTCTATACTCGCAATCGTGGGTATGCGAGCGAGAAGTGAATAGATGCGCCGCCATTTCTGATCCCATTCTTTATCCGCACAGGTTGTACAGAAAATCGGCGTGAAACAGCGTCTGGCCAGTATTTTGGCGAGTGAGTGTGTTATGGTGGCTTCAATTACTTAGCATCAGGTGATCCGCCAACTCATCTGCCACCTTCCAAAAAAAAATCGTATCCTCATATTTACAAATTGAATAGCCATTTTTAAAAATTATCAAATTATACCAATTACTTGCGACATGTAGGTACTCTCCACCTACACAATTAATGGTTGCCTTGAGACCTGCCGAATACTAAAGCGGAAAAACAAACATTGTGAATAATCTCGGTTTTATTATAATATTACGGTTGGCGGCGCGTGAAGTTCTTATTGGCCACTATTAATCTTAAAGAATTACTTTATTGCTCTAATATAGAGCTGTGATGCAAAGTAATAAAGATCGTGGCTTAATTTGGATTATAAAGAGAGACTTTTTGGTGGTCGGTGTAAGTACAGGCAGTCACATCATATCAATGTACCTATACAAGTCTGTCATATTTCTTCAATCAATTCTCATCTTATTACGATAGGATCAATATCAATTTTTTTTTTTGACAGATTGTAGTAATGTAATGTGTGGCTGTCTGTTTGTATGATGCGGGTAGAACCATTTTTAATAATTTTCTGTATCAAACTATTGTTACTTTCGCAGTTAATAAGTAAAAAAATGCAGAGTGGGTTTGGACCATTTTTGCATGGTTATTTTATAAATGGTATAAATGTTTGCCGAGAGGTTGTAACCTTGAAAGTGTTTAAAATAGGTCCGGTTTAGTAGCTAAAAAATAAAATCGATTGACGTCGCTAGTGTGCCCCACCCGTCATATTAACCAGACATTATGACCAACATTAGTTCTATGGATTTTGGAAATTAGGAAAAAAAAAAAACAATTTTTCGTACAAAGTCGGTCACGTCACTTCTTCATTGTATAGGGCGTCGAAATTTTTTTCATAAATTTCAAAGGTCGTAGAAAAAATGTAGAATGATTTGTAGACGACGTGGTTAAAGCGATTTAAATGTTTGCTGATACATCCTGTATAAGTAGGTATACCTACAACTTAATTTACAATACGAAATAGTCGTATTTTACTGCATTTTGAGTTTGCATAACACTTATGCATTTAAATGCAGCTAGTTTCCTCTTTCATACTTACTGACTATGAATATTAGGTAGGTACAGTCAACATGAGAAAAAAATACACCGTACTCGTAGGTAGGTCGATACCTACGGTCGAAAGTTTTTCGAACTTATTTCTAAATATAAGAAACAAATTGGGTTGAAATTGTGAACCATCGAATTGAGAGATCTTTAATTTATACGAACTTATATACTTAACTTTGTTTGATTTTTTTTTAAAAATCATAATCATATTTATTTACAAGACACATGGTAGGTACATGGTAAGATGTAACATTTAAAAAAATATATGCGAACATGTTTCGCTATCCTGTAGCATGCAAATATATAATAAATTTAATTAGCCTTTTTCACTGACGCAATGTAAGTATTTCTTTGTATAAATATTTCTATGTTTTTTGTCAGGAAATAAATTATTTTCTATTCTATAATTAGAATACTGCAAATTAGTTTTACCATTTTATTATATTTGCGTTGTCGATCAAGTTTATTTCTTTCTATTCGATTGTAATGTTAATGCATAAATGTTGTCTTTAATAAAATAAAATTGTCAGTTCAAAACAACAAAAAAAGTGAGGTAGGGTTCCGGCACACAATAGATAGAGACAGGACGCCGGCTGCCTACATCGCGTGTTATAACTTTTTTATGTGATAGGTAGCAGACGAGCAGACGGATCACCTGATGGTAAGCGATTGTCACCGCCTATGAACACCCGCTATACCAGTGGAGTCACAAGTGCGCTGCCAACTTTAGTCACGCAGCGAAACACAGCACAGTGCTGCTTCACGCCGGTTTTTCTGTGTGTGGTATCACTCCGGTCGAGCCGGCCCATTCATGCCGAAGCGGTCAACACACAGGTCAACACACATACCTACTACTTGCAAAGAGCCGCGTGAGCCGCAGACGGTGAAGTATTTCATACATTATCATTCACTCCTCATTAGTGATACGCACAGCCAAGGAGTAGAACGCCCTGCCAGCGCCTGTTTTTCTCAGTGAATACAACCCCAATATTTTCAAAGCTAGAGTGAATAGCCGTGTGGTCCCCGGCAGAGTAGAATAGACCACCCTCACTCTTACCGAGGTGTCGTAAAAGGCGACTAAGGTAAAGCTGCTGGCATGATCATCAGCACCCAGAGAAGGAAAACTCTGCATTTATATCAAAACCCTCGCCAACCCGTCTGCCAAGCGTGGTGAGTATGGCAACTACCCTTCATATGATTGAGGGAGGCCCGTGCCCCAGCAGTAGGGACTTAAATGGGCTGACGATGACGATGATGGTCGTGTTTAGCGTGGAGATAGCCATTTAGTCATTACATTTTAGTCTGTGACTTCTACTATCTTAAACGGAATATTATATGTATTGCAACAAGATACTAAAGTGTATATTACATATATTTGCAGCTGACTGTACTACAATTACAGTGCTTGCGTGCCAGTTTCTGTTGTACCTATGACATGCCTGTACTTAGTTCAAAGAAGTTAGAGAACATTTGTTAAGTACTAGCTATTCTAGGGCTAGTAATTACCTTTTGCCACTTAGGTTGAAAGTTTTTCCGTTTCCGCTTCGTCGAAGTCTGTATTTGTACCACGTTCAAATCAATTGTAGAGACGGAAAAACTTAAGTTTATTTCCAACTGAAATAAAGTGGATATAATTTATTTTTGGATATCCTCCAACCGATTACGGCTACGGCGGCCAATCTCAACGATCAGCCATGTACCCAGGATATATTATAGTGCTCAAGTGTGTGCGCAAACACAAGTGCACTCTCTATTCCCTTACCCTCATTTTCCGATGGGACACCAGGGTGACACGACCGGAGAGGGATTGGGCGCAGGAGCAACAGCTTAACGTGCTTTCCGAGGCACGGTGGCACAAGACCGCCCACTTCCAGACTCCGGTCTGACAATACGCATTTCTTACCGAAAACTTATTTACAAATTTTTGGCCCGACCTGGGGATCGAACCCGGGACCTCTTGCGCAACCGTCGTTTAATAGTGCGACCAACTAACCACTACGCCACCGAGGCAGGTATTTTTGGATATTTACAACACAAAGTAGGAGTGATAAAAGCTTAGTGGTTTAGAACTCTGGATTTTTAAAATCTATGTGCGTCATCTACTCGGTGTTGAAGGAAAACATCGTCAGCCAACCGTCAGAAACGTAACCATGCCTCTGTTGGACTGGTTGCCCTGTTGGGAAGGGGTTGCGGAGGTCAGACGGCAGTCGCTTCATTATAATTACGCAACTGAGAATTACACGTTAACATGTGGATTTACAACAAAAAGTACTATAGGGATGGTAGAGCTCAGATAAGATAACCAACAGAAAAACAAAAGTTCACGTGATCCGATTAGTGGGACTACGTGGGTTTTAAAAAACGTCCATTCCTATAGTCTGTTTAATTAATCAAACCAACCGAAAAAAGAGTTCGTGTGGTCTGATCGGTAGGACAAAGGCAGTAGGACCACGTGGCCAGAGGGAGACAAGAACGTCATCATCATCATCAGCAACCCACACTCGTCCACTGCTGGACATAGGTCTCCCCTAATGCACGCCACTCAACCCACACCAGCCAGCCTTCGAATGTCATCATCCCATCTTGTCGCAGGGCGTCCTACACTACGCTTACCGAGTCGCGGTCTCCACTCAAGGACTTTACGGCTCCAACGGCTGTCAGTTCTGCGGCTAATATGACCAGCCCACTGCCACTTCAGTTTGCTAATTCGGTGGGCTATGTCGGTGACTCTGGTTCTCTGTCGGATTACATCATTTCTAATGCGGTCCTTCAGAGATACTCCGAGCATAGCCCAATAACAAGAACGTGCTGCTTCTAAACGGTAGGTCGTAGGTTCCAACCCGAGCATGCATGCACATGTGTGCGTCATTGTCATTTCCATTGACATGTGTCATGTGAGATTTTTCATATATAGTTTTTTGCATTAGAGATCTCTCTGATTTCGCGGATGTTAAGGTAACATTTGTGCATGGTTATTTAATAAATAGTATAAGTGTTTGCCTAGAGGTTGTAATCCCGAAATTGTTTAAAATTGATCCGGTTTAGTTGCCTAAAATTAAAATCGATTGGCATCGCTAGTGTGCTTTACCCGTCACCTTAATGGGCGGCGATGATTGCTTTTCATTGTATCTCGTTTGTCGACTCTAGCATAAAAAAAACAGTGAAGACTGGTTTTAATTGTTACCAACTAAACCAGATCTATTTTAAACAACTTCGGGGCTTCATTCTCTCATACTATTTATTTAATACTTATAGTTAGTACTCGAATTTTGGATTACTCCCAAAAGCGGCCACTTTTAGAGTGAATCATTTTTTTAGTACAAAAACAGAGCCAACATTTGGGCAAGTGTTTGCCGAGAGACTGAAGCCCTGAAATTATGTCAAATAGGTAGCTAACAATTAAAATCAATTGGCGTCGCTAGTGTGCCCTACCCGTCGTGCAAGTGACTCGTAATTGACGTCCAAACAGTGCGTTACTGCAGTGCAGCTAGGTATGTACCTACTCAGCAGGCTGACTCCTAACGCTTGCTGGCACTATGTAGACCAATATTGACTCTATCTGTGAAGTATAGGTACCAATTTACATAAATATTAAATGTACCTACACTCATACTTCGTAATCTAAACACCTGCCTTATCTAAATAATGACATTACTGGTACATAGGCAATATCTACAACACATATAATTAGGTATTTATCTATCGTAATCGGTGACATTACCAAAATGACAGTCAATAATAATAACAACAAACAACTAATAGCATAAATGGAGGCGCACCGGAAATCGACATGATTGGCCAATCAATGGCGGGAAAGCGGGCAATATGGCGCCTGTTCCGGTATGGTATGGGAAATGGCGTCGGGTAATGACATGGCGCGTTAGAAGATGTGATCTGGTAGCGTTTGTCGACGTTGGTGTAAAAAATGTTTATCCACTATAGATGCCCAAGATGGTGCGAAGTGCCCCCACTTCGCACAATCTTGGGCATCTATAATAGTCGTAATGTCTGTCGGTCTGTGTATAAGTGTCGTTGCAGGAAAACTGGCTCCAAAGCTACAGTTTAGGAAGCAATCGGGACAATATGTTACGATGATGATGATGGTGTAAAAATGTTCTGGTTCGGTAAGAAAAGCTTTACCTATTGTTGATTTAAGTCCAAAGAAAGCTCCAATGGTCGGCAAATCTAAGCAATTTCGGGTAATGAATCTTTGTGTTTGTTTAGTGTCTGAGTGTCATAATATCTATTTGATTTCATTACATAAATATTTTGTAGTTTAGATAAAAAAATATTTATTGAACGAAAGAACAAAAACACAAAAAAATTAAGACAATAACTGAGAAATAAAAATAAGCTAAAAATAAATAAAAAGGAAAGTTAAAACAAAGTAGGTCCCGGTGGCAATGTTCCCAAAATGCTGGCAGTATTTCCCCGCTGGATCGCGATGGAAATTCGCTGGGCGAGGTAGCTGCCAGCCTTTAGCTCTCCCGTAACTTCGACGCTTTTGTAGTTTCATGGTTGATTCTCATACCCATAACACAGGCTCATTTGGAGTCTGGTTATTATTAGTGTTATTATGTGATATATTCGATATTTTAAAACAAACTTGAAAAGAAAATTAGACCTTACTTCTCTGTACCTATAGATATGCATACACAGAAAAAAATATTTCTAAAATTATGAGAATTTATATAAGCGGTATTGACAAAATAGGTACGTAGGTACGCATAGGTACGCGGTTTTGATTACCGACAATATCCCAATCCCCCATAATACACTACTGTTGCATTAAAAATTGTGGGAAAGGTCGATTATTTTCTTTTTTAATTCAACCCCGCCCTTTTTGCCTAAGTACCAGTCAGTGTCCACTAAAAACTTTACCCACTGTCAAATTAGATTACGAGTAGTTTCTACTGACCCGGCGAAGCATGAAGCGAGCCCAAAATGGCGCACAACGATTTTTTAAATATGGCTCTACCCTTTTCTACAAGGATGCTACGCCAATGTCAAGTGAAATAAATATTTGATAATTTCGGTACGAGAATCTCCCTTTAATATTGTGACGTCTTTGTGTATGTTTTGTTCTGTCTTGGTTTTAGATGGTGCTTGGTGATAAACTCAATTAAGATAGATAGATAGATAGATAGATATTCTTTATTGCACAAAAATAAAAAACAAGCATGATACAACAGTAACAGACAGTACAATAAGGCGGTCTTATCGCTTGTAGCGATTTCTTCCAGACAACCTTCAAAGGGATAGGAAAGATAAACATCAAAAGGATTTAACTCGCCACACCGGTCAATAACCATTAAATTAACGTGTCTCTTTGATCACTCTACATTGGCAGCGTTACAAGGATGCTACGCCAATGTCAAGTGAAATAAATATTTGATAATTTAGGTAACGTAATGTCAACTAGTCGAAATCACAGTTAGAGTTGATGTTGATGAGTGATTTCTTGTTATTTAGGTACTTTACGTAAGTAACTAGTTATAATTTAAAGTACATTTACAGATATCCGTTTACGTTAGAAATATCAAATATTCATGGACATTGATGAAGAAACTCTGTAGAATGAAAATTTCCATTTAGCATTCTGATAATGTTGCAGAAAAACACAACAAAGTAAAAAGAAGAATATCTTTGATTATAACCGCATTCTGTATGCTTGTTTTTGCAATTGTTTGTGCAATAAAAAAGAATACCTTTCAATTAAATGAATAATAATTATTAAGAATTACATTTTGTACTGTGTATGTACTAAATGCTTATTTTGCTGCTCGACATGTCAGCCACGATCTGCCACATTTTTTGCGAATAATTTTGTCTTCCTTTTAATTACCCAGTAACTTATCAGTGGAAAATTCTGATTGGACCTCAGTGTTTTTTTGTGTGTATGTCATATTTAGCTGTAAGTAATATATTATGAAACGTCTAAATATTAAAACTTATTTTCAAGAGTTACTATAAAGATTAAGCTTAATAATTCAGGGTGACACAATCCCTATTTAAGATTCTCCTTCTCCATCAAAGCTTTGTACGCAACCGACATGCCTCCAAAGCTTCGAAGTCAATGATCCACTTTGAAACCTATTGAAGAATTTATGTTAGGTACCGTACAAAATAAATTTGCGACTTTTTAATAAACAACCGGCTAATAAATGTGTACTTACTCGTATCATCTAAATCGGTCAATTTATTTGCACCAATGTGTAATTAATGTTCTTCTCTAACATTATCAAAACTCAGAATTGTAACTGTTTCGGTTTTATAATTAGCATCTGTAGTCATGTAGGGGTATGAATAATTGTTACGGTCCAAGGCACGGTGCAGTGTACCATGCCAAGTTTAGTAAAAGTGATGAGGTAAAAGTTTATGCATAATTTTATTAATTCCAATTTATTTAATTTATTGTGCTCTCACTTGGTTGTTTATTTTATACGTTTGTCCTAAATGCTTGCGCATTATATAGGTAAAAAGCATTTCTGTTCATCCATTTATCCTTAAATCTAATTTAACTTCTATTGTTATTAAAATCATTTTATACAGAGACACGATATCAGGCGCCAAGTAGAATTTCAAATAATTAACGGCACTGATAATAAATTATTGCACTAATATTTTTATGAAATAGGCCCATGGACCATGGGCTATGATCTTTCACAAATGATTTTGAACAAATAGTACTTGATACACATAAGTACCTATAGGTACCTACTTTTTTAGATGATGGGAACGGTCATCCACACTTCAATGACAAAATAATAATTGAATCGTAGATATCTCAAATTTGAAATAATTTTATTTATATTTTTTATGCTAGAGGTGACGACCAAGTGAGTCACCTGATGGAAAGTAATCAACGCCGCCCATGAACGTCCGCAAAATCAGAGCGAACGCTAATGTGTTGCCGGCATTTTTAAAAAATAATAATTTATAAAAGATTTTTCTATGAAAAGAGCTTCTGGCAACGCATTTGTGATGTGTTGCGGATGTCCATTGGCGGTGAGACCTAATCATATTACCTATACTGTGACATTACTTACCTTCTGTTCGTTTATCCATTTTAATATTAAATAAAAAATACAAATCTATAGTTGCATGACTTGGCTACAATTTTTCAGTCATTTTCGTGGGATAATTTGATGCATCGCTGTTTATGTGTGGCTAATTAGGTGACCGCAAATTATTAGCTATCCGTGTAGGTTCGCGTCCATAACTGCGCTAACCTAATTATTGTTTAATTTTGTTTGTTTTGAAGTGCACAGATGATGCGTAGATAATTAGGTACCTACTTAATCAAATTATTGAGTCTGGAAAAATTCAATTAGGTACCTCTGTTGTTTTTATTTCAATTATAATTATTATTTTTTAATTACTTCTTGGTGGATTATTTCATTATTTCTTGCCTTGGGGATTATGGTACGAGTGTAGATAAATATAAATATTATATGTAACACATTTTTGACGACCCGATTGGAACAGTGGTAGTGAACGCTGCCTCTGATACAAGGGTTGCGGGTTCGATCCCCGCACAGTACAAACATTTGTGTGCGAACATGTTTGTTTGTATTGGTCTGGGTGTTTGCTATGTATTATAAGTATGTATTTACAAAAGAAAAGTATTATATGTATTTATTTGTAATCCCACTGTTGATTCTGATATCCGTTACACAGGTGCTTGAGCTACCTATCTCGGAGTCAGATCAATGTATGTGATGTTGTGAAATATTTATTTATATTTATTTATTTATATTGCGTATAAATGTGAACTCTTGATATATATTTTTTAAATTCTATCTGTGGAAATTTGTCTTTAGCTTAAGGTTGGATACTGTCTTATGTTTTATAAAATAAATCATAGTGCCACTTGTTACAGATCTACCAACTTCCCATCACTTGGGTAGCTTCTTTTCATCACAGGGTCAAGTAGAGTACCTAATTCTAACTGTGTAATAGAAAAATGCCTATACCTCAACGCGAAGCACGTCACTTGCATCGATATTTCTTTACTGTGACATTTAAAGAACTTGATTCGATAGATAGGTAGGTACCTATTACATTTGATTTGTGACAATGTCGAAATCGTCTTCAAGCCAGAGCTCCAGGATACTCCCCTAGATAAAGTCAAATTGAGTATATTTCTTCTAAAACCGGTTACTGATAAAATTAGAGTTTAATTGTTAAGTGCCTTGTCTCTGTCGCTTAGGTTTTCTTTTTGCATGAATGTTTTAGATAAAGAAAAAATATTGTGTTGCTTGGTTTAGACGGTCCGGACGGACCTCTACATTTTTATTACACTTTACAGTTCAGACTACTCTATCAGATTATAACCTCAGCTATTCACTTTTTGCTACTTAAGTTGTACATATCAGCAGGTAGGTACAGATTACCCACAATTATACGTCTTTGCAGTGTATTTATAAAATTCTTGATAATTACAACATCCGTATAGACGCAAAAATAACAGACAAAGACTAGAGAGTGGGTGTCTAATTACACTATTAGTGTTTTTAATAACACACCCACAGAGCCTAATGGCCCGGTGGACAGCTGCCAATTAAACCGTGTCAGTGTTGCCAGGATTTTACTTTGTACCCGTTTAGGTAAACGTACACTTCAATAGATATTGTTTTTTAGCTTCTAATGAACTAAGATATGATATAACTTTTGAAACGTACTGTCACACACACAGGATGATAGCTCAGTAGACAAGAATGTAGGTACCTACGCCGTATTAAAAATCTATTTGCATATTTCTGTCAGTACGAATATCTAAAATGAGTAACCGTGATTCAGTTGATCCGGTTTCCCTGCTAAAGGGTTAAAAAGGTGTCTGTACTTTGAAACCCTTTAGTTGTAGGTATTCCTATATATTCGGTAGGTATTATGGATATCTTACAATACAAATGATTGTAAGACCTAAGGTTTCTTGGAGACAATTTAACTTTTTAATAGGTAATTGTATCTATGTATTGATTGGTGGAATAAATTACCCAATCTATATTTATTTTTTTTCCATTTCGATTCCATAGAATAATTAAAAAAACAGAAGAATAAAAAAAAATAAAGGAATGCTTCGTTTCAGTAAAACATGTCAACTTAAGGATTCAAGAGTCTCAGTTTCAATTCAGGGCTCAGTATTTTATAGGTACCCTGAATAAAAAGAGGGTACCTATTGAATATCTATCCAAAAATTAGCTTTATCCCCTTTATATTACATCAATAAAGTCGTGAAAATAATTGATGGCTTACGTCTAGGGCATGGTACCCTTTGGTTCCAAATCAAAGGAATCCCGTTTAGTTCCTCAAGAATCACGACTTAAGGCGACGGGTAGGGCACACTAGCGGCGCCAATCGATCTTAATTTTACGTTTTTATTCGCGAAAAATTTATTACCGCCAAAAGCGGCCACTTTTAGCGTGAATCAGATTTTCACGTACGCGTCGGACCCAACATTTGTGTATGGTTATTTAATAAATAGTATAAGTGTTTGCCGAGAGGTTGTAATCCCGAAATTGCTTAAGATAGATCCGGTTTAGTAGCTAACAATTGAAATCGATTGACGTCGCTAGTGTGCCCTACCCGTCACATTAATTGACAGAGTATACCTACTTTTCGTAATTCAGCTGGCAACATTGGGCCGTAAGGTCAACCGATTTGAGCTATGGACTGCTGTGAAACCTCGCCGTAGTAAATCAGAGAAAATTAATCGCGCCAGTTTTCGTAAACTTTTAATAGAGTTGGAACTAGGAGTGGCTTCGGTTGAGATACAGAGTGCTATTAATGTTTAGTAGGTAGATAATTAATGCAATTATTTTTAGGACCGATTCGAGCAATCTTAGGCGGGATTCGACCAATCTTTATCCGTGGATAAATCTATGGTATAACGTCAGATTTGAATAGAATGACAGCGCTATTGATTTAGTAGCGGAAAAAGATCGCTCGAATCGGATACCAAATCTGTAACCAAGTAGGTAAAGCGCTGTCATTCTATATAAATTTGACATTTTACCATAGGTTTATCCACGGATAAAGATTGACCAAATCGGTGCCAAGGTAGATTTTTGGTAGGTGGAAATTCTATATACCTAGGTAAATGAAAATTTAAGTAATTCGTGATTTATGTACATCATTAAGGTAATTTAAAACATTTTTATACGAGGCTTAGGTACAGGATTTTCCTCGTCTCTTTAATACTCAACAATGCTCAAAATGTTTTTATCTATCTACCTACATCCTAATTTGTAATTTTTTATCAAAAAAATATCTAATAGGTAGATAATAAAACTAGTTTGTAGGTAAATGGAATAAGATTGGCATTTCTTTATTTTAATGTTTTTTTTATGTGATAGATGACAGATGAGCAGAGGGATCACCTGATGGTAAGCGGTTGCCGCCACCCATGGACACCAGACCAGTGGAGTCATAAGCGCGCTGTCAATCTTTAAGCCCCCCTTTCCCCCGGATTGGGCCTCCGGTACTCTCACTGACGCAGCAGCAGATTTTGATTAAGTATGTATTAGATTGATCACTATTAGAAATATGGATAATTTGCAATGTGATTAAATACCTACATATCTAGCTTAGTTACAATAATACGAGTAAAACTACTAACAACGTTGAATTTAAAAAATATACCTATATATTTTTGTGTCAGCAACATTTTCGTATTAGGAACTACCTACCTACCTACTTCTAGGAACTACTTAATTTTCACTTTAGTTTCCACTGCAACAAAGTAATAATCAGATTCTATTGTTCCACATGGCAATTAAATCATTATAGCACGGCATACATAAATGTGTATTTGTATTCACCAGCCGCGATGGTGGCGCGAGCGACTTATCCCTCATTAACCGATGAACTATAAATGAAGGAAAGTGGCCGTTCCTCCAGTGACAAACGTCGGCCTTATCGACGCTAAATAATGGAGCGAGTAGTTAGACTCGCGTCTTCATCCCGGTAATTAACCGACGCTCCCCGCCCCCACCCCGCGCCTCCACCTCGCCCGCTAAATTAATCACACCACGAATCTCGCCCCTCTCGGATTAAAAAGTTTTATTGGAGCTTCGAGTGTGACAACCCGACTCGCCTCACGATCCACTCCCAGCCAATCGCAACCCGCCGGCAATAAAACAGTCCGCGCCTATTGGTTCGCGCGCAACAGGCCACGCCTCTCTTCACCGCCCGCGCCAGGGCTGTCATACGCCACGTCAGTTGACCGAGGCGCGTCGACTCGTCAGCCGTATCCCGTGTTAGCTAGTGATAAACGCCGGCGGAACGTTCCGACTTTATCTGTGACTGTTGTGTGATGGATCTGTGAACTGAATGATGGAGGAGGAGTCGATGTCTGGACACAGCTGTTCTGAGGACGATATTAGTGTTGGACGGCCGTCGCCGGCGCCGTCGCGGTCGTCGTCGCCACATGACTATTTCAGGCCGTTGAAGAGGTTGAAGATGGCTTCGGAGCCGGCGGAGGAGCGTCGTGGGGATGGAGTGAAGAGTTTTTCTATTTTGGACATTTTGTCGCATAGTCCGCGGACGCCGCCGCGTATAGTGCGGCCGTGGGACGCGTCGGGGTTGGAGAGGCTGCAGCGGTTGCAGCGGTTGGCGGGGGCGGCGCTGCTGGACGGCGAGCGCTGGCGGCTGGCGGCGCTGGGGCTGCTGCGGCCGCGGGACTTGGCGCCGGCGGAGTGCTGCGACTCGGCGTCGGAGCGCTCGTCCTCGGCGTCGGACTGCTGCTCGGAGCCGCGGCGCGCGCCGCAGCAGGGCTCCACGGCGCCGCACACGCCCCTGGATGCTCTGTTCCATATGACCAGCAAAACCTTCGAGGCAAATAATGCTGACAATGGAGGTAAGTGTACTCAATGGTTTTTACTAGTAAGATGCAGAAAAGCCTAGGCTTATTTTCTTCATACAGCTTCACTTACTATAACATTGTTATTGTAATTTCTGTTTGTGACGACAATTCTATTCGTAAAAAAAGTTTAGGAGCAAGATTTTTTGGTATCAGTACCTATTCCCTAACCAAACCATGATTCAGTTGGTCTGATTAAAGAGTTGCGAAGGTCAAACGGCAGTCGCTTCATTGTAATTATCCAGACTCCCCAAATCCTAGTTCCCAAACGTTAGCTTTGGACGCAACCGGGAATAACATATTCATTCAGATAGTTTATAGCCCAAAAAAATTGGCTTAACACTTTAGTAGAGTCATCATTGAAATTTTCTAGTGAATTTATATTTGATTTTTACTCTTCTAATTGGCTTCTTTGTGCCATTACATTTTACTGTCACTACGAGTCATTAAACGTTACTGGTCTACCTCTGTTCAACTATGTATTTCTAATCACTTTGTAGTTAAATTGTGCGTGACAATGCCAATTATAAATTGCCAATTGAATTAAACAAATTAAATGTTGCTTATGATGTAGAGTCGATGAAAAATGTAAAGATAACTACAGTGACTGAAAGATCAGATGAATTCTTGTTGGAATCTGTTCAAATGATCACATAGATGTAAACAAATCAATTGTTTCAGTCACGAATACTAGAGTAAATCTATTTATACTTATAGTAATAAGGCACTAACAATTTAATTTCAATTTAGTAAAACAATAATAACAGTTTCTTATAGTGAAGACGATTAAAATTTGAGTACTTATTTATTTATCAAGTTCCTGCAGTTACAAAATACTACATCAATTGTAAGAAATATCAAATATCTTATAACTTTTTACATAAATAAGTGTCAAAGATGTAATAGTAAAAAATGTAGAGACGATGTTATTTATTTAGTTTTGGTTGTTTTTGTGACAAAAATTCTTTGCAATTATGAAATATATGACTCTACATATTTTTTATAAAAGAAAACCATTTAATAAAACGTTACTATTAACACACTATTAAGTTAAATTAATTCAAGAACGACTGGACAGATTTATTAATCTTTGTTTTTCGGATTTGTCTTGGCTCTGTGTAGGAATCTATACTCCTTTATATTAACAGTGCAAAAGCACTTTGCTTAGAATACTTTTCATATATGCTTCATGCTTCTTAGCATATTGGCAGTTATAATTGCTAATGTAAATTTTAGTATGTAAGATTATCTTGATTGAAAGAAATAATAAATAAATATTTATTTTGCAAAAAAAAATAATTAATTAACAATATTAGCACGCGCGAATTTAATGATAGTTTACAATACCTACTGCTAGAGATGTTTGTAGCGACTAGGGATGTCTAGCAAACCGATTTTTTTTAAAGTGATAGGTGGTGGAAACTCTTCCACCACCTATCACTTTAAAAAAAATCGGCGGCGGCAATCGTGTAACATCAGGCGATCCGTCTACTCAGACGGATCGCCTGATGTTACACGATTGCCGCCGCCCATAGACAACCGCTACACCAGTGGAGTCACAAGTGCGCTGCCAACCTTTAAAATACCCTTTCCCCGGATTGGGCCTCCGCCACCCTCACTCAGCACAGCACAGTGCTGCTTCACGCCGGTTTTTTGTGTGGCCCTGGTATCACTCCGGTCATGTTGACGCGTGGCTCCCTCACAGTCATTTTGTTCGATAAACACTACTAAATTATTGCAATCAACAAGAAAATAAATAAGATGAAACAGGAGTTCACCAAGGGCTACAATTATAAAAGCGCGACTCTTTTTTCAGCTTACCTTTTGTCTATTAATTGTTAAATTATTAATCATCATCATCGTCATCGTCAGCCCATTTAAGTCCCCACTGCTGGGGCACGGGCCTCCCTCAATCACATGAGGGGTAATTGCCATACTCACCACGCTTGGCAGACGGGTTGGCAAGGGGTTTTGATATAAATGCAGAGTTTTCTTTCTCTGGGTGCTGATGATCATGCCAGCAGCTATACCTTAGTCGCCTTTTACGACACCTCGGTAAGAGTGTCTATTAATTGTTAAATTATTAATAATTAAAAATAATATTTTAGTTTATTCTAATTACATCGGCCTCTCCAAGACCTTAATAGTTCTTAATTTTGCTAAAAGCACATTCGATCTCGGCGTTCGTAATTTCCGGCACATCTTCAGAACCATCGTTTTATGTGATGAAACTAACTAATTCATACATAAGCAACTAAAGTTTATTGCTTATAATGTATTGTAATATTAATTATGTATGTATACTTACATTACTATACATTATTACACGAGTATTTATGTTTTTAGGTGATCAACTGGATTTCTAAAACTAATTTAATTAATTTAGCGTACAAATTATGCATCACACAAATTATGCATGTGCATTAAGTGCATAAAATCTTTCCATTTACGAAATAACTAAATTAGTATAAGAGGCGACAGATTTTTTCATGGATGTTTCTATTTGCTTGTTGGTAATTTGACTGTGTTTAAGAAAGCACTTTTAGAAAGTCAAAATAATTAAGCACAATACGAATTGGTACGTTTTGCTATCACCCATTTTTTTTATTTCTTTATTAAATTAAAGATATACACAGGTATAAAAACTACTAATTGGTATTTGAACTGCATCTGAGTTTATCAATTGATCGATATATCGAAACAATCTCAGTTAACTTCCAGCCGTGTTTCTTCAGAAACCTACTGTTAAAATATCGATAGAGTTTCAGAATAACCGTGTAAACGTGAAAAAAAATTATTAAGTGGCATTTCAAAACTTACAAGTAATTTTCACAAATAGATATGTAATAAATTCATCTGTCCGTACGTAAAGACAGGCATATGAATCAAATGGATAACACCAATTAGTCGCAATTCGCCGCTAATCGTGCACATCTGATTAATTTATATTAGCGGTGACAGTATTGGTACAGTCGCTCATGAACCAAACATAACTATCAGACATCCTTAAGCCGTAGCTTATAAGGACTAATATCGATTAATTGATATTGGCGGTGGTGCTACCTATCGGTACCGTCAGTCACTCATGAACAGCACATCGCACATCCATAAGTCGTTTCTAATAAGGAGTATAGCTGAAGTATACTTAAATTTTAAGTGTATCTTGAACCATCGGAAAAGGGAGCCACTAAATACGATTTTCCGCTTGACATTGTCAAAACTCTCAGGTAACCTGACTATGCCTAAGTGTTATTTTATTTTGATGACCTACTATTTAATAAGGGATTGCATTTTTTTATCTAAGATAAAACCAATAAGTACACGTTTTTAGGCAACCGTTAAATCTTATTTACAAAAATGGATAAAGTTTTGAACTTATCCGTAATAAATATGTACACTTTAGTTAGTGATTTTTTTTTTAATTTAGCCTGTAGCGTCCCACTGCTAAGGAAAGGCCTCCACCAAATTCTTCCATTGATCCAAGTACCTATATCAAAGATTGGCAAGTAAGGGCATTGGTTAGTGGATTAGCTAATTTATTTTTGAAAATATAAAACCTCACACACTGATAACAAAATAGTATTTTTACCGCACAAATTAATTTGTATTACCCACAAGTATGTGCCTATTAAATACATGCGAAAGAACAATATCCACTGGCTTTTCTAAAGTAAAAAGTTCATTCATTATTCCATAGACGGAACCCTGAGCAAGCGTCTGACATTAGCCGTTTTTCTTAAGCTAGGTAATTTAATGTAATGTCTAATGATGTTGCTGAAACTAATAACATTGTTATTTTAAATTAAACAAGCTGTAATAACGTACTCGGTGGTTGTCTCGTTTTCTTGTTAGACTTCTTATGGAGCACTAGAGCAACATCGATGTTTGCAATTAAGATATCTTAAGAACAGGTTTGGTGTATTATGTGCTTGGATAGGTACGAATAATGTTTCTTTACAAACTAGGCACCCATTAGTGTTACATTAGATTGAGTGATTTGCCTTTAAATTTACATATAACTATCTACATAGGTGGCATTTATAGGAAAGGTTATATTCTTTAATACAGGATAATTATAGTTGATAAATATTATTTTGCAGTGTTTTCAATTTGTCTCTTAACATTTTTTTTATATATGGGTTTGCACTTGACCACATCTCACCTGATGGAAAGTGCCAATGAGGTCTAAGATGTAGCGTGCTTACCCAGAAGAAGCCTATTCACTCTCGACTTCAAGACACCCAAACGGTAGCTCTCTGGCATAAGCCGGCAAATTTTTAAGCTTGGTACGAGCTGTACATTACACAATGTCAATATTGTGAAAAGATATTGGCCCTCGTTTAATGTTTTTTGATTGATTTTAGTTATATTGATACCATACACCATGTAAGTAAAAGGTTTGGTCTTTTATACCTATAGGTAAAGCTTTATCTGTGATTTACCAGAGGAGAAAATTATCTCTAAACAGCTGTGAGGTAGAAATTGTAATTTGATTGTCTGTATCTGATTTATTTGAGAGAGTCAGCAGACAAGAAAAAAAATCGCTTTCCATCAGGCGTGATTATTTATTGATTCTTTATTGCACAAGAAAATAAAATACAATTGGCGGGCTTAATACTATTGTGGTCAAGCGTTAGGCTATAGTCTAACAAAAAATATAAAGATGCATTAAAGTTTTCGTTATAAAAATGGAAGTAAACATATGGATACCCACACTTAGACCCTTATCTTAAATTTATTAAAATTAAGAATCTCAAACCTATAAATAGGCGTTTTGCAAGCAATACATTCCTCTGCCCAATATTCTCTCTAGTTCCACCGCTCATCACGCTTGACCCTCACATAAAAAATCCTGACATGCGCATGAGCTCATAAAATGTGTCCACCGCCATTACCCCTAAAATAACGGTTAAAGCCCCACGATAAAGATGTTCGGCCAAATAGACGGTTACCATTGATTACAAAGCGGCGTTCGAAAATTGAACGATCCCGAACTGGCCGCAGCGTGGCCTGTCATTACGTTTGTAAGGCGCATTTTTTTTCTGTTGTCATTGCTGGTTTTGGCCATGAATCCACATTATTTCAAGTTACAAAATTATCAATTAAAGTTTACACGGTGTCTTTGGATTTCAACTTTATTTTCCTAGATTATTACGGATGTTTTCCTTTGTTCTGTGTTGGAGTATCAACTTAAAAAGAAGTTATTTAATTATCTTTCTGATTTGAGGTAACTTATACTACAATTTTTTGTAGCATTGTAGCACATTTAGTATCTAGTGAATTGGGTAATATTAATGATCTTGACCTTAATCAAGATATTTATGAATGGTTTGAAGAACGGAATTGTGAAAATTTCCGCAGGCCTAAATTTTTAAAAATAAAATTGTACGAATAGATAACTGGAGCCAAATTATGAATTCTTTCTACTTAACTATTTATTGCATAATACCTACACAAATGTTTATTTGTGTAGGTATTATGCACGAGTCTGATCAAATGGGTATCTACTTACTTGTAACAAATATAATATACGTTAATCTAAATTACCGAAATTCAAACTTAACAATGCATATTAACCACTTAATAAGAATAACAAATCAATGAGCCACAAAAGTTACACTCCGTCATTCACCAGGACCCTTCTCGAGTCCCTAAAAAGAATTTAATTGACTCTATGAGCGCAATTTACACGGACATTGCAAAAAAACCATTGTTGCTGGCACAAAAGAAGACATCAAAACGATTAACAAAGGGCTGTCAGAATGACGTTAGAAAAGGCGGGAGATGTTGTCTATGCTCCATATGCTACGAGATTAACACGTAAGCGCCAAACAGTCATTTGTCATTTGCTTTGGCTCAATGCGGTTGATTGAGGAAGTAATTTCTTGTTGTGAACGGAAACAATATTTTTTCAACATCCCTGTACGAGCCTGGGAGATTAGTCGCTACTGCCGGGGATGCCATTATTACAAGAACATTAAATGACCGTTTGTTTATTATATCACGGATGTGATAGTGACGATTGTGAAAATCGTTAGTGTCGATCGAACTGAATGGTACCATTTAAGTACGTTATTGTAATGACATTGTTTGCAACATATGCCGGAAATATATGAAACTATTTGAACTCACTTATATACCTACCCAATTAAACTACGCTAAAAATATTTACCTAGTTAGAATGTTTTTTAAATTAACTGTCTACTTAAATTTTTCCATAAACAAAAAAATATAAATTTTGACCGATAAAGTAGTCATTGCCTGAACAATATAGCCTGAGCCTATTTAAAGCTTCTTCATCTTAGCGTGTAATTCTGGTTGCGTCCAAAGCAGTCGCTTTGGAGCCCAGGGTACGCTTAGACCATGATTTAGGATTGGGGGGGGGGGTCTGGTAATTACAATGAAGCGACTGCCGTCTGACCTTCGCAACCCTTTAACAGGGGAACCAGACCAACTGAATCATGGTTACTCGTTTCAGAAAATCATGCTCGGATTCGAACCTCGACCACCTGCGTGGAAGGCACGTTAGTATCCATTGAGCTACCATCGCTTTGATTTAAAGCATGATTGAATATGTTTTCCAGGACAAGCAGGGCCCACCTCGGACCTTATCTTAACTTAACATGGTTCGGCCTAAAACTATAAGTTAACTAGTTAATGTACGGTTTATATGTAACTCGCTCAATCCAAGGTTGATATAGACAAATGCACAAACAACCATCATGTAGTAACATTACTACTATCCTGCATACGGCATCCGTACTTAAATATGACGTTTACGTCATTAAGCGATGCAATCTGAGTAACGACAGCGCGCTACATTAACTGTATCGTTTCGACCGAATGTAATGAATAAATACATTATTGTATTGTGTGTGCAATTATTTGCATGTTACATACTGACATTACTGTCCATGTTAGTTGTGTAGCGAGTGAATAAGTATAAAAATACGTAGGTAGTAACACCAAATGGTTTCTACGCTTAAAGAACGCGAAAAGAATGACCAATTTTTATATTTATTTAGTAAAATGGACTTACTCTTTCCTGATTCGTACTTACTTTAGGCTTAGAGCAATATATATGATATTGGCTCTTGGCTTCACACCGAACCCTAGAGTTGAGAAGAAGCCTACGATGGACCGAGCTTATCCAGAAGCAGGCTATTTAATCTTGATTTAAACATTTCGTCTTCTAATGTTTAAAAAAAAAATATATTTTCAAAAAACGGCTACGTTCCATAAAACTTACTTAACTTTTTAATATGGCTCCAAAAAAAATCAATAAAGCAACAATAAAATCATCTTCATCTGTGATGCGATAAAACACCCTTTAATAGTCCAAAAGGGGCCGCTACAAAAGCCCGGGCCATAGACAATCTGCAGCGGCGTACAATTATTATGCTTTATAGCCCGCAAATGACTGCAGCCTCCTGTGAGGTCCGCAAAGGTGTCAGTGCTGGCA
The DNA here is from genome assembly GCA_019059595.1 of Marasmia exigua. Lineage (NCBI taxonomy): Eukaryota > Metazoa > Arthropoda > Insecta > Lepidoptera > Crambidae > Marasmia > Marasmia exigua. The sequence goes on from CM032484.1 coordinate 12,549,730, forward strand.
CATTTACATTACCCCTATTATGAAAAAAAAACCAAAAAGGCGGCAAAAAGAGGCCGCTATTGTGGCTGTATGGAGCGCTCTTTTACTCGAATAATACGAGTTTCAGAATGAAAATGCTGACTAATTGATTGTGAATGGGGGGCTTATTAAATTGGAAGCCGATGGGGGTGCCCGGGGACTTTAATACGGAAATAAATTAATGAAATAAATCTAATCTGACGGCGAGTGGGGAGGACAAGGTTTTGGTTCGACCCACGTTTTCCTTCTTTAGACTTAATCGCTTTGTGGAATAATCTGGTAATTCTTTTTATTTAGGCCAAGATACATCTTATTTATAGGTATTAAACTTAGGCAGGATATAAATAAAAGTGAGATCAATAAAAAGTTCTGCTTATGTGAAGTTTCAGAGGGTTTTAGGCACTTAAATCTTATGGTTATTTTTTGTAAAGCCACACAGAATACGTAAAATTATAGTTATTAAAAAAAGATCCTTCACAAACTTTTCCTAATTTCCAAAACGCAAGGTGCACATCTCCATCCCTTTCTCTCTCGTAGATACAGAAAGAGGCAGGTGGTAGTGACGTGTGTTAATTTAATTATATTATCCGGGGTACCTTCATCGCGTCATATCTCTTGTCCATCTGTGTGATCAAGGTTGTAAAAGTGATGTTAGACGTTCGACCAATGAGAGTGCAGCTTTTAAGATTCTATTAAAGCCATTTGCCTTATGACAGGTCTTGGAAACTTCAATGTTTTATTTTTTTCTGTATATTAATTTAAATAAATTATATATGGTATAAACGAAAGAAAATAACATAACGCAAAAACTTTTCTTTATCACACAGTTTCTATAACTTCAGCCTTCCTAATAAACTACAGTCTTAATAGAATTGTTCAGAATGAAGTTATTACGCTTTTTAGGGCTACAGCCTATGTTTAGTTCTTACTTTATTTCACAAGAAGTAGATTAAGAAACTAATGAACATTATAACGACCCAAAATGATTAACTGAAACCAGCAGCCCATAATTGAGTTGTGTTGTAACTTAATGAAGTTAATTGAAATAATCTCAGAAACTGGGTGTAATAAATCTGTATAAGCTGCCAAATACAGGCATAAAACCAACTATTTTATCGTAAATCATTTACTACTCCACAGAAAACCCATTTTACGATATAGAAAAATCACCGATTTTGAAATTCGATAATAATAACAATTTTTACCTATTTGCTACTTGATTTCTTAACTTAAATTAAGCTGTCATTTTATCATTACAATATTATGTACATAAGCTCCGACAGGTCAATGCATTAATTTATTATAGAATTGTTTGTAAAATAATGTTAAAAATGTATACTAGGTTCGATATGATTGGTCAGTCAGGATGTGATCTTGTATATATTTTGATATTAATTTAATAATAGGTAATTTCTACAGGGGTACCTACTATATTAATTAACAAAATATTGTTGGATTTGGTATAACTAACTCATCATAGTAATGATGACTTGATTTCTATGATGGAGTGCTGTGCCCTGAAGTGGGACAGTTTATAGGCTGATATACAGTTTCCATAATTTCTATAAAATATTTTAATACAATACCTGGTAATTTTAGTAGCTGGCTAAGAGCTCGCACAATAGTTCTTAGAACGGAGCATCCCTTGAAATTCGGCAGCGCGTCATTACGTAATATCAGGCACGGCTTCGGACACCCCTGGTGTGGATTATAGGGTTGTTATTGTAAATAAACGCGGCGCCTTTGTGTGGCCAAATTGATGCCCGAGGCCCTATGAGTAGGGCCTTTGACTCATAGCAGAACGGTTTTTGGGTAACTGAGTTAAGAGGTCATTGCGTAAGGCGTTTTTTGAATGCGTCGAAAAAGCATGGAATGCGCGAGTAGACGAGTTTTACAAGTAGATTCTTGCAATAATACAAATGCGCTTCTTGTGTGCATTTTAACTCACTCGGGTCCGATTTTTCCTAATCTTTATCCATCTATAATATAAATAAATCTATGATATAGCCTATGATATAACTGTTGTAATGTAGCCTCTATGTTAAATAGGTACTGGCTATATTTCTATTAGTTTAATTGATATTCCATTTACTATTTTGTATCTAGACTTTTACTTTTCTATTGTCATTTCTTTCTTCCTTCCTTTCATCTTGTTGACAAGTAAACATTTCAATCTTCAACAGTGTTTTTTCTCTAATTTTATCACGTTATCAGCACGAAGGCTTTACAAGCGAGCTAGCTGATAAATATAATATTAGTTGTGTTGTTGTACTATGATTTTCACGAAAATATAGTTCGTCGAATCTCGAAAAAAAAAAATTGTGCTACGTCATTGTGCAAAATGCAAGGTAGCGGGGATAGAGTGTCCCCAGGCACAAGCAGCAATGCAATGGGAATGGGAGCGATCCGTATGCTTTCCGGACGGGAAGGCTACAGTGCATGGAAGTTTAAGATGCGATTTTACTTACTGCATGAGCAGCTGTGGGAAGCTGTTGTGGGTTATCCTGATGGAGATGAAACCCCAGAGTCAACGAGAAAGCGTAAGGATGAATTAGCACTAGCCAAAATCTGCATGACTTTAGATGGAGGAGCCATCACTCATGTGAGGAGTGCGGAGAGTGCTAAGGCCGCTTGGACGTCGTTGCAAAACGCCTATGAAGATAAGGGCATGGGCAGAAGGTTAGCTTTAGAACGTAAGCTTTACCGATATTGTCTTGAAGAGTTTAATACTATCGAAGAGTATATAAATGCCGTTATAAGTACCGCTCAAGATCTCGCTGATATTGGTAAGAAAATCGAGGATTCTTCTTTGGCTGCGATACTATTGGGAGGTCTAACGCATAACTTCGATCCCTTGGTCATGGCTTTAGAAAATTGTAATGTTGAGGTTACCACGGTCATGGTAAAGGCAAAACTGTTGAATGAGATGTCGAAAACCAAGCCTTATGATTGTGAGTCTGCGTTGCGTTCGAAGAAAGGTCAAATTATTCAACATAGTACCAAGACGAAGAAGAAGAAGGAGGTTGTATGTTTTGATTGTCACGTACGAGGTCATACTAAATACAATTGCCCCAATAAGTTGAAGAATAAGCATGATTCAACATCAATAACTGCCTTGGGAGTAAATGGTAATAAAGATACGTGGTACATCGACTCTGGAGCTACTTCTCATATGACTTCAAGGTCTGATTGGCTGACAGAACTCAAACCGCTGCATTCTGGCAAGGTGACCGTCGCTAGCGGAGAAGCGATAGATTCCGTGGGAATCGGAACAGTTTCAATCAGTACTAATAGTAGTATCGACAAGATTAGTGAAGTTGTACTTGTACCTAAATTGAACACTAATTTAATTTCGGTTAAGAAAGCAGTCGATAAAGGTTTATGTGTACTTTTTGATAATACTGGCTGTAATTTTTTTGATAGAGATTATTTCTCTTATAAAGGTAATCCTGTTTTACACGGTTCAGTACATGGCGGGCTTTATACATTAGATGTTAATATTAACAAAAATGTAGCTCTTGATGTGAATTCTGACTGTCATTCTGCAGATTCTCAAGTTCAGGCTGTTGATGTACGCACTAACCGTCTGTCTCAATTTCAGCTGTGGCACAAGCGGTTAGGTCATCTTTGCAGGTTTGACATGAATCTCCTAAGGAATGGACGTGCAGTTGGAATGGATTACTCAGCAGTGGATAAGGAGCCATGTATACCATGTGTTGAAGGGAAACAAGCAAGAAAACCCTTCACGGTAAGTGTGGATAAGCCTAAGAGTACAAATTCGTTATTGGAATTGATCCACAGCGATATTTGTGGACCTATGTCGGAAAATTCATTTCAAGGTAAGAAATATGCGTTATTCTTCATTGATGACTTTTCTCGACTTACTTTTGTTTATTTCTTGGCTTCTAAGACGGAAGTAAAAGCAAAATTTATCGCTTTTCAGTCTTTAGTCGAGCGCCAAACAGGAGCTAAAATTAAGGCATTAAGAACAGACTGCGGAACAGAGTATGTTAATGAACAGTTCTCTAGTTATTTACGTTCTAATGGTATTGTGCATCAAACCACAGTTCCACACAGTCCGCAACAAAATGGAGTATCGGAGCGTTCAAATAGAACGATTGTGGAAAAAGCGCGGTGTATGTTAGCTGGTGGTTTTCTTAGCAAAGCCTATTGGCAGGATGCTATAGAAGTGGCAACGTACCTGAAGAATCGATCCCCGCATAGAGCTCTAGATCGCCTTACTCCTTATGAGATATGGTTCGGCTCAAAACCCGATTTGAGTCACTTACGAGTGTTTGGCTGTAGAGCACTAGTACACATTCCAGATTGTCAAAGGAAAAAGTTGGATGTGAAGGCTAAACAGTACACTTTTGTTGGATATTCGGAAGATCCAGGTAATTATTACTTCCGAGATGCGAGCTATCCGAGAAGACTCTTAAAAGCTAGGGATGTTGTGTTCTTCGAAGATGCTTTCTCTGATTTGAAAGGTGATAATCCTGCAGGCCAGTTTCCTGTTGATCCCCCTGCAGTGATGGTATTCTCAAACAGGAATGAAGCGGAAGTTCAAAATCCCATTGCTGGTAGCTCTGGCACTTCTACTAAGGTGAACGTAGAAGTTGCACAAATCGATCCTGATCCAGAAGACCCTATTTCTGATGAAGAAATTCCCCACGATGAGGAGGATATTCTCGAAGAACAGGTTTCTACTGATGAACCTACTTTCCAAGGAAGGTATCCCTTAAGGAATCGATTAGCGAAAGATAAAGGTTTTGTGTCAGCAAGCTATAGTTTTGATGAGCCTGAAACCTTCAATCAAGCTATTCAATCAGAAGATAGAGACAAATGGATGGGTGCTATGAGAGATGAATATAGATCCCTCATTAATAATAAAACATGGATTTTGGTTGATAAACCTGATGGTCAAAAGATAATACCATGCAAGTGGGTATATAAGGTAAAGAAGGATGCAGAAGGTGCAGTTGCGAAATATAAAGCCCGGCTAGTAGCCAAAGGCTATAGCCAAACCGCTGGTGTGGATTATACAGAAACCTTTGCGCCAGTAATTCGCAATTCTTCGTTACGTATGATGTTTGCACTTGCAGCAAAATTAGGCCTCAAGATGCGACATTTAGACGTGGACACAGCGTTCCTAAACGGAGAATTGGAGGAGGATGTATATATGGTACAACCGCAAGGTTTTGAGAAACCAAGCCAACAGAATAAAGTTTGCCTACTCAAGAAAGCTTTGTACGGGCTGAAACAAGCGCCTCGTGCTTGGAACACAAAGCTAAATGAAACTCTTTCTGCGTTAGGCTTTAAACGGGCTCCTTCAGAACCATGTATTTATACCAAACTATTTGGAAAGGAACTTGTCATACTGGCAGTTTATGTTGACGACATAATTGTTTGTCATAAAGATGACAAATTGGCAGACGCTGTCAAATGTGATTTGCAAAAATATTTTGGTATTAAGGATTTGGGACTTTTAAACTATTATCTTGGTTTAAATGTTTCCCAAACAAAGAACTGTGTAAAAATTAATCAAAAAACGTTCATTTTAAATGTTCTTAAGAAGTTTAATATGGCAGACTGTAAATCTGCCCCTACTCCCTTACAAAAGGTGAAGTTGGAACCAAATAAGAGCGGTGAGTTGCATCCGTATCCATATCAATCACTCATTGGTAGTTTAATGTTTATATCTGTGAATACTCGCCCTGACATTGCCTATGCAACTAGCTATCTTAGCCAATTTCTTGCAAAGTTTGATAAACAACACTGGTTGGCTGCAAAAAGGGTGTTGCAGTACCTGAAAGGAACAGTAGATTACTGCATAACTTACAAGAGGGTTCCAGATTTCAGTCTGACTGGGTATGCAGACAGTGATTGGGCAAATGATCCCACTGACAGAAAGTCCTATACGGGTTTCTATTTCAGCTTATCCGGTGGAGCAATTAGCTGGGAATCGAAAAAACAGCCCACCGTTGCATTGTCATCAACGGAAGCAGAGTATATGGCCCTAACTTCAGCGGCTAAGGAAGCCACCTTCTTACAGAGGTTGATTCAGGAGGTAAGTGGCACCTCTCTGACTCCGGTTACCGTGCACAATGACAGTCAGAGTGCACATAAGATTGTACTTAATCCTATTCATCACAACAGGACTAAGCATATCGATACCCGTTTTCACTTCATAAGGGAAAAAGTCGCTGAAGGCACTATTTTAATTGAATATGTACCAACTAGTGACATGTGTGCCGATATGCTGACAAAGCCGTTAGGTAGGGTTGCGCATTCCAAATGTACTGTCGGTTTAGGGTTGTGCACTTGACATAGTTAGGTTATTTAGTCAACTATGGAATCTCAATTAAGGGCTGGTGTTGTAATGTAGCCTCTATGTTAAATAGGTACTGGCTATATTTCTATTAGTTTAATTGATATTCCATTTACTATTTTGTATCTAGACTTTTACTTTTCTATTGTCATTTCTTTCTTCCTTCCTTTCATCTTGTTGACAAGTAAACATTTCAATCTTCAACAGTGTTTTTCTCTAATTTTATCAATAACGCCCTGTTGGTCTAGTGGTTTAAGTACCGGGCCGTGATCTCAGGGTCCTGGGTTCGATTCCCGGGTCGAGCGAAAAGTATGTTTCTAATTTTTCGGACATAGCTCGGGTTTGTGATCACCAACCCGCATTTGGCAAGCGTGGTGATTAAGCCTAATCCCATCATAGTAGCGATAACCTGATTTCTGTGATGGAGGCCTTTGCCCTGCAGTGGGACAGTTTATAGGCTGATTAAAAAAAAAATGATATAGCGCAGTTATATGCAGTGTAAAATAAAAATCTGTTCTACCAACTACTCATCCAACAGCCAGCGCCTATTCCGTTTAGCGCCTATTCAGTTAGCGTAAATCGTTAAATCCCCAATTTTGACAGAATAACTAATATCCTAGGGAATTCAAAATGGCGTTGTAATTGTCACAGCTGTTTTTGATTTTTGACATCCTACCTGTATAAGCCTATTTCACAAAAATATTCCGGTGTAATTACCATGAACCAATAAACAATACATATCGTTATTTTGCCGGCTTATAATGTCATTCGTTCATTAACTCGTGAGATATGGTAGGTATAGCTTTACCGACTTTGATGAACAAAATTGAGTTTATTACGTGTCAGTGTGTCATATTGGTCGAATCCGCCCTAAATGGACTTTTATTGAATGAATATTGGTACTTATAATTAGAAAGCTACGTTATCCTATTACAACGGTCTTAAACCACATTTCGTGTACACTGACATCTCTACGAGAGGACAGTTACAAGTTAGAGTACTAATAAAGAGAGAATAGTAGAGAGAGAAAGAAGTATTTGGTGTTACTTAGTCCTTATTCTACACAACTGTGTAGGTAGTTTGGACCACCCGGAGTGCTTATTTTTTCCGTAAAATACACATGTCTGTCTCTAGCAAAGGGCAGTCTAGTGTAAAGTAATTACTGGGTATTAAGTCCTAACCTAACAAAACGTCATCTTCGGTGACGGGCAGGGCGATGTCAGACAGTAATTAGGTACTGTTAACACTGGATTATGTCACGAGCAGATATTTCACTTACCTTCAGGTGCACGTGTCTCTCCTGTCACATTTTGATATTAAAACTCTACTACGCTACCTACGTAAAGTGATGCCTCTGGCTTAAAAACACTTCTTTTTAAACTTGTGTTCTTTATTTAATTTACTTATAAAGGATGTATTCCATAATTTGATTCTTATCTCAAAACTTTAACAAGTGGCAACATCAAAGACAAAGGTATATTCACACTTATATAATTTTTTCCTCACAATGCCCCTAGATATTGATTCAGATAAGTTAATCGATTTACGGAATCGATTGATTTTTTCCCCGCATTCAGCCTATTTGGTGTAATTACAAGGGGACCCCAGTTTTGGGGCCAGGTGACTTCGCGATTGGTTGTTTTCGAAAATGGTGTTTTTTTATGGTGATGGGCGGGGCTGAATTAGACTTCATTAGGGGATGATAACGGTTTTTATGTGGGTTTAAATGGCAATAAATATTTTTTGTACCAAAATATTAAATGTCTGAGTGCAATATTTTGGCCTAGATTTTACTAACTTACTCATGAATTATTTTCATTAGGATATAAGTAGGTAGGTACATAGGTATTTTATTATAAAAACTATTCAATTTCAAGTCAAAACTCTACAGTAGTCTACAGTGCTATTATTTTATGTAATTCTGATGTAACTCGTAATAGTGAAACATAAATCATTATATTAATTAAGTACGTTAATTACAGTTTAATTGAGTATAATTAACATTTTATTGCGTAGAAGCACTGAAACAGTAGAATAATTACTAATTCTAGGTATATCCTGCATGAAACCGTCTTAGCCGATAGGTAGTCTAAAAATATTAACTTCTATTTTCTTATGATATAGTCGGATGTAAAAATATGTATAAATATTAAAATATTTCACAACATCACATATAACATTGATCTTACTCCGAGATAGGTAGCTCAAGCACCTGTGTTACGGATATCAGAATCAACAGTGGGATTACAAATACTTAATACATTTAAGAATTTTCTTTTGGAAATAAATTCTTATAATACATAGAAAACACTCAGCCAATACAAACAGACATATTCATGCACACAAATAATAATATAAGAATAAAAAAAATATTGAAAAAAATCAAGAAACAATAAGACTTATAATCTATTTATATTAAGGTAGCTATTTTAGTTGGGCATGCACACAAATGTTTGTATTGTGCGGAGATCGAATCCGCAACCCTTGGACCAGTAGCATTTACTACCACTGTTCCACAGGTCGTCGATGTATAGGAGGTACGTCCACAGGAGGAGGTTCCCAATTCATCAAAAGTATATCAAATATTTACGAGTAAATCTTTGTTTAGCAGCTGTAATCTCAAATATCAATATCTCTCTGTCATCCTACAAAAAAAAATACTAATATATTTTGGGCCACTAAATATTTCTACTAAATGGGTACCTCCATTACTTTGTACAGTCGAGGTAATTCATTTTCACAATCTCGGACATCACGCCCGCGTACCCGACCGCGAAGTATGAAAGCAATTAATACAGAAATAGGTAACCGTAGGTATTTTCATATGATTTATGCTAACGTCTTCCGTCCAAGTAACTCAGCGAGCGAGATGTAATACGAAGATAATCGTATTTACTTATAAATAGACGGATGGATGAGAGTAGGAAGTAGTATTTAAATAATAATTTGACATTACTGCGTTAAGGTTTTGTTTATGACTGAAATATTATGCAAGAAAGATTCCTTTTTTCCTACAACATGGAATCCCGTTCGGTACAGACGAATTTCAATTGATATTGAAGCAACAAAGAAAGAATCGACTGATAAAAAAAAACAAATTTGAACATTAATGTTTGGCTGACCTTACATAAATAGATATGAAGCGGTTTTGTTTCCAGAGATGGTTACGTACTGAATTATATTTGTCGAGTAAGCTGAAACATCATTTAGAATACCATCGATCTTTAAAATGGTTTCTCATAAGTTCAAAGATATTAAAAATGTAAAAAAAATTAAATTACATTACAAACTAAATAAAATTACAAATTCAATTCAACTACAAATGAAATAAAATTACAAAGAAAGTCAGTAAATTAAATTAAAATACCTAATGAGATTACAAATAAAATAACGAATTAATTAAAATTTAAAATGTAAAATATAATAAATTTTAAATTTTTTTATGATACCAAATTTTTTTCGAAACATCTCTTTGGTCTTTGGGAGCTTTTACATTGATCGATAATTCAATCGTTAGCCCGAGGAGAGCTACGGGTCTTTCTTCACCTGTACGAGAGCCCTGTCACATGCGACAAAATGTACGGCGCCCTATATTGATAGTTAGTTTTTTTTTACTTTCATTATGTCATAACTTATTAAAACCTTATTTGCACATCATATTTCAAAACAATGTTGAAAGAACTTTTTGAAAAAGTTCAGGTGAGGCATTTTCATAATGGCCTTACTCTTTACTTCACACTGCACTCTAGAGTTCAGAAGTCTACTTTCAAAAAAATAATTAAGGGTTTTTGTTCTTTTCTCAAGCATATTACACAGAACCGTGCAAATACATGAAAGTAATACAAATAATACAGTCCCATTCCACTTCCACGTCACGACGTCGAAATTAAAACGGCCAAACCGCAGTAGCGTTGCAAAACTCACATTTTTCCATCCCACACAATTCCGACCCGTTTCTCAACGGAGGAGGCGTTCATTAAATAAAGCAACTCTTAATTCAACAAAAGACTATTCAATTTCCCACTCATCAACACTCATTAAAACTCGGGACTCGATTCGAAAATTCAATTGAAAACAACTGCCATTTTTCAATATGGCGGTCACGAAGGCTTTTCAATTTTACTATTGAAAGGAAATCGGCTTTGTGTGTGTTATTAAACAAAAGTTTAAGTAAATGGATGCTGGATCGAACATGACAATATGAAAGGATTTCAGGATTGCACAGTGGGTGGGGGATGGTATAAGAAGGAAAAAGAACCAATATTTTTTTTATCGACGACGTCGTGTATAACTTTATTCAAATAAGAAAGTTTCTACATTGCATATAAGTCGACATTTTACTACATTATACTGCACACTGGTCTATACATACACTAAGGATAAACCTAATAAAGTTTAAACATTAACATAACAGTAATTGATTGAATCAGCATTTCCCAGGAAAAATGTTTGAGTTTCATATTACAACTAATAATAAGGTTAAAATATAAATTTCCGTTTTTGTAGACCGGCAAGTATGTATCACTCATTTAATTACCATAAAGTAATTAGGTAACCTTTTTTATTTTGATACACCACCACATTTATAAAGTTTGCCTAAAATTTTAATTAGATTATGATCGATTTCTTGATGCAAAAACATCTTGAAAATGATACAATTGTTATGGCAGGATTGGCAATATTATCATTTGTGACATTTTAAATAAATATGCCATTTTTTTAAAGGCTATTCTGCATTATACTGTATCTAAACGTTGTCCGTTTAAAGCACAGTAATTTATAAGTAGCTTAAAAAAATAAACTTAAATGAAATATTCAATAACATATAAACGTCACACAATTTCTTATCACCACATTCTGACATAATATTAATGAAAACAGTATTTGCAAACATTTCAAAAAGCCATTAAACTAATTTCTTACGAGCGATAACGCACGATAAGTGAACAAAGCACTGCAATCTGCTTAATTGAATTATGTTTACAAACTGCACAGTGTGCAGCGTGACACAGTGGTTAGGTCCGCTGCGAGCCGCCTTCTGATTGGTCGGCGCGGCTTAAAACAATGGCCGACCCCGTAATTGAATTATGTAGGAAAGGCGATAGAATAAAGATTAATTTTAAGTAAGGTCACACTGCAGATTGTTTAATAGTTGTAACCGTTTAGCAAATGTTAATCAGTTGTAAGGTGGCGATAGCTAGATTTGGCTAGGAGGTTTATTGTAGTTTTAATTTAAAATCGACCTCTTTTGTTAGAAGGTACAATAGAATATGTAATCCCCTTTAATATTATAGGTTTTATAAGTTTTAGAAGAAAATGTTTTAAAAGAAAATGATTGTTAACTAAAGTTCGGTATCAAAATAATATCTGGATTCTCCACACAAAATTACCTAACGAAATAAAAGTTGTAAGAAGTCTAACATTTTTCTAATTAAGTTAGTCATACAAACGATGTTTCGTGAGTATCAGTAGATGTTTGTCACACTGTGCTGTTGCACCAATTATACATGGGACTGTCAATAACAAACATGTGATTAGATTCTAGTTCTAGTCACTAGAACAAAATAGTTTGATAGGATATACAGAGAATTTAAAACTGAGCAGAGAGCGTCACACTATAAATTTATAAATAATTTCGCTAACTCCATTCTAAGTATTTTTTTGCCTCTGTACATTTACAAGACCTTACAAGAAGTGATTGTTAGTTGGAAAGATATATGACATGTAACATATAAGTGCTAGCGAAAGGCAATGAGTTAACTTTATTTTTGGAGACTAATTTATTTTAATGATCATTTGCAGTGGTTCTTTTTGAGTAAGATTTTATGTCTAGACACCTAAAATTCAGGGACGGTAATCAAAGTTACTTACGTTCAATATATAACTTAGAATTTTCGTACATAACTTATTTTTAAATTGAAATCTCTTCATGTAACTCAGATCTGCAAAAAAAATTCAAGATTGCCCATTTTAACAGTTAAAAATAATAAAAACTGAATTACTGGGCAATAAGAAGCACTATCAACAGTAATGCATTGTCAGCATTCCTACTATTTATTTTTACCTTCCTCTCAAAATCTATCTAGCCATATGCTATGCGCGTTTGCGTAGAGAGCTCTTTTCCTTTTGAGCAACTCTTTTTGAGATATAATGACTGTGTTATATACATATAAAGAACATCATCACAATCACAATCATTCGTTCGGCCGACTTATGACTAATACAGCCATAGGACGACCACAACTAAACATAGGCCTTCCTGAATGACTTCGAGACTGGCCGGTCGGCAACAAATGCAATCTTTATCAATCTCTTCTAAACTTTACAGAAGCAGGCTTGGAATACATGTCTAAAACATACAACCTGTATTTATTCCACTAATAAAAACATAGGCACGTTTAATCTCGTCGCAGTCGGGTAACAACCTCGGTTGCGTTGTAGGTTTAGTGATGCGCAATAATTCTGAACTGATGCTGCCTCGATCGACTCGAGTCATTTCATAATAAGTAAGTAAATAATATAAATATTTCACATTATCACATACGTTGATCTGACCCCGAGATAGGTAGCTGAAGCACACAGGTGCTTCAGCTACCTATCTCGGGGTCAGGGGTTACGGATATCAGAATCAACAGTGGCATTACAAATATATACATATATAATACGTTTCTTTTGTAAATACATACTTATAATACATAGTAAACACCCAGACCAATACAAACAGACATGTTCATGCACACAAATGTTTGTACTGTGCGGGGATCGAACCCGCAACCCTTGCACCAGAGGTAGCGTTAACTACCACTGTTCCAAACGGGTCGTCTAAGTAGATAACTAGTTTGCATTTTGTCTCTAGAAGTAGAGTAGTAGTAGTACTATTAACAAAGAAAATACGTTTACCTATTGACTATAACCACACAGAGAAAAACAAAATGGTTAAACAAAAAAACTAGTTTACAGTAGGCAACTTTAATTTGGGGCCGACGCAACATTAGTGAAGTATTTAGTTAGTTTTTTCAGTGGTATATTTTTACCTTGTTGATTTTAAAAAGTTTTTTTAATGACAAAAAACATTGAATAAAGTTAAATAAATATTTTACTACCCATTGAATAAAGTTTCAGCACGTCGCGTCACTGCAGCTGCAAAACCGCATTCTATCTAAGCCGTAAGCCAACGAAAATTAAAATTTTAGGCCATATCGCTACCCTTGCATGTCAACTGGCGCCCAAACAAAAAAAATAAAGATCGTGAGATTCTTGCCGTTTGAAAGGCTGAGTTATTGAGTTACTTTCGCTCAAATACCTCAGCATGTTCCATCACTGTAGCTGCAACTGCTTGCAACAAACCGCATTCAATCTGAGCGGGAAGCCGCCGTGCAATTTAAATATTTGACAGGGTAATAGTCCGTGGATTGGTGTTGCATTCAGAGTGGAGACTGTTCCTTCTTCTCTGGTTAGTGGTATAATTGTTTTTGTTTCGTATTGCGATATTAAACTTTTTATTATGAGTAAATGATTTATCCAACGCCAAAAAATGAAAGACTTAGGTAGCAAACATTAATTAAATAATACCTCAAAACAGAGTGTGGGTGTTGCTTGTATGGCGCCGGATCGCGATGGAAATTCTCTGCGGAATGAAGCTTTTGAATCTCTCGTGATTTCAACTAAATGCTCAGCTAAGTCACAGAAGAAAGACAGTATCGAAACCCCACGTGCCCTTTCTGGAGCAAAGAGTTTTATTCCTATTTTCTGTAATTCTTACAATGCTTGCTCTATCATCTCTTATCAAATTCGTAGGCTAACGGCTTACAAATTCATATAAGTCAAAGAACGAAAAGGTTCGTCAGTTTTCAAATTGATTCGTTTGATATGCTATGAGCACTTATTACCTTTCGTAAATTTGTCAGAGTAGGTAATACCCATTGCACAGAAAATTATGCTTAACTGTTAGATCAGAAAGTTCAGATTTGCCTGTAGCAATATTGATTCCTTGTGATGTAAAGAAAATTTAAAGGGCAGATCTTTTTAAAACGGTATGTTGGTGCAAGCGAAAATGTACCTTATGGTGACGAACTTTTTTATTCTCTGTACCGTACCTTGAAGTCCTTCAATGGCTGAGTGCTATCTCCATTGCCTACATTAGCAGGTATAGGCCCATAGCCGATTATCCACAAAATATGGCTGGCTGAAAATATAAGCTATATTTTTCTACTTCATTAGCAAATTCGTAAGCAATTCGCTTAAAGTTTATCTCCATATGTGTAGGAAACTCTGAAGTCTTGCCATCCATTGAAATATCTAGATCGACGACGGCACATAATCGGTTGGCCACATTATGATAAGGCTGACTAAATCATCTGATAAACGAGTAGACGGCACTCCTGATGGTAAGTGATTGCGCCGCTCATGTACATCTGCAACACCTGAGGTAACATGTCATTGTCATGTCATGTCAGCTCTAAAGGAAGGAATAAGCCTTTTTCTTGAAAGTCACCAGGTCGTATCTGTTCGGGAACACCACTGACGGCCAGTTCCACAGTTTTACTGTGCAATAATTAATACAATTTTTCGTCATCATCAGCATTTATTATTTACTAGCTGACCCGACAGACTTCGTCCTGTCAAAAAAATTTGTAATGTGGCAACAAATATGAACTTTATATAATAGCAATAAAACTCAAATTGATTCTACGTTTTAGTTAGAAAACGTTTGTATGTGAAAGAGAAAAGGGCTGTTTTTAGAGTTTTCCCGACAATTATTCGATTTTTTCTCGCCGTAAGAACCATCCTTGGACTTCAACGAACATTTTAAGAATTGGCCAAATTGGTCCAGGCGTTGTTGAGTTATGCGCTTACCAACACATTTTGCGATTCATTTTTATATTATAGATTTATTTATATACAATTTTCTTGAACGCCAAAGCCAGGCCAAAGCGCCAACAAGTCATACTCATTAAATACAAATACCAATAGTGTGTTATGTCAAAATTATTGCATACATTTTATATAAAGTTTTATGTTAGCGGCTTAAGAATTCGCATAGAAAGTTTATCACCACAAGTGTAGAAACCTTGCCGCCCTTCAGAGGCCGAGTGCCATCCATTGAGATACATTAGGCGCGGGCGCAAACCGGTTGGCCACACATGCTCGCCGGTGGTCGATCTCGGAACTAATTGAGAGGCATTAACCTTATTATACCGTGTTACTTATAACGCATTACAGGCCTTTATCTTGTGCGCTTTGGGGAATTTTAACAATGCACTAGGGAAACTTGCCTTGGTCGGCTGCAACTTTGATACTTTGTTATGTATGTACATTTTAGTAGGTACCTTGTCTTAATAGCTATGTACCATCTGACTTCTACCTTCCTACCCGGATACGAATACGAATTATTATTGTGACAAGGTACTAAAATGTACGCCGTGTGGTCCCCGGCAGAGTAGAATAGCCTCACTCTTACCGATGTGTCGTAAAAGGCAGACTAAGGTAAAGCTGCTGGCATGATCATCAGCCCCCAGAGAAGGAAAACTCTGCATTTATATCAAAACCCTCGCCAACCCGTCTGCCAAGCGTGGTGAGTATGGCAATTACCCCTCATGTGATTGAGGGAGGCCCGTGCCCCAGCAGTGGGGACTTAAATGGGCTGACGATGATGATGACGATGACTAAAATGTACCTATACATATTATTGCAACTGACTGTACATGCAGTAAAGAAAGTCTTCCGTCGAATAACAATTTCGTCATTAACTACGTATACTTATTATAATAAAATTAAATGAGATGTAGCTGCTTCCTTCATCTTAACATGTAATTCCTAGTTACGTGCAAAGCTGTAGCTCCGGAGCCGGAGGGTTGGGGTATGCTTGGACCATGATCCAGCATTCGGGAAGTCTGGTAATTACAATGAAGCGACTGCCGTCTGACCTTCGTAATCCTTAGACAGGCGAACCAGACTGACTAGATTACGTTCAGAATCATCATCATCATTTCAGCCAATAGACATCCACTGCTGGACATAGGTCTCCCCCAATGTTCTCCACACAGATCGGTCCCGTGCCGCCCGTGCCGATTAGGCACATTGTAAGCGGTCACGTTTCGGTTCCGTATGTCATCACTGGCAACACACACGGTTTAAAGACTTTCGTCTTGAGACACTGCGGTATATGGACCGAAAATATGCTGCGTAGCTTCACGAACGCTGCCCAGCCGAGTTGGATTCGTCGATCGACCTCTATCTGGAAGTTGGACTTACCAAGGACTTTTTGTCCGAAGTAGATGTATTCGTCCACAACTTCCAGTGTAGAGCTTCGATCGAACCTGAAAAGAGTGGGTACGACATGGGTATTCGACATAGCTTTCGTCTTGTCCATGTTCATTTTCATTAAACATGTTAGGTACAAATTAGGATTGCAGACTGCGTATTCGGTAGTCTACCCGTTGTCGTTCTCCCGCCAGAAAGAATCTCCATACAAACACGAGTATTTCATTATAAGCAAACCCAACTTGGACCTTTTATTACCGTACATGGGCATGCGCGGTCACAAAAAGCTTGGGTTTAATTAACCCAGGTCTATTATTACTGATTGCCGTCTCACCTCGAGTCGATTAGTCAGCCCGGGATTAGAACAACAATGCCCTATTTATAGCCGGTAGCAAATCGACCATTTGCGAGAGCCCGGGTATTTATATGAGGTTATTAGTGCGCCCATGATTGGGCGCTGGTATTGAGAAACGGGTGGGATTGCTCTCAGGTTGCAGCTTTTGTCGCGAAGGCTACTGTTTCATAGTACGTACAGCCACACATCAAAGTATACAAAAACTGTCTTTTTTCAGTCGAATCTCACCTTAATATCTAACACGTTCGGTTTAATATCAGTTGAGGAATTTTGACAGATTGTAGTAACTGATGTACTAACACCCGGTGTATCAATTAGCTAACAGCCGACGAAGGTCCTTACAGCCCATAATTGCATATAGAGAACAAAGTTTTTTCTTATGAGATATTCCAACGAGCAAGCGGTTAGTGATCACCCCTGCCTATGGATAATAGTCACATCAGAAGGAGTGCAAAAGTCAAAACCAAACAATAAACTTATCAAAATATAAAATAAAAATCTTTATCAAATGTATTAATGTCAAATATTAACATAATATTTGACATTCATACATCATCTACCGCTGATTCGGAATGTAAATTTCTACCGAGAAGAATCAGCACGAAAGTGCAGATGAATTGCCGGTCTTTTAGGAAGAAATAGGGACGGTTTTTAATTCATCATCATTTTCCGAAGTGCTATAGTCATGGTCTAAGCATACCCCAAGACTTCCGAGCTACAGCTTTGCATGTAAATAGGTAATTACTGTTAAGATGAAGTAACGCACCTACTCTCATTTTAATTTTTATTAGAATATACGTATACGTAGTTAATGACGAAATTTGTTAGTCGCGGAAGACTTTCTTTACTTGCATGTACAGTCAGCGGCAATAATATGTATATGTACATTTTAGTCATCCGTCATCTCATCGTCAGCCCATTCAAGTCCCCACTGCTGGGGCACGGGCCTCCAAAACGCTAAGACGATGATGATCTACAAAATTTGAGATAATGATTCTGAACGTAATCTAGTCAGTCTGGTTCGCCTGTCTAAGGATTACGAAGGTCAGACGGCAGTCGCTTCATGGTAATTACCAGACTTCCCGAATGCTAGATCATGGTCTAAGCATACCCCAACTCCGAAGCTACAGCTTTGCATGTAACTAGGAATTACATGTTAAGATGAAGTAAAGCACCTACATCTCATTTAATTTTATTATAATACGTATACGTAGTTAATGACTAAATTGTTATTCGCGGAAGACTTTCTTTAAACTTGCATGTACAGTCAGCAGCAATAATATGTATAGGTACTTTTTAGTCATCGTCATCATCATCGTCAGCCGCATTTAATCCCCACTGCCTGGGGCACGGCCATCTCCCTTCAATCACATGAGGGGTAATTCATACTCACTCACGCTTGGCATACGGGTTGGCGAGGGTTTTTTGATATAAATCAGAGTTTTCCTTCTCTGTTGCTGATGATCCTGCCACACCATCTTTACTTAGTCGCCTTTTACGACGCCTCGGTAATGAGTAGGGTAGCCTATTCTACTCTGGCCGGGGACCCACACGGCGTACCTTTTAGTACCTTGTCACAATAATAATAAGATTCGTATCTCGGTAGGAAGGTGAAGTCCAGATGGTACATAGCTTACGACAAGGGACCTACTAAAATTGTCATACACAGTATCAAGTTCGACAAGGCAATTTCCCAGTGCATTGTTAAATTCCCCGCGAAGAACAGTACGGTTATAAGACAATAGGCTAATTAGCTCCGAGATCGAACGCGATCTTGTCCCATTTGCGACCCGCGCCTAAGTTCTCAATGGATACACGGCTCTAGCGCAGTTTCTAACTGTTTAATTTCTATGCGAATTAGCCGTTAACATAAAACTAATTAAAGATGCAATTTTACTAACACACTATTGATTGATGTATTTATTCGTTTTATGTTACATAAGCGTGCAAGAAAATGTATATAATAAACTTTCTTTACTGCATGTTACAGTCAGCAGCAATAATATGTATAGGTACATTTTAGTCATCGTCATCATCATCGTCAGCCCATTTAAGTCCCCACTGCTGGGGCACGGGCCTCCCACAATCACATGAGGGGTAACTGCCATACTCACCACGCTTGGCAGACGGGTTGGCGAGGGTTTTGATATAAATGCAGAGTTTTCCTTCTCTGGTTGCTGATGATCATGCCAGCAGCTTTACCTTAGTCGCCTTTTACGACACCTCGGTAAGAGTGAGGGTGGCCTATTCTACTCTGCCGGGGACCACACGGCTACGGTTTTTAATGACCCGAGTTATTTATTAATGTAAACTTTACTGTACAAAACTTGGTGCTTTGGCAAACTTAATGCCAAGAGATAATTGACCCGTCAACCTTTTGAGAAAGACTAGACACAATATTAGTGCAGTCGAAGTACAACTCCAAGTACACTTGAAGTCACTAAGTCTTAAAAACTGTATTTACGTAGGTATGTTAATTCGCTTGTAAGATATCTCAAATACGGAACAACAATATTTTATTAGTAACAAATAGTTATTTACAAAAAGTCGTCAAGAGAAACGAAGGTGTCACAACCATCTCAAAATTACAAGTCATCCCTCAAGCGTCGGCTCTAATTGCCATAATTAAAATTCCTAATTCCAGAGGAAAGGCTGCTAAGCGTTTGCAGCACTAATTCATAATGAGTGGTTGTACCGAAATAAGAGCAAGACAGCGCGATACCATCGCACCGCGGGCGTCGATGAAATGGCTCAATTGACGGCGAGGTGCCCATAGACAATGCTATGAAGGGATAAAAGAGATTTAAAATGTTTTTTTGAATATCGTGTCGTAGACGATATTACGAGAAGCTTATCCCTTCGATTTGTTTTTTTTTTGCCGCCCTTAATCACCGGCGTATTAATGTAGGTACCTACCAACAGCTTGAGCGTTGGTTCATACTCATACGGAGAGAGAATAGGCATCAGTTCCCTGGGGATTGGTTGATAACATACACGCTTGCGATTTTTTTTTTGGATCGTCTGCAGGTCCTCATCATGTTTTCCTTCACAAAATGTTAATAAACGATTTGTTGATGCGAATTAGTCAGGTTTTAGATACCATTTCCTTCTTTTACTTTATTTTTTCTCATATTGAACTTTTATTGTGTTCTTTTCTACATATTTATTTATCAATTACTCGTACAAGTCTCGTAACGTCTTGTTTGGTTATACGAGTATCTTAAGTGATAAAATTGATACAAGCTTAATAAATAACACCAGTACAAAAAACCGACTTGGGCCGACTCAATAAAAAAGGATCAATGAAACAAAAAGCGGCCAAAAATAACTCGTACTCGTTATCATATTTTCCTGTTTAGTTCGATATTTTTCCCTGTTAATAAATTTATCAAATTTATCTTCCTATCATCAACCGGACGTCTACTGCTGAACATCTTCTCTCAATTACTTCTAGAATATCCGGTCGCAGACGGCCTACATCGATCATTGAGCAAGATAACGCTACTCTGGTGCTAAGTCCATCTCGTGGGTGAACATCCCACACTGCGGCAGTATGGTGTCCAATACCGAATCCGTTCTACTTCAGCCGTTGCCACTTCAAACACATATTTTTAACAAAATTGATCATGCATGCCTGGATATGGAACAGATGCGCAATAATGTAATGGTAGTCGCTGAAAACCAGCGGTGAGGTTGGTCTCATGGATCAGCACCGACTATAGCTGAGCGGCCGCCTGTTTGGCACATACAGGGATAATGTTGTCCTACTTTTCGTCATTATTTATGTCTAGGTTATGTTTCTTATTAAGTTTCCTTGTTTTGTATTGTGCCAAATAAAGTTATCATTCATTCATTCATTCATTAAGTTATACATATAACAAAATTGATCATTAAGTATATCAATTCGAATCTCTATATGGAAAGAGATATACCGAAGGTTTGTTAGATGGTGTTAAAAGAGTTAAATGATAAATATTAATTCGTTTAAAAGAAAATAATCCTAAAAATAAATATCCATGCATCGTACCAAACAACTAAATTGTGTAGCGAAGTGTTAAAAATATCCTCAAATGGACAATTTTATGGTTCCGCCACGAAGTAACTATCCGAATGTTATCATCGGATCTATGTCTCACGATTCGCGTGCCGAAACTGTAATTGATTCCGTCGGTCAGTGTAGCATGTCATTTCTGATGATTTCAAACTACTGTTCAATATTACGTCAAACCGACGATATTAATTCGATTTTATTAGCGTCGATTTTGAAGTTATACCTGGTTATCTGGTTGTCCCATAGTACATATTGTGTATAACAAATGAATATTAAACTCTAACAACGAGATCATCGTTTTAACAAGTGTAATTATCATTTACGAGTATAGTTTGCGCCATCCACGCAGACGCGCCCGACTTATTTTTAATTTACGTGATCGAATGTTTTCTCATGGCTTGTCCATTTATCTGTATGTATGTGCAGTTGTCTTAGTAAAATACTTTTCTGCGTACTTGCTCTGTAAGCGAATTAGAAGCGCACGTCTTCATTAAAGAGATAGGCACAGAAAGAAATTTTAATACTGAGTTGCAAAATCTAAAGACATCAAAGCAAGCGGTTTTATGCACGTATGGCATGCAACTAAATGCGTGACCTACTTGTACATAGCCAACTAATATCAAAGAATCTCGCGAATGTTGCACGGTAGAGTAAGTCAAATACAGCACTGTCCACAACATCCGTGTAACTTCGTTCTAAGAGTCAAAGGGCCGCCGCATTGTACCCCTCAATCCTCATTTGGCCCCATCATCCGTGAAGTGGTGACACTGAGCCCGATTTCCTACCAATTCGACGCGGCTTCTCTCATCTAAACCACAAATATCCCTGTACGTTCTTTACAACCCTATACTGTACTATTAAAACTCAAATTCGAGTAACCGATGTACGAAGAACACTGGTTGAAGTTTCCTTTCGGAACTTTTGATACCGGCCGTGTTTCGACGCTCGGTGTGAGCTCGATTGGATTATAGTGTCAATAGTCAAGTAAGGTGCAATAAAACTCATCTGATTTGATGAATTGATTCTCATATAGAAGATCTTTTTGATCTAATTACAGATTACTATTTTCTTGAGTACAAGAAGCAGATATTTATCACCTGATGAAATGACTGCTTATTGTATCATCATCATCATGAGCCTGTTGCAGTCTACAGCTGGATATAGACATCTCCAAAAGTTCACCATTCCGAATTCTTCTTGTATTTGTATGGCTATTATAAACTTTGTTACATAAATTTTGACGAACTTCATTTGAAAGTACAGAGGAGAAGAGGTTGAATTCTTTAACTCCCTACATGTATTTAGAGATGTTAACCTACCTACTGTTAAGTCCTCACTTGATTCAAAGTACTTACATTCTAATTTCCGTAACAAAATTATTTCCGTAGCAATCACAATGAGTGATAAAGGAATCAATCTTGTCATAAGTTTAATAGTGATGTCTTAAGACTTTCCTTATATAAATATGAGGATCTGATGAATAAAAAAAGAAAAGTTGACTCTAGGCATACCTAAGACTAAAAAACCTAAGAACCGAAGAAAATTTAAAAACCTCTTAGTTATAATTATGTGTCCCTCATGTGATTGAGGGAGGCCCGTGCCCCAGCAGTGGGGACTTAAATGGGCTGATGATGATGATGATATAATTATGTAGGTAGATAGTATAATCCGCGGGTACGTTTATCAGAGTTTTAGGTAAATTGAACTAGAATAATCTCAATTACTTATTTATTATCAACAAATTAATGTATTTTCACTCATCGCCACAACATACTATAAGATTTATCCGTATGTCAGCGACCCGAACTGAGTCTTACAATATTTTGTAATATTAAATAAGATTTTATTTTTTCATTCTTCGTAAGTTAAGGTGACGGGTATGGACACACTAGCAACGCCAATCGCTTTTAATTTTTAACTATTAAACCGGATCTATTTTAAACAATTTCGGGGTTACTATCTCTCGGCAAACACTTATACTTTTTATTAAATAACCATGCACAAATGTTGGGTCCGTTCTTGTATGCGAAAAATTGATTAACGCCAAAGCTGCTACTCTTGGCGGTAATCTAAAATTCAAGTGAAAAAACAGACCAAACTTTAAGTATTAAATAAATAGTATATAGGTGTTTGCTGAGAGGTTGTAACCCCGAAATTGTTTAGTTTAGTAGCCAAAAATTAAAATCGATTGGCGTCGCTAGTGTGCCCTACATAAACTACTAAAAACATTATCTAATAACTGCCTCATACAAATTCGACAGTGGCCGGTGTTGTAATTGAATTGAATTGCATTGTTACCGTTATAGTTACAACAAGAAAAGCTTTGAAAACGTTTCTGCTCTGTCGCTTACCATCAGGTGGTCCATGAACCTGTTTGTCACGTTTGAGTAAATTAAAATAATATTGGTCAAGAGATTACATACCAGACCAACTGGTACATGCCGAACTAAATGGGACGACGGAATCTGGTCAATGTATGGGATATATGAATTTTGTCACATCATCATCATCATTTCAGCCAATAGACATCCACTGATGGACATAAGCCTCCCCCTAATGTTCTCCTCACAGATCGGTCCTGTACCGCCCGCATCCAATGGATTCCCGCAATCTTCACCAGATCGTCGGTCCACCTTGTGGGGGGCCTGCCACGGCTGCGACTTCCTATACGTGGCCTCCACTCGAGGAAATTTCCGCCCCAACGACCGTCTGTTCTCCTCGCTATGTGTCCTGCCCATTGCCACTTGAGACATGCAATCCTTTGGGCTATGTCTGTGACCTTAGTTCTCCTGCGGATCTCATCATTTCTGGTACGATCACGCAAAGAGACTCCGAGCACAGCTCTCTCCATTGCTCTCTGGATGACTTTGATCCTCCTCAATCGGCACATAGTAAGGCCACAAATTTTGTCACATTAGGTAGGAACTCTCAAATCACTAATTGCCTAGCGCGGATCTCTGAAATTAATCAATCCAAGTGTACCTGCCTAATATAAACGTTGTACGGCGGCGCCTTTGATCTGGCCGCGGTCTCCAATTAGCGTGAGCCGCTGCCTTTGGCGTCGGCCGCCCGCTTTGTGCGCCGTCTCGCTCGCGCCGCCCTCTCGCTCGGCGCGCGCGCAGCTTTCAGGCCATTGTTCGCGTTTTTGTAATTATTTCAGATCCTTTTTTGATCTGCAGGTTTAAGAGTTTATGAGGATTTTCCTTTGTGGCGTTCAATCAAGAATTTTAAATGCGAACTTTTTATTCATCATCTCATGTAGGTACATACATATGATTTAATGCATTCAATGGCTTGCTTAGAAAAACACTTGACAACTAAAACATCCTGAAAACTTTATTAGTTTCTAGAAAATTGGTATATGACTAACAAAAAAATATATAGACCGTAATAGCAACTGCACAAAAATATAGATCGATAGAGAAGATATGTTTTATCGATTTTTTCTGTTGTCTAACCATAACACAAGTACTTAAGCTACTTAGTACGGATACAAGTCAATGTGTGCGATGTTGTATCAATTTATTATTATTACTGTACCACTAAAAAAAACAGAGATACAAAAAAGGCCACACCTTACTTATAGAATAAATATAAACTTAAGGATTCGTTAACTTAACCTTTAAACATTTTTTGTCTTTGAAATATTCTACATCGGCATTTCATATGTAGTAGGTACTAGGTATATTTTAAATTTTATTTAACCTTTCTTCCTTGAACGTTAAACGAAAATAGCAAATGCCTGTTACTTATATTACATATGCACGCTCGGTTATTTTCCGCCACATTTTATAAGCGCTATTTTTATCTCGTACAAAATGTAAAGTATTTCATATTATGGATAAGCCTTGCAAGCTTGGAAATCCGCCCACAGCCAGCGATACTCTCCCCTTCCCCCAAATGTGCTTTTTCTTTGTCCCCCCTCCCGCTCGCACGCGGCTCTCGCTCGCACACGTGGAGCTTTCAGGCCGTTCGCACTTCGAGCTTTTTGTGTCGAGGCCTAAATAACTTCCCTGATAAGTGATCTTTTTCTCTTCGGGGACACACACGCACCACACGTTGAGATATACAAATCTTTCTTCTTCTTCGTCATAGTGTGTATTGTCCAGAGAGCAAATTCTCGAGCTCGTGACATTTTAAAAACATGGCGGATATCACCTGAAAATCATACAAAAAAACCATGTTTTAGTGATATATATCGTATGAAAAGAAATGTCACGAGCACGAGAATTGGGCTCCAGTTGCGTTTGAAGCTGTCGCTATAAAGCCCAGGGTAAGCTTTCCACCAACCACGAATCTGGATTTAGGGAGATTGGTAATTGCATAAAAGCGATTACCGTCTGATCTTTGCAACCCTTTAACAGAGGACCGTGGGAGAGCCACGCTTTGACATGAATAGGCCAGCTCCACCGGAGTGATACCACGGCCTCACAGAAAACCGGCGTGAAGCAGCACTGTGCTGCGTTTCGCTGCGTGAGCGAGGGTACCGGATTCCAATCAATCTGCTACTAATCACATAAAAAACAGACTTTTTTTATATGAGAGGTGGCAGAGGAGCAGACGGATCACCTGATGGTAAGCAATTCCGCCGCCCATGGACACCCGCAACACCGGTGGAGTCACAAGTGCGCTGCCAACCATTTCCCCTTCCCCCCATTGGGCCTCCGGTAACCTCACTCACACGGCGAAACACAGCGCAGGCGCTGCTTCACGCCGGTCTTCTGTGAGGGAGTGGTATCACTCCGGTCGAGCCGGCCCATTCATGCCTAAGCGTGGTTCTCCCACATTTTAACTAACTTAATCATGGTTATACGTTTCATAAACTATCCCAGACGTGTAGATTTCCTCACTATATTTAACTCACCGCCGAGCTAAATAAATACGCGCATAAATTTGAAAATTCCAGAGGTGTATGTTCGCATTAGCTCCCTGTATGGAAGGTGCGTTCTTATCCACTGAGTTACCATCGTTGAAGTCTTTTTTTATATGATAGGTGGCAGATGAGCAGACGGAACACCTGATGGTAAGTGGTAGCGATTTGATGTACAAATCTCAATAAGTACTTAATGTAGGTATTTTATTACCTCCAATCTCTTCGTCCGACTCTCAACTTATTGTTTATCGTTAACAATCAGGTCGTCTATTTGCTCGCCTGCTACCTATCTCATAAAAAAATCGCATTTGGTTCAATATCAAATGAGAATATTTGACCGATTGCTGTAACTTGGTGCTATCTGTACAGTCAGCAGCACAATAAATTATGCCTAACTGTCGAAACTTCTCGATTAATGTTGAATTAATGATCAATTGATTGAGCCGTGTGGTCCCCGGCAGAGTAGAATAGGCCACCCTCACTCTTACCGAGGTGTCGTAAAGGCGACTAAGGTAAAGCTGCTGGCATGATCATCAGCACCCAGAGAAGGAAAACTCTGCATTTATATCAAAACCCTCGCCAACCCGTCTGCCAAGCGTGGTGTGTATGGCAATTACCCCTCATGTGATTGAGGGAGGCCCGTGCCCCAGCAGTGGGGACTTAAATGGGCTGATGATGATGATGATGATGATGAATGATCAATTCTTCTTTAGATATTTACAAAAGTCAAAGCTTCTGGAATCTCGTACCCTTTTACTAAGAGACGGGCACTAAAGTCAGATTATTAATTAGACGAAGTTACCTAACAGATGTCAACGTGTCTGTCACTCCCATAATGTATTTGTCAATTTACTTTGTCTAATTAATAATCCGACTGTACTGTCCGAGTTACAACATCATCATCATCATCAGCCCATTTAAGTCCCCACTGCTGGGGCACGGGCCTCCCTCAATCACATGAGGGGTGATTGCCATACTCACCACGCTTGGCAGACGGCTTGGCGAGGGTTTTGATATAAATGCAGAGTTTTCCTTCTCTGGGTGCTGATGATCATGCCAGCAGCTTTATCTTAGTCGCCTTTTACGACACCTCGGTAAGAGTGAGGGTGGCCTATTCTACTCTGCCGGGGACCACACGGCCCACATGGCGGATATCACCTGAAAATGATACAAAAAAACCATGTTTTAGTGATATATGTCGTATGAAAAGAAATGTCACGAGCACGAGAATTGGGCTCCAGTTAGCGTTGAAGCTGTCGCTATAAAGCCCAGGGTACGCTTTAAACCACGATTCTGGATTTAGGGAGATTGGTAATTGCATAAAAGCGATTGCCGTCTGATCTTTACAACCCTTTAACAGAGGACCGTGGGAGAGCCACGCTTTGGCATGAATAGGCCAGCTCCACCGGAGTGATACCACGGCCTCACAGAAAACCGGCGTGTAGCAGCACTGTGCTGCGTTTCGCTGCGTGAGCGAGGGTACCGGATTCCAATCAATCTGCCACTAATCACATAAAAAAACAGACTTTTTTTTTATATGAGAGGTGGCAGACGAGCAGACGGATCACCTGATGGTAAGCAATTCCGCCGCCCATAGGACACCCGCAACACCCCGTATGAGTCACAAGTGCGCTGCCAACCTTTTTCCCCTTTCCCCCCCATTGGGCCCTCCGATAACTTCACTCACACGGCGGAACACAGCGCAGGCGCTGCTTCACGCCGGTCTTCTGTGAGGCAGTGGTATCACTCCGGTCGAGCCGGCTCATTCATACCTAAGCGTGGCTCTCCTACATTTTAACTAACTTAATCATGGTTATACGTTTCATAAACTATCCCAGAGTGAGGAAATCTACACGAGATTTCCTCACTATATTTAACTCACCGCCGAGCTAAATAAATACGCGCATAAATTTGAAAAATCCAGAGTTGCATGCTCGCTTTAGCCTCCTGTATGGAAGGCGCGTTCTTATCCACTGAGCTACCATCGTTGAAGTCTTTTTTATATGATAGGTGGCAGATGAGCAGACGGAACACCTGATGGTAAGTGGTAGCGATTTGATGTACAAATCTTCAATAAGTAGATGATTTTATTACCTCCAATCTCTTCGTCCGACTCTCAACTTATTGTTAATCGTTAACATTCAAAAAAATCGCATTTGGTTCAATTTCAAATAAGAATATTTGACCGATTGCTGTAACTTGGTGCTATCTGTACAGTCAGCAGCACAATAAATTATGCCTAACTGTCGAAACTTCTCGATTAATGTTGAATTAATGATCAATTGATTGAGCCGTGTGGTCCCCGGCAGAGTAGAATAGGCCACCCTCACTCTTACCGAGGTGTCTTAAAGGCGACTAAGGTAAAGCTGCTGCCATGATCATCAGCACCCCGAGAAGGAAAACTCTGCATTTATATCAAAATCCTCGCCAACCCGTCTGCCAAGCGTGGTGAGTATGGCAATTACCCCTCATGTGACTGAGGGAGGCCCGTGCCCCAGCAGTGGGGACTTAAATGGGCTGATGATGATGATGATGATGATGAATGATCAATTCTTCTTTAGATATTTACAAAAGTCAAAGCTTCTGGAATCTCTTACCCCTTTTACTAAGAAACGGGCACTAAAGTCGGATTATTAATTAGACGAAGTAACCTAACAGACGTCAATAGTGTCTGTCACTCCCATAATGTATGGGGACTTGACATTTATATTGTCAATTTACTTTGTCTAATTAATAATCCGACTGTACTGTCTGAGTTACAACATCATCATCATCATCAGCCCATTTAAGTCCCCACTGCTGGGGCACGGGCCTCCCTCAATCATATGAGGGGTAATTGCCATACTCACCACGCTTGGCAGACGGGTTGGCGAGGGTTTTGATATAAATGCAGAGTTTTCCTTCTCTGGGTGCTGATGATCATGCCAGCAGCTTTACCTTAGTCGCCTTTTACGACACCTCGGTAAGAGTGAGGGTGGCCTATTCTACTCTGCCGGGGACCACACGGCCACACTGAGTTACCACAATAAACTGTTAAAAGACCTCAATTGATATTAATGATCTATAAATTCTAATCGAACGTAGGTAGTGATAAAAAAATATCATAGTAATAAAAATTGCAATCCCCTAATACCATGAATAGGACCGTCTACCGCGGCCTTTTTTATTTTATCCTTGCCTCATCAGATGTTCCTGGACACCTCGACTCTAACACATCGGAATAAGGTCGAAAATGAGTTCGTGTCCTTCCCTGTGGTAGTCCTAGGCCGTTATCCCTTTATTCGCACCACGTCGAATTAAGTGCGTGTGTGGGAACGGCCAAAGTCGATTAACGCTTTTTGTGGAGTTATTAAAAATCGGGAACAAAAACGACCACCTAACTAGCTGACTGACGAATCCAAAGGCAACAAATTGTAGAATCACCCTAATATTTTGGAAAGAGGAATAAACAGCAAGTGAAGCAGCGCCTGCGCTGTGTTCCGCCGTGAGTGTTGGGGTACTGGATGCCCAATTTTGGGGATGGGGGGTTTTTAAACCTTTAGGTTGGAAGCGCACTTGTGACTCCACTGGTTGCAGGCGCCATCAGGTGATCAATCGTAAAAAAGTTACACAAGTTACAAAATATCTTGAACCTTTATAGGTACAAATCATTAATCGTATGAACAGTGTTTTTTCTCATCCCACTATACTAATCTGACCAACTTTTTTCTAATGTCCATCCGGCAAAGTTTCCGGTGACCAATTTTAAACCTTATTCCAATACTTTAAGGTCGAAAAGTGGTCCACCGGGAACTTTGTCGATGTTGTACATACAACCGTCAATCCTGTTAATTGCTAATTTTAATGTAGCAAAATTATGAAGAAGTTGAAGATATCTAAATGGTTATATCCTGTTAATAATTCTAAAAATCTGGTTATCAATCATATTATAAAGAGATCATTAGTCATAATTTACTAGTAAAGTAGAATGCCACTCAAAATAAAAGCTATACCCAATTACAGCTAATCTTATTAAAAAGACATCAACGCATGCGCGAGCCAAATTCCATCGCATCACTCTTCTTAACACTCAAGAGGTGTCAGTAATAAGACCAAGAAAAATCACAAAACGCCCGCTACAACAAATTAAAATCCAGTAAAACCTTTACTGCGTATTCCCAGTCCACAAAAGCGGCCACCAACCATCCTCACAATAAATCTTTACGACGATATCACCTTTATTTTGCATAAATAAAACTAAATTATAACAGCCCTTTGCTCGCCCGGTAGCCGCCAGATGATATTGTAACCAATAACAAAAATGAATTAAAGAAAAAAAAGTGTAAATGGTAAAAGAAAAAGGTCGGTATCAAAGAGTTCGCCGCGCTCACGTACTGGCCGGTTATGACGAGCCGCGGGAGTTAGCCGCCTAAACTGAGAAATTAAAAAGTTCACTAGATGAGATTTGAAAAAGGAAATCGACTGGATTCGAATTTGGAACGAATCCGCTACACTTGGGGGCTACGATTCAAACGATTGTTTTTTGTTACAAAATATCACGACCAGATCAATTTCATATTTATTAATGTATGTTACATGTACTCGTTCCTATTAATTATTTTGACATAAAATTCGGGTCCGCGCCACGAAAGAAGTCCCGTGAAAAACGACTATAACTTTTAGTTCCGTGTTTTTCTTCTTTTATGGCGCGAACTCTAGGTTTTTTTGTAAGTGACTACTGAGTACCTAACTTGCGGCTATATTTTATGACCATAATCAAACTGAAGAGCTATACCTTCACACGATAAATCAATTAACAAAATCAATTGAAAGATTCAACGGAATTCCGCGGCTAATCAAAGCAAAGTAGGTAACTCATGATTTCGGCTTTTTAATTTTCTTAGTGACGCTTATGATTTTATTTACCGTGAACTTTTTCACCTTTCAATAATGATTAGATATTTTTTTCTTTCCGATTAAGATATGTGAATTAAATGTTGTTTTTCCTTTAGAATGAAACGTTTTCCCGTAGTAAAATCATAGTGAAATATAGCCTATAAAGTAGCTTTCTACTGGTACAGACAGCCAAACATCAGGTCTTTTTTTATGAGAAAGGGAGGCAAACGAGCAAGCGAGTCACCTGATGGTAAGTGATCACCGCCGCCCATGGACATCAGGTTACTACAGTCTGTATTTTTCCAATTGTAATTGAACCATTATCAATACATTGATGTGTGGCTGTCCGTTGAACGATCTTATAAATCGGTCTAGTAGTTTTTGAGTGGTTTCGTACAAATAAAAATATAGGCATGTCCTAATAGTCTATCGAATAGAATAGATCTATAAGTATAGATTAACTATTCAATCACCATAATTCGTAACAATTGTTCGAAATCGATAGTGAACGCGATTGCAAAGCGAAGTGTGAAAGATCTGACAGCTAATGAACTGCCTCATTCGCTTATTGTATTTACAATTAAGATTACTACTTACAGAAGGTACTTCTGCGCACGCTCTCACATTCTGCCTATAGGGGAGACAGGGCTAAGTCATCATCACAGAGGTCTACTACCGTGCGTTTTTGCACACACATCCTGATTGTGGGATCATCTTCCAGCACTGGTTTTGAGAACCGCTAAGCTACGACATTGACATTTTTAAGCTGAGGTCCTATACTCGTGCACTTGATAATGATGTCGGATTCGAGATGTTAACACATTCGTCCATATAAATGTCGGATTTGAGATCAATGTCGATTGCACGAGGATTGGTACCCAGTGCGACGAGTCTACATCTTATTAAGCCAAAATTTTACTGGCCATAAAACCACAATACATACAGCAGTAGACAAGTTTCATCATCATCATCATCAGCAACCCACACTCGTCCACTGCTGGACATAGGTCTCCCCTAATGCACGCCACTGCTCCCGATTTTCGGCCACTCTCATCCAGCCCACACCAGCCAGCCTTCGAATGTCATCATCCCATCTTGTCGCAGGGCGTCCTACACTACGCTTAGCCGAGTCGCGGTCTCCACTCAAGGACTTTACGGCTCCAACGGCTGTCAGTTCTGCGGCTAATATGACCAGCCCACTGCCACTTCAGTTTGCTAATTCGGTGGGCTATGTCGGTGACTCTGGTTCTCTGTCGGATTACATCATTTCTGATGCGGTCCTTCAGAGATACTCCGAGCATAGCTCTTTGAGCGACTTTGAACCGGTGGTCTAGTCCAGCCGTGAGTGTCCACATCTCGGCACCGTAAGTCATGACCGGAAGGACGCACTAGACAAGTTTATGGAAAAACAAAAAACAACATATAATAGGACATGACATTGGTTTGTGGCCAACAAGGCGCAGCCTCAGCATTTACTGCAGCAGCCAGTAACCACTGCAGCGCTGATTTTCAGGCTGAGCCTTAGGCGACGATGGGTATAGAGTGTTCATGGGTGACGGTGATTATTAGGTGACCCGCTTGCTCGTTTGCTTCTATTTCTCATAAAAAGGTGAGGTGAGATGGTTAAGCCAATTTGTCTAAATTAGATTGGAGAGTCGTTAGTACACATCATATCCTGTTATTTTGTAGTGTAAATTAATTACTTAACGCATTGGTTTCTTTATGTAGATTTATTGGTTTGTTTATGTAGTCTATTATTTTGTTAGAGGTCGTAGGATATACGAAGCCATTTAGATATTACCAGATAAACAAATGTAACGCTAATTATAGTTGACTAGCTTTTGCCCGCGACTTCGTCCGCGTGGAATAGTGACTTCCGGCAGATTTTTGGTTTTTCCCACATAGTTCCCGTTCTTGCGGGATTTTCGGAATGGTCGAGTTTCCGCAGAATTTTAAAGCGTAACTCGTAAAAAAAAAGAAACGTAAGATTAATAATTAGGAACCTAATTGTTTTTATTTTTAACGATTATGTCAAAAGAAAATCCGTAAAATGAAAATAAGTTAACAAACTTTATACTTAAACTTAACCCTAATCTAATGAGAATAAATAGGTAGACCACACCTATTTACAGGTTTTACCTAAAGCGAAAAAAAAATAGAAACTAAATACGTTAAACTAAACCCTAATCTAATAAGAATAATTAAGTAGGCGATACCTATTTAGGTACCTACAGGTATTATGTACCACAAAAAAATATTAGAAACTGAATACTATTTTTAAAACAAACGATACTATACTTTTAAAAAACACATACTTATTAATTAATAATCTACATGAAAACAAAAAAGTGTTATTATTGTGTCACTAAATACTATCCTAAAACAAATAAAGTACCTACTATATAGAAAACAACCTCAAAATGAAACTGTGTTTAAAAAGTAATATTACGATGATAATTATATCGCATAAACAAATTAGCGCTGTATTCAACCGTTCAGTAGGGAGCCGACCGCGCGAGTGAGCCGCGCGGCATGGTATCTCGTAGAGCTGCACCCCCCTCCCGGCTTGCCCGCAAGCACCGCCTCTCTCCCGCCGCGCCGGCCAGCGCAGTGAGCGCAGAGAGCGAGTTGGTTTTGTTTCGGAGTTATTTATCATTGTAATCTTTAAAGTTTTTTGTTGAAATTAAGCTATGTCAAAGACAATTTTATTCACAATGAAGTACTCTTAACCAACAACATATTTATATTTATATTTGAATAAAGATTAATATTATTATGTTGATACAACTTAAACAAATTATTTCGACCAAATTTGGTACCATAAAAACGGTCATTGTGACTAAACCTTAAAAGATAGACATATGCCGTCGCGGACTTTTTTTTAGATCATGTATAGAGGAATAATTCTTTCATACATATTTTTTGTGTATCTTGAACCGTTTTCGCAGCGCACGCAAAGAAAGCCTTCAAAAATGAATCATTTTCCCCGTTTTTTACACATTTACCGCTCTGTCTTTGCTCGTATTGGTCATAGCGTAATGTTATTTAGCCTATAGCCTTCCTCGATAAATGGACTATCCAACAAAAAAAGAATTATTCAAATCGCACCAGTAGTTTCGGAGATTAGCGCGTTCAAACAAACAAACAAACAAACTCTTCAGCTTTATTATATTAGTATAGATTAGTATAGATAATATTATTATGTTGATACAACTTAAACAAATTATTTCGACCAAATTTGGTACCATAAAAACGGTCATTGTGACTAAACCTTAAAAGATAGACATATGCCGTCGCGGACTTTTTTTTAGATCATGTATAGAGGAATAATTCTTTCATACATATTTTTTGTGTATCTTGAACCGTTTTCGCAGCGCACGCAAAGAAAGCCTTCAAAAATGAATCATTTTCCCCGTTTTTTACACATTTACCGCTCTGTCTTTGCTCGTATTGGTCATAGCGTAATGTTATTTAGCCTATAGCCTTCCTCGATAAATGGACTATCCAACAAAAAAAGAATTATTCAAATCGCACCAGTAGTTTC
Source organism: Marasmia exigua (assembly GCA_019059595.1). Lineage (NCBI taxonomy): Eukaryota > Metazoa > Arthropoda > Insecta > Lepidoptera > Crambidae > Marasmia > Marasmia exigua. The sequence goes on from CM032484.1 coordinate 12,584,037, forward strand.
GGAGATTAGCGCGTTCAAACAAACAAACAAACAAACTCTTCAGCTTTATTATATTAGTATAGATATATTAGTATAGATAATATTATTATGTTGATACAACTTAAACAAATTATTTCGACCAAATTTGGTACCATAAAAACGGTCATTGTGACTAAACCTTAAAAGATAGACATATGCCGTCGCGGACTTTTTTTTAGATCATGTATAGAGGAATAATTCTTTCATACATATTTTTTGTGTATCTTGAACCGTTTTCGCAGCGCACGCAAAGAAAGCCTTCAAAAATGAATCATTTTCCCCGTTTTTTACACATTTACCGCTCTGTCTTTGCTCGTATTGGTCATAGCGTAATGTTATTTAGCCTATAGCCTTCCTCGATAAATGGACTATCCAACAAAAAAAGAATTATTCAAATCGCACCAGTAGTTTCGGAGATTAGCGCGTTCAAACAAACAATCAAACAAACTCTTCAGCTTTATTATATTAGTATAGATAATATTAGCCATAGCGTAAAAAAAAACTTACCTCAGCTCCAACTCGCCTCAGCCTCCCCTTTATCACATACTCAAATTACTCGTTACATATGGCAAGTAATTAGAAAATGTACTGACTTGTTAATCTTACCTCGAGCGGAAAATAATGCGGCGGAAAACCCTGCCGACAATGGCTAAGCAAGCGATGAGCGAAAACAGCGCGGGTATCAGACTGGAACTGTGTACAAAAAATCTATAGGTACTGTATAAAAAGCCAGCCTGATTGTCGGTGAAGTTATGGGGACTTTTTGTTCAGTGAGGAAACCGATCAGGGGATTGAGTGGCTTGTGCAAAGGTTGGCACATAAATAGAAATCTTTAAGAAATGAGTTAACGTCTTTTTAGAAGGCCGGCCTTTTTTGCATTTCTTTTGGTGTAGCCAGTTCATTGGATGCAGTGATAAATTTCCATCAAGTGTCACACTTGCTTGTTTGCCTCCCGTCGGTATAAAAAAATAAAAATTTAGGACCCGCGGAAGAAATTAAACTAAAAAACGCTAAGTTAACCGTATTTTTTTTATGCAATTGATTAAATTTATGAGATATTTTGATAAATGAGGTTTTGTTCTTTTTGTTTGTAACCTCTATTACATAAAATATTTCAATCCACCAACTTACTGATTTACTGAGCAGTCTAGCTAGCCAGTCATATCCGCTACATGAGTTCACAATTTTGAACGAATTTGTTCAAGTTTTACTTTGTATGAGTTATAATGACAAATGCATAGGGTGTGCACAAAATCTCTTCGTAGATAATTGAAATGCTGAAGAGTGATGGCTTCGGTGTTGCAAAGAAAATGACTGAGTGACCAGCGCTTACCATCATTTGTCTTGCTATTAGTAGCAGGACTTTAATTATCTAGGTAACAAATCTCTTCACTTTGGCGGGTATTAGGTACCTATAGTAGTATCTTACGTTAACATTGCAATATCACTATCTATAACCTATAAAGTCGCGGATAAACGCAAACTTACTTCGGTTGTAACCACCGTAACGCCGAAGATCCTAATCCTTGAAATTTATTTCATTGTAGTCAAAGGAAATAATATCAAGAATCAAGGTAAATCAGTCAATCCGTAATTTTACAACGTAGGTATCGGTAAGCTTGCTTTGTAATAAAAACAAGGCTGCGCAAGATACTCCACTTAAACATGAGAAAGAACCTAACAAGCCCTCCCCATTTTCCATCACATTAATCAAACTATCATTTCCCAAATACCTCCACGCTAGCATTCCCATTTGATTACGTCACACTTTTTTGTTTACACTAATTCAGTGTTTGAATGAAACAAAGTATAGATTGTGTCCATTCATAAGCGGCATTCCGACACTGGGCGTAGTGGCTCCTTTGAGGACGCCGCCGCTATTAAAGAGCGATTAGCGGCGTGCGCGGGCGCAGCGCAGGCCCCCGAGACGCTCTGGCTCCCACTTTCGATTTTACCAGCGGATAACAAAACTACGGCGAAGACACAAGTAACACGATTCAGAAGTAGCTTCGTCAGGAAGTAGTGGCTGGATAATACACGCGGATTTAAGATTGGACTAAATATAGTCTGAAGTTACTATGACTGCAGGGTGATTTTAAGCTTCCGACTGAGCCCCAATTTCACTACCGAATTATAGATGTATGGTGAGGATACAAAATAACGAAGAAACTAGCTTGAGTAGACTCGCTAACGCACCTACTTCCACTTGATCTCTGTTATCCTAGTACTTTAAGATAAACAATAACTAATCGAAAGAATCTGAATTGAAATCAAGACCAAATAGAGTCTGCGCTACGAAAAAAGTCCCGCGATGTCAAACAAGACACTAAAATTTTAGATTCCATGTGTCAATAAACATAATGCTTAAATTGTAATATTGATGACGACTGAATCACGCTTTTCACGGGACTCTTTTACCTACCCATGCTAAACACACAACGATGCTTCAGCCGAAATTCCAGAATTACAATTTGACTCAAAAATGTATCGCAACCACAATCGGTGTGTATTACTGTTTATAGAGATCACTACTAAGATACTCGTAGCACAGTGTAAATAGTACCAAAGGCTTGACCTGATATCCGAATTCAGGATTAGAAGTCGAAACCCATACCGCTCCAGCAAAATGAGAGACAGGGCGAGGTTACACCGAATACAATTTCCTTGAGTTTTAAGCGTGTGTTTTACTTGACATTTTCTACCACGCACCTCCACATTGTGGAATCAACTTCCCGCAGCGGTATTTCCGAACCGGTACGGCATTTAAATCTTTGAGAAACGAGCCTACTCCTTCCTTAGAGGCTGACAACGCATCTGCACTGCTTCTGGTGTGGTCTCACCATCAGATGAACCACTTGTTTGCGTCCCTTTCTCATAAAAAAGTTAATTTAATTTTTTAATTATACCATGTAAACGAAACTCTCGAAATATCTGTCACACATTTTTGGCATCCTTACGTTTAGGTTCACAAGATTACCGGAAGCGGCATGCACTCTTCAATTAAAACGAATCAGGTCTTGCTACTGGAAACCATTATTCTGAACTCATACTAAGGTACCTTACGATTGCCTTGATCTATCCATCCCTGTAAGGCATCCATCCTCCTTTTTCCCATTTAGTTTATATTTAAGCTTTATAAGCTGAGTGTTACAAATCAGATTTAGCATACGTTTAATTATATTAGTATACTTATAAGAACTGCAGTACCTTCTTACTTAGGGTTGGCGCAAATAAAATTTTCAGTCTTACAGTACATAGAGAAGCCAATTAATGTAAACTTAGTCACATTTCTGACTTCACATTATGATGAATTGTTAAAAGGAGAACCTGAGTGACTAGGAATGCACCCACTGCCCAAACTACTGACCCTAGAAACTCGAAATTTGGAAATGTGGATCTTTTAATAGTGAAAATTAACACTAAGAAGGGTATTTTGAAAATTCAACCCTTAAGGGGGTAAAAAAGGGGTTAAAAGTTTGTATGAAAGTCCGCCATCTTTGATGTTAAGAATATGAAAATTTGGGTTTAGACTAATAACTTTTAAAGTTTTTTGGAAAATCACCCTTAAAATGGGTAAAATAGGGGGTGATATGCAGTATGGGAGTATGCAGTATGGCAATCCCTATGAGCCAGAATTCCGATTAGCGCATTATGCAATTCATAAGATATTTTTTACTAATTTTATTGGTAATAACTCTTTTAAGTTCTTGTTCAGATTAATTGAGAAAGTTTAAAACTTGTTATTTTGGAAGAATAAGAACACAAAAAAGTTAATGATTTTTGCAACTTAATTTTTTTATACGTAGAAAGATGGATGCATGATACGAAACGTTTGAACTGTCCTATTCACCTTCACATACTGAATGGACTATAATGTTTTTTTTTATTATAAATACATTAAAAAATAGTAACTTTACTATCGCATTAGTGTTTCGGCAACCCTGTCCGCGGCAAAGGCAAGCCGAAACTCATTAAGTTTTATTTTAATAAGGCTACTTTATGGGCGGCCACGATGCTACCTAATAAACTATCTAGAAGTGGCTTTGCATGGATTAAATATTTATCAAGTCCGTTTAAAAACTGTTTGCGGTGTCGTAAATATGAGCGGTAACTTCTGAAGTGCATTTTGAGGCAAAAACTTATCTTTTGATGTAATTAGTAATTACTATAGTAAATGATAATTCAGATAACTAAATATCAGTATTTTATGAGTAGTCTAAATTGTCTATCGCCCAGTTAACGAAACATCCATAAAATTATGGAATGAACTATCTGCGCAATTTCCAGACCGATACGACCATAGCCGAAAAGAGACATAAGTGATCCCGCTGGTCTTCTGCCCTATCTAAAAAAAACCAGCATTAGTTAATGCAATAGAGAATTTCATAATAGAGCTTTAAGATTTAATAAACCTTAAAAATTAAGTAAAAATTGAAAATTTTAAAAACCCATCTATCTCAAATCGTCAGTCCATCGCGCCGCAGGGCGTCCAACACTGCGTTTCCCCACGAGGTAACCACTCCAACCACCAACTACATAATAATATTGTTTTATATAAAAGTAATCATAATTTTTATTTTTAATTTAGAGATTAGCTGTTATTCTTCTTCGTCTTAGCGTGTAATTCCCGGTTGCGTCCAATGCTGTCGCTTTGGAGCCCGGGGTACGCTTAGATCATGATTCAGGAAGGGGGGGGTCTGGTAATTACAATGAAGTGACTGCCGTCTGACCTTCGCAACCCTTTAATAGGGGAACCAGACTAACTGAATCATGGTTACACGTTTTCAAACTTTTTCCGAAACGTGCAGGTTTCCTCACGATGTTTTTCCTCACCGCTGAGCAGATGGTAATGGTAGATTTACGCATATAGATTTGAAAATAACATTGGTGCATGCTCGGAATTTAAACCTCGACCACCTGTGGAAGGCGCGTTCGTATCCATTGAGCTACCATCGCTCTACTATATAGATACTCTTCATTGCACAAAATTTTACAGAACTTTTTGCTATGGTCACTGGTAAATACAATCTCGGCGGTCTTATCGCTTGTATATTCCACTGTAAAACAAACCTTTTTTTAGCTTTTTCTCATCATTTCTGATTCATAACCAAATTCATGTTAAAAACAATCTTTTATTCCATCGTAACTAAAAGACATAAAACTGAGTTTTATTGGTTTCATGATTCCTCATAATTGATCATTTGCTTAATCGATGTTTTAGTTGAAGTGGCGAAAATTACTATCGTTTATTAAGATGTTTGAATACGAATGTGTTATTAATTCATGACGAATTACGAAATAAGATATTCGCCTTTCCTTTTAACACTATTATAAGTTTTAACTAGTTTCTCAAAATACCCATAATTCCGTTTTGAGGTCAAAAATTAAGAACGGAGCTCTTATAAGATCAGTCTGTCTGTATTTGGTCAAGGCGCAGATTTGTAACTAAATCTTAAAAAATAGGGAGTCTAGAATATTTTATAGGGAATCAAAATTACCTTTAAGAGGTTATTATCAAATGAAAGGCCTATCATTCAAGATACATTGTACACATTGCAAAATTATATTATTACATAAAGTGGCGATCTAGGTACTTACAGAGAGATGTCAAAACAGTGACATTTTCGAAGATTCCGATCTTAGTCACGTGCCATAATATTCTTGTTCAGTTGCATCATCATTTCAGTATATATACTTCCACTGCTGGACATAAGCTTCTGCCAATGATCTCTACACAGATCAGTCCTGTGCCGCTTGCATCCAAGCTTATGATACATAAAGCGTTCAAAAACAGTTGAGACTAAAAAGTTTTCATTTAAGTTAGTACTCAATATTGTCTGTAATTAAAAATCAATCATCTTGACATCTCGAACATTAAGTTACCAGACGGTGATGATGCAAAAAGTACTGGCAGCTTGCACTTGTAGTCAAAATTGAATTGAATTCAATTCCTTTGTGACGTGACTCGTAGTCAAGTGATTTGGGTCAGAGTTCGCGACCTTTCGTTGATGGACACACAATATCATTGCTTATGTAATGGATACGGGCTTTTAGGCTAATATCTATTTGTTATTCGCATTTTTGATGCATTTAGAGGAGAGTAATCAGCGGTGATTGGCAAGAGAGACGAATATTTTAGTGTGATACTTTGATCACTCTACATTTTGTACCATGCGAGATCTACTTACCTACAAATATTAAAAATAACACTTTAAATAACTTTTAATTACATTCCGTATAAAAATACAAAAATGAGTTTGTAATGTTGATATGAGCAAACAAAAATGATATGAGCGAGTTGTGTTCTTAGAGTTCCTTTTGTTATAAGTCGGTCTTGTAACCCCCGCGCGTGCCTCGTGCGCCTGACCTCTGGTCGTATCACAATCGTGTCCCATCGGAATATGAGGCTAAGGGAACAGAGACTGCGTTTGTGTTGGCGCGCACACTTGAACACTATAATATAACTTGCGTACGTGGAGATTGACCGCGGCAGCCGTAAACGGTTGGAGGATTCTAAGGATACCCGTAATTATTCATGTATTTCTAACAATAAAATGTGTAAACTTCGAAGATATGCCAAATAGTAGTGCGTATTTTCTTAAGGTGACGGGTAGGGCACACTAGCGACGACAATCGATTTTAATTTTTATCTACTAAACCGGATCTATTTTAAACAATTTTCGGGTTAGGTATAATCTTTCCACCCTGCGACAAGATGGGATGATGACATTCGAAGGCTAGCTGGTGTGGGCTGCATTAGGGGAGACCTACCTCCAGCAGTGGACGAGTGTGGGTTGCTGATTATGATGATGATGATGAATCTTTCCACAAACACTTATACTATTTATTAAAAAACCATACGCAAATGTTGTTGCGTGCGTGCAATGCGTTTTTGTACGCGAAAAATTGATTCACGCCAAAAGCGGCCACTTTTGGCGGTAATCCAAAATCCGAGTGCAAAAGCAGACCAAACAGTTAACTATAAGTATTAATATATAAGTAGTATAGGTGTTTGCCGAGAGATTGTAACCCTAAAATTGTTTAAAATAGAACCAGTTTAGTGGCTAAAAATTAAAATCGATTGGCTTCGCTAGTGTGCCCTACCCGTCACCTTAAGGAAATAAATTACGTTTATCGTTTTTACCTCCTCCACACATTGAGTGATATTTTATTCATACGAGTGCTCACTGATACGACATTCCTGTACTACCTAGACCAATTTCTCTAGAATTTATCGCAGATTATCTATTCATGTATGGACGCATACAATCTAGGTTATGAAATGGTTTCAATCTGCATAATTTTATAATCTAATCAATGTTAACAGATCAATTTGTGCGTTGCATATGCAATAATATTCAAACATCATCAAGTGCTGGCTTTATTGCGAATTTATTAATTGAATGTCTCTTTATTTATGGCTTACTAGAATATCATGGTGGGAATTGTACGTTAACTACTTATCACGATGTGATATCTATGAGAGGTATTAGAGAATAAGCGAATAGTAAATTGAGCCTTATTATTACGTTTAATACTTATTAATACATAGTCGTGTAGTTTGATCGCAGGACAGAAAATCTTACCGCTCTGTTTATGTCAGTCCGCGCCACGAAACAAGTCTCGCGATAAAGATACAAAAGAATGGACAACGTTTCATATTTTTAACATGTCCATATTGTTTTTTTTATATGAAAATAGACAAAATTAACAGACATGGGTCTTTCGTATTTTTTCTTTCTTTTGTATTTTTTCTTTTTTCAAAATTTGTCCATTTTCATGCATAAAATAATTATTGAAATTCTTTATATTCTAAATAGACGTAAGCGCCAAATGACGTCATCGGACGGCTGAATACAGCGATATTCCTTTGCTTATCATTGTTTTAATAAAAAAAAGGTACTACTGTCTAAGGTAAATAATACTAGTGTCAACATTGTCAACGTCATTCATTCATTCAACGTTGCCAAATTGTCTTTTTTTTTACAGTTGCATGTTATGGGTTTGGCATTTCGTAAATTTAAAACTATAATATGCTAAGCAAAGAAATATTTTACATTCTGCCGTCCGATGACGTCATCTTACGTTTTTTAGTTTTTAATTTTTTTCTCAGTAAATAAGCAATATAAAAAATGAGTAAATATATATTCGAGCAGCGGAAAAGTAAATAAAGAATTGGTAGGTTTTGTTTCAGAGCTTAGCAATTTTGAAATGTTGTCCATTTAGAAGATTGCTTGAGTAGACTCGCTAATGCATCTTGCTGCTATCCTGGTACTTTAAGATAAACAATAACTAATCGAATGAATCGAAAATACAATCAAAACCAATAGAGTCCGCGCCACGAAAGAAATCCCGCGGTGAAACTCGGAACTACAATTTTAGATTTGTTGTGTATAGACACAAAGCTCAAATTTGAATGATGAAGGTGACTGAAGCGCTTTCACGGGACATCTTTGCGCGGACTTTAGGCTTCCTCTAACTAGCCATTAAAATACACAATACACGATTTTTTTATGTGAAAGGTAGGCAGACGCGAATGCCGCCGCCCATGGACACTCGCGACACCAGTGGAATCACAAGTGCGCTGCCAACCTTTTTTTTTTCCCCGTATTGGGCCTCCGGTTCCCTCATTTACGCAGCGAAACATAGCACAATGCTGCTTCACGCCGTCTGTGAGGCCGTGGTTCCACTCCGGTCGAGCCGGCTCATTCATGCCGAAGCGTGGCTCTCCCACAACGGATGACGAAGGAATATTGTCTAAATATTCCATCTTCACTTTTATTGATGTCAATACAATATGCACTACAATATTTCAATGTCGCTGGTCTTAATAATGAGCGGTATTATTTTAGCAAGAATTTCATACGCTCCTAAAGCCCAAACTATAATCTTACTAACGAACAACGGTGAATCAAAAATGACACCAAGTGAACAATGGAGGCACCGCAGATCAAAGGAGCCGCGCGCGCATCCACGCCGCCCTAGCATATTTAAAACACATTACGAAGTGATTGGGGCTAGTTTAAAAACGATAATTTTGCTGTTAGCCGCCTAGCCCCGGGGCTAAGGCTTTTACACCAGAGACCATGCTAAGCTAAACTACATACAAAGAATTATTTGGTAGATAAAAATCAATATATTCCTTCTAGATGCGCTTATATATTTAGTTCTCAAATATAACAAGATTTTTTATGGAGGCAAGCATTTACACTGATTTTATTACTGAGATAAAAAGGCCTAATGACGAATATTTAAAGGTATGTAGGTAATACTGGTGAAAATTTGTTCCAATTAAAGAAAATATAATGAAAATTTAAAACTAAATTAATTATTATTATTATTAAGCTAAACAATCGTTCACACAGAGAATCAATCATCTTCTTAGTTTGTGCAGTTAATTTAAACTTGTTATGTGATTTGAACAACCAAACGTGAATAAATAACAAAACACGAAACGACTAAAACGTCACGTTGAATTGGAGAAATATCACCAAAATCACCGTGATACTTCATATCGTATGGTCATGACCATACGATACGTGTCGCACGAAAATATGTGACATATGTCACCATTCGACATCGCGAGAATAAGCAAAAACGTTTTCATACGATATCCGCCATGTTTTGTTGATATATGTCGTATGATGACAAATGTCACGGGCCCGAGAATTGGGCTCCTGGCCTAAAACTATTTTAACAGAAACGTGATAAACCGATCTTTCAGCATGTCGCTGAAGATAGGAGAAGCTGGCGAAAGATAGTCCAAGAGAAAGTGATTGGTAGAGGTCACGACCCTCAGCACTGAGGTCAATCAACATCGGATTTATGGCACACATGCTTTCATATGAAACAACCCTCGATTTGCTATGGTCATATACAACATCATCATCACCTTAGCGTTTTGTCCCGGTTGCGTTCCAAACTGTCACTTCGTAGTCCGGGGTGCGCTCTCCTGCTTTATATCTAAGCTATGACGTCCAATGAATATTTACATATAGCAAATTTTGATAAGTAGCATAGCCATAGCACATCTTTGGAGGAATAACAGCTTTAGCTTCATAGCCCCAGGCCTACACACTGGGAGTTCAAATCCGCCGAAATTGAGGAGGCCGTCTCGCAACCTCCAATCAAACGCGTAATACGTCCGATAGATTTTATCGCGTTGTAACGTGTTATGCTAGTTTTACGGATAATTGCCAGTTGACTCTAATAACGTCTCAATAGATAGAAAGTAGGCAGTTAAGGCACGTTCACACGGAGCAATCTCGTTGTTTGGGAGAGATTTTCACCTCGTAGAATGTTTTAATCGTCCTTATTTTAAGACTGGTAAAGCTCTTGTAAAAATAACGCTCGAGGTTATACTCGTTAAATAGATAGAAGCGTCCTTTAAAAGTAGGTAATGTGAATTATACTTAAGTGTATTTTGATGAAACGAACAAAAATTAAGTAATTCAACCATGAGTTTTAGCAAAAGCATTAGCAGAGTTAATCCTTCTTTACATAAGTAAATGACTTGTCTTTGTATGTTCTATTGACAAATATCAGTGCAGTATATGGATGATTAATAAAATTTACCTAAATGACACTTAAACTCACCGTTAAACTGAAATGTATATTTAAACTGGCGAAGCAGATAAACCACAATTTAGATAACTTCTTGCCAAGTAAGTATTTCACAACTTGTAATATTTACGAGTAGGAGCATTCGTTTCAGTAATTTATAAATGATAAGTTACTACTACCTATCTTTGTAAGGTTCAACTCATTAGTAATTTGTGGTTAATTGTCTTTTTGTCATCCTACTTTATGATTTTCACTACTAATAAGATCTTGTTAATAGCAGGTTTCTCTTCATGTTTCACCAATAAGAAGAGAGACTGACAACAAAGAATCGTATTTATTTACAATAAAATTTTATATTGTAATAGCGAAAGCAATATTTATTACCAATAATTCAAAATTGATCATAAAATGTTCTTCATATTTCCTTGTACGGGTGAATTGTCAGGTGTTTTACCTAATGATCAATTTATTGGAGGCCGTAATAAACTTGACTACAAAAGCAATTGTTTTGTTAAGAACAATGTAAGTGAAAACTGTTTTTCGTAGAACACTGATAGGTACTAATATTAGCGATACAGCAATAGCATTACCTAATGTTGGTAAAGAACTAACCGGAATGACCACATTAAAAAGGATTTAAGTTGTGAAAAATCTTTAACTATGGCTTTTTACGACAAGAAATACGTAGCTACTTAAGGTAAAGCAGTTAAGTATTTATGTTTAATAAGGATTAAAACATTTATGGATGTGCTAGTGAGGTTGTTAAAGGCTTAAGGCCGCACACAGTACAGTCAAAGGTTATTTAAACCAAAAAACAATGTTATTTTATCGGCAATAGCGACTAATTTAGAATAAACCAAGTCATAAATGGCAATGTACTCATAAGCAACGGACAAGATGAAAATGAAATAATGTTTTCTTTAACTAACGTGGAGCTAACTAAGGATTTAGAGCAGTTTCCATTCAAAGCCCATTTGCTAGCGAAAAGATTCGGTTTTTAGATTGTTAGTTTAATCACAAGGGTATACCTATATGAATCTCTTCTAACATAAGGTATGTCTCTGTTTATCTGTCGGTTGTGCTAATGACACGATGAGGATGTTTGGGACGTTAATGGCTTATAATTATTGACGTGCTAGTATTTCAAGCCTGTACAGGTACACTAACCATCGAAAATATGTAGCACAATATTAATATTGCGAACTGACCACTGAGGATTGTTGATTCTTTTCACAATTGTTGATTCTTCTTCTTTTTTTATGGCTAGTAGTGTTGTACGTCAGAGACGCAGTCAACTCTGCCAATATGTCAAGTGAGTATATACACATTCAGTATGTAATTGAATTGACCGGAAATCTACTCAAATAGATTTCTTAATTAATTGAGTTTTCTTTTTAGGGAAATCACCACCTATAACAAAAAAAACGTACACATAGACAACACAGTATTAAATGGGAGGTTCATTTGATTCTTCTTCTATTTCCTGTTTTTAGTATCTAACTGTGCCTAAAATAGTGACTCTTTTCTGTCAATGTCTTTATCACTATTTAAATTTAATTTATTAGAATAGTTATTTCTACCATACCTTATGTAATGTTAGTGACCATGAATGTTTAAAACAATATATCTTATAAAGCAGTTTATACTTTTAGTTCGCACTTCGCAGCGTCGCACACGCAACATCCTTTACCGTTTGGCCGAAGTTTCGTCATGTCAGCTATAAGCCGTTGTCTATCTGTCGTGATATGTGTGCTAATGATGATGATTTCATCTGCCTCTTGTTTGGTGGACGCTAAACGGTGGATAATTATAGCTTCGCAAGCTGAGGCCTACGCATTATGCATGGTGTGTCAGTCAATAAAATATTTAAATTCTTTTGATCACTAATCATCTTGCAGGACAACTTTTATTTCGCAAGCTTAATCAAATGTTTGAAAGTTACTATTTGAGTACGAATAAGAATTGGGAAAAGTACAAAAAAAGTCGTAATAAAATATTTATATTCAGACAAAAGTTTCTAGTATGCTTTACAACCTGTATAGAATTGAACTGACATAAAACTGAGATAATTAGTTTCAGAACAAGACTCGAGTGGTAAAAGTGATTAAGTATTTATAAAGTTAACTGTATATCCAGTATATCGGCTCGGGTTTCTAAGTAGTTTGGTATTATGTAACTTAAACTAGTGAAAGTACTTGTTATCAAGTCACTTCATTTTGATATAGTTGCACGACTAGCTATTAGGTAGGTATTAATGAAAATTGATTGAAAAAATTAATGCTTAAACCACATGAGTAAATCTTTCATGCAAGGATTACGACATTGTTTTTGGTTTTGTCTAAATAATTCAAGTAATAATAAATGTTCTGTGCCATTGAAAATTTGCAACAAATTAAAAAAAAATGAAAATTGCTTTAATACTGCCTGAACAATCTTACTTAGACTAAAATACAATTGAGGGTAGTGTGTACTTAAAATTAGAACATAAGATCTGGTGTCCAAGAAGTGATGAATGTAACAGAGGATCCCAAACTAGGCTTAGCCTGTATCTTGGTAACCAAAAAAATAATTAAATTAAAAAGTAACAGCATTTGATGAAACAATAATAATAATTATCAAATATTTACTTAATATGTTCATATGTTAATATCTCCGTAAACTTTTTTTTTACACAGTTACGTCACAAGCCAGTTAAATTATTTTCTACACTTTAATACCATTCATCATAAAAAATCTATTAGCAAACACTTTAGGATAACTACGGTAATCCACAGCACTGCCTAGATCTTGGAAGCAGTTATTCATAATCACTAACAGCATTGCATCCCACTCTTGCATCTAGGTCTCGAGAGGGATGCTAGGCAAGTGTTGTGCCTAAGTGGTCTTGGCAGGGTTTCTCAAACTTATGGTCGAAGCAGGAATTAACTTACCACATCATAAAAAGTCAAAGGAGTTTTAGAAGTACCTAGCTATCCTAAAGTAAGCAATATTTTACTGATTACGGCTGGCTATAATAAAAGAATCTTTGATTCTTCTGATGATTATTATGTGACTGAAATTGCATCGAAAAAATTCTGCTACACCAATAATATTTACGCTCTTACTTAGAAACCCCCAAACTCAAGACTGGGCCTACATTGGAATGGCCATCAACCACTAAGGGACAATTTTTTTTCTCTTTTGGAAGGTTATATAGTAAGTCCTTTCCTCACCTGCTCGACCTAAAATGTGACACGCGTAACTAGAAGATCAGGTTTTATTATTACTTGTGATTTGAAACCCCGCGAATGCGTTTATCAGGACACCTCTATCCATCCATCCATCAAAGAATTCCAAACATTTGCCGCACGAACAAAAATCATGGAAGCAAACCTTTTTGTACAAGTCAATCGAGTGGAAACGTCTCGATCACCACTTTGAGAAGCCTCTAGTGCATACAGGATCACGATCGCATGCCTAGGGCAGGCTCATTAGGAGGGAACTAACGATGTAATTGCAGTGCGTACGCGCCGCGTGCGCGACAGCCGACTCGTCCGCCTTGAACGGTTTCTGCTATTACGGCAATTTGTCCAATTCGCGATTGGTCTGGACCAGTCCAGTCAATAGGGCTTGATGGGTTTTTGATCTTGTAAATTTATTGGTGTCGTTTATGAGTCCTTGAACGTGTGGCGAGAGGACACAGCGTCTAGCCTTCACCCTGCAACGATCATGGATGTTAACATTAAGGTGCTTAGCTACCTATTTTGTTTCTTTCTTGGTTATTCGAATTAACATTGAGAAGAAGTTCTCCTCCTCAACTTAGCGTATTGGTTGTGTCCAAATCTGTCGCTCTGAAGCCCAGGGTACGCTTAGACCATGATTCAGGATTTGGGGAGTTTATATTTGTGTTCCTCTGTTGTCTGATATCTGTAACACAAGTGCTTAAGCTACTTAGTACGGAATCAGGTCAACGTATGAGATGTTGTGAGAATTATTATTACAATAAACATTAAGAAGGAGTATAAATGTGTCTTTTTATTACTTTAGCACGCTGATTTCAATAAGTCCACACGTGTGGGGAACCCACAACCTTTGGCATATGAAGCAGGACATAAATGTACATTTAGTAGTGATGCTAGATCGAGCTAGTCCCTAAGTGATCCCGATATGTCTGCTAAAAGTCAGAGACCCTGCCTGGTAGCTGAACAACCGTCAGCTCTTATTTGCCCTAAATATCATATCCAAAACTCACACTTCTTGAACAATTTTCAGTTAGTTGATAGATTTTTCGTCAGATTAAAATTGAACTCGATAAATATAACTACTTATCGATAAAATTAAAGGCACAATTTGCATCTCTAGGCTCAGCGAGTAATGTAGTTGCGAGACAATGGCTGTAATGGCCCGGGTTGCGCCACGCCGCCGCTCTGTCAGTCAGGCCTACTATTGCCTATCACTATCACTGTTACCACTAACGTTTAGGTACTTAGGTAAGTGCCTAATGATGTTAGGATAAAGCGAAAATCAGCCTTAGTTCGGATAAAAGGTAGATCGGTAAATGTTGTGTAGGACGATTGTAGAGGAGTGACGATTTAGAATAACGATGATTGGATCAGTGGCGTACCGTGAGTGTCGGTCGCTCGGGGCGGAAGAAATTTTTGCCTCCCCTTTTGTTCCTCGTAACCCCCCCGTAGGATGAAACCTTATCTTCTTCTTTGAGACACCCTGGATGAAGCCGCCGCCTCAAGTTACGCTACTGGGCTGGATGAATGCAAGTAGCCTAGGATCGACCACAGGGGCGAATATTGAGCAATGAACTGCGACCGGCTGATGATAATGTATAACAGACATCACGGACATAGCTTACCAGATTAGTAAGCTGAAGTGTTAGTCAGCTGACCATGTCAGCCCCCCGTAGGCCCGATGGTGTGACTATTTGCGCAAAATAGCTTACAGGAGCAAATAACCAACGATCCAATGGAAGTGACGAACATTTAGAGAAGCCTATGTCCAGCAGTGATCTGTAACCTGCTGCTGATGCTGATGAAATCGGAAAGCATCAATAACACCACAAAGAAGTGATGATAATCAAGAATATTCTGGACCAAACAAACACAAGTGTTTCATAACACGAATGTTTGTCGAGAGTGGAAATCGAATCTACAACACCTTGGAGTAGCCTTGGAGCATGAGGCAGAGATACTACCACATTAACCAGTTGAATTTAGACAACAATTTGTTTGTAAGATTAGATTATACAAGTTTTCTATTTATATGAATCTTATGTGGTTTAGTTGGCTGACCTTTAGAGTTAATGAAAAGAAAAAATGACATAAGTAACTCTGCTAGTCGGCTATCGTTACTTTTAGGTCAAAATTGCGCTACTTTAACAAATTAGAAATAAACACATCATCAAGGAACACAACACTAGCAATTTAAACCCAACAATTCCGACAAAAACACGCTAAGTGCAATCATCAACACAGTTGCAATAATATAAGTGACCTTTCGTGCAATTTGCACTCGTTGCGCTGTCACCGTAATTAGAGGCGAGACAAAGCGCACCATTATTGAAGTGTCACTGTCAAATGTCAAATACAGAGACATTGTAAATCAATCAAGTCTGACAGCGCTTATTAGCGCTACATAGTAACATGACAAGTGCTCACATATGTAGATACAGTTTATTACGCTTGCATGCACAATTGAAACTGTAGTCACATCAAAGTATTGTTTTTTAAACTAGATAAAACTAGTTATCTATAGGTAACCTACTCGTAGCTTTATTCAATTACGTGTGATAATGTTGGCAAAAAATAATTGTGTTTTTTTTTGCAACAGCGTTAATATGCCAAACACGTTTTGCCTTTGTATTTTTTAGTCTTGTTAAGTTCGTGGAATGACATTGAAAACAAATAGGTATACCTAGATACTGAATTAATTAAATTAGTTAACTAGATTCTATAAATAGAGAAAAAAATATTTTTGATTTAATTACGTGCCATAGATTTGTCTGTCACAGCTTTGCAGGGTAATTAGGTACTGCCCAATTAAATAGAACAACTTTTACTTTGGAACCTATGGCAAAATCCCAAAAAAATAATGCTGAATCAATATTTTAATTACCTGTGATTATAGGTATATTCAAGTCGAGTCAGTAGGTCTGTAGGTACGTTCTCTTTAGGCATCACAAATAAAAAAATCATGTGTAGATGTCTATCATCAAACCTAAATCTCCTAGGCAAACAGCCAGACATCGTGTTAGGTACTATAATCTGTCAAAATTCCTCAAATGATATTGAACCGAACGTGTTTGACATTAAGCTGAGAATCGAGTAAAGAAATTTGATAATTTTGTATACTTTGCCGAATGCTAATCATCTACTTATTACCCGTAATTATGATCCTCTGATCAGCCGACTGAGACAGGTAAACGAGGCATTTAATTCGCTAATTCGATGAGAAGAATTAAGATTAGTCAAATACCGCCGCATGGACCGAAGGCCGAAGCGATTGCCCGATTACGCATGCTCCGAGCCGTCGGTCAAGGGTGGGCTGCGAAGGTGGGGCTGGTTCAGTATACGCTAAAGGTCCGTACTGGAGTAGAGTGGTCGCCACGTGGGGAAACGCAGTGTTGGACGCCCTGCGGCGCGGTGGACTCGTCAGATGGCTGGTGTGAGCTGGATGCAGACTGCTCAGGACCGGGTTGGTTGGCGCTCTTTGGGGGAGGCTTACGTTCAGTAAGTAGACGGCGATGTGATGTAGGATGTATAGCTAAAGTTATGAATTCACGATTAGATGAGATTATTGGGTATACTTATACACATTTCACTGACTTGTTATAATTTCGGCTTTGACAGCCAATCTCATCCATAAGCCAACGGCCATTGACATAATTATTATAGTACGCGAGTGTGTGCGGTAGTCGTATGCAATTTCTTAATCCTATTTTTACACGAGTCACCAGTATGACACGACTGAAGAGAGATCAGGCGCAAGAGCAACGAGGTACAGGGATACATGACCGCCAACTTCCTGACTTGCTTGTGCTGTGCTGACACTAAAAATTTCTTAACAGAAAGGCTCTAGTGCAAATTTTGATCCAACCCAGTGATCAAATCTGAGACCCCAAGTGCAGACGTCGTTCTAAAATATAACCCACTACCAATTGGACCACCGTGTCTTATAAAAAATTCAAAATTCAAAAGTACTTTATTTGCATAGGCTTGTATACAGCTCTTACAAATCGTCATACATGAAATATATAAATTATAAATATGTATATTATACATGTAATTAAACATATCTGTCGATAATATAATATCAATAGATTCACAGGATACTGTACTAGGTCAGTACCAATGAGAAAAGCATCCACCCCAATCACCAGAAACTAATTGAGATCTTTAAATGAATAAGACAATCCCGCTTAAATCGCCTTTAAACAGTAATTAAATCGGTTTACTTACATACGGTGTAGACGGTATAATTCAAACAGACATACCTGCATAGCTGCACGCCTACGTATAACAGCTCCTCTTCTCGGTATTTTTTTCTTGTCAACCTCTAAAACCGTAGCCTCCCTTCTATTCCCCCACTGGGCCCTACCGCTGACGGCTGGCGCGATGGCGTACACTCATATAACCGCGCAGTAATTTAGTTGTTGCATGTTTTTTGGACATAATTCCCGCTGCGACTTTATTAAATTATGTCGTATTTATGAAGACAAGTGGCTGCGGGAGGATGACGAGGTAACGAGTCTGACCTTTGTTAATAGGGGTCGACGCAAGTTGCTGAGGACAAAAAATAACTACCCCTATAGAATGTAATAGACTTCGCTTGTGTTATACTAATCTAACTAGCCAATTCATTGAAGTAAATCGACTATTAGATACCTAATAGTCGATTTACTTCAATGAATTGGCATCGCATAGTGGCCCCACGACAGGCGTACCATAATACAGAAAATGTATAAAGTAAGACATTTAAATCGGGCAGATTGAGGCAAACAGATGGCTGAAGACAACTCTAACCAACGCAGTGTTCATTCGCTCAGAATAAAATATAATTCTTCTCACATTTTCACCCACATAAATACTGATAGACTTACCACAATAGTGTCAGTACCATATTGTTATTTAGCCAAATGGCTCAAGAAAATGTCCTACTCATGTGGTAGAGATAGGAGTGAGAGAGGGAGACACTATGGCGGTCCGAGCGTTCTTTAAATCGGAAAGGCTGTCCCACAACCCCCACTTAAATCTTAAGTCTACTGCCGCATTCAGAGTCGTTGATTAACTTAGTTGGCTACTTATGAATAAATATTGACACTTATTTTGATACGCATAAAGACTACCGATACTAAAGTTAAATGACGTCTCAGAGTGCGGCCGTTAATCTTAAGAAATCTTAAGTTTCTGTTTATCAAGCCAGTGAAATGGCGCTCGTCGAAAGATCCTATGTTTTGCTATTGGATATCATGTAACCCTAGAAAGTAACTACTTAACTCACTGCGAAAAATATTGACACACATGAAGTCCTTCTTTTAAAGGACATCATACACGGTCAAAGCCTTTATCAACAGCCAGGATAATTGTATCAATTTCCTTAACAATGCCTCGTAATTTTTAATTAAACGTATTCAATTACGCCTCACATTGAAAGTGTAAGGCCACCTGTTAAGCATTGACGTTTAAAGTCCTCCCGACACCAGTGTCAATCTACAGAGAATTGCCTTTAATTTGTATGATCAGAGACGGCCATCTTGCCCGGCTTGTTACGAGTCGGTCATTCTGAGTCCGTCGTGCAACTCATTTAGTGACCCAACGCGTAATTGGCGGTAAAGAGGGGTATTACATGTTTACCGGCTGAAATGAACGAAATATTGCTGTCATTTAATATTAAGTAAGTATTCAAATCAGCCGATCGACCTGAGACGTGTTTTGCTCGTCTAATTAATGACCGGATGTTATTAATGCATTTTTACTCTTAATATTTTTCTTTTAATTTTATATTCTTGTTAGAGCTTGTTTCGAACGCTCTTTATGATTTTAAATTATTGAGTAAATTAATATTTTATTATGCAAAAGTCTGATCGTATAAACAAGACACGTGTGTATTACTACGACAATCTGTTTTTCTTCAATTGGTATTGAGCCAATATATTTGTCATATATATCTGACCGTGTGGTCTCTGGCAGAGTAGAATAGGCCACCCTCACTCTTACCGAGGTGTCGTAAAAGGCGACAAAGGTAAAGCTGCTGGCATGATCATCAGCACCCAGAGAAGGAAACCTCTGCATTTATATCAAAACCCTCGCCAACTCGTCTGCCAAGCGTGGTGAGTATGGCAATTACCCCTCATGTGATTGAGGGAGGCCCGTGCCCCAGCAGTGGGGACTTAAATAGGGCTGACGATGATATTTGTCATAAAGGTGCCAATCGGTCATATAATTATGGATTATAGTAACCAAAACATCTGGCTCCTCGTCCAATAATATAACCAAAAAGTTATACCTACTTGCACGACACACAAGTCCCACGACCCCTTGCAAAACACGTGCTAAAAATTTAACAAAATAAGGAAATCTTATCAAAATAAATAATATTACAAGTCCCTATTTAATTGGAAGCGCTATTAACCCCACAAGTGTACGTAAATCATCTTGTTTCTGTAACAGTAAACTTTCCATGTGTAGAAAAGGAGTAACGAAACTAATTTGCGAATAATTCTAGACGATGTAGGTTAACGATACCCAAGGTTACTCGTTGCGACTCAAGTCGGTGGGAGCGAGGTATGAGCGGCTGGCGGTAACATGAATGATGAATGGAATTCCCTGCTGTAGTCTGCTTTTCCTCGTCATTACCATAGCGCATTCGGTAGTGACGAGGAAAGGCAGACTTCATAAAATACATTTCCGAATTTTCAATGGTACCTATCTGCAACTGCATTCTCTTCAGATACACCCAGTGATCCAAACTACAGTCGTTACTACAATTTTTCTAGCTAGCTTTGACCGTGGGAGAGCCACGCTTCGGCATGAATGGGGCTCGACCGGAGTGATACCATTGGCTCACAGAAAACCGTGACTCCACTGGTGTCCACGGGCGGCGGCAATCGCTTAACATCAGGTGATCCGTCTGCACATCTGCCACCTATCACATAAAAAAAGCTAGAGTATGCGCCACAAATGAAGTCCCGCGTCAAAACACTGAACTAATATTTTAGATTCCTTGTGTCTACGAACTTAAAGGCCATGTTGATGGCGTTTTCACGGGATTTTGGTGGCCCAGACTCTACATGTGCCCATTGCCATATTATTTAGCCATGCCTCCGACGCATGAGGAGTCACTGCTTTGTTGGCGAAGCCATCTGTCAGTCATTATTTCTCTGAGTATTATTCCCACCAGTTCTCTCCATTGCTCTTTGTGCAACATCGAGTTTTTGAAGGAAAACATTATTTGTCATCCGTAGATATCGTATTTGACATTATTATCACGGTGATTTATATACTGAGAAAATTGGAGAGAAAACTGGTTGGGATCACTTTGAGGGACCGAAAAACCAATGAGTGGCTTAGACAACAGAGCAAGGTCACCGACGTTGTGAAGCACGTGGGCAAGCTGAAGTGGGAATGGGCTGGTCACATAACACGCAAGATTGACTCATGGAGCAAGCGGCTGCTGCAATGGCGACCATGGAATCAGAAACGACCAAAAGGGAGACCCCCCAAGAGGGAAAAGTTGATCTAAAATGCACAAGACCGCCACAAGTGGCGTGAATTGAAGGAGGCCTACACCCAAAGGGTCGAGACAGGCTGAAGAGAGAGAGAGAGAGAGAGAGATTTATATACATATTGTTGAAGCATTCTCGACTCTAAAATCGTACTCTTTAGTTAGTCAGTTACAGGCCTGCAGTTTAAGTCGCAAACATCTGTGACTTGCACAGTGCCGAAGTCGTGGTGCATGTATCATATTTTACCTCATTAAGACTTGGGTGAAGTTGTTCCATTACACTTTTCTCCGCACGATCATGTTGGTACACCGGCAAATGTTTCTATTTATTTTAATTGGAATTCTGGAGGATAATTGTGATAATTTCATATTAAAAGTCTTACAATATAGCGTCTTTTGTGTAAAACAAAATAACATGCGAAACTAAGTAAAAAAGTAGGATCTTTTAATTTCAAAATAAGTAAGCCCAATTTGATATTTAGATTCAGACAGCCAGTCATCACATTCTGCCAAGATATTTATTGAACCAAACGTGAAGAATTTTGAACATATTTGACATATTTGTATTGGTAAATTGTATAGGAATTGATAAATCCGATTTGGTACACATGCCTCCACCACAGTATAATAAGAGCTATCCTTAAAAGATCTTGTTATACTGAGTCTCTATTACTTATTCCAAATCTTTTAATAACACAAATATCCAAATCGACTTAAAATACAATTAAAAATTCAAAAATGTTGTAATTATCTTGTAGAGACAGGAGTAAATTAAAAGTAGGTACTTTAATTAAAAAATATTATTTTTCTATCTTTCATCAATATTCTTTATCCAAGAGAGAAAATTCGTAAGAATATACCAAGTTTATAACCTTTTACTGAACAAAGATTTGATTTGAATTTTCAATGGTTGATTCCCCACATTTGCAAGATGCTATTATTATCGTGCCTGCCCCACATACGCGGTCGGGTTACCAATTACAGACTCGTAACGAGTCGGAAACTTCACGATTCGATTCATTATTATTGTTGTACAAATGTACACCTTTAAATATTCAAGAATATCGCAATTATGTACCCTTGAGTTTGTTTGGTCATCAATTCTTCAAACATCATTTCCATCTTTATTTGGCAATCAGAATGACAAATAATAGATGGTAATGATACTTTACGTAGCCCAAAGGATTGCATGCCTCAAGTGGCAATGGGCAGGGCACATAGCGAGGAGAACAGACGGCCGTTGGGGCGGAAAGGTCCTCGAGTGGAGGCCACGTACAGGAACTCGCAGCCGTGGCAGGCCTCCTACAAGGTGGACCGACGATCTGGTGAAGATCGCGGGAATCCATTGGATGCGGGAGGCACAGGACCGATCTGTGTGGAGAACATTGGGGGAGGCCTATGTCCAGCAGTGGACGTCCATTGGCTGAAATGATGATGATGATGATGAATGATACTTATTGCAAACGTAGAAATAAATAGCCCACTTCAGTAAGTTTTAAAACTATTGGTAGCGAGTATTTTATTTAAATATTTATTTTAATGTACCTATACTTATTGCATTTATGGATTAGTAAAACCTACTACTTAGGTAGTATACTTACCTGCCTAGGACTTGCACATATTTGTAGCTCTTTCATTCTGAGCTTCCTTCATCTATTCGAAAAATGTCAACATATCCAAAACATTTGTTTATTTTTTCAAATTAAAAAAAACCCATTACTCAATGCTCGTTGCAACATTTGCGCAATCTGTGTGGTCGGGTCGTCTCGTGTCTATGGGTCGTCTGCTCCTTTATCTCCCGCCAATGTAAACATCATAAAACAAAGTGCTCTATGGGATATTGTAAACTGTCTTCCGGTCAATTGTTTTGCTGACCAGTAAATAACTGGTTATAAGTAAATATTGTTTGAAATTCCAGTATCAGAATATTTTGTATTATGTTAGTTTATTATAACAACTTTGGTTAAAAAAAATCTAATCGACTTTCTACAGGTTTACTAGGAACAAACTTGTATTTTTTTTAATGGTATCTGAAAAGGACCTTCAAGAAAAGAGCGTAATCTTTTATAAAAATATAATCTGGTGTTGCAGGTGTCGATGGGAGGCGGTAGGTACTCACTTACCATCATATTGTGATCCGTCTGCTCGCCTGCCTCCTATCTCATGAAATACAAAAAGAAAGGAGAAACATTACAAATAATTTTATAACAAACATTATTTACCTACATATCAATCAATATTCTGCCTGCAATCTAAATCAAATCAATTTCAAAGTTCAGCCATTAGAAATAAATTACAATTCGGATCTTAAATCAATAACGCAACTGCCATTACTAGAAGATCAATGAAACGCAATAATATTTACCTACGAACAGCACGTGGTAGCACTTCCAAGGCTCTTATCTACACGCCCACTTAGCAATATTTCATAATATTGATACACGGCGGAGTCTGCGCAGTGTTCAGGGCAACTCATCCCGGCCTGTCAAAATATTGGCGCCAACGCCGCCTAAAAAACTCTTGAATAACTCCTGCCTCGGCCGCCGATGTTTACTTTTTTAATTTTACGTT
Source organism: Marasmia exigua (assembly GCA_019059595.1). NCBI lineage: Eukaryota > Metazoa > Arthropoda > Insecta > Lepidoptera > Crambidae > Marasmia > Marasmia exigua. The sequence continues at coordinate 12,607,902 of CM032484.1, forward strand.
TTTTTGGACTTTGCTAAGGAAACTGATATTGTAAAGCCCTTCGACAAACAATTAACGAAATGTTTGTGTAAAAAATATCTAATTACTTCCAATTAAAGTCGATTATGAATGAAGATACGATTAGGTTATTATTGTATTGTAGTGTACTAATTTTGTTTTTTTTTAACTGTTTCAGGGAATGTAAAAAAACTAACGTGGCATTACTTTAATTATTTTCTGTGTGGGAAAAATCGAGCTACCCATTAATTAATTTAAGTTTCTAGTGATTGATGACTGCACAACAAAGCTAGTTACCGTTACATGACAGAAATAGTGCTGCAGTCAAAATGACTGTATCAGTCACACTGCCCCGCTGCTTATTTAATTCTCCACTTGATTTCACTAGATTTATTACGCCATTAATTAGAATCAAAATGAAGCCACCGCAAGTTAATTTAGTTTTAACGGTCCCAATTCGCTAATAGCCGGGCTCATTCATTAGTTTCATTACCATCACACGAATCCGCTCCGTCACCGTCTTTTGTTTTCATTTTACGAAAAATCATCTGAGCACAAATTAAGATTCTTTTTTTTGAAGAATTAATGTCGACTCACGGCCGCGATTGCTTTCAATTTTTAAATTAAGAACTAGCCCTAGCGTTGTCGCTGATGAAGATTTCGTATACGGCCGTCCTTTTTTGTCGGCCATGTCTGTTTGTTTTGAGCGGGAGCATCAATTATTTTCCAGTTTTAAATTAGCTGTGGCGCTGGAGAGTGGCTGTCTCTCTCTGGTGAAGCGCGTGCTGTGTTGTCGTCCTTGTCGCACAGTTTGTTTTGTGCGTGACGTGCCCCGCCCCGTGCGCGCGCGGCGTCTTTGACCGGTAGCAGTCGTTATCGGTTTTTTCGGCCGGCTGTGTATGTCCGGCCTAATATTTGTGTAGGATAAGCAGAAAAAGTCGTTTTGTGTGCAGTGGGAGGTGCACAATACGCGGTTTGTTTGTTGCTCGATTTTGTTTGAGGTAATAACTCCACTTGTGATAGCCGCTTGTTAAGTACCTACCTGAACCCGAAAATCCTTAACGAGGAGTACTTGATGTGAATCTGAAATGTGGCCCTGAACTTTTTACATTGACATGATCTAAAATGTAATTTATTCTCTTTGAGCAGTGTCAGTACGTAATAAACGTTTTACAAAACACGGTGCTATCTTAACTTATAATATCTGTCCCCAAATCAAATAATCCTGAGATGTTTTAAGCTTATGCTTAAACAAAGGTCTGAGAGCTTTATGAAGTTTTTTTATTGCGAATAATAGGCAGATGATGGTAAATGTAAGTAGGCATAATAATTCTTATTAAAAATAGGACCTCATAAAAAGCTTTACCTGAAAGACCAAAATAGTTATTCATTACGTTACCTAAATGAAAACTACCTACATCTAATCAAAATAAAAAAGCCTCTCTATTTAAACCAAAATTACGTCCTTACGCAACCACGCACGCACGCGTGCAAAGTCGACAGGTCTCGTTATTTGTTCTGGTACAATTTGGTCAAAAATATCGCCGACTCCTAATGAGCCGTAATACCAGTAATGCCAGTGATTTGTCCGACAGCTAGTGATGCGACTGGAGTCAAATGCCACTCAAGTAATTTGAGACACTACAATTTTAATCGAGTACTTGAGCAGTCAAGTCACTTGACTGATTACGTCAGAACGCTAAAGTTCATCTACAACACTTCGATGACTTTATTTCCTTTACAGCGCCTGTTCTTCACTTCTTACCCTGTGAAATCAGCTGCTATCTGCTGGTGGTATTTCAGAAAAGGATACGATCTGAATAAGTATGATTCTCTAGATGCTGCAGATGTCTCTCGCCCTTGGCGTATGTGACAGAGATCTTATTAGGTGTGGTGTCAGCTAGTTCTCTAGGAAAATAGAAAATCTGGCATTTCGTGGCTGGACAGGAAAGAAAAATTCATGGGATTTAACATTGGCTATGGGGACTTAAAGATACCAGGCTTGCCCCCTTTATTCACATCATTCCGAGTGAACTAGTTGTCAATTAGGGAGGTAATCGACAACCTTCAGTCGATTAAAATATTTTCTGGACCCATTCCAATAAAAGTCTACAGTGCGAAAAGTCTGATTTGGCGTACAATTAGAACTCAAGCTGTTTTATTGGCAAATGTCACCATGAGTGACAGTGTTATTGACACTTTTCGGTAGAAAATTGTAGCATAACGGTTCCCATGTCGCAGTATACTATAGTCACTTCACTAGGATACCGTGCGCGGGTGCGACCCGCGATTGCCGCCGATAGCCGCGCACGCCACCCGCCACTCGGACCACTATTACTATGTTAATTATGCCGCAATGACTTGCCGATGTTGGGGACGCATTTTGTGATCTTGATCCGGGCATGGACTATCCGCGAAAGTACTGCAGGCAGGTGCCGCAATGCCGCTAGTTGTCACTACAAAACAGAACTATTCAACAGCTAAACGATATGGCATGATTTAAAAACGTACTCTTGAAAGCATATGTAATAGGTAGGCAGACGGATCACCTGATGTTAAGTGATTGCCGCCGCCCATGGACACTCGCGACACCAGTGGAGTCACAAGTGCGCTGCAAACCTTTAAACTCGCCTTCCCCCGGATTAGGCCTCCGGCACCCTCACTCACGCAGCAAAACACAGCACAATGCTGCTTCACGCTGGTTTTCTGTGAGGCCGTGGTATCACTCCGGTCGAGCCGGCCGGCATGTCGAAGCATGGCTCTCCCACCGGTCAAAATCTTAATTGTAATTGAAATTATTAAACAAGTTCAAAAACTCTCTTATATGATATTGATTAATCTACGCTACTGCATACTATTTTTAGCATTACCATTCAAACAAAACAAATAATATCTCTGTTGTTCATTAGTAAATTACTATTAGGTACTCCAAATGTATGTTTAAATGAATTTTTTACATCCCTACATTGTGTGAGTAAATGTTTAATATAGCTATATTTAAATTAGGGCCCAGATAATTAACTATTAACGTTTGATTTTCAAACTGAACCCACCCAAAAATCCATCAAAGTGTTAGCAAACTCAATGTTTAAAAAATCAATTAACACTGAATGAAAAATATCATGTTGCGTCACTATTGATTTAGATTCAATTTTCCGCGTAGTGAACAGGGTTGCATTGGTGCCAAGAGTATTGTCATTACCATCCGTTGCAGCCCTGGCAGCACAACTGGCAGTTTATGCAGTAGAATAAGCTACCTTATCCAATCGGGATACTCGTTAATCCGGGGGTTCATTGCCCGTAACACCATTATCAACTGTTAGGGTGATTTCGTCATCCCTATCTTTAAATTTGGATCTGTTTAATCTGTTTTGATACGGTAATGAGTTTGATTTAGATTTTGCAGTGTGAAAATAAAATCAATCGTTAGACTTATTTACAGTGTATTCTAATTTAAAAATGAAGACCACCCATATCTTTGTTTTATATTGTAATTTAACTAATGTTTTTTATTATTGTTTCAGGTAATAAAATATCAATATCCTGTAATCATAATGAGTAAGTTTAATACTAAAAATGTTTCTTGAATATTATTTACTATTATGTTTTATATGTATCATTTTAATAAAATGTATTTAAGAGTTTTTGCACCTTTTAAAAACAGTATGCAAACCATGACAATTTAAACTTTATCAAAAGATTTCATAGAAAAAACTAGCTATTCTTCCCATCTTAAGTCCCCCAAGATAAACACCTCCTGCGATTAGTATGGTTTAAATAGAACCCTCATTTCCCTCCGGTTTTGTTTATCGGTTCCTAGTAAAGGGTTTCGTTCGACACGCTTGCTGATGTTGCAGATTGTATAAATCAATTCAGTGGAATAGGTAACCAACGTTACATGGCATTTGTTTTGTAATTTAATGTTAAGCTATTATTATAAAAGTAAATAAATGAGGTAGGTAAATAAAAGAACACGTTAGGCACTGTGTTTGCATGGGCGAATAGGATGAATAACACAAACTTACGATGAACAAAAGAAGGGCCGAAATTCGATTCAATAAAAACAGCAATATAACTAGATAGTCATTCGGAAAATGAAACGATAACACGGGAATTTGATACGATAGCGCCCATGTCCCGACCGACGCATTCTATATATACGAATAAACTATTCTAAGTATAAATAAGTACTTTTTAAGTGTCCATACCTAAGCTAATATATCATAATAATCAACGACTGGATTTGGCCAGTAAATGCAGCTGCTAGTCCTTCAGAAAATTGTGCAAATTAACATACCCTTCATCATTATCTTAGCGTTTTGTCTAGGTCCCAAGATGTCGCTTCGGAGCCCGGGATCCCGTATTAACAAATGAACATACCATTATTGTACAATTTTCCGAATGACTAACAAAATACCATACGCACTCTTTTTCCAAATCATCGACGCTTTCAAATTAAATTAAAAAAATACCAAATCAAAAATCCAATATGCTTCTTTTCCTAAGTTCTCAGTAGCCTTTTAACAATAAAAGTTGTGGTCCAGGTTTAGTCCAATAAAAGCAACAATATGTCTAGCCAGTGGGTCGGAAAATGATACAACAACACGGGTGTCTGACACAATACGCCCTTGTCCGGACGCGTTCAAACGTATGATGGTTTACAGTTTGTAAGGGCTTGAGGGTGACTGCGAGGCTATTGCGGGATCCCTGTTGATTATTAGGCTTAAGTGTGTTTAGAAGCCAGTAGATGTTATTTTTTCCTTTTGAATTAATCATCATCATTTCAGCCAATAGACGTCCACTGCTGGACATAGGCCTCCTCCAATGTTCTCCACACAGATCGGTCGTGTGCCGCCCGCATCCAATGGATTCCCGCGATCTTTATCAGATCGTCGGTCCACCTTTTGGGGGGCCTGCCACGGCTGCGACTTCCTGTACGTGGCCTCCACTCGAGGATCTTTCCGCCCCAACGGCCGTGTTCTCCTGAGTTTGAATTAATGAATGAATGAAAACAATATATTTTGTCAGCTCGTCTAACATTCGCAACTCTTAGATAGACCAGAAAATCTGGATCACGGTTACACGCTCCGAATCATTATCTCAAATATTGTAGGTATAGACAATTTTGAGAATCCAAGACATGCAAGCTCCCTCACGATGTTTTCCATTACCAATAAGATAATCGTAGAAATATGTTTTATGTAATAAGTGGCAGACGAGCAGACGGATCACCTGGTGGTAAGCACATAGATTTGAAAAATCCAGAGGTGAATGCTCGGACTCAAACCACGACCCTTCGTATGGAAGGCGCGTTTATCCACTGAGCTACCATCTCACAAATCAATCATCCTAAGTACTTCAATGAAATGTTAGTGCAGCAAAATAAGTATTGGATGAAATATTAATTTATTGCATATGACATGGAGTCATCGCACGCGACGCTCTACAAAAGCGTTGCAGCGATCCTAGTTACTTTAAATTACAGTATTTTACAAAATAATATACTACCCATTTGTCTTTACTTATGACGTGAATACAAAATCCATCATTTTGAAATAAAAAATAAATGAAATAACAATATAATACTAGTGTATGTCTCGCTCTTAGCTTGATGTTTCTTATTATAGGTAAGTACCTTGAGTACCTTCAAGCCAAAGATTCGTGGCAACAGTAGCAGCGGCACGAGTCTTTGGCTCGAGTATAACAGTTAATTCTCTTTAAACCTACTGACCATTTTGAACAACTTAAATGTCATGATTCTATCATTCATTATTTATAATTGAAATACTTTGCCACGAGTCTTCGCGTTTAGTACTATAGTAAATTGCCGTAGTGCACACACCAACACATTGTGCATAACTTCCTTTTGCTTATCTTCAAGCTTAGGCGAGCCAATATACTGTGACATCATAAAAAAAAACAAATTTCTTTTAGTAGCTTTCGGTATTTCTATACCTGTAAATCCTTCATCATTCCATCCCCATCATCTCGATGGATGGCGGTCTAATACTGTGAGTTTCTTGCGGAATTTTCTACCACGTACCTCAGTTCTGTGGAACGATTTGGCTGCAGGAGTATTTTCCGACGGCTACGACTTAGGGACCTTCAAGAAGCGTACTCTTTTTTAAAAAGGCCGGCAACACATTAGGGATCTCTCTAATTTCGCGGATGTTCATCGCGGCTTTGATTACTTTCCATCAGGTGACTCGCTTGCTCGTTTGTCCGCCTCTAGCATTAAAAAAAACCTGTCTACATTTTAAAATGGACCGAACTACGATAAAGACACCAAACGATTTTTTTTCGGATACTGTGCACGGAGACCTGATGACAATCCCTTTACCACCAGTCCGCTTCTTCACCGCAGGGATCCTACCAATCAAAACGATGAGTCCAACCTGTAGGAAAAACCAGTCGTAGCTATATAATTGAGAATTGTCACGGGTGGAATGACTTTTATCGGATTATGTAGGTAGTGGTTTATTTACTGATGGAGACTTTTATTTTTGATGCCGCTGCTTCATTAAGTGTGAAGATCGTTCGAGGAAAGATGGACGCTTCTAAAAGATCTCGTTTTATTAGTTAGGTCTATATTAAACTTTTTCCCAATTTAGACACAATAACTTCAATCGTACTTATAAATATAATAAGTAATAAACGCATTAATGAAAGCTTCTTAATCAAAGGACATAAACTAATTTTCTTTACTTACACACATCACCTTTAACATCATCACACATCATCTTTACTTAAACGCGTTACATCCTAGACCTCATCGTCACTTTCCATCAGGTAGATTAGTGGCCAAGCGTTAGCCTACTGTTCATGAAAAAAACGTATACTCCTTCAACATAGATTTAGCCGTATACCTAGCCTATACCTAGCCTACCTAATGGCCAAGTTAAAACATTGACAAAATCCTGTATCTGCATAAAAGTATGATTTTTGGATATATTATCACCGGCGGGGATAATAGATCGGAGTAAAAATATTGATGATAAAAATCAATTCTTTTATTGTTTGACATTTGTTTAAAAACTATTTAGTTACTAATACTGGCGATCAAAATACATGGCAATATCTGTTTGAAAACAAACAAAAAAGAATCGCCCTTTCAAAAAGCCATTAAACAAAACCTGTTTCTGGTCACTAATGCGATTGGTCTAATCGTCTAGTCTGATTGTCTGATGTTTCAGCGGGCTTCAGTGACAACGCTAAAAAATTACCTCTTTTCCTGCACACGACATTACGGCGCTCGACAGCTCGTTACTTCGACCAAAATAAACATCATTAACACATGACGATTTGTCTTGGGGAACAATTTACATAGGAATAAACTGTTAGTTGAAGGAGGGTTTTATACTTTGAATACACGTACAGATTTAGGCGCGATTCGATCAATCTTCGATTCGATAAATCTATGTATAACATCAGATTTTTATAGAAAGACAGCGCTATACTCGTACCAATGTTTAATATCGGAAGAAGATTGGCCGAATTGGCCTTAAGAGGTCGCTTAGAATTTGTCCCTCTACAAGTGGTTTATATTGAATAATATTTACGAGTATTAAAGGTATTGACAAGGCGCTTTTATGAGATATAAAGCAAAGCAAAATCTAATTGAAAAAAATACAATTTGCTAATAATAACTAAATATTGCAGGTAAGTACAAAACAACACATTCCTTACTTTCCGTAGTAAAAACTGTGTTACGGCAAAGTTATGATTATCGCCTTACTGTTAAGGTATATTTTAAAGTAACTGAATGAATAAAAAGAAACCAAAAAGAAACAATGTGTAACGTGTAAACTAAATGCCATAAAATGTTTACAGCGATCTATAATACCCGTTTGACGACCCGTTTGGAACAGTGGTGTGAACGCTGCCTTTCGTCCAAGTGGACAGTTATATGCTTGAGGTTGCGGGTTCGATAAGCACGACAAAAGTGTGCGTTATTACACATTCTTCCTATGGTCTGGGCGTTAGTATGTATATACCTAGATGTATTTAAAAGAAAATGAATAATATTTATAACAGTATGTTAGATGAAACTATGCCTAAAATGTTTGAGCTATTATATCGGAGTAAAATCAAAAATTTTTTGAATGTATTTGTATGAAATTAATTAATTTTAAAGAAATTAAGGTACCGGTCGGCTTAAGTTAGCACTTGTATTAAAATTATTTAGTGATTTTACGAAACGCATACCTAATCAAAAATCGAGGCCAAACGTCACGAAAAATATTTTCCAGTCTCGTTTTTATTAGACAAGGAGACAAGCCAACAGCAGTTACTACAACTCTGTTTATTTATAACCCGACGTCTTCACTTAATAAAAAAATCATGTCATTACGCGAAACGATCCTTAAACGTCAAAGACTAAAATCGCAGACAGTCTGTTGTGTAAAAAAGGCAGAAACAGGGCCTAATTAAACCGGTGGAAATGTGCCAGAGATCCGGCGGTTAAATCTGGTCGTTTAGATCGAGCGATTGCACCAGTCGCTTAGATTGGGTATTTCTGAATGCCAGTTGGACTGCAATCATTTATGTGTTGTCAGGGCCCCCTTACTTTAAGTTGAGGCGGTAAGCGAAAACATGATTTTTCGTTTTATCTTGATTCGCTTTGAACTTATTCGTTAATATCAATAACGTGTTAAGATCAATAGGTATATTTTGACGCGACATGGTTTGTGAAAAATGGTTTTGTATTATGACATTCCATTCCAGACATGGAATCAAAACGCAATATGATTGATTTCGTTATATGTAGTACCCACAAAGATTCGCGGCAGATGGTAGAGTATTTGATTCATTATTATGTACTAGTGGCCCGCGCCTTCACTTCAGTTCGGGACATTCGTTTTACTTTATACCAATAGATGGCGCTAGGAGTCGATTACATCGCGCAAGCGTTTCGTGTTTTCGGATTACCTATAAGCGTTGTCGAACTCTGTAAGATTTACCAGTTTCTAAACAAGATAGATGAAATATGAGACCGACTGCCACGTGTACTTTGGCTCGAGTATAACAGTTAAGTAACTGTTGTTCAAAGGGAAGTCCCTTTGAACACCTTTTGAACAACTGTCACTATATCATTTATATAATGAACTCTACCGTCTGCCGCGAGTCTTTGCGGGTAGTATAAAACAACATGTCAGCCTACTCAACCCTGGCAAAATGCATTAAAATGAGCCATAACTCTCCGCGTCACCGAGTCTTCTCTCTAATCGATTTCAAATGACAATCAATTCTCGTTTGACAGATCGTCACCTGTCTCCGATTGCCGGTGAAACGAGCGATTACTGACGACTGCCGATCACGGCGTAATGCCAGTAATGTCGCCGATAGGGTTGCGACGAGATTATAAGCACCGGTGTTGTCGATAAAAGCTAAATTACCGATTTTACGGGTATAATATCTAGTACTCGTAGGATCGCATAACAATAGATTGGCAGTCTGGGTAAGCACGTTTAATATTAACAAGTTTTGAACATTGATCGAACCCCACGACGACATAAGTAAGTAATTACATTATCTTACTTCATTGATAAAAATAAACAAACCTGTTTCTCTCCATCAGAGGAACTGTTTCGAAAATTATATTAGTTTCTAACTGCACTAGTAGATGGCGCTGAGTGTCTCTATTTATAATTATGTTATCGACTATCATTGTCTGATAGGTATGAAAATATAAATATCGATATTTAGGTATAATTGCAAGGGTAGTCGCCTTGTTCCCGCGGCCTCGTGACGTCGGATGCGTCGCGCTAGTGCGGTGCAATCGTCTGTGCTGTCAATTCGTTGCACCCACGTGTCAAATTGTCTCGGTTAAAATTGCGATCGACGTTTTAAAATTGACAATGATATTTTTTGTATAGTTTTGACAAAAAGAATGCATCGAGTGTCGATAAAACTTACTGTTTTATTATGTTACTTACCTAAAATTATTAATATTAAATTTACATTTAACTAGTTATGAATAGGTTTCCTAATCTTTTAGACATTTTGAAACATCACGTCATCAATAATTTAGTATAAAAACTGAATAAATGGTAATGGTAAATAATAACCCGGTACCTATCTAAGAAGGTACTAGGTTTAGACACGATTACGTATAGGTACTTTATTGCACATAGGAAAGTAGGTAGTAGTATCAGCCTATATACTGTCGCACTAGCAGGGCAAATGCCTCCATTATAGAAATCAAGTCATCGCTACAATGACGGGATTAGGCTTAATCACCACGGCTTGCCTACCTTATATTTATTTGCCTACTTTATAGAAAAGTACCAATATCAAAAACTAGGTACAGTGGCGGACACATCAAGCTATACAAAACTGTCAAATTTCTTTATTCGATTATAAACCTTATATTTTTACACATTGAGTTCGAAATCGATTGAGGAAATTTAACAGTTTTGTATAGCTTGACCTGTCCGCCACTGTACAGTAGGTGTTGGTGATCAGCGACAATTATAATAAATTGTATATTCGAACTTTTTTGCTTGAAAAATTAGTTCCTTTCCATCCATGCAGATATCAAAGTTTTAATCAACCAACACACTTGCACACACAAAATAAATTAAAAAATATACGAATACCAAAAGAAGAATATACCTACTATAAAAGAACAGTAGTTTTCTACTGCCTTTATATTTTTTACTTATTCTTCCTTTTCACATGTCAAATAAAAACAGTTGCTCTTAAAACGTGTTTCCTTTAATTGTAGGTATATTCTTCTTTTGGTGTTCGTATATTTTTTAATTTATTTTGTGTGTGCATGTGTGTTGGTTGATTAAAACTTTGATATCTGCATGGATGGAAAGGAGCTAATTCTTCATGCAAAAAAAAGGTTACTTTTTAGCTAGTACACAGATAATTTAGCATCTATTTCTATGTCAACAAGGGAAAATAGTTCAAATTGACACATCCCACTCCCAAGCGACAGGTGCAAACAACCTTTTGAGTCTATTTACAGTTTGTTTAGCTCAATACCACCAAGTCGTTTTGTGGTTACCGTTGGGATGACACATTCGTACGGTTTGTACAGTCAACTCCAAAAATATGTATACACTTTAGGACGTTGTCACAATATATAATATAAGAAAGTAGACCTCTACTTTCTTATATACAAGGTCCTAAAGTGTATACATATTTTTGGAGTTGACTGTACATCTCTCCTATTTTTGGGGTAATCTGTTGCCTTAAAAGCAAAACGCCTCAAAAAAAATATTTGTAACGCTACATACATTGAAACTTGATCTCATAAACAATATTTTTGGATTAATTTAATATTAATTCTAACATTGTAAATGTAATAGATAAAATGGATCGACGGATTGATGTGACATATTTGAGGAAAGATAGTTGAAGGGATGGAGAGTGACATAGGCTACTTTGTGGTAAAGCGAATTCCACACGAGCGAAGCCTCGGGTGACGCGTAGTAAAAAAATACTTTTAAAAATCTTAAACAGCACATAGCAGCCGACCCAAAGTAAGCATATGTGTTATGGGTCAGCAAAAGAATGAACTCATTAGAAATTCAATTAGAAAATGGTATTCAATGGACAACATTTCAATATTGCTAAGCTCTGAAACAAAAAATACCAATTCTTTGTTTACTTTTCCTCTGCTCGAATATATATTTATAAATTTTTTATATTGCTTATTTACTGAGAAAAAATTAAAAACTAAAAAACGTAAGATGACGTCATCGGACGGCAGAATGTAAAATATTTCTTTGCTTAGCACATTATAGTTTTAAATTTACGAAATGCCAAACCCATGACATGTAACTGTCAAAAAAAAAGACAACTTGTCAACGTTGAATGTATGAATGACGTTGACAATGTTGACACTAGTATTATTTACCTTTGACAGTAGTACCTTTTCTTATTAAAACAATGATAAGCAAAGGAATATCGCTGTATTCAGCCGTCCGATGACGTCATTTGGCGTTTACGTCTATTTAGAATATAAAGAATTTCAATAATTATTTTATGCATGAAAATGGCCAAATTTTGAAAAAAGAAAAAATATGGGTCTGTTCATTTTATGTCTATTTTCTTATAAAAAAACAATATGGACATATTAAAATTATGAAATGTTGTCCATTAGTGACACGGAACCTTTGGTGCAGTGGATGTCGCACGCGCAGGTGCATCGGTGACGCGGACGATCATGCATCATCTGCGCGATTGGTCGCGCCCGCCGGTATTAATATCCTCCAACCGATTACAGTTACGGCGGCCAATCGATACGATCGGCCACGTACGCAGGATATATAGTGTAGAGCACTCTCTAGTGTGTGCGCAAACAAAAGTGCACTCTCTATTTCCTTCCCTCATATACCAGTGTGACACGACCGGAGAGGGATGCGACGCAAGACAAACGGCATAACGTGTTTTCCGAGGCACAGAATGTACCCGGCCAACTTCCAGACTCCGAGCTGACCTAAGACTTAGTTACCGAAAACTTAGTCAGATTTTTTTGGCTCCACCCGGTATCGAAAGCGGGACCTATTGCGCAGCCATTCGCCGTGTGGTCCCGGCAGAGTAGTATAGGCCACCCTCACTCTTACCGAGGTGTCGTAAAAGGCGACTAAGGTAAAGCTGCTGGCATGATCATCAGCACCCAGAGAAGGAAAACTCTGCATTTACATCAAAACCCTCGCCAACCCGTCTGCCAAGCGTAGGCCCGTATCCCAGCAGTGGGGACTTAAATGGGCTGATGATGATTGCGCAGCCATTGATTTAGAGTGCGACCCACTGCGACATCGTGGCAAGCCACCGATGCATAATACCTTCGGGAGTAGGTACATTACGGCATCACTTCGAGTTACTCTTTGTTGGACTTTGGACTGTCCTTATGACTGAGACACAAGTAGTATTGTTGCACTGCGGGGGTCAACTTGACCTGACGGCACCGTGTCTGTACATACCTACTTGTAGCTCATTAAAATAAATAATGAAAAATATAAAAATCTGTATTTATCAAGAACGGCTGGACCGATTTAACTGATACAATTATCAAACAAATGCAATAATGTGCAGAGGTAGCTTAGAACCAGGAATTTTTTGGTCAGATTCCTGTGGGATAAACAGAAACGAATAACGAAGCAAGCAATGCCACGGACGAAAGCTAGTTAATGATAAAATATTCTTATTTACCTTAGAGCTACACAAGACTTCCTATTTACCTAGCAAAATAGTAATAGACAACAGCACCTGCTCAAAAAAGAAGACACTGCACAGTGGGCCTAACAGGCGCACTACGGACAAAAGACGTTTTATACTCCCACACAGAGTTTCTCAAACTTATATTAAAACATACATACTGTTATTAAAGTGACCAAGCAAATATGACCCCGCTAAAAAGCTTTAGGAGGTCTATGCAGATGTTAATGTATTATTTTTCCATCATACGCAATAGGATTAACAGTCCAGTGATACTTGGTAAATTCGGACTGTTGGTTCCCAAGCGTTTGAGTTGGAATGAAGAAGGGACGGAGGAACCGCGAAGGCGACCGCGGCTACTGTGGTGGCCCACCACGCGGACCAGGTACGCTGCGCATGCACCGACCACTCGTGCATTGCGTCTTATGGGGGATATGCTCGCTCACTACTGGAGTATTGATTTATTTGCAGACAGTTTTGGTCAATTATGTTACAAAGCTCGTTTATATATTGACAATGAAAGCTGCCTTTAGGTATACTCGTACTTCGACTGTGCTTCTCACTTTATTATTAAGTAATTATTATAATTTTATGTAACAATATATTTTGACATTTATTAACACTATGTAAGTAATTTAATTTTGTTTGACAGATAATATTTTTGACATTGTATTCGTTTTGTATTATTGACTTTTTTGATACTTTATTTATTTGACTGAACATTTTCGTTAGGCGTTTGACTATTTACTGTGATTGGCATCCTGAATTTTCGGGCATGCTGTTCGCATGTAAGTACCTAGACTCTGTTCTTGAATATTAATTTACCGAACACTTTATGTATGTATGAATATTATTGAATTGTATAACGCTTTGGTATTAAACTGTAATGTTATGCAATTGTATGTTAATAATAATAAATAAAGTTCAGTTAAGCATTAAACTCATGAAAATATATCTGCAATTTTGCTTATCGAGCTGTAAAAACATATTAAGCTAATTTTTTTTATAATAATACTATACAGGGTGTATCTGTGAACATTTACATCCCTTTAACCATGTGTCCTACCAACCATTCTGAACAACATTTGTTCAACGACTTTTCGAAATTAGTCGAATTTTTTTTCGACTCCCCATACAAAATGACCAAATCACGTGACCTACTTTGTATGAGAAGTTGAAAGTTTTTTATGCGAATTTCCAAAAGTCATAGAACAAATGTTGTTCAGAATGGTTGATAGAATACGTGGTTAAAGGGATGTATATATAGTATGTAGTATTCATTTGTAGGAATGAGTATTAAAATATTTAATAAGCTACCAGAAAAGCTTGTTGATTTACCAATGCCTAAATTTAAAACACATGTTAAAAATTCATTAATGGCCAAAGCCTATTATACAGTAAATGATTACTTAAATGACAAGAATTTGTGGAAATGATTAACTGTTCGCCAACATCTATGATAAATTTTGTCGATTAAAAAGAGTAACTGGCGAGTTTCTTGCTGGATCTTCTCGTCAGATCAACTTTCCGATTCCAGTGGTAGAATCACATTATATTGTGTATATTCATTATAGTGTGTATTCATTTCGTAGTATATTTTTATATTATATTAGTAAATGTTTAATTACGTGTATAATATACTTAGTTATAATTTATATTTTTTATGTATGACGATTTGTAAGAGTGGTTAAAAACATTTAATTTCTCATAAGAATTACAAATTCACTTACTGAGAAAACAGTTTACAAATAATATTAAAAATACATATCAAAATTAGGACGAGCGTACATCAAACATTATATTTAAAATACTACATATTGCCATTGATATTGTCTATTTAGAAGGTATATGAAAAAAAAAATTCTAAAGCCGAGCAGACACTTTGGGTTACTACAATCTGTCAAATTGTCTTAAATGATATTAAGAAACACACCATCAGGTTGCTCTCAGTACCACGTAGGCTAGGTAAAATGCTGTCAACGAGTTTGTCAGATATCCACACGCCACGAAGTATATTTTGACGCAATTCGTTTTCTAAAGGAGTCACAGCTCACAAGTGCGCTGCCAACCTATAATCTTACTGAGTTTCTTCTCGGTAGAAATTGACTTTCCGAATCAGAAGTAGATAATAATATTTGACATTCATAAATATTCCGTATGGACTTAAATTGAATAAAGAAATTTTTCATTTTGATTTTAATCCCCCCTTCCCCCGGATTGGGCCTCCGGTAACTTCAGTCACGCAGCGAAACAGCACAGTGCTGCTTTACACCGGTTTTCTGTGGCATCACTCCGGTCGAGCCGGCCCATTCATGCCGAAGTGCGCCACTCCCACGGCGACAGGGGTGTGGTGCATCACACTTTGAGAAACCTCAGTCTAGCACATCAGTTGTCACGAGCGAGCGTGACAATCGACCCAACAGCGACAAGAACGCCCGACACGGCTCGACCAATCATGCCATATCTGGAATCCGCTCCATTTGAATTCCGATGAGTTTTTATTTGTCTGAATGGTAGAATGCGAAGAAGCAAATAAGTAAAACGTCTTCAAGTAATGTATATTACAGGTGTATTTTGATATCCGTGAATAACAAACGGTTCGGTATTCAGGAGCATTTCATAAATAAATACAGAAATATTGATAGATACATAATAATTATTGCGCAAAATTTAACACAACCTGTTGCTATGATAACTGGTAAATATAATTTCGGCGGTCTTATCGTTGTTGTTATTATTAGTATATTTTGATGAGTCAAATCCCACGCAAAAAAAATCTCTAGCTTGTTCTGTAAAAATATTATAAACAGCTTTTTAAAGTCATTTAAATCAAACAAGCTGTTTATCGGAGAACAAGAAAATGTTTAGATACTACTTATTACATTTAATTTTCTTCATTAAATCTTTTTAATTTATAATAAAATGTTCTATATCGCTAAAATAATGTCGAGCCTAATTATTTGACGACCCGTTTGGAACGCTGCCTTTGGTCCAAGTATCCCCTCACAGTACAAACATTTGTGTGCATGAACATGTCTGTTTCTAATGGTCTGGGGGTTTCTATGTATTATAAGCATGTATTTACAAAAGAAAAGTATTATATGTATATATTTGTAATCCCACTGTTGATTCTGATATCCGTAACACAGGTACTTGAGTTACCTATCTCGGAATTAGTTCTATGTATGTGATGTTGTGAAGAATATTTATATTTATAGGTATTTATTGAAAAAATCTAACAACACTTTTTTAGTAGGTGTATTCATGATAGCATTAAAAAAATCTCGTTCATCACTTCAGGTACTTAATTCTTAAATAAAATAACCTTGTATTTTAACCACTCTCTAACAATTTTCCGAATGACCATTGTTCAATGTCATAACAAAAATTGAATACATCTTCCACAATAATTAAATGTGTTTCTTTAGATATAATTGCCCAAAATTAGACATCTATTTTTCTTTGCGGTAAAAATGCAGAACCATACAATTAAAAGCAGAAAGTGTAATTGAGCTTAGTAATGACACAGCTATTTATAGCGATATATAACAACGACACCGTGTTTTAATTTCCCATTGTTCCACAGTGACTGCTCATGTCCCAACAAAGTGGCACTTGTAATTATTTAACATTTCACGTTCATGCATTTTGTACCATTTAGTTTGATTGCGGCGTTTCAGTGTTTCTAATGCTGATGCATTTTCTCTAAGTTTTGGAAACTGAGCAAATATGACATTAATTTTAAAATACCTAAAAGAAGATAAATGTTTTTGTCTGTTTTCACCAATCAATAACGCAACCTATTTAGCAAGTAGACAAATACAATTCAATATTATGGCTTATAATAAGTGAAAAACGTCATCCCGCTCTGGTCAATATTCAGGGCCATGAAATGCCAAGTCAATCAAAATCATAATCAAATAATTCTTTATTTGCATAGGCTTGTACACAGCACTTACAAATCGTCATACATTTGAATGATTTAAAACTATTTATAAGTACTTATGTAATAATTTACATGTTAATACATATATATGTTGATTGCAGTTCAATGTTCCATTGCAGTTTGGCATCTAGTGTAATACCTAAGAAAGTTGTAGAATTAATAACTTCAATGTGTTCATTATTCATAACGACGTTAGTGTTGACCTGCTTTACATTGGGCATAGTGAATTTTACACATTTGGTTTTCTTGGCATTTAAAAGCAAGTTGTTAGTTGTAAACCAATGTAGCACTTGTGAGAGGGTGTCAATAATTATGATTAGTATAAGCCACAGTTTCCTTATACAGAAAGTAATTTAGCAACACAAGACTACATATCAAAACATTGAAATTATTTGAAATTGGAAAGCAAAGCGGGGTGGATTACTAGTTACTATAAAGACGAGTTCTAGACAGCCGGATGGCGGTGTTAAATCGAATCAATTTGTCCACACAAAAGCTTTCCACTCGGGCTGCTGCCCTTAGCAAGTGACAGTTATGACGTCGCAGGGCGTGTCCGCGACTGCGCCCTCGCTTCATTTGTCGAGCCATTTGCTGGCCGGAATGCGGTGTCATCAGCGGCGAACGGAGCGTGAAATGGAAAACGCCCCTCCAGTGACAATCCCTCTCCCCCCTCCGGTCGCCCTTAACGCGTGCTAACGAAATTTCACTTTGCTGGTTGAATTTTGCCCCAATAGCTAGTAGCTGGAGCACTGTGCACCCAAATAGGAGGCGATTACTGTAGAATACCTTAAGGCGAGGTGTCATCTTGGTGTGAGATATATTTATGAGCAAAGAAGGGACGAGATAAAGAAGAACTTTACTGTTTTAATAATAATAATAAACACTGTGTTTCGCTGCGTGAGTTAGGGTACCGGAGGCCTAATCCAGGGGAAAGGGTGTTTTCAGGGTTGGCAGCGCACTTGTGACTCGTCCTCTGGTGTCGCGGGTGTCCATGGGCGGCGGCAATCGCTTACCATCAGATGATCCGTCTGCTCGTCTGCCACCAATCACATAAAAAAAAACATGCTAGTAGTTACACCTAAAAATCTTATTAATGAAATTATGAAACTGAACTTTGCAAGTGTGATTGTATTGAAACTACAACAGTCCACGTTGTAGTTTCAATTTTGCTTATCATCAGGCTGAGGCGAGCCAATATACTGTGTCACTATAAAATGAAAAAAAAACTATCCTCGTTTGGGCATTTCCCAAATAAAATAGAATGCTAAATAATAATAATAATTCTCACAACATCTCATAGGTTGACCTGATTCCGTACTAAGTACCTTAAGCCCTTGTGTTACAGATATCAGACAACAGAGGAACACAAATATATACTTAAATACATATATTACACCCAGACACTGAACAAACACAAGTGTTCATCGCACGAATGTTTGTCCAGGGTGGTGGTGGGTGGCTTATGTTAAACACTTAAAAATCATCAATACCTTAAGTTTTTCAGATACTTAGTACAGAACCAGGTCACTGTAAGGTCAGGTCACAGGTCAAAATATGCGGCTCAATTTGAAGCAAACAGGTTTTAATTTTTAATAACAATATTAAAATTTGAATATTAACCGCCAGGTATTTGAAGTTTTAAATAATGATATTTTACTTTTTCACTCCAATAGCATTTCACTAGTCAGTAACTTTGCTACCAGACCTCGCCTTAAGGTGACAGACGGGTAGGGCACACTAGCGACGCCAATCGATTTTAATTTTTAGCTACTAAACCGGATCTATTTGAAACAATTTCGGGGCTTACAATCTCTCGGCAAACACCTATACAATTTATTTAATACTTATAGTTAACTGTTTGGTCTGCTTTTGCACTCGAATTTTGGATTACCACCAAAAGTGGGCGCTTTTGGCGTACAAAAACGGACTCAACATTTGTGCATGGTTATTTAATGAATAGTATAAGTATTTGCCGAGAGGTTGTAGCCGAAATTGTTTAAAATAGATCCGGTTTAGTTGCTAAAAATTTAAATCGATTGGCGTCGCTAGTGTGCCCTACCCGTCACCTTAACCGTGACTCAAAGTAAACAGACTGAAGTATCGCGATTCGTTCTAGTAAAATAAGAAAGGAAGTAAAGAGGGGCGCTTGATATGCGTAAAGCAGATCGTGGGCTGATAGTGAGCGTGGCACCTTAATGCTCTGTCTGAGGGCCTACAATGAAAGGAAACACACGACCGAATATCTATCCCCGTTCTTTTCACACGCTCGCTTATGTTTGGATGCGACAGGTATATTCTCGTTCATTACGGGACGGTTTCGTTGTAGGCGAGCTGGTGAGTTCAGTGGCAGTAACAAATGTCCCTAGCACTGTTTTATGAATTCACAGTTATTTGTTTTATTATGTTACAGTTTACGCACTGATACTAGAATTTTATTTAGATAGGGCAGACGATGAGGCGGGGCACCTGGTGGTTTTTTTTTTATTTCATAGGTGGCAGACGAGCAGTCAAATCACCTGATGGTAAGCGATTGCCGCCGCCCATGGACACCCGCGACACCAGTCGAATCACAAGTGTGCTGCCAACCTTTAAGCCCCCCGGATTAGGCCTCCGGAATCCTCAATCACGCAGCGAAACCCAGCAC
This sequence comes from Marasmia exigua, assembly GCA_019059595.1. Classification (NCBI taxonomy): domain Eukaryota; kingdom Metazoa; phylum Arthropoda; class Insecta; order Lepidoptera; family Crambidae; genus Marasmia; species Marasmia exigua. The sequence goes on from CM032484.1 coordinate 12,627,662, forward strand.
AGTGCTGCTTCACGCCGGTTTTCTGTGAGGCCGTGGTATCAATCCGGTCGAGCCGGCCCATTCATGCCGAAGCGTGGCTCTCCCATGGTTAACGGGTAGCAATAGTTTATTCCACAGTTAGTTTTGTCGTACGAGGTAGAAAGTTTTTTAAGAAAATTTTCTTAAAAAATTCGTTTATTTTTTTTCAGCAAGTCCTGTTTATACAGTTAGATACGGTTCAAAAAGTGATTTCTAAACATCTAAAATATTTTTTCTTATAATAATAACGTGGCTTATTAAATTTTCTTTCTATAAGATCCCATGGATAATTAGTTGTAAAAAAATTTCCTTAGAATATAAAACATCACATTATTTCAAACTCAAAAGCCATTACACTCTCACAGAAAATTGCTTCACAAAACTGTCCCTAATGAACTACAAAAAGTTAAAAGGAAAAATCATAAATCAGACTTTTCCTGTTAACTTCGCTAGCGCCACGAAAAAAGCGCGTCTTTAGTCTATGGCGATCATTTGTCAAGCAGTCTATTAACCAGTGATGGGCGCCGCAAACAGCTTGCATTTCACCGAAATCGATTCGTCGACGTGTCACTGGGCGCTTGATATATTGATAATCGATCAGACCTTAGCAACGAGAGAGTGGGAAGCCCCACGCGATAGCGTAGGGATATCGCACTCGGTAACTAATTGTCGTATTATCCATTTCATTTCAGATTGGAAGTGAAATTCCAGGCATAAAATTGAGTATAAAAGACATCCCCCTCATCTTAGTAATTCGTAGTTCGTAATTCTTAGTTGCGCCCCAAGCTGTCCTTGGGTACGCCCAAGGCACCGAAGAGACAGCTTGAGACAGCTTGAGCGTAGTACGCTTGGACCATGATTCAGGATTTGGGAAGTCTGGTAATTACAATGAAGCGACTACCGTCTGACCTTCGCAACTCTTAGAAGTAAGAGGCAGGGACGAGCAAATAGGTCATCTGATGTTAAGTAATCATCGTCCTGATTTAGCAGATAAACATCTGCTAAATCAGGATTTTATTTTAATTTCTGTCTCGACAGTTTGTGTATCTGTGTCAGCCCTTCCAGGGTCATGTTATAGAACTCTGATATTCGTAACATCTTTGTATACCAACATGTGCAATTAATGAATTAAATTTAATCAGTGACAGGCAACAAAACAGTGATAGTAGGCCTTACACTCAGTTGACACAATAACCTTCCTAAATATTTTAGCTTCCGACACAGCAAGCCACCATTCATCCGATGACGATATATATTTTTCAAATCAACGCAAAAGTCAAATTACACCACCAAAAAACTTCATCTGTATGTCGGTCACGTACCCTGTCGCCCCCTGCCGATATCCCTTTAGCAAACAAATGGGAGATGCGATTTACAGGATCACGATGCAAGGGCTCGAGAGTCCGGCCCTGTGCTTCCATTTGTTACAATTTACGTGACGTGTGCTGTCAGTGTAACTAGGTTTGATTTGAGTAACGTGAGTAGATAGTGATGTGTGAGGATTACTTGCGATACTGAGCTACTCGTACTGATAGAATCAGAGGTTTGATAATCTTTAAATAAAAAAGAGAAAAAGAGCTTTTGCACGTCAAAGAAATTTGTGGTTATTGTGATTGCAAAATAATATGCTCACAGATCTGGAGCCCAATTCTCGGGCTCGTGACATTTATCATCGTACAACAGATATGTCGTACGTATATAAAAACTATGTTTTAGTGATAAATAACTAAAAAACAAAAAACATATAATATCATACAGCATACAAAAAGTATGGATTTCATGTGACATCTGCCATGTTTTCAAAATATCACGAGCACGACAATTGGCCCCCTGGAGCCCAATTCTCGTGCTCCTGACATTTATTTTCATACGACATATATCACTCAAACATAGTTTTTTTATATGGTTTTCAGGTGATATCCGGCGTGTCTCAAATTAGGGTAGGTATGGCTAAAGAGCCATAATATAAAGATATTATGAGAAATGCTCATTCATTGAGCAAAAGACGACGTTAAAAGTCAGAGTCTCGCAGCATACCGGCACTGCGACCACGACAGATTTTTTTAGTGGCAATTGACCGGATCTGGAACGGTTCCGTCTTAGACATCACTCCCTATCTGGAGCCCATGGAGATATCACTTGAAAACCATACAAAAAACAATGTTTTAGTGATATATGTCGTATGAAAATAATATCACGAACACGAGAATTGGGGTCCAGATACTAGTACTTCACGTCGTCATAATAATAATTAAGTATTTTTTACGAATGCATTAAAATGTATTTTTCATAGTTTTCCTATCACCAAAAAAAGAATAAGTAGTAAAAACAGACTGCAGACAAATCCACCAATAAAACAAGTAAAGAATAAACAAACACGCCACAGAGTCACCCACCGTGCGCCCGCGGCATACGACACCTACCGCACAGTGGGGCGAGGCAATAAATCGCGGGAATAAATCTAAATCGGCGCCGACGTTTTGATTGTCGCGATTGTTTCCCAAAACGACGATTTTGCGGGCATGGATTGCAGTTATTTGTTTCCACTGGGACGCCGCACGTCACTTCGTGTTTTTGCTGGAAACACAAAAGATTTATTTGTTTTCCGTCAACATATACTTTGAAGCAAGGGTAAACACATTTAACTACTTACAGTCGACTGAGTCTAGATTTGAATGAAATTATGTAGAAAAATCTTAGCTCGATTTCTCTACATTAGAACTTTTGACGAAGTCAAATGTTGTCATATTTTATCAAATTATAAAATCATTATTAACGCGATCCAATATGAAAATAAGACAGCTAATTTTGATAGAAGGTTTTCCCTGTAACCTTAATCGAATCTTTGGTTTAATTGGTCTTATACACATTATTTATTAATATGAATATGACAATGGTTTTCTTTTGCATAATATTGTCTATTATTCAAATTAACAGCGTAGAGCCAATTTATGTTCTAACAGCGACTGCTAACAATTTTACGATAATTAGTGTCGTTTTGTGTCTTCACCGCAAGCGATCAACTTCCGTGCTCCGGGACATCAGAGGCACATCATAGCGCGCAGCTAATGCCGCGACGCGGGACGCAACGAATACGTCTCAATTAGCGTTGCACACTGGGCGAAGCGCGGGGACTAAATTAGTAGACATAAATTATGTGGCCTAAAAAAAATGCGTATTGATGTGACGGATTAACGTAATGTTATTGTCCTTTTAACTAGTAGAGCCACGCTTCAACATGAATGGGCCGGCTCGACCGGAGTGATATCACGGCCTCACAGAAAAGCGGTGCGAAGCAGCACTGTGCTGTGTTTCGCTGCGTGAGTGTACCGAAGGTACACGAAGGTGTACCTAACGATATATAGGTATAACGGACGAACTGGTACCGAAGGCCCTAATCCGTTGCAAAGGGGGGTTTAAAGGTTGGCAGCGCACTCGTGATTCCTCTGGTGTCGCAAGTGTCCATGGGCGGCGGCAAGTCGCTTACCATCAGGTGATCCGTCTGCTCTTCTGCCACCTATCACATAAGAAAAAACTAATTCAACATAAAAAGTAAAGTTTTGTATGACTGATATTACCTGAGACAGAATATTTACAATGAAAAATACAGGTTGTTTAACTGCAAAAAAAAATACTATTGATTTCCAAATACGTATATTTTAGCACAAAAATATTGAAATATCTTAGGTACCTATATATAATTTTAGTATCTTTGCTTTAGATTATTTCTTTGAATCTATCTTTTTTATTATTTCAGACCACACAAATAGCTAATACCACCCAGAATATCATATACTTCAATCATCAAACAGATGAATTCAGCAACAAGATGTTCCTTATAAGGACCCGCAATTTATCTGCGTTTTGTTTTAGAACGCACAGTGCGAAAGATATTAAACTATAGACAAAAAATATACCAAAAAAAGGCAGTTATTAGCCGAATAGAGCTATTACTCGAGTGTGTTAACCGCTCGTAGTGACATTTGACTGCATATTTTCATTAGACTCCTCATCTTATGGATTATCAATCGGTTTCTTTCCCGATTTAGACATTACTTTTTGTTTTTATGGCAAAGGGATAAGGTTCAAAATGTTATGAGCTTTTATTTCTAAAACCGTAGATGTTTAGTGGTTTTTGTGAAAGGCAATGTCACAAATATATCTGTCACTGGGGCGTTTTGTTGAAGACTTTAGTGTAACATGTGGCAGTGATTTGTTTGGACCGCACACACGTTTTTTTTTTGTTTTCCTTATTGTTATTGGGCGCCGAAATGTTTGTAATAACTTCACTCAATTCAAAACTCGTAAAACTATTAAGAGAAAGTTTTAAATGCGAAGTCGTGACAGTGACAATACAATTATGTTATTTAGTGCTATAATAATAATAAACCTTTATATTATGTGGTATTGTAAGCACGAATACATTCACTTATTAATACGTCGTATACATAAAAAATATTATTATTGTCTTTTATATGCACCTATACCTCTCCTATTATTTAAATGTTTGTTAATGGTGTCGTATTTCTTAAACTATTTATTATAAACACCATTAGGACGTAATGTATTTTATACAAAAAAATAATTTATTGTATCATACTTTGGCAAAAAAATAGGGCTGTATAACAACAATGAAGCGTAAAAACATCAACTATAATACTTATACTCGTAGTATAATATTGTATAATAAAAGCAGTTCCATTGACTGCGTCGAAAAATTAAATAAATTAATCTTTTCTATTTGGTTTTTACTTATCTAAATAAATCTTCAAAAAAACTATTCTTGCAATACTTGCATGTTATTATGAGGATTTTTTATGTGATAGGTGGCACACGAGCAGATGTATCGCCTGTTGGTAAACAATTGCCGCCGCTCATGACACGACAACAGTGGAGTCACAAGTGCGCTGCAACCTTTAAACCCCCCTTTCCCCCGATTTGGGCCTCCGGTACAACGAAACACAGCACAGTGCTGCTTATTATGAGGATTAAGTTATTTCTACTTAAACAATAATTGTTGATTATTTTCAGTATCACATACCGTACCACATAAAAGACTCAAATATTTTTTTTATTCCCCATAGTAATAAACTCGAAAATTTTTCCGGGTTATTGTACATTGACACAAAGTAAATCACCACCATTTTGTAACTCCATACATGAAAAGTAAATTGAGCACCACATGCATTAAAAATTATGTGTAGTAGTCACAGGCGGCGAGGTTTTTGTTAAATGCGCCACAACTCTCAGTTCCACATATTTTTTGCTTAAAGTAACGATACAAAACAATCTTTGATTTTTGTAGAGAATAATGATATTGATACAATTAAAGGAGGAGAGTAACCTCTAAGTTAATATCCAATGGAAAACTAATACGAAATAAGAATTGTAACAGTATTTTTTATTTTAAAGCACATCTTTCTTTTTTTTGGCTCCTGCGCTTTTGCCAAACTCTATCACGCGCTCGCTTCCCTCGCATATTGTATACATATATTTTATATGTAACCTCCGGATTTTTACCATATCGAAAATACACTTACTTTTTTCTGTGGCGAGTTTACTTTGTGGTCAATGTACAATAACCCATTTTTCCATCAAAGTCCTCAGAATTGACATTAAAAATTTTACACCGAGCGTTTTGACATTTGCTTGGATTGTCATTCCCCTCATAAAAGTTCCCAATAAAAAGCTCGCGCAATGAAAACCAACACCCGAATATTCGGCGCTCCCGGGCCCTAATCACACTATTAAACGATCATCTCTCACGCCGCCTATAAATATCCCTCCCATTCACAGCCACTAAATAAAGAGACGCCGAGAAGCCGACAAATCTTCCCAATGGTCTAGGGTTGGCGGTTTTGGTAATTAAATTAAGATTTGCTGGTGGGACGACAGAAATGGCAACTTGGTTTGTGGTAACTTTCCATACAAATATAGCAATGTTTTCGAGTATTTTCTACACTTTTGTTTATAAATGAATTGTAAAATTATTTTTTTAAGTTTGTAAGTACAGGTCGATTCACGAAAGATGACCACAAATGGTCAGCGTGTACGCATGTAATCTCATGAAGAAAAGATTTGAGACAAAGAATACTTTCAATTAAATATATTATGTGTTTGGTATAAAATGTTAAATTGAGAATGAGTTACTCTTTCATGAGATATTTACTGATTACACGCGTAGACGGTCGTCATTTGTAGTCATCTTTCGTGAATCGACCTGTAAGTATACCTAGATAGAGAAAAAAAGGTTCTCATTTTTAGATATTTCCCTTTTCCTTGGTAATTTACATGGAATGATCAAAGATTCTTCTAATAATAAAGCTTACTACATCCATTTTATAATAATCTTAACTTTCAAAAATATTTTACGGAAGAAAAGTTAAACAAAATTATCATTATAAGCACTGCACTCAAGACTAAAAATAGATTGCTGCAACAAGAAATGTTATTAAGGATATTTTTATGTGAAGTTACATGTGCTAAATAAATCAGCTATCAACAAACTATTACAATATTAAAATACAAATAGTGCTACGTTACTGCATCAAATTTGTCCTAATTATAACGCAACACAAAATCTCCAGATGCTAAATCTCAGAGATCACCAACCCTACACCGGCGCGTCCCACAGTCATATGTCTTTATTCTGTCTAATAACAATTTGGGCAATTATGTGACAAAAGGAAGTGTTTTCGTCGTCCACATTTCTCGTGGGGTGCTCCCCGGGCTGCCCACATTATTGCCGTTCCGTGATTTATACCAGCTACCAGCTTCCCGAATGTAACAGATATTTTCCAATCGATTTCGCGTAATCGTCCCCCAAGTTAATCTACCATGTTGAAAAGCTGCTGTTTTACACGCGTGTATTTTTTTAGATATTCTTTTTGTGAAATTGAAATTTTGGAATAATTACTTTGAAACATGACTTTTGAGATTAGAAATAACCCATTATGCGCATGAAGTGATTCGCTTCTACATTTATAATGCGTACAGCTAAGGAATGGAAGTCCTTGCCGAAGACTGTTTTACCACCTGTGTTTGACCACAATAATCTTCTTACTAGGCTAACCCTTAACATACTTTGACGACCCATTTGGAACAGTGGTAGTGAACGCAGCCTTTGGTCCAAGGGTTGCGGGTTCGATCCCCCGTACAAGTACAAACATTTGTGTGCATAAACATGTCTGTTTGTATTGGTCTGGGTATTTTCTATGTATTATAAGGTATATATTCACAAAAAAACGTATTATATGTATATATTTGTAATCCCACTGATGATTCTGATATCCGTAACACAGGTGCTCGAGCTACCTATCTCGCAGTCAGATCAATGTATGTGACATAAAAATTTAAACTTTATACAAAGTAATTAATGTACACGGGACAAAAAGCAGTTATATACCTACTACGAGTACTTTTACTTATAAAAATAATCGCGTTTTGTTCCGTGTCACACATTAATCAATGTGTGTGATGTTGTGAAATATTTATTTTATTTTATACTACCTAAATCTCATTGTCACTTTTCATAAGTGATATTGTGGAGAAGCGTTAGCCCATTTATCAACAAAAATTAATGTAGAGAACTTTGAACAAATCTTTACAAAAATATATAATTAAATACTTCTAAATCACCTTATCATTTTGTCCATCAAATGAAATCAACTTAATTCAAGGAAGTAAAATATCAATAGTAGCCCGTTGAGACAGACACTGAAAAATTCGAACAAAAAATAGCTTTAATCGAAATCATACTAATAATGCTATTGATTCGGTGCCGCTCGGGTGGTCTTTGAAGCACTATTGACAGCTTATAATTACAGTGTTGAATACATCTAAGGATAATATATCATCATGTTGCCCCTAAAGGTGTGTTTAGAGCGTCATTTGTCATAATGAATATGTCACTCTACTGTTTTAACACTTAGATGTTTAGAAGTTATGAGTTCGTTCGATATTGGGTTTTTAAACCAACTGTGTGACTGAATGAAACCTGCAGGCCTACTTTAATATAATTATGGTTGTGGTAATACTGAATTTTCACATTACTTACTTTAAAAAAAGTTTAAAAACTAAAACCCTTCTACCAAAAACACGCTCTAAAAAGTACGAAACAAGAAAATTGTCTCTGCGAAATTATTTTAAACTTTACGTTTATTTAACTTATTATTTTTAATTATGTGAATAAAATTACATATTTGAAATGTGCTAAAAAAGCTGTTTCACATGATACCTTTACTCCGGTGCTGTAGTCAATTTAACGTGACGTCATGTCGCCTGTAATCAGAAGACAATCAAGACAATTCTAACGACACCTCATTTGTTCAAATATGATAACTAGTTTAGAAGTTATGATGGAACAGATGAACAACCATACATACATACAGGTCAAAAATGACAAAATCATAACCCTCTATTTTGCTTCGCCGTAGTCGGGTAATAATTCGCATAACAAGCCACTCCTAACTACATTATTTATCATTTCTTTATGCATACACAATAAAATACCAATTAATTTAGGTTAATGAGAATCGTGCAAATATAATAAAACAAGTAACAGATATTCTTTATCAACTAAGCTACATAACAATGCTAATAAAAGTCTACTATCTTTTTCTCCAATACGCGACTACAAAAAGTCAAACCTTGCACAGTGTTGAGGAGCGGTTCAAACGCACTAAAAGCAGTTAATAAAATAAAGGTGGGCCATAAAGTCAAGTGGCACCTCTGAGGGGACTCAAATGGTTTGTTTTGACTACTTGGGGCTGAAGGGGCTTTAAAAATTTATCAGTTTACCGAAACTTCAAAGTAAGTGTATGGGTAGATTGTAACCCGAGTAAGGAGTTTTTTTTCATAGTATTGAAAATGGTAATATTTACTTTTACCGTCACATAAACATAGTTGCTCGGGCAATCTCTTTAATCTAAATGCCGCTTTGTTTGACATTTGTAGCTTTTATCTCATAATTACCCACACAGAAACCATGTGATGAGTTACAATGTAATGTTAAACGCCACGTAGGTATATACGTGATTGTTGACTCATTGTTCTTAATAAACGTGCATAGAGGAAGGCGAACCTGCAATTTTCACGTAGAGATCTCGATCTTAATGCCATACCTAAGCATGTAATGCCAACGTATACATTGGCTTATATTTTTGCAGTCATTTGTTGAAAATTGCAGTTTTGGCCTCGCTTTACGCCTCCGCGGCCCAAATGGCGTATGGTGTACGCTCGAGTTGTATGCCTAACGAGAAATTTATTTGCGTTCCGCACCAATCTATTTTTAATAACTCTTGCCAATCACATTGGGTATACCTACTGCCATTTTTGTTCGATGTTGCTTTGAAATTAACTTGGGCAAATAATACCATTATTCAGTAAGTAGTAAACCGTGGTAAAAATAAACCATAACCATAATAAGATATTCACTAAAAATACTTACGCAATCTTAGTTTGTCGTCATACATTAGAAATATTTGTTCTTAATACTGATTTCGGTAGAAATTAGCTTTTAACTACCAGTTTATTTTGAATTTGAAAATTTAATTCTGAGTCAAGTACATACCATCAATCTTTATGTCTTCTTTTTCTTCATCTTAGCGTGTAATACCCGGTTGCGTCCAAATCTTTCGTCATTAGACCATGATTCAGGATTGGGGGGGGGGGGGGGGGGGGGCGTCTGGTAATTACAATGAAGCGACTGCCGTCTGACTTTTGCAACCCTTTAACGGGGGAACCAGACCAACTGAATCATGGTTACACGTTCCAGAAATTTTATCCGAAACGTGCAGGTTTCCTCACGATGTTTTCTTTCACCACTGAGCGGATGGTAATGGTAGAATAGAAATACGCACATAGATTTGAAAAAACCATTGGTGCATGCTCGGATTCGAACCTCGACCACTTTCGTGGAAGGCGCGTTCGTATACATTGAGCTACCATCGCTCTTTGTTAAAAAAATTATCATCATCATCATCAGCCCATTTAAGTCCCCGCTGCTGGGGCACGGGCCACCCTCAATCACATGAGGGGTAATTGCCATACTCACCACGCTTGGCAGACGGGTTGGCGAGGGTTTTGATATAAATGCAGAGTTTTCCTTCTCTGGGTGCTGATGATCATGCCAGCAGTTTTACCTTAGTCGCCTTTTACGACACCTCGGTAAGAGTGAGGGTGGCCTATTCTACTCTGCCGGGACCACACGGCACGGTTTATAAAAAAATTATAAACATACTTATGTAGGTACAAATCAGAAAGTAAATGAGAATCTTATTAATACAAATGTATGAACTTAATGTGGCATAATTTAGTCCACACTTCAAAAACAAATGCGTTCAAGGAATTCATATTAGCATTTACGCATGTTGTTTTAATAATTTTCCATAATTTCCCAAGCAACCCATGCTTGCTTACTACAAATCGGATATTTCGTGCTCACCGAGCTGAAGGCGCCTGATAACTATCAGTCGTTAGCCTGTCACGGGCTCTGCACTAACTGCCACAGTACTCCACGCGTGCAACTTTTTTGTCCATGCCCGGCAAGTTTTTGCTCCACAGTGCGTTTTTTGGTACCGAAATGTACTGTTATGGTAAATTCGGCGTCGTACCCGTGGTGTATCAGTCAGGCGCCTTTGATTTACGCGCTGTTGGTATTTTGGCGCCCGCTTTGATCAGCCGCTTCTAGTTAGTTTTTGCTGCATACTATGCTGTTCTAATAAGGTTTTATACCCCATAGCGGTTTTAATGGAAGTTTCATAGCGAGTCGCAATAAAGCAATAAAAACAAACCAGGGAAAAAACAGATAGAAACCTAGTTTTTGCTGATCGCGTTCAAAGCTATGATTTTGTTGTAAATTTTATGTTAGTCTAATTGGATTGTTTTATTTACACTAATTAATTCGATAGGATGTCAGCTGTAGGTTTCGTGAGATAGAATCCATAAATTCACATGTTATAGAGTCACTTGCTAAGATCTAATAATGTATAACCATGAATAAAAGTGTGTTTACATTAAGCTTATGTAATAAAAGTAAATAATAAACCTGGAGTTCACATAAAGATGACGCCAATGCAGCTAATTTCCAGGAAAAACCATTGGAAATCGCTACATTAAAAGGAAGAAAGTTCTTAGGTTCTATAAATTATATTTTAAAAGGTATGATTACTGAGTTGAAAAGGTGTTCATCAGTACTGAATGCACAAAGCAAAGACGCATAAGTAGATAACCTATAATGAAACTAATTACCTACAGCGAAACTGTTCAGTAAGTTTATGAAAATACTCTTAGAATACCTACAATATTAGAATAAGTATCAGCCTATTTATATACTGTCCCACTGCAGGGCTGGGACTATAAAACCATTGTTACCAAACTTACTTTGCACCAAAGTGACTTTAAATAAACAAACACCAATCTAAGTCGCTTACAACATTCAACAATAGTTCACAGCAATTACCCTCTCGTCATCTCGCGAGAATGCCAGTTAATTTATGCCATACTAATTGTGGCTAATGAGACATTGTGCCTCTTGGCGTAGGCCCAGACTAATGCGAACACAACATGCCACACAGAGAATTAATTCAGACGATTAATCACACGTGTTATTAATTAATTGAACTGCAATCAAAATGGCGGACGTTTTTCCCGCGCTCGTACGTAATGGCTGCGCTGAAATAGTGATGTAACCAAAATAGGATTTTTGGACCTGTAAATTCTTAAATTTAATTTTAAGCGACAAATATATAACGCAGCCCAAAATATATCTTCTTTAATTTATACTGAGATACCTCAAGTACCTACTAAAGATTTTTAAACTTCGTTTCCCGTTCGGACACCCCGTCGCGGTAACCTGAAACGGTTTTACTTTGTGGTAACAAGATGATAGATAACCAAATCGATAGAAGTTAGGTAGCAATCAAAAGATCGTCCATCTCGACGACAGAAGAAATGGCCGCTAACCACATTCTCACGGGCGCTGTTCACACGGAGACCCATAATAACATCATTATCATGAGAAATATTATGATATTTGGGCGCCAAGTCTCAATAGAAAGCAATCTGTCTTGTTCACTCATCCAGATAAATAGACCGGTAAGAAGGAGAAAAAAACAATGTTGAAATAAAAGTCGAGTTTACGGAATTGAGATCAAACCGCGGCACGTATGCCCTTCTGGTGTTACGGCCCGTTGAACTCGATTGTTTTTGAGCCCATCACAATCGAGGTGCCGGTATAATCGATCAGAATTCGATTACGCGATTAACGATTGCTGTTAACGAAGCGGTATTTGTTTTGTACTTTTTGTTGTAGATTGTCAATTGTTCTTTTTTGTTTTTGTTCACTCAGTGTAACAATGAAACACCAAGCCTACTTACTTAAATAATTATTTTGACGAAGTACATAAGTACCTATTATATATCTTTGAGTCACAACAACGATATGACGTAGGAGGTACCTACATGTTTTCTTTATAACTTTGTGTAAAGCAGCAAAATTTAAATTTCATTATCATCTGAACTTTTCTGTACCGGTTGCTTCCCAAGCTGTCGATTCGGAGCCCGGAGTCTGCTTTAATAATTTAAATTAAACCGACTTAACTTGCGATACAGTTTTCGATTTGGCGTCAAGTACTTATGCCCAATAGCAAATAAGAAATTTAATTTAAATCCCAACGCTTTTTAACGTTTCGATCGACACCGTACTGGAATCCGGCGCAACGAATAGTCCGCGTAGTAGAGTCCGCGGCACGAAAGTAGTCCCGCGGAAAAACACGGAACTAAAATTTAAGATTCCTTGTGTCTATGAGGATAAAGCTCAAATTTGAATGTTGTTGGCGACTCATGCGCGCTTTTCACAGTAGTTCTCTGGTGGCGCGGGCTCTGTTATCGAATCATTCAAATCACATCGTTTCGATTCGACGCAAACTATGATCACTGAATTGTCAAATTGACATTTGTTTTTTTCTTGCGGTTCTACTTCGTTAAATGATAAAGGCGTCAAACCATAACGCTTTGAAATATTAGAAATTGTAGATCACTGACCGAAGGAATATTTTTTTAGCATTTTGGTTTAAATAAGTTACTGGCCCTATTCATTACAGCTACGAATATTTTTCACGTTTTCTATAACTCGAGTTTTATCAGCACTACGTACTAGTTTATTTATTATTATATTATCATGAATCTTTTGACTTCAACAAACTTCTGAAGTCACGACCTACAAATATTATATACCTACTTATGATTCGATAAAAAAAATTGTCCTGCACCTCGCCTCGCTCTCTTGCAAGATATTTTGTATTTTAAAATTTAAATAGTTTTGTTTACGTGATAACTTCTTATAAATCGATGAATGCCCCGGATGCATGCACGAAAAATTTACATATTTTTCTGCAATGTTTTCTTATGACATTATTACGTAATTTATCGAATCGTATGGCAAACAAACATCGCTAAAAATTAAATTATAACAAATAAGACTTTCGCCTTCTGTAACTATATAAGTAAGTAAACATTTTTTGACCACTTATAAGAATTAGAGGATAGGACACATAACATTAAATAGATATTGCACAGTAATACATAGGAAAGAAATAGTCAAACAAGAAGAAAGGAAATAAATTAATACATAAACTAGTGACCAAGAATGAAAACAAAGAACAAAGTGAAGTGGTCAACAAGGTCCAAGCTCAGCATGTGCTGCAGCGATTTGGAGCCGCTGCCGCGCTGGTTTTCAGTTTGGACATTGAGTGACGAAATCAATTTCTAATCAGACTAACAACGAATGTGACATAATAACTTTAAGACAAATGTAATTGTATGTTTCCCAAATAAATAAATAACAACGAACAACAATTAAAATTTGAAAATTTAAAATCCCGACTTGCGGCCATCTTGGATTTGAAATTTGTGACAATAAAAATATTCTGCTGCTCAAGCCCTTTTATATTATACCCATATTGTGGGAGTTGTGTTAAAACGTACAATCCATATCTTTGTGACGGCGGCCATCTTGGACTGATTTGTATCCTACATAGCTAAGAACACTAGTTTGAAAGATGAATAAGGGAGAGCCCTTATTCATCTTTCAAAAAAAAATAACAAAATCAAAATCGGTTCATTTGTTCGGGCAGCTACGATGCCATAGACAGACACACAGTGACACATACACAGACACGTCAAACTTATAACACTCCGTCGTTTTTGCGTCGAAAAAACAAAAAGAACGAAGAAATAACAAAGAAACAATACCTAATTACATAAAATGTTTGAAAATAAAGTTTATGATGAAAATAATAATAATAGCAGACCGCGCCGAGTGTGTAGCGCGGCGGACGGGATGTGACCGGTCGTGTGGAGGTGCCGTCAGCTTTCTATGGAGTACTAGTTTGATTCGGTTTTTTGTAATAGATAGAGTAATTCAATAGGAAAGTTTGTATGCACATATTATAATATGCTGTGCGTAGCCGGAGCAAGCCGCTAGTAAAACTATAATAAGCAACAACGTTAAATACCTCGTTTGTTTACAGCTTATCTCCAAACACCACTCGAGACGTAGACTACAAATAAAAACACGCACTTAACCGGATACTTATCCCTAATTAAGAAGGCAAAACAGTGCCAGTGTCGCGGGCCATTACGTCGGCTCCACAAAGCGTCTGAACCCACTGCCTCGCGCAAATAAGCCGTGCCATCAAACCACCCGTTCAACCGTGGTGCGGTGTTTTGATAATGCCGCCCGAAAAAGATCTGACACACGTTGTTTTAAAATGGGGTGTTGACAATGTTTGTTTAATTAAATATGTTCGTTAGACTTTGGGAAGTAATGAGCGAGATCTGCAAATCTCGCGTAGTATGCGTCATCTGATTATTTTAGAATTTAAGCTCGTATTTTTTTTAAATAAATTCAAACAACATCTGATCTAATGCCGCACTAAATAGCAAGAATATAAAACCGGCGTGAAGCAGCACTGTGCTGTGTTTCGCTGCGACAGTGAGGGTACCGGAGGATCCGGGGAAAGGAGAGTTTAAAGGTTGGCAGCGCACTTGTGACTCCACTGGTGTCGCGGGTGTCCAAGGGCGGCGGCAATCGCTTAACATCAGCTGATCCGTCAGCTCGTCTACCACCTATCACATAAAAAAAAACTTTATGCATGTATACCTGTCCAATTTTTCGGACTGCCCCGGATGGCGCATTTGGTAGTGACCCTGCCTCATACGCCAAAGGTTGTGAGTTCGATCTCCACCCTTTGTTATAGGCAAGCGGTTCAATAAACAAAGAAATATAACAATTGTCAGCAATTAGCTGAGCTTTCGTCTAGATCTAGACATTGTAGCTCATTCTGGCCATTGTTTAGTTGAATAGCAGTTAATAAGCGTAGCCCTGGTACAATCAGCCTCAAAAACATCTTAGCGCTCAAACCTACCAAAAATATCTGAGCATTTGACATTAGAATGTAGGTATACGCCAAGGTGCATTTTCAGTTATGTTTTTTTATGTCATCGGTGGCAGACGAGCAGACGTATCACCTGATCACATGGACACCAGCGACACCAGTGGAGTCACAAGTGCGCTGCCAACCTTTAAATCCCGCCCCCTTCTCCCGGATTGGGCCTCCGGTACCCTCACTCACGCAGCGAAACACAGCACAGTGCTGCTTCACGCCGGTTTTCTGTAAGGCCGTTTTAATTTGTCGCCGTTTGAGAACAAATGACAACAAATTAAGGTACAGTCTGATCACGGTTATTTGGCACGTGGCGAAAGTCGGAACTAACTTTGTTTCCTTTACAAGATGTCATGTGTGATGTGCTTTTGATATTTTTAGAAAAAATATTGTACAGCGCCCCCATGTCAATGTCATTCAAGTGCCTTCTGATCTTGGTCGGTCTGTACACACAAGTAAGGTATTGTGCTAAAAGACTAGACTTACTTGTATATAACCAGATTTTCCCGTTTCAAAATTGATATTCTATTATGTAAATTAGTTTAACTTGTTTATTGATTTGCAATCACAAAGAATGGAGTAAAAAAAAAACAAATTTCGTTGAACAAATTTAAAAGTATTCAAACGATTCGAATGTTTCGGTAAAACAATATAAAAGATGACGATCATTAATATCAGTACCCATTCGTATGCATAACATCGACTTACTCCATTTGTACCGGTTACCCTAAACGTCCAGTTTCTTCAACCGATTTTCACCTTAATATCAAACACAAACGGTTCAGAATAAATTGGGGAATTTCGACAGTCGTAATACCCCAATGTGTTGTTGCTGTACTTCGTTTTGGCATTTCGTCCGCACACTGTTATTACATGTAGTTTCTATAATTGTATCGTGAAAGCAGCCTTTACTTCCAACGTAGCGAGATACGATCGAGTATGTGCCATGGTGCTTTTTCTACTTAATTTATAGGCATGAAGGGTTTTTAAAGTAAAGCAGTTGTCATTTGTTCGGGCAGGCAATTTGTAATTACTGATTGGATTTTGAAATACGATGGGATTTCCTTTGGGGTCCAATTACAATCCCAATCTTTGAAAATTAGAGTTTAGAATAAATATTGATACTGGAAATAGATGGATAGTGTTGTAATTGGGATTCCAATGATAAACCAGAATGCTCTATTATTTATTTCCGTAAATGGTTTTTTTTTTAAACAACCGTCAACCCCCCAACATCAATAGACAGACAGGTGTATATGTTATCGGCCAGCTATTTTACATCTTTGTATTAGGTAATTTCAATTTGACAATTAAAAACAAACCTAGTTTACCAGTGCCCATTCTAAGATAAGTTTAAGGTACAATTTTGTACAATAAAGTACATCTTTTTTTATATACTACGTCTGTGGCAAACAAGTGTGTGGCTCGCCTGATGGTAAGGGATGTTCGCAGCCTACGGACGTTTGCAAATCCAGAAGACCCACTCCTTTTTTGAAGAACCTCATGCTGTGTTTCACCGGCGAAACCTCTATCTATCTATTTAAAATACGAGTATAACCAAATATATTAATCAATGAATGAAAATGTTTATTAATGACTTTGTAGATCTTCTTTTGAACTCGATACCTACCTACTAAAATTTATTCGCCAAGAAACTCCAAGAAACACCCCATCAGTGTCTCAACTTTTTAGCTACACATTTAGTTACGCAAGTTTAGGCATTGTAAGAATCCGTGATCCCTCGCAATCAATCAGCAGCCGAACCGCCACAGAGGAACACACGTAGCCCCCGTTCGCCACGCTGCTTTGCCACAAAAGGCCCTGAGAGAAAGACGTTTTTCAACAAATTCCAGGATTGGGCCAACTTTAGTGATGTGGCTCAACTTTACCACCATAGGTAATATTCGAGTCAATTTAAGTGAATATAATCTCAAGAATGGAAGGAAGGAAGAAGTGGTGAAGGCTACTTCCAATCGGAAGCAATGGAAAAAGTTTTTTGGTTAATGAGTTCAGTGACCACGATACTCAGTAATGAGGGACTGACTAGAGAGAGAGATTCTCAAGAATATTGCATTTGATAGTGTCCTTCGGACTCGTAACTCAACGGTCCGTCATAGATTCAAGACGATTTCCCTTTAGTTGAAATTAAAAGTGTGTTCCTCCGCAATCAATCAAAGACTGTCAAACCTCGCGGTCCACAACAAAGATTCCATTTGATACACTTACTTGCCACAATAGGCTCTGAGAAAGAGACAGAATTAGACGTTTTCCAACCAACGTCTGGGTAAGACCATTAGTGATGCAATTCGTCTAAAAATTTGCTTCAACGTGTTATTCGAATACTCTCGAAAACATAACCTACCACTTAGTCGACTTTATACAACAGTGCAAGAAGTTGGCAATGATATGCCGGGATAAAGTCACTCGAGTGATTCTTTAGAAAATTTCGAGTGAACAAAGGTCCTAATCCTTTAAACTTACTTTTTTCACTCATTCTGGTTTGAAGCGAAAAAAAAGATATGGGTGTTCAAGATTTTCACTAGGTCCGGGTAGACTTACTCGAGTCGCATCACTACCTGACATAACAAGGTGTGCGATCGAAAAAACCTTAAACAGAACATTCAATTTGTGGTCGTTAGGCCGCGTTAGGGCTTTGTTCAGATGTCACGAGCGGGTGACGTGTTGGCTTGGCTAGTTACCTACAGGACATGTTACCTTATATTGATCCTCGTTTTGGGTAACCAAGAGCAGAGAACAGCTCATATAACTAGGATATATCTCAAATCTCCAAAATATCTTATCTAGTTTTCAATTCATATATTTTATCTCCAAAGCATATTCAAGAATAAAAACTTGAGCCTCGCTAAGCTTCTTAATGAATACTTTTTATTCAAAACCCCATCCCATTCCCATACAAAATTCACCCATAATAAATTTACCAGCCGAAAACTGCATCAGACGTGCGTAACCAACCGACTAACGCTGGCTTCTTCATCGATTTTAGACATGCATCCACAAAACCAATGAAACAATTTTTAATTTTAGTATAAATCGCTGCTTTTCTTTAAAGTGTACAGGAGCATCCAAATCAAATCCGTCAATGGAAGTATCAACCGGCGTTAGTGCAGGAACGATTAGCCTATCTGAATCAGAGTATGGGTCTGACGAACGCATTTCACATGCGAACCACTACGTGACGCTATTGAAAAATTTAATTAGCCGCCATGCCCATGCCCAGATCAACCTTTATTTACGCCCAACAATAGAAGCTAGTTTACAACTTTGTTATGTTTTTTACGGGACACTGATCATGCAAATTAGATATGTCAATTGACACAATGAGGAACAAATGAATGGTTAATTACATGTCTAAGGACCGCTATCTTTCGAATGAAACTTATCAGCGCAATAAATAAATCATTAGAGTACGTGCCAACAACGAAGTGACATTCAAAGGGTCTTTTTTATGCCTTTATAGCTACGAAAACAAACTTTTTTTCCAAATTGATCTTTTAAATGATCTTGATGAGACATAAAAAATCTCCAATGATCGACTCTATATAAAAAGATAGATAGTTATATGTTCTTTATTGCCCAAAATATACAGGTATGAGCTACAACTACAAATGGCAGTAGGCTGTATGGCGGTCTTATCTCTTGGTCGGCTTGTAAGAGACAAAAAAAAAACATACACTGGACACATATTATTATATTTGCCTGGGATCAAACAGCTCTATTCCCATAAATAGACAGGATTCATCAGTTAATCGTTCACTGGGATTCGTAGACCAAATAGACAGGACTCATAGAATCGATCACTAAGACATCAAAACACCAGTTTTGCATTATTTATTCTCAATGTTACATTGATTTAAATGTGACAAACTTCAAACCACGACCTTGTAGGACCAAAACTTTATAAGACTCCTTGAGAATCCTAGTCTTTTATTCGCCAACCACAACCTAAAAAAACAAAACGGCGATTCAATAAAAACACGTTGATTAATAATCTGGAGGAAAATCACGAAACCACAATTCCGAGCACAAAAGATATGTCACAGAGCAATCGTCAGGTGCTCCGCGTTGATGCATCGCGTATCAAATTGGATGTTTTTTGCATCCGACCTAACGATGTCTTTGGTTCGACTCTTTTGGCACTTTTCGTGTTTTATACATTCCTAATTGAGGTTGAGATTCGCTAAGGATGCGATTAGGGCATGATTAATACGGATGTGCCGTTTTGCCGTCGGTGTTTTACAAGTATTTTATAAATGAATTGGCTTTTGTAATTCCCAAATTGGACGTGACGGTGACCGAATGGAATTTGGCGCGTAATAAAAGGCGGCCATATTGAAAAGCGCTGTTCCAGGTCCTTTGTAATTTTCTTATTGCAACCGCGAAAAGTTTTAAGCGGATTTATGTGTGTGGTGTGTACATTTTAAAGCAAAGCAATATGGCTTTGACAATGCTAGGTTATGTTAACGACGAGATATTAAGCACGGTGTTATTATTTTATTAATTTCTGCGGTTGACCGCTGGCTCGCGAATGCCTGGTGTGATCTGGACGACCGCGGAGGTCGATTTACAATTTTATTTGTGACCATAAACAATTTGCCTAAATTCACCTCGATTACGTTTCTCAATGTGGTATATTTGATTTGAAATTAGATATCATAATAATCCCAATCACTAGTTCAACATAAAAATCATATGTCATCATTCTGTTAGCGCCTTATCCCGTTCATAGAATTGAACTATATGTTTGGGATTGGAATAATCCAGGATTTGTCAAATATTGAAATTGAACATTGAAGCGCCCACCGTCTGATGTGACATCTGCATAAGCGTTTTGAAAACTAAGATCAAACAAAGTAATTAGTGAATGTTAGTGGCTTAGCAATAAATCTGAGAACACATTAGTGCCTAAATAAACTGAAATGTAACATTAAAATCCAGATACTGCAACTATAAATTACAGTAATTAGGACAACTACGCAACTAGACACAGTATACATAAATTACCATAGCGTGATATTTACTCTAACACCAGTCTGACATAATCTGTTTATTCATCGTGAAAAACAACGGCTTAACTAATTGCTTTGACGCAAAAACCATTACTACGAAGAACTCGTAAAAGTAACGAGTTAATTTAAAAAATAATTACTCAAACAATTTGAAATGTCGGGAAATATGCAAATAACATTCGAAAATAGGCCAACCGTCACCGGATGCGGTGATACCGCCATTGTTGCGCGTATCTCTATTTCCGTTGCGTTTATTGGAAATTCAAAAATAAAGAAACATGAAATCACAAATGTGTAACAATTTTGATTTAGAAAAAGATTGCAAATGTGTGCGATTGAGTTGAAGAGATCTGTTTATCTATGAGGAAAAAAGTTAACAATACCTAAGTTCGATGTGTGGTACTTACCTCATTTTAATTCACGCTCTAAACCTCATTTCTTATTAAGTGATATAAAACACTCGTTTACCAGTTGTAACAACTTTTATAACAATCATTGTAACTATTTGCCGTCTCCACGCTTGTCTTTTAGAATCACAAACTTCTACCAAATGGTTCCTCTTTCGCATAACCTCCTTACACATTATCATCCCCAAATGAATAATTTCCTTACAATGTTGGCACAGATAGTTTCCTTTCTTTAAAAAGCCTTAAAACGCCCGTATATGATTGTGTGCTCGTTAAATTGTAACGATTCCAGTGTGTTTTATTATGCTTTTTACGACTGAAAAGTAACATTTTAGCGCTGCGGGCCCTTTATTACGGTGTCATAGAGGATAAAGCTTTAGTACCTGATAACAAGAGAACAGCCTTTATCTACAAACCAGTATAACCTCTTCTATGTTAAATTTTCAATATGCCTTGTTATCTTAGCTCAAGTTTCTGGCTTAATGACGATGGTAACGATAGTGTGAACAAACATTCGGAATTTAACAGCTCTGTGATTTCCATTTTCATTATTAAGATTGGAGTTACTATAAAAATAGTGATGACAAAGAAAGTTGTTTAGCTTTCTTTGGTAGCACAAATATTTTGAGTTACTGTTTCTTCTTTAAATTTTGATGGCAAATTGCCATATCCTTATTCGTATTCATTAAGAGAGATATATAAAATGCTTAAGGTTCTTAGTGTCAAAGGACCTAATTAATATTACCTACTTGTTCTCTTGGTCAGTTATAAAAATATTAACATACTTTTTCCTTGTTTCAGATGGTCAGTCCAACCACCTCAACCTATTCAACTCGAGGCCACAAGCAAAAAAGAAAAGAAAATCGCGAACGGCCTTCACGAACCACCAGATCTTCGAGCTGGAAAAACGGTTTCTCTACCAAAAGTACTTATCACCAGCGGATAGAGACGAGATTGCCAGTTCTTTGGGGCTTTCAAACGCTCAAGTCATCACATGGTTCCAGAATAGGAGGGCGAAGTTGAAGAGAGATATGGAGGAGTTGAAAAAAGACGTGGAAAGTGCGAAGGTGTTGTCTGCTCATAAGAGCTTCCTTGAGAATGTGACGGACTTGGGGATCCTAAAGAAGAAGGCTATGAGCATAGGTGCGAGCGAGGAGGCGGCGACGAACCTGGTGGTCAACGCGTCCAAATGAGATGAGGCCCGCGGGGTCGCGCCCGACATTTATAGAAGATTTGATTATTAATCGATTAAAATATTAATCGATGAATCGGTTGATGGGAAATGAACTAGTAACGTGTTTGGGCCGTAAGGCTATGTGCGGTGAAAATGTCGTGATTAAGTTCCTTTTAGTAGAAATTTTTAGTTTTCCTCAACGAAAATAGTATTCAAATGGTTAAATCTATATTTAAATCTTATACATTCTATATTTAAAGTCATTTAATGTATTCAATTACACATATTGGTTTTACAAATAGACAATTTTTTTGTTAACTTGAAGATTTCTACAAAAACGGACTAATTCTATGCGCGATCGATATCGATATAAATCGATAATGGACTATAGTGACGATAGATGTTTTACCTTCACTAATCTAGTATATTGTACTTCACTATTTAATTACGACTGTAAATACATAGATCTGAAGTTGTAGTGTACAAAATGAAGAAGCTTCGTTCGAAATAAATGTGATAGTTGATTTTATTATTTAAGTACTTAATATTTTATTGAGATATTCCTAAATAATTTATTACGGGCTGACTGATGTTACTGATGCATTGAAATCAATGTGCAATTATAGAAATGGAATAAAAATATTAGGTAAAGTTTAGGGTACAGAACAAATTGGTAGAAAACGCATTAACAGATGTTTTTATGATCACTGAGTTAACTAAACTTAAAATCGTAAAATTAATTGTAATTGGAAAGTTATTACATTGCAATAAATCCTTGCTAACTAATGGCTAATTAAGGTATCAATACTTATTAGTATTTAAGGATCCACATAAAATCCCTTTAATTTGATAAATTACAATAACAATGACCGGTGAACCATCAATAAAAACCCAGTTTTTTTTTTAATTCATAATCATAAATCTTTATTGCTAAATTTGCAAAATTTTTATTATATTTTTTGCTAAATTTTAATGGCTAACCGAAGGGTGTGCAATATTAATATCAAATTTAATTCGCCAGTGAATGCAAGACGCAAAAACGCTTCTCAAGCTTTGTTTTCGTTTCAAAGCAATAAAACACAAATGGAGATTACTTGGATGTTTTGTGTAATATAGGGATGCCAGAGAAACAAACGTGCGTGACATTTTTTACGAATAATATAATAACTTATTTTCATACTTTAAAGTTTTAGTCATTTACTTATCTCACTATTCGTGGTAACGCCCTGTTGGTCTAGTGGTTCAAGTACCGGGCCGGGATCTTAGGAAGGCTATGAGCATAGGTGCGTGCGAGGAGGCGGCGACGAACCTGGTGATCAACGCGTCCAAAGTGAGATGAGGCCCGCGGGGTCGCGCCCGACATTTATAGAAAATTGATACCCGGGTCGAGCAAAAAGTATGTTTCACATTTTTCGAACATTGCTCGGGTTTGTGATCAGCAATCCGCATTATTCAAGCGTGGTGATTAAGCCTAATACCATAATAGTAGCGATAACCTGATTTCTATGATGGAAACCATAGCCCTGGAGTGGGAAGCATATAGGCTGATACTTTACTATTCGTGGTAATATAACGTAATAAATTAAATAGCAGCTGCAAAAATTAGATGGACGTTTAGATGTTGTAGATATTTAAGATTTAAACATTATTAATTTATTAAACATCAGATTTATTAATTTTTATGCTGTTAAAATTGTCAAAATCTCTTGCAATAATAGTATCCCATCCCTAGCTTTATCCTTGTATCAGTAACATGCGCCGGCCCAAGGATGTGTACATAAACCGATGTATAGGTAGTTTTGATTAGTAATAAACTCTTTTAATTATAGTTGTATAATGCAATGAGATAGGAGCTAATGATGTGCGTAATCTGATTTATGATTAGTAAACTTGATTACTAATTTTAAATCAGTATTATTACTAATTACCGAGAGTATAGAACATGGATGTTAGTTGTATAACTGAGTAATATCAAGTGATTTCTTTAATTGCGGTGTAGTAACTTACAGAATGCTTATATACTGTAATAAAATTTGTAATAAGAGATAAAAATATTATTTGCATTTATGTATTTCGACTATTAATTTATATGAAAAGCAATATACTTAATTTAATCGCTAAATTCGAGTTGTAAGATAGAGTCGTGATTACGAATAATGATGATAGGTACACAATATTTTTTAGCGTAATCATGGCAATTGAAGAAAACTATGGAAGAGTAAGGATTACACGACTAGATACAAAACAAAACCTTTTCTCAAATGAGAGGCTTACATTTTTTAGTTTATTATAACGAGAAGATAAAACAGTTCATAAACTAACGTAATGTATATCTACTTAATGCAACGACTTGTGGAGGATGATATTACATTAGATACTTAATTCAGATATTTGTGTTGGGTTTAGATCAAAGTACCTTACTACCTATAAGGGAAAACCTCCGTTTGAGACCAGAGGAGTGGAGGTACCGTTGTCTCAATCTTATTTGTTCACTTATTGAATGTCTCCATCTGCCACGAGTCTGCGATTAATAGGTAGTAACTCTTATAGAAGCGATGATAAAAATCTTTTTTTTTTTCATATCTAAAGCTTTCCTTTTGAATATCCTTTACTGGTGTATCATTATTTATGTCATGCCTATGCACTTATGACATTTCACCATTCCTTCATATATTTTATAGCTTTATAATAATGTGCATAAAACTAATTTCTTAAAAATGTAGCCGGAAATACATTATCTGAAGCTAAATACCAATATTTGTTTTAAATAATAATTAGAATTATCCTGAAATATGTTGTTACTTATAAAATTATATAAACCATGGATTAAACTTTTGTGTCTCAGAAACAGATTTTAAAAATATCACTGTACATAGCATATTTATAATTTTGCCACAATCAATAAACAAATGATTTATATTGTTTCTATTTTGATCATTTTCAACGTGGCAAACTTCTTGTTCCTACTGTTAAAATAGCAGTTGTTTAGATACTGTGACTTTTTATACGTCTAGGTACCACTGGAAGTATATGAGTAAATATGTGTATGTAGGTAGATACGAGGATTTTATAAAGAGCCAACCCTACCTATTCTGACGATAGACAAGGAGCAGAAGTCAAGCTTAGAATAAATAGTAAAAACAAAGATAGTCATAAGTCGATTTTGAACTGAAAAAGTTATTTAAACATTTCTGATACAACAGGATTCCTAATGGTACTTATCTATTTGGTGAAGATAGTTATGTCTGAACTTGTAAACTGTTGGACTATGTACAAATATATACTCATATGCTGAACGAGTGTACGGGCGATGTGAATATTACTAAGTGTAAATAAATGATTATGTGTTCTAAATTGCGTTTGTTTGTCTCACTTTCCCATTATCTAAAATAGCAAAAAGATCCAATCCAGCAATGGTTAGTAGAGGTAACATACACCTAAAACAGATAAAGAAAATCCTTTTTTTATAAGTTTTTTTTTTTGCGAAGTTATATTTTTTTTATAAATTAAAGTTTTTGGCATTCATAGGATTTCTGTATCTTATTCAAAGCAACGGTGATTTAATTATCACTGTTAAAGTATTTTTTACGAGTTTATTAATCGAACACTTCATCATCATTAAAAACAACAAGATCCATATCAATGGAAGAAAAACTTTTATAATTTTGGTAATTGGACTATGTGGTATTGTGGAGTCTCCTTTAGATCCGTCGAACAAAACAAAAAAAGGCTGACTTAAGTCTGACTAACACAGGCCGGTAATTAAAAATATTCCATAGCCGAGTCCACTCAAATTATTTATTATTCACATGGCTCTGTGAAATCCATTCGCCCCACGTAAGAATGAGCTGTACGTGAAAATTCGCCTTTTACGTCAACCGTGACTTCTGCCAAGGAAATACCACCCTTACTACTTAGATAATAAAAGTATGCCTAATTGTGGAAACGCAAACGCGTACTATTATAGTATGAGTTTGAAATGAGCGGTTGATGCTTGCGTCGCGTGCCGAAGCCGAACGGTAAGGCGCAGTGCACAATTACAGAATAGTAGAAACGGGAGAAATAAAGAAGTTTCATGTTTGGGCTTTGGAGGTAATGTGGCAACGAAATGGTAGCCAATGAGTTATGGCAATGTACCTATTCTCAGTTACCTATTACACATGCAATGTTTCATGTTGAATTAATCGGCCTGGATTCTCTGTCATCTTCTACTTATACATAATATTACAATATTATAAAGAGGAACGAGTTGTAAGTATTATGTAATGACCAAATCAAAACTTGGGAAAACATCTATTACCTTGTACCTACATAAATAAGTAAAAAATAAAATATAAATATTTATTCAGTACATACATGGTTTACCTACTTACTTACTCCGATGGCTCAACGACTCAAGTATATCTTGGCCTCCGATATAAAACTTCTTACCCTCTTATTCCAAAACGTGGTTTAAAATAAGTAGTGAGATTAATACTGGCAATAACTGAAGAACCAGAGTAAACATTATTACAAAGTAAAGTTTAACGGTATTTAGTATATAAACTTTAATAAACCACCCGGACCCCTAGTTTAAATGAGTACTAAAATAATAACCTCAAAATATCGATTCAGTAACCATGACAACTTATCCCTTTGACAGTTCATTCCGTTTTACACCAAAGTTATTTGTGAGAAAGTAGTTAATTATTTTTTTAGAATTAAACTTAAAAATATAATCAACTCCTATGCATATTACTTGAAAACCTTATTTAGGTCAATATTTTATTTATGGTTGCTTAAAACAATTCTAAAATATTTTTACTTCAGACAACAAAATAAGGTTATGTAAAATGAAATGTCATTGAACGAATGACTTAATGATTCGATCAATTTTGACAGTATCCTGCGGTACTAAGTGGTCTATAGTTAGTCGAGGATTTGTAATAAAAATTTAAGAACTAACATTATTCCGTAATTATCATGAACTTGCTAGTTTAGGATTAAAACCAGTATCAGAGCAGTTTTTTGTAATAAGACTAGTCCTTTTATTACAAAAAACTGCTCTGATACTGGCTCAATTAGTGAGTATTATTTATTGTGTGACGCTAGTCTGGCTGGTATATTAATAAACATCGATCGTCAAGCAAGTTTTCCTCAGATTAAAGTGATACCTATAAAGAAAAGTGATGAAAACTTTTCGTTACTATACCTAAATGAAAGAAAAGTTTATTATTTTGGACATCACAACACTATTCAGTACACTAAGTCAAACAAAAAAAAAATACAGAAAAAAAAGCAAAGAAAAATCAAAATTATAAAGGTACTTAGGTACCAATAACCAGACAGCGCATATATATTCTGTGTGTTGTTACTTCCAACATAGGTAAATGGCACTGTTTTTTTTTGGTAACGCAGAGAGAATGCCGCCGTCTCAGAAGGAACCGACGTCGGCGCCGTTGGTCGGCGCTGCCATATGCACACCCGGCCGCTGGGAGTCGGCCGGGTAGTGTGGGGCTCTCCCCTGGGGTGCTCCTAGGGGCATACCCACTAAACTCTCTGCGACATTTTCCATCCCTCGCAAGGGAGAAACTTTCAGAGCCGGAACGCGGGCTATAGGAAGAACCTTTTTAAGTCCATGTTTACCAAGTGGTTACCATGAGGTGACCACCTCATGGTAAGCGACCTCTGCCGCCCAACATCTGTGAGACCGCTGTTGCGTTACGTTTTCATACAAAGTACTTAATAGATACAGTCCTAAAATTTTTTTTTTAATAAAATACTTAACTAATGCATTGCAACAATGTGCTCTTGGGCTAAGAGCGGCGATGTCAAATTACACCGGCTCTTCAAACACAAATTGTTAAAACTGTACGAGTATTAGTTCCGGACAAGAGTTTGTTAACGTTAATTGGTCGCCCACTAAACCGCCGCCACCACTCTACGAAGACCTTTACGCCTTCGACTCCCTGAAACACAGAAAGCTCCATAAAAACTGGTCAAAATTCACCTTCGTTCAAGCTTAGACCTCTCAAATCTTTTTAAAAACTAACATTAGAGAGCTCTATTGATTTTGGTGAATAATTATCATTCATGGAACTGTGGTGATATTTAAATAGCCGTTCATGGTATTTAGTCTATCAACTATGGTATCCATGTGTGATGAACCGTAAACAATAAATAATTGGCGGAACAACTTCAAATCAAGTCGTAGTTTGTATGTGTTACATTATTAAAGGTACCTCTCGCCTGTGGCCCCATTCAACCTCCTGATTTTAATCACAGATAATCAAAATAATTATAAATGGATTAAACCAGTATCAAATAAAAATATATCCAGTTAAGAGTAGTTTTTTATCTATGATACGGTAAAAGTCAAATGTGTGCAATCAGTTTAGAAGATTAAAGTCAGTCAGGCTCCAAAAATGGGGATACTTACGTAGGTACATCTTCGTGGATTACATCAAAGAATCCGAAATAGGTAGTCTAGTAAAAAACGATCTCAACATAGTTTCTACCAAGTAACTTATTTTTGAGTTTCCGATATTACCGGCACTGTTGCATGCGCCATGGTCAGGGAGTAACTGGAGTTTTTGCTGGTAAGTAACAACTTACCCGCAGATTTGTCAGTAACAACTGACAGACATCGGTCTACCCCCTTCGTAGTCCTTTTCGACGCGCACGCGCGCGCTTTTTTTTTTTAAATAAGGTACATGGTACAAATCTCATAAATAACTACTCTAATGTTAGTGACCACGATAAATTGCTTTCAAATTCTTTAAAACTCTGTAGATCTATGTACCTAATGTGTTTTGGTGACTTGTGCCGAACGAAGAGAATCGGACTCTGGGGTCATTTCAAGAGCTAATAAAACTTGAGTAAAATGAGCTAAATTAAAATATCCAAAAAACATTGCCACATGTTTCTCTAAGTGTTAGTAGTAGTTACCACCCCGTAACCATCATACAACTCAGATACCACAAAGCAAAACCCCCATTCTTTATTTTATACTCCACAATTATAAATGCTACAATTTATGTAAACGCATTCAAGACATGGTGCGAAAAATATAAAGAAAAATTACGCAATAAACACAAATATTTTAAGACGTAATAACATGGGCATGAGCTGTTAATTGATGTAGTAATTAAGGCTCAATGGCCGGGGAGGGCTAAGTACAGCTTCGATCCCTTTGTACGTAACTCAATACTACAATTTTGAGGTCGGTCGATGTGGGGTGTATAAATAAACATAGAATGAGGATAACAGAATAGCTGGAACGTACCACTAGGCTTTAAATGCCTAGCTCCGTCAATTTTACATAAGTAGCTTTTTTTTAACTCATAAAATCGGAAATTCAGTTTAGATAAAGTTTCCTTGGATGCGGGTGTGAAAATCTTTGGGGAGGCTTATGTCAAGCATTAGGCGTATATTGGCTAAAATAATGAATATAATGAAAGTAGTAATCGTAGCAAATTTTGCAATTAAATGTGTCAGATTATTTACATTGATCATAGGTATCATGACTGTCTTACACTTGTTTGTAGGTACTATAATCTTCATTACCAGAACTGGTGTTTACTTTATGGTCTGTATTATCTTTTTTTTCTCCTATATTATCACCCATGAAAATAAAACATGTTCTTTGACGAGCCGATTGGAACAGTGGTAGTAAACGCTACCTCTGATACAAGGGTTGCGGGTTCGATCCCCGCACAGTACAAACATTTGTGTGCATGAACATGTTTGTTTGTATTGGTCTGGGTGTTTGCTATGTATTATAAGTATGTATTTACAAAAGAAAAGTATTATATGCATATATTTGTAATCCCACTGTTGATTCTGATATCCGTAACACAGGTGCTTGAGCTACCTAACTCGGAGTCAGATCAATGTATGTGATGTTGTGAAATATTTATTATTATTTATTTATTTTAGGGTAGGACCAAAGAACAATGACAACATAATGTTCAAAAGCAAATTATATAAGTAGTGTTAGTTTTTAATCCGGTTGGAAAATTCAATCATCAGAAGATTTTCAAAAAATTATTCATAAG
The DNA here is from genome assembly GCA_019059595.1 of Marasmia exigua. Lineage (NCBI taxonomy): Eukaryota > Metazoa > Arthropoda > Insecta > Lepidoptera > Crambidae > Marasmia > Marasmia exigua. Next base: position 12,657,770 of record CM032484.1, read on the forward strand.
CTATCATCAATGTACAAACCTGCCCTTCTGTATTTTCGCTTGATGATATTAGACCTTTGCGGCCAGTTTAAATACACCCCTTAGATTACATCTTCGGTTTCGGCAAAACCACTGCCGCGTACAATGGCACAAGTTACGGAGGTCTCCTTACACTGGGGGTCTTACAAAACAGTTGTTTATACCAAATGTAACAATTTCCAGCAGTAATAATTACGGCGTGTATCGTAGGATGTTATTATGTTACATTTGTTTAGAACCGCAATGAAAGGTAGGAAATTTGTTTTGTGAAGGTGTTGTGAGGTGTAATTATTCTTTAGGAGTCATATCATTTGTTTAATTCGATGGAATTGAAAATTTTCGGATCGCACGAACAATGTGATTGTTCTTGCTCCGGCATGAGAAGTAGCTGTGCACGTTTAGAAGTTTTGTGGATCTTTTTACAGGGGAATAAGAGTCATTTATCTACTATAGAAAAAGTTTGTTCTTTTGTTGTGATAGTCGCAAGAAGTGTTGCGCAAAAGGCAAATGTCCTAGACTTGCGAAGTAGGTAAGTAACCTACCACCCACACATAAATCAAAAGCATTCTACAGCTATAGGTAGATTTTTTCTACAAATATCCTCCTCATCTTATAGGGTAAGGGAATACCCTTACCCTCGTATTGCGATGGGAAGAGGGATCGGGTGCAGAACCAACGGCTTAACGTGCTTTCCGAGGCACGGGGGTACAGTACCGTCAACTTCCAGACTTCGGGCTAAGCTAACACTTACAATTCCTTACCGAAAACTTGGGTACAAATTTTTTGCCTGACTCGGGGATCGAACCCGGAACGTCTTGCGTCACTTTGAAGTGCTACCCACTAACCACTGCGCCACCGAGGCAGTCTCATTATATTATATTCTAATTAATTCTGTTAACTAAAACCGTGGACTAATTATATAATTAGTTCATGCTAAAACTAACTTTCTTGGCGTGTGCGACCTGAAATGGGTCCGTATTAACCTGAAATAATATTCTATAACTTACCGTTGGATACAACCCTAAGATTGACGGTTACATTGCTATTTATCAAAACACGAGTCAAATTAATAGAAACATCATTTTAATTACACCAATGTCAGTTGGTTATTAATTTAGGCGGGCGTCACCCGCGGGCGGCGACAGATGTTACAGTTTTTGTCAATCCTTCCTACTCCTATTAATTTCATTTTAATATAAATGAGTATTAAAGTAACGTAATTAAGCAGCTTTAAGGGATGAAAGATATTCTAGGGATAATAAAAGGTAGGTAATTGAATTTTACCCACCTCCATGAATGTATTTCTTTATGAAAACGGTAATTTGGTTTTTTCGTTGGTGATACTTCAATACCGTTTAAGAGCATTTTACTAATTAATAGGTACCGCGGTCAAAGAACAAAATTTTTTTTTAATTCACTCTATGACTGACCGGATGGCGCAATTGGTAGTAGTAGGTGTTTTTAGGTAGGTGCAATCTGCACTTTTCTATAATAAAAACGCAGTAAAGGATGGGTACCGTATCAGTACTCCCAGGAGACATCTAAGGAACAAGTAGTAGTGCTTCGGCGTCGATACTCTCTGACCTAGAAAACCAAGAAGACCCCAGAAACTCTGAAAAAATGTTCGTAAGTTAAACTTATTTATTGTCAAAATCATCTCTCTTTCCAGGTTTTATTGACGTATTCTATTTGTTGTCATAATCATCTGTCTTTCTATGTCTTATAATGCTAATGTTTTTTTATAACATTATTTCCCATTTTCGACAGATTTTCAAGACCTAATCTCCTGACTATGTGTGATAAAAAACTTATGGATTTCAGGTCTGAAAACAAAGGAAACAAACGGTCGAAGAAGATCGTCGAATCAAACCACTTCTTCGAGTCAGAAGACGAAAGCTTAAGGTAATTTAGATATCCGTTTTTGTCTACTATTCATACCCACATCATCAATTTATTTTCTCTGTTTATCATACTTTATCTAGAACAACCACGTCCAGAATATAATGATAATAACTCCTAAAAATTTTTCAGTTTGAAAAAAAAGAAGATCGCAAAGGGCTCGCCAAAGAACACTAAAGCTTCGCCTAGCGTCGTTTCCGAGTGGCTCTTTGACTCGGAGTCGGACGACGAGGTAACGCCTGCAAAGAAAAAAGAGGCTCCTAGCTCGTTCTTCACCCGTAGAGTGCCAGGTGGAGTCACGCGTCGGACAGCGCAATTGGACGGGGACCTGCTGGCTGAGCTGCGTCTCTACAACGTGGAGGAGGTACGCAACCTAAGCGGCTTAGGAAAGTGCGAGAAGTCTGTTATTTGGGTTCGCCTGCAAGGGGAGACGGACTCACCAGAATTTAGTTTGCTAAAAAAATTTGTAAAATGTGCAAAAACTAAATTTACGGAAGAAGGAGTTTTTTACAGCAATAATAATAAAAAAAAATAAACTGGGAATATTTGAAGAGTGACTCCTTCTTCCGCAAATTTAGTTTGTATAAATTTGCGTACTTATTTCAATAACTTGTTTTGTTAGCACAGTGAAAGCATATCCACAATGTCAAACACCACTTTTTGTTCTGTATGCGACGTATCTGTTAGAAACAAAGTTTTTTCCGCTCACTTGAAAAGTATTTTGCACAAAAATAACAGTTCAGTTGTTGAAAGCGATGGTATAGAAAAAGTACACAGTGCTTTTCGTAGTCGCATCGCTTCTTACCGCGTTAAATGTAACAACGGTCGGGATGACGAGGACGAGGAGCACTCGTCGGTCTATCCTGCTGAATTTTTATCGCGATTGCGCGCACGCGTCCGTCTTTTGCTTTCGGCACGAATGCAAGCGCATTCTAGCATCAAAGTAAACTTTGAGTTATTTGCTGAATTTTTTCAGCATAAAAATGATTCTGTTTCAATTAAATCTTTTGCAACCGAAAATATAAACTTGCATCAAAATTATGATTTTGAAGAGACGTTTTTAAATATCATTCATTTACTTTGTAAAAAAATTGAAAATTTTGAAGATAGAGATAGTGGGTGGGCTTATCTGCGAAGTTTGTATTTAGAAGTAAACATTAATAAATACAACCCTTTGAGAGCGTCAAGTTTTATAGATTTGCCTGAAACCATAAAACATAAACGAGCGTGTATAAATATAAAAAATTCTGATAAATATTGCTTTTTATGGTGTGTTATGGCATCACTTTTTCCTGCTAAAAGAAATGCTCATCGAACGACTTCTTATCCGCACTTCAAAACTGTTCTTAATATTAAGAACCTTTCTTTTCCAGTTGGGTTTTCGGATATAAAAATCTTTGAAAAAAACAATCCTCGCATAAGTATTAATATTTATGGTCTTAAAAAGAACTGTAACGTTGTTGGGCCTTTGTACAAAAGCGAACGCCGAAAAGAACATCACGTTAACATGCTTTTCCTTGAAAAAGAAAAACGTACACATTACTGTCTTATTAAAGATTTATCTAAATTACTTCGCAAGCAGTTAACTAAACATCATTCGAAAGTATATTTATGTGAAGATTGTATGATTTTTTTTGACAACAACGATAAACTTGATGCCCACATTTGTAGTGGTGTGGCAACGATTTTACCCAATGAAGGAACTCGAATACAATTTGACCACTACGAGCGTATGCAAGACATGCCCTTCGTTTTGTACGCAGATTTTGAATCGTTGTTAGAGCCAACTGAATGCAATTCAGAATCAAGTTGCACAGCATCATTGCACAAACACACACCAGCTGCATTTGCTTACTATATTGTTTGTTCTTACGACAGTTCGCTCAACAAATTTGTCTCCTATCGCGGACCTACCTGTATTGAAAGAAAAGTTCTTTGAATATCTGATATCCGACATAACTAATATTTATAATATTTTGCAGTCACCGTTGCCAATAACGTTAACTGATTATGACAGAACAAATTTTTCTCAAGCAAAAAACTGTTTTCTATGTGGTAAAATATTATTTGATGATAAAGTAAAAGACCACTGCCATCTTACCGGACGGTATCGCGGTGCAGCACATTCTTATTGTAATATGAAGTATCGACTGCCTAAATTTGTACCTATTTTTTTTCATAACTTAGCCGGTTATGATAGTCATCTTTTTATACGAGAATTAGGAGAAATGCCAGGTAGAATTCAAGTAATAGCAAAAACTAAGGAAAATTATATTTCATTCACAAAATATTTCCAAGTAAATGGTACTGACATCATACCAGTTCGTTTTGTGGACTCTTTTAAATTTTTAGGCACAAGCCTTGAGAAGCTAGCAGCAAATTTAAATAATAATGATTTTAGTCATTTATCGCGGTTTTATCCATCTAATAAGCATTTTAATTTATTGAGACGCAAAGGAGTTTATCCTTATGAATACATAACTACTTGGACCACGTATGAGGAGGAAGAGCTCCCTCCCCAGGAATGTTTTTTTAGTAAACTGCATAATAGTAACATTTCGTCAGAAGATTACGAACATGCAACAAAAGTTTGGCAAACTTTTGAATTATCAAATCTTGGAGAATATACCGATTTGTATCTTAAAACAGATGTTCTTTTACTAGCAGACGTCTTCGAAAGTTTTCGTCAAACTTGTAAAACAAATTACAAGTTAGATCCCGCTTTTTACATAACAGCACCCAGTCTGAGTTTTGATGCTATGCTTTTAAAAACAGACGTTAAATTAGAATTAATTAATGACTTGGAAATATTACGAATGATTCAAAAAGGTATTCGCGGCGGAATTTGTTTATGTTCAACAAGGTATTCAAAAGCTAACAACAAATATTTAAATTCTTATGACCCGACAAAAAGAGATAACTTTTTAGTTTACATTGACTGTAATAATCTCTACGGCTTTGCTATGTGCGCTTATCTACCTCACTCACATTTCAAGTTATTAAATGATGATGAAATTAGCAGAATTGATTTTCAAAATGTGTCAATTAATGGAGACACTGGTTACATACTAGAAGTAGACATAGAATATCCAGAAGAATTGCATGATAATCATAATGACTTTCCTTTTTGTGCGCAAAAGTTTATTCCACCGGGTTCAAAAACATGTAAATTAATCCCAAATTTATACGATAAATTTTTGTATGTCATCCATTATGCGCACCTGCAGACATGTTTAAAACATGGTTTATTGTTAAAAAAAATTCATAGAGTAATTCAATTTAATCAGAGTCCTTATTTAAAACAGTACATAGATATGAATACTGAACTAAGAAAAAAAGCAAAATCAGCATTTGAACAAGATTTTTTTAAACTTTTGAATAATAGTATTTTCGGGAAGACTTTAGAAGATACGGAGAAAAGGGTTGATGTGAAATTGGTAAATAAATGGAATGATGATAAGAATAAAACAAAGAAAAGTATTTGTGCTGAGCGATTGATATCTAGACCTAATTTTCACAGTGTTACTATTTTTACAGAAAACTTTGTAGCTGTTCAAATGAAACCTGAAACAATAACTTTGGATAAACCTATATATATCGGTTTTTCCGTTTTGGAAATATCTAAAAGTCATATGTTTGATTTTCATTATTCTATTATGAAACCTTTTTATAATGAAAAGTTGAAACTTTGCTATACGGATACTGACAGTTTTCTTTATTCAATCGAAAGTAAAGATTTTTATAATGATTTAAAGATACATTTCCTTCCTTATTTCGATACCAGCAATTACCCCTTAAATAACAGTTACAACATTCCAGGCTTAAATAAAAAAGTGCCAGGTCTTTTTAAGGACGAACTAGGCGGGAATTTAATATCTGAGTTTGTAGGTCTAAGGTCGAAGTTGTATAGCATTAAAACAGAAAAAGAGGAATATAAAAAAGCAAAAGGGGTACAAAAACCGGTCTTGAAAAATGTTCATTTTAAAGATTACTTTAAGGTATTAAATAAAAATATTTTTTTACGAAAAAAAAATATTATATTTAAATCTCTTAAACATGAAATATTTACCCAAGAACAGGAAAAAGTAGCTTTGTCGTCTAATGACGACAAACGCGTCATATTAAAAAATAAAATTTCAACCTTATCATGGGGTCATCGGAATAGCATTTTTTAAGATTTATATTATTTTTAGAAATGTTGGTATGTTTTCACAGTGTTTTCTATGATAATAGCGTAGTATGTATAATGTAAAAAATAAATTAGATTAATTTCTGTAATCTAGGGACATAAACTAAGGTTAAACTGTAGATTTGAGTGGCAACCATGATAGTAGATATCGAACCTTTCCTACTTTTTTATTGTAAGCGCCTTTTTATGCAAACTCTATTTTAATTATTGTGTCGCTTACGTTTAAATACCGGGTAGGGATAGATATTATGTGAATAGGTACGTATCGTATCTTTGTTTTATATAGCTATAACTTTGTTTATTTTGTGTTCTTACTGAAGATGATAAATAAAACATTTAACTTTTTTATGAGGTGGCATAAGGTGGCCATTTTTAAAATTTGTTTTTGTTAAAATGATAACATAGAAAACCTAATTTAAAGAGTTGTGCACTCGACTACTTAAGACAAAATGTTGAAATGTTAATAACATTAATTATTATTTAAATGAATATACCTAATGTCGTAAATATAAAACGTTGTTTCATTCTAATATGATCTGATTTTATCAAGATTACAGAGAGAAAGTACAGGTACACATCAATGTACACAAATCTCTAAATTTCTTCAATCTATTCTCATCTTTACGTCAAACCTGTTTGGTTCAATATCGATCAAGAAAATTTAACAGATTGTGGTTACCTGATGTGTAGCTGAATGTACCTACAACATATTTTACATACAGTTTTAGCACAAAATCATGTCTGAACTTGTTTATTTTATTGGACACGTGTATTCTGATGAACACACACAGACCTACGTGTACACATGAAGAAAAAATGCACTGTGTCAGCTTTTAATTCCACTCACTTACAAACTCACACGTACAAATACTTGTGGTATATATTTCATTAAAGCGCATGAGAATGATACTTGCTTTGGAGACACGCAGCAATAAGTTAACAACCCATCTAATAACATTATCATCTTAAAACATGGTAAGTTATTTTAATACGAATACATTATTTGTCTGGAGAGTGCAGTCCATTTATTCATTTATTACGAGGTAACTTATTGTTTTCTTTTTTCAGAACACTACCAAAGCTACACGCGATGGCGAGCAGTACCCACCTTCGCCTCTGCAGGATGCGCAGGACCCCTTAGAAGGATGGTCCCAAATATTCCCACCTTGGTCGGAGGAGTTAGGAGAGGCGCCTCTGCAGAGGAAGATAATAAAGGCTCGCGCTCGCCGTTCTGCAAAGCGTGTAAATCCAGTGCGGACATCTTGTGTCAAGCACCGTCCCCACCCTGATCCAACATCGGTGTCATTTATAAGGAAAAGTACGTCGGGCTCTCGAGCCCGACGTATTATCCGGATTGAAATTGTGGATTGTGAGAAGGATGGTTGGGACGATGAGTCCGAGGACGTCCTTCTCTCCGCCCAGTATGTGGTGACGGATCCTATAGACCCGATATTGGATCAGACGGAGGGGGTGGTGAACACAATTTCAAAGAAATTGTGTGGATATAGCCTTAGTTTTTAAGGCTACAATCTATACTTTTCTTAAAATTAAACTTCTCAAATAGACTTTATGCGTGGGATATCTTGTCACGGATACGTCTATAGAGAGACATTTAAATCAAAATTAACTGTAATGCAATGTACTTATCTAATAATTATTAATTTAAGGCGATGGGTATGGCCCACTAGTGCTACAAATTATATAAATTGTTAGCTAATAAACAGAACCTCCAGCCTGATGAAAAACACATACCTACTTTTAATTTATTGAATAATTGTTAGTTGGTATAATGGATATTCCGAGGAGCCGGAGGTTCGAAATTGTTAAAAATTGATCCGGTTTAATAGCTAGAATTTTAAAACAAATGACGGCGCTAATGTGCTTACCCTATCCTTTAATGGTTAAAGTCATTTATAAGCTCATAAGAATAACAAATTCACTTACTGAAAAACCGTACAGATACAATACAATTTTGACGTGCATAAGTACATCAAAGTATTACATTACTTTAAAATATCTGCAATTATTATGATACTGATATTTAGGTAGTATCTAGGTGATATCTGTAGAATATTTGTTGTCAGCCCGTATGGCAGTGTAAGCGTAAATGAAATAAGAAACTTTACAGCAAATACATCGATGTAGGCATGCGCGTGACTGGATGAGGTATTCATGTGCGTAGTTGGAGCAGATTATGATTGTCGAATTGGTCCTATTTATTTATTATTTCCATTTTGTTAAGATGGTTTTTATTATTAGCAGTTTAAGTTACCTTATGTGATTTGGTAATTAATGAATAAACAATGTTGACTCCTTCATACTTTACTGTTTGTTTTTGCATAGTTACTGTGGCATTTATAAAACTTAACCTAGATCATTGGAATTCCTTATTTACATTATTTGTATACCGCTTTTTGACTGCATGTTTTTATCGTAATTTAATAAATAACTATGATGTAGTTATGAGTTTCATTTCCTTTAGTCATCAATTATTTGAGTAGGTGATAATTGGGCATTTAATAAAAAATACATTATTCTTTTTAAAAACATTTTATTAGAAAACAGACGTTGATAATTTATTTTCTATAATCCATTTTCTTACACAAATTACATTTCTTAAAGCGCAGTAGTTGCTATGGTAAAAACAATTATACATTAAAACGTCTTGACAATATAATTTACTTAAAGTGTCTAAATTAGGTATATCCCTAGAGCTTATATCTAACACATTTTCATGATCACATATTTCTCGTACCCATTTTACTTTTTCTTCTCCTTTTACTATGATTTTACATTTATCAAAATAGGGTTTTATAATCCTTTTAAATTCCCTATAGTCAATGTATCCTTCGCTCCATCGGAGTCCTCTGTTTCTTTCTATCCACCGTACGCGTTTCTTTTCCTCGATAGTCAGTGCCGAGAACTGGACAGGGAGGCTTTATTAAAAATGTTTGAGTATATTCTTTTGTGCTAATTGCTAATTCTTTTAATATGAAATCATTTTTTTCATTTTTAAAGCCTTGCAGATCCACAATAACCGTTTTGCTATTCATGATAATTTCTTCACAATATTACTTAAAGGCTTGTATTCAAATAAGCAATCGTTAAGTATCAAACAATAAGCAGAAGTTTGATCGGGTATCTCCGCTTCAGCGTCTATTTCAACACGAACATCGACGACAGAATTTTTTAAATTGTCCTGTGATCTGGAACAATCGATGAGCAGAAGACAGCCGAACTCCTTAAATTCTTTAAAACTCAGCAACGGTTCAGCTCGGCGTCCGTAATAAGACTGTTGAAATCTTGCATATTGTTCGTATATTAATGAATATTTGTTTTCAGAGAAACTGATATTTAGGCTTTCGTATGGATAGTAGGTTGAATTTAGAAAGACCCTAACGTCACGTACAGAGCAATGATCGAATTCCGCCATTGACATGGAGGCATTATGTTTGCGATTTGTTTGTAAAGCAATCACAACCATTCGAGGTTTTTCAATCTGTGATGAAGTTTTAATAGACCAAGTATGTTTCCGGGTTTTGGGTAACAATGGATATTCGTACAAGTCCCAATTACGAAACGCAACTGTTATCGCTCGGTCTCTTTCTAAATGTTTTAGCAAATTAATTCTTTCGCGGTCTGATACTTTGACATGTGGGACTCGCCAAACTATTTTATTTATTATTATATCCTGAACAACTTCACCAGCACTTAACTTCAAAGCGTTAAGATTTGTGTTACTTCTTAAAAGAACTAATTCATGTTTACAATTTATAATGATTTTTTCATAATCTTCTGCGAAACCTAATACTTTATTTAATGGAATAGAGGCTGAAAATACACCATTATTAGTATTGGATATACCATGAGGGGACCAACCCCAAACATTGGCACATTTAGACTCGCTATCATTTAACGATAGATACGATTTTATTGTGGTTGTAATACCCGCATTTTTGATTCTATCTATTTCAATACCGTTTATTTCATAACGAATGTCTTGAAATAAAAATAAAGCGAAATTGTTGACAAAATGTACATTTGATACTCTTTCCTTTTCTTTTGTAGTACTGTTATGTTTATACACATCGGCTCTGCCTTCGATATACAAACTGCTGAGCGCAGGTAATACGTATAAATCTTGTTGATTAATGGGTATTCGTATTTCATCATTCTTGTTGAAACTTGTTACATATGGCTTGTAGGAATGAAATTCAAAACTTTCAATGCTGTTGTCATGTGACGGAGATTGTGCAATATTTAAAATGTTCATTTTATCAATCCAAGTATTTTCAAAAATGTCTTATTTTGTTTGGTCAGCTTCTTTTTCGTATAAAGTGGTGCTCTTTTATGCGATGTCCTCTTGGAACTGGTTTGATTTCGAGAGACCGCTAGGTTTTTATTGAAATTTAACATTTTCTTCTAAAGTGTAAATACAGCTGTACCTCTTCACCGCGTAGGTTAATTTGTTTATTTTCTCCGTCTAACAATCTTATACTGATAGCAGTTATTGAACTTTGATTGACAGGAAAGTAGATTAAGTTCTTAGGTATTTCAATAATTCGATAACCAGGTGGTACGTTTGGCACAAATTCATAAATTATATGACTTGCTTTTCCATTCACAAACGATCCGCTTACAACATCACATTCGATGCGTACTATTGTCGTTGGTAGAATGTTGACAGGATACGGAGACTCGGTTTTTATATTAGCTTTTACCGTTTCAAGACCAAAACCCAAAATCCTGCCAATCGAATCTGTTTTATCAAAGTCAACATCTTCTGAACAGAAAATACACGTTTTTAAAGTATTGTTATTGGCAGTTAACTTCAATGTAGCATTTTTGATGTTGCACTGAAGATAATCACAAATATCTTGTAATTCATACGATCCTTCGGGTATTTCTATTACTCCATTATTACCGTAATAAAATTTATTGTTTCTTTCATCTATATTAGGAATAGAGTTGAATGTAGAAAAATACAGAAGACCGCACTCATACTCTCCACTTAATTCTAATGTAGGAGAGTAATTTGTTATTGAAAAAGCGTCTCTGTCAGTTATAGACACAGTGAAAGACATTATTATACTGATAAAGATTATTTACTTTGTCCTTTATTTAAATGATTTTTCCAATATTTTTTTAAAAAATGTAAACAGAGATGACCACAATTCATAGTACCGAACTTTTGATACCGTGCAAAATTATAACTAATAGTCATGTTTTTTAAATAATTTATTAATTCTAATGGAGGTTTTAAGTCGCCAAAACTATCAAAGTATTCACAGTAATCATTTTGTTTGACGTAGGCTACCCAGTGTGTCCCCGGATTAGCAGAGCTATCCAAGTTTAGTACTGCACATTCCATTTTTCGAGGTTTTAATGGAAGTGTATTTCTCATAAATACTCCGCGGAAATATGGTATATCAGCAGCATGCTCTAATATATCTAAATCTGTTAGTGCACGTCTAGGCAGCCGTTTAACTAGTTTTTTGAAGGGTTCAAATATAACCCTGCGCCTTTTTTATGAGGTTTGATGTACAATCCTTTGCCAACCGCAACCGCTTCCATCATCCTGTTATGACGTTCAGACTCTTGAAGACTTTTCTGAGCTGCCTTAGAGTCGTTCACTGCTTTTGCTATACCGGCTGCTCCTCCTGCCAAGGAACCCAAAGCCGATAACCCTGCAAAGATCGGGATTAAAGGTAGCAGTCCACCACATTTTGGTAGAGGAATACAGCGCGGCAAGCGAGTGCCTTTTTTATTCTTAAATATTTTTTTGGCTGCAGCGTAAGCGCATTTAATTGCTGTAGAACTGCCTTTTGATTTCAACTTTTTCATTTGAGATTTAATTTTTTTCACAGCTGCCATAAATGAGCGAGTACCGGCACCTGTCTTTAGTTTTGCTTTCATAGCATTTTTTACTATCCACGATGCCACCTTTTCACCCTTTTTCGCATCTTTAGCGTTTAATCGTTTCTTAGCCATATTTAAAAGTTTCATATCAGCCTCACGTCGAACGTTTGAATCGTTATCGTTGTAAGCAATGTCGTGGAACATACAAGCCTTATCCAATTTATTTATACCTCTATCACCTCTTTTTAAACGTTTCTGTAGCTTTGTTCCGGGGCCACAATATTGATAACCAGGTAAATGTAGCTCGAACGGTAAATAGTTTATTACGTTGTCTATAATACCACTTCCCTCCTTCATTGATATGTTTAGAATGAATAGATTTGGTCTAAAAGTAAACTTATATTGCAAAAATATCTCATATTACAAAACTATCTCTCGTTTTTGTTTATCCAACTGTTCTCTTCATTGCTGAGACCTAACCATTTCACAAAATATTTATCTCCCTTTCTTCTAATAATCTTTTCGATGAGGTAAATATCTGGGTATTTAGTTTTTTGTAATTCATACTCATAAAAAGCCCCTAATATAACCTGTTTATTCTTATCTTCCAGAAGATAAGTTGGTGGATTTGTATTATTCACCTTTGTTACTGTAAATATTTCAGTAGACCAGTTGGGAGTATAACCTTTGTAAAAGTCTCCTTTAAATTTACTAATACGTACATGATTACCTACTAGAAACTTAGGTTTTAAGTGTTTTCGATTCCTATACGCTTTGCTAATATTACGCAATACAACCATTTCATTTGTATTATTAACGTCATTGGGTTTAAATTTAGTTATGCGATGAGTAGTGCTATTATAGTTATCTATCACAGTATTTAGTAATTTACCCAGCCATCGATAGGAACCGTATAAACTAAAAAGTTTAAAGATGTGTGATTTTAGAGTACGTATGACTCGCTCTACAATCGAAGCTTTTTTGATGGAGTGAGTAGAATAATGGTTAACATTATATTTTTTTAGCAGTTGACCGAAAATATCATTATAAAACTCTTTGCCTAAATCTGTTTGTAAATGTTTAGGTTTTCTAGATGAATTTTTAAATATTTGCTGCATTGCGTTAGCAACACATTTTTTTTTTTTAGATTTTAAGGGACTTGTCCATACATACTTTGACAAAGTATCTATCACCACTAATATGTAGTTGTGTCCTTTATTAAAATGTGAAAATTTTTGTAAATCTATGAGGTCGGCTTGCCAGAGATCATCAATTCCTTTTATAAATGTGCGTCTACGCGGAAAATTTCTTCTGACTGCTTTGTGAAGTTCATCAATTATGGCCTTTTTGCTCATTTTTGTTTATTTTTACATGAATTAAATTGTCTATTTCCGACTTTGAGTAAAATGATTTATTCAAATGTTCTGTTGTAACGGTTTCCAAGTTCTTCAAATGAAATTTTACTTCGAGCTTCACTTTTTCAATTTCATTTCGTAATTCTTGAATGGTTTTGTCTAAATAAGCTTTGTTTACTGCTTCATCGTCTTCGATTGGATATGATAGCCCTTTTAATTTAGAAGATTTTAAATCGTAGTGTCCGGTATCTGATTTCACCAATGTTTCATTGAAGTTTTCAATGTATTCTGTCAATCGTAAACGCTTATGAACATGATGTCCGAACTTGTCTATATTCATTGCTGTCTTGATGGGTTGACTACGGAAAGAATACTGCCCAATTTTCCTGGTTTTTTCTTTATATGTTCCACATCTATGATACCAGCTTCATGCAGTTCCGAAATAATAGCAATTATTTCATTATTTACACCAGTGTTACCCGCTTCCCAAGATGCAAGTAGTAACTGTAATCGTTCGACTAACTCGTTTGGATCATCCCAGTAAACTAAATCAGTGTTTGATTTTACTGTCTTTAAAAGAGAAATACCTTTACCTTGAGGAATACTTTCTACACTTGTAGTTGGATTTCGAGAGAATTTGAACAAAGGTTTAATTACATTCATATATTTAAATCCTTTGTTGCTGTTTATAGGTTTGGATGGTTCACAATTACGTCGATGAGCATTGGTTTCTATAAGAAGTAACTTGTAATTCTGTAAATCATCATATGTTACAGCATCTAAATTTGGTTTCTTTTTGAAAAGAAGTTCATTCAAGCCATTCGTTTTTTTAACAGTAAGTGCTCCTATTTTAAGAATAACGCCGTCGTCATGAACACGGGTTTTGCCTAGTAACAGTTTACCCCGCTCATTTCTGATTCCAAACGGAACATCTTTCATTACTTCAGACGATGTTGACCATGATAGTGATTGATTCTTAAGACTTGGCGATGACTGTACAGATTTGAATGATCCCACGCTTACGTTGTGGTCTTCAGACGGTGATACAACAAGGGTTTTGTTGTAATCGTTGTATTGTTCTTGTTCATCGTCTTCATCTTCTTCACTAATAGATTCATTGTAATCTTCATCAGAGACAAATAATGACTGGTTCTCGTCTTCAAATGATTGATTATTATCATTTTTAAACTTTTTCATCACTGGTTCAAAGTGCTCATCTTTGTTAAGTTGAGAGTTTTTTTTTTTATCTGTTAATAATGTAAGTGGATCAACAATAGGTTTCAATATTGTTTCTAATGTTTTATTATTAGTATTTTCAACATCTTTTATCATCGCAACTTTTCTTTTAACAGCTGCTGCTGATTTTACAATTTGTTCTTTAAGATTTTTCTCCATTTCAAAGTATTCCGCTCAGGTCTAAATCGTGAGTACGAGTGATTAAAAAATAACACAGCGGTCTTTATGTATGTTCATCTATTACTATGAATGTATCGAACTTAAATCGGTAGCATCCGTTATTTTTGTCACAATCCTTATTAATAACAAGATAGCTAAAGGGTTTATTCCAAACAGAAGAGCACATCTCACGAAATTGAGACCATGGCATATCAGCACCAACATGCTCCTCATATACGTGCTTCAAGTTAACATCATCTTGCTTAAATAGAACCACGAGGTTTGAATTGTCTCTGACAAGTTGTTTTGGTACTTTTGTATAAGTTTGATTGATATAGAAGCAATCTATATTTTTATGGCGTCCCATGGCGAAATAATCTCTAATGTTGTTTTGATTCTCACAAGCAACGTCGTCGAAAATGATGATCGAATCAGGTAAAGCATCATGTGGACTCAATATTTCACCATTATGATTGTATTTATTAAATGATGTTCCAGGAACCATGTCCAAAACCTTCTCAAGATATAAATATTTAGGCTGATACAAAGATTTTGAATACACATATAGGTTACGAAATCTTGGACCATTTTTATGTAATAATAAACTTATCACTAAATTGGTTTTTCCACTATTAGACGGACCACAAACAATACAACGTATTGTATTAGGTAACAAATTTCCGTGTCGTTTTGGCTCTTTAGATGACGCAGGACAGATGCATTCTAATTTAAGCGATTCTTTTTGTTTGACCAACTTCATTATATTGTTTACTAGCGGCCGCCCGCGACTCCGTCCGCGTGGAAAAGTAACTTTTTACCCCCCTTTCAACCCCTTACAACCCCCTTTTCGCAATAAAAAGTAGCCTATGTCCTTTCTCAGGGTCTAGATTATCTGTATACCAAATTTCATTTAAATCCGTTGAGTAGTTTTGGCGTGAAAGAGTAGCAGACAGACAGACAGACAGACAGACAGACAGACAGAGTTACTTTCGCATTTATAATATTAGTATGGATAACGTGTCTGCAGCGGTGTATTAGTCACAATAGAATGACCTTAAGATCTAACGTAACCGCATTTTAAATTAACACTTATCTATCTGTTTTTTGGGCAATTTCACTTAACTTGATTTTTTGCGACTGAGCGAACGCAGAGAGCGATTTCGAAAAAAATCAAGTGAAGTGAAATGCCCAAAAAACACCTACTGGTAGTGACCCTGCCTCTTACGCCAAAGGTCGTGGGTTCGATCCCCACCCTGGACAAACATTCGTGCGATGAACACTTGTGTTTGTTCAGTGTCTGGGTGTAATATATGTATTTAAGTATATATTTGTGTTCCTCTGTTGTCTGATATCTGTAACACAAGTGCTTAAGCTACTTAGTACGGAATCAGGTCAACCTATGAGATGTTGTGAGAATTAATATTAATAATATTTAATATATTTCTTTATGAAAACGGTAATTTGGTTTTTTCGTTGGTGATACTACAATACCGTTTAAGAGCATTTTACTAATTAATAGGTACCGCGCTCAAAGAGCAAAATTTTTTTTAAATTTAATCTATGAAGTATATTAAGAGATTTGGTACGTATAGGTAATGTAATTTATTACACTACGATCGTAAGAAGGCTACACTAGAATGTGATTTCTGCCTAGGTACTATGAGAAATAGGCGTGACTATTAAACCTCATAAAGCATCCAAATTAAAATGTGCACAATTATCAACGTTGCCTTATAAAATATTGCTACCCATTAGATCCCATTTTACTTTTTCATAGCCCCTAGGACTGACACAAAATCGAGTCCGTGACGAATTAACAAGAGAACTCAAATGATAAATCATTCGCACATTCGATTCTCTTAATCGATACGAATGCACATGTGATGTTCCGGTAAGTACAGTTGGTTGCACTCTATTTTTAAAAAGAAAATTCACGCTATTTTGTATCTAAAATAAAGGACGTCAAAGTTAATTTTTAAATACAGTCTTGTCTAAGAGCTTTTAATATTGTCAAAGGATTTTAAACTTTAAATGAAAGAAGTGATGGAGAAAATAAACAGACGTGCCAAAATGTAGTGCACAAAAGCCATTGGAAGTGGAATGAAATCGCAACAATGGATGGTAATGAAGTGGTTTTGTCATGTTTTTAGGCGTTTCGGCCCGTGTGGGTATATTAAGGCACAATTATGTTATAAATGGGCGTTTATTGGGCGATTAGCGGCGCCGGATCGGCACGTTGTGAAACTAGGCTTTGTGAGTCCAGCCGCAGACAGATGCGATGTTCAATACTTTTATTACTACATATTCTGGTCAGTGGACAGAATCATTTGGTTGGGCTCGTCTAGTATCTATAGAAAGATGTATTTATGCGAAGGTTTTTTACAAGACCAAAGTAGGTGACTGGCTGGGACGAGGCCATGACGGTGCAAAGATAGAAATGCATTAAACAAATGTATATTGTATGGTGATTAAGTCAAAAACAAGAAACATTTGGCCATAAAACTAATATTAGGTCTTTACCGATGAAATTGCCGTTTTGTATAGCGATTTTCCTAGTTGTATTTTCCATACTATTTTTTTTTTCTTTGTAAAATAACTATTAATTCTATTACTTCATAATTAATTGTACTTTAATGACAACGATTGGAATGTAGCATAGTTTTTAAATTAAAAATTATTATTGATATAAAAGATCAATTCTGGCAAGTAAAAATAGTCTCGTTTACTTACAATACAATATCTGATCTCCATTTAAAATAAATCTTAAAATAAATAAATAAATATTTCACAACATCTGCACATACATTGATCTGACTCCGAGATAGGTCCTAGCCCAAGAACCTGTGTTACAGATATCAGAACCAACAGCGGAATTACAAATAAATACATATAATACTTTTCTTTTGTAAATACATACTTATAATACATAGAAACACCCAGACCAATACAAACAGACATGTTCATGCACACAAATGTTTGTGCGGGGATCGAACCCGCAACCCTTGCGCCAGACGCAGCGTTCACTACCACTGATCCAAATGGGTCGTCTTAAATAAAATTATAGTAGGGACACTTTTTGCTTATCAGGGGAGTTATCGTCATCGTCATCGTCAGCCCATTTTAGTCCCCACTGCTGGGGCACGGGCCTCCCTAAATCACATGAGGGGTAATTGCCATACTCACCACGCTTGGCAGACGGGTTGGCGAGGGTTTTGATATATATGCAGAGTTTTCCTTCTCTGGGTGCTGATGATCATGCCAGCAGCTTTACCTTAGTCGCCTTTTACGACACCTCGGTAAGAGTGAGGGTGGCCTATTCTACTCTGCCGGGGACCACACGGCCTTCTCGGCCAACTTCTCTATAATATGTGAATATCCATCGCGTAGGCACCTCAGTTATGTCGAATGATTTGGTTAGAAGAGTATTTCCCGACACGGCTACTACTTAGGGACCTTCAAGAAGGAGCGGCAAAGCTTTGGCGATCTCTTTGATCTCGATATGTTTATGGGCGGCGTTGATTACTTACCATCAAGTGACCCTCTTGCTTATTTTTCGACTCTAGCATAATAACCGTGGGAAAGCCACGCTTCAGCATGAATGGTCGACCGGAGTCATACCACGGCATCACATAAAACCGGCGTGAAGCAGCACTGTGCTGTCTTTCGCTGCGTGAGTCAGGGTAGCGGAGGCCCAATCCGGGGGAAAGAAGGGTTTAATATTTAGCAGCGTACTTGTGACTTCACTGGTGTCGCAGGACGTCCATGGGTGGCGGCATCAGGCGATCCGTCGTCACGTCTGCCACCTATCACATAAAAAAACAGCGCATAGGGATGCGTCCTCTTGGTCTTTTCCCTGGGGCGCCTACGGACTCTATCAGGTATCTCTATTTGTTGGTAACCAGAGAAACTGCTTTAATAAATGTTAGTAACATTATCAAGTACATGCTACGTTGAAAAGAAACATATGCGTCTATAAATCAAATCATTCATTAATCCTTCATAAGCCTCATATCGACTTCACGGCCTAACAAGACCGGCCTCAAAGGCGCCGAGCGACTCGTTGCCGCAGCCGCGTCATACAACAGGCTGTGACACGTGCTTAATCTGCTGAGCGGCTTCATAAGCGCCACAGAGATGCTACAAGCTGTACTGAGGCGATATATCACACACACTCTTTTATAGCCTCCTCAAGTTTTCATTTACAATACCATCGGAGTGGCGGTGGTTGCAACCTCCGGTCTTATTCATCATCGTCAGCCCATTTAAGCCCCCACTGCTGGGGCACGGGCCTCCTTCAATCACATGAGGGGTAATTGCCATACTCACCACGTTTAACAGACGGGTTGGCGAGGGTTTTGATAGAAATGCAGAGTTTTCCTTCTCTGGGTGCTGATGATCATGCCAGCAGCTTTACCTTAGTCGCCTTTTACGACACCTCGGTAAGAGTGAGGGTGGCCTATTCTACTCTGCCGGGGACCACACGGTCTTATTACTAGGATAAAATAATCAGTTTATACTATACCTACTACATACAAAGACTCGTGGCAGATGGTAGAGTATTTCATTAATTGATTTTTTTATGTGAGAGTTGGCAGACGATCGGATGGGTCACGATTACCGTTGCTCATGTTGTGCAAGGGCAACACCAATGGAGTTACAAGTGCGTTACCAACCTTTAAACCCCCCTTTCCGCCGAATTGAGATTCCGGTCCCCTCATTTACGCAGCGAAACACAGCAGAGAAATATGATACCGACTGCCACGGGTATTTGGCTCAAATCTAACTGTCACTTAACTTTAAACCTACTGACATATTTAAACAACTTAACTGTCATATTATCATTTATTGTGTAACGAATCAAATACTCTACATACTGTCTGCCGCGAGTATTTGCGTGTAGTAGTATAGCATTACATTTGTCATGTTGAGGTTGAAAATGGTTGAAAAATGTAGTAAGTTTTTTTTAGTGATAAGTGGCAGACAAGCAGACGATTCACCTGGTAAGCAAAGGCCGCCGCCCATGAACACCCGCGACACCAGTCACATGTGCACTGCCCACCTTAAAATCCCCTTTCCCCCGGATTGCCAGTTACCAGTTTCCTGACTTTCGCGTAAAAATACATTTACAACAATTTCACTTTTATAATTCGACGTGAGCGAACCCCTTGCATAGCCGCTAGTACCTAAGCATAACATAATAATGGTTCCGTGAGTTTAGAGGCAAAAAAGATGGAGGAAGCAATGATTAGATCTCTGTGGCGGCTCTCCTTGACGGAATGACTCAAGCCCTGTTTGAATAGCTTGTGTATCAATTGATTTCGGATAAGTACTAATGAGGCCGGCATCTTTTGATAGGACGCTGTCTGTCAAGCGAAAGATTTTTCACACAAACTTATCAACAATAGCATCAGTTTCATTTTCAACCTTATCACTAAGCAGTAGAAGTCATTGTATATTCGAAATAAAGGACCAAGTTTGTAAGAAGATAATCCGATAATAATATTATAAGTATCTATTTAACGTCTGATTTGTCCGAAGCAAGTATGACGTGTTTTGTTCAAAGAATATTGTTGTTTAAAAAAGTCCCATGATCTAAGTCCCTATCCATCTAGGGAAGGTGAACAACGAATTCATGAAAATTAACGAGTGTATTATGGTTTTAATTATTTAGTACAGATGTCCTAAATAAATAATGTAAGTGATATTGTTTGTTTCGTTGACTGGTGACGCTCCCTTAACTAACTGGCTTCCACAGAATACCAGCGGTGTGATCGGAGCTACTCCCCCGGCCGTGCCATATGCTGAGTGGGCGCCATTTTGGTCTAATTACTTTCGTTTTTAAATTCAGTGTATTTATATGTAATGTCGGACCGAATAAAGATTTTTCATTTCATTTCATATATTTATTAGCAAGTGGATGGTCAGGTGATAAGAAAGTTTTTTTTATTGACAGCCTTCCATACGTGGGTCATAGATCAATCTAAGCATGCATCTCTGAATCTATGTTCATATTTCTGCCATTAATTAGATCGGGGGTGATGAAAAATGAGGAAACCTGCATGTCTCGGATAATAATCGTCAGCCTATTTAAGTCCCTACTGCTGGGGCACGGGCCACCCTCAATCACATGAGGGGTAATTGCCATACTCACCACGCTTGGCAGACGGGTTGGCGAGGGTTTAGATATAAATGCAGAGTTTTCCTTCTCTGGGTGCTGATGATCATGCCAGCAGCTCTACCTTAGTCGCCTTTTACGACACCTCGGATAATAGTTTCTCAAAATTGTGGATGCCTATAATTTTTGATATAATGACTCTGAGAGTAACCGTGATCCATTTGGTCTGGTACGAAGGTCAGACGGCAGTTTTTTTTAATCACCCTATAAACTGTCCACTGCAGGGCATAGGCCTCCATCCATAGAAATCAAGTTATCGCTACTATGATGGGATTAGGCTTCATGACCACGCTTGCCAAATGCGGATTACAGACAGACAGACGGCAGTTACTTCATTGTAATTACCAGAATTCCCGAATCCTCCGGTCCAAGCGTACCCCGGGCTTTGAAGCGACAGCTTTGGACGCAATTTGGAATAGGCTATTTGACTTGTTTTGAAAAACCTTCTCCTATTATTTATTGGTGTATAGGAACCCTAAAAATAATATTTATTTTCATTTATTATGAATATTTCTTTAAGAAAATCATTATAAAATATAAGGATTACTTAATGTGTCATAAACGCTTCAACAATATGGCGTCGAATCATTCGAGTGACGTCAACCTTTTGTAAACAAGTAGGAAATTCGATAGCACACGATACATTTGATAGATGATAGCGTCCCGCATAGATAGAACACAATGGCGTCGAGTCTGTCACTTGTTTTGCTTACAAAAGGCTGAAGTCATAGTAAAGAAAGCCAATCAAAACCGTTTATGGTCACGTGGTTCCAAGTACAGAACAAATTAATTTTATTTTGTTTTTTTTTTGTGAAAATATTCAATATTTTACTACGGGGATGACTATAAATAAATCTTTATTTTTCATATTGTATAGCCTATTACACGCTTAGATGAGGGAGATGAGGGATTCATTAACACGTCATCGATCAGCACAGAACTAGTATAAGTTTTGTGGAACAGTTCGGCTGCAGCAGTATTTCCCTACAGCTATAAGATATCACCCCGTTAGTTTTGTGCTTAAGTACCAGACCGTGATCTCGGGGTCCTGAGTTCGGTTTCTGGGTCGAGCGAAGGTAAGTTTCCAATTTTTCGACCATAGCTCGGGATTGTGATCACCAATCCGCATTTGGCAAGCGTGGTGATTAACCCTAATCCCATCATAGTAGCGATGACTTGATTTCGATGATGGAGGCCTTTGCCCTGCAGTGGGACAGTATATAGGTAGGCTGATTCTTAACGACTTAGGAACCTTCAAGAGAAGAGCTTACTCCTTTCTTAAAGGCCGGCAACTAATCAGCGACCTCTCTCTGATCTCGCAGATGTTTATCACTCTTTCTGATGACCATTTTATTCGATTTTTTTCACACGGAAACATAAAATCAATAACTGTTTCATTTCAGCAAGTATATCAGTACAACTGTGTACAGACGCCGACATACAGTAATATATCACACTAGCAAGAAAGGATGTTTAGTGGAGATTAAAGCCGGTACTAACTCAGTTTAATTACATGCGTAACTCTGCCACGAACGGGTAATAAAGCAGTAATAATTATATCTGAGGAGGATTTCGCTTTAAGAACAGGTAACTTCTACCTATTTCGTTTTTTTTTATGAGAAAGGGAGGCAAGAAGCAAGCGAGTCACCTGATGGAAAGTGATCACCGCCGCCGATGGACACCAGCTACACCAGAGGGAGTGGAGATGCGTTGCCGGCTTTTTAGGAAGGTGGCTCGTTTCTTAAACCTCTTATTTGAGACGTGCATCTTACCACGTGCGACTGCCTCGGTGGCATATTGGATAAAGGGTCGCACTCTAAAGCGACGGCTGCGCAAAAGGGTTTGATTCCCGAGTTAGGCCAAAAATATGTAACCTAAGTTTTCGGTAAAAAAATCTTATTGTCAGCCCGGAGTCTGGAAGTTGGCGGTCTTGTACTCCCGTGCCTCGGAAAGCACGTTAAGCCGTTGGTGGTAATTTATTACCGCAGGACAGCCACGCTTCGACATGAATGGGTCGGCTCTACCGGAGTGATACCACGGCCTCATATAAAACCGGCGTGAAGCAGCACTGTGCTGTGTTGTTTCGCTGCGTGGGGGGCTTAGAGGCTGGCAACGCACTTGTGACTCCACTGGTGTCGTGGGTGTCCATGTGCGGGCGCTTACCATCAGGTTATTATTCTGTTCGTCTGCCACCTATCACATAAAAAAGTACAGTCATGTGCACAAATAAGTATACAAACTCATTCAAATATGAACCTTATTGTGCCGCCTTAAGAGTCGAGGTGTTTACATTACATTGCAGGCGATTGTACCTAACACCCTGTATAAAGCAAGTGTTAGTAAGTCACTAAGAGCCGATTTCACCATTGAAATTGAACGCGATCAACTCTAAAACGCGATCAATGCAAGCGAAGACAATGGAACGGAACTCAGTTTAGCGCGTAAACCGAGTTCAAGCGAATTGATCTCGTTCAATATAAGCGGTGAAATCGGCCCTTAATCTTTAATTCCTGTTTATCATCTTTCACATCAAAGGCACGGAGTTACGATTATGATATTCGTGAGAAATTATATCAATTACGTAAACATTGCTAGGCGAGTCTTAAATCACCTCCTGTGTTTTATTTCATCCTGGTATCCCTGTTTGAATAATAAACGGAGTTATTTTAATCTTTCAGAGTTAAGTCTGGGCTATTTGTAATTACCGGTAAAAGGGATATAATGTAATGAAGTTGCGAAGTAAAATGTTATAGATTAAGAACAATCAACAGAATATCAAGTTCAATTAATAAATGAATGAGACAGAATTTATTTGGACACACACATACCTACTTATATTAATAAAACGGATCGTGTGGTCCCCGGCAGAGTAGAATAGGCCACCCTCACTCTTACCGAGGTGTCGTAAAAGGCGACTAAGGTAAAGCTGCTGGCATAATCATCAGCACCCAGAGAAGGAAAACTCTGCATTCATATCTAAACCCTCGCCAACCCGTCTGCCAAGCGTGGTGAGTATTGCAATTACCCCTCATGTGATTGAGGGAGGCCCGTGCCCCAGCAGTGGGGACTTAAATGGGCTGATGATGATGATGATGATGATCGTGTGCTTACTCTAAAAACACCATTAGTGGTAAAAGTTAACACAGACCGTGGGAGAGCCACTCTTTGACATGACCGGGCCGGCTCGACCGGAGTGATACCACGGCCTCACAGAAAACCGGTGTAAGCAGCACTGTGCTGTGATTCGCTGCGTGACTGAGGGTCGCCGGAGGCCTAATCGGGGGGAAAGGGGAGTTTAAAGGTTGGCAGCACCCTGTGACTCCACTGGTGTAGCGAGTGTCTTTGGACGGCGGCAATCGCTTACCATCAGGCGATCCGTCTGCTCGTCTGCCACCTATCAAATAAAAAAAAAAGATACTTATAAAAAATTTAGTGCCCTTATATTATTACTCCATGTTATAATATCTTGAAACAAAATAGGTCCCTGGCGAAACACAGTACATACCGATTCAGTGGATTTGTTAATTACATTTTGCTCTTGCAAAATGTCATTAACAACTCACTGAACTGCCACAAAACGTATAAATGGCGACGGACATAAATATGTCTTAAATATCTCTACGAATTCAAAGGTTAGCCCCATTAGCACGGGCTAAATGACCATTCTATGGCTCTAGAAATTTTAGCCATAGTAGGTTAGAGCAGTAACTTAACTTAGAGGAAAAGTAAGCCAACACTAAAACGCTTCTTACACAGGGGGCATTTTTTATATTTTAGTTTGCCGTAACACAGTTTTTACTAGTACTTCCGTACTAGTAAAGAATCTTTTGTATTGTACTTGCTTTCCTCGCTCGTTGGTGAGGCTCGCATTCGAGTCTACTACGACCGACCTATTGACCAATGTCAATGCCCCTAGTGCTGCTCAATAACAACACTGAAAGATACAACCATATGCCTATCCTGCTCCCTACGTTAAGAATCGTTTGGATATTTAGGCGTCATACAATTTTCAGCCCTGCTACTCGTTGGGATGATGACGATAAGAGGACTGCTGGCAGTGACATAATTTATGGCCTTGGATAGGAATTCGTGGCATAGCATGAAGTTAAGGGGTCTATGTCCAGCAGTGAGATGTTTCGTTTGGAAATTGTCGATTATGATTGCTGGATTTTATCATAAATTGCGTATAACCATCTTATCATCAAGCGAAGTGAGGTCATCTTGATTGGCCTTTCTATTAAAAAAATAACCATTATATTATTTTGCCTGCGACAGCGAATTTATTTGTCCATTTAAATGTATTACCTGATGTTAAGGAACTTTGAATGTTTGCATGGAAACTAGTGGAGTATCCTTTTTTTTAGTTACGATTTCTCTTTTGATTTGTCCATAAATCTTATTGATGTGTAAGTTACTGAGTTTCAGCATACTGTGGCTCACAGTTATGGCGCATACAATCAACTTGTTTGGTTTTACAGCCGTTGCAAGGAATACTCGCCCGATTGGTCCATGGATCTTTTGTAATTTTCAAACACTTTATTAGTGATATTAAGAAACTATTGTTTGATGGAAGGTTTCTGTGTGTCGTAACTATTGTTATGATCTTTTGGAGGATTTAATTGATTTAATTGTAATACATATAATAACGTGTAAAGTGTTTTAATGAAAATAATCGCACGTCGTAAATGTATAGTAAGTTCGTACTAATTAATACGAGTATTTTCACATTTTTGAGTAAAAGATTGAGATGTCCGCCATCTAGAAATTTTAACTACAATATTTTTAAATGGATTTTGATGATACTTTACAATAATTTAGCTCTTTTATGTGATTTTATGTGATAGCTGGCAGACGAGCAGACGGCTGATGGTATGTGATTGCCGCCGCCCATAGACACTCGCGACACCAGTGGAGTCACAAGTGGGCTGCCAACCTTCCCCCCTCTCCCCCCGATATAGGGCCTTCGGTATCCTCACTGCTTCTTCACGCCGGTTTTCTGTGAGGCCGTGGTATCACTCCAGCCGAGCCGGCCCATTCATGTCGAAGCGTGGCTCTCCTACGATCAGCTTACTTACATATCAGAATAACACATATGCTACATTTCATATGCGGGTGAAACCGCGGCGCAGCTGGTCACAGTATAAAGATATCCAGTAACAAGCTTTGGTGAGGCCTGTAAATGGAAATTACTTTCTATCTCCTCATTTCGGAACCCAGGATACTTTAGGGCTATCCATGATGATACACATCTCCGAAAAATCGTGCCCTTTAACGCGTTTTACACGTTTCCGAGTTTAATATATGTTTTATATGCCTTGGTAGCGTAGTGGTTAGTGCGTCGCACTTGAAAGCGAATGGCTGCGCATGAGGTCCCGGGTTCGATCCCCGGGTCGGGCCAAAAATTTGTACCTAAGTTTTCGGTAAGAAATTTTTAGTGCAGCCCGGAGTCTGGACGTAGGCGGTCTTGTACCCCCGTGCCTCGGAAAGCACGTCAAGCCGTTGATCCTGCGCCTGATCCCTCTCGGGTCGTGTCAACCTGGTGTCCGTCGGAATATGAGGGTAAGGGAATAGAGAGTACACTTGTGTTTGCGCACACACTTGAGCACTATAATATATCCTGCGTACGTGGCTGATCGTTGAGATTGGCCGCCGTAACCGTAATCGGTTGGAGGATATTATTATTATATTTTTTATTGTTAATGACGTCACTATTGATTCATCATTCTATGTTTGAAAGTCTAATTGGGAAATATTTCTCAGAAGACAAAAGCAATGATTGAAATATCATGAGTCAATAGCACGCTTTCTAAGTTAACCATATCCAAAAGAACAGGATCTGACGAATAACTACAGTCAACCACAGGACAGACAGTCACTCTCTGCCATCGGCCACAGCTACATAGTTATTTCTTTTTGCACACCTTACTTCCATTACTACACCTTATTTTCATTACTATGTGTTCCTTCGTTTTTATGTTACTTGGAGACTTAATGTTATTAATACTGTTTTTTCTTTGGTTCTATTGTAATTTTTTTTTCTTTGTGTTGTCTTTCTTCCTGTTGTATGTATGTGTGCACGTACGTCGCCCAAGGCTCCGCCTGAAAACCAGCGCTGCAGCGGCTTCGGCCACTGCAGCAAATGCTGAGGTTGGGCCTTGTTGGCGACACAATTTGTTCTATTTGGTGTTGATGTCACTCGTGTTTAAATTTGTATTCTGTGGCCAATAAAAAAATCTTTATCTTTTTTTTATTATGTACTTAATACATGGCAGACGGATCACCTGATGGTAAGCGAATGCCACCGCTCGCGCCTCAGGATATCCGTACTAGAATCACCGATGTCACAAAAAAATATAGTCCAGTGTTGGCCTACTTCCTATTTGGAGTGTACGTATAATACTTTCTAATGTTTCTATCTAGACGTCTTACTTAGTGGATTTCGTTTGGTCTAGTCTTTTAGCAGAAGTATGTAATGAATAGACCTTTTTTTGGAACCATTTATTTGGGTAGAAAACTTTTTCGTTTCCTATAAATAAGACATTTATTGGTTATCGAGGTGTCGTAAAAGGCGACTAAGGTAAAGCTGCTGGCATGATCATCAGCACCCAGAGAAGGAAAACTCTGCATTTATATCAAAACCCTCGCCAACCCGTCTGCCAAGCGTGGTGAGTATGGCAATTACCCCTCATGTGATTGAGGGAGGCCGAGTGCCCCAGCAGTGGGGACTTAAATGGGCTGATGATGATGATGTTGAAGACATTTATTGATCACCACAAAATGAACATAATATAATGTATTAAGTATTACAAGAGAGTGACAAGACCACTGACAAAAAATACGTATAAATAAACAGAAGGGGGAGAGCATTGTAGTGGTCAACGAGGTCAAACCACAGATAACTGATATATGTCCCAACAGCATGTGCTGCAACATGGCTGCAAGGACCGGTATGACTGCTGCGGCAGTGGTTATCAGGTTGGACCATAGACGTGCACCTTAACCAGACTGAGCCCTTTCATAGAAAGCCATACTTACTTGATAAACCGCGCGCAGCCGTTAGTACTGGAGTGACGTGCTGGGCGACGTTCTTTCTCTACCGCACCCGTATAGAGATGCATTAAAGCTGCGTCAGGGCCGGTTCGATCTCTTTCACACTCTGTGACGTTTTTTTGCTTAATGGTACCTACATGCCGTTCAAAGCGCGCGTTATCTAGTTCCATGGATTAGACTTAGAGAGACGTCAGTTTGACATTAATAAAGAAAACAAAAAACCAAAGAGATTTAAACAAAACGCAACCAACAATAGGTTACAGAAAAGAAAAGAAATGTTTTTTATTAATGTGCACATGGATTAAATAGTGCAACGTTGATTCGTTTATCTATAAAAGCCATAACTTACACTTTAAAATAGGTCAATAAAACTTTTCATGATTCTGTACTACATAAAAAAACGTTCGTCCTATAAAATCAAATGATACATTTATGAAATCCTTTTTTCGGGCATGTGTTGGAAGTATCAAACGAGTCGAGTTTTTTGTAGTTCATTGGAGCAGAGAGAGAATCATACTACTAATATAACGCAATACAAAAATGGCATTTATAAATTTTTCGTACCATAGCCACTCGATTCGCTAGCTAAAGGAATTAATTACAAATCTATAAGTCGGTACAGAACCCTTGTCTCGCTGCGCGAATTCGACTCGCTCTTAGCCAGCTTTATTTCCATTGCCCGTTATTCAGTGACATTTTCCATTCGAGTATGATTGCAGGCAGTCACGTCTTATCGTTTATTTCCTATTGTCTGTCAACGACAGGGAAGGTGTAATTTTACAGTTTGACTTGCGCATGCCATGCCACAGTTTTTCGACGAATTTACACCAATTTTTCCTTGTACTTTTGGACAATGTAGTATTTTTAACTGATCTTTTCTGGAAACGAGGAACACCTTGCTTTATTATAGTTTTTTCAGGATTCGAAAATTTTACCACTGCAAGTGGTACGAGACGAGTGCAAGACCTAAGGTTTCTTAGAGAAATTTTATCTTCAATTATAGCTATATCAAAACTGGTGGATGGTAGAATAAAATCTGATTTCATTGATGTTCATGAGCGGCACTACTAATATAACGCAATACAAAAATGGCATTTATAAATTTTTCGTACCATAGCCACTCGATTCGCTAGCTAAAGGAATTAATTACAAATCTATAAGTCGGTACAGAACCCTTGTCTCGCTGCGCGAATTCGACTCGCTCTTAGCCAGCTTTATTTCCATTGCCCGTTATTCAGTGACATTTTCCATTCGAGTATGATTGCAGGCAGTCACGTCTTATCGTTTATTTCCTATTGTCTGTCAACGACAGGGAAGGTGTAATTTTACAGTTTGACTTGCGCATGCCACGCCACAGTTTTTCGACGAATTTACACCAATTTTTCCTTGTACTTTTGGACAATGTAGTATTTTTAACTGATCTTTTTCTGGAAACGAGGAATACCTTGCTTCATTATAGTTTTTTCAGGATTCGAAAATTTTACCACTGCAAGTGGTACGAGACGAGTGCAAGACCTAAGGTTTCTTAGAGAAATTTTATCTTCAATTATAACTATGTATATCAAAACTGGTGGATGGTAGAATAAAATCTGATTTCATTCATGTTCATGAGCAGCATTGATTACTTTCTATCAGGTGACCCATGTGCTCGCTTCACTCGCTTGACACCTCTGGCATAAAAAAATTGAGCAATCTTATTTTTTTATTTTTTTGCGGTTCTATTCCCGTTAAATACAAACTAAATTAAAAAAAAACTTTTAATGCAGTTATATTTCTTTGAAAATAATCAAGTTACAACCTGTGCGGATAAAGAATGGGATCAGAAATGGCGGCGCATCTATTCACTTCTCGCTTACACACTATTTGCGTCTATACTCGCACCCCACGAGTGCGAGTATAGACGCAAATAGTGTGTGAGCATTTCTGATCCCATTCTTTATCCGCACAGGTTGTATGTTTTCTTTACGGAAAACTTGCTAACTTAGGTATCTAACCCTTTACTGTGCAACTAGACATCATTTATTTAATTGATTTTCAACCTTATCTGAACTGCACAAAGTTCAAAACCTGGTGGTCTCGTATGATCCATTACCTGGTTTAACGTTTAAGAAGTTTCCCTCCAGGGCCCAATGTTTTCTTCCACCCTGAATGTGTATATTCTCTAACCGATTACGGCTACGGCGGCTAGTCTCAAGGATCAGCCACCTACTCAGGATATATTATAGCGCTCAAAAGTGTGCGCAAACACAAGTACACTCTCTATGACACCAGCGTGAAACGACCAGAGAAGGATTGGGCGCAGGACCAACGGCTTAACGCGCTTTCCAAGGCAGGGGGGTACAAGATCGCCAACTTCCAGACTTTGGACTAACATTAAGAATTTCTCACGGACAACTTAGGTCCACATTTTTGGCCCGACTTGGGGATCGAATCCGAGACCTCTTGCGCAGCCGTCGCTTTATAGTGCGACCCGCTACGCCACCGAGGCAGTCGACATATGTAGGTATAACAAATGACCAAACCAACTGGATATGACTAACCTTATGGATTCAAGAATCCATTAGGCTGGTCATATCCAGTTGGTATCAAGATACTCTTAACATCATACATCTTACGACACTATCCATATCTGCCCACTCCCCGCCATATGCGGCGAAACCCAACTCAATCTCAATTAATATTAATATAGTTCATTAAACACAAACAATGGCTTAACTCAGCCCGCTTTGGTCCGAAATAGTCCTAATTATGTCGAAATAGGCGTTAATAGGACATGTAATAGCCTCCTTTTAGGGATGTAAAAAGAAATCGATTACTCACCACAAACATCGATTAAATAGTTAAAATATGAGCCATGAATTTTGTAAGTAATTAATTTCATATTGAGATTTATTTAGATGTTTAGTAAATCCAGTGTAATTAAAATCTAGAGACTAAAACTGAGTTAATATGAATCCCATTTAGGTATTGAACGTAATTTAAATAATGAGTTGCAGACAAAGCTAGCTGTTAAGCAAAGGGTAGTTTTATACGGACAGTCAACCTCAATGTATAAAAATCTGTCAATTTTCTACTATTGATTCTCATCTTCAGGTGAAAATAATTCACATTAGCGCCGTCAATAAATAAAAAATGTTTGGCTTCCAAACTGAACCTTTTTTTAACAATTGCGGACCTTCGGAGACTCGCCAAACCTGTTCACTATTTATTTAATAGTCGTGCGCTAATATGTCTTTCCCTTCGTCTTCACGTTAAAACACAGTTTGTTCAATATTTTATCTTATAAATAATTTAGACAGTTTAGGAAATTGATATACGACTGTCTATTATTAGCCAATCATACTCAGAAAAAATAAAATTATTGCTCTACATATTATCTACAAACCGAAATAAAATAAAATAAATAAGTACTACGTTGAAGGTTTTCTTGAAGAGTTTATCTTATGGTGGATACCTACTGATCATATGATAAATATTTTGGTTCTGTGCATTAAATAATGTCTACGCATCTTATAAACTTTAGTTAATAGGTAAATAAATAATCGATTAAAAATAAAATCAATTTTTCTTGTACAATGTCACATCCCTATCTTTTATGGGCACTCGTCGCCGCCAAAGAGCGTTCTCTTGTATTTATTGGCCGTTTTTTAGGCTAAGTTTTTGAGCAAACAAGTGGGATCATAGCCGAATCAATTTGAGCTTCGGTTTATAATCCCGAGCGTTTCCGTTATAGTTCCACTGGAGGCGGGCCTCCAGCCTTCCAGGCTTGGTAGGTAACTTTATTTTATGTGATAGGTGGCAGACGAGCAGACGGATCACCTGATGGTAAGCGATTGCCGGAGTGGAGTCACAAGTGCGCTGCCAACATGTGGGAGCCTCACAGAAAACCGGCGTGAAGCAACATTGTGCTGTGTTTCGCTGCGTGAGTGAGGGTAACGGAGGCCCAATCCAGGGGAAAGGGGGGTTTAAGGTTGGCAGCGCACTTGTGACTCCACTGGTGTCGCGGATGTCCATGGGCGGCGGCAATCGCTTACCATCAGGTGATCCGTCTACTAGTCTGCCACCTACATATAAAAAAAAATTGTTCATGTAAAATTACAAGCGGTAAATTAGTCCTCAATTCGCCCTGCTCGAACTTGGCTTTGACACGCTACTGCGCGTGTAGATATCAATTTACAATTCAGCCGAGAGCACTCTTAAATAAATTGTAGGTTTTAACATCATCTCTTCCATTTCAAAGGCGTAAAAATAATGTCGTCTTTAAAGAGAAATGATGTTTCTTTGGTAAACTACAATGGTTTATGAGAGTCAGTAGACAATTGGTTGAAATCTTTCATTAGCTTTTTAACCTTAAACCAAACCACCTAAGGATTCACACGGAAGAGCCACACTTCGGCATAATTGGGCCGGCTCAATCGAACCAAACGAAAACTACACCACGACCTCATAGAAAAGCAGAGTGAAGCAGAGCCTGCTCTATGTTTTGCCGAGTGAGGGTACCGGAGGCCCAATCGGGGGGATGGGGAATGGGGGTTCAAAAGTTGCGCACATCCATTAGGCGGTGTCAGTTGTATAAAAAAGGCCTTTTGGTTCGCGGTAAGATGGTAAACAAATGTAAAGTGCCTATATACGACGACTTGTTTGGAACAGTGGTAGTGAACGCTGCCTTTGGTCCAAGGGTTGCGGGTTCACAGTACAAACATTTGTGCGCATGAACATGTTTGTTTGTATTGGTCTGGGTGTTTTCTATGTATTATAAGTATGTATTTACAAAATAAAAGTATTATATGTATATATTTGTAATACCATTGTTGATTCTGATATCCGTAACACAGGTGCTTGAGCTACCTATCTCGGAGTCAGATCAATGTATGTGATGGTGTAAAATATTTATTATTATTATTTATATACTTTTCCACTGCAGGGCAAAGGCCTCCATCATAGAAATCAAGTCATCGCTACTATTATAGGATTAGGCTTAATCACCACGCTTGCCTAATGCGGATTAGTGATCACAAACCCGAGCAATGTTCGAAATCATACTTTTTGCTCAACCCGGGAATCGAAGCCAGGACTCCGTGATCACGTCCCGGTACCTAAACCACAAGACCAACAGGCCGTTTGGTAAACAAATGTATTTAGAAAAAAAGATTTTATTATATTATATTGATAGATTTGTAATAAGGTAGTAACCAAGATGAATATACCTTTTAAACCTCTTAAAACAGAACACGTCATGAGAATAATTAGTAAAAAAACATGCCAGTAGGCTCCTTAGAACCTAGTTTACATAGTTGAGATTAATAATCTACTACAGTCAATCACTTGCTGTGAGGTGATCTGTCTGCTCGTCTGCCAAAATTACACTTTATAAATCAAACTCTACAGAGTCCGTTCCCAAATGAGTATAATGTAAAATGTACGATAGCGGAAACGCCTTCACCAACTATTTATTGAAGAAGTCACATGTAAACTCCGTAATAGGCGAAATAACTTAACCTCAGTTGAAAGCCGGCATGTCCCGGCCATCTAAGATAATACCAGCAAATGAATCCGTCAGATTCGCCTAACCTAACCGAGCTATGTCCAAAAGAATAGGACTATTGCACCATAATTTATAGCAAGGCTTCTCGGCCGCGCTATAATAGTGTTCCAGACACCTCTTGGCTGAGCGAGCGGGACGCAGCGTTACGAGCAAGAGGGAGGGGTGACCAGAAGCGCCGCTCCACGTCAAAATACGTGCTTCATTCGTTTTATTACCTTGCGGTGGTGAAGGCCGTAAAAAAGTCGATATCGATAAAGTATCGATAAGTATATTTGATTTAAAGACAAGGTAGATTTTATTCAATTCGCTCAGTAAAAAAACTGTTAGGATATCCATGTGACTACAAAAAAAGACATCCTAATTTTTTCTTAAAGTCCAATGATGTACTTATGCAAATAAATGAATACCATAAAAATGTATCACATGAAATAAAAAAAAACAAACAGATTCTATGAGCTTAAACGGTGTCGTAGTATATGTGCTACGAAAACGCTACGCACCTTGCTACGTCAACGCTATGCCCCCCTTCCTACGTTTAATGAAACCGCAGTGGACTGAATAGAGTTACAACATTTTGTGTTAGAGGCCTAAATCCGTCTGGATTAAAGTACGATTGTAGTAAGTAAGTATGATGTTGGTATAATGCAGTGCCCTGGTCTATATTGTGATCAAAATTTTATCTCTATAATTATTGCAATCTTTAGATAGATGCAATTAAAATATTGATTAATTATGTTATTTTCCTTGGGAGAGCTACGCTTCGGGCGGCGGAATTCGCTTACCATCAGGTGAACCATCACCTCTGCTCGTCTGCCACCTATCACATACAAACATTTTCACAACTATCGACAAGTCGCCCATCCGTTCATCGACAACCCGCCTGGCGTTCGCACCCGCACTGAAGGCGGCACCGCGGCAACATCAAAGGAGCCCACCTCTTTGATGTGGCCGCCGGCGCGCGCCGCCAAACGCCGTAAGCGCCAAATCCATACGTCATCCTCCTGTCATTATAACGCCTCACAATCGCGCTGGGAATGTGGTATTACTCACAAGACAATGTAAATTGACAAGGCTTAATAACTCCGAGAATGAGTCGTTCTGATCACGGAGTCAACTACTTAATGGGCCATTTCAATTAGTTGTAACACTCGGTAACACTTGTAACGCTTTCGACGATGTTTCAACTCATTGGATTCTTCTATTGGGTTAGTTTTTGTACAGTGACACGTAAGTGAATAAGATATGAAGCTTTCGAATAAATAGCTCTCTGGACAGGTGAAATTGAATTTCTCTTAAAAATCAGATGATGTGGTTTCTAAATCATGAAATAAAATATCTTTGTCGTTCTATTCTCTATCTTTGTAATCAAAATTGAAGTTACTCGTATATTGTAGGAGATTTTATGTATTTGTTTAGTTTTTGTATCTTTTTATGTCGGTTAATATTAACCGTGTAGGTATGAATCTAAAGACAACCACATCAATGTAATTTGTAAATCGTTTTCAATCGATTCACCTTAATGTCAAACACATTTGGTTCATTATCAGTTAAGAACATTAAATTAAATTGTATATTTTTATTTATAAAAAAAAATCAATGAGTATAATTTATGTAAATCAGATGTAATAAAGCAAGAACTACTTAATACTTATACTAATTTTTATTGTGTTAATATTTTGAAATGCTACTTAATTATTCAATTATTAGCAGTCGCTTATCATCAGGTGATCCCTCTACTCGGATCTGCCATCTATCACATAAAAAAAAGGACTTACATTTTTTTGGTACAATTAACAAGGTAAAAAAAAACATAAGAAGATTTCCCTTTTCATTCATGTGTACTTCTTAAGGTCATTAACACCAAGACGGAGTTAAATCTGTTTTCTTCTGACAGACTTTATCATGTTTAATTTATTATAACGTATGCGTGTTGTATGTTATGCAACGTGTATCTGCCAAAATCAATTTGCTGAAGCTGCGTGCGCTCAATGTAGGAGCCAGTGGGGAGAGGCAGCAAACAACATGACCAGTGACCACACAAGGAGTTCTGTGGCCACTGACCAAGGAAAGTGTTACTTAAGAATCAGACCAATTTCGAGCGTTTACGCCTTTTTGGCCGGTTTGGTGTAGAATGCTACATAATACATTTGCTTTATTGCTTTTGGAGTGTTGAATAAAGCGTTAAATATGTAATATACTTCAAATTCGAATAAGTATAAAACATAATGAGAAAATAACAAGACAATGTACTTTTCCGATCTCAGATGACGAATGATGAAGTGGTTTAAAGATTTGGTTATGGTCATTTTTTTAGTTTGAATTTTCCTACTACTGGGCAAAGACCTCCTGGAATAGCTTCCAATTTCCAATGCTCCCTATTCTTTGCTAGAGTCTGCCACTTATAGAAGTGTTGGTCCAAGTCGTCACGCCATCTATTTTTGGGCCTACCTTTTAGGACGACGGCCATCTACAGGCTGCCGTTTTGTATTAATCTAGGTCCATCTTGACGATCCGTTCGCATCAGTGGTAGTGAATGCTGCCTCTGGTGCAAGGGTTGCGGGCTCGATCCTCGCACAGTACAAACATTTGTGTGCATGAACATGTATGTTTGTATTGGGCTGGGTGTTTCTATGTATTATAAGTATGTATTTACAAAAGAAAATTATTTTAAGTATATATTTGTGGCCTATTCTACTCTGCCGAGGACCACACGTGTCTTCTTACCGAGGTGTCGTAAAAGGCGACTAAGGTATAGCTGCTGGCAAGATCATCAGCACCCAGAGAAGGAAAATTCTGCATTTATTTCAAAACCCTCGCCAACCGTCTGCCAAGCCAAGCTGGTGAGTATGGCAATTACCCCTCATGTGATTGAGGGAGGCCCGTGCCCCAGCCGTGGGGACTTGAATGGGCTGATGATGATGATGATGATGATGATATATTTGTAATTCCGCTGTTGGTTCTGATATCCGTAATACGGGTGCTTGTGCTACCTATCTCGGAGTCAGATCAATTTATGTGATGTGAAATATTTAAATTTAAATCTTTCCAGGTGCATAGCATGGCCATTTAGCTTGGCAGTTTTTCATCCACGTCTATAATACCGTTTTGACAGTG
Source organism: Marasmia exigua (assembly GCA_019059595.1). Classification (NCBI taxonomy): domain Eukaryota; kingdom Metazoa; phylum Arthropoda; class Insecta; order Lepidoptera; family Crambidae; genus Marasmia; species Marasmia exigua. Next base: position 12,694,369 of record CM032484.1, read on the forward strand.
GAATGTTGTTTTGGTATAACTACTTTACCTAAATATATTACTGATGTAAATTAAAGTATTTCTATTATAGTATAATTTGATTTATAGTCACGTAGATACTTAAAAAAGTGTCTCATACCTACAATAATTGTCTAGCTTTTGCTTCGTGATCTAATGCTTGACCCTGTCTGGACTACATCCTATTATATTTTATATAATGTGTTTCTTTTAAATGCGTTTGCATTTAAATAATGGTTGCACTTTGATCCTTATCAATTCCGTGGCAATTTACGAGTACCTACATAAATCTAATGCGCAATATTTTTAGAGACAGGTGAACTTAAAATTGATAGCATCACAATTGACAAGCAACTCATACACTTATAGGGCAAGAGCCCACGACGGCCAGACTTTCGTCATTTTATAAATGCAGAAAGATACTCTGTGAATGTGTCTTCAAAACAGGTACTAGCGAACATAGAGATTTCAATTGTGGTTTATTTCCAAGATATCTTGATTTGAAGGTAGCTGTAAGAGTGCCTTACTTTCGTCATTTTATAAATGGTTTTAATTTTTGGGTTTAGTATTTTTTCCAATTTGTTTATATTTACTTTGCAATAACTGTAGTAAATTCAATCCACCCATTGGCATATATTGGTATGCCACGACAAAAAAAATCCTTGACACGTGATTCGGAGTGGACTCGAGCCCACGACCTTTTCTCGAACCATACGAAATGATCTATCACTGAGCTACCGAGCATGCTAACTAGCCGATGAATTTTAAATGTCTTTAAATGAATCATTATTATTTACTTAAGAATAATTGCGAACAAATTGCTAAATAAAAATAAAAAGTAGGTATCACAACGAAAGTCAGGCCGTCGCGGGCTCTTGGGGTATTAGGCCAATCCTTCGCTGCGCTTCGGCACAATAGACGGCCAATTGTAAAACGCATAAAAAGAAAATGACTGGTTGCAGTCGGCGCGCATTGTGTGCTGCAATTTAGGCAACCCTTTGCACTGCCCCACTTCGTCTGTTCCTTATGTTAATTCGTATCAAGATGTTCACTCAAACACAATGGCGCGCAATTTGGAACATGTTTTAGTAACTGAGGTCTGTAGTCATGATTATGATGTTAGCCATTTAGATTATGGTTTATATTTTCCCTTGTTTTCCATAATGATTAGAGCAGAGCAATCTTCTAGCCAATCGCGATATATAGTTACTACGCAATGTTAAAAAGGGCTGGCACGAATTTTGTTCCGGGGCTATCCTTAGTTCGCAATTTGTAATAAGGGGGTAGATGTTTGAGCGATTTTCCAAAAAAAAATTTTCGTTCCAATTTGAAAGTGTCATTTATTTTTTTACTGTACATGTTTATTTCATCTAAAATGTATAGTAATTTATACTAACTCAAAAATCAATTTAATACTACGACAACATAATTAATTTAGTAGAAACATCGAAGTCTCTTAAAATGCTTTAATAAATCAAAATATCCTAATTACCATGTATTAGATACATGAATACATTGATAATGAAGATTTGCTTTTTAAGCGCCTAATTTTAACATAATTTAATATGATTGAGCCAGTCAAATTAACTTCTTATCCGTAACTAGGAAAGTACCAATCGTTTGTAATATCATTAATCAAAGGTTACCGACCACCTGACCACTCCGAAGCATGTTATTAAATAAATTATTAAATAACTTCAACAGATAACCGTGCATAATTAACACGAAAGTACATTTTCCATCCGTCAACCTTTATCAACGAGAAAAATCGTCTAATTCACACCTCACAACCCAAATTAGAGAGGTGCAGTTCTAAATGAAAAATCGATTATTTTTAGTTAGCAATGAAATCGATATAAATGTTACTACCAATGTTGACCGATTTTTTAAACAAATCATTTTTTTTTCTTTTTTGTCAAATAGCGGAGATGGGTTGCAGAGGCTATCGACCGTCGACTTACTTGCCTCTATAAAAAATGTATTCAAAAAACATTTTTTTCAATTCAAATACGACTTGTCAATACTTACTTACCTACATTCAACTGGATAAAATGGAAAGTAACGTAGTTTATAGATAAAGGTTGTTCATCTAACAAAAAGAAAAAGAGTTACAAACCATTTTCAAAACATCAAATTTTGTCGTTGAAAACGTACGAACATAATCGATTAATTATTCTTGTCCGATTATTTTTCGCATCTCTACCCCAAATCCGACGTACAAAGAGCTCATTTTGGTCGAATTAATCAAGAGGGGCTAATTATGGCGTATTTTAAAATGTTTCTGTCGGAGCGACACAGTTTTGACAGAATGCGGAGATAAATGATCGCTAATTGCCGAAGGACTGCAGGGCGGGCCGGGACGCGGACAACTGCCGTATTGACAAGGTTACAGAGGCAAAAAAAGTTTAGAATCCCTGTTGGAGACTTTTTTTAATCACTCTTGCGTCCAGCGAAACTTAGATAGCGAATAAATGGGCCATACTTTGATCTGGAGCCCAATTCTCGTGCTCGTGACATTTATATCATATACAAGTATATGACTAAAACAGAGTTTTTTGTATGATTTTCAGGTGATATCCGCTAAGTTTTCAAAATATCACGAGCACGAGAATTGGGCTCGTGATGATCAAGTGAAGTGAAACTTAAGATAATACTTAAGTCTCACTTTACTAGGGCATTACCTACGCCTTCAGAAGTCCATTTTCTAAGTCTGAATTATCAACTTACTCTATTACACGGGTGCAAATAGGTTCAGATTCCACGCTGTATGGAGGTTAGATTCCCTCTTTTTAACTCATTGTTAATTCCGTCTATACTCTGATTTTTAATTATGGGGACACAACCGACAGATGTAAGATGATGTGTCATTGGAGACAATTTGACAGGTGCAAAATGTCAATATTTATGTGGAATTTAGTCCACATAACTAAAAATTAGAGTACCTATACGAGAAGTAGAGCTGAGATGACAAATAAATCTATGCTCTAGCGTATGCTCTTAGGTATGTCTCAAAACAAGAGAGTTTACTCAAACTTTTCTAAGTGTAACGGGGCGTATTGACAAGGTTACACAAATTCAAAGAGATTAATATTTAATAAGTAATTACATGTAAATTATTATTATAGTTATAAATAGTTTCAAAGGATTTAATGTATGACGATTTGTAAGTGCTGTGTACAAGCCTATGTAAATATAAAATCTTTAACTTTTGATTTTTAAACAAAAAAAACTAATGCTGTTGTTTTTTTTATGATGTAGGTGGCAGACGAGCAGACGGATCACCTGATGTTTATTATTTTTGATTTATGTCTTATCGATCTTAGGTATTTTGAATGGTTGAGATTATTTTATGTGACAAGTAAGTAGTTGGTAGATGAATAGACGAATCACCTTATGGTAAACCAGACCACACCAATGGAGTTACAACTGCACTGTCAACATTAACCCTGGACAAACATTCGTGCGATGAACACTTGTGTTTGTTCGGTGTCTGGGTGTAATATATGTATTTAAGTATATATTTGTGTTCCTCTGTTGTCTGATATCTGTAACACAAGTGCTTAAGCTACTTAATACGGAATCAGGTCAACGTATGAGATGTTGTGAGAATTAATATTATTATTATTATAAATCTCTTTTCCCACGGATTGGGCCTCTGGTACCTTCGTCCACTCGATGAAAGTAACAAGCAGGCGCTGCTTCAATCAGGCCGTGGTATCAATCCGGTCAGCCCAATTCATTCATGCAAAAGAGTGGAAGACTCTCCCACGGTGACATCCCAAGCGTGAAAATTTTGCTATGCCAATTTAAATTGAAAGAGCCAAATTTTTTTTTATAATTAAAACATGCAGACAGTCTGATAATACATTGTCATTGGGTGTGCCGCCCAAGAAAAATGACAGGCCCGTCACACCATCATGTAAATTGGACCAACTCATTAAGTAATTGGTTACGATAATTAATCATTACGTCCGACAATTCACGGAGCCTTTCGTCATTCCTGCTTAGCCGCCATTTTTTCTCATAAAATGTTTCAGCTTTATCGAAATTTGCGATCGTGGGAACACGGCCTGAGCATTACCACTTCTGGACGTTGAAATGTCTACCAGCATGATTCAGCGATCTTTCTATTACAACCGGCAAATTTATCTTGAGCCGCCTCGCTCCGCTGATTGCCTTCCAAATCAGGGACCCAAAGGGGAACTTCATAGATGGCTCATAGCTCTCAGTTTCCTGGACGTATTAGCCCTAATGAGTAGTTAGCTTTTCTTCTCAAAGTGAATGTGTCATAGATAATTCGATTTAATGGCGGGACCTGTTAATTATCGAATTAGGGACGTCTATTACGATACTTTGTGCGATTTCTTTTTTCGTTTCTGTGGAAATTACTAGCGCTGCTCAAATGGAGAATGGGGAGCTCTTTCGGTAGCTCTAATAGTCATTCGCTTTTTATTTTTGCTTCTATACTACAGTGAATGTTGACGTGAGTGTACTCACGTGATAATAAAAAATAGTAGTTAAGTATGTAAGAAAAAAATCCATTCATTTAGAGAAAAATGCTGCAAAAAAAAAATGTAGTAATTCACGATTTTTCAAAAATGGAAAGCTAAAAAAACTAAAATGAGAAAGATCGTAATCCAAACATGTCGTCGTTAATCTGACTAACTGACGTGTCTGACATTTTGGACTTAACCGACTTCATTCCCTCAATCATAGGTAACTTAAAACTGTAAATAGCTTGCCCTGTAAACGTCAGTTAGTTAGATTAGCGGCGATAAGTAGTAAAAAAATCAAATAATCTGTAAGTGTAATCTATTTGTAGTGCTACCCAAAGGTTGTCTGGATTAAGACCTCCTTATTGTACTGTCTGCTATTGTTGTATCATAATTGTATTTTGTTTTTGTGCAATAAAGAATAACTATCTAAGTGTAAACATCGCCCACACTTCATTGCAGTTACCAGACAATCCCGTATCCAGGATCATGGTCCAAGCGTACCCCGGCTCCGAAGCAATAGTGTTGAACGCAACTTATACGCTAAGACGGGGATGCGGAATATACCACAGTTAAAATTTACTTAAGGTGACGGGTAGGGCACACTAGCGACGCCAATTGATTTAAATTGTTAGCAACTAAACCGAATATCTTTTTAACAATTTCGAAACTGCAGCCTCTCGAAAAACACTTATACTATTTATTTAATACTTACACTTAACTTTTGGGTCTGCTTTTGTACTCGAAATTTGAATTACCGTCAAAAATGGCCACTTATAGCGTTAATCCAAATTTCGTGAGCAAAACAGATCAAATGAGTGAGGGTATTAGAGATCGGCCGGAAAGGGTAGATTAAAAGCTGACAGTACTCTTGGAAAATGCTTACCATCAGGTGATCCGTCTGCTCGCTCGCCACCAGATTCAATTAAAAAAGCTAAATTCAGTAAAACTGTTTTTATATTATGATTAGTGTTTTTTTTGTAATAGGTGGCCGACGAGCAGACGGATCACCTGATGGCAAGCGATTACCACCGCCCATTGAAATCCGTGACACCAGTGGAGTCACAAGTGCGCTTTCCCCCGGATTGGGCCTGTGGTCCACACTGACGCAGCGAAACACAGCACAATGCTGCTTTACGTCGGTTTTCTGTAAGGTCGGTTTTCGGAAGCGTGGCTCTCTTACGGTTCAAATTGCATTTGAATTCAGCAAAAGTGCATGTACATACCTACTTATGTGTGTATTGTGTTGAGCAAAGTGTATGTCATTTAGTCGATACTGAGAGCTGCCCTCGTCAGAGCGGCGCGGGCGTCTGATTTATAAACAATACGTCAGTGACGTAAGCTTCTTTAGCGGCGGCAGATTTATCGCTAGGGCCGGATGCTGAGGTGTCGATATATCGATGGTCAGATTTTTATAAAATTCAAAATAACCAGGAAACTTCGATCGAACAATCAATGAAGTTTACCTAGTTACGTGAAAATAAAATATTATAATACATTTGAGGTTTTTTTTTCAAGATACACCAACTGCATAAATATTTTGATAATTCCATACGAATGTATAGGGCTACCATGTTATTAAAGCTAAATGCTTCTTGGCATTAAGTTCGCCTTATTGTATCAAAATTTGTGCAATAAAAGTTTAAATAAATAAATAAATAAATAAAGCTATTCGTCTCACCACCTTTTTTCTCCAAGATGAGCCAAGACAATTTCTTTCTCAATTATTTTAGGTCTTCTTTTCCTATAAAGTTGTACCTAATTTCTAAACTCGATGACGACGTGAACAGACCGCCGAGTCAGACCACCCTAAGCTGCTTCGTTAAAATAAAATAAAAATATCTTTATTCAATTTAAGTCCATACAGAACATTTATGAATGTCAAATGTTAATATGTAATCTACGGCTGATTCGGAATCTCAATTTCTACCGAGAAGAATCAGCAAGAAACTCAGTAGTTACTCTTTTCAAATAATATGGTAATTACAATTTTCATTCTATACAAATTATGACTACAGTGACAGTATGACATACAATGCTTATAATTAGAATTGTTTAGATAAATCGTCAAAGTAAAATTATGAAATGAAATTATACATTAGAGGACAGGCGAAGAGATCAACATGTCCAGGAATCCTTATCACTTAGGTAAATAATCATCTACTTAAAACAAATGAATTTCCAATTTTATGAAGTCTAAGATTTGGAACAGCAAGACTATGTTTATTTCGCGTGTTCAAGCTATGAAAATCTGATTTGCGAGTAAAGGAACAAGTTCTTGGGTACAAACATACTACAAACAAAAATGTGTTGAGATGATACGGTTAAAATATTGATTTCCTTGAATACTACTCTGAGTGAGTCACGTGATTGGCCCTCTTCTGCAAAATGAAGATGGCTTGTAAGTCAGCACCGGATCCCCACATTAGTAGACCATATGACATCAGACTATGAAAATAGGTAAAATAAACCAGTCTCGCTGTCCAGATATCAGTCAGATTCCTTATCTTTGCTAATGTCAAATCCCCATATATTTTAAATTCTGGATTTTGCAAATGTATTGGAATGACACATTGACATCTGTCAGTTTACTTCGTCTAATTAAAAATCTACTTTAAGCCCAAGTTCATGGGTATCATAATCAAATACAAATATTTATTTTATATAAAATACTTATAGCTCAGAAATATACCTGAAATATACTGTAGAGAAATAAGCTGTATCGCGTTACAGCTTATTTTTTAACGCTTTAAGTCCGCCAATTGTACTTTATACTTTATTTTCTTGTGCAATAAAATAAATAAACACTTAAACAAAACGACCAATGAGCCACACTGAAAAAATGTTTGTTATCATTAGTATAATGCCCTCGATAAGGGAGTAAGACCGGTTAAAAAAGCACGGCGTATAAAACATATTATCATCTTATTTATTCTTAGCTATCTTGTACTAATAATACTATGTTATCAGCATGACATTGAAATAGCCATGTTAAATAAAAACATTTTCCATAAATAGGTTTAAAATTAAACCATCTTATCACAGAAATTAAAATCGAAGAGAGTTCGTTTTTGCACATATAACTCAACTACGCAATCTATAACTTTCACCTGCCTTGATATTATCTATGGCTAACCATTGCATACCTTGCAACAACTAACATCAATTAATGATCTATGCATAATTCAAAAACATGTGAAAATTCCTCGACCAAATCTACATATCGATCACTATCGATACATCGCCCCGCTCTACCGCCATCGCGGCTTGAATCAACCCGTTCACGTATTACTACTACAAACAAACTCGCATTCCCCGTCTCTATCGTCGGCTCTACTTTCTCTACGCCCGTCTCAGTCGCACGTAGGGTCTTCGTGGTGTGCCGGCGGCGCCTTTGAAGTCGGTACGCCACGCCCCTCGCCGCCGCCCTTCGGTTAATTCGTCACACGGTAATGACAATGGTTTTAATTACGAACGGAAATATAGAGTTGGTAGAGTCGATTGCGAAATGTTTCGGATTAGCGGCAGGAAGCTGCTGCTACGTAATTGGTTTAGGGCAAACATTTTGCATAAAAGTGATTTTGGATTAGAGGGGCTTGTAATGGGGAATGTAGAGTAAACTTCATTTAACAGAGAATGAGTTTTAACTGGCACTTTATACTTAAATTGGTATACTAGGATGAATTCTGCAGGTACGGTACGAATAAATTACTGTACAACCGAATCATTCTAGAAAAACAAAATATAATAAATGAATAGAAAAATAAAAATAACGCAAGATTAACTAATAATGAAGACAAAATTAACAGTAATTTTTGAGCCACAGAAATTAATTTATTCCTCTGGTTCTGCATAAAAATAATACACAACAACGTATTGAATTTATTTTATAAATATTTTAAAAAATCCACATCTGTTTTTTTAATAAAAAATACTTAATAAAATGTAGAGCCATATACTAATTGCAATCCAAATATATTGATGTTTAAAATAAACTTGTGGAAGTACAGTGTTATCTCGGCGTAAAGCTCTACATAATCCACAAACACAACAGAACACACACAAAACCAATAAAACAAACAAATCCCATTTCATACTTCCCACAACGCAATCCACAAAGCGAAGCTCTACCATCTCCACACTCTACATCCGATACAAACCGCCGTACATTTCAATTTTAAGAGTCCTAGAATCATCCGTGGGGTTATGCCGAGAGCCAATGCTTCGGACCACTCTTATGTAATTACAGACGGGCCGCTTCAAAAGCGCCGACACGCCGAGCGGCGCTTTTGAAGTCTAATAAACGAGACTCTACATTTTTAAAACTATCTACCTTATTCCGTATGCGTTAAAGTTGAATTTCAACTGCAAGTCTTGAGCTTTCTTAACACCTTAACAGCGCAAAGGGTCATATCAGTTAGGGGTTTTGCCACGGATATGTCAAAAAGTGGTTTTATTACAGTTCTAAATGAGAGACCTCACGGGAGGCGGACGAATTAGGTCATTCGGGTATTATAAGGCGTTTGTGATTGATTTAGCTGGTTTTGAACGTCGTGACAGACTGCTTTGTAGAGGTGATGTTCGGGAGGTAGCGAAATGCGAGTACCTATGTTATGATGAATAAATCAAGCCCCTGAATAATATTCAGACATCATTATCACTAGTTGACAGCCCCAATGGCGTATTTGGTAGTGACCCTCCTCATACGCCATGGTTCGTGGGATTGATGTGTTGAACACTTGTATTTTTTCAGTGTTAAGGTGACGGGTAGGGCACACTAGCCACGCCAAGCGATTTTAATTCTTAGCTACATAAATAGTATAAGTTATTTCCTAGAGGTTGTAATCCCAAAATTGTTTAAAATAGATCCGGTTTAGTAGCTAAATATTAAAATCGATTGGCGTGGCTAGTGTGCCCTACCCGTCACCTTAAGTATTTTATTAATGTAATTCTTCTGTTGTCTGACATCCGTAACATGATCATCATCATCATCATCATCAGCCCATTTAAGTCCCCACTGCTGTGGCACGGGCCTCCCTCAATCACATGAGGGGTAATTGCCATACTCACCACGCTTGCCAGACGGTTTGGCGAGGGTTTTGATATAAATGCAGAGTTTTCCTTCTCTGGGTGCTGATGATCATGCCAGCAGATTCACCTTAGTCGCCTTTTACGACACCTCGGTAAGAGGGTGGCCTATTCTACTCTGCCGGAACCACACGGCGGCACGATTGCTTACGCTTTAATTTTACTATGTTTTATTAATATCTTAACGTGTGCCCTTTCTGCTGTAATGCAATCATGATTACCGTTTATGCAGCTTAAGTATATAAATGAGTTATTAAACATTTAAGTACTGTAGCTCTAAAAAGCAATCAACGGGTTTCTACGGGATAACGTTTGGTGCGAAGTTTTCTAAACTTATGAATGCATTTTATTTAGTCTATGGGTAAAATAAAATAAAATTTCCTACAATAAGTTAACTAACAGGCTTAAGGCAGTTTACATCCAGGGTTCAATATTTTTCCACTCTCCAAAATAAACCTACATTACCTACTTACTGTGCGTAATTGTACGTACAGCTACACATCGAAGTATACAAGTGTCAATTTTTTTAATCGACTCTCACCTCAATGTCAAACACGTTTAGTTCAATATCAAATGAGGAAATTTGACAGATTGTAATATATAACCTGATCCGTGTTTGTCTGTAATTAATTATTTTATCTATTTACAACTTGATACTTTTTTATAATTAAACAAGAAATTTAATAACTCTAAAAGTTTGGAAATTTACTATATAACAAATAGTTTTGTTTAAAGTGACTTGAGAAATTTTTTGCAATAGTCAATCAATGTAATAAAACCTAAAGTAATATCCACCAGAGAACAATCACGAGTTTGTAATGATCCGTGGCTTTTATTGCCAATTTCAAAAGATAAATGTTACAATACAAACTTCTGAGATTAATTTCATCTTAAAAGAAAACGCCACATCGATAAAACTGTATTGACATAAAAACTGGTTACAGCTTTCTACTTTACCTTGATGTTCCATCTCCCGTCTCAGGTGGCGCCGTAGCGGCGTCTCCCTCTAACATTATTTGTTTTAATAACAAAGTTATTGCATGGCCCACCGCCGTAAATATCGCGTATAACACGTTTAATTTTCTTTTTAAGAGGCGCCTGTACTCCTCGATCGATCGTCTTTACTCTGACTAGTGTAGGGTGGGGCCTCAGTTGCAGAGAGTAGCGATTTGGCGTTACAAAAACTCATAGCGGTTTTCCTGTCATGTGGATTTGTCTAAAAAAGCGGCGCCTGCATTGTTTACCGAGACATGGCCCCCCTATTTTACGATGGGCTAGAGTGAGCGACGATATAAACACGTTTGCTAGAAGCAATTGGAAATTGGGAACAGATAATCGAGTTAAGAGGCTTGCCAAGGGTAAAATCTAGGTATAGCAGTGAATAATTCGCTTCATTTTATAAGTAAGGACATGAATTATCTACTGCTAGACTACTCGCTTGTTTTTCTGACGTTGCCTCACACAACGCAGTCAACATTAGTGATACCATAAATGTGTATGCTATTTTGATGTCAGCTTAGGACGATGTACGTGCTCTAGTTAGACATTTAAGATTGCTCAGCAACTCGCAATCAGTGTGGGCCCACCTTATCCTACCACTCTGCCGTCGCCTCACACGGCGCGGGCAACATTAGTGATAACATAAATGCGTATGCTACTCGATGTCAGCGTAGGTCGACGCACGTGCTGTAGTTAGATATTTAGGGTTGCTGAGCGACTCGCGGTCAGTGTGGCCCCGTCCTATCCTCACATTCCGCCGTCGCCTCACACGGCGCGGTCATTACAGCCTTAACTCGCGCCAGCCAATTACCCAGATGAAATTATTAACACTTAAACGAAACTCTTTTACGACAAACAACGTGCAACGGGACCGACTCCACACACGCCAAATGTAGAGATCACAATTCTGCAAAGACTTGCCTTTAACTTTATACAGGGTGTTTCGGTAACGGCCTCACAGAAAACCGGCGTGAAGTAGCACTGTGCTCTGTTTCGCTGCGTGAGTGAGGGTACTGAAGTCCCGATCCGGGGGAAAGGGGAGTTTAAATGGCAGCGCACTTGTGACTCCACTGGTGTCGCGGGTGTATGGTGAATACCATACACCCGCGACACCATATAAAAAAATCACGGGCGTAGGTATTTTCACAGTATAACATGAACCTGTTTTGTTAACTATTCTCCGAGTAAAACTTATGTATTAAAATGCGTATTGTAAAATTTTCCTATTTTTTTCATGATACCTCTGATACTACTAGTAGATACCTACCTCACTAATTGAATTAAAGAAAGTGAATCAAAATGGATTTACTAATTTGACCATAAATTAAAAAAAAAACCTAAAATTAGGTGTGAATTTTTTTGATTATCTATTCATACTTCTAAAGAAATTGTCTTGAATTGAGCGGCACGCTTGTTTGCCTACTACCTACGTCGGTAGTATAAAAAAATTACTGCCTCGGTGGCGCAGTAGTTGGTGAGTCGCACTTTAAAGCAACAGCTGCGCTTGGGGTCCCGGGTTCGATCCCCGGGTCGGGCCAAAACTTGTACCTGAGTTTTTCTGTTAAGAAATTCTCAGTGTCAGCCCGGAGTTTGGAAGTTGGCGGTCTCGTCGTGCTTCGGAAAGCACGTTAAGACGTAAGTCCTAATCCCTCTTCGGTCGTGTCACACTGGTGTCCCATCGAAATATGAGGTGATGGGAATAGAGAGTGCACTTGTGTCTGCGCAAACACTTGTGCACTATAATGTGTAATGCGATGGCTGATCGCTGAGATTGGCCGCCATGACTGAAATATCGGTTTGAGGACATTATTATAAAAAAAATACCCGCTGCTGTTGTCCATTGCTTACAGCATGCCTGTCTCTTCGATTGGCAATAAGTGAATAAGCGAATAACATCGATTTTATAAGCTCTACTACTTGTAAAATGTAGAGCGCTGTTATTTAGCGCGATAAATAAAATACATACTCAGGAGGTGACTACTCAATTATACACATACATCAACTGTTCACTATATTTAGACAGATCAATCATCCAACCCGCCTACTCGACCAAGTTGTACAACACACCCCGAGGTCATGTTCATACCTACATACAGTCCCTCCCAAGCGCTGAAAAATAAATCAGTCGGAAAACAATTACTCTTTCTTTGATTAATCGCTACATACAGTATAGAACACAAAATTGTTCAACACGTGGAAAAATAAGCCTTATCATTTAGTTCTTAAGAGCATCTGGCTAGGTGGAGTTGAACGCGTGAATTAATGCAATTTTAATTCTGTCCCATCGATTGCGCCCGCGCGATTTATTATAAACACTTGGTGGTAATCGCGTAAAAAATGATCGCCAAGCGAGCCGATTCGCCTTTCCCAGTTAGCTCTTGTTATGGCTAGGGTTGTCTGTGGGGTGACCACTGCCCGCACATATCGTAAGTATCAAAGACTGCATGGCACAGGAGTAAAGCGTTGCACCCAAGCGCAGAGGCTTAGATTCTTAGTCTTGTCAATTAGAAAGAAAGAAAAAAGAAAAACATTTTATTGCATTATTGAACAGTTGCCCTCGCCAACCCGTCTGCCAAGCGTGGTGAGTATGGCAATTACCCCTCATGTGATTGAGGGACGCCCGTGCCCCAGCAGTGGGGACTTAAAAGGGCTGATGATGATTGAACAGTTGACACTCAGAAGAAAGCATAGATATCCCTATCCCCTCTCCCGGCACGTTCCCTATCCCCTCTCCCGGCACGTCCGGGGGAGGAACCGCCTAGTCCGCCGTATAGGCGGACATCCGCCCTGAGAATATCGTGGAGGGAGGCTTTGGCTGTATCACTATGATATTCCCCAATATGGGCGATGAGGGAGAACCGCAGCGGGTTAAGTGGGTATGCCTTTGACTGGCTTCTCCTTGGGAAAAGCCCCCCGCCAAAGGAATGCCCCACATAACCCGGCCAACCCCCGGTGGTCTGGTATGCATAAGGTAGTCGGCTCATATCTCTTGAGCCGGCAGCATTCCCCCTGCGAAACCTAAAAAAAAAGGAGTAAAGCGTTCACCCAAGCGCAGATGCTTCGATTCTAAGTCTTGTCAATTAGAAAGAAAGAAAAAAGAAAAACATTTTATTGCATTATTGATCAGTTGACACTCAGAAGAAAGCATAGATAACATTCACACAGATATAGATGAGTACGAAAACAGATAGGTAGGTAAGACATAGTCAACCAATGAAAATATACTAGATCCCGGCCTCAGCATGGTGCTGCCACGACACCGACAGAAAGAACGATGTGAGTGACGACCGTGAACACGAGCTTTTCTTCATTTTTCGTTTCTGTACAGGGAATACCTTCTCTAGTTTTTCTAGGATGATCGATGAGAAGTTTGTTTATAAATTTATCGGACATGTCAGTGGCAGCTTCGGTTAGACTTCGAAAAGACCAAGATACTAATCTTATTCTCATTTCATGATAAAGTGGCGGTCACGACGCGACCACCTACTACTGGTAGTGCTTATTACTCCATAGAAGAAGCTCTGAGTGTCCAAGAACGTCAGGCAGAAGCTAGACTCTACCTGATCTAATGGACAACATAATCTCTAGAGATTATGGGTGTGAGGGTACTTGCGGCTGTGATTGCACTATGATCCAGTAACAAAGAAATCCAATAGGATTGCTACGCCACGGCATACGTGCCACATTCAGCACTTGAGCTGAATCAAGGCACATGGAATTAACCTTCTCTGATAAGGTAACATGTTGCCAAAATAGCGCAGCTGCTCCTACCAGCGCCTACTAGTTAGTGTGAGGAATACTAAACAAGAACAAGCTTGTCGTCTGATAGTAGTACTACAACATCAGAATATACCAGATCAATGTCTCCCCTTTCCCAGCCTTTTGTAAATCGGACAGGTTTATTTTACGTAACTATTTGACTATATTGTCTATGGTGCTTGATTATCGCCGTACCTGAACAAAATCAATCAAAACCCTATATCTGTCTACTGCTGAACATAGTCCTCCTCACCCAATCAAGAGTCCAATTCGCCAATCCAACTAACAATAACTATACTTATTCATTAGTGACCAGAAGTGGCAGTGAGCGGGGAACGTAGCTCGTAGAAATGACAGCCGATAGGGCAGAAAAGTTTTAGGATAGATAGATAGTTAGATAGACCTAGAGAGAAACATTATTTTTTTTAACAAACACGACACTCGACATTACAGATAAAAAGACAAACTGCCGAAATGACAACAAAAGTAGGAACAACGCACAAAACCAAATAATAAACAGAGAAAAGAAAAAAATCCAAAAAAGTACTTACAAATTTTAAGTGTGGCGCGGTGTGTAACAAAAATCACTTAGCTAAAGCCACGACTTAAGGAAGGTACCATCCTGTAGGCCATAGCGGACGGACGGATAGAGACCACGAGCCTACATACATAGCGTAGGACCTTCAAAATCTAACAGACAACTGACATGGTCTACCTACAAATAGAACAGATGATCTGAGAAAGAAAGATTGCAGGAATTCGCTAGCCTAAAAGTTTTTGTGGGAGGGCGATATTCAGCAATACACCTTCGTGATTCAGAACACACCTTCCATACGGGAGGTCGTGGTTCAAAGCCGAGCATGCACTTGTGGAATTTCAAATCTATATGTGTATTTCTACCAATTAGATCGCCGCCGGTGAGGGAAAACATAGTGAAGAAACTTGTACCTTTCGGATAGTTTCTGAAACGTGTAACCATGGTTCAGTTGGTCTGGTTCCCCAGTTAAAGGGTTGCGAAGGTCAGACGGCAGTCACTTCATTGTAATTACCAGACTCCCCAAATCCTGAATCATTGTCGAAGCGTAGCCCGGACTCCAAAGCGACAGCTTTGGACACAACCGGGAATTACACGCTAAGATGAGGAGGAGGATGCTATGTTAAGCAGTGGACGTTCTATGGCTGTTAAGGTAAATTAGTAAGTAAAACATTTATTGACCACAAACACGATTACAATTACAACAAGATGTTAACAATAAGACGGAACAAATAATTAGTATATCACCTGTCGCATGAAAGATTACCAGGAAAAATCAAGTGGTCAACAAGGTCCAACCTCAGCATGTGCTGCAACTGCTTGAAGCCGCTGCAGCGCTGGTTTACAGTTTGGTCCTTGATAGACGGGATTAATTGTCTGGTTGGTGATCGTGTGACATGCGTATTGATGAACTATAAATAAATAAGGTGAAGTTCATTTTCATGAACCCTTAAATATTTTCACCAAAGTTTCCAAAAAAGGTGGCAACCTTACCCACGGACCACCATGCGAGCGAGGGAGAGAGAAGACGGCGCGGGTGGGCTGCGCGCGCCTCTAATGACGGCTGCGCCAAACAATGATCTATTATTTTATACCGCGCATGCGCGCGATTGGATTCTAATTCGCTCAGCTATGGCTCTATTCGCTGTTGAAATGGATCTTTATTTTCCTACACCTGGGGCTTTGATTCCAGAAAATCTTCATGTGAACTATCAAAGCACGGCACCTGCACACACTGAAAAACGGAGTGACGCGCGCCTGCCCTGTGTATCGCAGAGAGTGGCCTAATCCTGGGAAAGGGGTTTTGAAGGTGGGCAGCGCACTCGTGACTACGCTGGCGCCGCCCATGCAATTTCAAACCATCAGGTGATCCATCTGTTCGTAAACCCTTCATCATCAGCAACCCACACTCGTCCACTGATGGACATAGGTCTCCCCTAATGCACGCCACTGCTCCCGATTTTCGGCCACTCTCATCCAGCCCACACCAGCCAGCCTTCGAATGGCATCATCTTGTCGCAGGGCGTCCAACACTACGCTTACCGAGTCGCGGTCTCCACTCAAGGACTTTACGGCTCCAGCTGTTATGATTATTTTTGAATCATGTGCTGTTGGTGAACCTAAATAAATAAATAAATAAACAGCTATCAGTTCTGCGGCTAATGTGACGTCAACCCTTAGATAGGTTATTTAATTAGGTACTGTTCGTTAAATCAAATTACGTGGGTCATTGTTGCGCAGGTAATGTTGTCCCTACGTATTTTTATTTATCTATTCATTTACCTACGCGACGTTAGTGGTCCCATTAATATTTTCTCAGTTCCAAACTAGAAATCTATGCAGAACTAATCTGAATTTGGTTTTAATTCACGGTAACTGAGTGGTAGACTCCATAAAAAAGTACCAGAATTGCCTGCACAAAATTTTGTGACCCTATTTATTGGTTGATTCGGCGGGTAGGGCTAAAATAAGCCGCATGAGCTGATGCAATTCTAAGATTTTAAATTAGTGTCGAGTGGTTTTTAGTGTTCAAATTTGGTGTTTATTTGTGCAGTGAAGTGCCGCAAAGTGATCCTAATAATAATAATCGTTGGATTGTATCGTTTTTAACACTGCTATTGTGTGTCGAGTGAGTTGTCTCGTGACAACTTGCTTGGACCAAATAGAGTCTTTAAACCTGCGATTGCTTTTAGAGTGATATCCGCTGAATCCGTAGGTCGATAAAACGTAAAACACCGGCGTTTTATTGAGTGACTGTGACTTTGACTAACTTCGACTGTTGACTACCTACTTACTTATTCTCAATAAGTTACTTGACATTGGCGAATTATCTTCGGGTAGAGCCATAATAAAAAATATAAATAAAAAAATATTTATTGGTTTTTTTTTATGTGATAGGTGGCAGACGGATCACCTGACAGTAAGGGTTTGCCGCCGCCCATGGACACCCGCGAGACCAGAGGCTTCACAAGTGTGCTGCCTACCCTTACTCACGCAGCGAAACACAGCACAGTGCTGCTTCACGCCGGTTTTCTGTGAGGCCGTGGTATCACACCGGTCGAGCCGGCCATTCATGTCGAAGCGTGGCTCTCCCACGGTCTTATGGTCGTAAAGGATGACTCCAAGCAGTGCCCTTTCCATTGCTCTTTGGGGCACTGTAATCTTTTCTGAGTACTTCTTACGTCGTTGTTGACGTCGTGGTCGTTAAGACTGCCAGGGGGAAATGGAGTTCGTCTGGAAACATATCACAGATGAGCAGGGATCGTTGGGATCTTTGAGTGGAGACCGTGGACCTATTGCTGAAAGCGATTTCTACCAGACAACCTTCGGGTAAATGACACTTTCATAGTAGAGAAGGGGAAGGTGGTGCAATATTCAGTAAGGAAAAATATTTACACAAAGATAAACTATCAATTAATAATTTATAAAGTCACTGATAACGTTAAAAAAAAATTGCCTGCGTTGATCCTTTGGCCTTAATGGCACTTGGCTTCTAGAACATACAGACTTGGGCTTTTCAGAGCTCCATGCTCCACATCAGGGACATCGACTCTAAGAAGGTACTTCCTCTATCTCTGCTTCTATGCGACCACTTAAGGCCCACTCAAGCGATGTACTGACGACATCGAAGAACACGCGGGTGTAAAATGGATGATCAAGGCGTCTTACCGCTACGCATAAAATAAGATGGGACAGGCCTATATCCAAAAGTGGATCAATAATGGCTGATGATGAAATAAGAAGGTATAAGAAACGGCTAACAATAAATCAATTGCAACATCAAAGTTCAAATTGTAAGTACGAGTAAATACAGCTAATTATGGTCGTACGGAACTCATAGTCATTAATGACCAAATTACTATCACTATTGACCATGATTGACCATCACGCTTTATGTGCACATGACCATGTCGAGTGTAGCATTACTCTAATAGACAATTATATTATTATTATTTAAGGGGACCTACCTCACCAAGATCCTTCGACTAACATTAACAATGGTAAGTGCTGATATTTTTAACGGTGTATAAATAGATAACCTCGTCTCTATTGCTTAAGGTGACGGGTAGGGCACACTAGTGACGCCAATAGATTTTAATTTTTAGCTTCTAAACTGGATCTATTTTAAACAATTACGGGGTTACAACCTCTCGGCAAACACCTATACTATTTATTTAATACTTACGAGTATAGTTAACTGTTTGGTCTGCTTTTGTACTCGAATTTTGGATTACCGCTAAAAGTGACCGCTGTTGGCAGTTTGCCGAGAGGTTGTAACCCCGAAATTGTTTAATTTAGATCCGGTTTTGTAGCAAAAAATTAACAACGATTGGCGCCGCTAGTGTGCCCTACCCGTCACCTTAATAACGTCATCCATAATAACTATACCAAATAGTTACCTAAAGTTATATTTAAAAGCTAATTTACATTCATAGATAGACAGATATACTTTATTGCACAAAATACACGTCATCTTAAGTACTAGGCATTATAGAAATTTTCTGTACAATTTCGGCGGTCTATCGCTGAAAGCGATTTCTACCAGACAACCTTCGGGTAAATTACACTTTTATAGTAGAGAAGGGGTAGGTGGTGCAATATTCAGTAAGGAAAAAAATTAATAAAAAGAGATAAACTATCAATAGCAGATCAATTGATTATATCATAATTTATAAAGTCACTGATAACGTTAAAAATATTGCCTGCGTTGAACCCTTGGCCTTACCTAATGCCACTTGGCTTCTAGAACATATAGACTTGGGCTTTTCAGAGCTCCATGCTCCTCATCAGGGACATCGCCTCTAAGAAGGTACTTCCTCAATCTCTGCTTCTATGCGACCACCTATAAGTAAATAACACACTTAAACATTTCATCTCGTGTTCAGCGCCAATCGATTTTAATTTTTAACTACTAAACCGAATCTATTTTAAACAATTTCAACCTCTTGGCAAACATACTATTTATTAAATAACCATGCACAAATGTTGGGTCCGTTTTTGTACGCGAAAAATTCACGCCAAAAGCGTTCAAAATAGATTCGGTTTAGTAGCTAAAAATTAAAATCGATTGGCGTCGCTAGTGTGCCCTACCCGTCACCTTAAGATAGATAGATAGATATTACTTTATTGCACAAAAAAAACACAACTTAATGAAAACTAGGCATTACAGAAACTTAATTGTACAATTTGTAAGAATAAATTGCAAAAGATTGCTATAAAAATATCAAATACCATTATAAATGTCTTTACTACAGACTGTGCTCAAGGAAGGTCAATCGATGCCGCCTCGTTCTCAACTGCACCTCAAATCCAAGTAATGCGAGGACAGCCTGATCTGCTGTTGTCGTATTTCTGCCCAGGCTATCGGACATGACACTACACTAAAACGTGTGAAATTGATCGTCGAGATATTTTTATATGATATACGAGCAGCCAGTTCGTCTAAGGTAAGCGGTTGCCGCCGCCCAAGGACACCAGTGGATTCACAAGTGCTCCGCAAAGCTTCTTTCCTTCCTTTCCGTTTGGAACAGTGGTAGTGAACGCTACCTTTGTGGTCCAAGGTTTGCGGGTTCGATCCCCGCACAGTACAAACATTTGTGTGCATGAACATGTCTGTTTGTATTGGTCTGGGTGTTTGTATGTATTATAAGTAAAAGAAAAGTATTATATGTATATATTTGTAATTCCGCTGTTGGTTCTGATATCCGTAACACAGGTGCTTGAGCTACCTATCTCGGAGTCAGATCAATTTATGTGATGTTGTGAAATATTTATTTATTTATTTATTTCCCTATACTTTCCTTTTCCTATACTGGTTACCGACACTTATAACTATTTTCTGTGTGGCCGTGGTATCACTCCGGTCAAACCATTCATGGCAAAGCCTGAAGCGTGATGAGTCGAGTGAAGAAATTCGATAGAGTTTTATCTGGCGGTGGGTACCAGGCCTCCCAGTGCCGCCGAGCCCTAACGACCTCACGAGCACATAAAACACCCATCAAACACTTTCCCCGAATCGTCTCAAACAAACAATTTGGTCCAAATCGCGCGCCCGTCACGATAACGCAATAAAAACAGCAAAAAACGCTGCCGTGAAAGTTTGCTTTACAAACATTTACGATGGACCTATTATGTACTGAACTATAATGTATTAATGATCTTCTTCTATGCTTCTCCAGAGGGGCGTGGCTGGGTTATCAAAAGCCGCAGCTAAAATCGACTGAGTGGCATAAATGTGCTGGCAGTGGAGTAGATGGAAGCATAGGTCCCAATGCAACTGTTCGCCTATATTAAGGTGACGGGTAGGGCACACTAGAGGACGCCAAACGATTTTAATTTTTAGCTACTAAACCGGATCTATTTTAAACAATTTCGGAGTTACAACCTCTCGGCAAACACTTATACTATTTATTAAATAACCAATGCACAAATTTTGGGTCCGTTTTGTACGCGAAAGATTGATTACCGCCAAAAGCGGCCACTTTTAGCGTGTAACAATAAGTCTTTGCCGAGAGGTTGTAACCCCGAAATTGTTTAAAATAGGTCCGATTTATTAGCTTAAAATTAAAATCGATTGGCGTCGCTACTGCGCTACCCGTAACCTTAAGAAACTGGATCCCATCCCTAAATTCGCTATTGTAGGATTTTTAAAACAGTCATAATAAGCACAGCAGCCTTAAAATGTAACAAATTACTCCCTATATAATATTATATTACCTAGGTCTTTATCTATGGAACTGCCGTTTTGTATGGCGTTTTTCTTAGAACTTGTAATTCCATACTAACTTTTTTAATTCGTAAAGTAACTATTAATTACTGCTACTACTCCATAATTAACTGTGCTTTAATGGGCAACGTTTTTATTGATAAAAACGTCAATTCTGCCAACTAAAAAATAATAATTTTCAAGATATTTTTTGCTTCACAAATACCTAAAATATCTGTTTTCTATTTAATATGAACCTTAAAATATATTCGTAAATCAAAATATAAATAGTATGGTGACTTTTTGCTTATTAAAGGAATTACATCTTATTGTGTCTAGAAAATATTATCTAATATATAAAATTCTCGTGTCACAGTTTTCGTTGCCATACTCCTCCGAAACGGCTTGACCGATTTTGATGAAATTTTTTGTGCTTATCCGGTATCTATGAGAATCGGCCAACATCTATTTTTCATCCCCCTAAATGTTAGGGGTAGTCCACCCCTAAATTTTTATTTTTATTTTTTAGACAAAATTTTTAATTTCTCTTTTTTTATGATACAACATACAAAAATACATACAATCCTCAATTTTCACCCTTCTACGATCAACCCTTTTATTTATATGGCAAAACAACGTTTGCCGGGTCAGCTAGTATTAAATATAATTCATAGGTAATTTCCCTATTATTAATAATTTATTTGTTTTATGTTGAATGCATGACACGAAACTTTTTGACAGTTTAATTAACCAACTTACGCTGAATGTCGCTGCCGCTTACGTCATACGATGGTGATATATTAATATATATTTAGTCACCAAATTTCAAATTTCTTCAAAAATCCGCTGTCACGACTTTCTTGACGTACTCGTATTATAAATATCAAGATAATGTATCAAGTTAACATTTTCACAACTTCGTTCCCTGTTTTAAACCTCTGATGTCTTAATTAGCATACTAGAACGTTATTGAAATACTTATCGATTCTTTATAATATCGGACATAGATATCGGCATTTCGAAAGTCGGTATTTGTGGGGTCGACTTAATAAATTATCTTGGACCTCACATAGAGGGACTTAAATACGTGGTTCTCTCGTGTAGAGGCCCCGCCCGTGAGCGAGAGGGCGGATGCTGTCGTCTTTGTCACTCGTCGTAACCGGCTGTAGTTAGGGCTACCAAACCAATTGAAATTATAGGATTGTCAAATTTTTAACTCTTGCTCCCTTATTACAAATCATAAACTAAGGATAGTCCAGGAACAAAATTCGTGTCAGACGCTTTTAAGGTGACGGGTAGGATACACTAGCGACGCCTATTGATTTTAATTTTTAGCTACTAAACCGGATCTATTTACATATATTAAATAATATATGTAAATAGATCCGGTTCCTCATACATATATTAAATAACCATGCATCCTTGTTGGGTCCGTTTTGGTACGCGAAAAATTAATTCACGCCAAAAGTGGCCGCTTTTGGATTGAATCAATTTTTCGCGTACGCGTTAGACCCAACATTTTTGCATTGTTATTTAATAAATAGTAAAAGTGTTTGCCAAGAGGTTATAATCCCGAAATTGTTTAAAATAGATCCCGTTTAGTAGCTAAGAATTAAAATCGATTGGCGTTGCTACTGTGCCCTCCCGTCACCTTAACATTACGTGTTGGAACGGGAAGACATGAGCTTTAGTTCGGTAATAGCTTTAGATCGCGCTTTATCATAAGGTGGCTGAACTTTTGTATCACTTACATCTCGGATTGACCTTCACACAATCTACCAATCTATTCATGGAAGTCCATGAAATTGCCCGTACGTATAACTATGTCGTCCAGAAACAGTATCTAATGAGGTAATCCTACTCGCTAGCTTCATCGTCAGCCCATTTAAGTCCCCACTGCTGGGGCACGGGCCTCCCTCAATCACATGAGGGGTAATTGCCATACTCACCACGCTTGGCAGACGGGTTGGCGAGGGTTTTGATATAGATACAGAGTTTTCCTTCTCTGGTTGCTGATGATCATGCCAGCAGATTTACCTTAGTCGCCTTTTACGACACCTCGGTATGAGTGAGGGTGGCCTATTCTACTCTGCCGGGGACCACACGGCACTCGCTAGCTTAATTTCATCAATATTTTGCTTTTCAGTTTTAACTCTGAGGCCCTGTACCTGAACATACATACTCGTATTATGAGTAGGTAAGTACAACACTTTTACTATCCCTAACAATGAAAAGAAACAAAATAATAAACAATATTTTTAAAACATCTGCATAACTTTTGGTTTATTATTTTATTTATTTGGCTTTTCAACAATGAGTACACTATAACAAGCTTAATATTACAAAACATATTCTTATATCTAAGTGCCTCAACACTTACAGAAAAGCACTACATGCACTAATTATTGTGTTTACAAAGTGTACACAAAATAGGTTGACTAAAAATATAAGAAAAAGCTAATGTTTACATTTAGTTGCAGAAATGTTCCATATGTTTCAAACATACGGATCGTTTCTGCAACCGTACTAAATTACTAACTACCTAATAAATTAATTAAATTGACATAATCTAAGGTCATCAACTACTCGGCAGCAGAGTGACCTTTTTAATTCCAGGTACTGACGTAAAAGTTTTGTGGATGTCCATGGGCGGCAGGGATTGCTTACATTTTGACCGAGAGAGAGCCACGCTTCAGCGTGAATGGATAGGTTTGACTGGAGTGACTGTAGCAGCGCTTGGGGGCAGAGCTGCGCGCTGTGTTCCGACGATTGAGTAAGGTTACCGAAGGCTCACTTCGGGGGGGAAACCATTGACCATATTGGTATTGGGTATCCATGTAGCCGTGTGGTCCCGGCAGAGTAGAATAGGCAACCCTCACTCTTACCGAGGTGTCGTAAAAGGCGACTAAGGTAAAGGTGCTGGGTTGATCATCAGCACCCAGGGAAGGAAAACTCTGCATTTATATCAAAACCCTCGCCAACCCGTCTGCCAAGCGTGGTGAGTATGGCAATTACCCCTCATGTGATTGAGGGAGGCCCGTGCCCCAGCAGTGGGGACTTAAATGGGCTGATGATGATGATCCATGCGCTGCTGCAATCGCTTGTCATCAGGTGATTAGTCTGTCCTTCTGTCACCTTTTACACCAAAAAAACCAGACTCGCTTTCTCTTTTGCACTTACACAAAATTTAACCAGCGCTTTTCCCGAGAACTTTCAACCCTACTAGTACTTACAGTCACACTCACAATAGAAACGCAGGCTCGATGTTTATTTAGCGGCCGTTTCAGTATATTTAATTAAGTTTTGTTTGAGTCGCCGCACCCTTCCATAATGTTTATTGTCTATCACCAAGATTTATATTTCACGGACTGGTTACGATCACACACACACGGGACGCCTCCCTGTGGCACACCCGGGAAACAATTAGTCCTGAAACTACCATCTAATAAATGCATAATTTAGCACACCAATATCTTCTTACTCATGTAGTGTTCGACCTACTAACAGTTTTGAAACACACATTTGGCTATGCAGAATCCAAGTAGCATACTACTTACGCTGAAGAAACGTAGCATAGCATTGACTTGTTTAACACTTCAGTTTCTTTTTTTTTTTTTTTGGTCCTAATCCCGCGCGCGGTGACGGCCGCACGTGTGATTCCGCCAATGTCAAGTGTTTAGAGAGACACGTTATTATTAATATTGACCGGTTCAAATTTAAGGTCTCCGATCACTTCAGTTTCGAAATTGAAACTTGTACTGAATGATAACTTTTTCTCAAATGTTATTTAATTTCTTTTTTTTTATAATATCAGATGTCTTGATCAATTTCAATGTTTCTTCTTCTAGGAGTGGCAAATACGTTGTTCGTTTTGTTTGTAATTTAGTAACTTCTTTTCTTTCTTAACATTACTCACTTGCATTTCTGTTAATTTCCGTCATTATCAGTGGAAACTTGTAATTATAATAATAATAATAAATAATAAATATTTTACAACATCACATACATTGATCTGACTCCGAGATAGGTAGCTCAAGCACCTGTGTTACGGATATCAGAATCAACAGTGGGACTACAAATATATACATATAATATTTTACTTATAATACATAAAAACACCCAGACCAATACAAACAGACATATTCATACACACAAATGTTTGTACTGTGCGGGGATCGAACCCGCAACTCTTGGGCCAAAGGCAGCGTTCACTACCACTGTTCCAAACGGGTGTAATTGGCCTTCAATGTTTTTTTTTCTGTGACTGTATCCCTATATCTAGCTGCAAGTTTTCCAAAAACTTGTAAAATAAAATAAATAAATAAAATAAATAGCGTATACGAAGTAGCGAGTAGCAACTCGATATGGTGTGCTACGAGATGTAGCGTGGTTTGCAATCACGCGCGCTGCGAGATCTATGACCTCATCTTAGCGTGTAGTTTCCGGTTCCGTCCAGAGCTGCCGCTTCGGAGCCTGGGATTACGCGTAGACCATGATTCAGGTCATTTAGGATTTGGGGAGTCTGGTAATTACAAGAAACAGACCAACTGAATCATGGTTACACATTTCAGAAACTATCCGAAACGTTCTGTTTGTGCTAACTGTAGAAACACGCACACAGTTATGAAAAACCACATGTGCATGCTCGGATTTGAACCACGGCCCCTCGCATGGTAGGCTCGTTCTTATCCATTGATACCATTGCTCAAGATCTATAGCATGCTACGCACTCCAGCGTTCGCGACATAGACCATCGTACGCCATTTAGCTTATTTAAGGTGACGAGTAGGGCACACTAGCGACGCCAATCGATTTAAAGTTTTAGCTACTAAATCTATTTTAACACGTTAGCTGCGGCACCAATTTTTGCATACCATCCGTTCCTGCGGCACGAGGTTTAATCGGCCCGTACCGTGACCAGACGTTAGGGCGACACGCGGTCTATTAGACCCCACCTCCTTTTACAGACTAAAATCCATTTTCTGGCGCGAAATCAAAGATAAATGAGAATTTTGGTCCTTATTGATATAGACAGTGAATTGATGAACCCTAATCCACCGTCGCCCCGGGATCGGATGGCTAGTTTAGGAATTATTAGGAAAACGAAATATGGGATCTAATACACCTCGTAACGCACTGACATAGGGCAAATTTTCGCTGCGATTAGTGATGGGAAAAATAATATCGACGTTTTTAAACTGTCTTAACTACGCAACAACTTGACCGATTTTGATCAATTATATCTCATTAGATCGTTTTAAGGGCAAAACCGGGCAAAACAACACAAAGCTATCAAATATTTAAATAATCTAAATTGTGCTTGAAGGCGCCATAAAGAAAAAAAAACCGGCCAAGTGCGAGTCGGACTCGCGCACGAAGCGTTCCATTCTATACCATTAAGAGGCACCTATTACAGACTTATTATTGGAAAATAATGGATTACGGTTTATGCATAAGGTTTATCTTTCTATTTGTATATGAAAATCTTAATGCGGTTCACAGAATAGAAAAAAAAGGCAACCAGAAGTAGAAAAGAAACTGTCCTATTTATTCTGCCTCGGGCTTTAAAAATACACTTATAAGAACTTGAATTAACATTAAAAAATCAGTATCAATATACTTTTTTTTATAAAAATCTCAATATATATGTACTTATTTATGAGTGTTTTTCATTGAAACAGGGTAGACAATAAGATTTTTTGCACTGAGTGCACTGAGTCAAAATCTTTTTAGATTTTTTATCAGCTTCACGAGATGCTAAAAATGTGCGTAGTTTTTGGTAACAACCAACACATCTTCTCCTTTTTTCACCCTTTTCAAGTATACTTAAGTAATCATATCTTACACTTACTTTAGGTACATACATAGCTACCAAGATAAGAAAAAACTAGGTACTTACTGAAGATTTTTTCATTAAAAACTTACCTATTTTGGCTCTGTTTCTGGGTTTTTTTTAATTAACTTCTTCCGACATCGTTTAGACATGTTCGGCGCTGTAAAAGGACGTGCTCTCCAATCGACGTGATGCACAACACTAGTCGCGGGAAGCTCGCGTTGAGTGCGGTACGAGGTCAGGGGGTATATGGGACGTTTTAGCCTCGTTCCGCACTGCTTTAAAATTATGTTAATTCAGTGCGGCACGAGGCCTAAGACATCCGGTACCAAGGTAGGTACACCACCGAGTCCGGAACCATTAGTGATCTCAAATATATATTTATCTCTTTCCTACACTGGACCAAACCAAAGTTATGCCATTCGCACGACAGAGAAATTCACTTTTTTGCTTGCCGCACCACAGGGAAGTTGCATCAGGGGTGATTTAGGCCTCGCTTCGCACTTAACGTGTTAAACAATTTCGGGGTACAACCTCTCGGCAAACACTTATGCTACTTATTAAAAAACCATGCACAAATGTTGGGTCCGTTTTTGTACGCGAAAAATTGATTCACGCCAAAAGCGGCCACTTTTGGCGTGAATCAATTTTTCGCGTACAAAAACGGACCCAACATTTGTGCATGGTTATCCAATAAATGGGCAGTGTAAGTGTTTGTCGAGAGGTTGTAACCCTGAAATTGTTTAAAATAGATCCGGTTTACTAGCTAAAAATTTAAATCGATTGGCGTCGCTAGTGTGCCCTACCCGTCACCTTAATATTATAGCACACTCACACTCAAACTGAAATCTTATATTTTTTTTTATAGTGTCACAGTATATTGGCTCTCCCAAGCCCGATGGTAAGCAAGAGAAGAGCCCACGTTGCAATTACAACGGAATTCTTTATTTGCATTGGCTTGTAGTCAACGACTCTTTGCCGTGTGGTCCCCGGCAGAGAAGAATACCTAGGCCACCCTCACTCTTACCGAGGTGTCGTAAAAGGCGACTAAGGTAAAGCTGCTGGCATGATCATCAGCACCCAGGGAAGGAAAACTCTGCATTTATATCAAAACCCACGCCAACCCGTCTGCCAAGCGTGGTGAGTATGGCAATTACCCCTCATGTGATTGAGGGAGGCCCCTTAAATGGGCTGATGATGATGAAACGACTCTTACAAATCACTAATTTTTATCGTAGTCAAGCGTCCTATTCTTACTTGATAACCTTTTTGAAAATTTCTAGTAGTTACTATCTACGAATTTGATTCACTCAAATATAATCGTGAAATTTAAATAAATATGGGGTAGTTAGCTGTACTATACATACAGCGTTTTATTTATTTAATTAAATTCGTTTATCAGTCCTCGATCCACTATAAACGTTCAGACGCGCACGAGACGTGATTTACGAGTTAATTTTTATTATAAACGAGTTACGTGCTCCAGCTTTGTTATAATTGTTTGCATTTTAAATCAGCCAAAATTTATTTCACGGGTAATTAATAAACAGCCTTTTTGGGACGTTCGAGAATTTTCCAGCCTTTTTATGAGCACTCGAGCCGTCACATTTCCCGACGTGAGGAAAGTTTTACCACCTTTTTATTCTTATCGGTCTTAAGGTGACGGGTAGGGCACTCTAGCGACGCCAATCGATTTTAATTTTCAGCTACTAAACTGGGTCTATTTTAAACAATTTCGGGGTTACAACCTCTCGGCAAGCACTTATACTATTTATTAGATAACCATGCAAAAATGTTGGGTCCAACGCGTACGCGAAAAATTGATTCACGCCAAAAGCGGCCACTTTTGGCGTGAATCGATTTTTCGGGAACAAACCCGGACCAACATTTTTGCATGGTTATTTAATAAATAGTACCTATAAGTGTTTGCCGAGCGGTTGTAACCCCGAAATTGTTTAAAATAGATCCGGTTTAGTTGCCACAAATTAAAATCGATTGGCAGTCGCTAGTGTGCCCTACCCGTCACCTTAAAGTTATTTACACAGTGGTAAGGAGTGCTAACTTGATAGGTACCACCCTACTGAAGTTTATGGTATTAAGCTTAGCTAAAGTCATTAGGTACTAGTAAAAAATAATACATTAATAGAGTTTATGGTTTTAAAATCAATTGTTAAACTCTTTTACATTTTACACCTAAGTATACCGTTTTCGCTGTTAAGTACTACATTATGTTAACTCAAAAATCTACTGATAGGTAGGAGACTTCAATCCGAAAGACATAAAAGTAATGTCGGTAATGATTAGATCATTCGTGAAGTGTATAAGATAGGGGAGAGTGTGTACGGACGGCCACACATCTGATAAATTTTGTCTATCGATTCTCAACTTAATGTCAAACACGTTTGGTTTAATATCAGTTAAGGAAATATCACAGAATATATAGTAGTAACCTCTGTATGGCTATGTGTACGGAAAGACCTCAAAGACCCCAAAAAAATTGAACTCAAGTTATCGCTACTATGATGGGATTAGGTTTAATCACCACGCTTGCCAAATGCGGATTGGTAATCACAAACCCCGAGCTATGTTCGAAAAATTCGAATCATACTCATATTAAAATTTGTTCCATAAAAGGGTTTTTTCAATAAAATGTATTTATTCATTCAGCGTGAAAATGGCTTCTACTACCTGTAATAAAAATAACATCCTAGATATGCTCCTGATCTAATATAAAATTGTAATTCTTTTATTGTAGAACCTTCAACAACAATTTTCGAGCACTTAGGTCATGATGAATTCTCCTGAAACTGAATAATGAAATCCTTTTCACCAAGCCAAAGTTAACTAGTCAAATACCCACACTTGTTGCATCGTGAACGTGTCCGAATGATGGATTGACTGCGACGTGACTGAGCCGGCCATTATGAATCATCAGACAAAAGAATTGTCCCGAATGAGTGCCGAAAGCGTGCGAAAGGTGAGGCTCTCTTGACATAGTGAAACTGGTAACAGCAAAGTGTGTATTATCCAGCAAGATTTAAAAATGCACTTTGGAAGTACCTGCGTACTGTTGGCCATCAAACGGACTATTGAGTCACCGTAGGCCTCGCCTAAAAATCAACAGCGAGCTTCAGAGAGTTTTTAGTGGATAAACATCTGAGAGTTCCACACATCGACTCAGGTTCCCCAACCTGACGGGACACCTTCCCATTTTCCCTTCGTTAGCGAAAAAGTACTGTTGGCCAAAACATTTTTATTTGTAAATTACGCGTTGATTTTTTTGAGAAATTTGAATGTAGGTACAGATAGCCACACATCAAGTTACAACAATCTGTCAATATTCTTCAATTGATATGAACCGATCGTGTTTGACATTAAGGTGAGAATCGACTGAATTAATTTCACAGTTTTGTTGTATACTTCGATGTGTGGTTGTACATAGGTACCTACGCCGTACGTACCTAGCTATAGAAAAACACGATAATCAACAATTGCTACAAAGTTAGTACCTACCTATTTCTGAATTATCATAAGTACCTATACTAAATTGACAGATATAAATGTCAAATTCTCAATCTGTTATGATTATTTTTGTATGATGTGCTGTTGGTGAACCTAAATAAATAAATAAATAAATAAAGAGGTCAAACTGGTCATTTAGATACATCTGTCAATTTAGTATGGAACGGGACCTACTAACTACTCACGTCTCTAGCCTAGACTAGCAGGGCGGCATCCTAAGTCTATGCTCTGGACAGTGATTGTTGTGTAGATTGCTCACTGCAATATAATTTCACTGTGATCGTGGGTGGCGTTGGTGCTGTCGCAACTCACCGAATCGATTGTAGCGATAATGAGAGCTTTGGTTTAATAATATTGTATCTTGTAAATGTAAGCTGCCGCAGGCCAGGCGATGGAAGTAGACATTCATATCGGATAAGACTTCAATGGTGAAGTGGAATAAGATTTTTTTTTTTATAAAATGTTTTGAGATCGCCATCCTTGAAGCGACCGTCCAACAAAAAGTACTTTACATAGTTATATTTTGTGTTGGCTAATTAAGTAGTTATTTACTACATGTTATTGGCTCCACGAGAAGCACCTGAAACATCACCGCAATACATACATTCAGTGAAAATTCAGTGTTCAGGACTTTTCCGAAAAATAAAACAAAACTAACGTAAATACACGCAGTGCCACCTAGTGGCTGATGGAAACATAATTTGTTTAGACAAAGTCCTCTAGTGAGCAATAGTAGTACTTTATGGTAATAATAGCTACAGCCATCTAGTGTCGAGTAGAAATATTAAAATGTCAACAATAGATGGCGCTACGCAATAAAAGCATCCAAATTTTAATAACATTTTGACATCTGACTTGTGTCGTGTGGGTTCAAGGTATAAGTTCCTTTCCTTGGTAGTTACCCAGTATTTAAGTTACTCTATGGAAGTAGTGAGTGTGCTTGTGACTAACTTCAGTATCTTCTACTTAGTTTGTGCTAACCATAGAGTAATATGTATATTGTGCTAACTTCATAATATTTGTCGTTTTGGGTGGCTGGCTATTTGTTGATATTTTTGATCCCTGTATCTTCTACTTAGTTTGTGTGTTCCCTTCTTTCTAATCTATTTTATCTCATTAAAATTGTGAAATAAAATCATGAATAATAAATTGATAGAAAAAGTCATACAGACTAATCTCGCAGTGTGTCCAGAATTGTTCTACAAAAACCCGGTACTTGACAGAAATGTAGCTAAAGCCCTGGCGAAAAGTTTCGTGAAGATTCTTACCCTGTCCGACCAAAATTCCACAGTTCATAATAATTTACGCATATCTATATTAGAGAACATTCGAAAAATGTGCGTCGTTGAACCTGAGGATCACATGTGTGTGGACGAAAACCTCGCTGAAGCTCTCAGTGAAGTCTACATCAGACAGGCACAGTTTTCTTCAAAAAATACCACGGAAAAGGAATTAGACGCGTTTTTAATCAAAAGGTTTAAAGCTATGAACATCAGCACTCAGTATGAGTCAACAGTGAACCCAGAAATAGTTCAAGCTCTGCTTAATTTAAATGAAAATGGTGTGTATCTTGAAATAATGGCGAAAGACATTATGCATTGGGACGCTAACAAAGGTAACTTTTTAACCATAATCAAGGAGCTGTGGAAGAATGAAACAGTTGATAAATGTGTGGAAAATATGTATGATGATCTCTCTATTAAAATGAAACCAGAAATTGAAAGAATTATATTAAATGTATGCCACAATATTTTAGAGAGCGAAAGTGTTGATTTAGATCGTATATTTTCCGATCCACCACTATTACAATTAATTAAAAGATGCGCTTTATCTTCAGAATGTTTTCAGATATGCACAGGTGCAATGAACTTTATTTTTATTATGACAAACTTTGATTCTCGTTTGCAAACATTCATTCCGGCCTTTGTAAACAAAGTGAAGATACATTGTCCTAAAATAACTATCTCTATTTTATATCCTATTCATGTTAATCACATAGTTGTGATGCTTGATTTCAAAATAAATGTTCTACCAGAGGCATTAAGAATCAACTATGCAACTCCAACATTAAAACACATGCGAGAGCTGCGAGAAAAATCAGAGTATGATTTCATTATGTTACTATCTCATTTCCCTCAGTGGTTCGACATTTACTTTCAAGACAAAAAAGATGTACCACCTAGTTTTTAATAGCTTTTAGTACATACAAATCACCTTTTAATTATTATGTCATTAATTTTAAATCAAACTGACTGATAGTTAATTAGTTAGCTTAAGTTCCTTGTAACATGTCATATTATTTTATTTTAGTACAATTGTGTCAAATAAGTAAATCAATGGTTTTTATCTACAGCAATTTTGAGACTAGCCCTCTAATGGCACTCGTTTCTGTAACATGACTGGTAAATATGTATGGTATAAATAATCTATTATCTTGTATGTAGGTAGTTAAGTTGGGTTTTATTCATAAATGTTTGTTGAACCTTTGTCAACTTAAATGGATTTTTTTTTGATTATAAATCAGTTTTGATTCTTTTTATTTGTTTCAAACACCAAATCTATAACGCCATTTTAGCTCACAATGGTTTATCAAATGTTTATGAATAAAGCATTTTAGGTCCATGGAATAAAGGTATTTCTATTTTGTTTATACGTAAGTCTATGTATTCGTTTTTACATAAAAGTGCCTATTGATTGACTTGTATGCTTATAGAAGTAAGTAAATAAAAGGTTTTATGTATCAATATTTTTCTTTTATTGAAAACTATAAAAATGTAAACCAAGAAACTGACTAAAAAATTTATTTATAGACAGCGAAGTGGTAATAACTCATATCTAACACAATTCTAAACATTAGAAATCAACCTTGACTTGTGACATAAAACAGTCATTTTCTCAAAATTCCCAATGATAAATAGGAGGTATTGTCACTTCAGCGTCATATCGGTAACGATAATGTGAATGCTAAAATATTGTTACCGATATGATCTATGCATTGACCCTTTTTTACAAAACGTGATCTAAGAAAAGTAAACTTATTGCAGCCTCCTTTATTGCGTGTTGGAACGGCACGGCATGAGCTTAGTACGGTAATAACTTAAGATCACGTTTTGTAATAAGGTGGTGAGATCGAGTTTTTATCTGTGAAAATTTATGAAACATCCCACTATCGCATGCGTCATAGTGGTATGGTAGGTCTATCCGAATTTTTATAGCCTTACTAAATACAGGACCATGGCGATACACACATAGATCACTTTTGTACACCTAGACTTGAAAAAGAGGAACTACTCCGCCGAGCGGTAACCGCGAGTCTGCCTGGCAAGGTCATCTCGCACACAGATTAAGGAGGAGGAAATTTGCAGTTTGCAGCCAAGGACTCGTTAGCAGGTTGGGTCGGCGTAGCGCCCAGCAAAAACACATGGACTCCAATTTTCGGGATTTTCAATATGAAAAAAAAATGGCGGATGTCGCATGAAAACCATACAAAAAAAGATGTGTTTACGACATAGGTCGATGTTTGATAAATATCACAAGCACGAGAATTTGACGACTGGTAACAACAGAGTTAGTAGGTACTAAGTAATTGGAAAGGTACAGGATATTTTAATTACTACCTAATTGATTAAAAATACCAAGATTTATAAACTGAATATACATAATATCAGCATTGGAACTAGTTGTAGTCAATAATTTCTCATCGAACCACTGCTTGACGATGCGCAAGACCAGATCTTTATCATTCTTCTTACTAATGTGTTTCAAGCTTGTAAGATGCTTCTCCATTCGCTCCCAGAATGGATAGACCATGTTGCAGAAACCACAGTGGTAGCAGTCCGGGCGTATCTGAAACAAAATACTACTTTCAGGAAAAGAAATAAACTGTAAAGTAATAAAACTAAGTTTAAGTCGGTATTCTAAATCAGTCCTCTTTTGCCTAGTCTCAACAAAGAAACTTATAAGCATGCGCATATAGACACCAAAGTGTTTGCCTTGCAAAAAGATAAAAGATAGACTTGATAGGTATCAGCTTAGCGTAAGTCATAAATCGTGGTGAAAATCTATGTTATTGCCCAACCAAAAACTGGTCCTCAAAACAGAAGTCTGAAGAGAATTCATTTAGTGGTGGGGCAGATTCTTCACCAAAATTTATGAATTTCCAAGTTACCCCCCTTTTGGAGCAGTTTGGAGGGACAGTGTAATAATTTCAAAAAGTCATCTTACCCAGCATGGAACTAGAAAACGCGCGATCTTACCTCTCTTATGAATTCGCCTTTCACAGATAACACTTTAGCTGCCAAAAATTTTCTTTTATGTTCCTCTGTCTCATAATGTTGTAAATCTTCCCCCTGGGGGTAGTAAACGTCACACGCAAAGCACTTCGTCATTAGGTGATGAAGATTTTTCTCTACATTCGATACGAGAATGAAACTCTGTATGTCTACACAGAAAGTCATATTTAGCCACAAAACTCGAACGGCCGGAGCGTAAAAAAGGTTTGTAAGATACTCAGTCAAAGGTTTGCATCTGCTCTCAGGGACATTATGGTCTTTAGTCTTCCTAATACCTTTTAGTTCTAAGAAACCTTTGTGGCTAGAGCCTTTCACATGTTCCTTGAAAACCTTAATACTTCCAGACATATTCGCATGGCATAAACTACAGTAGCCTCGGCTGCCACCAGGGTTTAGTCTTATGAAGTTCTCTTTGCCATACTTTGCCAGTTCGGCCCTGAGTTTGCCATGGTCCTGGTATTCATCGTATAAGGTCTCATCAGATTCCTCATCTGAGGAGCTAGGGGATTCTACCACAATGATCGGAGTGGACGGGCTTGACTCAGCGTCGTCTTTGTGACCTTTCTGGTGATTCAACATTGTCTTGAAGTCCAGCTCCACGTTCTCCTTACATTTCTTACAGACGGCTACACCTGTCTCTATATTGATGTCGAAATATTCTTTCTGTGTGCTAATGAGCTTTTTAATTAGTTCAATTTTCTTATCCTTGCTAGCATTGGAGGATGCAGTGGCGGTTGCACGGAAGATTCCCAGGTTCATCTTTTCGGAGTGTCTCCGTTCCGTCCAGTGATTCTCAAAAACCGATAAGGGTATTACACTCTTACAAGTAAAACAGTAAAAAATGTCGTTACCGATCTGTAAAAATTAAAAATACTTAAGTAATTTGAAGTTACTATTTATAAACAGGATTCGGGCTTATTTATATATTTATTACCTATTATTAGGATCACAGAGTACCTACCTACTATTGTAAACGGAGTGAGAAGAGTATTTACACTCTTTGCTATTGTATTGATTAGGACGCTAAGGACGCCAACATTTTTTTTTCTTCCTGGCACAGCACGGTTTGCGCATAGGCCACAGACTTGGGTTTTGGGAATTGGGGCGGTAGGCGTAAAAGGTAGGGAAACGAATGAATATGGAATCAGATTTGAAGAAAGGGCAAAAGATAAGGTTGAACATATAAGTATTTTGTTTATAATTTAATATCATTTAAAGTCATATAGTTACATAAAACGTTGTAAATATTATTATTATTTGATGATAGCAAAGTAGAGATAGGTGTAGGAAAAGGGACACGGAGAGATGTAAGTGATGATAGGAAGGAAGAAGTGTTATGAAGAGGGCAGGAGAAAAAAATATGATTTACGTCTCCAACAGCACCGCATTCGCACAAATCATCATTTGTTATTTTTAATCTGAAGAGATGAGCAGGAGTACAGGTATGACCCAGTCTCATGCGGGTTAGATTGGTGGTTGAGACTTTACCAAGCCGCATTTTAAAAAACCATGGTTTTGATGGAATGGCAGGTTGAATTAGTCTATACTGTTCACCTTTTTCTAAATTATTATTCTGTCACTCTTGTTGCCAAGAATTATGTTGATAAACTTTAGGAAGAGAGAGCAAATCATATGGGAAATTTTTGTAGGGATAAAGGTCTCCAGAGGTTACAGCTTCATTAGCAAGTTGATCAGCTTTTTCGTTACCTTGAATATTATGATGACTAGGAATCCATACCAAGTGAACAATCAAGCCCTGCTGTGAAATTTTGTAAAGCAAATTTCTACATTCTAAAATAACAACGTTATTTGAATTTTTGATGAAGCGGAATTTACTCAACGCTTGTAAAGCACTTTTTGCATCAGAAAATATGACGCTTTGATTAAGCTTCATAAGTAAAATATATTCTAGTGATTTGAAAAGGCCGTAGCATTCTCCGGTGAAAATAGATGTTTCTGAAGTTTTACTTTCTGAACTATTTTATATTGATGATGATATATACCCACGCCAAAATGACCCGAGGAGGAATGTTTAGAGGCATCGCTATAAATATGATGCCAATCATCCCAGGTTCTATGTAAAATGTTATCAAAGACTATATTAGCCTTTTTATTGTTTTTCAAGACAACTAACTGATCAAGATGAACTATTGGAACAAGAACTAAAGATTCATAAGTATAGCAAAAGATTGGGAGATATTGGGATCTATATAGCTTGCAATGAGGTGAATTTTCGATAGCTATTTATTAAGCAGGGTAACTTTTTAAGGGACCAATACGATGATGTTTCAATAAGAAATGAGAGCGATTTGAGTTTAGATTCAAGAGGGTGATTAGAATATTGAAGGGCGCGACTATCGGGCTAGACTTCATTGCACCTGTTACGAACCGGAGAGCTTTTGATTGGATACCATCCAATTTATTTAATCCCAATAAGCTACATGGCTCTAGAAAGTAACTTCCATAATCTATAATGCTTCTAATTAAGGCATTATAAAGTAATTTAAGGTTATAAGGATGAGCTCCTCCCCACTAAACTCCTGTTAGACATCTTAACACATTCAATACACGTTCACATTTTGCTACAACATAGTAGCAATGTGGAAGTCCTGACAATTTACAGTCTAAAATAATTCCTAAAAATTTTACTTCATTTTTGACTGGAATAGTCATACTGTTCGGTGCATAGTAACCAAACACTGATGACGTACATAAGCGCGTGCGCCGATGTACCTACCTAAGTCATAGGTGGCCGCGTGGCGGCTCACCAGTGCATTTGGGGAAACAGTCGCGATCGGGTGCATTCAAACATTCATTAACATTTTAACATTAATCCTTACTACACCATACTACACCATAAATTTTATGTGATAGTGTTATCTCAACATAAAAACAATTAACAATAACGAAAACCGCTAAAATAAGTGTAGTGAAAAAACACATAGAAAAGCATAGTTTTCGTAAAGTTTAAGTGAACAACAACGCCTTATTAGTGCAAAATCAAGATAAGTGATAAAAGTAAACTAATAAACTTACCAACATTCAATAATACTACAATAAATAACCTAATTACATTCTTACGAACTAATTTCTTCGTTAAAATTCAAACTTGCCTCCTTTGGATTTTGCCCTAGACAACCAGTGCCCCTAGCGGGGAATAGCAGACAACAGGTTTGAATGACGTTTCGCATACAGCACGGTTGCCGTTCTCAGAACTAAACAAATGTCATTGAACTTTATCGATAACGTCCAAGTTGATTAGGATACAACTTATTGTCGCAAGATGGCTCTGCAGGTTTGTTCGGGATGTCGTCAAACAATAACAAACAGACGATTTTTGAAATGCTCGCTTTGTGATGACCTGTATGATATCGAATGCGCCGATGTCCCAGAGAAAAGATTCTTTAACACTATGACAGCGGATCATAAGGCTAAGTGGAAATGTCATACCTGCATTTGCAAATTGGTCAAAACAAATAATGCGAATACACCTATTAAAACAAAATGTACCTACCAACGTTCTCAACCGAACTATGATCTAAATCGCACTATGAAAGTTAACCAAAACACAGACGATATTTATCCAATTGTGCACATTGATCCACCAGAAGACAACGACCTATCTCTTGATGGCATTTTAGATAACACGGTCCAAAGCAAGCCCATCAATTCAAATAAGCCTGCCACCCTGGAACAAATCAGCTCGTTACTAGATGCCAAACTAGACCTAATCAAAACCGCCATCATTCTGGACATCAAGAATGCAATCCAAGCTGAAGTGAGTAACGCCATGAAAACTTTTACTTTTGATGTAGAAAATAACTTGGAAACCCTAAGAAACAAACAGCTTTTAACCCAGGAGCAAATCACGGAAATAGATAGAAAAATAGAAGGTATCCAGCAGCAGCTATGTGAACTGGAAAACCCAAAAAAGATAGTTCTGTTTGGACTCCAAGAAGGACAGCATGAAACGGTCAATGACCTTTTCAACCACGTATCTCAAGTTTTTTCCGACATCATGGGAATAAACGTCTATCCATACATAGAAGAAATTAAACGCATTGGAAGAAGAGGACCTAATAGACCAATAATAATCGAATTATTAAGTAAAAGGATGGCGAAGTACATAATTGAAAACTCGAGAAAATTCAAGAACACCGGATTAGCTGTCAATACGTATTTGGATGGTGACAGACTGCAGGCGCGAAATGCACTCACAAAACAACTTAAAATATCAAGAAAAGAAGGCCAGCATGCTATAATAAAGAACAATAAACTTTATATAAACGGAAAAGAATATACCCACAGTACAACCACCTCAAGCTCACGCCCAAATTCACCTATTTTACCAATCCACACTGCAAAGTCATCAAGCGTCCAAACAAATCCAGTCTCTCCCCAGTCATCGAACCAAGGAAAATCTGTACAAACGAAAGGATCACGAGAGCAGTCGACATTTCGTTAATGGACCATCAATCGTATTCCAAAATATTCAAAGTATAGGCAACAAGCTAGATATTTTAGAGCACTTATTATTAACAAACACCGATATTGATATTCTATTACTATCTGAACTATGGAAAAATAAAAACTATTGCGATTGTATTACTCTACCAAATTATAAAATTGCCTCCATTTACTGTAGAAAAAATTACGAGGGAGGGGGAGTTGCTGTTATGTTAAAAGATACTATAGATTATATCGAAAGAAGAGATATTGTGAATTTTTCTGTAGAATATGTAATAGAATTCTGCGCTATAGAAATACCAAAACAGAATACTATTTTAATAGGTTTATATAGAGCAGACCGTCATATTAATATATTTTATGAACAAATGAATAAATTGTTGTGCAAACTAAGAGCAAAAGATAATAGTAAATATATTATAATAGGAGGAGATTATAACATAAACATAACAGAAAAGTCTACCCAATCGCGAGAGCTTCTTAACTTTATGCGCTCGTTCAATTTAATTCAACTAATTAAAGAACCAACTCGCGTAACAAACCGTTCAGCTACATGCATTGACCTTATCTTCACCAATCATCCACCCTTGATTCACTCTACTAATGTAAATGATTATGGACTGTCCGATCACAAAGCTACTTGTATAACACTAAACTCAACAACTACACTACATAAACAACAAATATACTACACAGAGAAAAGATTATTTACAAAAAGAAATATTGATTTATTTAAGAATTCATTACAAAAAATTAACTGGAATAATGTCTTAACAAAAAATCAGAACGCTAATGAAAATTATAACGCCTTTATAAAAATAATATCTGATAATTTAAACACACATATTCCATTATGCAAAATAAAAATAAAATCTACTAAAAAGAAAAGCTGGTTAACCGAGGGGTTAAAAAAATCATGTCTGCATAAGAGAGTTCTAAAAACAATCCTTAACGAAACAAAAAGTCAAATTATTAAAAACTATCTCAACCTATACAACAAAATCTTGAAACGAAGTGTCAAAACCTCTAAAAGATTAAATTATATTAAACAAATGAAAACCTCTGACAATAAAGTTAAAACTATGTGGAAAATAATTAATACCAAAACAGGTAAAATAAAACATAAATGTTATAAAAATATAGAGTTAACAATTAACAAAAAACTCATAAAATGTCCAACTACCATCTCAAATACATTTAACGAACATTTTGCTTCGATAGGTGAAATACACAAAAATAACAATATTAATACTAACAAATACCCAGTGTTAAATCCACCAACAAGCTTCATCTATTTAAACCCTGTTAGTCAAAAAGAAATTCTAACTATGATTAAAAATCTAAAAAATAAACAAAGTTGTGGCATCGGTGACGTGCCCCCACTCCTCCTTAAACATTGCGCTAATGAGCTTTTAACCCCACTTACTTTTTTAATTAATCAGAGTTTTGAAGATGGTCAATTCCCGGATCAACTAAAGATAGCTTTAATAAAACCATTACTTAAAAAAGACAGCTCTAGTATAGACAATCCGTCGAGTTATAGGCCTATAGCACTATTGCCCGCATTCTCAAAGCTATATGAGAAAGCTATGTGTTGCAGACTCTACTCGTTTTTAGAAAAATATAATATCCTTGACGATTGCCAAAACGGATTTAGGAAATCACGGTCCACGACCCTCGCCGTATTTAAATATGTCCAATCAGCGCTGCAACACATAAACGATAAACAAAATGCAATAGGTATACTACTCGACATGAGCAAAGCATATGACCGCGTCCCATATGACCTTTTACTTCAAAAGTTAAAAGGCTCCGGCATACGAGGCCCAGCCTACAACTGGTTTCGCTCATACTTACACAATAGGAAACAAATAGTTCAGATCCAACACTATAACAAATATACTAACGAGTTAGAAAAAGTACATTCCGCTGAAAAGCACCTTACCGGTTCCATCCCACAGGGAAGCGTGTTGGGCTGTGTCCTTTTTCTCCTCTACATTAATGATGCTCCTAAATGCTTAAAAAATGAAACAACACTACCCGTATTATTTGCTGATG
Organism: Marasmia exigua; assembly: GCA_019059595.1. Lineage (NCBI taxonomy): Eukaryota > Metazoa > Arthropoda > Insecta > Lepidoptera > Crambidae > Marasmia > Marasmia exigua. The sequence continues at coordinate 12,735,617 of CM032484.1, forward strand.
ATATATCGATACTCATCAAAACAGACTACAATACCGATCACAATTCACTCATCCGTAACACATTGAATAACATAACTTCCTGGCTTGAAAACCACAACCTATTAGTAAATTATGAAAAAACTAAAATTATACAATTCCATTCATATAAGAAACCATCCTTAGACATAAATATCTACTTCCAAAATAAAAAAATAGAAAACATAAACTCATACAACTTGTTAGGCTTGAAAATAGACAGTAACTTGAACTGGAAATCCCATATAGAAAATATTAAAACAAAACTATCCAGATTCACGTACGCTTTGTATGAAATAAACTATAGCACCGACACTGCTACCGCCCTCTCAGCCTATTATGCATACGCGTACGCTTGGCTCAAATACGGCATAATTCTCTGGGGTAGCAGTGTCAACGCCAATGACTTATTCCTACTTCAAAAAAAATGTATTCGCATCTTAGCCCAAATAAAAAATACTCAAAGTTGCAGACCGTTTTTCATAAAATTTAAATTATTAACTTTAGCATCAATTTACATTCAGGACATATGCATATTTGTTTTCCATAATATTAACCTATTTAAAACAATACAGGATACCCACGACGTTAACACCCGTAATAAGCACAAACTTTCACTACCACACTCAAGAATCAAAATGCTCAATGGACAACATTTCAAAATTGCTAAGCTCTGAAACAAAAAATACCAATTCTTTGTTTACTTTTCCGCTGCTCGAATATATATTTATTAATTTTTTATATTGCTTATTTACTGAGAAAAAAATTAAAAACTAAAAAACGTAAGATGACGTCATCGGACGGCAGAATGTAAAATATTTCTTTGCTTAGCACATTATAGTTTTAAATTTACGAAATGCCAAACCCATGACATGTAACTGTCAAAAAAAAAAGACAACTTGTCAACGTTGAATGTATGAATGACGTTGACAATGTTGACACTAGTATTATTTACCTTTGACAGTAGTACCTTTTTTTTATTAAAACAATGATAAGCAAAGGAATATCGCTGTATTCAGCCGTCCGATGACGTCATTTGGCGCTTACGTCTATTTAGAATAAAAAGAATTTCAATAATTATTTTATGCATGAAAATGGACAAATTTTGAAAAAATAAAAAATATGGGTCTGTTCATTTTATGTCTACTTTCATATAAAAAAACAATATGGACATGTTAAAAATATGAAATGTTGTCCATTGTAGCCCACTATATATGGCTATAAAAATTTACAATAAAATACCGTCCGACATAAAAAATGACACAAAAATCAACTCCTTTAAGAAAAAATTAAGACAGTACCTAGTCGATAACTGTTTCTATTCACTAGATGAGTATTTTGCAGTTAAATCAAAATAGATAAGCCATACCACATTCACTCCCACGCACACCAAAAACATAAGAAAGATGAAAAATTTAGCAAACATAAGAAATAGGTAGGTAATACATAAAATATTATATTTTTGAATGTAAATAAATAAATGATATAGTAAAATGACCCACGTTTTACATAGGATATATATATTTATTCAATACACAAATTAAAATAAATATTGTTGGTAGGCTTCCAATAACACAGTTTAGTAGATATAATATTATGTATAAGCTACAAACTGTATAATTTTGTCATAATGTTTTATAAATATTATAATTATAATAATATGTTACAAAGTGTTCTGCATATTTACCTATAAAAAAATTAAAATAAATATTGTTAGTAGGTATATAAGCTACATACTCTATTATTTTGTTATTGGTTCTCTTATTTTATTAGTTTTAAGTTTTATATTTAGTAGGTTTTTAACTCAATGTATAAGCATACTTAGATATTGCAATGCCTGTAAAAGGTGGTTAAGTAGTAAAGCAGCATTATTTATTGTAACACCCCATTGTAACACTTAACTGGCAATAAAACTATTTGAAATTTGAAATTTGAAATTACTTGTAGATCTTATCTTGTGTGTTAGTTCACAATAAACAATATTATATACTTTCTTCCGGACTTTTAACAATCACCTGCAACCCCGCACCTCTATACATACCATCAAAGTAAACAGAAATAGGAGGAGAGCATCTCATACGGGAAAAAAGAACTATTGTACTTTTAGGTACCGATAAAGTTAAGCCATTGGCGTCAAGCCAAACTTTGAGACTTCTGAGAGAAAAAGTCAGTGACGAACAAAGCGTTTCTATATTCTTCCCAGCAATATACAAGAGTAAATCATCAGCAAATTGTAATATATTAATAGAATTATTAAAAGACACTTCTAAATCATCAGTATATATATTGAAAAGAAGAGGGCTCAACACCGAGCCTTGCGGAAGTCCTTTCCACACCACTCTAGATTTTATATAGTCTTCACTAACAACATTTATAATGCGATCTGTTAACATATTGATTATAAAATTTAATAACATTTTAGGAACCTGTCGTTTTATTAGTTTTTCTTTCAATATGGATACAACCACATTATCATATGCTGCATTAATATCTACAAATGCTGCTAGTAAAGATTCATTATATGTAAAGGCTAAACGTACATCAGTAGTAAAAATTCCTAAGCTATCTGAAGTGCTTCTCCCTTTCCTAAATCCGAACTGATTATTACTTAGAAGTCCTTTACTTTCAACAAACTATTCCAATCTATTTTTTATTAAATGTTCAGTTACTTTGGCAAGAACTGAAGAAAGTGCAATGGGCCTGTATGAGGAGGCTTCTGAAGAAGGCTTATTGGGTTTTAAAATTGGTATTATCTCTTGTGACTTCCTTGCAAGAGGGATAGAGTTAGATTGTATTATATAATTAATGACAGATAAATAATAAGACAAGCTAGAGTCATTTAAATGTGACAGAAAGGAATAAGGGATTCCATCCATACCAGGTGCAGAATCTTTAACATATCTCAGAACACCTTTAAGTTCAGACATAATAAAAGGAGATTCTAATTCCGTTTGAACAGTAGAGGATGTTGTTTCGTATACTGTGAAAGGAAGAGGGACAAAAGGGGGAGCCAGTTTGTCTAAGAAATTATTTGTTGTGTTGTCATCGAGATTAGAAGGTCTTGTTTCTTTAAATGCAGATTTAAATTTTTTAATTTTCCAGACAATAGATGGAGGAGTATTAGGTGATATAGAAAGACAAAATGTTTTCCAACCATCCCATTTTTTTTGTTTAATTAATTTTCTCGTTTTGGTGCTAACTTCTGAGAGAATATTAAGATTTTCTATGGTGGAATTAAGTATGTAAGCCCTTTCAGCTATTTTTCTTTGTTTTATTGCATCTTAACAGTCTTTATCCCACCATGGGGGAGTAGGAATTTTCCTTTTCATATTATTCTTTATAGGAAAAATTTGATCTGCAGTTTCTATTAAAAGCTTAGCGAAAGCTTCAGCACACATATTCTGATTACCTTCAATTGTAGATGGTAAGGCTGAAATGCCCTGTTCTACCTTTTCTCTGTATGACAACCAATCAGCATTATTTAGCTGATGTTTAAAGCGAGGTGCATGTGTTCTAGATGGACTATTAGTCATATAAGGAAAAGTAATGGTTATAGGGTAATGGTCACTTCCGTAAGTTGAATCTAATGTAGACCAAGTTAGAGAAGAAGCCAGGCTGGGAGAGCAAAAACTTAGATCAGGGGCACTTGTTCCTTCATGAGGTTGTGTTCGACGCGTACGATTGCCATTATTCAATATGCATAAATTATAATTGTTTAAAAAGTCTAGAATTCTATTAACATAGTGGTTAGAAGAGGAACTTCCCCAAGACTGGTGTTGAGCATTAAAATCTCCCATGATAATGAGAGGACTAGGAATGGTACATAGAATTTGTTCTAATTCATCATAAATTAATGTTGAAGGATGAGGTATGTACACTGAGACAAATGAAATGTTATTTACTCGAGCGGCTACTATTGAATAATCATCATTATGATGAGGAATAGGGATGTGAGAAAAATTAAAAGAATGTTTAATTAGTAATGCAACACCTGCATAACTATCCTGCCTGTCTTCCCTTATACAAGAGAAGCCAGGAATTTTAAAGCAGGAATTGGGGCGAAGCCATGTTTCCTGCAATGCTATAATAAAAGGGTCAAATTTATTTATTATATAAATTATATCTGTTTTTTTAGTGCCGATACCAGCGCCATCGGCACTATAGCTGGTTGTAGCTGTTTCGTTTTGTCTGCTACTTATTATTATATCATGGTCACAAATATTTTGGGCAGCGTTGGTCGGTGAAGATAATAAATTTCTTTGAGAAAGAGAGTTTATAAGCTGAATTATTAATTCTTTTACTGACATACTAGTCATAGGAGTATTTAAATTGCTGTTTACAAGTACACTTTTGCTTGGAGATATGGGTGTATTATAACCCTAAGAGCCTCATGACTAGTTCGGTCATAACCCTTACCAGGCGATGAGGGTACTTTGGGTTTTAAAAACACCGTCTTTTTAAAAGATTTTTTATCTGAATTATTTGTTTGTATATAATTAGGAATTGGACGATGATTTCTAGTATTAGTGTTAGTGCTAAAATTATTCTGAGACTCTGATGCTAGTACATCAGCAGATGGTTTTGATTCTGAAGGATGCAACTTCTGTGCTTCAGCATAGGTCGTACAGCTTTTGGTCATGGTTTCTTTGATTGCCTTTTGTCTTTGAAAATTCTGGACAGTTTCTGCTAGTAGCCACATGCAAACCAGAGCACAAGATACAAGTAGCATCCTCCTCATCAACTGAGCAGCTGTCACCAGAGTGACCAAGACTGCATTTAAAGCATCTAGGTAGAGACCTACACTGGCCTTTGATGTGTCCGTACCGGCAACATTGGAAGCATTGGATAGTTGGATAGATATATAATTGGACCGGTAATGCATTATAACATAAGGAAACTCTTGTAGGTAGAGATGTTCCGTCAAAGGTTAATACAACAGTTTTAATTGGAACAAAATTAACTTTATCATTAGTAATATTTTTGCGTTTGAGACGACGAACTTTAATAATTTTGCCAACATCAATTGGTACTGTTATATTATCCATAACTTCTTCATCACTCCATTCTACCGGAACTCCGCTGATGACACCCATCCGAGTGACATTAAAAGCAGGTATAAAGGCTCTATAATGATTAAGAGGAAGTTTTTTATCTAGGAGGAAAGAATTGGCATCTTCAAATTTGGAGAATGCTACAGAAATTCGGTTTCTACCAATTCGTTTTAGACTGCCGTTAATAATATTTTTGAAGCCATTATTTTTTAAGAAATGCCCAAATGCAATGGGATGTAAACTAACATTCTCATTAGGAGTAATTTGTTCCTTTTGTATATGGATGGTGAAAGGAGCCAAATCCGAAGCCAAATAGTATGGTCTTCCTGTACTGGGACGTGAGGTGTCTGCTGTTTGAGGCTGAGGTGAATGCGGAATAGTAAAATCTGAAATTGTTTTGTCTTTAGATTCGCTAATTTTATGAATATTATCGTGAAGCTCACATTGACAATCATTAGGAGTGATATCAACAATTGATGATTTGTGATTTTTCCTTTTCTTTTTGTTGCAATGCTTACATATTTTTCGCGCAGATACGCTACGCTTGCGTTTAATATTGTGTTCAGATCCGTCCGTATCCCTAAATGAACCACCAGTATCCATGTCAGATTTACCATGAGAAACAGAAATCGTGACAAAGTTCGACGCCGGGGGGATAGTCCCACCCGGGTCTTCTGGCTCGTTCATGAGAAGAAGAGTATCCGTATAAATAGCACTATTATAATAATATATACACAATTAATACTCAATTTGATACACTCATACTACTTATCTGATCCAAGAAATAATAAAAATATAAAAAACTCGAAAAAGACGTCAACTTCACCCGACGTTTCCCGCGCTTTTCCGACGCCAACATTTATGACATAAGGACGATTTAGTTGGAGAGCACAGATATTATAAATTATTTGAAAATTCACCCAAACCGATTCATTGCGGTTGGCACGTTTCAGTGTCATATTTTTTTTTAGACACGGATATATGTCATTTCAAAATCAACAATAACTCCTTCAATTCAGTTTAGGGAATTTTAGCCAGAACCAAACTATTTTAATTATTCACGTAAATTAAACTCGTTTGAATTGAGTTACATTTTTTATAAATAGGGATCACTAACCTTTTTTTAAAAATATCGTCTTATGATAGTAAAATTTATTATCATAGGACGATTATTTAATATTATATTTATTCCAGCGTAAACGACTAACTCCCTAAAGAGGGGAAATCACTCTGCTTTTGTTGGTTTAGTTTGTCGCCTAAATGATTGGTTACAATCTTAAACTATTTATTAAATAACCATGCACAAATGTTGGGTCCGATTTTGTATGAGAAAAATTAATCCACGCTAAAAGCGGCCACTTTTGGCGGTTTTCCAAAATTCGAACGCAAAAACAGACCAAACTATAAGTGTGAAATAAATAGTATAGGTGTTTGCCGAGAGATTGTCGAAGATGCCCGAAATTGTTTAAAATAGATCCGCTTTAGTAGCTAAAAATTAAAATCGATTCGCGTCGCTAGTGTGCCCTAACCGTCACAATTAATACACTTTTAATAACAAATATATGGCAGTATGTTACTTTTACGGACAATTATAAAATATTTTGTCATTAGTTGAAATTTGTTGTAAGGTAAATTGAAACAAAATTTTAGGCCTAATTTTATATCCTATTTCAATAAAATCATTAGGAAATGCTAAATTGCATTAAAAAGTCACTTACCTACAATTTCCATGATTTCACTTAATTCGCCACTTCTAGTCACTTAAAACAATTCGCCTGTCAGTTTACGTTAAATTTCGAATGTAAACTAAAAGTATTCAAGCTTTGAACGTGTAAAAAATGGTCAAAATACTGTTTTCTTTTCCGCATGGCGAAAGACAACAGTATTTTTAGACAGATGCGTGTCATTTTAACGCAGAACGCTAGGCACTGATCAGTGTCATGTTATTTTTATACGACACCACTGTTAAAAGTTTGCGAAGGTTAACATGTTTTTTTACTAGGGAGTGGAAACCAGCTCTTAACAGAATTAGTCTCGTTTTCTAGGATTTTCAGGATTCATTAGGAAATGCTGAAAAGGTTAAGCACAAAATTGCATAAAAAATTGGATTTAGGCTCTACATGTAATTACAGCCATGTAGATCCTAAATCCAATTTCTAATGCAATTTTGTGCTTAACCTTTTCAGCATTTTCTAATGATTTTATTGAATATATGATATAAAATTCGGCCTAAAAAAAGTAACATTCTGCTATGTTTGTTATTAATAGGTATTTGTTATTAATAGTGTATTAATTGTTTAAGAATTAAGGCGAAAAAGGGAATCGATTTTAGATGACAAATATTTAGGTGTGATGTCTATTATTCTTAAAAACCCTGCAATGAAATGTAAACAACTCGACTAGAACATTAGGTACCTAAAGTCTAAGCCTAAAGTTGATATATTAATAAGGCTGTATAAATGGGTACTTATTATTCGTAGGCATTGGACTAAAATGCACATGAAGGGGACAATTAAATATTTAAATTAAGGATTGTATAATTTAAGTATGTCAGCTAACGTAGTAATAAGAATTTTACTAACAAGATTGTATGGATTTTTATCTGAAATAAATTAAATTATTAATTATTATTATTATTAGTGCACGTGACTGTACACCTACCCACCTTTCTATAGTATCGATCTTTTTCGACGGTAATCTTCGCTTCAATCAAGTGTAGCACATGTGGCGTCGTTATTATATGCTTCACGGGGCTGATCAGCCTATTGGTGCCGCAAATCACGCATTCCATGTTGACTATGCCATGCCAGTCGTGATCCTCGATAACAATATCGGACACTATAACATATCCGGAATCCCGAATGCAGCCGGAGTTGGCGACTTCATCTTCAGTTTTAGGTGTCTCTTTATTCGTTTTGTGAACGTTCCCTGCGACGTGAGTATTGATCCCGTTCATGTCGGGTACAGTGTAGTTGCATACTTCGCAGTAGAATATATCCCCAATCTGAAAAAAAACTACAAATATTGGTAGGTGCATAAACGAAGGTTCAACGCAGAAGCACTTATTCAACAAACATAACAGATCTCGATATTCATTCAATATTGTCTAAAAATGTATGATACATAAGATAAAACGTTTGGTGACGGGTAGGGCTAGGGCACACTAGCGACACCAATTGATTAAAATTGTTAGCAAGTAAACCGGACATTTTTTCAACAATTTCGAAGCTGCAGCCTCTCGGAAAACATTTATACTATTTATTCAATACTTATATTTAACTTTTGGCTACTATTTAAAACGGCTATTTAAAACGGCTACTTATGGCGTTAATCCAAATTTCAAGAGCATAATCAGATCAAAAAGTAGTGCTAAATAATTAAATAAATAGTATAAATGTTTGCTTAGAGACTCCCGCTCCGAAATTGTTGAAAGCAGATCCATTTAAGTAGCTAACAATTTAAATCGAGCTAACAATTTAAGCGCTAGTTACGGGTTGCCCCCGTCGTCTTGAGATTGATTGAAGAAAGTCTTAACTACTTACTTACTTAGGTATGCAAAATCGTATAAGTAGGTGAAAGGACTAAGCTGGCTCCTTTTTAAAATCTTTTTAACAAATTTTTATACTTAATTAAGTATTAAAGTATAAAAATATCACGAACCTTAAATATAGCTTCCCTTTTAAACTTAGGACTTCGGGTTTGAGATTTTACAGACTTTCTGTGGGTTTCCCAACGCATATGTTTCTCAACTTCTTCTAAAACTTGAAAGTTTTCCTTACAAAGCAAACAGTGGTAATCGATTTCGCCGCATAATATAAAATTCTTAAAGTACTTATTAGCCATTTTATGACGAAAATTATCAAACACTTTCTCTAAAAATTATTAAGTACTTGAGTATTTGTGGTAAAAGCAAAATGAGGGTAGGTAGATGCTAGCTAAGTTCTAATAATTATTTTATTAAATTGGCAATATTATGTAATGCCTCATTAAATTTGAATTAGATAAACTGAGAAGTAATATGTTGTAGTAGTTTGGTATTCATATAGGGATTTTATAGCAAAAGAAAAAAAATAAAGACCTAAAAAAAGGGGGGGGGGGGGGGTCATAAATAGCTTTGATTTTATAGAGCTGTCGACTTCAAATTCTTCAAGTTGTCGCTCTGAACGACTGTAATTTTTTTTTTGGTCTGTCATTTTGTCTGACATTGACAGCTCAAGCAAGGGACGCGAACTCGATCGAAGAAGCGCTTGCTTGATTCAATGTACTTTAAATCATAAAAATAACTATAGAAAAAGCGTCGGACAATGTAATATCTACAGCTGCGCTCCAGTGTTTACATTTGTGATCGTGTTGAAAAGTCTATATCGGGTTACCATGAGTAAACGCCGCCGAGCATCCTCGGTGGCTAGCCGGGGAGCAGACGGAGACGACAGTGACGATGGCGTGGAACTGAGTAACCCTGGGCCACCCCCCTCCTCTAGGAAGAAGAAGAAGTTGGATCCAGTAAGTAACCGCTTGCACAGGCCTCTCGTAAGTACGGACTCTTTCTAACGTGTGTGATGCTTCCCACACTTGATGACGCCAATGTATGTTTATACTAACTGTATCGGTGCAACTGGCATGGTTTTAGGTAGGTTAGAACACACAAAAGTTTAATTACAACTTCCTTTTGTTAGTAAGTTCCTAATGTCAGCAGATTCTGCATGCTCAAAGTACCTACCTGCTTATTATATTTTTTTAATAGACCTGCCTTTCTCAATATACCTATATCTGTGAAAAATTTCACTACTCTGTTTACTTTCGAATGAGACTATAATGCTTTTACATTTAAAACACTGCTCTTAACACTATAAATTAGTATAATATGAACTGAATATTAATTGGACATAGTTATGCTACAACATTCCAATCCACACGAAGGTCGAACTGAGAAAATCGCGTTTTTGTGGTACACTTTTTTAATTTTCTGAGAGCACTATGAGCATAATGTAGTACCATTGTTAATTTTCGATTATTTTCAGGTCAGTGTCTAAATTCTTTATTAAGTAACGTATGTAATAGTTTAAGCTACTATAATTAATAATAATAATTCTCACAACATCTCATACATTGACCTGATTCCGTACTAAGTAGCTTAAGCACTTAATTTATTTTTCAACCATACAAAATAAAACTATTGTCATTACTCTATTTGTGTTGCATGTGTCTATGGGCGGCGGCCATCGCTTACGATCAGGTGATCCGTTTGCTCGTCTGCCACCTATTACAAAAAAAAATAGTTCATTACGACCAATATTAATTAGAAATCTAATTATTTTAGCTGCCTTCAAGTTTCAGTTTGTTACCTAGCAAAATAAATAATATGTTTTATTTTTTTAACAAGACCTTATATTATAAGAAATACAAAAGTGATGGATCGTTTCATGACTAGATAAATGTATGTTCCTACTAGTATATACGTTTTGAATGATTTATTTTTACCATTATAATTTCTTTTCAACATTACAAAGTACTTGGGACGTTTTTTAGAAATAGATATTTTCATAATATACATTTTTACTAAACATTCCAAGTTGACTGGACCATTGTTTTTTCCAAAACGAATTAAAAAATACGATCCAAATGAATTGACACATTTTAAGGATATAATTAGGTCTTGTGGGATGTTTTATCGTTTGGGTGGCTTAATGGACAACATTTCAAAATTGCTAAGCTCTGAAACAAAAAGTACCAATTCTTTGTTTACTTTTCCGCTGCTCGAATATATATTTATTCATTTTTTATATTGCTTATTTACTGAGAAAAAAATTTAAAACTAAAAAACGTAAGATGACGTCATCGGACGGCAGAATGTAAAATATTTCTTTACTTAGCACATTATAGTTCTAAATTTACGAAATGCCAAGCCCATGACATGTAACTGTCAAAAAAAAAAAAAACTTGTCAACGTTGAATGTATGAATGACGTTGACAATGTTGACACTAGTATTATTTACCTTTGACAGTAGTACCTTTTTTTTTTATTAAAACAATGATAAGCAAAGGAATATCGCTGTATTCAGCCGTCCGATGACGTCATTTGGCGCTTACGTCTATTTAGAATAAAAAGAATTTCAATAATTATTTTATGCATGAAAATGGCCAAATTTTGAAAAAAGAAAAAATATGGGTCTGTTCATTTTATGTCTATTTTCATATAAAAAAACAATATGGACATGTTAAAAATATGAAATGTTGTCCATTATTTCAATAATTACTATGGTAAGAGTGTCAGTGTCTTCAGCAGTAGATAGAACGGTCCTAAATACGTAGCTTGAGCATGAAAACTCGATTTTGACCACCTTGTGGATTGGAATGTTGTAGCATAACTATGTCCAATTTTCGTCAAGAGAATACATTGTGTTTTTATTATAAATGATTTCTGTTGTGTTTGTTTCTATAGCTTCTTGCTTTGCTTTTAATTAAGTCAAAATTAGTTTAAATCAATTTCATTTAAACAATCTTGTAACTATTATTTACGACATGTTTTAAATTATTTCATATATTTTCAGTTTTAATTTATCTTAAAATCCCTATGCTCCCATATTTTTTAACATTTTTTCTTTTTTTTAGTTTCTTAACTTACATCAAATAAAAACAACAATATTTTCAGGGTGAAATATGCCAACAATTGTATGACACGATAAGGTCTTTTAAAAAAGACGATGGTTCGTTGCTTTGTGATGCATTTATCAGAGCTCCAAAGAGACGTCAGGAGCCCCAGTATTACGAAGTGGTATCTCAGCCGATTGACTTGTTGAAGGTGAGGGCAATATAAATACATGAACATAGTGCATTCAATTTTCCAAGTTGAATAAGTATTAAATAAATATCGCTTCAATAAAAAATGATGAAAAAATTACTTCAATATTTTTTATTCATATCATGTACAATAGCTTGTCACTAGCTACAACCATTCATATAATATTACAGTAATAAACTACTTACCCTCAAATTAGGCAAAATAAGATTGTTTTTAAGATAAATAATTACATTTAGAAATCAAATTTACACTTGACTTAATTATTTTCAGGTTCAACAAAAACTGAAAACAGACACTTATGAGGACATCGAAGAACTGTCCACTGATATCGAGCTCCTTGTGAACAATGCCAAAGCATTTTACAAACATGACTCTGCAGAGTACAAAGATGCCATTGAACTTTGGAAATTGTATATGCAAAGCAAGCAGGCTCTTGAAAATGGTGAGTATTCTTTTTCTTGAAATAAGCTCTTTCTTACCTTTAGAGTTCAAATAAGGCTACAAACATAGAATTATAACAAGACTAGAATGATAGTTTTCTTACTGCTGTCACCTCAAATTTGAAGCACAAATTTGGTTTTTCAAGTTGATACTACGTAAGTATTATCAACATGAAAATCCTAATTAATGTTAAAAATAAAATAAAAATAAAAATAAAAGAGCCTTTATTTCTAAATTTAAACAGAAAAAAGTTGTTATTTATAAAAGTATACATATTTAGAACCCTCTAACTTAGAGGTATAGGCCTCCTCCAGATACCGCCACTGTATCCGGTCATGGGCTCTCCATTTCCAGCTGGGTCCCGCTAAGGTGACAATATCATCGGACCAGCGCGCCAGTGGCCGGCCTCTCTTTCGTCCACCTCCTGGGCCTTTCCAGGACGTGGTTCTTGCTGTCCACCTCGCATCCTGGAGTCTGGCCACATGACCAGCCCATCTCCATTTTAACTTCTTGGCCTGCCTTAGCGCATCGATGGCCCCTGTACGTTTCCTGATGAGAGAGTGGTTAATCTTTTGCAGACGTTTTATACTCATCATGCTTCTTTCCATCCCTCTTTGGCATGTGATTACCATGCTTTTAGCTTTTGCTGTTAATTTCAGATATAAAAACTATGGACAATTGGACATGCCAAAATTTAAAATACGCTTGAAATAGCGGTTAACTGAACATGTATTTTATAATTTAAATGATACTGGTTTTCTGATACTGTTTGTCATAACTTTGGTTTTTGCGTAGTTCATTTCGAGTCCTACTTTTTTGCCCTCGACATTTAGTGTGGTCATCATAAATTCGAAGTTTGTGCGGGTGTTTGCAAATAGAGCCAGATCGTCAGCAAATCTCAGGTGTGTGAGCCTTGTTCCTCCAATGTCGATGCCCTGATATTTCCAGTCCAGTCTGTAGAAGACCGATTCTAACACCGCTATGAAGAATCTTGGGGACAAAGGGTCGCCCTGTCTCGCGAATTAAAAATTAATGTTACCAGTCACAATATATTTCCCTAAAACAAGTGAAATGGTTATTGTAGTAACTGACTGTTTTTAATAATACTTAGAACAACGATTAAAAGTATAAGTATCTACCTAACTCATCATTTCAGCCAATAGACGTCCACTGCTGGACATAGGCCTCCCCCAATGATCTCCATACAGATCGGTCCTGTGCCGCCCGCATCCAATGAATTCCCGCAACCTTTACCAGATCGTCGGTCCATCGACTTCCTGTACGTGGGCTCCACTCGAGGACCTTTCCGCCCCAACGGCCGTCTGTTCTCCTCGCTATGAGCCCTGCCCATTGACACTTGAGACATGCAATCCTTTGGGCTATGTCTGTGACCTTAGTTCACCTATGGATCTCATCATTACTGATACGATCATGCAAAGAGACTCCTAGCATAGCCCTCTCCATTGCTCTCTGGGTGACTTTGAGCCTCCTCAATCGGCACATTGTAATCGGCCACGTTTCGGTTCCGTCTGTCATCACTGGCAACACACACGCATTAAAGGCCACTTTTGCCTTAAGACACTGCGGTAGATGGGCCGAAAATATGCTGCGTAGTTTCCTGAACTCCGCCCAGCCGAGTTGGATTCGTCGATCGACCTCTCTGGAAGTTGGATTTACCAAGCTGGACTTTTTGTCCGAGGTAGATGTACTCGTCTACAACTTCCAGTGTTGAGCTTCCAACCTTTACAAGAGTGGGTACGACATGGGAATTCGACATGATTTTCGTCATGTCCATGTTCATTTTCAGACCCACTTGTTTCATAATTTTTATTTGACGATTTATCTAAACGATATTGATTATAAGCATTGTATATCATACTGTCACTGTAATCATAATTTGTATAAGAATGAAAATTGTAATTACTATATTATTTGAAAAGAGTAATTACTGAGTTTCTTGCTGATTCTTCTCGGTAAAATTGACATTCCGAATCAGCGGTAGATTACATAATATTTGACATTCATAAATGTTCTGTATGGACTTAAATTGAATAAAGACATTTTTTATTTTGAATATGCCGGGGACCGTATGATATAGTTGGTAGGCCACCAGTCCGCGGGGAAGGTAGCTGGTGGCGCGTATACGTGGTCAGATCTGCTGACATAGCGTACTTGACAGAGATAACAGTAGGTCTTGGAGATAATCCTTATCGTGCATGCCGAGCTGCTAAACTTACCATCAGGTGATCCGTCTGCTCGTTTGCCACCTATCACATAAAAATAATGTTTTTGTTTCATTTTCTTAGGTGAGGAAATAAAAACTCCAAAGCTGTCTCGTACGGGATCCTCAAGCAGAAGGTCAGATGTGGCCGAAGATTTGTCAGAATCTTCCACAAATAATGAAGAAGACAATGTATTTGAAGAGTTATTCCATGCTGTAAGTTCTAAACTGAATGATTGAATTATTAAAACTTTTAATATTTAATGGTATGTAGGTGTCAGATAAACAAGAACTTACAAGAAAATAAAACTTTTTTTTTAATTACGTCTTATCAAAACTATGATAACCGTCGAAATTGCACTTCTTGCCTACATCATAACTCTATCCTCTCTTTATCGTTCATTAATTTAAACCTCATTTATTTAATTTATTTCTTTGTTAGGTAATGACAGCAAATGCAGATGGTCGTCCACTATACTCCGCGTTCCAATTTTTACCATCGAAACGTCGCTACCCAGAATATTTCAGTGTCATCGAGAATCCTATAGACTTGAAGACGATCGCACAAAAGATCCAGGGTGGCGAGTATGCGAACCTCTCAGAGCTTGAGAAAGACCTTCAACTGATGGTCAGGAATGCGTGCCACTTCAACGAGCCTGGTAGTCAGATTTATAAGGATGCCAAGACACTTAAAAAGGTATTTTATTTACTTATTCTACTTAACGCAAATATTCGCGGCAGACAGTACAGTATTTGATTTATTTATTATAAATGATATATGACACCACGATTCTTTGTCACAAGTTCAGTTATTTATTTTACAGGTTTTTATTTATTTTTACAGTTACTTCCCCTGCTGACCATTTTAAACAACTTAACTCTCTCTCTCTATCTCTCTCTCTCTCTCACCCTCACCTTAGCGTGTAATTCCCGATTGAGTACTAAGTTGTCGCTCTGGAGCCTGGGGTACACTAACCGTGATTTAGGATCTTCAAACTACCTAACTGAGGTATATGATGGGGGCTATCGCGTGTGAAATTTCCGCTAGATGGCGTGCCTGTGAACCGAGGTCCAACTTCAACCACGATTTATTCGTTAATTGACAATTTGACATATCACGTCCAAAAATACCCAATCACCTACAGTTTATTCCAATTATGAAGTCCTTTTGGACATTTCGAAGAACGTAACTCTGCACGTTTCATATAAATCCAATTGAATATCTCTTTTTGTATTTTGGTAGTAAATCGTCATTTGAAAAATATACAATTATACAAAAACACCCTACAATTATTAATTTACAAGCAAAATTAACATTTTTTTTAAATATAATGCTCAAAATTATCTAAACTTCAAAATTAAATAATATTTTTTGCGCGATTGCGTTTACGTACTATGGTTTGTTTTACTTTTAAACATAGTGACGTGCCTCAAGTGTTCAGTTACTTAAGGTGAAGGGTAGGACTCACTAGCGACGCCAATCGATTTTAATTTTTAGCTACCAAACCGGATCTATTTTAAACAATTTCGGGGTTACAACCAATTATGCTGCTGTTTTCTTAGCATGAACTGCCCACAAATGTAGCAAAAACTCTCTGGAGGGGTTAAACACTTTCGCGACGACATTTTTCAAGTTAGCGTTACAATTTGCACAGATGTACTGATTTTGTGAAAACAGTGAGGGTACTATTTATACAAAAAATAAACCTTCATTAGCCTTTTTTAACGATTTCAGTTAATTTATATTAAAAAAACAAAAGTTTTACTAGAAATTAGGTATTTAGCAAATAATTCAAAAATCACCTTTTTTATATAATAAAATAATTAATTCATATTTAAGTAATTATAATTTGAATTTAATATAAATTAATAACTATGAATTGCCAAGTGGATTTGGCAAAAAAAAAAAACTATGCTAATTAACTTTAAAACCTGATGTGATGGATTTTTTATACTATTTTACTCATTCAGCGCCCCATTATCTATCCAAATCAATCATCAAAACTGAAAGGGGAAAACCATTGTAAGCCTGTGTTATTAATGAATGAAATACTCAATTGAGTGCCGAGAGTCTTTGCGATCATTAAAGTGCTTCATCAGACAGCACCTTGAGTTGAGATTACGTATATCGAGGCCTTAGCTTTTATAAACAGTGTTAAGTATTACTTTATGTGTCTCTATCTTAACTACATTCTTCCCTCAGGTGATCAGTGTCAGAAAGCAAGAGATCGACCAACACAGCCGTGGCAAGACCTCGGAACGCATCCGAAGCAAACGCACGTCGCGGGTCGGGCCTGTGCCGTCCAGTAAGGCGCTCGCCATCATGGAGCCGCCGGGATCCGACCAGGAGCCGGATGTTAAGGTATTGTGACCCTTATGGCATTTTAAATAAAGTCTACACAACAAGTCCATAAAAAGCATTACAAACGCGCCATGACGTTTGATGAACGTAACCGAAGAAGAGTCCGCGCCATCAAAGAATTCCTTGAAAAGCGCGCTTCAGACGCCATCAGTATTAAAATTTTAGCTTTATATCCATAGACATAAGAATCCTATTAGTTCCTTGTTTTGCCGCGAGACTGCCTCTATACTCTGGTCAGGACCGTAGCGTCTAGCAACGCCGCAAGGCGCTCGCCATATGTCAATGTATTATGACCCTTATTACAATTACTATAAAGTACAATAAGTTTGGCCTGTCCTGGGCAAAACTAGTACTGTAGACTGTCATGTTGAAGCCGTCAAGCCTAGTGACTTTCCTTACTGTATGCTGCCGCGCCGGGCATGTGTCTGCTAGCGTTGTCGAACTTTTGATAGTTGACATTTCGCAGGTTTTTTTTATGGGCGGCGTATACTTACCATCAGGTGACTCGCTTGCTCGTTTGTCGCCTCTTGCATTAAAATAAAACTGAGCAGCAAAACTTGAGAGTACTTATTTCGCCATGGATCAAAGTCATGTCTTCCAATGAGTTCCCCAAATTGGGGACCAACTAATATCTAATTATACCTAGTTTTAAACATGAGTTTTGGTGTTTCCAGCATTCTGAAGATAGTGGCGATAGCGATGAAGAGAAGGTGGAGAATGAAGATTCGCCGCTGTGGAAATTGTTGGAAACCATCAAAAGCCACCTCAGCCCTAATGGTAAGAATGATCTATAAAGATGAAGCATTTAAACAATTTACATTGAGACAACATCAAATACATTGTCCTGGTCCCAAACGGAGGTTTTCCTTTGTACTATGGAAACCAGGAACAACGGGAAGTACCACGAACACCCAGATACAACACAAATATCTATTTCA
Source organism: Marasmia exigua (assembly GCA_019059595.1). Lineage (NCBI taxonomy): Eukaryota > Metazoa > Arthropoda > Insecta > Lepidoptera > Crambidae > Marasmia > Marasmia exigua. The sequence continues at coordinate 12,753,447 of CM032484.1, forward strand.
TCAACAAATATTTGTGTTGGTGCGGGAATCGAACCCGCGACCCATGTGTCTCAAATCACTGCCCCAAACAGTCGTCATTGAAAACTCCCCACTCATCTTAGCGTGTGATTCTCGTTTGCGTCCAAAGCTGTCGCTCTGGAGCCATGATTCAGGATTTGGGGACTAATTACAATAAAGCGACTGCCATTTGATCTTCGCAACCCTTTAACAGGGCAACCAGACCAATGGGGCCTATCGCTTGTGATAAATCCACTAGATGGCTTACTCTTGGACTGAGGTCCAACAGCATTGGTTGTTTAGTTTGTCAAATTGACATGTTGACAGATCACGTTTGAAAATAACCAATCACATTGGATACGGATCTCAGTCCTATAGTACGCCATCTAGCGGATTTTTCACACGCGATAGCCCCCATTGAATGATGGTAACACGTTTCAAAAACTATCCGAAACGTGCCGGTTTCTTCACTACCGCCGAACTAATGGTAGAAATACGCACATAGATGTAATGCATTGAATACTATCTGCCTACCAATATTATCTTTCTCATACAAAGCTAAGGTCTGAGTGTCACATAAAATGGTATCTTATCACTGTATGTACGACCTAGTACTGTGAGAGAAATAAACGTTTTAATTATTTATTATTTATTCATTATTATCTTTAAGGTACACCATTGGCAGAACCGTTCTGGAAGCTCCCCTCCCGCCGAGCGTACCCAGACTACTACAAGGAGATAAAGAACCCCATGTCCCTGAACCAGATCAAGAACAAGATCCGTCGGGGCAACTACGGAACCCTGTCGGAGGTGGCAGGGGACATGAATATCATGTTTGAGAACGCTAAGCAGTACAATGTGCCAACGTCGAGGCTGTACAAGGATGCTGTCAAGCTGCAAAGGTATGGAAATAAATCAAGAATTATATTTGATAAATCTTTTATTGACTTGTTTCTTACAAATAGTTATACCATATCTCTTACAGGTTATAAATATACATTAAACATTTCGTAATCCCTATTATTATTGCTTCATAATGGTACATACAGGTCTTAAAAACACAGATCACCCCCAATAGATACCGCATAGGAGGCCGGAAAAAGTCACCAACCATAGTTGCAATTGCTACTATAAGTCTCGATTGCTGGGAACGCTACTTCACTTGTGACCAAGTAACAGACCCGTGCGTTCCGCGTATTTAAATACTCTAAAAAATACTTTTCGGTGATTGACGGATACGAAAATGGCAACATGTGCTATAAAATGGTGTGGAAAAAAGATGGTATCACATTCCATCGGTAAGTAAAATAATTTTAATTGACCACTCCTAAATAGCTTATGTTATAATGGACAATAGAAGAAATCGTGCGTTTTAAAACAAGCATGCGTTGATGTCTTTTGGAAAAATCTCTTTTTCTCATGAGAATTTTACAATAAGCTATCTCTTTTTGACAAAATACTAGTGATTACCTAGTACAAACAAATCTTTATCGATGAATGCAACGATATCATGGTTTCTAGCTTTTGCTTCTATGTGTTTTTTTTTTCAATTACAATTTATACGGCAATCCCAGTCCGGCACTTAAGTGATTAAAATCCTCTGCTTAGGTTATGGATATTGATGGAGAATTTTAGGTGCCGCTTAACTGTAATCCTATGATATTGAAATACACTTAAGGTGACGGGTAGGTTCAACTAGCGACACCAATGGATTTTTTTCATGCTTTTTAGTGTCTCATATTTCGGCGGCGGTTTGTCAGTGTCGGTGCGACTCATGATGATAAATGTTAATTTAAAAAAAATCCAGGTGCAGGTTTTGTACATGCAAAGCGTTGTACCTGTAATTTATGCTCCTTAGCCCTTAGCCCTAAGTTTCGGCCATTGTTCAGGACTACAACGGATTGATTTTTGTTGATCAATAATGAAAAACTTAATAGCTATACAGAATATTTACAAGTTAAACCTATATACTACACACCAAATTTAAATCTACATGTATGTTATAAATAAAAAAAATAAGAAAAAATATACATATTTACAAAAGGAAATTGTCTGTCCCGCCGGCATAATTTATACTATGGTATAGGTTATGCCGTAAAACCGTGATGACTTTATTTTCTTAAAAGCTACCTCAGATGTATCAGCCTCATTGGAATGGATCTCTACTGGTTATTTTGACGAAACCTGGTTAATGCTCATTCATGGTTTTTGACCGGTTGCGTGCGGCTTTCTCTTCTGCACTGTGGTATAAGTTATGCCATATAACCGTGATGACTTTATTTTCTTAAAAGCGACCTCAGATGGTTCAACCTCATTGGAATGGATCTCTACTGGTTATTTTGACGAAACCTGGTTAATGCTCATTCATGGTTTTTGACCGGTTGCGTGCGGCTTTCTCTTTTGCACTGTGGTATAAGTTATGCCATATAACCGTGATGACTTTATTTTCTTTAAAGCTACCTCAAATGTGCCAGTTCATTGGAATGCATATCAACCGGTTATCTAGACAAAAATGGTTATTACTCATACATGCTTTTTGACCGGTTGCGTGCGGCTTTTTCTTCTGAACTATGGTAATAATAAGATACACCGTATTACCATGATGACTTTATTTCCTTAAGAGCTACCTCAAATGTATCAGCCTCATTGGAATGGATCTTTACTGGTTATTTTGACGAAACGTGGTTAATGCTCATTCATGGTTTTTGACCGGTTGCGTGCGGCTTTCTCTTCTGAACTATGGTAATAATAAGATACACCGTATTACCATGATGACTTTATTTCCTTAAGAGCTACCTCAAATGTATCAGCCTCATTGGAATGGATCTTTACTGGTTATTTTGACGAAACGTGGTTAATGCTCATTCATGGTTTTTGACCGGTTGCGTGCGGCTTTCTCTTCTGAACTATGGTAGGTTTAAGTTATGCCATATAATCGTGATGACTTTATTTTCTTAAAAGCTACCTCAAATGTGCCAGTCTCATTGTAATGCATATCAACCGGTTACCTTGACGAAAATGGTTATTTGTCATACATTCTTTTTGACCGGTTGCGTGCGACTTTCTCTTCTGAACTATGGTAATAATAAGATACACCGTATTATCATGATGACTTTATTTCCTTAAGAGCTACATCAGATGTACCAGCTTCAATCTCGTTCTCTCTGAACCATAAAAGGTGACAGGCGTGAAACAGCCGTGACTTCTAGGTAATTTTATAGAAGCTTCCATTTGTATGATGTCTTGGCATGTGTGACATGGTGGGACTTTACTCTGAACCACAAAGGATTACAGACGTCTGACCATGTGTCTCTCAAAGATAATTCAGATAACACATGCCATAGATAAAGCACCAACCTTTTTGAAATTTTGATCTTCACTTTTTTCCTTCTTAAAAATCCATTTACCCATTTTAGTTGACATGGTTCTTGTGTTAAACATTTGATGCACATTTTCGACTTAATTCCGTCGAACGGACATACTGCTCTCTGCTGTGGTGTATCTTCTAGTAGTTTTGACATCTTAAACTTGAACGCACGTTTTTCTTTGGATGTTTCTTTTACATCTAAAACAATACAAAAGTATTTTATTGTTTAATTATTAATATAAATAACTATTAAGTTAAGATGTTTTATAGGCTAACGTTTGACCGCAATCGCACCTGATGGAAAGCGGCGATGCGGCCTAGGATGTAGAACTAGTGCTTAAAAAAGTATCCTAGATTTTGTTTTACATACAGTCGAACCGTTGAAAACAGGACCCAGGAAGGAGGCACCCAATAATTTTGAAATTGTAAAATTAACAAGAGAGAAGTTTGTTTCCAGGTATATTTATAGATGGATACATCTGGCATGTGTGATGTATGACATTTTTTTTAATTTTTGCCAGTGACAAATGAAAGTTTTAAACAATATTATGACTATTTTGTCATACACACACACCAAATTCGGCCGAAGTGTGTTAAAATAGTTGTAATAAGGGTTATTACCCTTATTACAACTATTTTAATAACTAGCTAGTAATAAAATAATTAAGTTTCTGTAATGCCTAGTTTTTTTAAGTCGTGTTTTTTTTGTGCCATAAAGTATATCTATCTATCTAGCTTAGTTCCTACTACCAATACTAATTCAAAAAAAATATTAAAAAGATGAATCGATTAAAATGAATATTCAATTATAAAGGATGTTACATCCTCCATCTTGTAAATAAAGCATTATATTATTATGATTATTATATTACATACAACAAGATCTTTTTGATTTCGAGAAAATTAAACAATGTATTTCTTATCTACAAATAACACAACCGTTCAAAGCTGTGTCTGCATAATGAATAGTATTAACCTAAAAATAACTTAGGGTGATAAAAAAACAGTAACAAAACATGAATGATTTCTAAAAGTTTTTTCTGTCTTTTTGTTTGTTTGTTCGCGCTGATCTCGGATACTACTGAACGCATTCCAATTTTGTTTTGTTGTAGCTGTTAAACCTGATCAACTTTTAGGTTACAATTTATTTTGAATTCCTACTGGGATATCTGATGTAGAACTATAGTAGCCTTAACAATAAAGTTGTTTAGATTGTTGAATATTATATGGTGACGAAAATATACAAGATCTGGAACAGCTGATGTGGAACTCTAAGAGACCAGGGAAATACATTTTGCGGCAAATCATTTGGCATTTTGCAAAGGCACTAATTTATAAAAAACAATTTCAGAAAAAAGCTTCGCCGAATTATATCAACTTTAGCTTTTAGGTTGCGAAATCAGTTAGTAAAAACCTACATATTGTTGATGTCTATGAGCGGCGGTTACCGTTTACCATCAGATGGGCCGCAAGCTTGTCTGCCTATTAAAAAAAATATGTTCGTAAAATTAAAAACATTTTTTTCTTTACATAACTTTAAAATTTAACTGTGAAATATGATTTTAGACAAACAGCCTAGGCTATTAAATACATATAAATAATAAGAATTAAAGGATAGTTCTCGAAAAAAATTCTTAAATATTTTTTTAAATCAACTCTACATTTTGAGTTTATGGTTATTATTTTAAGTGGATGTTTATGTAATTCCTTTATATGATAATAAAATAAAGGATAATAAACAGTAACAAATACTTTGAAATTACATACTTAGAAATAGAAAAAATGTACTTAATAAGTAATAAGTTATAGTTCTAACCGTATTTATGTGCTGGTTTCTCTTTTTGATTGCCAAAGCTTCGACGCAACAAATACGATAACACTTTCACATTTTCATGGAAACGGGTTATGCACTTTTCTTTCATTTCCAAAACAATGTTATTATCACAGAGTGTTAACTCTTCGTAAGACATTTTAAACTGTTACAAACACAATGAGTTGCGTACGCGGCGAACGCTGCGCGCGGAATGACAGCGGCTGTCAAAAGTTCCGAGCTTTTATATTGCGGTCCGTCGGGCTGTGAAAAGAGAGAAATACTACGCGATATTGCTTAGCGGCACGGACTAAGCAATATCGCGTGGTATTTTCTCTAAAACTGTATTCAGGATATGAAATGATATTTTTATTGGTACATTTTGATTAAATAATAATGTTTTAGCATTGATCTTATGCTATTTCCTTAATTACGTAGATACTATTATGGTGGACGAGATATTATTTAAAATACCTCATTCATCAAAATAGGCTGGGTAGTTTGGACAGAATCGGGGAACATACAAACATACTTACATACATACCGACATAGACTGCTAAAATCCCTTCCTTTTTAACTTTACCGTAATGGGGTAAAAATACATTCAGACAGTCGTAATTTTGTGTGCGAAATTAGTGTTAAGTATTGTATTTAAATTATTATACATCTGTATAAAATGATATATGAATGATGATGAGGTCCAGACCCGAGGGTGGTTTGTGTCTATTTGTAGTTTTCTCTATAGGTACTCAGTATTAGCGTTAAATCTATTATTAATAGTTTTGCATTATTTAATAGCGCCCTGCCTATTCATCAGGGGTTATAAATATATAGAGAATAGTTCTTTAAATAATCTTACGTAGCTTTTTATACTGTCCATAGATTAATGCAGCAACGGGTACAAGAACTGCTGGACATAGTTCAAAGCTCATCCAGTGATGACGAGAGCCTTTCGTCAGTGAAAAATCAAGTCAACACGCCGAGACCCAGAGGTAATCTAGATTATATACTGAAATTTAAACTACACACTACAAATCGCCCTATTGGTATAGTGGTTTAAGTATCAGGCCAGTACCTCGGGGTCCTGCTTTAGTATCGGTAGTCTTTATGCGTATAGAAATAATGGTCAATATTTTTTCTTAAGTAGCCAACTAAGTTAATCAACGACTCTGAGTGTGGCAGTAAGCCTAATTGGGATGATGGGTCATAGTAGATTAGATTTCTATGATGGTGGCCTTTGCCCTGCAGTAGGATAGTATATAGGCTGATACTTATGTAAACTATGAAGTGAATTTCGCTTGTGGTATTTTCGGAACGATACAACCTTTAAATATTAAAACTCAGTAGGTACCTAGTTAGTTATAAGTACCTAGTCAATATTTGCGTCGAAGTCGAAATTGTAACCTGTAAAAAAACATACATACAGTCGAACATCGAACCTCTTCCTTCTTTGATGTCGGTTAATAATACCATTTATAATGACGTAATTTTAAACAACACGTGAAAGTTTTGAATTGACTAACCAATTCCAGGTAAAAAATCTACCTGCTAATAATAAACAATATATTTTACCATTTAACCCGGAAAGGACATGGTGTCTATTGTATTATGGGTTTATTGTTTAAACATTTGCGGTTCTTATCTTTTGAATGCATATTGTATTTAAGGTGGAACATATGCTTTCGTTATAACAAAAAGTTATAGCCAAGGTAAAGAAGAATATGAAAAAATATTTTTAGCTAAGCTGTAAAGTTTGGTGGTTTTTCATTATCTCTACTTTTTAATTCATATTACTTCTCTAGCCCAGAGTAATGAAAACATGTATACTTTAACTTCAAATCCAAGGACACCTTACGTGTTTTCATTCACCTCCGAACTAGTGGTATTGTTACATTATACAATATTTCTTTTTTTTTATGTGACAGGTGACAGACGAGCAGACGGATCGCCTGATGGTAAGCGATTGCCGCCTCCCATAAATACCCTCGACACCAGTGGAGTCACAATTGCGTTGCCAACCTTTAAACCCCCCTTTCCCCCGGATTGGGCCAGTGCTGCTTCACTCCGGTTTTCCGTGAGGTGGTATCACTCCGGTCGAGCCAGCCTATTCATGCCGAAGCGCAGCCCTCCCACGGTTCTTAGACAGATACTCTTTATTGCACAACATTCAAAAATCAAAGGCTAGGTTAGAGATACAATGTACAATTTAGGCGGTCTTATCGCTGGGAGCGATATCTCCCAGACAACCTTCAGGTAAAGTACATTAGATAGAAGAGGGCAGAAGGATATTAAAGTAATTTGATATATCCCTCAACGTCACCTTAGAGTGTTATTTCCGGTTGCGTCCAAAGCTATCGTGTTCGAGCCCGGGGTACGCTTGCACCAAGATTTGATAAATCTGGTAATTGAGTAGTTATTCTTTTTAACGACAGTGACCCCAACCTCGGTAACTTATGAAGTAATTTTATATATTTTTATATAAGTAAATTAATTATATAAAAAATATACGTTACACCATCAGGATATTCCTAATTTATCATGAAATAATGGCATTTTTTATCGCCTCGTAGGTACTTTAGCATGATTTCACTATGTAAAAAAATATATAATGCGTGACAGAGGTGTAAATGGCACTATAGTAAATTCAGTATCTGAAGTTGAATAGGATAGTTCTATTTTAACATTAAAAGTGAGACGTATCCTTTTGAAAATAACCGATATTTTTTAGAATCGAGAATATTCTCCATAGAAATAATAATAAATAAATAAATATTTCACAACATCACATACAATGATCTGACTCCGAGATAGGTAGCTCAAGCACCTGTGTTACGGATATCAGAATCAACAGTGGGATTACAAATATATACATATAATATACTTTTCTTTTGTAAATACATACTTATAATACATAGGAAACACCCAGACCAATACAAACAGACATGTTTATACACACAAATGTTTGTACTGTGCGGGGATCGAACTCGCAACCCTTGGACCAAAGGCAACGTTCACTACCATTGTTCCAAACGGGTCGTCAAATCTAATCTTTATTTGATTGAGTTTTAAACTTATCAACATTTTATCCACGAATTTGAACTATCTGCATATGGAATACAATATGTACATATTCTTAGTGGTACACATGCAATAAATAATTAATAATGAAATAATATGCATCTTATTCATATGAAAAATAACAACTCGCTTGACGTGTCGGATGCACCTTCGTCACCAAGAGAAATTACCAGTTCTTGGTCCCTAATGCAATCCAATATTTTGCAGGAGACAATAATCGCGACTCGATGGTAAAATAGCTACCATACCGATTACTGATGTATTGTTTGTGTCAATCCCTATGAGCAAAAATCTCGATTAGCACATTATGCAAATCATAAGATATTTTTTTACAAATTGATTTTAAGTTCTTATAAGATGTGCGTATTTCTACCATTATCTCGGCGATCAGGTAAAACATCGTGAGGAAACATGCACGAACGTGTGCCTCTGGAACGGGAGGTCGTAGATTCTTATACTCGCACCTCTGGATTTTTAAAAACAACGTGCGTTTTTCTACCTTTACCTCGGCCACAGATCACCCCCAATAGATGCCGTATGAGTACCGCTTTCTTCCTATTTCAACGTGTCAACTTAGGCGGTAGGAAAGGGGAGAGGGAGACGTAACACTCGCTACGTGATTGGCTACTTCAACGACCAGTCGGTCCAGTAGTGATGTGACGAGTAAAATAACTTTTATTCAATGTCGATAACCTAATATATAATTTTATTGATTATCAAAATGATTTTAACAAGAACTTAACTAGATTTTGAATCTATGCTGTTTAAATTAAACTACCGTCCTCTACATACAAAATATGCTGTAATAGTGAGTGAAATTAAATTTATCAAGTTTCATTAAGTTACGAAACGTTGATTTAATAGTATATTTAATAAAAGTTTAATTAATTTATTTATAAGTGTTGTACTTAATACCGGAAGACGTTTTTTGCCACTCAACCATTAAGATAAGCTTTAAGTTTGTTGATGGTGTGAGAGAAACAATACTAAAACTACAAGTAAAATAATATTAATATACAATTAGATAACAACTTTATTTTTATGTTATATGCGGCAGACGAGCAGACGGCTCACCTGATGGTAGGCGATTGCCGCCGCCCATGGAGCAAGTCGAGCAATAATAGAGTAGGAATAAAAGCACTAATGAAATTAAAAATATATTTATTAAAATATTCACACAAGATACAATAAAATTTATTGGTTTTTAAAATGTACAAGTTTAGTATACACCCTCCTCACTGCAGCCTTTGGATTTGACTTTCTGGTAAGGTACAGTAATCTTATATAAACTAATAAAAATGTAGGTGGTTAGCATCTTGTCAATTATTGAATAATCAATATAAATCAATTTTATACAGTAATAAATGCTGCTAAGCCTAATAAGAATAAAGAATAAATATATCTTAATTTTATTTAATTATTCGTTGAAAGAATACAAATAGTTCCTATTTAATTATTAATTCCGTATTTCCTTGTTGACAAAAAAATCTACATGCAATTTATGATAGGACAAATATCGATATACCTATTATTATTTTCTAGAAAGTTAGTTGTGCATCACTCGTAATTCTTGGTCACATTTTGGTTCTATGACAGAAAGAGACGAACATATTAAATAAAAATATGAGAGAAAGAGACCTTTTCAAAAAGACATCAACGCGCTTGGACAATCAACATGACACGTCCATTTTAACTTGACCTCTGCGAAAAATAATTCCAAATGAATTTTTACTTACCGATGAAAAGTTATACCATCTTTCTTCAACCTAGATGTCCTGGAATTTTTTCCGCACCATTTCACACAACAAGAAGTAATTTTTCTGTCGAAAACAAACGCTTAAAACACAAATAACTTTTTTCGCACGGGCAAACTTTCAGGTCAAAGACTTGGTCAGCACTGAAACAACGACTACTAACATTTGTGCAATATCACATATGTTTGGCACGCGTCTGATGCCCGTAATGCGGTATCTATTGGGAGTGATCTGTGACCTCGGATATGCGTGAATGTCTCTGATCTATTTTTATTTTTCAGGTCGCCCCCGCCTCAACCCAGTGACGCCATCAGCACCCTCCCCCTCTCCGTCCCCCTCCGTCGCCAAGCCCAACGTGCCCCTGAGGAAGAAGCTCCACTACATCGCCAAACAGCTCCTGGAGTACACCTGCCCTGATGGAAGACAGCCCATGTTGCTGTTCATGGAGAAACCGAGCAAGAAGCTGTACCCGGATTATTACAATGTCATTGAGAAGCCTATTGATATGATCACTATTGAAGCTAATATCAAGGTAAGGTTCTGTTAACCATACGGGACCACAAGATTTCGAACTTTGTGCAGATGAGATAAGGTTTATTTTATTATTTATTTATTAGGCACATCAACAATATAAACACAAGCATTTTACATATACAAGGGACTGTTCTAGTGTTTACATGAATTACAGACATGCACATCGTGATATTTTAGAGGTTAAAAACGAATGAAAGAAATGATGTCTAGTTGCCTGGTAAATTAAAGCTATCGTGTTTTTTTTATGTGATAGGTGGCAGACGAGCAGACCGGTCGCCTATAAACACCCGCGACACCAGTGGAGTCACAAATTGCTGCCAACCTTCAAACCCCTATTTGCCCCAGTGATTTGTCTGCTCGTCTGCCATAATACATAAAAAAAAAGATTAGGCCACCGGTACCCTTACTTACGCAGCGAAACACGCCGGTTTTCTGTTTTTGTGTTTGTATCGTTTGTGTCGAGTTCTTCTTTCACGCTAAGCAGCGGCATGACTGTGCTTCGGGATTGTTGATGTCTATAAGCGGCGGTTACCATTTACCATCAGATGGGCCGCTTGCTCGTCTGCTTAATTTTCGCAATAAAAAAGATCCGCTAGATGGCGTACTATACGACTGAGGTCCATTATAAGGTTATTACTTACGCAAGCGGGTTCTTTTTATGTGATTGGTGGCAGACTTGCGGGCGGATCACCTGATGGTAAGCGATTATCGCTGACATCCGCAATACTAAGACCGCCTTATTGTACTGTCTGTTGCTGTTGTATCATGCTTGTATTTTATTTTTGTGCAATAAAGAATATCTATCTATCTATCTACTAGTAGAGTCACAAATGCGCTGCCAACATTTTCCTCCTTCCCCCAAAATTGGGCTTCGGGTACCCTCACTTACTCGGTGAAACGCAGCACCGCCGCTGCTTCACGCTGGTTTTCTGTGAGCCATTAATGCTAAAGCGTGGCTCTCTCACGCTAAGTAAATGGCACTAGAACAATACTTATTTTACAATAAAATAAAATTCATTTCGTATTAAATATGGATGGTACTTTATTTACTGAGGTAAATGCTAAGGTGAACCTTAGCCTAATTTAACCCAAATCATTTTCCAAAGTAATTATAGCACCTATTTTATTTAATTCAGGTCCGTACAGAACATTTTTCAATGTCGACATAAAGATAACGATTAAGATAATACTGGCCATAAAAACACAGTACATACAGCAGTAGACAAGTACATGGAAAACAAAAACCAACAAAATATAATAGGACATGACATTGATTACTATGACAACCTTGTTAGCAATGTACAGTAAAAGAACGAAAAGTTTCATCAGTTTTCAAATTAATTCGTTTGATATGCTATGCGCATAGTAATACCTGTTGCACAGAAGTTGTTAGATCAGAAAGTTCAGATTTGCTTGTAGCAACATTGATTCGTTTTGATGTAAAGAAAATTTAAAGAAGGTTAGCAGACCTTTTTAAAACGGTATGTTGGTATAACTGATTCTTGCCGTGCAAGCGAAAATTTACCTTAAGGGGACGTACCTTTTTATTCTGTCGAGAGAAAACTCAGCAGTTACTCCACAAATTTCCACTTCAATCCCCAGAACGACCGCTACAACAGCCTCGACGAGCTGATCTCCGACTTCCGGCTCATGTTCGCGAACTGCCGCCAGTTCAATGAAGAGGGGTCCATGATATACGAGGACGCGAACCTTCTCGAACGAGTCCTGCAGGAGAGGCTGAGGGAACTGAATAATGGGAGCCATGAGAGGAAAACCAATATGAAGTCTATTAAAGTGGTCAAGTCGAGGCAGCTGACTCCGTTTGAGCAGAAGTTGAGGACGCTTTATGATGCTATAAGGGACTATAGGGACCCGAAAGGTAAGTTATCAATCTTTAATTGATGTAAATGTCAAATGGGTACCGCTCGCGGCATATAAGTTGAACCAAGTTTTAATATCCGAGCCGTGTGGTGCCCGGCAGAGTAGAATAGGCCACCCTCACTCTTACCGAGGTGTCGTAAAAGGCGACTAAGGTAAAGCTGCTGGCATGATCATCAGCACCCAGAGAAGGAAAACTCTGCATTTATATCAAAACCCTCGCCAACCCGTCTGCCAAGCGTGGTGAGTATGGCAGCAGTGGGGACTTAAATGGGCTGACGATGAAGTTTTAATATCACGTGACTTGCGCAGTAACATTATTGGTACATAATTTCCTTACACGCAAGTCACGCGGTAGTATCACGGATGTTGGTACCACGATGGTACCAACTTCCGGGTCAAATGTCGCGAGTTGTAAGAATATGAATATAGAATTTGAGATGACGTAAAAAAATCGAAGATCTAAAACTAATGTGACTCTAAAAGACCAGGAGCTCTATTTTTGTATTATTCACTCGTATGACTTAGCGTCATCGCATGCGACGTAAGTCACATTCGCCTTCTAAGTCGCATGAAGCGGATTTTCCTTATTTTTGAATCATTCGATTTGACGTTGCTTCTACCGCTCGCTTTAAGTCACTCGACCATACGAGTAAATCAAAAATAGATCTCCAAAGCGCCTATGCTCGTGCACTCGACATAGAAGTTGAATTTAGATATTTCATACATTCCATACAAATCTCTCATTCGACTTGTCGAAGTCGAGTGTAGGAGAATTGCCCCTCTGCTCCGATGTTTACGTGACACCATAACTTTATAAAATACCTCATTCATCAAAATCGGCTGGGTAGTTTAGAACATACATACATATTTACATACTTATTTATTTAAAACTTTTATTGCACAAATTTTGATACAATAAGGCGAACTTAATACCATGAAGCATTCTCTACCAGTCAACCTTTGGGTCATGCAGAAAGTGCAGTGGTGCGGCGAAAGGAAAATTTTAAGTTACTAGTAAGGAAAAAAAACCACTAATATTAAATAACTACATTATATACATACCTATATATATATATATATATATATATATATATATATATATATATATATATAAATATAAATATATTTAAATAAATATATTATTAAAAAGTACATTATAAATAAATACAATATATAGCTGTAAACAAAAAAGTAAAATACATAAGAAAAAACATATTTACATACTTACATACATAGACTGCTAAAATCTTTTTGGCTTTGTCTTAGTAGGGTAAAAAGGCGCTATATTTAAAACTAGCAGGCACCCGCAGCTAAAATCGAATAGATAACCTAGAATAGAACACCAAACAAAAAAAATAGATTACATATAAATTACAACAACAAAAAGTGTAATAATTTCTTTCATTAACAATTTAACAAATAGAATAAGTAATAAATGACACTGCAAACTAAATTAAAATTAGAATCTTGCTTGATTATTTTTTGCTTGGTGTATGAGGTACTATTATCGGAGTCAGATCAAAGTATATGATGTAGTGAAATATTTCATTATTTAATCTTATTTCAATCACATAATTTTAATTTGGTATATTCAGTATGTATTTTCCAATTGAAAATACATTTTTCATTTATATTGCAGCCAATCGCCAACTAGCTCTCATATTCATGAAGCTCCCTAACAAAATCGAGTACCCCGATTACTACGAGTTAATCAAAAACCCAATAGACATGGAAAAAATCGCCCACAAACTGAAGAACAACGGCTACCACTCCGTGAACGAGCTCGCCTCGGACTTCATACTGATGTTCGACAACGCGTGCAAGTATAATGAGCCGGACTCGCAGATCTATAAGGATGCGCTGATACTGCAGAGGATGTGTCTTCAGACTAAGCAGCTGTTGAGGTTAGTACCGAGGATATCGGGAAGTCGAGTGATAAAACTTGGCCGTATAATCCTTTTCTCGTGCAGATCAGGAGCCCAATTCTCGGACTCGTGACATTTATTTTCATAAGACATATATCACTAAAACATAGTTTTTTTGTATGGTTTTCGGGTGATATCCGCCATGTTCTGAAAATATCACAAGCACGAGAATTGGGCTCCAGGCCATTTTCAACCCGCCCATGACTTTGTTGTGGATAAAACTATAGTAAACTCAAGGGCTTCCGGCAGACTGTACAGTATTTCATTCATTAAGGCGACGGTTAGGGCACACTAGCGACACCAATTGATTTTAATTTTTAGCTAGTAAACCAGATATATTTTAAATCATTTTGGGGCTCGAGTCTCTCGGTAAACACCTATACTATTTATTGAATACTTATATTTAACTGTCTGGTCTACTTTTGCACTCGAATTTTGGATTACCGCCAAAAGTGGCCACTTTTGGCGTGAATCAATTTTTCGAGTACAAAAACAGACTCAACATTTGTGCATGGGTATTAAATAAATAGTGTAAGTGTTTGCCGAGAGACTGCAACCCCTAAATTGTTTCAAATAAATCTGGTTTACTAGCTAAAAAATAAAATCTTTTGTCGTCATTAGTTCGCCCTACCTGTCGCCTTAAATGAATGATATATATGTCAAAATGTCAAAATGGTCAGTAGGTTAAACAAAGCGGAGTTAATTGTTACACGGAGATTGTTGTTACGGAGTTGTGGGCTGTGTGGTCCCCAGCAGAGTAGAATAGGCCACCCTCACTCTTACCGAATTGTCGTAAAAGGCGACTAAGGTAAAGCTGCTGGCATGATCATCAGCACCCAGAGAAGGAAAACTCTATATCAAAACTCTCGCCAACCCGTCTGCCAAGCGTGGTGAGTATGGCAATTACCCCTCATGTGATTGAGGGAGGCCCGTGCCCCAGCAGTGGGGATTAAATGGGCTGACGATGGCGATGAATTGTTACACTACGGCTTTTGGCACGTGGTAAAATGCAGAACGCATGCTGCATTGACATTTTGTCATTGAAAAAACGTTTTACAACACCCACCTGTCAATATCGCTAAAGTGCCTTCTGATCTTGGTCGGTCTGTATACTCGAGCCAATGAATAGTGGCATCGGTGTCATATTTTAGTCATAATTAATGAATGAAATACTCTACCATCTGCAGCGAGTCTTTAAATTTAATATAGAAACCGGAATTTTCAGAAACTAAATACACACGGTTTATTTCAAATTTCGTTCAATTTAAACGTTTCTTAATTTAGTCACTCACTGGTGATTCTCAGCGTGATTGCGGAGTTAATAAATTAATAACCATCTTCGTATTACATGAATCTAACAACTGAGTTTCGAGACTTGCTTTTTTAACAAGTAATGTTGTTTTTTATGGGATTTAATTTTTATAAGGTCGATTATGAAATTAATTTATCTGATGTTTTAATTTGGTCATGGTGCTACATTGTTTTCGTTTATTATTAGGGAGGACGAAGATGCGGTGCCTGACGTACCTGCAGCAGTGCAAGAATTACTTCTAAACCTGTTCACCACGGTTTACAATCACCAGGATGAGGAGGGCAGGTAAGTCTGGCAATGGACAACATTTCAAAATTGCTGAGCTATGAAACAAAAAATACCAATTCTTCATTTACTTTTCTGCTTCTCGAATATATATTTATTTATATTTTATATTGCTTATTTTCCGAGAAAAAAATTAAAAACTAAAAAACGTAACATGACGTCATCGGACGGCAGAATGTGAAATATTTCTTTGCTTAGCACATTATAGTTCTAAATTTACGAAATGTCAAACCCATGACATGCAACTGTCAAAAAAAGAAGACAACTTGTCAACGTTGAATGAATGAATGACGTTGACAATGTTGACACTTGTATTCTTTACCTTTGACAGTAGTACCTTTTTTTATTAAAGCAATGATAAGCAAAGGAATATCGCTGTATTCAGCCGTCCGATGACGTCATTTGGCGCTTACGTCTATTTAGAATGTAAAGAATTTCAATAATTATTTTATGTATGAAAATGGCAAAATTTTGAAAAAAGAAAAAATAGGGGTCTGGTCATTGTCTATTTTCATATAAAAAACAATATGGACATGTTAAAAATATGAAATGTTGTCCATTAACTATTAGGTGACTTCCATAAGTCCCACGAGGGCGATTACCATCACAATGGTCTGACCAAATAAAAGGAGTTACATCTTTACTAAAGTTCTACGATGTGGTGAAAGCTACTTCTAATCGGAATGAATAGAAAGTTTGTTTGGTTTATGAGTTCCAGTGACCACGATCCTCTGTAATATGGGACCGACTAAAGAGAGACTTACGGTGAAACGCAAACAAATGAATTATCTATTCTCTTTTCCATACAGATGTTACTCAGACAGCATGGCCGAGTTGCCGGAACACGACGAAGCGGGGAACGGCGAAAAGACGCGCGCCATATCCTTGGACCTGGTGAAACGCAGGCTCGACCGCGGCCTGTACAAGAGGCTGGATCACTTCCAACAGGACATGTTCGCTGTATTCGAAAGGTAGCATTACTATTGGCTATTTTTCCAAACTACTAAAACAGAGGGTCTATTCCGCAAAATCATAAATCATTTATTTATTTGCACAAAACATATCTATATATATCTGTCTGCAACTACTGTCTCCATTACTATTAATGAGTCGAGTAAGTATTATTCAAACAAGTATGAAAAATAGTCACTCCTCAACGCAGCGATATGTGCCTGTTCAATGTAGTAGCAAAGCAAGTGACGTTCAGTATTAGTTAAATATAGTGTTGGGCGTTATCATAGATTTTCTTGATCGACCCGATAATAGGCTATTTGACATTATGAAAAATAAAGATTTATTTATAGTCGTTCGCGTAGTAAGCTTATAGCTTTAAAAATAATTAACAATAAAACACATAAAAAAATATTGAATAGTTTCACCAAAAAAAAACAAAAAAATTATTTGTTTTTTACTTGGAACCACATGACCATAAACAGTTTTGATTAGCTTTCTTTACTGTGACGTCAGCCTTTTGTAAGTAAAACAAGTTACAGACTCAACGCCATTGTGTTCTATCTATGCCGGACGCTAATCATCTATCCACTTTATCGTGTGCTATCGATTTTCCTACTTGTTCACAAAAAGTGGAAGACTCTCGAATGATTCGACGCCATATTGCTGAATGAAGCGTTTTTGACAGATTATGATGATTTTCTAAACGAAATATTCATAATAAATGAAAATAAATATTATTTTTAGGGTTCCTATACACCAATAAATAATATGAGAAGGTTTTTCAAAACAAGTCAAATAGCCTATTAGTTATATCATGAATCTGTATCGGAAGTCAATGCAGAAAGTCTTCATTTATTAAGATAGCAGTTGTATATCAGTCTTATATGCTATCTAAACTCTTTTATGTAAACTGCAGAGCCCGCCGCCTCTCCCGCACCGACAGCCAGATCTTCGAAGACTCGGTGGAACTGCAGGCGTACTTCGTGGAGCAACGGGACATCATCTGCCGGAACACTCTACAGTCGCCCGCGACGGCCTTCACCAGGGACACTCTAGCGACCAGCGTGGAGCTGGTGAAGCAGTGCAAGCTCTTGCAGGAGAATGAGGATGAGGACGAGACCAGGTGAGTGAGAAAATACTGTCTACTGGCTTTAAGTTCTTGAAGCTCACACTTGATAGTCAACATGCTGCAATAGCCCGCCACGGCTTTCACTTGGGACACTATAGCGACCAGTGTGATGCTGGTGAAGCAGTGCAAGCTGTTGCAGGGGGATGGGGATGAGGACGAGACCAGGTGAGTGAGAAGCTATTGTCACACCGGAGAATTTCGAAGACTCGGTAGAAGTGACTCGCTGTCGCCCAAGTGGTGATACATCTACGATGATGTATAGAAAGGTTTAGTGTACAGTTTTACCAATTTTATAAGTTACACTAATGTACCAGAAGTCCTGTTTTAGAAAACTGCGGCAATATCTTAACCAATCACAACGCTCCATTTACGCGCGCCGAAAATTACAATGTTTTATTGGTTCGTGCTTCAGCGCCATGTTCGGTGCGAGTACGGTTAAGAGAGAGATAGCTTTCCTCTCTGGACTTATTGTATCTTAACATAACGCAATAAAGTCTGTATATCAACGTCATGCTTTCGCAATCGACATCAATCGGATTTAACATGGTCTTCTGCGTAGGCGACTTTCCCGATGTTAACTTATAGACGTGGTGCAGCTGTACCTATCTATTAAATTCGAATTTTGATCGTGTCAATGACACCGTCACCTCATCATCATCTGGGCTACGTTGACGATAACTCGAGAACTCATTTCAGATCAAGTACAGACGACTCGCTGCCGGCGGGCGGAGCGCCCCTCCAGCAGACGCAGTACAGCAAGGGCGACTTCGTCTACATCCTGCCCGAGAAGGGCAACAAGGAGCCGAGCATAGTGCAAGTTGAGCGCGTATGGACCAACAAGGACGGCGTGCCGATGTTGTACGCGAATGTATACTACAGGTAGGTGCCAACTTTTATATTGAAAACGCTTCTAAAAAGATTTATATTACTAGCTGTCATTGATGATCTTGTAGATAAAATGGAATTAAATGCAAACTTACCAAGCGTCTCTCCTCGTGATATGTAAGATTATATTTCTTACAAATCACGAGGACAGACGGTTAGGACTTGATTTACAGGGAATGTGTTATCCCAACTCAATAGCGTTACAGCTTGCGGGCACTGAAGACTTTTTCCAGGATGACTGTTTCGTCAGTCACTACGAGCACTCACACATGAAGCAAGCATGCCAATTCAAACCTTCAGTCGTATTCTTACGGACTTGTCACTGGTCCTCGCGGACAAACAGTCACCCACATCCTAGTGTCAGTGTCTGTGACAGTCACGCTGACAAACGTCCAGTACACACTTGCTCTTATGTAGACGTGAGGTCAATAAGGAGTTTATTCTGACGTAACGTGGCAAAATAACAACGTTGCATAAATAACAACCAATGACGTTTAAGTTGGACCTCAAGCTTACTTCACGCCATCTAGCGGAGACTAATTGATCGGTGTGAAATATCTGGCTCATTTATTTATTTTAATTCTCATGTTCCTTTCACCCAGGCCTCACGAAACATTCCACGTGCTCACGCGCAAGTTCCTGCAACAAGAAGTGTTCAAGACGGAGACGCACCGGACCATCCCGCTGGACCAAGTCAGTGGGCATTGCTACGTCATGAACGTTAAGGAGTACTTCAAGTTTAAACCGCAAGGTAATGCATTTAGAGCTGATTCTTGTTTGCGACGTAAATAGTAAAAACTTTTTCTAACCGTTTTTTTATACTTATTGATTTTATTTAGTTCGAGTATCAATCACGCAATGCATCGAAATATGATCCGATGATCGTCTTTGTCCATGCCTCTTCCCAAATCATTTGGGGTCGGCCCTCTGAATCTGTCTCTTTCTATAGATGTAGTTTGCTGGTATAACTGAAATTTCCCAGGTTTCTCCACCAAGTAAAAAAAAAAATCACGCAACATTTTTTGATCTTATGGTATAAGAAATGTGAACAGAAGTGAAGAGAAGTGTAAACAGTTTGCTACTAGTGCTGTTGATGTACTTTTGAAATAATATCGCTAATGTAAAATTATGCATTATGTGTGATAGTTGTAACACCAAAACTCAAACGATTCTTAGCATTAAGAGCTTCTCAAATATGATGCTATCTCTTTTTTAAAGTTGACTAAAATGCGAATCGCTTCTCCCAAAATAGGGGCTATCGCGTGTGAAATATCCGCTAGATGGCACCAGTGAACCGAGGTCCAACTTAGAATTTGACATATCACGTCTAAAAATACCCAATCACCTTCTAGTTGGAACTCAGGCCCATAGTAGGCCATCTTGCAGATTTTTCGCACGCGATATTCCCCGTTGAAAGACGTTTGTATTCTGGTGTTAATATCTTATTAAGTGTCAACTAAAGTGTACAACAAATTGTTATTTCGTAGGATATGCTGACAGAGATGTATACGTGTGTGAGAGCCGCTATAACACTAAGAACAGGTGGTTCAAGAAGATCAAGGTTTGGGAGGGCTCGGAAAAGGAAGCGACGCTGATGCCAAGAGAGGTAACTAATCAGGCTACGCTTACATGACACGGGCAGACAATACGATACGTGTGCGGGAGAGAACGATGTACTGCATAGCGCGTAGGTGAACGAACTCTTCGGTATCATTGTCAGTATTGTACTATACACCGTTATTATTTATCATCATCAGCCCATTTAAGTCCTCACTGCTGGGACACGGGCCTCCCTCAATCAAATGAGGGGTAATTGCCATACTCACCACGCTTGGCAGACGGGTTGCCGAGGGTTTTGATATAAATGCAGAGTTTTCCTTCTCTGGGTGCTGATGATCATGCCAGCAGCTTTACCTTAGTTGCCTTTTACGACACCTCGGTAAGAGTGTGTTATTATTTATCGTTTACACATAATAGGCATCGTGAATGAAGTCCATTTAGCATGTTAGATCAACAATATAAGCGAAAAAGAAATCAGCTGTTCCATACAAAATAGAATATCCCCCCGGCAATAATGTATGAACCGCTGATTCTTTTTTCGCTTATTTTGTTGATCTAACATGCTAAATGGACTTCATTCACGATATCTATTATGAGGATTTCTGATTTCCATAGTTCAAGGAAAAACCTTAGTTTAGGACCAGATTCATTCGGACCAATGCATCTACTCTTGCTGAAATCGAATACCAATGAGTCTGTTAATCATATGAGAAAGTGTCTCAAGATTATCGGACACGTCGCTAGGAAAAGTGGGGACAATCTGGAGAAACTGCTTCTGACAGGCAAAGTTAGATGGAAAAGACCGAGAGGAAGGAGCCCAACGCGATGGTCTGACCAGATCAGTACCGCGCTAAACACCTCAGTGTGCTATGCGAAAGAAAACCCTGGTAATAGTGTTACGTCTGGGTCCAGATGTATATGCATCCGTTTCTTACACATTTACAATGTCATAAGAGAATATAGTACAAACTGCTGTATTCTGTTGCTAATTTAGTACGGTTTCTATTGCTTTAGTTGTTGTTCTGAAGGTTATCGTCTCATCATTTTATGTCTTAACTTGACATACAACATTATTGCACTAAAGTTTCGCCCTTATTGCGTTATGAATGTTCTAGCGACATTTAAGGGAACTGGGTCCCAAATTAAAGCTCGTGACTATACAATATCTTATTAAGCTGATTGCCATTCTCTAAATATATGTAAACTAAATGTATTGAGTGTTCAAGAAGTCCTTGTTTTGTTTCAGGTCCCACTCGAGCCCAACCGAACTGTGTCGGTGTTCCGTGAGCGCGTGGAGAAACACAAGGACGAGCTGGCTGAGCTAGAGGTGCTGGAGAACGTGCAAGAGAAAGAAAGACCAGTACGTATGGATTTACACTTCTAATGCAATACCATTGGTTGGACACTCAGAACGTGTCAATTTTTTTTCATATTTTATGAAATAGCGCCATCTTAAATTTGATTCCGAAATCAATTTACCTTACTCTTTGTGCAATACCAACTTTGACTATAATAAGAAACTGAAATTCAAGACCAAAAAAACTAAGACAGTTATATCACTGTCAAATTTATTAAGGTGACGGGTAGGGCACACTAGCGACGCCAATCGATTTTAATTTTTACTAAACCGGATCTATTTAAAAAAATGGCGGTTACAAGCTCTCGGCAACAACTTATACTATTTATTAAATATCCTTGTACAAATGCGGACCCAACATTTGTACGCGAAAAATTGATTCACGATAAAAGTGGCCGCTTTTGGCGGTAATCAATGCGTACAAAAACGGACCCAACGTTTGAACATGGTTATTTAATAAATAGTATAAGTGTTTGCCGTTTAGTAGCTAACAATTAAAAACGAACGGTGTCGCTAGTTAGGGCTACCCGTCGCCTTAATGTCACTTATGTCTGACAATGACATTAAGAAAGCATATAACAAAAAGGTTAGCAAAACCTAAAAACTTGATGGGTATTTCGAAATTTAATCTATACCCGAAACTGGAATTCAAGACCAAAAAAGCTACTACATAGAATGTTGCCATTGCAATAAAATGATCGTTTTTTTATGTGAAAGGCGGCAGACGAGCAGATGGATCGCCTGATGGTAAGCGATTGCCGCCGCCAATAGACACCCGCGACACCAGTGGAGTCACAACTACGCTGCCAATCTTTAAACCACCCTTTCCCCCCGGATTGGGCCTGCGGTACTCTCACTCACGCAGCGAAACAGAACAGTGCTGTAATTCACGAAGGTTTTCTGTAGAGCCGTGGTATCACTCCGTATCATCATCAAAATAAGCGAAAAAAGAAATCATCTGTTCCATACAAAATAGAATATTCACCTGGCAATCGTGATGGAACAGCTGATTTTTTATTACCTATAGGTATATTATAGGTATCAGCCTATAAACTGTCCCACTGCAGGGCAACGGCCTCCATTATAGAAATCAAGTTATCGCTCCTATGACGGGATTAGGCTTAATCACCACGCTTGCCAAATGCGGATTTGTGATCACAAACCCGAGCTATGTTCGAAAAATTCGAAACATACTTTGCGCTCGACCCGGGTATCGAACCCAGGACCCCGAGATCACGGCCCTGTACTTAAACCACTAGACCAACAACGGTGCGTCTTTTATTACCTATTAAGTATTTATATTATGACGTTTTCAATATAAAAAAAATTACGGCATAAAATATAGCACGCCATCTAGGGGTTTTTTTTTACATTAAACATTAAACATAATTCGTATCTTGTTTTCCCTTAGGATGTAGTGATGTACAACCCCCTCGGCACTGACGATGAGAACACTTACTACGAGCAGTACAATACGGTGTGCTCCGGCGTGATCAAGACGGGCGACTACGTGTACGTGGTCACGGACGGCGGCAAGCAGATGATCGCGCAGGTCGACACCATATGGGAGACTGGCGAGTGAGTGGGGTCCCTTTGTACACTATAGTCAACGCACTCCTCAGACGTTAGAGTATTTAATCTATCTATACAGGATGTGAAAGTCTTTAATGCGTGTGTATTGCCAGTGATGACATCATCATCATCAGCCCATTTAAGTCCCCACTGCTGGGGCACGGGCCTCCCTCGATCACATGAGGGGTAATTGCCATACTCACCACGCTTGGCAGACGGGTTGGCGAGGGTTTTGATGTGAATGCAGAGTTTTCCTTCTCTGGGTGCTGATGATCATGCCAGCAGCTTTACCTTAGTCGCCTTTTACGACACCTCGGTAAGAGTGAGGGTGGCCTATTCTACTCTGCCGGGGACCACACGGCGGCCAGTGATGACATACGAAACCGAAACGTGGCCGCTTACAATGTGCCGATTAAGGAGGCTCAAAGTCACCCAGAGAGCAATGGAGAGGGCTATGCTCGGAGTCTCCCTGCGTGATCGTATCAGAAATGATGAGATCCGCAGGAGAACTAAGGTCACAGACGTAGCCCAAAGGATTGCATGCCTCAAGGGGCAATGGGCAGGGCACAGAGCGAGGAGAACACACGGCCGTTGGGGCGGAAAGATCTTCGAGTGGAGGCCACGTACAGGAAGTCGGCAGGCCTCCTACAAGGTGGACCGACGATCTGGTGAAGATCGCGGGAATCCATTGGATGCGGGAGACACAGGACCGATCTGTGTGGAGAACATTGGGGGAGGCCTTTGTGCAGCAGTGGACGTCTATTGGCTGAAATGATGATGATGATATAGGGTGTATCTGTGAACATTTACATCCCTTTAACCACGTGTTCTACTAACCATTATGAACAATGGACAACATTTCAAATTTTTAACATGTCCATATTGTTTTTTTATATGAAAGTAGACATAAAATGAACAGACCCATATTTTTTCTTTTTTCAAAATTTGTCCATTTTCATGCATAAAATAATTATTGAAATTCTTTTTATTCTAAATAGACGTAAGCGCCAAATGACGTCATCGGACGGCTGAATACAGCGATATTCCTTTGCTTATCATTGTTTTAATAAAAAAAAGGTACTACTGTCAAAGGTAAATAATACTAGTGTCAACATTGTCAACGTCATTCATACATTCAACGTTGACAAGTTGTCTTTTTTTTTGACAGTTACATGTCATGAGTTTGGCATTACGTAAATTTAAAACTATAATGTGCTAAGCAAAGAAATATTTTACATTCTGCCGTCCGATGACGTCATCTTACGTTTTTTTGTTTTTAATTTTTTTCTCAGTAAATAACCAATATAAAAAATTAATAAATATATATTTGCGCAGCGGAAAAGTAAATAAAGAAATGGTATTTTTTGTTTCAGAGCTTAGCAATTTTGAAATGTTGTCCATTAGTTAGTTAGGACACTAACATTGGTCCTTCGAGCCGGATCAATGTTAGTGTCCTAACGATTGGGGATGAATATAAAAATAAAAAGCGGACTGTAAGATTAAATAGGGGCTGTAATCTGCCGGTTGATTTCCAAAGAATAGGTCAGGCGCGAAGGCTAGTATCGGCGGTGGGGGTCCCGGGCAGAGTGTGCCATGCTGCGTCGCGGGGGTCATCCGTGTGACGTCACTCTTGCATTGCGTCCTCCCGCGTTGTTGCTCCAACAACGTCAATAGATGCATTGGATATAGATAGATAGATAGATAGATATTCTTTATTGCACAAAAATAAAATACAAGCATGATACAACAGCAACAGACAGTACAATAAGGCGGTCTTATCGCTTGTAGCGATTTCTTCCAGACAACCTTTGGGTAGAGGAAAGAAATATCGTATTCGTAATAAGGGAAGGCAGTGCAAAGTAATTTAACAAATGAAATTGAGAATTGGATATTAGACGTTTCAAGAATTAAAATGCACAATCATGTTTGACATTTCGATTAGTGGTTGTTTTTAAGGACGCGTGCCCACTGAAGCGAGGTTGCGCATTAGCGAAGTAAATTCTACCAATTTTGCATAACAAAGCTCCTCAGCGATCCTGAAGAAGATTCTTCTATTGTTGAATTTTAGCCTCGCTCACCTCTCCACAGCCTCGCTCTGCTTCGGTGCTCAGGCAGTCTAAGTGATGTTTCAGTTTTTTTTATATATATTTTCTTTTTCCAGCAACAAATGCTACTTCCGGGGACCATTCCTCATCTTTCCATCTGAGGTATCTAACATCATTAGTAAGGTAATTTTTTTTTCTTTTTTTTGTTTATCATTTTATTTCTGTTTTTTTTTCGCACATAGTATTATATCTACAAGAATAAAATGGTCCTTATCTTTTGTAACAGCCATTCTACAAGCAAGAGGTCCTGCTGACGACGATGCACGACACTAGCCCACTGGTGGGCATAGTCGGGAAGTGTTCCGTGTTGGACTACGATGATTATCTCAAGTGTAAGTGTTAAACATTTATATTGAGACTGAGGTGGGTTGAGGTTTCCTTAAGTATAACTCGAAATATTTTTAGTGACTGGTTTTTTTACTAATTAGAATCTTTCCATGAATTCTTTTTATTCATTAATTTTATATCTCAACATGGTAGTTTCTATAGTTAAAAAAATGCGTTGTCTATAAAGTCGGTTTACGGACGATAATTTTCACGTAATACAGCGATTACCATCTGTCTGTGTACCTTTTTTTTTTTTTTCGTGCGTGCGATCCGCCATTCCTATAAGATTTTAACACGTTATAACAAAAGGATGGTTGGAGCCAAAGTCGAAGTCAGACGTGTACCTAATATCAATCGAAAGTTCGACTCCGATTCCGAAAAGTCGGATTCGGAGTCGAAGCTTCGTAACATCCCTAGTTTGTACATACATTTTTTCATATTCGATGGATATATTGGCAAAATGATAGACATCTGGAGCCCAATTCTCGTGCTCGTGACATTTATTATCATACGACCAGTGTTGCCAACTCGGATTTTAAAAAAGGCGTAGGTCAGATAAAGAAAATTATGTAGAAATATGAAATTGCCATATAGAAAATACGTAGATCTACGTACTTTTTTTCTGAGTGAAATTAAGAGAGTAGGGTAGGTAAAAGTAAAATAATAAAACGACAATTTATATTACCCTAAAAGTAGTAGACAGCAGACAAACAATAAATTTAAAAATAAATTACTGTGAGCAAACAAAAAATCTATGAATTATAGGTCTACCAGAATCTCATGGCAAATATGCAAATATAAAATCATTTATTTATATAGATATTTATATATTTGCACATAGGGTATGAAATAAATAAGGTTAAATAATGAATGGATTTTAATATATTTGTGTATAAAGTTTGGCTTATTTGCCATGAGATTCTGGTAAACTTATACCACCTGTAGTTAATTTAAACAAGTTTAGTTTCAGTATCATCACTTTATTTAAATTATTATTTTTTTATTATATAGTATCATTTTCAGGCAAATTAAATTTATACATATTTTTATTAAAATGCTTTAAGTGTTCCTGCGAAGGCTCGCGGTTTTTTTTCAAGCCACTTTTCGTATAAAGTAATCCTGTGAGTGTGTCAGTGTGAAGCCTGTTTCTTATCTTAGTTTTCATCAAATTTATCGCAGAAAACAGTCGCTCGACATTCGCACTACTATGTGGCAATGTTAATAAATTTTGTGCAAATTGGGCCAATAAAGGAAACATTTGAGAGAAATCGCCTTTTCTTATTTTTGAAATGTGACGCCAAAACTCATCTGCTTTGATTAGCTGATCCCCTTGAAATGGAAGATTAGTGTTTCTTAGAGCTCTCCATTGCCTGTCTAATTCTGTTAAATTTGTTGGACATAATCCTGAAAATAAATATATTAAATGATTAATTTATAAACGAATAAATTGAAATAAGGTATTTTAAATAATTATTTAATCAATTTTAACTAAGATGCAGACTCAATTCATAAATTAAATATTTGAAGTTGGAAACATTTGCCCTAAATGAGCTATAGATGGTACAGAACGTTTTAAATTTGAGTCCAGCAATATGTCGGGGTTTAAAAACCTTAAATTTTTCAATCTTTGTCGGTGCTCATCTTCAAAGGGAAAGCGATTATTTATTTGATTAAGACTTTCAATGTAAAATTCAAGACATTTTTTTCTTAACTGTCTTATTTGATCTGGATGAACACTGTTTCTGTTCATTATAATTAAAGCAGCAACATTGCCTCCTAAGTAAATGTCTTCCAGGGGTAAATGGTTTTCAATTTTTTCAAAATCAATTTTCAATATTTTTAATTCCAATAATTCCAATGCTGCAACTTTGTCATGGACTTGCATGCTTGTTTTTTCCTGTTCAGTTAATTCCAAATATTCTGGCTTTAAAAAACATTCCAATATAGTCTTGTAGGTTATAAAAATTTTTTCATACAGCAAGTAGAGTTTTGGACTTTCAGATTGCATTTCTTTGTTCAAATCATTGAAGTATGGCAGCACAAAACTTAAAAACTCTAAATATAATTCTGTGGTTGGTTCCAGACATTTATCAAGGATTGATTGAGCTGCAAGTAATCTGTCAGTTAACACAGCACTTTGAAAATATAGTTTCAATGCTGGTAGTTGTTCAAGAAGCCTTTTCACAACTTGTAACAAAGACAGCCACCTTGTTTGGGCAGGGTGTAATAGTTTATGTGGTTTAATATTTACAAAACATTGAAATTCTTTGTAGTCTCCAATACGTTTTGGACTATTCTGTATATA
The DNA here is from genome assembly GCA_019059595.1 of Marasmia exigua. Lineage (NCBI taxonomy): Eukaryota > Metazoa > Arthropoda > Insecta > Lepidoptera > Crambidae > Marasmia > Marasmia exigua. The sequence continues at coordinate 12,781,584 of CM032484.1, forward strand.
GTTGTAAACATCACGAGCAAAGTCCTCTACACCTCGTGGTAATTTTTTGCAAGCATATGAGGCACAAAGATGAAAAGAGTGACATATACATTTTATTAGAAACAGATTCGGAATATCTTTTGCAAACAATTTTGACAAGGAATGATGTTGTCCAAACATGGAATTGGTTCCGTCAGCTGCAAATCCAACCATATTTTCCTTGTATGGAATATTCTTCTCTTCAAAATGTTTTGTACAAGCATTATGTAAAGCTGTAGCCGTACCATCAACAACTGGTATTATACATAGAAAACTATCTTCAACATGAAAATCAACTGCAGTTCTTACAATAAGTGCCAAATGTTTAATTGATGATCTGTCTGTGCTCTCATCAACTATTAGTGAAAACTTATTTTTTTGTAATATTTCAATTAATTGGTTTTCTGCTACTTTACCAGTAACATTTGTAACAATAGCATGTGCCTTTGTTCTTCCAAAAGTTAATTCTGATGCAAGCTTTGAATCTTGGGCAACTGATTGTATAAGATCCTTTAGATCATCTGCTAAGCTAAATGGTAGATTGTGCTCTGCTAGGAAACATGCCATCTTTATTTCTCCAGACTTAATTTTATCTGTGAATGACTTTGATGCAGACCCAGGCATCATTGAAGTAATAGTAGGTTGAAGTACTGCACCTGAAATTATCATGAATTTATCATCTGTAAATGCTGGTGTATGTCAGAATGGCGGGTGTATGAGTATAAAATTTCTTACCAAACGATTCTGACATCAGGTTGGCGACTCACTTATCATTGTAAATAACTCCGATTTTAAAGAGGTACATTGAATTTATTTACAGGTACTAACTAGTACATTAAAGGTATATTTATAATATAATTACTGAATCTATTTTTATACTCATACACCCGCCATTCTGACGTACACAAATGCTGGCTGTAAAATACTGAAACCATAACCCTTCACATCTGATGATTAAATAAACTTACATTCAGAATATTTACATTACCTAATTCTTTCTTACACTTTATTAGAAAAGCAAGTAAATAATTTAAAACCAAAACAAAATACCACACCAGTAAAGTAAGTAGACTTAGACCACACCAACCTTTAATATTATTCTTATGTTTAATAGATTCCGCATGCTTTGTCCAAACTCTTTTACCTCCACCACATTTCAAGTCACACTTGCAGACATTACAATAACAATAGTAATCTCCTTTGTTACTTTTTTTAATCCAACTGGAATAATTTTCGTCTTTTTCCCATAATTGTAAGTATTTTTGTTCATAATGCAGCTTTCTTTTTTTAGTAGGAGTAACATTCTGCTCTTCCTCACTGTCACTGCTTATTTCCATAATTGAATCCAATTAAATTGAGCAGGAAGTTGAAAAATAACATTTTTTTTAAAAAAATTTTTAGGTTATGAAGATTCACTTTGACACTTTGACGGTCACGCGGGTCACGTCACATTTCATTTTTTTTTTAATTTATGGCTCCTCTGTTTCAAATGAATGGCGCGACGTGTTGAGTGGCGAGGCGAGGGGTGTGCGTTAGTATGAAACGGAACGTTTATTAATTTTTTTTTGCGAAAGTAAAGGTAATTATGCCCATTTAATCTATTTTGCAAATTTGAACAATTTTGATAGAAAATACGTAGATTCTGGGACTAAAGTTCGTAGGTTTGCAAGAAAGGTTTAAAGTACGTAGATCTACGTAAAAAGACGTAGAGTTGGTACCACTGCATACGACATATATCACTAAAACATTATTTTTTTTTGTATGGTTTTCAGGTGATACCCGCCATGTTTTCAAAATATCACGAGTACGAGAATTGGGCTCCTGATAACTCAATTGAGGTCCATTCTTATTCAGTTCTCGATTTTATATTTATCGCGGTCTTCATAATCGTTCTCTTTCTCTGTCACCCACAGCGCGTCCGACAGAGATAGCTGAGAGTGATGTGTACGTGTGCGAGTCGGTGTACGACGAGTCCAACCGCATCGCGCGCAAACTCAAAGCGGGTCTGCGCAAGTTCGAGCACACGAAGGATGTCACGGTGGATGAGGTAACAATATTGTACAGTGTTCTTTTTTATCACCCACAATGGACAACACGACAAAAAAACATTTTTCGAAATGAAAAATACTATTTCTAGATTAGACTCATAGAAATTTAAGAAAAATAATTCCCGATTTTTTAGACAGATATTTATGGAGAAAAAAAATAAAATGTAAAAATCTCCCTGTGACGTCATCACTTGGCAATTCAAAATGTATTTATTTCCTCATTTACACTTATTTGATCTTAAACAATCTAAAAATCTAGACTAAAGTAATGTCCACTTTTAAAGACCCAATTGTGAGAGGCTGACGCTCGATATAGGTCTTAGAAAAGACCTGTGTTACGAGTCGCCAGGCCTGCTTCCTGGGGGGGACGTGTGTACGGTTGGTGGTTCTCTACTGTGCAGTACGGAAAATGTCTAAATTTAATGAATTGATGCTGAAAAATAGGAACATTAAAATGTAAAAAATTATCAGTTGTTGAGTATTTGTATCGGTGCGGCTGTGTATAATGAAAGTGTGTTGGTGTAGTAAGTAGGGCGTTTTGTGTATCTGTGTAAGAGTAAATGTATGAGTGTAGGTTGTATAGTGTATGATGTTATGTGTATAAATTTTCAGAGATCGGATTGGGAAATATAGGAGCAGATAATGGTTTTTTTTTATTAATTTATGTGTCTATTGTATATATTTTGTGTATGTGTGTAACTTAAGGTATTAGTATTTTATTTCGTTTAGTTTATCATTTAGGTACAATGAGAAGAGACTCTGTAGTATGATAATCTAGGCTCTTTAAATATATTGCGACTTTAGCTTTGCAGCCAGCTTTGTGGGAGTGGTAGATAACAAGCAAGTGATTCAATTTATTATATAAGTAGTATCCTAGAAAAATGAAAGACCTTTTCAGGGGTAAGGCTGAACAGACAGAACCTTTTCTACGCTTATCCCTCAAGAGAGCTGGATCATAATTACAGAGATAATGTTTTTTTATGATGATTTGCAGAATATACGTCTGCCGTACAGTGAGTACATCCCACTCTTTGTACAGATCGCGTGTAGGGTATCTAAAAGGTAGGCCTGCAGCAACCTTGAGTATAGCACGTTGTGCACGCTCCACTTCTAGGAGAGTAGTTTTAGCAATGCCACCCCAGGACGAGATACAATAATCGAATAGTGGCTGACACAGGGCGTAGTATATAATCCTAAGAATACGACGGTCATCTAGGCGTTTAATTGATTTAAAAATATATATGAGTTTGCGCATCCTGGGGACCAGAGCATTGATGTGTTGTTTAAACGAGAGTGTCTGATCAATGAAGACTCCCAGATATTTAATGTTGCTGATTCGCTCAATAGTCTGACAAGAGCAAGGACCAGTAACAGCCATACACTTGTGAGCAGTGATACGATATGACTGTGCCGGGAGTTGAGAATTTTTAAGAGCGAATGCGACATTTTTGATTTTAGAGACGTTTAATGTCGGGGCATTGAGAACAAGCCACTCTCTTACCCTATCAAATCCCGTCTGGGCATTGGCAAAATATAAATTAATAACGCTTTTGCTCGCGTTAATTTAAAAAAAAAAGTATAATCTCTGATTATAAAATGACAAAATAAAATAATGACAGTGACAGTAAGTAACTTAAAGTCGCCTAAACTTTTTTTATTGGGCATATAGCACCGACATTAAAATACGTCGAGCCTCAGGACTACGTAACTTCCGGCATATTAATTAATAATTTAAAAAATAAATATTTCAATAAAAAGACACATGTAATGATAACTAAAAAATATGGGTCATCTTTTTTCTCTTTCTTTATTCGAAAAGCGTATAAAAATGCGAATATATTTTTTTGTCGTATTGTCCATTATAGCGAATATTATATTTCCCATTTTTTGTGGGTAGCAGAATCTAATTTACTTGAGACCATCGATTTAATCTCTAGATTCATAATTCTATACTGAAAGTGTTTGAAAAAGTGATTCCAACAGCGAGCGTTGTCAATAGTAATTTCGAAAATGCCGTCACCATATTTAATATTTAACCCTAATCTGTAGTACTAATGGTTTAAGTACCGGGCCATGATCTCAGGGTCCTGGGCTCGATTCCTGGGTCGAGCAAAGGTATGTTTCGATTTTTTCGAACATAGCTCGGGTTTGCTATCACCAATCCGCATTTGGCAAGCGTGGTGAATAAGCCTAATCCCATCATAGTAGCGATGACTTGATTTCTATGATGGAGGCCTTATCCCTGCTGGGACAGTAAGTGATACTTTACTTTTACTTTATAGTAATAGGTTTTAACGGACAGGAATGGTAGTACAATATCTAAATAATAAAATAGTTCAAAAAATTATTTTACGCATAAAGAAGAAAGATAAGATAATTGGACGTAGTTATGCTACAACGTTCCAATCCACAAGGTGGTCAAAATCGAGTTTTCATGCTCAAGCTACGTATTTAGGACCGTTCTATCTTCTGCTGAAGACACTGACACTCTTATCATAGTAATTATTGAAATAATTAAGCCGCCCAAACGATAAAACGTCCCAAAAGACCTAATTATATCCTTAAAATGTGTCAATTCATTTGGATCGTATTTTTTTTATTCGTTTTTGAAAAAACAATGGTCCAGTCAACTTGGAACGTTTAGTGAAAATGTATATTATGAAAATATCTATTTCTAAAAAACGTTCCATGTACTTTGTAATGTTGAAAAGAAATTATAATGGTAAAAATAAACGATTCAAAACGTATGTACTAGTAGGAACATACATTTATCTAGTCATGAAACGATCCATCACTTTTGTATTTCTTATAATATAAGGTCTTGTTAAAAAAAACGTATTATCTATTTATTTTGCTAGGTAACAAACTGAAACTTGAAGGCAGCTAAAATAATTAGATAGGTCGTAATGAACTATTTTTTTTTGTAATAGGTGGCAGACGAGCAGACGGATCACCGAGAATTGGGCTCCTGAATCGTAAGCGATGGCCGCCGCCCATAGACATATGCAACACAAATAGAGTAATGACAAAAGTTTGATTTTGTATGGTTGAAAAATAAATTATATTAGCTTAAACTATTACATACGTTACTTAATAAAGAACTTAGACACTGACCTGAAAAAAATTGAAAATTAACAATGGTACTACATTATGCTTATAGTGCTCTCAGAAAAAAAAATCTACTACCTATGTAGGTCTCTTTGGTTTTTAGTATGTAGCTGTAATAAGCTTTTTTTTTGCTGTTTATAAATGAATAAATATTAACTAAAGCCATATTTGAATACAATACTTAAAATTATAAAATGTCTTTTAAGTTTGGAACGTTATCACTAAAATAATTGTAGTACAAAGAAGTGCCTAAATTGGATCTTTTTCTTAAACTGCTGCAACTGAACTTTGCAAGTGGGCTATTGGGTGGTAGTAAATTAAAGTCGGCACATTCTTATCTCACCAGCCTATTACGACTTACGTAGCTTTTGAACTTACTCTACGCTCTCTCCGAGTAGGTACCTACTCAGTGCATGCGAGTGCTTTTTTCGAAAGCTAATTTTGCGCCAATACTATCTAGGTACCTACCTACTACATGTAGGTATATATATGGGAAACCAGTGACTAAATGGGCGAATTAACCTTCCTGCTAAAGCACAGGCCAAGAGTGATGGTAGCATAATGTATAAGAACGCGCGCTTTCATAAGGGAAGGTCGGAGGTTTGAATGTGAGCAAGCACCTCAGAATTTTTTCAAAATATATGAGCAAATGGCAAAAATACACAATTCGCTTGACGGCGAGGGAAAACATCGTGAGGAAACCTACTAACACTAAGTCGGTAGGTAGGTACATACAATACCAAGTTACCTATCTAAAAGGATAACCTGAGGTGACAAGGAATGCACCCACAGCCCAAATTACTGACCCTAGAAACTTATAATTTGGGAAAGGGGTTCCTTTAATAGTGAAAGTGAGTTAAGAAGGTGACTAGGAATGCACCCACAGCCCAAACTACTGACCCTAGAAACTTTAAATTTGGGAAGGGGTTGCCTTTAATAGTAAAAGCGAGTTAAGAAGGTGACTAGGAATGCACCCACAGCCCTATCTACTGACCGGAGAAACTTTAAATTTGGGAAAGGGGTTCCTTTAATAGTGAAAGTGAGTACTGAGAAGGGATTTTTGAATTCAATCCTTAAGGGGGTAAAAAGGGGGTTAAAAGTTTGCATGAAAGTCTGCCATCTTTGATGTTAGAAATGTGAACATTTGTCTACTGACTAATAATTTGAAATAAAGAGTAACTAGATATTAAAAAGACTGTAAAAGGAGAGGTATCGAGTATTAATAGATCTAATCTTAAACAGCTGTGGCCTAAAGGAAAACCCATTGCTCCAGTTAAATTGGCTGATTATCTATTTATAAATTCATTCCAGCAGATAGTTTGCAATTTTATAAAAACTTAAAAGCATCTGACGAAGCTATTCATGATGTTGACGGTTATGGAAAGGAACTGGATTTTGACCAAGATGCTGAATGATTTTCTAAATAAATATTTTTCAAATAATTAACAATATTGCTTTATTTATTTTATTGTCTTATATGTATTTACCGTCCATAAAATATATATAATCTACTGAAATATAGTAACTTTTACACTTTGGAACGTTTTCTCAGATTAATTTAAATCCCACTTTCATATAAAATGCCTTTTTGTTAAAACGTTCCATGTACATTTTTTTTTAAATTTGTATGGGTAATATAATTTTTTATCAATGAAAGGTATATGATAAAATAATATTTATTTATTTCGTATAGATGATACACACTCCTCGGTTCTACATGCTACCATAAAAAAGTGTACCACAAAAACACAAAAACGCGATTTTCTCAGTTCGACCTTCGTGTGGATTGGAACGTTGTAGCATAACTACGTCCAATTATCATTCTAAAAATAATTTGTCTCGTTGCAGATCTACTTCTTCCCCAAGCCCCTGGGCCCGCCCGCGCTGGCCACGCCGCACGACGTGCAGGCCTCCACCAGCGCCTTCAGCCAGAAGCAGTTCCACGCCAACGTCAACGTCGACCACATGGTAAAATGCATCAAAAAATGTATGACAACGTTATTTCGAGGAACTAACAATGTTCCCATATGACATGCCATACCAATGAGGTTAACATACCCTATGACGTGAGCCACTGCCGCTCATCATCATCATCATTTATTTTTATCGACAAAGTAACGTTTTCCCGTGGCTTCACTCGCTATAGAAATTTACTAAAGAAGCCTTTATTGTAACCTCAACCCATCCCTTCAAATATGTTCACTTCACTTGAAAAAATGACGTCAATCCGCCACTCAGTTTTGCCGTAAAAGACGGACAAACAGATAGACAGACACACATTTTCACATTAATCATATTAGTATTGATTATAACTGGCCACTTTAAATCTTCATGAAAAAGGTCGGTAGGTCTGTTCAAACGTTTCGTATCATGCATCCAACTTTCTACAAAAAAATATTAAGTTATAAAATCATCAACAAAATTCTGATTACAGAATCATAATCAACGATTGCTATTTAGTAAACATATGGACCACTGACATTTGTTGTAAAAAAAATTAGAAAATTTGTAGACTATACCCAAAACTGGTATTCAAGACCAAAAAATCTACTACAATGTTGCCACTGCAATAAAATCATCGTACAATAGTATATACCTATTTCTTAAAAACATACGCCAACATAGTTTGTTTATTGGTAATTTTAATTCTTTAATATGAAGAAGTAATTTTATTGACTTATATTTACATAAATACAAGACAATTTAATAAAAACTTAATCATCCGTAATGTTTGGTAGAAAAGCTGGTATTGAGCTTGTGTCACTTCAGGTGTTATCAACATTTGGTACAACATTTGAACTTACATGTTGTTTCGTGCAGTAAGGTGCCGCAAAGGGATATTAATATAGGAATCTTTGAATTTTAATCATTTTAAACAATGCTATTGTGTGTTGAGTGAGTTGTCACCTGAACCACTTGCTAGGACCTAAGAGAGTCTTAAAACCTGCGATTTCGTCAAGAGTAGTCTCGGCAGAATCCATAGGTCGAGTGACCGACTCAGATTCCATAGTCAGAGATTCTGACATTAGTGATGGTGAAGATGAAGATGTAATTAAGTTTCTATTTTTTGAGAAAATCCTTATCATGAATTGTGCCAGCCTATACTAAGAAAATAAGCATATAACAAAAAGGTTGAAAAAACCAGAAAACTTAATTTGACAATGACATAAGTGACATTAATAGATTTGACACTGACGTATCTGTCGTAGTTTTTTTGGTCTTGAATTCCAGTTTCGAGTATAGTGTTATAAATATGAAATAAAATTTGACAGGACGTGAAACCTCAGTTCACGAATCTCATCAACACGACCATCGGGAGCCAAGACGTGGAGATGCTTCTTGAGAATTCGCTGGACGACTCGTCGCTCGCTTCGCCCGCTACACCGCTCTCTATAGGTAGGTATAACTATAATATCCTCCTCCAACCGGTAACGGCTACGGACGGCGACCAACCTCAACGATCAGCCACGTACGCAGGTTATGTAATAGTGCTCAAGTGTGTGCGCAACAAGTGCACTCTCTATTCATTTACCCTCATATTCCGATGGGACACTACTGTGACACGACCGGAGAGGGATCAGGCGCGAGACCAACGGCTTAACGTGTTTTCCGACGCACGGGGGTACAGTCGCCGTCAGATATATCGTAGCAGACAAGATGACCAAATATATCTGAACAAATTAAAATGTTTATAAGTTCTATACGCTAAAAGTGACTATTAATATCTGAACATTTAGTTCTGCATTAATATCTGAGCAGATGCTGTCATTTACTTCTTAAGATACAATAACCAATAATATCTGAACTGTCATCCATCACGCACGCCAATACCAAAGCAAGGTTGCCTATTGTTTTAGAAATCAATTTGACAACGTCGCGTTCGTCGCTCAGCATCTGTCATATAAAACGACTTTCTTGGAAAAATCTTGATCGGGTTCGAACTCGCAACCCTTGAACCACAGGCAGCGTTCACTACCACTGTTCCAAATGGGTCGTCAAATCCTACCTATATCTAATATATAAAATTCTCGTGTCACAGTTTTCGTTGCCATACTCCTCCGAAACGGCTTGACCGATTTTGATGAAATTTTTTGTGCTTATCCGGTATCTATGAGAATCGGCCAACATCTATTTTTCATCCCCCTAAATGTTAGGGGTAGTCCACCCCTAAATTTTTATTTTTATTTTTTAGACAAAATTTTTAATTTCTCTTTTTTTATGATACAACATACAAAAATACATACAATCCTCAATTTTCACCCTTCTACGATCAACCCTTTTATTTATATGGCAAAACAACGTTTGCCGGGTCAGCTAGTATACCTATATAATCGTTGTCACGTCCCATGTTCACAGGCGGCAACAGCAACCCCTACAACCCCTCAATGGCGGCCACTCCGAGCCAAGAGCGCTCCAGCAGCCAGACCTCGGCGACCCCGGCCAGCAGCAAGAAGAAGAAAGACTCCAAGCAGAAGATAGTCACCGGGTACATACTGTACTCCAGCGAGGTCCGGAAGGCGATAGTCGCTAACAACCCCGAGTGCACTTTCGGTGAGTGAATACATTTTTAGTGGATATTTTGACGTAGAAATCACAGCCATAGATGTCAGATTGTCATAGATTCAGGTACTGCAATGAGGGCCATCGCAAATAAAAATCCGCTAGATGGCGTTATGTAGATGTGAGTTCCGTCAACAAGGAGATTGATTACTTTCTGACGTGAATAGTCTAATAGGGTATATGACTAAGCTCAAGGTTTTACAAAATATTAATATTTTATCAAAATATAGGTCAATATGTGCCAATAGCAAAAATTCTCAATTAAAAATATTACGTCTAGCCGGTTTTATGGTCATTCAAAGATTCATGGGCAAGTCCATTTTAAAACTATGAAATTATTAAAAAATAATTATACCATTGAATAACCCATACAATTTGCACCAATTATTATAATAGAACCATTGACATAAACGAAACATTTGATATAACTACCATACAAAATTCAAATGAAATGCATACAAAATACTTATACTAGGTGTGACGTCACATCTTAGTAGCCATTTGTAGGGAGCGTTTTGGGTTTGCCCAAAATAATGTGATTTTAAAGTTGTGATATCTCAGGTGGTTTAAATGAGAATCAAGTGATTTTTTCAACGATGTTTCTATCATTGAGAGGTCTTAGGTGCAAAAATAAAAAAAAATAGTCATGTACCGTATTGACAATGTTGCGCATAAAATAATCAATGACCTTGAAGTTGGACCTCGCGCTTTAGAAACGCCATCTAGAATCCTCGCTACGAAAGAAGTCCGCGGCAAAACATGGAACTAAAATTTTAGATTCTTTGTGTCTATTGACATAAAGCTCAATTTTTAATGTTGACTATTATACTGGTGATTGAATGGCGCTTTCCACGTTATTTCTTTCGTAGCGGACAACCGCATTTTTAATTCACGGTGGCCCTCGCTGCTGCTGGTGATTTTTGACTACAGAATATGGTGATGGTGTCATAGTCTACTCATACTAAAAATCTTCAAACATTTTAGTGTTAACTCCCATTTTTATTAAAAATATACTGGCTAGATGAACATACCATTCATCAATAGTTGATATTTTTTATAGCAATTATTTGCAATTTATTCTTAAGTAAATTACACACTTAAAATAATAATATTCATCAGTTTTTATGGTAAGTATAGATAGTTTTCCAAACTAAAAAGTTGTTGCTATTTACGATACATTTAGTCTCGAGTGTCCGATATGTGGCTTAAGGTGACGGGTAGGGCACACTAGCGACGGCAATCGATTTTATTTCTTAGCTACTATACCGGATATATTTTAAATAATTTCGGGGTTACAACCTCTTGGCAAACACTTATACTATTTATTAAATAACCATGCACAAATGTTGGGTCCGTTTTTGTACGCGAAAAATTAATCCACGCCAAAAGTGGCCGCTTTTGGCGTGAATCAATTTTTCGCGAACGCGTTGGACACAACGCTTTTGCATGGTAAACAACCATGCAAAAATGTTGTGTCAACATAAATAGTATAAGTGTTTGCCGAGAAGTTGTAACCCCTAAAATTGTTTAAAGTATATCCGGTTTAGTAGCTAAATTAAAGTCGATTGGCGTCGCTAGTGTGCCCTACCCGTCACCTTAACAGAAATACAAACCATCTGTGCTCGTAATTTACAAGAACTATGCTTAATCATCTCACATTGACATCATCAGCATGTTTAAGTTTCCCATTATTTGTTCCCATCGTATATCAACTTCTATCTAGTGAAACCTTATTTCTAATATTTTACCTTCTATCCAATTAATACAAGAAAATTCGTATTTTTTTGTACAATACACTGCCCAATACGGCTCTACAATCAAAATCGCAGGCAAAATGTGCGAAGTGAAAAAAATCAACCTTATTTAAATAGCAATCAGATGGAACTTGGCGTTTTCTGATTTGGAGGGCAAAATAACACAAATATTATCTCACAAATGTTCTTATGTAAAAAAAAACGAATTTTCTTACGATTTGGTCCAATCAAGTCAACAAAACCTATCGACATCATAAGTATATAATATTTTTATTGGTAATAAAAACTTTACTTACCCACAATCTATGTAAAATTTAGCCTCCAAGGATAAGCGTTTGAAATTAGGTAGGTGTATCTTTTTTATAATATAATATAGATTTTACAATTATGTAGTTTTAGGGTGATATAATGATCGATATCGTGTATATGAATAAAATTAGTTAAATAGTTGAATGTTATATGAATACTTAAGTACAAATATTGCATGATGATAAAAAGAAATTGGTAATTATTAATGACTTATTTGAACGATCACAAATTAGATATGATATGCTTTGTTGGTTTGGTAGATTTGTGATTTTTTCACTTTATATATTTTCATTCACATACTCATTATGTCTATTTTCTAAAAGGCCAATCAAACTGTATTTATGTTAATGTACAACCTGTGCGGATAAAGAATGGGATCAGAAATGGCTGCGCATCTATTCACTTCTCGCTCGCACACTATTTGCGTCTATACTCGCACTCGTGGGGTGCGAGTATAGACGCAAATAGTGAGCGAGCGAGAAGTGAATAGATGCGCCTCGCACTCGTGGGGTGCGAGTATAGACGCAAATAGTGAGCGAGCGAGAAGTGAATAGATGCGCCGCCATTTCTGATCCCATTCTTTATCCGCAACGGTTGTACAGGCTTAATTAACGTGGGGGTGTAACATGTAGGGGTGAGGCAAAAGTAAGCAAAAGGCCCGCAAAACTTTTGCTAAGGTAACCCTGAGTAGTAATTTTGACGTCTGCTGTTTTCAACTTCAAGTCAGAGTGAAAGCGAAGAGTCAGGACGACGGGTATCAAACAATCTACAGTGGCACGTTGTACCTGCACTTAAGATAAAAAAAAACATTTTAGAAAATAGACATCATAATTTTACTGCCCCTACTGTTCACGGATGCATCTCTTCACGATTATTGATCGTAAAGGAAAGTCTGCAAAGTTGCGATCGTATCCCTAGATGTAGCCTTACTCTGTATATTTTGAAGGATCTACACAGCTGGGGCGCCTCTGTGGACAGTGGCATTTACATTTCACGTATCGTGTAGTCATTATTTGCATGTGTTTTGTTTTCTGTATTCATCGTAAGTAAAATTATAGTCGCATATGTACCGATTTTCTTTCCATGGTAAATTAGATTAATTTATTGGTATTTTCATAACTATGTAATCGAGAACCTTTTTTAGTCTCTCTCTCTCTCTCTCTCTTTACTCAAATACTGCAAAGAGGAGAAGAGGGTCGTTTATAAAATCTACAATGTCTTCAAAAATATCTAACCTAGTCTATATTGTAATATAAAGATTAAATTATAGAAGTATTTAGTGTTTTTCAATGAAAATAAACGAAATAGGTACTTAGCTTTTTATTTTAAGAATGTAAAATAATAAAAAAAAATTAATATCCCAGTATTTAGTACCTGTGTACGTACGGCTTAATCAGTAAGAATGAGACATATTATACATTCGTCTTGCTTTCCTTATTATTTTTTTTTTGCGTTTCGAATATCCGTTTTCTTTCCATTTAATGGAGCCACTTCCTAGCTATACCTGCATTGTGTTGTGAAAAATCCACTAAGTGGCGTACTGTTGGACTGAGGTTCAACTTCAACAGCATTACGAAATAACCCCCATTATCCAAGTACCAATCCTGTAATGTAACGCCCTCAGGCGAGATATCTCGCATCGTCGGCAACGAATGGCGTTCTCTGCCCGCCAGCACCAAGCAGAGCTGGGAGGAGCGCGCCGCTCGCTGCAACGAGGAGACGTCCGCCAGGCTAGCTGAGGAGATGCGGGAACTCTCGCAACATGTATGTAAAATAGAAAAACGTTTATTAACCAGACAAAAACAAGACGTTAAGTCCATAGTATAGGTCGGTAAGGATTTGCGTGGACTCTGGGTGGGTTACTGGCAGGAAGGAAAACTATTTAATGTATATATTTGTAATTCCGCTGATGGTTCTGATATCTGTAACACAGTTGCTTGAACTACCTATCTCGTAATCAGATCAATGTAATTTAATGTTGTGAAATATTTTTATTTATTTATTTAACTAGTTTTCCTTATATTCTATCAACAGACTCCAATGGAAACAACGCCATCTATTATTACATATTGGAACTAATATGTTGCTGCGCTGAGAAAAGTCCCGAAACAAAGTATTGGTCACGATGTGTGTATGCTTGTGATAAATAAAGACTTTTCCTTTTGTTCTATCAACAGACTCCAATGGAAACAACATACGAGTGCGCCTGGGACAACTGCGACTATCAGTTCGAGGACCTCGCCGACTGCATGGAGCACTGCATTGGCGACGGGGGAAACAGTAAGTGTCATATAAGTTAACAGCTGAATAGTCTGTTTGGCCGATTGCAAAAATCGGAACTATAGCTACACTGCTACAAAATCGACCCTCAAATCGAGAGCAAGGTCATTTCACATAATTATTTTTTTCTTAGTATGGGAAAAATAGTTCAGCGTTTTTCGTTAGATGGAGCTTGGAAAAAGCAGATGGGTCATGTAAAAAGCAATCAAACAGCCACCTGCTGATTGCTTTCGGCGTTGTTTCAGTAGATATCACTATGCATTTTTACACCGCCCTAGGAAAACGTGTTTCCGAAACGATGACCTCAAGCCGCCTGCACGCATATTTTCAAAAACTATGGAAAATATTCAAAGGTCCAAAATGTAATGGGATTTTTATCATATAGATTTTTTTATTTTATGCTCACCTTATGACACCTTATGGAAAGTAATCAACGCCGCCCATGAACATCCGCGAGTAAACATATATTTAAGAAATCTGCTTGATTCTCGAAGGTGGCTGGTCTACATAGCCGTTGAGTATTGGTCGTTTTCCTCTAGATGGCGCTAGCACTGGCTAGCCGACTGATGCCTCTATCTCAGTATGTATATGTGTATATGTTACTCTATGATCGAAATATATCGTGCGACTGCGCGAGCGACCATAACAGTTTGGTTCAATATCAATACGGTAGTAGAAGTAGTAACCTGAAGGCCTAATTTAAAGCAGCCGTTATGTTGGAATCAGAGTTTCCCTCTCTTTCAAACGCGCTGTGTGCTTCCTTTGTTTGGATGCGACAGGTATATTCTCGTTCGTTACGCGACGGGTCAAATTAAGCCATCAGATGTGTGGCTGTCATAACTAGCGAAAGTTTTAATTTTGTTTGCTGATTTACATCTTTGTTATAATCAACTTCTTTTTTTAATGCTGCCAGTGATTGGAACATTTATTGAAACCAAAAAGGCTAAACTAGAACGTGAGTATGGTAAAAATGTATATTTGTCGCCGCCTCTTACCACGGGATGCCAGCGTGTCATGTTTAGCGATTTAGCGGAATAAATGTCACGACTTAATTTTTTTTTATGTGATAGGTGGTAGGGGAACAGACGAATGGCCTGATGTTAAGCGATTGCCGCTGGCAATAGACACCTTTAGACCCCGATTTCCCCCGGATTGGGCCTCCGGCATCGAAACACAGAATTGTGCTGATTCACGCCGGTTTTCTGTGAGGCCGTAGTATCAATCCGGTTGACGCCCATTCATGCCGAAGAGTGGCTCTCCCATGGTCGCCATTGATGCCGAATCGTGGCTCTCCCTCGGTTGATTTTTCTTGTTAATGGGGGCTAGCGCTTGCAAAAAATCTGCTAGATGGCGTACTATAGGACTGAGGTCCATCTACAAGGTGATTGGGTATTTTTAGACGTGATAATGTTAAATTGTCATTTTACGAATAAATCAGCCAATGATGTTGAACTTGGACCTCGGTTCTCAAGCACGCCATCTAGCGGATATTTCACACGCGATAGCTCCCATTGTAAAGGGAGGGATTAGGCTTAATCACCACGCTAGTCAAATGCGGATTGGTGATCACAAACCCGATCTGTGTTCGGAAAACAACACTTATTGCTCGACTCAGGAATCGAACCCAGGATCCCGAGATCACGGCCCGGTACTTAAACCACTATAGTCCATTCAGTATGTGAAGGAAATAGGACAGTTCTATTTGACATTAAAAGTGAAACACGCTCCTTTTAAACCTAATCCATATTTTAAAGAATCGAGAATCTTTTCTTTATTTTTTTTTATGCTAGAGGCGACAAATGAGCAAGCGAGTCACCTGATGGAAAGCAATCATCGTCGCCCATTAACATCCGCGAATACAGATTTAAAATTAAAAATCACACAGATTTTTAATTTTAATCAACATTTTATCTATGAATTTCAACTAACTGGATATGAAATACATGTAAATATTCTTAGTGGTACACACGCAATAAATCACCTTTATTTAATAATATGAATTTTATTCATCTGAATAACTGAACACTGACAGTTCTTGGTCCCTAATGCAATCTATGCGGACATATTTTGCACTACCATACCGATTACTGATTTGCGATTGTTTGTGTCAATCCCTATGAGCTGAAATTCTGATTAGCGCATTATGCGATTCATATGATATTTTTTGCAAATTTCATTGATAATAATTATTTTAAGTTCTTGTTCAGTCAGACTAATTGAGAAAGTTTAATACTTTGTTTAAAACTTTCATGGTCACTAACATTAGAATAGTTATTTACGGGATTTCTACCAGGTACCTTATTTTTGAGTTCCCGATATTTCGGCACTGTTGCAAGCGCCATTGTCACGGAGTAACTGAAGTTTTTGCGGGTAAGAGGTTACTGGCAGACAAATCGGTCTACCCTCCTTCGCAGTGCCGAAATATCGGAAACTCAAAAATAAGGTACATGTATAGGGTTATCTCAGAAATGATCAACACAGAAGAACTTTTCAACAGGCGTTTATTCCAACACTAGGACTAGAACTAAAATAGATTAAATAGATAACACTTTATCCTCTAACTTCACAACCGCTCGTCGCCGCTGCTCGATCAAGAATGCCCCGCTCGGCCGCGCGCAAAGCTAATGTCTCCTTTTTTTTTTCATTCCCCCGCCGTATTTCCGGTTGGCGCTCAAACTCGATTTAACATTTAAATTACTTTTTAAAATATATGAAATCATTTTTAACTATATAAAATATAACAAATCATTTTTAAATGTATACATTATTTTATGACCAACATAGCATTAAAATAATGTTTTAATTTTGAATGAACCTTACACTCGACCATCCTGACGACGTGTATGCCCCCATACACGCATCCGGTGAAACCTTACACTTGGCCAAACGTTGCACTCTTTGTAATAAGAAAATACGCACTTGTTATACATACAATAAATAATGTAATATATTATCTAATAACAATTCATCTACGATTATGATAAACTGCCACTTAAATAACTAACAAACATAAGTTCATGACTGCTCCATTGAATAATTATATATCTAATAATAAGTATTAGTTTAAATTCATCTCTCATTTGTATTGAAATGCATACTTTAGTAGAATAATTTTTCAATTAGAAGTACATACATAAAGTAAGTTAATATACTCACTAGATAATTAGACATATTAGTACTATCATTTTATGTTTGTGTTTCCGTTTATACATTTTGAAGTATAAAACTCATTTTAATATATTAAATGTAATCCATCATTTAACCACTCTAATTAGCTATCTTATATAATCATTAATATTATTATTTATAAGTCCAATTTATCCATCCAGTCTATGTAACTATTATTTATCCAACCAATGTCAATGTTTAACCATTTTATCCATCCAATATGTAACCTGTTAACCATCCAAAATTTTACCTTTTAACCATCCAATATATATTGTTTAACCATCCAGTAATGTAACAGTTTAACCATCCAGACATGTAACCATTTATCCAATGTTCCAGGTCAAGTTAGGAAGAATCTCTCTCTCGCCAGCGCTTGACCTGAAACAGAATAACAAACTCTTATGTAGTTACATCGTTAAAACTATTAGTTATTTTGTAATGCTCTATACACAGACACCAGCTTATTCATAACAGTACTTAGTTAAACATCATTCAGACATATTTCCGTCGCTTGCATCATTCCTACCTTCACCATCGGTTTCAGTATCAATCTCTAGTGACGCTACGTGGATCCACGGTCGCATCCGATCTGCAGCCACGGTGGATTTCCGCTTATTTTTCATTCCGTCAAAACCAGCAATCGGTGCCACCCTATACCTATCATTGCCTAAAACCTTTATTACCCTAAAGGGGCCTTCATAAGAAGGCATGAGCTTCGTGCTCTTGCCATCATTTTGAAAGGCCACTTTCGTTATCTTCACTAAATCTCCTTTACTATAAATACGTGCGGGTCTTCTTCCCTGGTCATAGTACCGTTTTTGCGAAACCTGAGAATTATCAATTTTAGATTTAACTTCACTGCGTATAGACGGTAACGAGGGTACATGAGCCGCTTCTTCAATTACTTCGTTCAAGACTGGGTTAAATTCACTACTCATTTCTATTCCAAACATGACGTCTGCAGGTGTTCTACCTATAGTTTTTTGAATTGTGTTATTCAATCCCCATTGAATTCTGCCTAACTGACTATCCCAGTCTTTTTCATTTTCTCTGAGATTTTGCGCTGTTAATGAATCGAGAACGGTTCTATTATATCGTTCTACTTGGCCGTTAGATCTCGGGCTAGCGACCGCGTTCAAAACGTGTTTTATACCCCGGTCCAGACAAAACCGCTTAAAAGCATGCGAAGTGAAACAAGAACCTCTGTCACTGATTAATCGATCCGGAGCTCTGAAAGTATCAAAAATATCCTGTAATACTTTTATCACGTTTTGCGTGTTTGTATTCCTCACTGGTTTAATAAATAAAAATTTTGTGAACGAATCGACCACAGTTAGTATGTGAGTATTACCTCTTTTGGATTTCACGAAGGGCCCAAGGTGGTCTATGTGCAACGTGTGAAAAGGCTTAGCAATCTTTTCAATTGGATGCAGTAATCCTTCGCGGCAATTTGTAGCGCTTTTCGCATATGCACAGTCAATACAAGCCTCTACATACTTTTTAACAAACTTTTTCATTTTTGAAAACCAATAATTCCTTTTAATACGCTCGAATGTTTTTTCAAAGCCGACATGTCCAATGTCGTCATGGTTTCTCTTGCACACTTGCCACCTTGCACCCTTCGGTACTACCCACCTTACACTATCTTCACTACCACCTTCTCGCCTAAATAATTTGTTATCCCTTAGTATGTAATTCTCCTTTATATATTCAACTCCCTTTGGGTCCATGTTACTACTGACTATATCGCAAATTCGACGCAATTCTGGATCCCCTAACTGTAAGGTAAGCAGCCAATCATCATCATTTATAACCATCACAGAAGGATATCGCTCAGGGCTTAGGGTATCCCCATCAATAATAGGATTCCGTGACAAGGCGTCGGCATGCCCCATTTTAGAACCTGATCGATATTCCACAGTGCAATCGAACTCCTGCAGTGCCAACCACCAGCGTGCAATTCTAGGTATTAGGTCACGCTTTCCGAAAGTTGAACGGAGTGCACTGCAGTCTGTTACGATTTTAAACGGCTTTCCTAATAGGTACACCCTAAGCTTTTTAAGAGCACAGACAACAGCCAACGTCTCCAGCTCATAGGAGTGAAAGTTCCTCTCCTCCGGCGTCGTCTGCCGACTATAGTACGCCACCGGGTGAAAGGAACCCTCACTGCCTTCTGGACGCTGTAGAAGGATACCCCCAACACCTATCTTGCTAGCGTCTGTATGGAGCTCAGTGTCTGCCGCAGGATCATAGATGGCGAGGACCGGCCTATCAGTTAATTTTTCCTTAAGAGTCTTAAACGACATTTCTTGTTTATCTGACCACTCCCATTTTGAATTTTTCTTAAGTAATTTGGTAATGGGGTAAGCTAGCTGTGCAAAATTTTGTATAAATTTTCTAAAGTAACTGACTAGCCCTAAAAATTGTCGTGCGCCATGAACGTTTTCAGGACGGGGAAAGTCAATAACGCTTTGAATCTTAGCTTTACCTGGTCGCATGCCACTTGAACTTATTTCGAAACCCAGATAATCAATGGTATTTTGCAAAAAACTACATTTTGTTAAATTAAGTTTAAGGTTGGCTTTTTGTAACAAAATAAGAACTTCTTCGAAACGTTCCATGCATTCAGAAGGAGTCCGTCCAAATATGAGCAAATCATCAATATATACAGTAGCCTTGTTGAACCGTGCCGGGCCTAAGACATGATTCATCATGCGCTGAAATACCGCTGGTGCGTTTGCCAACCCGAACGGCATACGATTGTATTCATATTGTCCGTCCGGTGTGACGAACGCTGTCAGGTGTTTACTTCCTTCGGCTATAGGAACTTGGTAATACCCTGACATTAAATCCAGCGTGATAAACCATGCCTGCCCGGCCAACCTAGCTATCTCATCCTCTATCACTGGTATAGGATAGCGTTCCTTGACCGTCACTGAATTCAGTTGCCTATAGTCCACGCACAATCTAATACCTCCATCCTTTTTCCGGACCAGAATGATTGGACTAGCATAGTTGGATATAGACTCCCTAATGATACCAGCTTGAAGCATTTCCTCTATCATTACTCTTACCTTTTCGCGCTCGTGATGTGACAATCGATATGGTCTGTAAACCACTGGCCGTTGGTTATTTAATTCGATTTTCATTTCGGTAATATTTGTGCAACCAAGATCTGATAATTTACTTGAAAAACACTCCTTATATTTACGTAGAAGGTCTATAAGCTTGTCTCTGTCACTAGTAGAAACGGAATTTCCCAACCGTATTAAACTCTCGTCTATCGGCTCCGAGCAGTTTATATCTGTTGGCTTGTCTAAGGCTGGAACAAACGAAGTTCCTGTAATACTCCCGATTTTATACACATTTTGAACCCTCTCAGCTCGGGCACATACAAAATTTTCTTGTAGGTGACATGGAATTACGCACGGTGTAACAAGAATAAAAAATGAGCCCTGCTTAACTTCGTAGGCGCCTCCATGTATCAAAAACTGTTCGTTCAGTTTACCAACAAGTTTAGTCCCTACTATCACATTACCGGAATAAGAAGAACGTGTTGCGACTCTAACACTCAACGAACCATACACATAACAGTGACTTAATATCCTAATCGTCTCCAACTGATCACTTTGCTCCGAGAGGTCAGGTAGCACTTCATTGGAGCGTAGGAACTGTAATTTATTCGTATCTTTATATACAATTATGTGCGGCTGTTCCGAATAGGTTTGGCCAACCAATAAAGGCTTATCTAACAAACTGTCATCTACCACTCTACACGTAACGCTAGCTTCTATACCGTCAATTGACATGTTCACATTTGTCGAACCTATAGACTGTACAAGGTGATTACCAAACCCTTTCATGGTCGTGGGTATGCGATCGTGACTAAGCCCTAGCTTAGCAAGGTAAGACAGTTTAAGAAGTGTCACCTCACTACCTAGGTCGACAAATGCTTCCAGTGAAATGCCATTTACTGTAACTTGTTTTATAAACTTATTGCAAGGGTTATTGTTCGAGATGCACATTGTCTTGGCGGCACTATCAGTCTTTGTTGTCTTTGTTTCGCTCCTTAGCCTACAAGCATCAGACCTATGTCCTACCTTGTCACAATGGCTGCATTTAACTAGGGGCTTAGGACATTTAGCAAATGGGTGTCCTTTTTCCTTACAGTTATAACAATATAACTCAGAGTTAGCTTTTGAATTAGTCCTATTACTATTTTGCCTGGCTTCTGCCACTCTAAAGTTCCTATCCCTAAATGGCAAAAATTGAGTGGATATAATATCTTTATTGTTACTCAACAGATATTTTAACAGTTGATGAGGCTCCTCACACCGCAATGCTAAAGCACTCGACCTAATAGTCCTATCGGTAAGGCCGTGAATGATGCAATCAACGGCTTTCCGTCCTGTAATTTCGCATTGATTTAACAACGATAATTTTTCATAATAGTAATTTTCAATTAATTCGTTAGACCTACTTTTACGCTTTAACATATCTTCTAAAACCTGCCCGTAATTTTGCTCAGAAGGGAAAGCATCTATCAATTTCAACTGCCATTCCTCCCAAGTAAATAAAATTGTATCAAGGCTATCATACCAGGTTTTGGCGAGGCCACAGAGTTTTTGCATAGCAAAATGCACTATGGTGTTTTCATCCCAGCCGTAAACTTTTGCACATTCGTTGACCTTTCGAAGCCACACATCTATCCTCTGACTTTTTTCTGACGGATTGAATTCCGGTATAATATTTTTATGGTCAATATTTCTTTTGGGTGGAATTGTGCTAGAGTCTGACGGCTGCGACTGTAAAACGCCCTTAATAGATTGAATGATTTGAATAAGATCTTTTGAAGAAAATGAGGGACTACATGACCTTTTTGGGTGCGGATTGATCCCCGCGGCGTCGTGCTCCATCCGGCTGCATCCTCCGGGCTGCTCCCGGCTGCGACTGGCCCTGGCGCCCGGCTGCTGGCTGCGTCGCTCCCGGCTGGCCCTCGCGTCCGGCTGCCGGCTTCGGCTGCGTCGCTCCCGGCTGGCCCTCGCGTCCGGCTGCTGGCTGCGTCGCTCCCGGCTGGCCCTCGCGTCCGGCCGCCGGCTGCGGCTGCGACACTCGCGGCTCGCACCCAGCCGCCTGCTACGGCTGCGCCGGTCGTAGCTGGTTCTTCCTTCCGATGACCTTCGGCGTCTGCTCCTAGCCCGGCGATCCCGTTCTCTTCGAAGCTCTGTCTCCAACTCCCGAACTCGGTCCCGCTCACGCTTCAGTGCTTGTTCTCGCTCTCGAATGCGGCGGCTATGGCTACGACTGCGACTCCTCTGCCGCACGCTTATCTCGCTTCGCCTGGGGCGTGAGCGGTCCCGTGGAGGAGTTTCCAGAGTCCGATGGTTTTCACCTTCCTCATTCATCTTCAAACTCCGCATGGGGAAGAGAAAAGAAAAATATTAAGCACTGAACTATTCCATTTACTTACTATGAAACACTGTATCTAATGTGAGAAAGAATGGCAATTAAATTACAAAAAATCAAATATCTCGAAAACTACGCATTTTAGGACAAAAATAACAAAAATTTGCCCCCCTTAAGAACCCCATTCTGCAGTGGGTAGCATTGTAATCCATCACAATTTTTGACCTTGGAGCCCTATAGGGCGAAGTCCCCAAAATTTTTCATTAAAAAAAGAAGGTGATTATATCCACGCATGCACTTATTTAATGTTCCCTTTCGTATAAACACCCATCATTTTTCACGACACGGTAGCTATTTAAAACTACTATAAAAATGTAACGGTTCGTTGTACTTTTACAAAACAAAAATTTTTACGTTTACCTTAGCACTAAAATACCGAAACTATCAGGATTGTATCAAATACTCAGCAGAAAGTATTGTAGGCGTGTACTTACATTTTATTGTTGGTGTATCCCACTTCTGAGATATAGGGTTATCTCAGAAATGATCAACACAGAAGAACTTTTCAACAGGCGTTTATTCCAACACTAGGACTAGAACTAAAATAGATTAAATAGATAACACTTTATCCTCTAACTTCACAACCGCTCGTCGCCGCTGCTCGATCAAGAATGCCCCGCTCGGCCGCGCGCAAAGCTAATGTCTCCTTTTTTTTTTCATTCCCCCGCCGTATTTCCGGTTGGCGCTCAAACTCGATTTAACATTTAAATTACTTTTTAAAATATATGAAATCATTTTTAACTATATAAAATATAACAAATCATTTTTAAATGTATACATTATTTTATGACCAACATAGCATTAAAATAATGTTTTAATTTTGAATGAACCTTACACATGGTAGAAATCCCGTAAATAACTATTCTAAAGTTTAGAACACAATGAAGTTAATGATTTTTACAACTTAATATTTTTATTTGTAGAAAGATGGATGCATGATACGAAACATTTAAACTGTCCTAATTTACATACTGAATGGACTAGACCAACAGGGCGTCATTGGCAATAAGCCCCCATTGTCAGAGTACATATAGCTTTTACGCACGGGTGCGCTAACCTCTTCTTCCCCCCACATGCACGTCGGCAGCGGGGCACATGCAGCAGTACTACCGAGGCGCGTTCAGCGAGTACCCAGGCTATTCTAGCCAGCCCAACTCCGCCCAGAAGCGCAGAAGCTTCCTGGGAGGCTTCGCGGAGTGACTCCACCGATCCGAGGATTTCTTCGCGTTGTCTGGTCATAGCATCGCACTCCAGGAACACTTGTGTGACTGATTCCCTGGCGCTGAAGCATCCCCTGCCTGCATAGAGGGCTGTCGGTAGCGCCTAGGGTGAAAAGGTGTTTGTTTAGGGGACAGTGGCCCGTGATTGTCCCTATAATTATTCTGAGGTTCTTCCTACTGAGGTTTAGAAGTCGTTTTGTGAGCTGCGGGTCTTTTTTGGGTAGTGCGATTTTGGATTGCTTACAGTGTGTGGTTTCCATCCATCGTTTGTTCTGTAGGTCAGTAGATAACTGGCGGGTCCATGTTCGAATCAGCGAAAATGGAAGCTGTATAAGTGGATGTGGACTGACGAATGTCGTTTTCGCTCCTCTTTTTGCTATCTGCTATGCCTCTTTATCCATTGTAGGATGATGTGATTCGCTAAGCGGGGTATTACTGTATAGCCTTTACGCACGGGTGCGCTAACCTAGTCTCCCCCCCCCCCCCACATGCACGTCGGCAGCGGGGCACGTGCAGCAGTACTACCGCGGCGCGTTCAGCGAGTACCCGTGCCTGTGGCGCAGCTGCGCGCGCGTGCGCAAGGGCCAGGCGCCTTTCCCCAACCTGCCGCGGCTGCTGCGGCACGTGCGCGACCTGCACGTCAACAAGGGCAACGGGAAGCCGATGGCAGTGCATGAGAGGTCTAGGTGAGTGGATACATACTATTAGCTTTAAGGTGAAAGGTATACATAAGTTACGTTTGTAGTTAGTTGTGTCCTGGCACGTAGTTGACGGTGGCGGGTACAGGCAGTTAGATCAGCGGATGATTGTAGATGGAGGAAGAGACTTTGTTACGCACTATGGGGGGGGGGGGGGGGGGGGGTTTCATTGCTTTGCTTATTTTGGATGACATGGGGGGTAGGGGAGTCTATATGATGATTACGTCATCGATTATTTATTTTCGCGTTGCATTATAACTATGATGTATCAATACGGGGATTAACACGATCTTTATTATGTGAAACAACATTGTGTACTCACATATTTGGCTCGACGTTTCGGCTACGTTACAGCAGCCGATTGTGGTCACGAGCGGACTGCGGCTGCTGTAACGTAGCCGAAACGTCAAGCCAAATATGTGAGTACACAATGTTGTTTCACATAATAAAGATCGTGTTAATCCCCGTATTGATACATGATAATTATTTTCTTTTTAATACAAATGGCAACCCTCACATTCTGTTTGCTTGAAAACGAAACATATTTTTGGGGAATTACCTTCAAATAAATGCATACGGTTAGTAGGGTTGCCGAGCTGTGACAAATAATCGAAAAATGTATACGTAAGCATGAGGGGAGGGGGTAAGAGCTTTGCTTAACTTTTGCTGACAAGGGGGGTGGGAAGTCAATAACTGTAATAAATCTGCTTACGTAATACTTGAACGTCCTCATATCCCACAGATGAAAATATTAACAGATTTTATAACCATCGTATACATAAGAGCCATTGGTGTGTGAATATTTCGTCTAATTGCAGGAATTTCATTCCATCCTCAAAGAAGCCAGCGAAAACCTACGCCGCCGGATCACGTAGCGGTGTTCTATCCCCTGGAGGTACGTCGTTTTTTTTACTTGTTTCATCTTCATGCGATGTAGTATCAAGTTTACTTCATGTGAAAATGCACTAACTATACCTAATAGTATTTTGTAGAATTACTAAGGGAGACTTCGTTGTCTAGTGGTCATTGCGACCATATTTGATCTATTTCCGGAATATTTACCGTTATTTTTTTTATCTATTAAATCCCAAAAACCTCATAATAGGTATAGGTATGCTTGATCAAGAAAATAAGCGAAAAAAAGTCTGCTGTTCCATACAAAATAGAATATTCACCTCGCATTAATATATGGAAATGCTGATTTTTTTTTCGCTTATTTTCTTGATCTAACATGCTGAAATGGACTTTATTCTTTATACTTATTATGGGGTTTCCGGGATGTAAACTATAAAAAAATAACGGTGTTTTATAATTGTGATGAGTCCTAGGCTATAGTGAGTAAAATATATAGCTTGATTAAAGTGACAGCTATTGATGTCTCAGCAAAAGTGATCTTTATGTCAATAGACAAAAAAAACAATGTAATAAAACTTTTTAAGTTCATTGAAATAAAGGTCAATTGACATCTCTCATTCTATCCCCGTTTGGAACAGTGGTAGTGAACGCTGCCTTTGGTCCAAGGGTTGCGGGTTCGATCCCCGCACAGTACAAACATTTGTGTGTATGAACATGTCTGTTTGTATTGGTCTGGGTGTATGTATTATAAGTATGTATTTACAAAAGAAAAGTATTATATGTATCTATTTGTAATCCCACTGTTGATTCTGATATCCGTAACAGGTGCTTGAGCTACCTATCTCAGAGTCAGATCAATGTATGTGATGTTGTGAAATATTTATTTATTTATTTATTCTAATCAAGCTATATTTTACTGACGTTCATTATAGTTTGATTGAGGATCGACGGCTGGATCAGCCTCTTTTATATTGTTTATGTTTTTTTTTACTGATTTTGATATATTATGTTATTTCATTGTCTTGTTGTCTTATGTACCGTGTCTGTTAATATAAAAAAAAAACATTGTTTTGCTAATATCGGGTTCCCTTATTACAAATCGCGAATCTAAGGATAGTCACGGAACAAAACTTGTGCCAGCCCCTTTTCACATTGCGTGTAGGAACGGGATGATATGAACTTTAGTACGATAATTAATTTGCCGTGTGGTCCCGGCAGAGTAGAATAGACCACCCTCACTCTTACCGAGGTGTCGTAAAAGGCGACTAAGGTAAAGCTGCTGGCATGATCATCAGCACCCAGAGAAGGAAAACTCTGCATTTATATCAAACCCTCGCCAACCCGACTGCCAAGCGTGGTGAGTATGGCAATTACCCTCTCATGTGATTGAGGGAGGCCCGTGCCCCAGAAGTGGGGACTTAAATGGGCTGACGATGACGATAATTAATTTAGATCGCGATTTGTAATAAGATGGAGGATGTTTTAGTAGCATCCCATCGCCAGCGCTTTATTATAAGTTAAGGTGACTGGTAGGGTAGCGACGCCAATCGATTTTAATTTTTAGCTACTTAACCTACTATTTTAAACAATTTCGGGGTTACAATTTCTCGGCAAACACTTATACTATTTAATAAATAACCATGCACAAATGTTGGGTCCGTTTTTGTACGCGAAAAATGTATTCACGCCAAAAACGGCCACTTTTGCCGTGTATCAATTTTTCGCGATAGGCTTAGAACCTAAAAATTAAAATCGATTGGCGTCGCTAGTGTGCCCTACCCGTCACCTTAAACAATTATATACAGTCCAATCGCCACAATAGTACTTATTCCAGCTTCCCTCTCCGCCATGTCTCCGTTAGCGCGCAACACGCCGTCGCCCGGCGCGAGCGCAGGCGCGGGCGAGGCGGGGCTGCTGCCCGCGCGACCAGGCTTAGAACCTCTGTTCGTGACCGCGCCGCCAAGGGCTCAGCGTGTCACCCACTCCGAGGCCTACATCAGGTAGCAATCAAGCTTTGACTCCCCTCTACTCGTTCCGTGTACGATCCTTGAGGGATACATCAGGTCACAACGCTTCTACTACCAGCGTCCCTCACCGCCATGACTTCCGCAGGCGAGGCGGGCCTGCTGCCCGCACGACCAGGCTTAGAACCTCTGTTTGTGACCGCGCCGCCGAGGGCGCAGCGCCTGACGCAATTCGAGGTCTACATCAGGTATCAAACAAGCTTTAGCTTCCCTAAGCTCGCTCCGTGTATAATCCTTGAGGAATACATCATGTCACAAAACTTCTACTACCAGCTACCCTCTCCGCCATGACTCCGCTAGCTAGCAACACGCCGTCGCCGCAGGCGCAGGCGAGGCGGGACTGAAGGAACAGAGGTTTAGAACCTCTGTTCGTGACTGCGCCTACATCAGGTAACGTCTCTCATCACAACCAGATCCTCAAATAGATTTGGAAAAGTTCGTTTCCTAAATAAACCCGATCGGGAATAGGGTATATGACTAACCTCAAGATTTTACAAAATATAAATATTTTATCAAAATATAGGTCAATATGTGCCAATGGCAAAAATTTTCAATTAGAAATATAACGTCTAGTCGGTTTTATGGTCATTCAAAGATTCATGGGCAAGTCCATTTTAAAAGTATGAAATTATTAAAAAATAATTATACCATTGAATAACCCATACAATTAACACCAATTATTATAATAGAACCATTGACATAAACGAAACATTTGATATAGCTACCATACAAAAATCAAATGAAATGCATACAAAATACTTAGGTGTGACGTCACATCTTAGTAGCCATTTGTATGGAGCGTTTTGGGTTTGCCCAAAATAATGTGATTTTAAAGTTGTGATATCTCAGGTAGTTTAAATGAGAATCAAGTGATTCTTTCAACGATGTTTTTATCATTGAGAGATCTTTTGATTGCAAAAATAAAAAAAAAATAGTCATATACCGTATTGAAGCCGGCACCTGCCGCACTGTGAAATTATAAGTTTTATAATGTAAATTATATGGAAAAATAATGAATTAATTTGAACCATAATTAACTATTATATTTCTAAATCCAACGTGAAAAAACTGCCAGTTTCGGATAAGTTTCTGAAACGGACGGTAACCATGATTCAGATGGTCTGGTTCGAAGGATGCGAAGATGAGACTGCTAGTCGCTTCAATGTAATTATCAGTCACCAAACCTTGAATCATGGTCCAAGCGTACTTCGTGCTCCACAATGGCGGATCCAGCTTTGGCGCCAAGGGGGGTCACATAGCGTGGTCTAATCATAATAAGTTTTTATTAAATTTTGATAATAATAGATGGAAGTAAAAAGCAGTCATTTTATTAATAATGTACGTAGAAAAGAAAAATTGAATTCATTATTTGAAGTGTCAAATTTTCGACGCATTCGTTCCCGAATAAAGTGTTCGCCGTTAAACATTCAGCCGTCAAAAACAAAGTATTAAGTATATTAAATTGATTAAATATTTAGTATGTACCTACTTATAAATAAAATCCCCCTGCGCTAGGTCTTTCTGGACACGGGGGGGGGGGGGGGGGGGGGGGGGGGCATAAAAACCCATGACTACCCCTCTGGATCCGCCCTTGGTGCTCCAACGCTATGGCACGCAACCAGGTATAACACGCTAAGATGGTGGTTATGAGGAACACATTTTATGAATCCCCTTCTAAATAAATAAACTCTATATTCTAATAACAGGTACATTGAAGGTCTCCACTCGGAGCAGAAGTACATCACGCCGTGGGAGAAGTCGCTGACGCCGATGCCCGCGAACCCCGACCCGGCGCAGTTCAACATGCACAAGCTGCCCGCGCACTGGATGACCGAGGAAGCCGTCACCGGCTACTTGGCGCAGGTGAGAGCATCATCTATAGATCTTGTTTTTTTTTTAACTGTAGATAGGTAAGCGTTTAACCATATTTCACCTGATGGTAAGTGATAATATGTAAATAACACACTTAAAAATTTCATCTCGTGTTCAGGCGGGACTCGAACCCACACCTTCCACAATCCGGGTGAATGTACTACCAATTATACCACTGAACGCGTTACTAAGTCGACGAAATTTGTAAGTGCTTGATTCGACATGAGCTGTAGATGAACACGAGATGAAATTTTTAAGTGTGTTATTTACTTAAGAATAAATCGCAAAAGATTGCTATAAAATATCAACTAGTGATAATATGGTCTAAGATGTAGCACGATTACCTAGAAGATACCTATTCACTCGCACTTTGAAAACCCCCAAATTATAGCCTCTAGGGAACACCTCCTCAGGCAGCCGATTCCACTGTTTCGCAGTACGAATAAGGAAACAGGATTCAAACCTCTTTGTGCGGACTTTTGGTATTTCTACCATGTACCGGTGTCGATTGAGGGTCTGCCTGGTGGAGTAGTGGATGAACGGAGATGCTCCAATGGCATTGTACAGTTTCGTGGCGCACTCTCCAAAATGTATCCGATAGAAGATCGATAAGCTTGCTACCTTGCGTCGGTGTTCAAGGCTTTGTAGCCTCTTACCCACAAGCTCGTCGTCGCCAATCAGCCTCTTGGCCCTTCTCTCAATACTCTCTAACGCCTCAAGCTGGTATTTGACTGAGCCGTCCCAAAGATGATTGGTGTTGCAATCATACGGATCACTTGATGGCAACACCAAGATCTATGTCAGTAATAAAAATCTATGGAATGAAACTTAAGGCGACGGGTAGCCCTAACTAGCGACACCATTCGTTTTTAATTGCTAGCTACTTCGGGGTTACAACCTCTCGGCAAACACTTATACTATTTATTAATTAGCCATGCACAAATGGTTGGTCCGTTTTTGTACTCGAAAAATTGATTACCGTCAAAAGCGGCCACTTTTAGCGTGAATTAATTTTTCGCGTACAAATGTTGGGTCCGCATTTGTGCATGGTTATTTAATAAATAGTATAAGAGTTTGCCGAGAGGTTGTAACCACAAAATTGTTTAAAATAGATCCGGTTTAGTAGCTAACAATTAAAATCGATTGGCGTCGCTAGTGTGCCCTACCCGTCACCTTAAGGAGTAAAGTGCATTGTTGAAAATAATTCTTACTATTTTTTATGTGAAAGGTGACAGGCTAGCAGACGGACCGCGTGATGGTAACCGATTGCCGCCGCCCAAAGACACCCGCGACACCAGTGGAATCACAAGTGCGCTGCCAACCCTTAAACCCCCCTTTCCCCTGGATTGGGCTCGGCACTCTCACTCACGCAGCTAAACAACACAATGGTGCTTCACGCCGGTTTTCTGTGATCACTCCGGTCGAGCCGGCCCATTCATGCCGAAGCGTGGCTCTCCCACGGCCGAAACTAGCCATGAGCGTTAAAATAATTTGCCCTCGTTTTTTTATCTTCAGGATAAGAACCTAGCGGAGACTGACATACAGAAGATGGACCAGAACGCAAAGATCTTGAAGGGGCTCTGTGCTTTACGGGACTTCATGATGAGAGACGCTCTAGCAATCTACAAGAGCACATGATGACGAAAAAGGAAGGGAGACAAGAGAACTAATTGATTTTAGGTGAATAAGTTTAGCTATTAAATATTAAGCAAGTAGCAATCATGTATTTTTTGGTATATCTCTTTGACTAGAATCGTAATAAATCATAAGACGAAAACTTGCATTTTATTTAACGTTTGGTACAGAGGGCTATAACGAAACGGGATTCATGGCTGAATCATCATCCTCGGTCGTTTCACTCGCGCTGTTCCGTTCTTTGGATGCGACAGGTATATTTTCGTCCGTTACGGGACGGTTTCGTTGTAGGCCCTATATTTCTCAAATAATTTGAAACTACACCTTGTTATAAATCGCGATCTGAAATTACTACCCTACTAATACATATCATCCCGTTCCAACACTCAATGTTAAAAAGGGCTAGCACGAATTTTGTTCCGGGACTATCTTTAGTTCACGATTTAAAATTAAAATGTGTTAATTTCAAGAAATTATACTATTATGTAAATGTATGTGTAAAAATAAAAAAAAAGTTCGCCGTAAAGTCCGTTGAGTGGAGACCGCGACTCGGTAAGCGTAGTGTTGGACGCGCTGCGACTAGATGGGATGATGACATTCGAAGGCTGGCTGGTGTGGGCTGGATGAGAGTGGCCGAAAATCGGGAGCAGTGGCGTGCATTAGGGGAGACCTATGTCCAGCAGTGGACGAGTGTGGCTTGCTGATGATGTGTAAATATGATGACAATTCAAACAAGTTTATTACATACGTGTAAAGCTTATATTTAGTAGTAATATTAAAAATATAAATACAATATATAGAATGGCATAAATACGTCACTAGCGCGATACATGAAGTATTTAGGTTTTTAGACTGACTCCACCTCTTCCTTTATAAGCCTCACTAAGTGATTGAACTTTGATCCATCGAATATGAACACCTGAAACAAAAAAAAGGGTTATTCATAGATCCTATGAAATTCTCTGGCTCGCCCAGTGGTTGACAGGTAGAGAATGTTGTAACCTTTATTCCGTGTGATAAAGAAAAAGTAAATATTTAAATTTTTTTTTAATATGTACAGAATTAAATTGAAGAATTCTTCTGGATTCGAATTCACAATAAAGATTGGACAGTGTGTTTTAAATATTATATTATTAAAATATGAGTACCTTTCTGCAAGGTGTCAAAGCACCTCCTTCATAGTCCCATTGTGATAGGTCAGCCTGTTCTGTCACATCTACTTCGAAGCTAGCCAGTGCCTCATCTGCTATTGGTTTTTCCTCCTGGTTTGCATACAGAACCTCGGAAGCTCCATCTGATGAAGCAAAAGGAATATTTTGATAAGATATGTGTTGATATGAGTGTACCATTAATTTATTCATATCTACAGGGAGGAAAAATAACATTTGGCCTTGGAGGGATTAACAGAGGATTATCCAAAGTTATATACCTTTAAAAAATAAAGGAATGTTTCCTTCAATTACATGCTCTAACTTATGTCTCCAGGGCCCAATGTCCACCCAGTGTACATTTTACTAAATGGTAAATACTTGAAATATAAATGAGACCACTTTCTAAAGGTATAAATTTGTAATTCCGCTGTTGGTTCTGATATCCGTAACACAGGTGCTTGAGCTACTCTGAGTCAGATCAATGTATGCAATGTAGTGAAATACATATTATATTATCAACATTATCATCATCAAAATGTGCATATGTTAAAAACTGTGCCTACATTACATGAACTGCTGGCAGTGACTGTATGAAGGAAAGCCTGGGATAGGAATTAGTGGTATGTAGCAGCATGAAAGAGGTATATTGTTTAGCAGTGGATAGATACAGGCTTTTTATTTGATGATTGAAAACATGTTGAAGCATTTCTTATTCAACTGTTTGCAATTAAATTAATCTTAGTGTGAGTTTCTTTATTGAAAGATGTGCATACCCCCTGTGTTGTAAGTTTTGCTAATCCATACTAAGTATTGGAATGAGTATGGCATGTTTTTCCGCACAGCTTTCTCCAATTCTGACTGTAGTGATGAGAATAGAGGCACACTGATGGCTGCTGGAATGTTCAGGATTCTGAAAATAAAAGGTTTATCTCATATTATGTGCTGGAAGAGGCCGTTGTCCATAGACAACCTTACATCTCTAGTTAAACATCTCCCACAAAGGAATGATATTCTTTAGTCTACCTAAATGTTAAATGTAAGGTATATTGCCAAGATTCGAAATATGGTGGATATAAGCAGAGATGCAGTTGATCGCAAGTATAAGGGTGACCACCAGTAAGATGTTGACAAATAATATTATGGTTTTCGGCGAAGCACGTCGCGATTCTATGGTCTGCGGTTGAAATCGGAAACGCAGCACAAATTGCATGAAAAACAAGTCAGAGTTGTGTTTTGAGACATAGTTTACTTACCGTTCATTTATTACAAGGCCTACTTCAGATGCATCATCTGATAGGATCTTTTTGACTAGGGCTTTTGTTTTATCGTTTGCATTGTCTTCGGCAAGTGTATTAAGCAGGGCCCTGATTTGTTGTATGCATTTAACATCCTAATGAGAAAAAAGCACAAGTTAGTACTGAGACTAAAACAATGAAAAATTCATTATGCAATTCTTTCTTACTTACTTTTTTCTTTGTAATATTTATGACAGTTGTAATCCCAAAGACGCCGTCGCTACCATCATCGTCATCATCATCGTCTTGCTCATTGTCAAGGCATTGCTTTACTACGCTGCCTACATAGTTTTGTGCTGTAAAAAGGAACAGATGATTTTTACATTAACAAATGAGTTCAATATGCGGTAATGATGAATGAATGATGTATATCCGAAAAAAAAACTGTATTTAAATATTTTACTCATCATTGTGAAATCAAATGCTTCAAAATTTTTAGGTAAGTTGATGTTACTATCTTTTTTATGCTTGTTGCTTAAAATAAATAATATGTCCAATTTATTTAAATGTCTATGTGTGTTGTTTATGATGGTCAATGGAACTTACAGATAATAATTTCAGCTAGACCACCTAGGTCTACATCAGATTTCAAAAACAGTTGACGGAGGAGTTGCTTGATACCGTGGAAGTCACAGTCTTCAGGGTTACGTCCTTCAAAGTCGGCTTGCAACTCCTGAAATGAATTTAAAGTAGTGTTATAATCACAAAGATATGAATCTTGAAAACCATCCCTACAATCTTGAAAGCAGTATAATATACTGACATATTATTATATCAAATAGATACTCCATTTGATATAATAATATGTCAGTATATTATACTGCGTCCTGCCGCATCCATATATGATTATTGAATAGCCAATAGATTCCAGAAAATATAATAAATACGTTATATGCCTTCCATAATAACAAGTATTAATTTCACTTCAGAAAGATACCTACTAGTAACAATAATATAGTAAAAGCCTATAAACATATAGATTTAAGTGTTTTACATTGATTTAAAACAAATATGAATAATTGAAAATTATACAGTATCCAAACATTTTATAAGGTGTAAGAAAAAATGCCATTTTAAATTTAATTGAAATACTTGCAAACCACAATCAATATTGTATTACATACCTAAACATTATTTCGAATGAGGAAAAGAGACTACATCAAGTGCAACAGTTGGCCTCACCAGATGTAGCAAAAAAGTCAATGAAAGAAGTGCATGAAATGTGAGTCCATTGTTATTCAATAATGAACTCTTTTATGTTCAAGATAGGTAGAACGCAAGCTGGCACCACAGGTAGTTAATGACTCATTGTTTCATTTTATTATGAAACTGGAATCAGCCTGGCAATAAAATGTAATAACATTCCCATTGGTGTGTTGTTCGTAAGCCATATATGAAATTTAGTAAATTCGTTAGAGCACATAAAAGTATCAAAAGTGAGGATTTACAGTTAATTTGTAATAAATGACTACACTAAAACTTTTTATTTACTGTCTGTTGTCTTATCGCACGCCATGTGTTTGGAGGTTATGTTTTTAATTTACCTTGTCGCCGATGTAGTTCCCGTCGGAATCAAAGTCCGAATCTCTCTCGCTTCCTGAGTCGTGCTCTTCCTCACTTTCACTCGCCTGCTGATCGATTTCCTTGTTTCTTTTGTTAGACATCTTAATTTTTTGCAATCACAAGCCGAAACGAACAGCACTCCACCACCAGAATTTGACAGATGAAAAAGAAAACAATTTTGACATAAGCTGTATAATGTTACCAGAGAAAAATATTGGACATGTTCGGATACGAGACTAGTACGACAAAAATAACGTGGTAAATGGAAACCAAATAACTTACTTCAATACATTTTGTTTGGGTCTTCCTACAATGAAAAAGCAACTATACTAGCATTAAGATCATATTATTTGATTCTAAAAATATTAGTTCCACTAAAGTTTAAAGCTATGATGATTTTTCTACTGTTTATAAATATTCAGAAGCAGTGTGAAATAAGACCACGCTGATTTGATAATCTGGAACAGAGAGATATTTTTCCTTAAGATTATTAACAATTGGTGTAGTCATCATTGATTTATAAAGAGAAATGAAATTATTTGCTTTTACCGTCGTATAACTTGCCAGAGATATTACAGAGAAACCATACGTAGTCACGTGAACTTCTTTTTGGGTCCTGAAAACAGTTTTTAAAGGTGAGGTAGTAGGTACTAAAATGTAATGTAAATAATTATAAACAATCAGAGGGCCTACAAAAAACAGTCCCGTAGGTAATGAACGAGAAAATCTACCTGTCACATCTAAACAAATGATCAGCGCGTCTGAAAGTGACGGGGATAAAGGTTCGGTCGCGAATTCCGTTTCGTTGTAGGCCCTCTGGCTATAAGATTCGTATTTTAACGGATAGAGATAGTCGATAAAAATGATAAATACCTGTGAATCATAATTAATATGGAGCTCCTTATTTTATTTCGATGCTTTATACCATCCACTATTGTATAAAGCGTCAGACACGCCTTCACTCTGTCGGTACAGAACAAAACATTAAGTAAGGTAAATCCAGGCTATGATCCAAGTAAACTGATTTACTTATTTATTTTAGAATCGCCCTTGAAAACTTATAAAACAACATCTATTTTAGTTGGTAAACCTGGCACATTGGCCTTAAAGTTTATTAAATGATAAAAAACACATTGATATTTTTTTTTCACTAACATGAATCTTTTATGGCGTTGCAGCACTTGCAGCCAACTCCATCTCTTGAAAGCAAAAAGTTATTCAATTATCCTTTCAACTCTTTGATCAACTTCGAAGTTTCCAGATTCTTTCATTCAAGTTTGAAAAGTTGTATAAAAAGGCAATCACCAGATGGTAACGGATTGTTAGAACATTCATTCATGATAATAACCTAGTTATTGTATTGGACGTGGGTTTGTGGGAACCTACTTGTACTTACCTACCTACATACCTACTTAATAATAATAATATCCTCCAACTGATTTCGGCTAAGGCGGCCAATCTCAGCGATCAGCCACTTACGCAGGATTTATCGTGCTCAAGTGTGTGCGCAAACACAAGTGCATTCTCTATTCCCTTGCCCTGATATTCCGATGGGCCACCAGAGTGACACGACCTGAGAGAGATCGGTTGCAGGACCAACGGCTTAACGTGCTTTCCGACGCACGGGGGTACAAGACCGCCAATTTCCAGACTCCGGGCTGAAACTAAGAATTTCTTAACAGAAAAACTCAGGTACAAATTTTGGCCCGACCCGGGAATCGAGCCTGGGACCCTTAGCGTAGCAGTCGCTTTAAAGTGCGATGCACTACCCACTGCGCCAACGAGACAGTCATACAAGCGCTACAGAAAAGTAGCAAGCTGCCTTTTCCAGTACAAATAAATACCTACTTACTTACCACCTTACCATTTATTTGTAGATACTGGCTGCAAAAGGTACCCACAGCTTACCCATTTACCTTAACCTCAACCTCATTCAAGTTTTCATGGCTTTTCCTATTTCCCATATTCGCTAAATTACACTATACAGAGAAGCAATAAACGAACCTTCAAAGGAAAAATCCTAAGTAAACACACCCTTGCTTTTACCAACAGTAGGTCGGTAAATAGATACTTTATGTTCATCCATACCTACAGAAATAGAATTTTATAGTAACGGCTTATAGGGGATGAATTGGCTGAACTTTCCTTTCAGGAGTTGAGAGCACTTTGAGCAAGCATTGGATATTTGGCTCTAAGGTCGAGTGTCATTAATTTATGAAAGTTTGCAGAAATCTTCTAGCGCTGCGTTCTTAGTTGGTTTCATAGGATTTGTACCTAGGTAGTTAGGTAATCAATGCAGAATACGTCTGCGACAGC
Organism: Marasmia exigua; assembly: GCA_019059595.1. Taxonomy (NCBI): domain Eukaryota; kingdom Metazoa; phylum Arthropoda; class Insecta; order Lepidoptera; family Crambidae; genus Marasmia; species Marasmia exigua. Next base: position 12,818,924 of record CM032484.1, read on the forward strand.
GCCGTCGTCAGGAATGACTTGTATACCATCTACGTTCTACTTCTCGATGACTTGGAAATGAGTCATCATTACAGTGAAGACTTACGGACTCGAGCAGCCTCTGCCCGTACCAGCAGAGCAGCCACGTCTACGACAGCGCCGTCGTCAGGAACCACTTGTACACCATCTCGTTCCACTTCTCGATGACTTGGTAGTGAGTCATCATTATAGTGAAGACTTACGGACTCGAGCAGCCTACTGCCCGTACCAGCAGAGCAGCCACGTCTACGACAGCGCCGTCGTCAGGAAGGACTTGTACAACATCTCGCTCCAGTTCTCGATGACTTGGAAGTGAGTCATCATTACAGTGAAGACTTACGGACTCGAGCAGCCTCTGCCCGTACCAGCAGAGCAGCCACGTCTGCGACAGCGCCGTCGTCAGGAACGACTTGTACACCATCTCGCTCCACTTCTCCACGATCTGGACATCATTTATTATTAACGTAACTATCACTATCTCTTTTCTACCGTTTAGCTGGGCGGTGATGGAAACCATCGTGAGAATCCTGCAAGTTTTGTATAGATTCTCAAACTTCTAATGATTCTGAACGTGTAAAGCCCGGGGTATGGTCCAACCATAATCCAGGATTGGGGCAGTCTGGTAGGTAAGTAATTAGAATGAAGCTACTGCAGTGTCAGACATTCGCATCCAGAACAACTGAATCACGATTAGGTACCTACTTACAACACGTTCGATGTATCAAATATTGTTGGTTTCCCAAATTTTGAGAAATCTAAGACTAATCTAAATAAAATAAATATAAGAGGTTTGGTCACGATGTTTTCCCTCACAAGCTAATGGTCGAAATATGCACACATTTGCTACGCTTTAAAGTAATTAACAGACTTCCCAAATCCAGGGGCTTTAGCGCGAGCCCGACTTTACGACAGAATCGGTGTTCCACTCCCTTTCAAACGCGCTGATGTATTTCTCCTTTGATTGGATGGGACAGGTATATTCTCAATCCTTGCGGGACGTGTTCGCGCTAAGACCCCTAGATCGTGCAAGAAGCCTGCTTATTTAAAAAAAAAGTAGGAGCCTATAAACTGTCCCACTACAGGGCAAAGGCCTCCATCATAGAAATCAAGTCATCGCTGTTATGACGGGATTAGGCTTAATCACCACGCTTGCCAAATGCGGATTGGTGCTTTGTTCGAAAAATTCGAAACATACTTTTTGCTCGATCCGGGAATCGATCCATGAGGACCCCGAGATCACGGCCCGGTACTTAAACCACTACACTAACAGGGCTTTAGATATTTATTTATCGAATTATTCGTAGCCATTCCGAGAACAATCGTTGTTCTATTTACGATTGATTAAACATAAATATTTTTCGACGGAGCAGAAAGATATTAAATTAACTTTTGTTAAAGTGTGGATGGCTTCCGCGGGAATTCATTCGTGGGTGGGGAAATTTTCGACGACTTCCGAAAACACAAAGGATAGATTAGGAATAACCTCAGGGCTACAACTCTAATCTTTATTAGCTTCTCTTTCAACTACGAATCTTTATTAGCTTCTCTTTCACACGCGCTGTGAGTCTCTTTTTTAGGGTTCCGTAGCCAAATGGAAAAAAAGGAACCCTTATAGATTCGTCATGCCTGTCTGTCTGTCCGTCTGTCCGTCCACAGCCACTTTTTTCCGAAACTATAAAAAGCATAATAAAACTTGGTAATTAGATGTATTTTGTTAACCGTGTTGGCGACCAGCATCGATATGATACTTTTTGGCCAATATTTCCAAATTTTAGTGATTTGCTTTTTATACATTTTTGTTTTTATATGTCTTTTTTTTCTCCTGTCTTTCTGCTAATAAATTTCATCGATTCTACTCGCGAGTACGTTTTAATGGTGTAATCATCCTTTCGGCAATCCTCAACAAGTCGCATTACGCTTTTTACACAAAAATAGGAAAACATTAAAAAAATTGGGGGGTCCCCATACTTTTAAAAATGATGTAGAGGTTTCTAATATATATATTTTTTAAACTTAATACTTTGCGCAAGACAAGCTCCCAAAGTGGTAAAATGGCTCTCAAGGTGATAAAAGTTGATCTACGTATTTCCTCGCCCTTGGTGGGGCAGCGCAAACAAAAAAAAATTTTAGGGTCATGATCCCTCACGAGGTCCCCTTGAGCGCAAGGCTGTGGGTGATGGCCCACATCACCCACGCCTATCTACGCCACTGGTGATTTCCACGCCGCGTATGGACATCGAGACCGTCGAGAGGCTAGCAAGAGCCTCCACTGTATATCCAATTTATCCATGGCCTTATGCTTGATACCCTAAATGAAATACCCTGAATAAAAGTAGAGGGTGCGCAGCTTATCTGCTGCGTGTTTTAAGCACCAAACTATTCCTTTTTGTTCGCGCATTTTGATACCAGAAGGCGCCAAATATTGATTGCACCTTCATGGGCAAGAGCCGCCTCTGGACATCTGCAACCCATGAGGCATCATATATGTGCTGCTGGCTATTAAGGGAAGATTTTTTTTTTATGTTAGAGGCGGACAAACGAGCAAGCGTGTCACCTGATGCAAAGGAATCATCGCCGCCCGTGAACATTCGCTATTTTCACATATATTTATACTACATATATTTATATTTTATTTACATTTATGCTATTTCCTTGAAGATTACCGGGTCGTGATTGCGACGGGTAGGTTTCTAGTTTACCTTTTAGGTACCATTTTACCGTGTATATGGGTTGCTCTTTATTATTGTTAAAATTAAACTTAAGGCTAACTTACCACACAACAGAATCCACAAAAACATATAATAATCGAACTGTTGAAGAAATTGACCAGCAAAGCAAAGCTGAACATCCTCTCTACGTCACCTGCAAGTCTGATTAAAATAAATATTAATTTGTTTTAATTAACGAAAAATGTACAGTTTAAAACTCAGATCAAATATGTAAGTGCTTAAATTATTGTTGTTTCTATTTTTTGTTAATTTTATACCTAATTATAATGTAATGTTCCTGTGTTCTCGCATGTGTGTAATTAGTTTTACTTTAATGTGTGTGTATGCCGTGTGGTCCCCGGCAGAGTAGAATAGGCCACCCTCACTCTTATTACCGAGGTGTCGTAAAAGGCGACTAAGGTAAAGCTGCTGGCATGATCATCAGCACCCAGAGAAGGAAAACTCTGCATTTATATCAAAACCCTCGCCAACCCGTCTGCCAAGCGTGGTGAGTATGGCAATTACCCCTCATGTGATTGAGGGAGACCCGTGCCCCAGCAGTGGGAACTTAAATGGGTTGACGATGTGTGTATATGCATTAGTACAAATAAACGTTTTGTCTATCTATCTATCTTAAATTAGACCAAATATATTTATTTTGCTAGTGCATACGTCACGAATTGCTCCTCAGGGTCAATGGTAATTTCGTAACGGCAGATCTGGGAAAAGTGGGCATTCTTTGAAAAGTCAGGCGGAACTTTAAAGCTGAGCACCACTCACGTTTGTATCGAAACCCGTTCGGTCTTTTGGGATAGATAGAGAAATATATAAAACGTTTGTTCGCATCCAAAAGTACACATTTAGAACAGTATACTTAGACGTAAGAACAAAAAACCCAGAAGGGCTTAGAATGAGGCATGTGTGCAGCGGTGATGCGAAATGGCAATGGCTCAGTGAATTGTTCACCCGACGAGCAAACCACTGATTTTCAGCCAATGCCAGTACTAATGGATGCGCGTGACGTGATGTATGGCATGGTTCTGTCTCAGCTGCTCTGGCCTCAATATAGCCATGCAAGGATGCCCATCGGTGATTACGCAGTCTCCTGCAGAGCCTCGACCACCGCAGACGTGAGGCAAGCTTCTCAGTCTATCGGATTCATTTCGGGAAATGCGCGGAGGGAGGATAATCTGATACTAAGATCTGTAAATTTTACGCAATAAAGTGTATCTATCTATCTGTAAAATTCCCAAATGAAAGAATATCAATATTATTAAATATGTAGGGATTTATTCAGAGAAACTTATGGTGGTACAAAAAGAGGTGTTATGCTGTCTTACTTCGATTTATATACGGGGATGCACTGGTGCTACACATTGACAGTCGTTGGTACTAATTAGTAATTACAAATTTCTCCTATTCTAATGCTAATCAGTCGATGGTCTAACAAGCAATCTAGCTCAAGTATTGTGCGCTAGATGGCGCTGTATGAACACTATCTGATCTCTCCGAGCCTCCATCCATCATCAGTCTAAGGACCACACTGCTGAACATGAGGCTCCCCTAATGACTCCCAGAGTGTACGGTTGCAGGCAGCCCAGCGAAATCCCGCAACTCTGACCAGGTCGTTTGTCTATCTCGTGGGCGGGCGTCACACGCTACGCTTGGTCTCCACTCCAGAACCTTTCTGCACCAGCAGCCGTCAGTTCTACGTTCTATGAGCCCCACCCAGCATCCGAGAGGATCCATATTCATCTGCGTTTACCACATTATGTGGTTCAAGAGAAATTACATAGGTACCTGATCAAAGCATGGTGACGAGATATGATCTCAGTTAGCTCCTTTTGGTGTCTGTCCTCCCATTCCTTCTCTCCAAACGTGTCTATTGCTGTCTTGTTCTTCAGAATATGCTCTTCACTATACGCACCTGTACCAAAAAAGTATTTTTAAGATCGGCTCATAGTTGGCGGAGAAATTGCAGTGCAAGCATACAGCATATAAAACATACAGTCGAAATGATAACTTCCCCCTTTTGGGTTTTGAAGTCGGTCACTTACTAAGCTGATGATATTGATGACGTAGTAAGTAAGAGGTGGCACTTACGGTGACGGGTAGGGCACACTAGCGACGCCAATCGATTTTAATTAAAGCGGCCACTTGTGGCGTGAATCAATTTTTTGCGTACTAAAACGGACCCAACATTTGTGCATTGTTATTTAATAAATAGTATAAGTGTTTGCCGAGACATTGTAACCCCGAAATTGTTTAAAATAGATCCGGTTTAGTAGCTAAAAATTACCCGTACCTTAAGCCAAGATTCCCGGTTTCGGAGATCAATAAACAAAACGTACCTATTTTACTTAATTTTATGGGGTCTGGGTGTGCTGGGAGACGCTTCCAGTATCCTCATTTAGTACTATTTGTCCTCTACTATATTTTGAGACTACGTCTGCCACATATGATATAAAACCAATTCCAATATTAAAGCATAACACCTACGATGTGTAACATTCATTCAAAACATGCTACGCGTTACGAGTAATGCTACGTGACCCGTGCTACGCCGTAGCAGCGTTTCGATGCGGTGACTACGAGGGCGGAAAACAAGACTATTACCTATATTGAAAATATAAAACGTACATACAAACAAAACAACACAAATTTGGGGAAAGTTATTCCATGTTTCTTTTTGTTTAGGTAACTAGGTGAGTACCTAGATGTGGAAAAAGTAGATCCAAAAATCGGATGATCTGAATTTGGGTAAAATTAGGATATGCAAAACAGAAAGGAATGCTAAAATTCACAAAACGTAGCCAATATTTGAAATGGAACAGCCTCGTTTCGCGCAATAAAAAAGAAAGTTGACTGTCGTGGACGTTTTAAATAGTCTTCGAAAGAGGCAGCGTTTCCGATACTGGGTATAGAGTATTTTGCAATAAAAATAAAAACAAACCGATTGTTGAATACGGAACGGCTTTGTCTTGCGAAAAGAAGGTTACAGCTATAGAGGTTTTGATCTTATTATTTGTAAAAAAAAAACAAACTAGCCGATAATTTGAAAATGGAACGGCAAAGTTGACAACCAAGGAGGATTAATTCTATGACCATCATTTTTTCAAGCAGTGGCGTTGTTACTGTAAAACACGACCAATAGAACGGAAAAATGTTGTCTTGCTCTACATAGCGCGATACTTCGAGCCAATTGTGTTCGTGAAACTGGATTTTTCCGATAACAGGGAGAGCTGGCCCTTCGCGTGAATGGGCGGACTCGGCCGAAGTGATGCCAAGGCAGCACAGAAAACCGGAAGCAGCGCTTGCGTTGTATTTCATCGAGTGAGTGAGGTTACTGGAGGTCCAATCGGGGAGGAAGAGCAGTTGAAATGTCAGTGCCTTTGTTAATCCAAAAAAAATCTAAGAAGTAACCTAAAATCGATCGGAGTAGCGAACATTTAGAGAGGCCTATGTCTAGAAGTGGACTGACATAAGCTGATGATAATGATGATAGTGACTGATGTCTGTGTCTTTCGCCTTTTTTTTTCGTCTACTGAGTCCCACTGCTAGGCTGGTCTGCCACCTATCACATAAAAATAAACAATTATGCTCGTGAAACCGGATTTTTCCGGTAAAATATGAAGTCCTAACCTAAAGGATAACCCTCAATGAGTTGCTGGTCTATTGGCACGTAGATGAGCTTCTTGATCCTGACCGACAGCAGGTCGAACTGCGTGGTGATGTGGCTGAGGAAGATGCAGAACAGCAGGTCGCCGCACAGCATGAACCAGATGGTGATGAGACCTGGGTATTATATAAAATAAAGGTACACGGGGCCAAACGCGGTTATTTTTATATGTTGTTTGTCTTGGTCACTTCTTCATTACAAATCATCCACTGAAGAACGTCTTTTTCTCCAAATAAGTACATTTATTTACCACGCTACCGCGAACCCGTAGGCCTTTATATTAATACAAAGGATAAGAACGCGCCTTCCATGCGGGAGTTCTTGGTTCGAATCTGAGCACGCATGGAATTCATATGTGATATCTCGGATGTTACAGATATCCATTTACAGCGGTGAACACTTTCCATCAGGTCTGCCAACCGCTGGTTTGTCCCCTATTATGTAAAAAAAAAAATCAAATACAGGTTCATCTGTTGACAAAGCCATGCTTGTTGACGTCTCGTAGAAAACCGTGCAGCCTATTGGTCACTGAAGCGTGTTACATACTAAAGACAAACTTAAACCGTGCAGCTGCGCTGTCTATTGGTCACTGAAGCGTGTTACATTACTAAAGACATACTTAAACCGTGCAGCTGCGCTGTCTATTGGTCACTGAAGCGTGTTACATACTAAAGGCAAACTTAAACCGTGCAGCCGCGCTGTCTATTGGTCACTGAAGCGTGTTACATACTAAAGACAAACTTAAACCGTGCAGCCGCGCTGTCTATTGGTCACTGAAGCGTGTTACATACTAAAGACATACTTAAACCGTGCAGCTGCGCTGTCTATTGGTCACTGAAGCGTGTTACATACTAAAGGCAAACTTAAACCGTGCAGCCGCGCTGTCAATTGGTCACTGAAGCGTGTTACATACTAAAGGCAAACTTAAACCGTGCAGCCGTGCTGTCTATTGGTCACTGAAGCGTGTTACATACTAAAGGCAAACTTAAACCGTGCAGCCGCGCTGACTATTGGTCACTGAAGCGTGTTACATACTAATGGGAAACTTAAACCGTGCAGCTGCGTGTCTATTGGTCACTGAAGCGTGTTACATACTAAAGACAAAATTAAAAAGGGCTTTACGATTGTAGTACAAATACCTAGTTATTAAGTTTTTAAATCTGCAGGGGAACGTTTAGAAAAAAAACGGCAACAATATTGTAATGACTACCACAAAGGAATTCTGAAAAGCGTTTAAACGGACTGCTGGAATTCAAACAACCATCTTTTTGTTGAAAACCGAAATATGTACGATAATATTACAAATTGTTAAATTTCTTTCCCGAATTTTTTTTTCCCCAAAGGACTTTAAGAACATAAGTACTTTGTTACGGTATTTATGTTTTTAATTGGGAGGCAATCGTTCTATAAAAAAAATCGAATTGCAAGTCAGACTTCTTTTTTTTCATAGCATATGTGATGGGAGAGCATGAATGGGACGGCTAGAACCACGTCAAACCACGGCTTCACAGAAAATCGGAGTTAAGTAGCGCCTACATTGTGTTTCGCTGAGTGAGGGCGCCGAAGGCCCAGGCGGGGGAAGGGTAGTTTAAAGCTTGGCAGCGCACTTGTGACTTCACTGGTGTTACGGGCGGCGACAATCGCTTACCATCAGGAGCCCAATTCTCGGGCTAGTGTCATTTATTTTAATACTAGCTTTTGCCCGCGACTTCGTCTGCGTTCACACAATATCTTTATAAATTATAGCCTATGTGTTATTCTGATCTATAAGCTACATTACTGTAAAGTTTCATTAAAATCCGTTTAGTAGTTTTTGCGTGAAAGAGGAACAAACATCCATACATCCATCCAAACAAACTTTCGCCTTTATAATATTAGTAAGGATGACATATATCACTAAAACAGTTTTTTTGTATTGTTTTCGGGTGATATCCGCCATGTTCTCAAAATATCACAAGCAGGAGAATTGGTCTCCAGGTGATCTGTCTTCTCTTACATATACAGGGTGTATCAGTAAACACTTACATTATTTTAACCACATCTTCTACCAAGTTTACAAACAACGTTTACTCTACGACTTTTGAATTTTTCACGTGATGCTTAGGCTTAGTGTCAAAAGTTGAATTATTTTCTGCCAATTTTCAATAGCCGTTCCGAAGGTCAGACAACAGTCGCTTCATTGTAATTACCAGACTCCCCAAATCCTGAATCATGGTCAAAGCGTACCCCGGGCTCCAGAGCGACAGCTTTGGACGCAACCGGGAATTCACGCTAAGATTAGGATAGAGTAAATGTTGTTCAGAATGGTTTGTTGAAGAGGTGGTTTAATCGATGTGAATGTATATCTATACACTCTGTATAAGCTTCGGAGCAGGGAGTCACTACCAAATGTGCCATCTACCCAACATTTTTATTTAACAACAAACATATCAGACGTCATAAACATTCCTCGGTTTACGATTTGAGCTTGGCTTACTCAGTGATTTTCTTAGAAAAAAACACAAACTTCTGCAAAGAAATAAGTCATTTCTACGTGATATTCTTCACGGGCATAGGTGGCTGTAAAGATACGGGAATGTTATAGGCGTGAGTAATTCTTTACTGAAACGACTCAGTGATCCGCTTCAGATAGAAGATACACTGATACGAATCACGAATGCTCGCTGCATTCAATCGGTCATCTCGTTCTATGACTCACTGTGTTTCACTGATACGATCATTCGTGCGACGAACTACAGATGATCACTGATAGCGGGAGAACGAGTGAGTCGTTCCCGTAGGCAAAACACATGGAACGTGTCACGTGGGGATAGAGATAGGTAGACATAACATCAATCTATAACCTCCTTGCATAACATTGATTGAACAGCCATAAGTGTCACAGAAAAATGATCTTTAGGCCAATTGCAATAAAAGATGCCATGGTATGTATGAAAGTTGGTGAAATAATTTAAATCGAGTCGCGAATGCACTCTCTGTTGAAATGCAAATGAAGCGTATCAGTGAAATGACCCTATTCACTGATCCAGATTCAAATGATCCAAACTTTAGAAAGATACATTTTTTTGCCAGGTCTAGAATGTTATAAAACACGAGTCACTATACGTTTCGTCGTAAAATTATCTTCAAAAACTTCGTTTCCAGAATGTTAAGAGGATTTCAACATAAAAACTTTTTCTCGTTGAACAAACTCTGGTACTTACATTAATAAATGAAGACTACACATGACTGAGTATGTGCCAAAACCTACACATTATGTGAAAAATAATATGTAGGTACATATGTATGTGTTTCGCAGAAAGTTTTAAGTACTCCTTAGCTTCAACTCATCGCGATTTAACTCAAGTTTCATGTTTAATGGATATTTATACGTATAGGCGTTCATAGCGAATGTTCCTACAACATATTGTACCGACACTTATACATTTACACGACACGTATACCTATGACACGTATACCTTTGGTGTAAGTAAGTCACATTTTAATTTGGAGCATAATTCTCACAACATCTCGGACGTTGACCTGATTCCGTACTAAGTAGCTTAAGCACTTGTGTTACAAATATCAGACAACAGAGGAACACAAATATATACTTAAATACATGTATTACACTCAGACACTGAACAAACACAAGTGTTCATCGCACGAATGTTTGTCCAGGGTGGGGATCGAACGCAGGACCTTTGGCGTAAGAGGCAGGGTCACTACCAATTGCGCCATCCGGTCAGTCAGCATAAGTATGGAGAATAAGTATGAGTCTCATTCACCAATGGTCATTAGTTTAACCTCCACCCTAGAACGACCCACAAACATCAGTGTGATGAACACTTGTAAACACAAGAAGAAGAAGAAGACAGACATATACTGCATATAGCATATACATTATCATGGACTAATTATTTAGTCTATGTTATTATTTTTGTAATTCCTCTGTTCTTTTATTTTCTTAACACAAATGCTAAATCTACTGTACGGAATCAGATCTATGTCACGACATCGTATGAATTTATTGATTTAATTATAAGCACAATTTAAACTGGAGTGGAGGCCACGAACAGAAATTCACGGCAGTGGCAGGCCCCCCACAAGGTGGACCGAAGATCTGGTGAAGGTCGCGGGAATCCAGGATGCGGGCAGGACCAATATTTGTGGAGAGCATTGGGGGAGGCCTATGTCCAGCTGTGGACGTCTATTGTCAACCCGTTTGGAACAGTGGTAGTGAACGCTGCCTTTGGTTGCCAAGGGTTGCGGGTTCGATCCCTGCACTGTACAAACATTTGTGTGCATGAACATGTTTGTTTGTATTGGTCTGGGTGTTTTCTATGTATTATAAGTATTTATTTATACAAGAAAAATATTATATGCATATATTTGTAATCCCACTGTTGATTCTGATATCCGTAACACAGGTGCTTGAGCTACCTATCTCGGAGTCAGATCAATGTATGTGATGTTGTGAAATATTTATTTATTACTTATTTATTTATTGGGTGAAGTGATGAGGGACGTAATTTAAACTTGTATTTTTCCTAGGTTATTTTCAAAGGAGAAACTTTCAAAATGATCATGACAGATCTCTAGTCGCCCAGGTATAAAACTTCACATAAAAAAATAGTTTTTAATTTAAGCAATGGCAACTGATTTTCATCAAGCCATTTTCATCTAAGTCGTTTAAAAAAAAAATAAGAACTATCTCACCGTGCCACGTCTGAAAAATCAGGATGATTTCGTAGTAGATTCTCTCGAAGGGATCGAATGGGAACCAGTAGAAGAAGGGTAGGATGAGGGGTACGTCATACCCTAAGGTACGCTTCAAAATCTCCACAAAAGGAGGGGAGAGGAAGATCACTAGCAGAGCGTTGTTGCACCAGTAGTAACCTGGAATATAGAGACAAAATTAATCGTAATTAGGAAGTTATTATAGACAAAGTTAAACTCCCTAAAAGCACACAATCCATCAACACAAAGAATATTACATCAAAAGTATGTTTGCCTAGAAGAGTCCCAACATGTTTTATAGGTACCTGCGTATTAATTATCGTTTAGCAGTCACTTCATTGTAACTTCCAAACTAAATCCTAGATCATGAACCAAGCCGGGCCGGGCCGGGCCGTGCAGCAATGGCTTTAAAAGTAAAGTATATATACCTTTGTAAAGTATATACACATACTGTCCCACTGCAGGGCAAAGGCCTCCATCACAGAAATCAAGTCATCGTTTATGATGGGATTAGGCTTAATCACTATAGCTTACCAACTGCATATTGAGGATCACAAACAAAAGCTATGAGCGAAAAATTCGAAACATATTTTTTGCTCGACCCGGGTATCGAACCTGACCTCAAGACAAACAGGGCGTTCGGCTTTGATTAACTTGACGGGAATCGCACGCTGAACTGATGAGTACCTACCTTGAATGACGTAGTTGAGCTGTGTGAGCGCGGTGCCTATGATCTGGTCCTCCTGCTCGGAGACACGGCCCTGCGGCCACATGCTGCGGAGCTCGCTGATCAGGTTCTCATACACCGGCCGGTGGTAGACAATCTTGTATGTCTTCGCCATTGCTAGAGAAAAAAATGTGTATTTGTTATACGATTAACCTCCTGAAGAGCAAAAATCGCTTCCAACTTCCAAAGTTTTTTGTTTGAAATGACACCATCTTTTTGTCGTGCTGGCAAGCGATTGTTGATCCGGTATTGTTGATGTCTATGAGAGGCGGTTCCCGATTACCATCAGATAGGCCGCAAGCTCATCTACCTACTATAAGCAATAAAAAAAAAGCGATCCGTACCTAAGTACTTCATATGTAGAGGTACTACGCGAATGGTTGATCAACAACAAACGTTTTATAAAGGCAGAAGGTAACGCTTACATTGAGAGTTGGGTAAGCGTCGATATCTTAATGACCTTCAGGTGATTCAGGCCCCACCCACGGCGTTGGCCCCACGTTGTTGGCATCACGACGTTGGCCCCACGACGTTGGCCCCTCGACGTTGGCCCCACGACGTTGGCCCCACGACGTTGGCCCCACTACGATGGCCCCACTACGTTAGCCCTAAGACGTTGGCCCCTCGACGTTGGCCCCACGACGTTGGCCCCACGACGTTTGCCCTACGTCCTTGGGCCAACGACGTTTGCCCCACGACATTGGCCCCACGAAAATTTTCTGGAGGCGTGAAGCTACGATGTGTTTTAGCGAGTGAGTGAAGGTATCGGAAGCACAATCCGCGCTTAAGAAGATCAAAACGTTTTCAACGCGGTTGGTAGGCGATAGTCGTGGCCCATGGACACCTTACACATGCTATCCGTCTGCTCGTTTGCACCTATCACCTTATGATTATCATTGAAAATGTATCCATTTTCCACTCACCCAGCAGCAGATACCCGACGCACGGCATCATCCTGAAGATTTCAATGGCGTCTTGGAAGGAGCCGCCGCTCGCCGTCTTCACCATGTTGATCAGCTCCAGCCACGTCACCACGAACAGATTCATGAATGAGAACCAGTAGAACACGTCCCAACAGAACCTGGTTAGAACGAAAGGAAGAAATACAGAGGTTACAATTTAACATGCTTGAAAACAAAAATCGTTAATTGATTTAAATACATAGTCACGCATCATTTTTTTTATTACTTATATTATACAAGTCAGTGATTTTTGGAACACCCGAGAAACATCTCGAGGGAATTATAAAGGTACAAACAAAATACTTTTATTGTGTTTTTAACCCCCGACGCAAAAACGACGGGGTGTTATAAGTTTGACGTGTCTGTGTCTGACACACACAAACGTGTGTCTATCTATGGCCTCGTAACTCCCGAACAAATGAACCGATTTTGATTTTGTTTTTTTTTGTTTGAAAGATGAATAAGGAGGGAGTGTTCTTAGCTATGATGGATAAAACAAATCGGCCATCTTGGACAAATCAGTCCAAGATGGCCGCCGTCACAAAGATTTGGATTTTATGTTTGAACACAACTCCCACAATATGGGTATCTATATGATACTTGAATAGCAGATATGATACTTGAAGGGCTTGAGTAGCAGAATATATTAATTGTGAAAAAATTCGAATCCTTGGATTCGAATTCGCCGCCGTCAGAAAATGACGAATAACCTATTTGTTGTTCCAACTGCCTTAATATACTTGGTATCAAATGAAAGAGCTTTAGTTGTGTCGGGGTTTTTTTTAAATTTTAAATTTAGTTTTTAAACAAGTTGTTTACATTGTAGGTGTTATAGACATATACAGTAAGATTATTCGTGCCTGTTTAGCTATGTTGAATGGCATGCAATTTTTGGTAAGATACCTATGTTACAACAGAGTTGTTGAAAGCTGGAGGATTACCCGTACTGAGGGAACTCCAAAAGCTCTTTAACGATGTCCTCTTCGAAGGGAGAACTCCGGAGGCGTGGAGTAAGAGTGTGGTCGTCTTGTTTTTCAAAAAAGGGGACAAAACCCTTTTGAAGAACTATAGACCCATTTCCCTTCTAAGCCACGTCTATAAGCTGTTCTCAAGAGTGATCACGAACCGTCTTGCGCGGAGACTCGACGAATTCCAACCACCGGAACAGGCTGGGTTTCGGAGCGGATACGGCACCATAGACCACATCCACACAGTGCGGCAGATTATACAGAAGACAGAAGAGTATAATCAGCCCCTGTGTCTAGCATTTGTGGATTATGAGAAAGCCTTTGACTCGGTTGAAATCTGGTCTGTTCTGGAGTCCCTGCAGCGATGCCAAGTCGATTGCCGATATATCCAGGTGATGAGATGTCTCTATGATGCCGCTACTATGTCCGTCCAAGTACAGAACCAGCAAACAAGTCCTATACCATTGCATCGAGGAGTGAGACAAGGGGACGTCATCTCCCCGAAATTGTTCACAAATGCAATGGAGGATATGTTCAAGACGCTGAACTGGAAGAGACGTGGCATCAACATCAATGGCGAATACATCTCTCACCTGCGATTTGCTGACGACATCGTCATAATGGCAGAAACGCTGCAGGACCTGCAACAGATGCTGAATGACCTGGCTGACTCTTCTAAATGCATCGGCCTACGGATGAACTTGGACAAAACCAAGGTCATGTTCAATGAACATGTTCTACCGGAACCGATTGCAATTCACGGTGCCGTCCTCGAAGTTGTTCAAAAATACGTATACCTCGGGCAGACTTTGCAATTGGGTAAAAACAACTTCGAGGATGAGGTGAATAGGAGAATCCAGTTAGGTTGGGCAGCATTTGGAAAACTACGTCGTGTCTTCGTATCGTCGATACCACAGTGCCTAAAGACGAAAGTCTTCAATCAGTGCGTCCTACCCGTCATGACATACGGAGCCGAAACGTGGACACTTACGGTACGGCTGGTCCACAAGTTAAAGGTCGCTCAGCGGGCTATGGAACGAGCAATGCTCGGCGTCTCTCTCCGAGATCGAATCCGAAATGAGGTGATCCGGCAGAGAACCAAAGTTATCGACATTGCTCACCGGATTAGCAAGCTTCAGTGGCAGTGGGCTGGCCAAATTAGCCGCAGAACCGATAACCGATGGGGTAAACGGGTTCTGGAGTGGAGACCGCGTCTTGGAAAACGTAATGTAGGGCGCCCTCAGGCTAGGTGGGGGGACGATCTGCGCAGGATGGCTGGCAAGAGCTGGATGCGAGAAGCCATGGATAGATCACAGTGGCGAACAATTGGAGAGGCCTACGTCCAGCAGTGGACTGCGATAGGCTGATGATGATGATGATGACCTATGTAAAGAAAGATATTAAACGAACATATCAAGCGTGGCTCAACCAACTTGTATCAAAGCGAGCAAGGCGTCACGCTGGGAACGCGCACCCATCACCCGCCGACGCGTCGCTCGTTTCGCTTGTCGCAAATGCGGACGGAAAATACACTCGCGAATTGGCTGGTCTGTTACAGCCACGAGCGTAGATGTGGTGTCCATATCCGATATGCTACTTAAAACAGCTGTTGAAATGCAAAGGCCTATTATTATGAACATCTTTAGCTAAATAATCTTAATTAATTATATGGTAGCTTAATAATAATTTTAATTAATTATTGTGGCAAATTATAGAGAATTTAAATAAAATTAAAAATAAAATAAAATTGTCATTTATTTCAGATATAATTAGTACAAATTCTTATTATTATGTTAGTAAACATTACCACACAAACACAAGATTAGAGGTATTTATTCCATTACAATTATTATTTAAAATTTAATATAAATGCAAATAAATTCTAAATAAGTTTAGATTTAAGTAGTTTTTTCTTGTATCAGCCTATATACTGTCCCCCTGTAGGGCAAAGACCTCCAACATAGAAATCAAGTTATCGCTACTATGATGTTATTAATCACCACGCTTGCCTAATGCGGATTGGTGATCACAAACCCGAGCAATGTTCGAAACATAATTTTTGCTCGACCCGGGAATCGAACCCATGATCCCGAGATCACGGTCCGGTACTTAAACGACTAGACCAGCAGGCCGTCGTAATTGAATTTAAGTAGAAATATGGCATAAATTAAACTAAACCACAGATATTATAATACTAAACTATGCATCGTAATAAATAAGAATACCATTTTTTTATCACAAATGGAATTCATATAGTAAACAAAAAAAAGTCCCCAAAGAACAAAAAAATCACTATCCATAAAAAAGTGACTAGCTGATTGATACTGAATATAATATTAGTATTGGAAGGCGAATTTTCTTTTTGAGATTGGACCTATATACTTTGCGGAAAAGGGTATTAGAAATCGCGGGATATATTTCCCTAATCCTATATTTAAATTGGCAGATAGTTACCTATTAAGTTGACTATTTTGTGAATCAGGCTGTATGTTTTCTTTGAAAATAAAATAAAATTAAATTACTTGCATCAATTCAAAAATTGGACGCCCAGTTGGTCTAGTGGTTTAAGTACCGGGCTGGGACCTCGGGGTTCGATTCCCGGGTCGAGCGAAAGTATGTTTCGAATTTTTCGGACAAAGCTCGGGATTGTGTTCACCAATCCGCATTTGGCAAGCGTGCTGATTAAGTCTAATCCCATCATAGTAGCGATAACTTGATTTCTATGATGGAGGCATTTGCCCTGCAGTGGGACAGTTTAAAGGCTGATACAATTACAATTACATTAAAAATTTAAATCCTAAATAGTAAACTTGTGGATGAAGAGCGAGGCATTCTCATCACAAGTATCTTTGCTTACTTACCGGGAAGACCCGTTAACTGTTACGGATTTTTCTGAAAAAGCATATTTTATTTATTTAACTTGACTGAAGACCCTGGTAACCTTTACACTGCGATACAACATTAAAAACAAATCGGAAGCTAGTTGTTCACCCCACACATGTTTACGTATCATTCAGTAAAGTAATCAGGTTAATATGGGTTAATGGGTTGGGGGCGACGCAGTGCGATGGGGGTAGTGTTGACCAAACTCGATCTTGTCTTTGTATTTTAGAAGACCAAACAGTTGTAGCAGAACTTTGTTCTTGGACAGTCAGTCCATCAATTTTTGTTATGACAAGATTGTCTGGTCCACTAATTTCCTAAGATTGACCCATTGAGTAAGGTAATAATACGTACTCTGGGATTGTCCCAAGCGTGAGTCTCTTCTTAGGTGTTGGGCTCCTTTTTAGACATCTACAATACCAAAATTGACGCTCTAAACAGACCCGTAATGTCAAAACTAAATTAAAACAATAAATGTAGCTATATTATAATAATAATAATAATAATCATCATCATCATCAGCCCATTTAAGTCCCCACTGCTGGGGCACGGGCCTCCCTCAATCACATGAGGGGTAATTGCCATACTCACCTCGCTTGGCAGACGGGTTGGCGAGGGTTTTGATATGAATGCAGTGTTTTCCTTCTCTGGGTGCTGATGATCATGCCAGCAGCTTTACTTTAGTCGCCTTTTACGACACCTCGGTAAGAGTGAGGGTGGCCTATTCTACTCTGCCAGGGACCACACGGCTTAATAGTAATAATAATAATTCTCACAACATCTCATACGTTGACCTGATTCCGTACTAAGTAGTTTAAGTACTTGTGTTACAGATATCAGACAACAGAGGAACACAAATATATACTTAAATACATATATTACACCCAGACACTGAACAAACACAAGTGTTCATCGCACGAATGTTTGTCCAGGGTGGGGATCGAACCCACGACCTTTGGCGTGAGAGGCAGGGTCACCAATTGCGCCATCCAGTCAGTTAATATTATGTACCTAGTTATTATATTATTATTTGAGAGTGGGAGAGCCACGCTTAGGTATGAATGGGCTGGCTCGATCGGAGTGATACCATGGCCTCACACAAAACCGGCGTGAAGCAGCACTGTGCTGTGTTTCGCTGCGTGAGTGAGGGTATCGGAGGCCCGATCCGGGGGAAAGGGGGATTTAAAGGTTGGCAGCGCACTTGTGACTCCACTGATGTTGCCATGCATGTGTCCATGAGCGGCGGATATCGCTTACCATCAAGTGATCCGTCTGCTACAGCACAAAAAAAATAAACGTAGGTTATTGAGAATTGCTTTGAAATATTTTTTATGTATGCATTGTTTTGTAGCTATCACAATATTTTTGGGGAAAAATATCAAGTTTTCAATCGTATACTAGCCTCAAAAGTTTGATAGAATATTAAAATAGCATGAAGATAATTTAACGCATTTGCTAAGTTGCAAGACTCTTGCTACGAGTATAATTCTGAAACCAAGAGAAATCAGGGTCAAAATCAAGACCGGGACTAACCAAGTCTCGTTTTGGTATTTCATTGTCGGCATCACTATTCGGAACCAAATGGTCGAATAGAATGGTCGTTGTTTATGTCAACAAGTGGCCTTTCAAATGTCTTGATGTGTGCCCAGCAAATCACAAGCCGTGCACTATTTTATTACTGTTATTTGCTGGGTAAATAAGTAAAACGGTCAAGGCTTTTCTTGAGATTAGTATTTATTTTATGTCATAGGTTATGTCATAGACGAAGAGACGGATCACCTGATGGTAAGCAATTGCCGCTGCCCATGGACACCCACGACACCAGTGGAGTCACAAGTGCGCTGCTAACCTTTAAACCCCCCCTTCCCCCGGATTGGGCCTCCGGTACCCTCACTCACGCAGCGAAACACAGCACAGTACTGCTTCACGCCGGTTTTCTGTGAGGCCGTGGTATCACTCCGGTCTAGCCGGCCCATTCATGCCGAAGCGTGGCTCTCCCACGGTTATACATAGTTTTTGGGGAAGTGTTATTCTGTAAATAATACACTTTTAGGTTAAGATGACGGGTAGGGCAACCTAGCGACGCCAATCGATTTTAATTTTTAGCTACTAAACCGGATCTATTTTAAACAATTTCGGGGTTACAACCTCTCGGCAAACACTTATACTATTTATTAAATAACCATGCACAAATGTTGCTCTCAAATTTTATAGCGACACGTAATGTTTTTGTATCTTTTTTTCAAAAGTGCACCAGTATTTACGCCTGTATATATTAATTTTGTGGCTCTGCTGATGATGGAAGGTCAACTCCTCAACGGTAAGGAGTTAAAGGATAACTCTTTCAATACTGTATTCAGATTTCGTTTTTTAGTTATTTGGCGAAGGTGGAAGGGGGGGGGGGGGGGTGTGGTTCTGCCAAAAAATGAGATACTAAAAAGCTTGAAAAAAAAATCTGCGAAAAAAAACCGCCTTCAAAAACCACGAACTTAAAAAGTGTAAAATATTATTCTATATCGATTAGGCGCCGACTTCGGTAACACTTTTTCTCGAGTGTACAGTTTTAAAATGTTATTTTAAGTGTATAAAGTGTTAAAAATATTATTTTACACTTTTTAGTTCGTGGTTTTTGAAGGCGGTTTTTTTTCGCAGATTTTTTTAAATATCTGAACGCAAATTCTACCAGACAACTTTCAGGTAAATGAAGCTCAGACACTGTAGATCTATAGATAGATAGATAGATAGATACTCTTTATTGCACAACATACAACAATTAAAAGGTAGGTACCAATTCTTTGTTTACTTTTCCGCTGCTCGAATATATATTTATTCATTTTTTATATTGCTTATTTACTGAGAAAAAAATTAAAAACTAAAAAACGTAAGATGACGTCATCGGACGGCAGAATGTAAAATATTTCTTTGCTTAGCACATTATAGTTTTAAATTTACGAAATGCCAAACCCATGACATGTTACTGTAAAAAAAAAGACAACTTGTCAACGTTGAATGTATGAATGACGTTGACAGGTAGTGTAACACACTAGTATTATTTACCTTTGACAGTAGTACCTTTTTTTATCAAAACAATGATAAGCAAAGGAATATCGCTGTATTCAGCCGTCCGATGACGTCATTTAGCGCTTACGTCTATTTAGAATAAAAAGAATTTCAATAATTATTTTATGCATGAAAATGGACAAATTTTGAAAAAAGAAAAAGTATGGGTCTGTTTATTTTATGTCTATTTTCATATAAAAAAACAATATGGACATGTTAAAAATATGAAATGTTGTCCATTACAACGGACGCGATGTTTAATAATAGCTATTAATTTTATAAGCCATTTTCCAAAACCTACATTTTCATCATAGGATTTTTAATACATTGGAGGTATAATTACTTCTCCGCAATCAAATGTACCTAGGTACTTCAGTTTCAGTGAAGGCTCCTCGTAACAACAATAAGGACTCTTGAAACTAATAAGTTAGGATCGTCAACGTATATTAAAAGTTGAGCGCTGAATCCTGCGGAAATCAAGTTCGCGGATCGGAAAGGTTAACGGTCACCACTCGGCCATAACTCAGCTGATATCTGAAGAGTGAGTTTAGATATAAATGCGAGTCTGTTCAACTGGCGCAGTTTTGGGTTTGTGCCAGAATTAC
The DNA here is from genome assembly GCA_019059595.1 of Marasmia exigua. Taxonomy (NCBI): domain Eukaryota; kingdom Metazoa; phylum Arthropoda; class Insecta; order Lepidoptera; family Crambidae; genus Marasmia; species Marasmia exigua. The sequence continues at coordinate 12,839,253 of CM032484.1, forward strand.
CTCCATCTAACTGATTGATAGTTATGTAATGAGTGTAGGTACTTTAAGAAATAACCCTCTTTTTAATGGTTAAAAAAGATGTTATTTACAAAAACGAAGGAAATTTAAAACGATTGCCGATGACTTCATTGTTTGTATAATGTGGATAGGTAAAAAGGGCAAGTTTTTATTTTTAAAAAAGTATAAAGTACAGTCACGTGCACTAATAAGTATACAACTTCATTCAAATATGAACCTTTTCGTTCCGCCTTAAGAGTAGAGGTGTTTACATAATTGCAGGCGCCTGTACATAGGTACTTTTATCTCACTCAACCAAGATTTTATCTATGTATTGTAGCCTTGGGTGATCCGTGTTTTAAGCACGAAGTTGTGAGTATCCTATTAAATTTTTACCCTAATGTTAATTACAAACTTATCTATGATTATCCCCAACTCAAATAATTGTTTTCGTAATTACACTCGGGGGGATTTTGTGACTTTAATTAGAGAAACGGGTTCGTCGGCTTCCTCGTTTAAGATAACCCGGAAACTTCCTTGGGGAAATCATACGATTTCCCCAAGGAAAACTTGAGGAACAATATCGCAAACTTGTTGCCTGTATAGAATTATTTTCCCATTTCTCACAAAAATTGCTGTGGTAAAATAAAATCAAGAAAATCTTGACTTACTGCCGCAGTCAGAGATGTTAAATTATCTTAATTTATAGATAGTCTTTATAATTATTGAAATAAGTGTCAATATGTTTTCTTTTAAATAACCATTAAAGTTAATTTGACGTCTCTGAGTGCAGCAATTAGCTTGAAAAACAAGTGTCGGAAGTTTCCAAGTAACATCAGCATCATCAGCCCATTTAAGTCCCCACTGCTGGGGCACGGGCCTTCCTCAATATCATGAGGGGTAATTGCCATACTCACCACGCTTGGCAGACGGGTTGGCGAGGGTTTTGATATATGTGCAGAGTTTTCCTTCTCTGGGTGCTGATGATCATGCCAGCAGCTTTACCTTAGTCGTCTTTTACGACACCTCGGTAAGAGTGAGGGTGGCCTCTTCTACTCTGCCGGGGACCACACGGCCAAGTAACAACTTCCAAGTAACATGCAAACGATATAATATATACATTTTCGTTTCAAGAAACTGTTACTTTCAAATGAAATTTCCATCGTGGCACTCATTTACCGTTACTCCAATTTCGAATACCCCGGAAGCGGACAGAGGTAAGGAATGAAACAGAGGTGAGGTCTGTTTTTAGTGACCACTATAATCTGCACATCTTTAAGGCAAGAGTGAACAGGTATCATTTAGGCAAATGCGTATCATCCTAGACCTCATCGTCACTTTCCATCAGGTGCGATTGTGGTCAAGCGTTAGCCTATAGATCAAGAAAAAAGTTTATTAGAAACCGTCCATTGTTGGCCGCAGACCTCCTTCATGCTGCGTCGTCTCTATCAGCAGTCCTCTTAAAAAGGTCAGCAGCCCACCGAGTCCTCCTAGCCTCCACACCAAGACTGGCCTGCGATTGTTTGTTCTACGGCAGACTTAGGCAGCTCTAATTTTATGCCAATTCCGGATAAACTTGACTTGAATGGTTTTCAACCTTTAAATCGGCGATGAAGGGAAAAAACGAGAGGAAACCTACCACCCCCCTCCCAGACAGACTAACGCAAATAAGGCCGCCGGCAGGCCCCACAGGGGTCGAAGACCGCCCCAACAGCGCAGTGTCGGAAGGCCTCCTCTCCCAGAGGAGTGAATACACTGCGCCCAGAAAGGCGCGAGATGCAGCCCGGGAAATGGGTTTATCCCGAAACCCGAACCGCGCCAAGTGCGAAGAAAACAGTAACAGTGAGAGGAAACTTGGACTTTTCGGATAGTTCCTCTAACTCTGGAAACTCAATGTAGTGTAGTAATGTAGATAACGATTCTGAACTTCTAACCATGATTCAGATGGTCTAGTTAGTAGTTTAGGTTTGGTGAAGGTCGGACAGCAGTCATTCCATTGTGATTACCAGATTTACCAAATCCTGGGCCATGGTCCAAGCGTAACCCGGGCTCCAAATCGACAGCTCAGGATGCGACAGGGAAAAGACTGCAGCAGTTTTTCTCACGGTTATACCTTAAGTACTTATCAAGGGACTGGTATTACTTTTTTCAAAAACACGACGCATCAGTCATCTCTCCGATCTCGAAATTTTTCATAGACGGCGGGTGCTCGTTTGTAGCCTCTAGCAAACTGTACTTACTTGACAAACGGAGGATCTTTCAGAGTAAGCCTCAAGCCTCCCAGCTTCAGCACAGCCATCGGCACTGCGTACGTGCGCTCGTAGTCTTCCAATGTGTAACGACATTTCTAGAAAACATGTACAACCTTATTACAAAACACGATCTAAAGTTATTACCGTACTAAAACTCAAGCCATCTCGATCCAACAATGTTAAAAGGGGCTGGAACGAGTTTTCACCGACTTCAAAAAAGTAGGAGATTCTATGTTCGACTGCATGTTTGTTTTTTTTTATGTACAAACAGTGCGGATAAAGAATGGGATCAGAAATGGCGGCGCATCTATTCACTTCTCGCTCGCACACTATTTTCGTCTATACTCGCACCCCACGAGTGCGAGTATAGACGCAAATAGTGTGCGAGCGAGAAGTGAATAGATGCACCGCCATTTCTAGTGCGAGTATAGATGCAAATAGTGTGCGAGCGAGAAGTGAATAGATACGCCGCCATTTCTAATCCCATTCTTTATCCGCACTGGTTGTATGTTCACCGATTTCTCCGCCAATTGTTGAACGATTTCCACAATTATTTTTTTATTTGAATGAACACACTTCCAAAGCGGTCCCATTTTTATCATGTCAGGGTCTGAGAAGGGATCCCAGAGAAATCGAGGGCAACCCTGAAATTTTATAGGCCCATGAAATGTTTTTGTATTTTTTATCAAAGCTGCACTGTATTTACGCCTGATTGTAATATTTTTGTGGCTCAGCTGATGATGGAACGTCATCTCCTCAACGGTTAAGAGTTAAAAGATAACTTGGACGGGGTGAGGTCTACGAAAAATGAGACACTAAAAAGCATGAAAAAAATCTACGAATACAATACCGCCTTCTAAAACCACGAACTAAAAAGTAAAAAATAATATTTATAACACTTCATACACTTCAAATAACATTTTATAACAGTACACTCGAGAAAAGGTGTTACCGAAGTCGGCACCTAATCCCTGTTGACTAATTAAGCCAAGTAGGTATATATCACAAGATAGTCTTAGGCGCCGACTTCGGTAATACCTTTTCTCGAGCGTACTGTTATAAATTATTATTGGCAGTGTAAGAAGTGTTAAAAATACTATTTCATAATTTTTAGTTCGTGGTTTTTGAAGGCGGTTTATTTTGTTCCGGAACTATTCTTAGATTGCTGTTTGTAATAAGGGGGCTGGAGTCAGTTTCCTTTCAAAATCAGTAAAAAACCTATTTAAGTGGTGACTATCTTTTCGGTGATACAAGAATGGAAGTGATACAACGGCCTTACATAAGATCAGCGTGAAGAAGTGCTATGTTTCATCGTGTGAGTGAGGGTACTCGAGGACCAATGCGGGAGAAGGGGAGATAAATATAATAAAGATAAAGATTTCTTTATTGGCCACAGAATACAAAATTAAACCCAAGTGACATATATACATAAATAGAACAAATTCTGTAGCCAACAATACCCAACCTCAGCAAGGGAGGTCATAGGTTGGCAGTGCACTTGTGACTCTACTTGTGTTACGCGTATCCATGGGCGGTGGAAATCGCCTACCGTCAGTCTGCCGCCTGTCACATAAAAATAATTTTCCTTATTGTATACCTGTTTCTGAATGTCTTCTTTCTTTCGCCTTGACAGGCAGTTCTCCAACAAGGATGGCATGTTGTATCAGAGTGTTAACCAAGCGCCTGTCTTCGTAAGGATTTATAAAGGATTGTTTTGGAGTTCAATGGGAAACTTGCTGAACCAAACGGTAATAGTAGATTTATAGATACATTAACACTTTCTGTTGCTAGACACAAGCTTACTAGCTAGGCTTATAGATATTCAGTGTACCATTAATTTCATTCTCCTCATTTGCCGAGTGAAGAAGAGTCACTTAGTGCACGTTTAACCAGGACAATGGATCATACGAGACCACCAGATTTTTAACTTTGTGCAGTTGAGATAAGGTCGAAAAACCAATGAAATAAATTATGTTTAGTTGCCTGGTAAAGGGTTATGAGCAAATAAGCTTGCTCGATTTCATTACGATATACATACATAAGAACGACGACTGGTACGTAGGTATCATTCTTTGCTGACACAATAACATTTGTAATAGAAACTGGGCCTGTTCTTTCGTTGCTGGTGATGAGTAGATAGATAATTATCACCAGCCTATTATTCTCCCCACTGTCGGCATCTGCATAGCTTTACACGGAGTGAGAATGGGCGTCAGTCTTACCTTAAGGTTTAGGATGCCGCCCTGTATGCTGTGCCGCCACTAGCCTACAGAATTTGTAAGATTTTATCCGCGCTTAAGAATTTATACTTCAACGTATGCAGATGTACTCACGATGTTTTCCTTGAGGAAGGAATGCGCAGATAGATTAGGGAAATACACAGGTGGATCCACAGGCGCCCTTGGACTCAAACCTTTTTTTTATCACCCTGGTGAAATGCCGCCGACCCAAGATATTGATGGGCCGACTCCCTTAGGCATACCCGCTGAGGGGGGCGGACGGGTTATGTGGGGCTCTCCTTTGGCAGTGGCCTGAGCTATACCTACTGAAACACCAGGGGTGCTCCCTTCTACGCCTGAGTGGGGACGAGACACGAGAACCGACTAAAGAGCCTCATTTTCATGTCCCTACCGAGGCGGAGATCCGTTTACACAGTGGACCCGACACTACTCCCTCCGCATGGGTTGCGGGGAGTGACTCGGACTCAAACCTACCTCAAGTTTAGAAAGTGTACCTACGTACTTATCCATATCATCCGGTAGAGTGTACGTATATACGTATACTAAGCTTAAATGAAAAGTACAGAACCACAACACTATTTTTACCTAACCGATGTACTTATAAATTTTTATTTTGTTTTCAAAACTTCGATGAGTTTTGTATTCTTTGTAGACTTGAAAGAGATCGGTGGGGCGGAGACTTTGCGTAACTTGCTACAAACAAACTCTTCGACTTTAAGTTTTTCAAGACAAATGTTTAGAATAATAATGGAACAATTGGGGAAGACAGAAGAGTTTCCCTTGGTGCATAATCTGTAGCCATGATGCTTTTGGTCGATTGGAATAAGCCAATTAAGACTTGAGGTTTAGAGCAATGGTTTGAGCGTCGGTTGAGATGCCAAGGTTTCCGAACCAACACATATGTTTGTTGATTAATGAATTTGTAATGTTCATTCTGGGTAGGTATTTGAAGTACCATCTATTGTTTCCGGGTACAAGGGAAAACCAAAGTTTAGGGATGTCTTCATAATAAGAGCATTGTATCTATGTGATGCTTTGAATAGAGATTATCTTCTCAAAGATGTGATGGCGTGAGGATGGCGTATTATTATTTAAAAGTACAAATGTTTCAAATATTATTCATGTAATATTTGTACAGACAGACCGAGATCGAATTATACATTTAATTTGACGACCCGATTGGAACAGTGGTAGTGAACGCTGTTTCTGATACAAGGGTTGCGGGTTCGATCCCCGCACAGTACAAACATTTGTGTGCATGAACATGTTTATTTGTATTGGTCTGGGTGTTTGCTATGTATTATAAGTATGTATTTACAAAAGAAAAGTATTATATGTATATATTTGTAATCCCACTGTTGATTCTGATATCCGTAACACAGGTGCTTGAGCTACCTATCTCGGAGTCAGATCAATTGTATGTGATGCTGTGAAATATTTATTTATTTATTTATTTATTTTAAGACGTAATCATAGAACAGTAAGTTGTGACAAATTAAACTATATCTATGTTTGCATGATGATGCACTCTCCGAAGATTTTATCTCCCCCCAGCCCATTCCATCACCGAACGACAAGGCGCGGCGAGGGCTTTCATCCTTATGTGGTAGAACTACCCCTTATCCGCAAGAAGCGATTCGCTTCCACATTTATAATGCGGGACGATTAAGGAATGGAACTCCTTGCCGAAGTCTGTTTTTCCCGACCACAATAATCTGGACATCTTTAAGGCAAGAGTGAACAGGCATCTTTTAGGCAAACGCGTATCATCCTAGACCTCATCGTCGCTTCCATCAGGTGCGATTGTGGTCAAGCATTAGCATATTGACCAAAAAAAAATTGGATTATTAAATAATTCTATGTAGGGTAAAAGCCGGATAGTTGCCACACTTTTTAAAAAGCGTCCTTAAAAAATGTGTACTAATCATTTTTTTATTCAAAGTCTATTTTTAAACATAGTTGATTTATCTTCTAACATACCCTATTTATAAAAAGCATATAAATATTATAAATTTTGAGTAAATCCAGTTTAATATGACCTCTAAAAAAGAGGATAGTTGCCCACTATAACGGATAGTAGCCTAACGTAAAAAATGGTTCGGGGGATACTCGCCCAATGTAAGGATAGATGCCCGTCTGTTATTTTTTTCAATAAAAATGATGTAATTTTCAATCTCACCATCTCCTAGGATTAAATAATCATGAGAAAGAGCCAAAAGTCTCGACGACGGCCTAGGTGGCGTGCAACTCTGGTTCACACTGTTTTTCTCAGCTTTATTTATGATAGTTTCTGGATTTTTTTTTATCACAGTAGCTTGGGACTTGATAGCCTTGTAAAGGTCACTTTGTTCTGAGGACTTAGTACATTACCTCGGTCATATTCAGATTCTTGTATCCGCTCACGAAACGCAAGTTCTCCAGAAGCGCCTGGTACTTGATAGTTTATAGTTTCAGACTCTTGTTCCTTCGTAAGCTCCCCCAATGCAATATCTGATATAGCAAATTCAGCATCAGACAGAGCATTTGGATTGACTGGATAGATTCCGCTACCCCGAAAACCTGTGTATTAAACTGTCTTCTGTCCAGTTGATGTGGCGCGGCACTACGCCTGGCTTTCGTTTATACTTGCGTGGAATTTTGCTGTTGAATATTAATTTTAAGATAAACTAATAAAACCAAACAAAAAATTACTAAGAAAAAATAGAAAAACAAATGAAAAAAAAAACAACTAAGAAAAAAATCTGTCTTTGCTCGTTAAAAATGTATAGTTACGGAAAGTTGCCGCAGGGCAACAATCCGCAAAAAAACAGCAGGGCAACTATCCGATTTGATACGGATACTTGCCTTTTTTATTTACGAAATAAATAAAACATATTTAACAATAAAACCTAATAAACGGTGTAATTTAAACTCTAATGCATTCAAAGAAATATTTTTTTGACCGAAATCGCAATCAGTTATAAAAATATTTAAAAGAGATTACTTATCAATATAATTCTGGCGCTCGTTAAAGTGTCGCCGCGGAAGATATTTCCTGACACGGACAAAACACGTGCGCCTACTTCAACGGCTTATGCGGCACTGAGCCCTGCGCGGGGGACGCTTTAAATTATGATAAAAAAGAAACACTGTCAATACGTTTAACATAGAGCATTTGAAACCGAGGCATGTATCCGTCTGAGGCAACTATCCGGCTTTTACCCCTACTTATGTATGTAAATGTAATTTTATTTTTCATTTTGGATTCTATTTTTAAGATTAGAAACTAGAAACTCAGCTAAGACTCCTTTCTTTCTTTTCTTGTTCCGTTTTCAAATTCAAATGGCATTGAAATACAATTTTATTATGACGTCATTCTAAAACTAGTTACGCATTGCTGTCACGTCCGGAATCACTCTGCAGATGGAATGGACTTCTGCTGTTGAGCGCTATATGCATTAATTTTGCGATAAACTTTTTTTATGAATTATAATGAACATTGTTCAACAATTAAGGGGACTTATGAGGAATTTCAAGTGGTTTTTGAGTTTATGATTAGCATTTTTATAGACGGACATTACTTTGTACCTATTGGGAATGGGATCGAGCTGCTTATTGTACTTTGGTTATGTTTTTGCGGTATTGTTTTGGCAGTTTATACTCAGTCGTTTTTAATAAAAGACCAGCGTGGCGCTTACTAAGGTCCTATTTTATGATTTAAAAAATAAAGAAAACAAAGACAAATATTTCCCTAGTAAAAACGTAAATATATTAAGCTAAAAAAATTTAGTATCAATTCTGACTTTTACCACTGAAAATGTGCGTTATCAAATTATAAACGATCGACACTTCCACACCTTAGTAGTACTGAATGCTTCCGTAACAAGTAAGAAAGAAAGAAAGAAAGAAAAACATTTTATTGACCATCACAATAAATAATTTAACAATGAACATTCATTAGTAAACATAGATAAGGTAACATTGACACATTAATACTACAGACAAAGGTGAGTACGAGAACAGACGATAGGTAGGTAAATACACAGTTATATAATGAAAATATTCTAAATAAGTAGGCGTGTGTGAAGTGTGAGGTCAATCAGGTCCTGGCTTCAGCATGGTGCTGCCACGACAGAAATGCCGCGGCAGCGCTGGTATTCTGGCAGGACCTGTTGTGAGTGACGACCGTGTTAATGTGTAACCATAAATAAATAAATACTAATGTACATAAATAAATGATAATGTGAAGTAGGCCTATGTATGTAATTTTATTGCCCAAAACAGTCTTGTCACCTTGAATTACTTGCACGTAGCGGATAACTGCGCTAGATGGCCATTTCTTGCCAAGGCGATTTGCATGCTCGGCGTGATAAAATACTCGAGTGCCGAGTGAACCGCCTGCGAGATCATTAGGCGGCTTGATAAATTAGATCCCATCAATAACTTGGCGAAAATTGTCAAGTTCTTTACACGTAATATACTTACTTACATTGTGAAAATTGTCGTATTTTTTTTTTGTTTTTTCACTTTAAATTATTATTGTATCCTTTTCGGAAATAAATGTCTTAAACCACAAAATTGGACATCAAAGAGATATTAATTTGGGATGAACGTAAGATACAACAAACCGATACGGTCTGCAATCCTTCAAGAAAAGAGAAGGCTGGCGGTCCTTGGGCGGCTGTAATCACTTAGGCACCATCAGATAATCCATCTTCACGTCAGTCCCCTCATATCTTTTAAAACCAACTGAAAATTGGATGCAAGAAGTTGGTAGGGTATTTTATGTAGGACCAAAACTCCACTTCATAAATTTTCGGCGGTTGTGTTAGTCGGGCAGACGAAAGCCAACGGTCACAATCACAAGTAATAACCCTTTAGTTAGTCATCTAGTAAATTCAAGTTACAAAGCTAATGTTCAGATGCCGTTCGAGCCAGCAGGTTCGACAAACAAACATTTAATATTTCTGTATCGGAGTGTTGTATAACGACTTCCTTAATTACGTTTGGTGGTACAACGGCTGCACATTTGCGACTTAAAAATAAATCATTCATCGCTCATCTAGTCTCAAACTAAACTGTAAGATATAGTTTGATTAGAATGACAGATATCTTTTTATGCAGTCGAATGCCCGGGAAAAGTCCAAAAGCTATAAAATAGTACCACCACCAGAATCCTGTTCAGCTAGAATATTATTAACAACATCGAGCAGGCAGAGGCTGTGGTAGTAACCCGACCCCTCCGGAAGCCCGACTGACGCGTGGGCAAGATGTCATTTTCTTCAACATAGCGACAAAGCTATTTATGCTATCTATGTATTTGATTTTTTTTATAGCAATCTTTTGCAATTTACCTTATTGTAAATATACCTACAATATTGATGAGACTATCGAGAGCTCATGTCGAATCAAGCACTTACAAATTTCGTCGACTTAGTAACGCGTAAAGTGGTCTAATTGGTAGAACATTCACCCGGATTGTGGAAGGTGTGGGTTCGAGTCCCGCCTGAACGCGAGATGAAATTTTTAAGTGTGTTATTTATCTATATATTTATTTTTAAAAAAGGCCGGCAACGCATTAGCGATCTCCCTGATTTCGCGGATATTAATGGGCGGCGATGATTGCTTTCCATCAGGTGACTTGCTTGCTCGTTTGTCGCCTCTAGCATAAAAAAATGCACAGCTTTCTCCAGTAACTTGGACAGAAATGTCAGGATGCTGTTCGGTCGCAGGTCCTTGCACTCCTCGGGACGCTGCACCTTGGTAAGAGATAAACACCTCAACCTTGCTGCCTCCTTCCATTTAGACGGGAATGAATCAGTCAGAACAGAGCAGTTTATAATACCAGTTAAGATAAATGGTAAGTTGGTGAGTAAACCAACTATAGGCAGAACTCTTTTCTAATTAGAGCAAGCAAATCATTAGTCAAAGTTAACAATGACATCGACTTGTTTAACACCGCATATTTATTTTTAACAACGCATTAGCGATCTCTCTGATTTCGCGGATTTATTTTAAACAATTTCGGGGTTACAATCTCTCGGCAAATACTTATACTATTTATTAAATAGTATAAGTGTTCTACCATATATAACGCTAAATACCAATAAATAGCGCGAAAAATTGATTGACGCCAAAAGTGGTCGCTTTTGGCGTGAATCAATTTTTCGCGTACAAAAACGGACCCTACATTTGTGCATGGTTATTTAATAAATAGTATAAGTGTTTGCCGAGAGATTGTAACCCCGAAATTGTTTAAAATAGATCCAGTTTAGTAGCCGTTAACCGAATCATTAGTAGGATAATTAATACCTAACTAAACCCATTTAAGTCCCAATGACTAAACCAAACCGGAGTAATACCACGACTTCACAGAGAACCGGCGAGATGCAGCACTGTGCTGTATTTCGCTGCGTGAGTGAGGGTACCGGAAGCCCAATCCGGGGGAAAGGGGGGTTCAAAAGTAGGCAGCGCACTTGTGACTCCACTGGTGTCGCGAGTGTCCATGGGCGGTGGCAATTCAGTTACCATCAGTTGATCCGTCTGCTCGTCTGCCACCTATCACATGAAAATAACCTGTAAAAGATTTGAACTGTGAAATTGCCTTTCTTTTCAATGCCAACCGGACTCAACTGGAGCTAATCTAACCTTCAAGTTAATTGAACCGGAAAGATGAATACTTATTCGCAAATTGACAGATCGTATTAATCTTAGATCCTTTTCAATTATCGTCATCTTTCTCTAAAATTTGCTCCGCGTAAAACGATGAGAGAAGGAAAACGGAAGTGTTCATTATTTTGAGTTGGTAAATTGCGTTTTGATGCTCTTCTTTATTTAAATTAATTAGTGTCCTAAATGGCGTCCATTAGCGGCGTTGATGTTTGCATAGAGTAAAAGGTATAATTATCTGGTGTTTGAATCCCATAGTAAAAAAATTAAAAACCTTTTATATTGGAGAAATGTTAAATTTGAGTGGAGGCCGCGTACAGGAAGTCGCAGCCGTGGCACACACGACGATCTGGAGAAGGTCGCGGAAATCCCTAGGATGCGGGAGGCACAGGACCGATCTGTGTGGAGAACATTGGGGGAGGCCTATTTCCAGCAGTGGATGTCTATTGGCTGATAGTTATAGTAGTGATATGATTAATGTGGAATTCTAAAACAATACTAAACAGACAGAATAAATTCAAATGTTTGTCCTAATTTATTGAACGAATGTACTTATTTTTTTTTTTTGTAACGCAGAGAGAATGCCGCCGGCTCCGAAGGAACCGACGTCGGTCGTTGGTCGGCGCCGCCTTATGCACACCCGGCCGCTGGGAGTCGGCCGGGTAGTGTGGGGCTCTCCCCTGGAGTGCTCCTAGGGGCATACCCACTAAACTCTCTGCGACAGTTTCCATCCCTCGCCCGGGAGAAACTCTCAGAGCGGGAACGCGTGCTATAGGACGAACCTTATCACCGCGAACCCGCTCAGGGCGAAAGAGGCTCGCCAGTACGGCCTCTTACCACACTCCGGTCCAACGGACCTAGGGCCTCTCCCACGGCCCACCAAACACCGCCCCCCGAATGGCGCCCACACTGCTGGCTGCAGTGCAAACACCACCGGAAGGAGGACTGCGAGTACCCTTCCCCACCCATACACTGCTGGCTGCAGTGCAGAGTGGGTTGGGGAAATAAAAACCCACAGGATTCAGAACGAAAACGCCGCAAAACCCAACTCTGCTGGATGCGGAGCCGAGAAAATTGGCACCACCGGTCGACAACGAGCCATCCTGGCTAGACGACCCAACGCCGGACCTCCAGCACATGGCCTTACGGCCGCTGAGCCCGAAGGCTTTCCACCCAGTGGGGCCCACGTCGAAAACGCTATCACGCGTAGCGTAACGCCGGACAGGGCCCCGGGCCCAGAACAAAAAAGGCCACAGGAGAAGGGTTTCCGATGCCCCAAACCGTGAGGCTGGTCCTAGGCCCCGGGGGGGCTCAACTGGGGGTCGACAGAACGACTCCAGGAGCCCTCCCGTGTGTGTGCAGCTGTTAGCCGTCGAGTAGCAATGGGCGATGCCGATTACTACCCGCCGTTGCCCAGGGACGTCAGGACCCTTTCGGTAGCAGCTCCAAACAGAGCAAAAATACTACTAAAAAGGGCCACACGAGGAGGCCGCCGCACCGTAGTCCCCAACGAATGTACTTATGACACGAGTCACTACAAGTCGATCAACTCTGAGTCGTTTCGCATCTTCGCCGAGTCACAAGTGCGCTGATAACCTTATAGTCCACTCCTCTTTAGCTTGGTCCTCCGATACCCTCACTCACACACAAACACCGCAACTGCTGCTTCACACCGGTTTTCTGTGAGGCCGTGGTATCACTTCGGTCAAAATTTGCCAGTGTAAGTCAATCAATAGCGTACCTACTACTTTTTAAAAGGCCGGCAGTGCACTTGTGACTCCTTTGGTGTTGCAGGTATCCATGGAAAGCGGTAATCGGTTGCCATTAGGTGACCCTTCTGCTCTGCAACGCCCTCTTGGTCTAGTGGTTTAAGTACCGGGCCGTGATCTCGGGGTTCTGAATTCTCGGGGGCGAGCAAAAAGTATATTGCGAATTTTTCGAACATTGCTCGGGTTGGTGATCACCAATCCGTATTAGGCAAGCGTGGTGGTTAAGCCTAATCCCATCATAGTGGCGATAACTTGATTTCTATGATGGAGGCCTTGACCCTGCAGTGGGACAGTATATAAGCTTATGCTGCTTGTCTGTCCCCTATCTCATAAAAAAATGTCTAAAGTGTGCGCTTCGTCCAGCGCGTCGCGTGCTAACCCATTGTCAATTAATACGACGCCAAATAGAAAGACAATTGTATTGCATCCTTGTAGGGCTGCCTAACGGCCGAGCAGCCAATTACAGCGGCCTCCAGCCCCGAATTATTTGGCCAACTATTAGCCAGACACGACAATATTAAATGAACTGGACGAATAGTTGAAGCTTGTACGTATGTTCTCCTAATAATCAAACGCTCAGATGAATCATCTTCTCTAAATATACTTTATAACTATCGCTTCCAGTCTTTCCAAAGCGATGCAACCTTTTATTTCCAAGAAGTCCGCGCCACCAAAGTACTCCCGTCAAAATCGCGCTTGAGTCGTCATCAGCATTCAAATGTGAGCTTTATGTTCATTGACACAAGGAATCTAATATTTTATATATATTTTTCCGCGGCACTACTTTTGTTGGTGGCGCGGAATCTATTTCTTTTTAAAAGGCCGGTGGCGCACTTGTATTGTGTCGCCTCCTCCGTTGTCTTGTTGCTGGTGTCCATCGGCGGTAGTAATAGCTTACCATTAGATAATCAAATAGTAAATTTTTAAGTGTATTATTTACTTAACACATAGACTGCCATCAAACCAGACACAAATAAACATTTTTTGTTTGTCGGTCACCGGTGCGGTGTCCCCCATGGCGCTCAAAACGTTAGAATTCAATTCAATATCTTTATTGCTTTCTCGTATGTAGGTATACATGTACTTAAATTATATTTTAGTGACAATAGAGAGGAGGATTTACATGTATTAATGTGCTCATAGATATGGAATTTTAGATAGCTCATTAAACATCCGATTCAACATCATGTTGGTTGATAAATAGCTCATTACTTTTCGGTCCGTTAGCTATCATTTTTATTTGCGACATAATTTTCCGGGAGAGTTGAAATTAATTAGTAAATAACTAGATTAATGCATAAAAGTATTATGTACAGTCACGAGCTTTAATTTGGGACCTGTTTCCGTTAAATGTCGTTAGAACATTCATAATGCAATAAGGTCGAAATTTAAGTGCAATAATGTTGAATGTCAAGTTAAGACCTAAAATATTAGCTCCTAATAGCGAAAGTTTGCTACATGACATTAAACCTTGGGTAGGTCCCAAATTAAAGCTCTTGATTATACCTTTAATAGGTAACTTGAAAGACTTTTATAAATAATAAATAAAAATGTTTATTTATCGGACAACTGGTGATCCATTATCGTTAGTAACATACAACTTAGCTATTTAATAGTTAGCGGTAGTACTTATGTAATAACTAAGAGCGATCGAGTAATTTGGCTTAAGTGCTCAAGTAGTGGACAGTCCTCACCATCGGTGTATGTATTATTATTTTATGTATTAATTTATTAAACTATGCTTTACCCGAGTCGAGTTTCGAGTGGAGGCCACGTACAGGAAGTCGCAGCCGCGGGAATCCATTAGATGCGGGCGGCACAGGACCGATATGTGTGGAGAACATTGGGGGAGGCCTATGTCCAGCAGTGGACGTCTATTGGCTGAAATGATGATGATGATGCTTTACCCTAAATATACATGTTTGGATGGTGGATGGGTAACAAATGTAGTAAGTTAAAAGATTGCGAATCTTTTGGCATTTTTAAGTCGAAATTGAAGAAATACGTCACTGATAAAATATTCTAGTGAAAGTGTGATATGTCAGACATCAATAACTTACTTCAATTAATATAGTTATTTTTAAGCTCATTGTAAGTGAACTATGTTCTTTTATGGGATAATAAAAATCTTTAAACCGAAGTTTCTAAACTTCAATGTATCAAGTAAGTTAGGTAGGTTCTCGTGTCTACAAATCTCTCAAGGGTCAGCAATAGTCGCATTGACTTTTTTATGAGAATTATTATTTATTTATTAACAGAAACTAGGTCCTATTGTTTACATAAGTAATAATCGATATTTCCTTATTATGTAGGCATTTTTTATTTAGTTTCGGGAATCTCCCATCAAGATGATCCCTACATAGACGGAGTAAGCTTAGATTAAGCTAATATAAAGTGAGTAATTGATTATTTCTATAATAATTAAGCTATATTAACTTAAATGTCGACCTTGAGAGTCTACAAAAAAGTTAAAGTTCTTTCAGCATCGTGAGAAAATTTTCGTTTAAAAGTTAGATCGAACAAGCCGATAATTTCATTGCTACTAACTCAATTTACGTCAGATAAACCTTTTACGCTCTCAGCGACTCCTGTAACCGTAATTATCAAGGCTCTTGGTTCATTTATCGCCGTTCGCTTGCGCCTGCCCAAACTGTTCCAGAGATGTAGTCGCCTAAACCGAGTCAGTTGGGCGCTCGCCTCCAGCAGAGCCAGTCTGCTTCCAGCCTTATAATGACGTTTGGCATCCGCGAATTACGAACGCGCTAATTTTGAATTTGGAACAAGATTTCCTTTTTTGTTTCGAGCGGTGTATGACACTAACGTTTTTGACAGTTGAGTGGAAATGTTTAGTGGCCTGTCTGTGGTGGTGTATTTATTTAAAAAGTTTGTTTACGCAGTCTGAATACGTCGAGGTTGCAACTGTTTGAAAGAAGGGGAAAACAAAAGGTAAGTTCGGGAAAAGTTTTCGTTTTCGTGTTTTGTAGTTTGTTGATACCTCACTTCCTTGTTTATTTTACGTAAGAGTATTTGTACAACATTCCTTATTTTATTTTGTTTATTTTATGTATTAGATAGAATTTTACGGACAGTAGCCATGCTTCAATGTAAACAAATCAGAAAAATGTTTTCAACCTAAATATCAAACATGTTGGTTTCAACCTACCAAATAATTGGGGAAATTATAACAGTTTATAATATTCGTATGTATGACTGCTTAGATAACTCAGGTAAGTAGGTTTGACTTTTATTGCTTGAACTTACGGAGCAGACTTTACTTTAATTAAATTAGCTAAACATTAAGTCGCTTTCTTTCCAGATGGTAGGAGATGAAAGAAATTAGTCGAAATACTATCTTACTATTTATGTGTCACTTTCATTTCAGTGATATGTGAATTTTGTGAGAAAAAATCACCTAAATTCATTATTACCTTTTTACGTCGTCTCGTCGTATTTAACTCGTAATAAAGTCGTATTTAAATACCAGTACCTACCTACAGGTAGGGTTTATGTAAAGAAAAAGGCTTAGCTAGCGACGATCAATCACAACTTTTCATATGAAGAAAGAAGCCTTTCCATTAGTTGGGAATAAAATCCGATATAAGTAGTTTCGTGCGCGTCACCGCATCATTCATACAACGTCACATCCGTCAAGCGTCAACACGGAAAATGGATTTCAAGTTCTGCATTTTGACATAAGTTTCAATAACACTAACTGTAAAATAAGTACATTGACCTTTTTGTCAAGAAGAATGGTCATCATCTTAGTGTTTTGTCTTGTTTGAGTCCCAATCTGTAGCTTTAGGGTCCGCTTTCCTGCTTCGACTCCACACGGTCTTCACACGGTCTTGTGCATCCATTGTTGTCAATTTATTTTTCTGTCAAAAGTATACCTACGTAGATATATCGTCTTCTCCGTTTTGGTCATAGAAAATAACACCTGTAGCAAATACTACATTTTTACTGCGTAGTTATTTGATAACTGGTAAATACCAGTTGGTTTTATATTTATAGCACCAAGAACTGGCAAGCGCCTGGTGGGACGCCCAAGGTATCGCTGGATAGACCAGGTCGAAAAAGATCTTGTCCACCTACAACGGCCGAACTGGCGATAGGTGGCCGAAAACAGACCGGAATGGCGAATCTCGTGTCAGGCCAAGATCCACTTCGGTTCTCTCAGCCAGCGTAGTAATTAAGTAACACCTCACGCGCCAGGTTAAGCCCGTAATCGATTCCTGGAGAAAAGGAGATCTAATGCAAAGAGCAGGATATTCTCTGCTACGTACAGTGTATTTCCTAAGAAGAAAAAGGCTAGGAGATCCAGTTGCTCCCGTATTTTTTGCGGTGAATTTGATAATTTTAGGGGATTTCGACTTTCCTTACAATTGATATAACGGGTACCTCGTACCTACGTTTCAGCTAGCTATACCTATAAAAGTATCAGCCTATAAATTGTCCCACTATTGGCAAAGGCCTCCATCATAGACATCAAGGTATCGCTACATGATGGGATTAGACTTAATCACCACGCTTGCCTAATGCGGATTGGTGATCACAAACCCGAGCTGTAACCAAAAAATTCGAAACAAACTTTTCGCTCGACCCGGGAATCGAACCCAGGACTCCGAGATCACGGCCCGGTACTTAAACCACTTGACCAACAAGGCATTACTATAGCCAACTGGTTATTTATCAAACAACTTGTTGTCTTATGGTGGTAGGTAGTTTGACTAGGTGGAGACCAAGGGAATGCTCGGGTTAGGGGGAAACTCGCCCTATTGAAACTCGTCCCAGAATTTTAGAATTTTTTTTTATTTAGTTGGCCTACTGTTCTAACCTAACCTAACCAATATTTTTGGTTTCGTAGAGTTTAGTATGTACTGCCGCCACAAAATATTGGTTGGGTTAGGTTAGAACAGTGGCCAGTAAAAAAATTCTAAAATTCTGGGACGAGTTTTAATAGGGCGAAGGGGTTGAGGGTATGTGAGCGAGTTCTGTTACGAGGCACAGGGCGAATGTGTTTTAAAAAATAAACTCCTTTCGTTGTTTGTGTGTGTGTTATGTGTTTTAAAAAATAAACTCTATAGTTTTGCCGAATAATGAGAGTGCTCGAGGGCCAATGGGGGGAAAGGGGAGTTTCAAGGTTAATACAGTGCACTTGTGTTTCTACTGGTGTTGTGGGTGTCCATGAGCATTGGAAATCGCTTACCAACTCCAAAATAAAAACCCACCTAACAATCTTCTCTAAGTACTTTTTGACCGTGGGAGAGCTACGCTTCGGCATGAATGGGCCGGCTCGACCGGAGTGATACCAGAGCCTCACAGAAAACTGGCGTGAAGCAGCATTGTGCTGTGTTTCGCTGCGAGAGTGAGGGTACCGAAGGCCCGATGCAGGGGAGAGGGGAGTTTAAAGGTTGGCAGCGCACTTCTGACTCCACTGGTGTACGCGGGTGTCCATGGGCGGCGGCAATCGCTTACCATCAGGTTATCCGTCTGCTCGTCTGCCACCTATCACATAATAAAAAACTTACCAAGAGTAGTCTCCCGTTTCAGGGAGAGGTTGGTTATGCAGGAAATATCAAATAACTAAAAGATATGAAAACCAAAAACGTAGGTATTTAATTTCACAAGGTTGAACGAACCCCTCACTTTTCTTAATTCTTTGAAGTTTGGGAAAGAGAAACCGTCGAACCCGGAGCGGAGGCAACAGACTGGAATGACGTTAATTAGCAACTTTGCTGACCGATTGGTTGAATCGCTCATAGAGTAAAATGAATTGCTTTCATAAAAACCTTGACCTACCTTACGAAATGGATTAATTTATATTGAAATTGGTACATATAGGTAAGAGTTCGTATTCCATCCTGGATGGACAAACATATAAACCATTAAGTTTTAAATACATAGATAAATTGAGTCAACGTCACATGGGAATATTTTTTCTGGTCCCAACTGAAGGTTTTACTTTTTACTATGGAAACAGGAACAATGAAGGTACCACAGACCAGACCCAGCACCAGTAGTCTCATAGACAAGGTAGGTACTTATTAGTGTAGTATAATACTCAAATACCTTATTACTAAACTTCTCAAATCTTGAAATTTGTTCTAAGCGTACCCTGGGCTCCAAAGCGACAGCTTTGGACGCAATCGGGAACTACACATTAGTATGAGGTATATATAATAGATACGGTATATGACTATTTTTTACTTATTTTTGCAATCAAAAGACTTCTCAATGATAGAAACATCGTTGAAAGAATTACTTGATTCTCATTTAAACTACCTGAGATATCACAACTTTAAAATCACATTATTTTGGGCAAACCCAAAACGCTCCATACAAATGGCTACTTATGACGTTATATAATGTGACGTCACACCTAAGTATTTTGTATGCATTTCATTTG
Source organism: Marasmia exigua (assembly GCA_019059595.1). Taxonomy (NCBI): domain Eukaryota; kingdom Metazoa; phylum Arthropoda; class Insecta; order Lepidoptera; family Crambidae; genus Marasmia; species Marasmia exigua. The sequence goes on from CM032484.1 coordinate 12,858,565, forward strand.
AATTTTGTATGGTAGCTATATCAAATGTTTCGTTTATGTCAATGGTATAATAATTGGTGCAAATTGTATGGGTTATTCAATGGTATAATTAATTTTTAATAATTTCATACTTTTATAATGGACTTGCCCATGAATCTTTGAATGACCATAAAACCGGCTAGACATTATATTTTTAATTGAGATTTTTTGCCATTGGCACATATTGACCTATATTTTGATAAAAATATTATATTTTGTAAATTCTTGAGCTTAGTCATATACCCTATTATTAGCGTGTAATCCCCGTCCAATTATGTGCCAGTCACATACATTACTATAAGCATTATGCAGCACCTTCCTTCCATGTGGATAAGACCGCCGAAACTGTAGGTACATTTAAGTTTTTGTAATAAGTACCTAGTTTCTTATGTGTTGTGTAATTTTATGTTATTGCGCAAAATACACAAAGTATATCTATCTATTTATCTTATTGTGCTGTCTGCTGTTGTTGTCATAATACTTGTATTTTGTTTGTGTGCAATAAAGAATATCCAGGGTGTATCTGTGAACATTTACATCCCTTTAACCACGTGTTCTATCAACCACACTGAACAACATTTGTTCTATGACTTTTGGAAATTCGCACAAAAAAATTCAACTTCACATACAAAGTCGGTCACGTGACTTGGTCATTTTGTATGGGGAGTCGATAAAATTTTCGACTAATTTCGAAAAGTCTTAGAACACATGTTGTTCAGAATGGTTGGTAGAACACGTGGTTAAAGGGATGTAAATGGTCCACAGATACACCCTGTCTATGCTATGTATGTATCTAACTTCGAACGTCACAGCCTGCGTCAATACGTGAAATGGATCTCAAGTTCACTCCGAATTGGGCGGTAATGGTGTATTTATAGGTGTCCGGTTATGGTGGTTGGCTGGTTTTTTATGGTTCGTCCACCGAGAGGTACCTTTATATTTTTCTGTAAAGGTTGTCTGGAGGATGTCGCTGCTAGAGATAAGACCACATGTTCACTTTTGTGTCAGAAGGCGTATTTCATCCTATAATTCTCGGAGAAATATGTTTATATTCAAGTATTATGAGTATTTCTAGTAATTAAAAATACATACCGCGTAGATAATACTAATTCTCACATCATCTCATACATTGACCTGATTCCGTACTAAGTAGCGTAAGTACTTGTGTTACAGATATCAGACAAGCAGAGGAACACAAAGATATACTTAAGTACATATATTACACCCAGACACTGAACAAACACAAGTGTTTATCGCACGAATGTTTGTCCAGGGTGGAGATCGAACCCACGACCTTTGGCGTAAGAGGCAGGGTCACTACCAATTGCGCCATCCGGTCAGTCAGATGGTGCAGTGTCGAACTTATGTCCCAATTAACTGTTTTTCATCGGTCAAAATCATAAACTTAGGGTGGTTAAAATTTATCAAACTAGATAAAAGCTCAAAGTTAAGAATAATAATAAAAAGATTTATTCAGTGCTTAATACATGGTTACAAATCATATAGCACAAGAAAAAAAGAAAGTTAGAAACATATTGATTACACAATTTAAACTAATCAAGGACTAAAAGGGCTTCCATTCAGTATGATGGCGAGGTGCTCGGAGGAACACCTCGATGCTGGTCTTCCGTGGATACCAGGTGTAATAAATGCCGCCACTGCGCGCACCAAACGTCGTAAATATAAATGAGTATATAACACTTAAAAAAAATTTTTCATCTCGTGTTAAGGCGGGACTCGAACCTTCCACAATCCGGGTGAAAGTTCTACCAAATAGACCACTGAACGCGTTAATAAGCCGACGAAATTTGTAAGTGCTTGATTCGACCTGAGCTGTCGATAGTCTCATCAATATTGTAGGTATATTTACAATATCCAGTGAAAATATTATTACAAATATTTGACCACCAGTACGATGAGACTGTTAAATCGATAGTTCATATTTTTATAGCAATCTTATGCATTTTATTCTTAAGTAAATAACACACTTAAAAATTTCATCTCATGTTCAAGCGGGACTCGAACCCTCACCTTCCACAATCCGGGTGAATTTTCTACCAATTAGACCACTGAACGCGTAAATAAGCCGACGAAATTTGTAAATGCTTGATTCGACATGAGCTGTCGATAGTTTCATCAATATTGTAGGTATATACAATACATTGTGTGCAATAAAGTATATCTATCTATCTATATTTACAATATCCAGTGGAAATATTATTACAAATATTTGACCACCAGTTAGGATGAGACTGCTAAATCGATAGTTGATATTTAAATATTACTTACTATAAAATAAATTAAATATGCACTTCAAATAAAAGATTAATATGAGTATTAAGGGAGAATTTCTTTTTATTTCATCTAAAGTGAAGTGCAAATAGATTCTGTATGGTATATTGAAGGGTTTATAAATCGATGGGATGTCACATTTACGACCCACAGAGTCGCATTATGCGATTTATGGCACGTAGCCTACGCACATTGGCGGATGGATCAAAATATACACTCATTTTTTTATCGTTTACATCTCGTAAACCTCATTATATAAGAAAGGCCCTTTGGCATGTAAGATCAATAAAATAAGCGAAAAATAATTATCTGCTGTTCCATACAAAATAGAATATCCTTATAGATTAGCTATTATGAGTTTTTCGGGATGTAAATGATAAAGAATACGGTGTATTAAGAATCATCATCATCATCAGCCCATTTAAGTCCCCACTGCTGGGGCACGGGCCTCCCTCAATCACACGAGTGGTAATTGCCATACTCACCACGCTTGGCAGACGGGTTGGCGAGGGTTTTGATATAAATGCAGAGTTTTCCTTCTCTGGGTGCTGATGATCATGCCAGCAGCTTTACCTTAGTCGCCTCGGTAAGAGTGAGGGTGGCCTATTTTACTTTGCCGGGGACCACACGGCCAGAAGAATTTCACGGTAAGAATATTTTGACTGAAAGATGACATTTAGGCTCGATTCTACCAATCTTTATCCGCTGATAATAGTGTGGTATAACGTCAGATTTATATAGAATGACAGCGCTATACAATAGATTTATTATCAGAATAAGATTTTTCGAATCGTTCCTTATAGCGGTTGTCCTATCATGCGGATTATTGACCGAGCGACTTAGCGGCCATGTTTTTCCTAAAAAAAAAACCATTTGTTTTGTACCCCGACTGGTTTACCTCTAACTTATTTTATTTTATTCGGAAGACCAACAGCTGTCTTAATACAGTAGCATTTACAATGGATGTCTTAAAGCTAATAACAGATACCACACACGTGGGACGGATCTAACATATACTCGTATATATTTTTAATTTTATATTACTACTTTGTTTGCGTGACAACAATATTTTCATGTCAAATATACTATTTTCTATATAGTATGTATGTACTAAGAGCCTCTGGACTAGGCTGCAGACGGACGGAAATGCGAAACCATGCATTTTCCATTTTTAAAAGTAAGTATCATGTAATCTAGAATACTGAACAAATTAATTTAATTGACTTACCTAGTGTCAGAAGTTGCTTCCGTGCCCCTAAGGATCTGTCACATGGTTAGTTTGTGAGCACACGATACAAACAGCTAAATATACTTAAAATTCAGAGCACGGAGCAACTGCCTTTTGGGGAATCAGAGGATACAACTTCCAAAACACTTAGGAGCAGTGTACAAACAATTACAAAGTGTTTACCCTCTGTAGGATTTAAGTCTTAAAATGATAGGGAGGAATTGATGAATGGGGTCGTAAAATATATAGGAACCTAAGTATGTACTAAGAATTTGTTTTAAGCACCCTAAAGATTATGTTCGAATTAAAATAAAGTTCAAAAACTAAAACGACGTGGCATACGACCACGGCGATACGGCATGATAATTTCAGCAGAGACGATTTTCTTGTTTGGTACTTTTTAGAGCGTGTTTTTTGGTAGTCGGGTTTTATTTTTTAAATTTTTGTTTATTTAACATATTTTTAGTAAATAAAATAAATTTGGAACAGTGGTAGTGAACGCTGACTTTGGTCCAAGGGTTGCGGGTTCGATCCCCGCATAGTACAAACATTTGTTTGCCTTGTTTGTGTTTTCTACGTATTATAACTATGTATCTACAAAAGAAAAGTATTATAATATGTATATATTTGTAATCCCACTGTTGATTCTGATAACACAGGTGATTGAGCTTAAATATTTATTTATTTTGATTAATTTATATATTTAAACATACATACATACAAACAGATCAAAATCATAACCTTCCCTTTTCGCTTCCCCGTAATCGCGTAAAAGGCATTTCCATGCCTTTTACGCGATTACGGGGAAGCGATCACCAATCATTTTTTTATCATCATCATGATCATTTCCATCATTAGAAATGATGATGATAATGAAAAAAATATGGAAATCCGCTTCAATGAATGTTTCTATTGAATTACATTATCTTTGAATAGAACTCAAATGAAAGGCAAAGGAAAACACAATAAAAATAATAGACAAAAGATTTCTAATCTATTCCGTTAGATATGTTATTGCTGAAACTTTCAGTACGCTTCACGTAGTACTAATATAAATATTAGAGTAATAGTACGCCCACTGCCTTACAATATTTTCGGCTTGATCTAATCATCAACAAAACAACAATGAGAAAGGGCATGTACTTTTTTTTTGGTCAATAGGCTAACCCTTGACCACAATCGCACCTGATGGGAGGATGGATTTACTTGTCCAATAGTATCGCCCAAAATTGTTTCCTTCATTCGTGCCTATCAATAAGTTTGTAGGTAGTTAGTTTTGGGTAGGTATACCTAGCAATCTTATGTCCTTTACCTGAAGGTTGTCTGGTAGAGATCGCTCTAAATTGTTAATATTATTTGATAGAAATGGGGTGAGCCCTGCGTCTCATAGCCACTGCGACCAGTAGACCTATTACGACTTCTCATGTAGCTCCAGTTCCAGGATAAACCCGAGAATGGAGCTGATTCGTCTGCTCGTCTGCCACCTATTACATTAAAAAAAAGACGAATCACCTGACGGTAAGCGATTATGACAGATGACATGACATGACAAAGCCCATGGATCCTGCGACATTACAGGAATAACATATGAGCCGTTAGCCTTATAAAAAGAATACACTCTTTTCTTGAAGGTCGCTTTGTCTGAAAATTCTACAAGCGGCAGTTAATTGCATAGTTTTATCTACCTAAGTTTTAGTAATGTTAGCTTTAATTATATCATCGGCTCATCTGGTTAATGGGCGTCCTCATTTCGTTTATCTTGCTGTGGCCACCAGTACGTTATATATTGGCTCCATCTACCGTCACCACAACGAGTTAGGTAATCCTCTAACACCACTAAATCTGCTGTTATCTCTATAGCATTTATTACCCCGTCCCGCCCAATCAAACTGCTGGGGCGTTACCCGGAAGACGGTTCCGAACAACACCGTCATTTGTCTCTGCAATCTTCCTATACGGTCAAGTTCAAGTTCAATTCTATTTTCGTTTTTCTTGGTAGCTATTGGTAGATTCTGTAATCCTAGCCAAATTTGAGTTTTTTCCATAACATTTGTTACCCGTTCCCGCCCAATTGAAGTGCCGCGGTCGCGGCTTCCGTGGAATCTACCACGGTGGTGTTGCCAGATGAGGCGCCTTCACCCTCACCCGCACTTGACCGCCTAAGGCCTCGAAGAGGACGCGTGGATTATAAAAAATATTTTTAATAGTTGTAATTAATTTTAATTGTAGTAAATTATTGTTTTTGTTCTTGCCAGGTTTGAAAAATAAGGGTGGAGGAATGATGTATCGCGCCTTTTTGCAGGCTCTAGTCAAGTTCAGGTTCAATTATATTTTATTTTTTCTTGGTAGCTATTGGTGTATTCAGTAATCCTAGCCAAAAACAAGTAAATTTGAGTTTTTTCCATAACATTTATTACCCCTTCCCGCACAATTAAAGTGCCTAGGCGTTACCCGGAAGACGGCTCCGGACAACACTACAATTTGTCTCTGCAATCTTCCTGTTCGGCCAAGTCACGGTTAATTCTAATTTCGTTTTCCTTTATTGATAGATTCAGTAATCCTTGCAAGCATGAGTTAATCTGCGTTATCCCCATGATAGCATTTGTTACCCTCTTAAGCCCAATCAAAGTGGCGGAGTGCGCGCTACCCGGAAGCCTCCCGGATAACACCGCCATTTATCTCTGCAATCTCCCTGTACGGTCAAGTTCAGGTTCAACCGGAAAAAGTATTTCCTATATACGTAATCGAGGCGTCTAATATTTTCGTTATAATTATTTATTTATTTTATTTATTTATTTATTTATTTATTTATTTCTTGCACCATATATATACAATATACAAGTTACATAAATATCAAACATAACTATCGTAATACATGGACCCTGTAATGTAAGGGTATGGCAAGAGTTAAGTATTAGTTACTATACATTTCATGACAGATTACTACAACTACTTACTATTTATTATTAATACAATATTTATTTATCCTAATACCTAGAAGTGCTAATTTTACATCGAATAATTAAATTCAGACATGTTTTGTATTTATATAATGCTAATCTTTTTGTCATTGAAAAATTCTTCGACACTGTAGTATGATTTTCTTAAAAGTAATAGTTTAAGTGTTTTGCTGAATGAATTTATGTTTTCTTGGCATTTCAAATTGTTCGGTAGTTTATTGTATATTTTTATACATCTGTATTGTGGGCTATTTCTAAACATTTCCATTTTGGCTGTTGGAAGAGCTAAATCATATTTGCGACGAGGGTTATGATCATGTTCAAATAGATGTTGGTTTTTCTTAACAAATGTGGCTGCTTCTAAGATATAAATGGACGGTAAGGTTAGTACTTTTTCTATTTTAAAATGGTTACGGCAACTGACTCTCTGCTTTACGTTGACAATGATACGAAGACATTTTTTTTGAGAAATGAATAGGTTTTTAGCGTCTACGCTATGCCCCCATAGGACTATGCCGTAGCGAAACCATGCAAAAGCATACGCATAGTATGCTGACAGAGCACAAGCTTTGCTTGTGTTAGTCTTAAGTAAATTAAGTGCGTATAGAAACTGTGATATTTTTGTCTTGATTTTGTCTATGTGTGTTTTCCAATTTAGATGTGTATCTATGGTCAATCCTAAAAGCTGGAACTCCTTTACTTCTGCTATGTTGATTTTATTTGTTATTGGTTTCAGGTTTATTTCTTGTTTTTGACGTGGTTTAAATTGTATGATTTTAGTTTTATTATTATTTATCTCTAAATTATTGTCGATAAGCCATTTTTTAACAATTTGAAAGGTTTCTATTATGTAAGAAATGTTTATTTCACTATTTGGAATTTTAAACAGGAGGGAAATATCGTCGGCAAAGAGGATACAAAAGGAGTTACAATTTTTGGGTAAGTCATTGATGTAAATAAGGAAGAGGACACACCCTATCACGCTTCCTTGTGGTATGGACCAGTTTGTAGTCACTGTATTAGACCGTGTAGTCAGAATCTCATTAGTGTCTTCGTTTAGGTGATCTAACTGGACGCATTGTTTCCTGTCTGATAGATATGATTTCAACCACTCATAGGCATCTCCCCTAACGCCTACACCGTACAACTTAGAAAGTAGGATTGGGTGTGACACCTTATCGTAGGCTTTAGTCATATCCAGCAGTATTCCTACTGCGTAGCACTTATCGCGGATATATGACAAGATTTCCTGTGCGTAGGAATATACTGCATGAATTGTAGATCGCTTTTTACGAAAACCGTACTGTTTACTGGGGTTATGAACGTTTCTCACTTTAATGGTGATTGTCGTGAATGGTGATATTTCGGTTAAGATTGTAGTAGCCCAGCGTTGTTATCAGCTATCAGTGTTTTAAAAATTCGAGAAACTGAGTAGGTACCTAATCCTAAGGTGACACCGCGATCTCACTAGCCCCGCCAAGCGATTTGTATTAATTGTGACGAATTTAGGATAATGTTGAAAAAAAAGTATTTGTGATTTTTCAAGACATATCTGATATCTCTTTAGAATTAACCAAATTTTTTAGAATTGCTAAAAGTGGCCACTTTAGGCGGAAATCCAAACTTAACCTACTTGTAGAAGGATAATTTGTGCCAGATATATATTGAAAAATCACAAATACTTTTTTTTAGAATCTCATTGCCCATTTTTTGCAACAATATCCTGTCACAATTAATACAAATCGATAGGCGGCGCTAGTGAGACCGCGGTATCGTCTTAATATGAAATACATAAATCCATTATTTGTATCCACCTATAGATATTCGTGAGCAGAAATTGTGTACCATCTTAATTAAGTAAGTGGCTTGATATGCTATTTTTATGAAGTAGAATTTAATTTGAAAATTGGTAAACATTTGTATACCGCAAACTGTACTACTACACCCAGGCTACCCGCCCCGCACCCTAAACATGTCACTTACGATCATTTCATTCATTTCACTTTGCATGCTAAATGTTAGCGAAACATGTTTTTGAATGGAACACGCTTTTTTAGGGTTCCGTAGCCAAATGGCAAAAAACGGAACCCTTATAGATTCGTCATGTCTGTCCGTCCGTATCTCACAGCCACTTTTCTCCGAAACTATAAGAACTATACTATTGAAACTTGGTAAATAGATGTATTTTGTTAACCGCATTACGATTTTTACACAACATTGGAAAAAATAAAAAAAATTGGGGGTCTCCATACTTGAAACTGAAACTCAAAATTTTTTTTTATCAAATCTATACGTGTGATGTTAAAAATGTTGAGGTTTTTAACATCATTTTTTTCTAAACAATACTTTGCGCAAGAGACGCTCCCAAAGTGGTTAATTGTGTGTGCTCCCCCCTAACTTCTATAAAAAATTAATTATGAAACATAAAAAAATATATGATGTACATAATCATGAAAAATAACAACGAAAATTGGTTTGGGCTAGATCTAGTAAGTAGTTTTTTTTAATACGTTACAAACCGTAAACCGCAATTTACCTTCCATATATCTTACTTGCAGCTACGGAACCCTTCATGGGCGAGTCCGACTCGCACTTGGCCGGTTTTTAGATGTAATATTTATATCTTAGAGTTGATTCTTTGTACTTACTTGTTAAAAGAACGCTGTCTCCCTATCTGGACGCGGGCGTTAAGGTAATGGGTAGGGCACAGTAGCGACGCCAATTGATTTTTATTTTTAACTACTTAATCGGATCTATTTTAAACAATTTCGGGGTTACAACCTCTCGGCCAACACTTATACTATTTTTTAAATAACCATGCATAAATGTCGAGTCTGTTTTTGTACGCGAAAAATTAATTACCGCCAAAAGCGGACACTTTTAGCCTGAATCAATTTTTCGCGTACGCGTTGGACCCAACATGGTTATTTAATAGATTTGGTTTAGTAGCTAAAAATTAAAATCGATTTGCGTCGCTAGTGTCGCTTTAACACCTGTAACACAGTTTTCGAAACTAATAAGGTTGTTATAGTTTGCTAGCATTTTGTCAAAATTGTTTAAGTTCCAATGAATATGTCAACGGAAAATAACAAGATTCGTAAGTTTAACAATTTACTAGGAAGTTTATAAACTTTCACAGGATTCTAAACGGGAGATAAATTGTATTATTTTACGTCCACATTTTCGTAAACTGATAAACTTACTGAACTCACTCGTAAAATAATAAGTAAGCAATAACCAAACGCTACGCGCGATCTGATTGGTTGACTGTCACGTGTGAAAAATAGGATATCTAATAAATAATAAATAAATATTTAATTATTATAGCGCCCAATATTATAATTAAAGACGATTAAGCATAATACACACAATATGGGGACATTATAGATAGTGATAGTTATTGTAAACGCGTTCGGGATTTTGATTTTCGGACGAACAATTTTTGAATAAGAAAGGGACTATCATTGCCACTAAACATTGACCAATCAGAGAGTAGTGTGTTATTTTACGTATTTCAAAGATGCCATACAAAATCTTACTAATAGGTATCCGTTAGTATATAAATTTACCGTGTGAAGTCGGAAGTTGATAAAATTACAAAAATGTAAAATAATACAATTTATCTCTAGTTTTGAATCCTACGAAAGTTTATAAACTTTCTAGTATATTGATAAACTTACGGATCTTTTTATTTTCCGGTGACAAATACATTTTATTTTATTATTTTTATTTTATTTAAATGCATTCATTTTTATAAATTTGTTTATTGGACATGTACAATTATTATAGAATCTAATAGTAGGTAGGTATATGGGCTGCTTGCCAGTTATCAATGTTACTTAAAAGTAGAAAAATCTTACCATAAAGACCGCGGGAGAGCCACGTTTCGGTATGAACGGGCGGGAGTGATACCACGGCCTCACAGATAACCGGCGTGAAGCAGCATTGTGCTGTGCTTCGCTGCGTGAGTGAGGGTACCGGAGGTCCAATCCAGGGGAAAGGGGGGATAAGAGATTGGCAGCGCACTTGCGACTACTGGTGTGGCAGGTGTCTATGGGCGGCGACAATCGCTTACCATCAGGTGATCCGTGTGCTCGTCTCTTCCCGACCAGGCAAATCGTTACCCGGAAGGCAGAGCCCGGAAAACGACCCATTTATTTGCGATCTTCCTGTAAGGTCAAGTTCAGCCTTTATTGCATTTTCGTCGAGAAAACACCCGTGAAAATTTACTGCTTTACCTTGGCTTTTACTTTGATATTAAATTTTAGATTTTTCGATGCTACCTTTTCATGCTGTTCACACTTGCTAGTTGAGACAGTCTATTTTTTTTATGTAATAGGTGGCAGATGACCAGACGGATCACCTGATGGTAAACGAGTGCCGCCGCCCATGGACACCCGGGATATCAGTGGAGACACAAGTGCGCGTCGACTTTTAAAACCCCCTTTCCCCCAGATTGTGCCTCCGGTACCCTCACTCACGAAGTACAGCACAATGCTGCTTCATGCCGGTTTTCTGGTATCACCCTGGTCGACGGCTATTCAATAAATATTACCTGCTGCGGGAGTATTTCCTAACGGTTACGACTTAGGGACCTTTAAGAGAAGAGCGTACTCTTTTTAAAAAGGCCAGCAACACATCAGCGGTGTCTCTGATTTCGCGGATGTTCATGGGCGGCGTTGATTACATTCCATCAGGTAACTCGCTTTCTCGTTGGTCCGCCTCTAGCATAAAAAAATCTTATAGCTTAGTAAGCAATATCATTATTAAGCAACTACTTACTGTATGTATTTGTTTTCTTTGACAACTAACTAATATTACTGTATAATAGACTACTTCTGGGTAAGCTCACCCCATCGTAGGTTTCCTCTCAACTCTTACTATTCAGTGTGAAGCCAAGATCAATTAAAAAAGCATACTCGTGGGAGAGCCACGTTTCGGCATGAACGGACCCCCGGCTTTGGACTAACCGGATGGCTTGACCGGAGTGATACCAAACGCAAAGCATTCTGCTGTGGTGTTTCGCTGCGTAAGTCGTTAAAGGTTGGCTGCGCACTTGTGACTCCGCGGTGTCGCGGGTGTCCATGAGCGGCGGTAATTGCTTACCAACAGACCATCCGTCTGCTCGTGTGTCACCTATCACATAAAAAATAAGAATAACTTCAGTCAACTAATACCCTTGTGCCAAAAAATGCCAATAGCCTACTTGCACATTGTATTATCTTTTTGTCTAACCATTCCATGACCATCAGACGATCAGTATGCTCGTCTGCCACGTATCACATAAAAAAAAACAAATAACATTCTATGAGTATACTTCACCCATTGACCGACAAAGGTATCTAGTGGTAATTAAATGACCCTCACCACAGCTATCTGATCGGTAATCGACTAGCATCGATACGCCCTCGGAGATAAATTGCTCGAGTGTGCATGTAATTGGTTGATTGCCAATGCGATTCCGATATATTGCTCTAACAATAGGTAATATGGGATTAAGCTATCCTAATACGAACATCTTACTTACATAGGTACTTATGTATAGGTAGTAATAGTGTGGCGATGCGCCACGCTTTTGTACCACCCCGTAAAGGGCAAGCAGGTCACGGTATCTACAGACCGCATCAAGCCGGCCTATATACTAGGTGACCCTGATGTTTCTGTCGTCCCTCCGGAGGTGGATAATCGCACTCCTGAGTCCAGGAATGATCAGGTTAGGAAGACGCGATCAGGTCGAGCAGTTCGGTTCCCGGATTATTATCGCCCGTAACACGGTCTCTGGAGGGGGGTGATGTGGCGATGCGCCACGCTTTTGTAAATATATAACTAAAGTGTAAATTATTTGTAAATATTTTGTGCATCAACCAACGCACGGACAGTATGACCCTTTTCTATGTATATAGTTTGAGGTGTACTTCACGCCGCGCGCATGACGGGTCAGCGGCGCTCGCAGGCTCTGGTCATACTGTTCTTCCGTCGGTTGACAATCAAAAAATGTCATGGAATTTCAACAAACTGATTTTACTGTGAATTATTGTACAAATTAATCTAGCCGTTATTCATCTTATATTTTCTTCATATTCCTGCTTTTATATTCTCCTTCTTTCTTTATTATATGTGTGGTGTAAATATTGTTTGGTCGAATTGTAAATAAACAGTTGTACATATAGTAATTTCTTTCATACGACCACCCGCCATACTACGGCACTCGACACCTCACCATAATAGATTAGTGAGCGATGGTAGCTCAGAGGATGGGATCCGAGCATTCATCTCTGGACTTTTCAAATCTATGTGCGTATTTACCATTAGCTCGGCGGGGAGAGAAAACATCGTAAGGAAACCTCTCGGATAGCTTCTCAAAATTGTGGATACCTATATTATTAGAGATAATGGTTGATATTTTTTATAGCAATCTTTTGCAATTTATTCTTAAGTAAATAACACATTTAAAAATTTCATCTCGTGTTCAGGCGGGACTCGAAACCACACCTTTCACAATCCGAGTGGATATTCTACCAATAGACCACTGAACGCGTTACTAAGCCTACGAAATTTGTAAGTGCTTGATTCGACATGAGCCTGAACACGAGATGACATTTTTAAGTGTGTTATTTATTAATTATGATTATGAACGTGTAACCGTGATTCAGTTGGTCTGGTTCCCCTGTCTGAGGGTTTGGAAAGTCAAACGGCAGTCGCTTCATTGTAGAGTTCCCGAATTCTGGATCATGGTCCAATCGTATCCCGGGGTCGGAAGCGACAACTTTGCACGCAACTAGCAATTACATGCTAAGATGAAAAAAATGCAATCGTGTTTGGAAATATGAATGTCCGAGATGACATTGGATTGCTTTTGCTAAATTATGTAGCTTTCGATCTTAGATCCCAGCGAGTTTCTGACATTCTTCTTTATCATACAGTGTAATTCCTAGTTGCTCCCCAGTGCGAGTCCAGGCACCATTAGACAATGAATCAGGTTTTGGGGGTGTCTGGTTATTATAATGAAGTGTCTGCCGTCTGACCTGTGCAACCCTTTAACAGATGAACCAGGCTACCAAATGTGTTACATTATTAGGGAGGACTTCTGGCCGCAGGGAGTCGTCTTTCGGAAGTTTCGAGGACGGCTACCAGCTGACTCTACGCGCCGCACGTAGTAATTTGAAAAAAAAACCTGTATTTTATATTATTATGTATGTATTTTAGATATAAGGTATTTATTTTATGGGCCAATGAAATATTTTTGAATGTATCTTGTTGCCTGAAATAAACCAATTATTATTATTAAGGGGACGGGTAGGGCACACTTGCGATGCCAATTGATTTAAATTTTTAGCTGCTAAACCTGATCTATTTTAAACAATTACGGGGTTACAACCTCTAGGCAAACACTTATACTTTTTATTAAATAACCATGTATAAATGTTGGGTCTGATTTTGTATGCGAAAAATTTATTCACGCTAAAAGTGGCCGCTTTTGGCGGTAATCAATTAAAATCGATTGGCGTCGCTAGTGTGCCCTACCCGTCGCCTTAAGGAGACGGCTAAGATGTTGTCCACTAGACATAAAAAAAGCTAAACTCTCTGAGTGTAAACAATGCGCATTAATGCAAAATATTTTGAATAAATACGTTTTACTTTACTCTGGAAATGTGAAACCACATTATAAAATGCGTTTTCTGTTTAAATTTAAATTCCTAGTAAGACAGGGTATATCTCAGCGCAGTACGAGTACGACCCGTTGTAAATATTGCACAGGATTCATTCCCAACATTTTCTCTTTAGACAGGAGTCTGGTGCAGTAATCCTTTAGTTTATGACAGGTCTGTAGATAGATCTGTAGATGGAATGTACTGTACTATAGGTACAAGTACATTATTTAATATGCCTTTCGTAGCTTTTGCCACGTAACCTACTTCTCGAGCGGATTGTACCTACTAATGAAAACTATTAAAAAATCGCCTCGCCTAACAAATTTCAGCAATCCGCTGACCACATTTTTTTAAATAAACATCAAAAAACGTAACTCGTACTCAAAAACTTTCGCGTTTATAATATTAGCAGGAAGAATATTTCATCATCATCATCATAATTAGCCCATTTAAGTCCCCACTGCTGGGGCACGGGCCTCCCTCAATCACATGAAGGGTAATTGCCATACTCACCACGCTTGGCAGACGGGTTGGCGAGGGTTTTGATATAAATGCAGAGTTTTCATTCTCTGGAAGAATATTTAATATAAGATAAATTTATAAAAAAACAACTTTATTTCTTGATTTTTAATAGTGTTTGATTTATTTTCTTTGAGGATATTTTCTATTAATAAAAATGAAATTTGATCAGTTCTCATGAATTTTAGGGATCGAATTTGACGCTGAACAGGAAAAATGGAAACCTCCTGATAAACGTACAAATATTGTATAAATCGAAATATATTGAAGCCTATTTATTTAGACTAAGGAGTGGTAATTAAATCCACTACTTTGGCGTAAGAGGCAGGGTCACTTCCAAAGGCGCTATCGGGCCTGTCAAATTGGATTTTGGTTGCGAGGTTCTAAGAGATTTCAAGCTTTGATTCAACCTTGAAAGAGATTTTGGTAATTAACGAGGTCCTATGCAAAGTCACGGGGCTTAATCCACTTAAATTAAGATGGTAGGCCACCATTACAACTAACTACCGTTCCTACGTGGAAATCACAGTATACAATAAACGAGTACATAGGACGTTTCGGCGAGTCCATGATACAATGTACTCTGTGGGCGAGCCCCACACTATTAGCCTTGTATTCTGACACTATACGTGGCCACACACGGTCAGTTCTTTCCTAAATCAGTGGCGTCACGCCAATGATTTAGATTCAAATTTAAATGTATTTTATTGCGAATGTAGATACAAGAGATGTTATTACATTTATTGTGAGTTCGGCTATATTTATTATATTGATTATTCGGGTCTTTCAAAGAAAGTTTAAAGGTAGGAAGCTCGCATGTGACTTCCTTGGTGTTACGGGTGTCCATGGGCGGTGCTAATCACTTACCATCGGGTGATCCGTCTGCTCATCTGCCACCTCATAATAATACCAGATCATGGGCCCCTGCCCATCTCTCTTGACCCCTGAGATTAAGGACATGTCAGGCAACTAAGTACCTACATATATTAGCACTTTGCAGTTATAAGTACTGTATGTTGGATGAGATGGATCGGTAAGTGAATAAAAGTCAAATATAGTAATCATATCGTGCTTTTTATAGTTGCGATTATGCTAGAGATGTCCTAGGTACAATTTTTTAAGATATTAACTTTTAGCGCATTTATGCTTGAAGAATTCCAATTTAATTGCCAGGGCCGTACTAAGTAGTAACTTCAATAGTCTCAATCTAACGATTGTTAACAGATATTTATGTGCGCATATTTATAGACCGATTCACGTATAATTAATAGTTTGGTCCTAAGAAAGACCGCAGGTGCGGCACTTCTGTATACACTTTATGATTATGTGAGAGAGTTCCTTATAGTTATAGGGTTCAGCATTTACAGCAGCAGTAGCTCATGCGTACTTAATAGGCGCCCTGATACGGGTAAGTCGGAGGTTTGGCACTTTTTAGCGTCAGTGAGTTCCTTGTCGTCTCAGGGACACCAACAGTCGCAGTAGTGCCTCTAAAGTGTGCGTACGGGATAACTCACAGAGCATGTGATAAAGGGGGAAACTCCGATTGGGTCGTAACGTCTGCTTCAAATGAAGCCCTCTGGATACGGTTAATAAGTGAAGCACCAAATGTTCACAAGTCAACTGCGCTAATATGTTACCTCTGTGGCAGCTGCATTAGCGAGAATATCTCGATTCCAAGACTTATCCTTATACTATAATATGTCGCAGGGCTACTGCAGCTGCCACACTATTACATATTACATAACATGTATATTTTTTTTCTCATATTATGCATGTCGTGGCAGCCTGTAATTAAGGCGTCACTTTAGCACCTATAATATAGTACTAGAGTAAGACTCAAGTTACTTAAGTGATGTTTTGTTGGCTGTCCTTAATAAATAAATAAAATAAATAAATGTATACTAGAGAGGAGTCCTGATTCGGATAGCACCTAAGTGGGGCCCTTATACATCAGTGAGTTCCTTTTCAGGAGTACCAGTAAAAGGTGGTTTACCAAATGTTCACACATCTATAGCGTTAACTGCGTCAATTATACTCGAGGCGTCCTGATACGGGTAATATGTGGGGCACTTCTTAACGCACTTATGCGTGATCGAGTCCCGTATAGTCCCAGGGTCGCACCAGCAGTCGCAGTAATGTCTTCTATACGTGTGCGCGCTGGGCAATGGGCAGATGGCTTCGAAGCTGCAGTCCGGCCCTGGGCTGTACTGGCCGGGGGGGCAGTCGTCTGGAACGAAGAATGATGATGAATAAATTTTGATGTACGATTTTAGACACTATTCCGTAAGCTGTAAGATGTCTTTTTAACAATAAAATGAACTAGTTACAATAGGATTTAATTCGCCTTTCCGTCTTGTTCATTATTTTAAATTAAGTTGGGGACCAAGACGAGATGAAGGTCAATCAATATAAGTAGTATTTGTCTAAAATATAAATATAATAAACAAGCCCATGAAATCTTATATGCAAGGTAATGAACTTCGATAAGGACTACACTCTGGTCCAATATTGTTCCCCTCCTCTTAGCGAGTCATTCTCAGTTGCGTCTAAAGCTGTCGCTTTCGGAGCCCTGAGTACGCTTGGCCCATGGTCCAGGATTCGGGAAGTCTGGTAATTACAAACTGGTCCCATTTGTTATCTCTTTTAAACTAAACTCCTCTTCGCCAGGGATTTTTCCGATGTTTCCGGTAAAAAATAATATTTTGGGCACTTCATGAAAATATCAAATTTATACACTTAATCCTCGCAGAAAACCGGCGTGAAGAAGTATTTCAACTGTGTTTTGCTGCGTGAGTGAGAGCACCGGAGGCCCAATCCGGGGAAAGAGGGGTTAATAGCTTGGTAGCGCATTTGTCACTCCACTGGTGTTTCGGGTGTCAATGGGCGACGCCAATCGGTTACTATCAGGTGATCCCTCTGATCACTATCACACAAAAAATCCCATAGTCAGTCCTGCAGAAAACATTCAGTCTATCAAGGTCACGTTTCCTATATTTTGACGTCAAATAGATGATTCACATCTATCTAATAAAAGGTCCCCAGATTTATCTAATACTGAGGGGACCCTTACATCCTTTGTCATGTCGCTGTCGTCTATAGAGCAAGAAGATATCTCTATGCTTAAACTAAGTATGTTGACACCACAGTGAGGCAGTCAAGTGTGGCCTACATTTGCAAATCCACCATGTTTTTTTCCCCGAAAAACTTCTCGATGGCATTAATGCCATCATTGTCCTTATTATGAAGGGTAATTTGTTTATTTATTAATAGGATTACCAACATAGGATACAGCTATACCAACAAAAACAAAACAATGAGTTAACTGTCCCTACAACCTGTGCGGATAAAGAATGGGATCAGAAATGGCGGCACATCTATTCACTTCTCGCTCGCACACCCACGAGTATAGACGCAAATAGTGTGCCAGCGAGAAGTGAATAGATGCGCCGCCATTTCTGATCCCATTCTTTATCCGAACTGGTTGTACAATTACATCATGCATAAAAAACAATAATAAACAAAACTATATTTACAAATCAATTCAAAACAAAACAAATAAAAAAAAATGTGGCATTAGTCGTGTTTTTTGACACTAGAAAAGTATTATAACGAAAGAGAGAAAAAAGAAATTAAACTTTTATACTCGTACTATTATGAAAAAAAAGAAAAAAAGGATAGTTAGGTCGGAGATAAGATTTTCTCATTATTATAGTTAACTTTTTTATGTGATAGGTGGCAGACGAGCAGACGGATGGCCTGATGGAAAATTAAACTTTTATACTATTATGAAAAAAAAGAAAAAAAGGATAGTTAAGTCTGAGATAAGATTTTCTTATTTTTATCTCGGACTTAACTATCCTGTTTTTTCTGTGTTAGGTGGCAGACGAGCAGACGGATTGCCTGATGGTAAGCGATTTGCGCCGCCCATAGACACCCGCGACTCCAGTGGAGTCACAAGACAACACATCTTATCCGTTGTTGTTGTATCATACTTGTATTGTTTGCATTAAAGAATATCTATCTATCTATCTTTGAAATTGTTTCATATTTTTCATTTTGTTACGCAGGGATTCGTTCATAAATGATCATGAGAATATTTTAAAAAGTATAACATACTTTAGAATATTTAAGAACTACACAATTTTTGACGTCCGGTTGGTCTAGTGGTTAAAGTACCGGGCCGTGATCTCGGGGTCCTGACTGCGATCCCCGGGTCGAGCAATAAGTATGTTTCGAATTTTCGAACATACCTTGGCATTAGCGATGACTTGATTTCTATGATGGAGGCCTTTGCCCTACAGTGGGACAGTATAATTATAGGCTGATACTTTAGGTACTTTTTTACACAATTTTTTTACCAGAAGATGGCCCTGGTTAACGCATTGGAAAGCTGTTCATATAAGATTGAAAATGTATAGTTGAACTCGTAGGTAAGTATGTACACTTACCTAATTGGGAGGTAGACCAAGGTAATTGGTTCATAAATGATTGAAACTGTACACGTATTGAAGACGCGGGTATTTTTTTTTATAGAGGCACAGTATATTGGCTCCCCTCAGCCTGATGGTAAGCAAGAGAAGAGCCCACGTTGCAATTACAACGGAAGCGATGTCAAGGCACCACCTCCGTTGGCACCGCCATACTGGTCCGCGTGATGCTTCTTCACGCTTCGTTTGAAGGAATCCATCATCGTCAGCCCATTTAAGTCCCCACTGCTGGGGCACGGGCCTCCCTCAATTGCCATATTATAATAATTGCCATACTCACCACGCTTGGCAGACGGGTTGGCGAGGGTTTTGATATAAATGCAGAGTTTTCCCTCTTTGGGTGCTGATGATCATGCCAGCAGCTTTACCTTAGTCGCTTTTTACGACACCTCGGTAAGAGTGATGGTGGCCTTTTCTACTCTGCCGGGCACCACACGGCCTCCATATTGTTTATTTGAAGGAATCCATATTGTATATTTACTTCAACTAAATGGTGACAATCTATACAACTACTTTCTACTCACCAATCTGCTCACTGTCACCAGTCGCACTCAAAATAGAAAGAGCACCAAACAAAACAACTCCAGCCCAGACCTTCATCGTACCAACTTAACCAAACAATACCATGTTACGACTGCGGGAAATACCTACCGCATCTTATTTATAACGTTTGACTCATCCGCGCCTCATCTAGATGTGACGTCATGCAACAAATAATAACTCCGTGAGATTGTGTATCCGTTTGTACTAAAGAATAAATTACATGGGTAATCGTGGTATATGAATCGTGTGTGAATGACTAGTGCTTCCTAATTTAAGGTGACGGGTAGGGCACACTTGCGACACCAATTGGTTTTAATTTTTAGCTACTAAACCGGATCTATTTTAAACGATTTCGGGGTTACAACCTCTCGGCAAACACTTATATTATTTATTAAATAACCATGCACAAATGTTGGGTCCGTTTTTGTACGCGTTGGCGTCGCTAGTGTGCCCTACCCGTTACCTTAAGCCGACGGGTAGGGCACACTAGCGACGCCAATTGATTTTAATTTTTAGCTTCACAAACAAATATAATTATTTTAAATAATTTCGGGGCTTCAGTCTCTGAGCAAACACTTATACTATTCATTTAATAACCATGCCCAAAATTTGGGTCTGTTTTTGTACTAAAAAATGATTCACACACACACGATAATCCAAAATTCGTGTGCAGAAGCAGATCAAATAGCTAACTATAAGTATTAAATAAATACGAGTAGTATAGGTGTTTACCGAGAGACTGAAGCCCCGAAGTTGTTTAAAATAGATCTGGTTTAGTAGCTAACAATTAAGATCAATGTGCGTCGCTAGTGGGGTATACCTTTCCCCATAAGGAAATTAAGTTTTTTTTATTTTTTGTACTTAAAAAAAAACTTTATAATTACCCTTCGTAATAAGGACAATGACATACGCCCCGGTTAGGCAAAAAGATAATACAATGTGTAAGGAGGTTATTGGCATTTTTTGGCTTATGTGTATTAGTTGACTGAAGTTATTCAAATTTTTTTTAAGATGAACATAACATCGAACAGCGTCTGCAGAGTATGCAAGGAGGAGACGGAAACCATAGAACATCTTTTATGTGAATGCGACTCACTAGCCAGAGGCAGAATGTTTCTTCTAGGTAACGCCTATCCTAAACCCGGAGACTACAGGCACTTCAATCCGAAAGACATCGTGACGCTGATGGAACGAATCTTTCGTGAGTAGGAGCGCAAAAGATAGGGGAGGTACAAAAGATCCCTTAGGGTCGACGTGTCCCCTGAAAATGACACCCTAACAGATAAGATAAGATATTCTTATTTTTTGATGTGATAGTTGGCAGAGCAGACGGCTCACCTGATGGTAAGCGATTGTCGCCGCCCATACTCACCCGCGACACCATTGGAGTCACAAATGCGCTGCCAACCTTTACACCTGCATTCCCCAGGATTGGGCCTCCGGTACCCTAACTCACGCAGCGATACACAGCACAGTGCTGCTTGGCGCTGATTTTCTGTGAGGCCGTGGTATTACTTCGGTTGAATGGGCCGGATCTAATAGTGTCGCGGGTGTCCATGGGCGGCAGCAATCGCTTACCATCAGGTGATCCGTCTGGTCGTCTTAAACCTCTCTTTCTCTCCTGTCGATTCCCTCACTGCTGAGGATCGTGACTCCTTCCGATTTTGTCGACCAGCTGTCGCCATTGGCTGCGCTCCGCCGCTCGGTGCAGGGCAGTGCTTATCGGGATCTCGAGCTGTTTCGCTATCTGGTCTGACCATCGCTGGGGACTGCGGCCTCTCGGTCTTCTCCCTTCCACTTTCCCTGTTACAATCAATCGCTCCAAGTTATCCCCTCTTCTTCGTGCAATGTGTCCAAAATGGAATTAAATTGAAAATTTAAAAAACCACAATTAAAGCTCTTTCATTTGATACCTATATTGAGGCAGTTGGAACAACAAATAGATTATTCAACATTTTCTGACGGCGACCATCTTGGATTTGAAATTTTTCACAATTAATATATTCTGCTACTTAAGCCCTTTTATATGATACCCTTATTGTGGAAGTTGTGTTAAAACATAAAATCCAAATATTTGTGACGGCGGCCATCTTGGATCGATTTTTATCCAACATAGCTAAGAACACTCCCTTCTTATTCATCTTTCAAACAAAAAAAAACAAAATCAAAATCGGTTCATTTGTGCGGGAGCTACGATGCCATAGACAGACACACAGACACACACACACACGCACACACAGACACGTCAAACTTATAACACCCCGTCGTTTTTGCGTCGGGGGTTAAAAATATTGCACGATACGTCGCAAACAGGGGGCGGACAAGCGTCTGACACCTATCACATAAAAAAGGAGGTTACATTACAACGCTAGCGACTTTGACTTTGAATACTATTTTAAATTAAAATTTAGTATCAGTATCTGCCTGCCTAATGACCTAAAGGTTATCTTGGGTTGGTCGTTTGTCTATCATCCATCGGTCAGACAGACAGCTGTCATCGGGCTATCATCTATCTCTCTTCTAGTTTGAAATAATATGTTAGAGGCCCCTCGCCCACGGAGACTGTTTACCCGACTACGGCGAACCAAAAAGGAGGGTTATTATGATTTTGACCTGTATGTATGTATGTTCATCTGTTCCCTCATAACTTCTAAACTAGTTATCATATAGGGTAGACCGGAGGCAAAAGTAACAGGGGGCAATCAAAACATCGTAAAATACTACTACAACTTTTGTTGTAAATGTGCGTGTGTGCGTGTATTCGACTCGTAGTAGATGCGCTCATGTCACAGCAGCGACGCGAGCGACGGCGCGCGAAGCGGTCGACAGTTATACGCCATTTTGTTCTTCGGACACCCAAGGTAAGAATTTGTATAGATTTCAAAGTGAGAACTGGTGAATTTCTAAACCAGATTTTTTATTTTTATGTCGAAAAGTAGCTTACTAAAGGGTCAAAGTTAGTATTTAATCTAAAATATTGGATTGCTTTAACGTATTTTAGAGCGTATTAGATACTTTTCTATAGAGCGCCAACTTTTGCAGTTGTAACATATTTTTCGGGGGCAGTTGTAACGTTACAAATGACCCCGTGTTACTATTGACCCAGTGACCGTTATATTTGCATTATATTAGGTAGCGTATTTTAGTTTAATACTTGCCTATGGTACCTACTGCAAAATAAATAACGGCCCCAAGTTTTACCCATATCAAAGGTTTCAATCGCTTTGGTAGTTTAAAGTTTATTTATTTTTATCTACAATATGTAGGTACGTCGTGATTATTCCCAAAAAAGAAATTAAGTCACATGGGTTTTATGTGCAATAAACTTCCAAAACATTTGCCACCTTATTACAAATCACAATCTAAAGTTATTTCCGTAGTAAATAAAGCTAATTGTTATTGTTAAAAGTCATAATTTAAGTTGTCATTGTTAAAAGGGGCTGGAGCGAGTTTTGTTCCTGGACTATCTTTAGTTTGCAAGATGTAATAAGGGGATTTATCTCCCTTAAGTAAGTCGGAGATATTTCCGATACGCTAGTTATCAAATTATTGCTTTTCGAATAAAAGGTTGCTGAATAAACTCTACTAGCCAACTGGGAAGTTCCCCGATTTTACAGTTATGTGTGGGATGACGAAATTTTTTATTTTACGACTAACCATTATTATTTTGTGTATAATAAGTTATGGTGAATTTAAAATAAAATGCCTGTAATAACTATTTAACGGCTTCTTCTTGAATAGGTAAGTGCTTAACATGGCACATTGATAAATTGTTATATATTTTTTTTAAAACAGGGCTTTCTTATTGTAGTTTGTATATTTCTTTATAAGGGTCAATAGTAACGCGGGGGCAGGTGTAACAGACAGTATTTCATACAAAATTGAAACGTGATTTTGATGATTAAATCTTGCATTTAACTTAATTATATTTAATATAGGTATATAAGTGTTGGTCTATTAAAGACACCGTTCAACTATGGTTTGAAAAAGCGCTGTGTGAAATTTTGGTAGAGGTTGCCATTTTGTGTTACTGCTGTCTTTAATTTTAATAATGTTGGCATTTTTTTATCTTAGTAAACCGAGACTAAGTCAAAGAAACTGATGATTAATATATTTTTTATAATTTTCGTATACTTCACTGAGTTTTATTACCTTGAAATAGCGTTACTTTTGCCCCGGGGTAGGCGGCATTTGTAACACTCTCCCTTTTCCTCTCTAACCTGAAATAACTCCATGACAACTAAACATATCAAAACCTGGATGTAATCCTTTTACAGCCAGATAAATCTACTTTTACTGTGCATAAACACATGTTTAAGATAACTTAACAGTTTTCAGTAATCAGGTATCAAGTAAAATATGTAACTTTTGCCTCCGGTCTACCCTATGAACAAATGAGTTGTCGTTAGAAGCGTCTTGATTGTCTTCTGGTTATAGGCGACATGAACTCACGTTAAATTGACTACAGCGCCATTTAGGGGACTTAGATTACTCCAAAGAACTAAAAAAATAAGGTATCAAATGAAAGAGCTTTTTAGCACATTTTAAAAATGTAATTTTTTTAAGATAACTAAAAGTATCTTAAACAAAAATTATGTTTAAAAACTAAAACCCGACAACAAAAAAACACGCTCTAAATAGTACGGAACAAGAAAATTGTTTCTGCTGAAATTATTATGCCGTATTGCCGTGGTCGAATGCCTACTTACTGTAGCAAAACAGATTCATTGTAATAATAAAATAAAATCAATGTGGCATACGACCACGGCAATACGGCATAATAATTTCAGCATAGACAATTTTCTTGTTTCGTACTTTTAGAGCGTGTTTTTTGTAGTCGGGTTTTAGTTTTTAAACTTAATTTTTATTGTAGCGATGCAAACGCGCGTTTACTAAACGCACGACTAACGCGTGTTAGTCGTGTTTGCAACGCGCTACTGTGTTGCGACTGTATCGATTAAACGTGCAACTGTGTCGGACGACATCGTGGCGCGGGCCGAGTCCATCTTGAAACTGAAGCGATCGCAGGTGCTGTTACTGAATCGCGTGTGCATCGAGACAGTAGCGCGACAGTACCGCGTTTGTATCGCGCCTGAATGGCAACCCTTTTAGACAGGTGAACCAGACCGACTGGAGCACGGTTAAACGCTCAGAATTTCAAAATTTTAAAATTTTTAAGAAACTATCCGAGATGTGCAGGTTTCCTTCACATCACTTCCAGGCTTCGGAAGACATATAGTGTCTCTAAGATAAAGAATAGTGAAGGTGTAGATTTCATTGGTCCAGTGCAGTTCTCGCCCGACGAAGTTCTTAAAGAGCTGAGGAGGATTGATACAGCGAAGGGTGTTGGTCCAGATAATGTTCATCCACTGTTACTGGTGAAATGTGCAAGGTCTCTTGCTGTTCCGCTTACAATGTTGTACAACCGATCGCTGCAAACTGGTACGTTCCCTGATCTTTGGAAGCAAGCTAGAGTGGTGCCTATCCATAAGAGTGGTAAGAGGGAATACATAGATAACTATAGACCTGTGTCGATACTTCCAACAATGTCTAAGTTACTTGAGTTGATGGTTCATTCTGTAATAAGTCGACATGTACATAAATACATAATCAATTATCAATATGGGTTCATGAAAAAGCGGTCAACCAGTACAAACTTGATGCTTTTTGCGGCTAATCTTATGACAGCAGTTGATCAGGGACTGCAGGTCGATGCAGTATACACAGATTTCTCAAAGGCGTTTGATAAAGTGAACCATAGAATCCTCCTTGAGAAACTGTCCTCATTTGGCATTAGCGGCAGCCTGCTCGACTGGTGCAGTTCTTACCTCAGTAATCGGAAGTCAAGAGTAGTTGTAGATGGTGAAGAATCACTTCCCTTTGTCGCGGTTTCAGGAGTTCCCCAGGGCTCCGTGCTGGGACCCCTATTTTTCAACATTTTCATAAACGACATTGCAGTTAAAATTAAACATAGCCAGTTCTATCTGTTCGCTGATGACCTGAAATTGACGAAAATAATTTCAAGTATGGACGACACTGAAGGCTTGCAACAGGATTTAAACATTCTTCATGAATGGTGTTGCAAAAATAAGATGTTTTTAAACTATGAAAAATGTTACCATATAAAGTTTACGAGAGAACTTCACAAAATCATGTCGGAATATAGAATTTTGGGTGAGAAGTTGAAGGAAGTCACATCCATTAGGGATCTTGGTGTTCAGGTAGATAGTCAACTGCGGTTTTCAGAGCATAAAGACAAAATTATTAAAGAGGCTAATAAATCACTAGGTTTTATTTTGAGAAGTACTAAAGACTTTAAAAGCGTGGGTACGGTTATCCTTCTTTATAATAGCTATGTAAGGAGTAAGTTGGAATACTGCAGCACTGTTTGGTGTCCAAGCTATAAGACGTACATAAACAGAATAGAACGAGTTCAGAAAAAGCTAATTCGCAGTCTGTCATATCGTTTTAGAATGCCTAGAACAATTAGAACCTATATTGACAAGGTGAAGTATTTTCAACTTGATCCGCTCTACAAACGACGCACCTATCTCGATATGGCTTACCTGTACAAGTTGATTAACAACCGCATTGATAGTCCGGAATTGCTGAAGAAAATAGGTTTTAGTATTCCTAGTAGATTGCCACGGTATCCCGGCGGGTTGTTAAGACATATATAGGCTATGCAGAACGCGGATGGGCCATGATTCTCCTGTTGTTCGCTTGTCTCGCTTATATAATGAGTTAAGTAAAAAACTGCCTGAACTGGACATAAATTTTCAGAGCCTCCCCAAGTTCATAAACTCTATTAAAGTTGGTGACGTACTTTAGTCTGTATGGAAGAATTTATTAATTTGAATTTAAATAATATATTAAGTAATTTTATTAATGTTTATATAACTTTATTTCTTTTTGCAATATGTATTTGAATTTTTATTATTGTCTTTTCGTTTTATATTATTAAGCATGATGTGGTTACCTGTAATTGTAGGGACAGTTAGCTTAAACATCCTAGTGTTATTGTTTTTGTGTTTTTATAGCTGTATCCTATGTTGGTAATCCTATTTAAATAAATAAATAAATATAGCATAAAGGAATAAAACACAAGATACGGGGTAGACAAAATTATGTCGCGGAGCGCATGTTGTTAGGCCAACAGGACACACAGCTAGCGACCGCTTCGCGGCTGTATCGATGTGGACGCGCGACAACATCGCTACTGCATCGCTACAAAAAGTCGTCGAGGGTGAGGTCCCTTATAGCTAGGTTACATTTATTTACCTATTTCCTCTCACAGCTGGTTACATATTGTAGTATATTACCTATCTAGCGCAAATGCCGCGACTTGGCAACACTGGGCCATAGAGTAATGTCAGTTGACTCGTATTCATTAAGCGGGATGGACGTGTCAAACGGTTCCCAACGGTGGTGTGTGTGTTGGCGAGCCAGGTTTATTACTTATTCTTGCATGTAGGTAAGGGCAACCACATATCAGAGTCCACAAATCTGTACTTTTTTCAATAGATTTTTACACTTTTATACACGTTTGGATCACTTGAGGTGTGGCGGTCATATAACGTATATGTTATTTTATTATCTCGTGTCGTCACACTCAGATGGCGCACATTCGTATCGTTCTCACATCGTTACTGACTTGCCTCAGTGCAGGTAGGTATTTTTTTAATAACTCTTATTGAGAATTGCAGACAAATCCAAACAACATTTGCTTTCTTTTGTATTTAGTATTTGGTTGTTATAGTGGCAACGGAAAATAACTAAATCATTAGTGAACATTTCAACTGTCTAGCTGTCGCGGCTATAGAGATGGAGCCTGGTGGCTTAATTTAAAGCCGTCCCGTAACAAACGAGAATATACCTGTCGCATCCAAACAAAGGAGACACACAGCGCGTGTGAAAGAGAGGGAAACTCTGATTCGGTTGAAACGTCTGCTTTAAATTACGCCCTCTGGTGACAGTTAGACGGACAGCGAAGTCTTAGTAAAAACTGGACCCCGTTTTTACCCTTTGGGTACGGTACCCTAAAAAGGTGCATAACAAAGTCAAACTGAATTTAATCGACGCTCACATTAACTAATGAGTATCATAAAAGACGTAGCACTTGATACTGTTTTGGAGCACAAATTACTAAATGCAGTTCTTTATGGATAAATTCGATAAAAAGATGAGCTAAGTATTTCAATTTCTTTCGCCATATCGCCAATTGCAGATAGACGACACACTTTAAGGTAGGTTCCATAAGCCACTTCCCTTGGTTAGTATCTAGTTTAGAAAATTCAAGTTAAAAATTGCTTATATTAAAAAAATTAGGTAAGTATTTTATCGTCTTCCTATTCACTCATTAGTGTAGTCACGATCATTAAATACTAATTGATGTAGGTAAACCCGGATGTCACACAAATCTTTTAACCTATTTTAACGGACAAAGGCGCAGACGGCACACCTGATCACCGCCACCCATGGACATCTGCAACTCCTGAGTAATCAAAAGGTTATCATCATCATCATCATTTCAGCTAAGACACGCTCACTGCTGGACATAGGCATCCCCCAATGTTATCCACACAGATCGGTCCTGCGCCGCCCGCATCCATTGGATTCCAGCGATCTTTACCAGATCGTCGGTCCACCATGTGGAGGGCCTACCACAGCTGCGGCTTCCTGTACGTGGGTTATATTACATAGTAATTATACTTCCTTATATACCATTCCTTATATTTATATATAAGAAATGGACTCGCCCTTGGCCGATTTTTTTCGATATTCTGCTATTCGGAGAGAAGATGACCCAAGTAATTCAAAGATCATTATCGGTCCAACCGTTCTCATGTTACAACTGTTGGTTAAGCAAGATTTTTTAAAAATAGATTGACTAATATCCTTTGTTTTTATGTCATCATTAATATATAATTGTTTATTCAGTACGACGATGATTCATTATTTTTTCAAGGCAGTTATAATTGAAGTCTTTATGCAAATCTGCTTTTTGGGATAAAACCCAAGGTTTCAATATATTTTAACCTAAAAGATCTAGCTCTAATATTTAAAGGTAAACTTTTTTTACGCATAATTAGATGCTCTTTTGTGATAGATGGCAGTCCAGCAGATGAATCACCTGATGGTAAGCGGTTGCCGCCGCCCATGGACCTGTAACACCAATTGAGTCATAAGTGCCCTGTCAATTTTCTCCTTCCCTCCCAGTATTGGGCCTCTTCTACAATATGAGTAATTTATCTAGATAATGTTTGGATGTAATAAATAAATGTGTCAGATATTTCACATGAACAATTAGACTTTTTTTTATTTTTATAATCCAAATACTCCTCAATTATAGAAACATCGTTGAAAAAATTACTTGATTCTCATTTGAACTTCCATAGATATCACAACTTTATAATCACATCAAACCCTCACAGAAAACCGGCGTGAAGCAGTGCATGCGCTGTGTTTCGCTGCGTGAGTGAGGGTACCGGAGGCCCAATCCAAGGGACCCTTCATCAGGTTAAAAGGTAAGCAGCGCACTTGTGACACCACTGGTGTTGCAGGTGTCCATGGGCGGCCGTAATCGCTTACCATCAGGTGATCCGTCAGCTCGTCTGCCACCTATATCATAAAATAAAACATTATTTTGGGCAAACCCAAAACGCTTAATACAAATGGCTACTAAGATGTGACGTCACACCTAAGTATTTTGTATGAATTTCATTTGAATTTTGTATGGTTTCTATATCAACTGTTTCGTTTATGTCAATGGTTCTATTATAATAGTTGGTGCAAATTGTATGGGTTATTCAACGGTAAGTATTATTATTTTTTAATAATTTCATACTTTTAAAATAAAACTATACTTTTATATTTTGGATCAGTGGTAGTGAACGCTGCCTGTGATGTTGCAACCCTTGGACCAATCCAAGGGTTGCGAGTTCGATCTCCGCACAGTACAAACATTTGTGTGCATGATGAACATGTCTGTTTGTATTGGTCTGGGTGTTCTCATGTATTATTATGTATTTACAAAAGAAAAGTATTATATGTATATATTTGTAATCCCACTGTTGTACGTAACACAGGTGCTTGAGCTACCTATCTCGGAGTCAGATCAATGTTATGTGATGTTGTGAAATATTATTTATGGTAAGTATAATTATTTTTAATAATTTCATACAACCTGTGAGGATAAAGAATGGGAGCAGAAGTGGGGCAGCACAGTGGGGCCCCCCCACCCCACGAGTGCAAGTATAGACGCAAATAGTGTGCGAGCGAGAAGTGAATAGATGCGCCGCCATTTCTGATTCCGTTCTTTATCCGCACAGGTTGTACTTTTAAAATTTACTTGCCCATGAATCTTTGAATGACCATAAAACCGGCTAGACGTTATATTTTTAATTGCGAATTTTTAGTATACGCACATATTTACCTATATTTTGATAAAATATTTATGTCAAATATCCTATTTCGTCTCAAATCAGTGACTAGGGCGCCTAAATTAGGAAAGTTTCCCGAGTCAAATTGGGAGAGTTCTTGGGCTGATTTAGAAAATAACTTTTCTAAACTTTTTCATATCTGAGTGTGCCGAAAGATGTCATAGCTATTTAAGGTGACGGGTAGGGCACACTAGCGACGTCAATCGATTTAAATTTTTAGCTACTATTTTAAACAATTTCGGGGTTACAATCTCTCGGCAAACACTTATACTATTTATTAAATAACTTCATTCACGCTAAAAGTGGCCGCTTTTGGCAGTATTAAATTTTTCGCGTACAAAAACGGACCCAACATTTGTGAATGGTTATTTAATAAATAGTATAAGTGTTTGCCGAGAGGTTGTTACCCCGAAATTATTTAAAATAGATCCAGTTTAGTAGCTAAAAATTAAAATCGATTGGCGTCGCTAGTGTGCCCTACCCGTCACCTTAATGGCTAGATTAGGTAAAATTGATAAGCTCATTTTAATATTTTTATAGCAATCTTTTGCAATTAATTCTTAAGTAAATATAAATAACACACTTCAAAATTTCATTTCGTGTTCAGGCGGGACTCGAACCCACACCTTTCACAATCCGGGTGAATGTTCTACCAATTAGACCACTGAACGCGTTACTAACCCGACGAAATTTGTTGCTTGATTCGACATGAGCTGTCGATAGTCTCATCCATATAGTAGGTATATTTACAATATCCAGTGAAAATATTACTTATTACAAATTTGACCATCATCTAATAATCTAATCGGTAGAATATTCAACCGGATTGTGAAAGGTGTGGGTTCGAGTCTCGCCGAGAACACGAGATGAAATTTTTAAGTGTGTTATTTACTTAAGCATAAATTGCAAAAGATTGCTATAAAAATATCAACTATTGATATATCAGTCTTCATCTTAACTGGTGGTCAAATATTTGTAATAATATTTCCACTGGATATTGTAAATATACCTACTATATTGATGAGACTATCGACAGCTCGTGACGAATCAAGCACTTACAAATTTCGTCGGGTAAGTAACGCGTTCAGTGGTCTAATTGGTAAAACATTCACCCGGATTGTGAAAGGTGTGAGTTCGAGTTCTACCTGAACACGAGATGAAAATTTTAAGTGTGTTATTTACCTACTTAAGATCATTTTGTTCTTTTCTTTCTTTCATTTTTGCCTGAGATACAGGATATTCCTAGTTCAGGCAAAAAACTTAAAATTTGTTCCCTTAGTATAAGTAGATTATTATAAGAATTTATATTGTTCTCGTGGTTTTTTCAATAAAGTTTATTTATTTATTTATTTAATAATAACTTTCATTT
Source organism: Marasmia exigua (assembly GCA_019059595.1). NCBI lineage: Eukaryota > Metazoa > Arthropoda > Insecta > Lepidoptera > Crambidae > Marasmia > Marasmia exigua. The sequence goes on from CM032484.1 coordinate 12,890,075, forward strand.
TTGTCAATCACCATGAGACTGTTGTAGTTCACAGCTGGACACATGCCTGTCCATTTTTCATTTTTTTATAGTGGTACCGTAAATTAGCTCTCCTCAGCCTAAAGCTACTGTTACACATGCTCATTTGTAGCATGCTTTTTAAGCATACTAAATATTCGGCCGAGTCTTATTCTTATTATCTTTAATATTATACCTACGAGTATTTGCTTTGGTGCAGCGCTGGTATTGTGCATGGGAGGTTATTCTTTAGTATATAGTAGAATAAGTCAATGTATTAGTTAGATAATAAACATCTGTCGACGACACCGGTACACGGTAAACCTATAAATGCTTATGATTGTACCGAGCCTTATTACAATTATTTGTATAAGTAATATAATAAATAAATGAGCATGCTTAGGGAACTGTCCACATTTGCTATCAATAAGCATGCTATTACCCATATTTTAGCATGCTTAAAAATAATCAAACCTATCTACACGTGCTAAAGCACTCCGCCACACTCCTCTTCCACCCGCACTGCAGGTAGCATGCTTAAAAATCGACCGGCGTGCGATTTTTTAACAGTGGGAGAGCCACGCTTCGGCATGATTGGGCCGGCTTGACCGGAGTAATACCACGTCTCACAGAAAACCGGCGTAAAGCAGTGCATGCGCTGTGTTTCGCCGCGTGAGTGAGGGTACCGGAAGCCCAATCCAGGGGATGGGGGGTTAAAAGTTAAGCAGCGCACTTGTGACACCACTTGTGTTGCAGGTGTCCATGGGCGGCGGTAAACGCTTACCATCAGGTGTTCCGTCGGCTCTTATGCCCCCTATATCATAAAAAAATATTTTGAGCATGCTCATAATTAGCATGCTTTTTTGTAGCACGTCCGTCCACACCTGGTACTAAGTAACACTTGCTCAAAAGTAGCATGATTCAGCACGAAAATACGTTGCAATTACAACGGACGTGATGTCAAGGTAGGCCACCCTCACTCTTACCGAGGTGTCAGACCGTGTGGTCCCCGGCAGAGTAGAATAGGCCACTCTCACTCTTACCGAGGTGTCGTAAAAGGCGACTAAGGTAAAGCTGCTAGCATGATCATCAGCACCCAGAGAAGGAAAACTCTGCATTTATATCAAAACCCACGCCAACCCGTCTGCGAAGCGTGGTGAGTATGGCAATAACCCCTCATGTGTTTGAGGGAGGCCCGTACCCCAGCAGTGGGGACTTAAATGGGCTGATAATGATGATGATGATGATGATGTCAAGGTATCGCTTCCGTTGGCTTTGCCCACTCCGATCGATCTATGGCTACTCGCATCCAGCACCTGCCATCTTGCGCAGATCGTCACTCCATCTGGCCTGAGGGCTGTACACTTCTAGCAATTACGAGTACTTTTAGTACAGGAATTAACAATCTGGCACATATATAGCGATATTGTAAATTGAAAGGAAACTTGTATGTGTAACATATTGTCATCTTGACGACTGAATGGCTGTAAAATGTTGACTGTACTTTTATCACTTCGCGAATAAATTAAAAATAATTGCTGTTTTAACTGTTTAAAGCCACTGTGTTACAGTATTTTATTACTCTATGATATTAAGAAATATCAAGCTATACCATACTAGCATTTATTTATGGAGCTCAATATTTAGGTACCCTTACTAAAGGCATAGTAATTTAGTAAGTACATTACTTCATTTTATACTTACTTACTCCACTGGCTCAGTGACCCGCAACGAGTCTTGGCTTCTGAAACAAGAGAACGCCACTTTGGTCGATCCTGCAGTACTGGTCGCCAGTCACCGGCCTGAAGTTCTCGCAGATCATTTTCGACGACGTCTTTCCAGCGATACCTACCGGCCGGCCTACCGGGCTGGAGGATACGCACAAATGTTGAAACAGAGAAGATTGTAGACACGCCTAGCATCATCGGCGAGACCAATGCGCATCGTCTTCGCTGGCTTGGCCACCTCGAGAGACTGGACGAACATCGTCTCGTGAAGAAAGCATACCAGAGCGGACCGATGGGCCGACTTCATTTTATACCGTGTTTTTTTACTAAAGACGTTGTTTTTAGATTTCGCTCTGTGCATGTTGAAAAGACGATTAATAATAATACACGGTGAATATAGTATACCTACATATAGATACTCTTTACTGCACAACGAACAGAACTGAAATGTTGGTACAATTTAGATGGTATATCATTTCAGTACCCTTACCATAAGTTTGGAAAACTGTTCTCGCTATCGAAAACTATCGCTCTGTCCCTTTCATTATGATGCATGTGAAATAGATTGAGCATTAGTTTGGGATAGCGAGGATAGTATTCAAACTTATGGTAAGGTCTCTGATTGACATGATTTTACAAGAGTATTACCATACCTACTAAAGCCCGTTTAAAACCAATCTTTATCCGAGAATAAATCTATGATATAACGCTGTCATTCCATGCAACTCGTAGTTTAATCTGAGAATAAATCTATGGTATAGCGTCCGATTTGTATAGTATGACAGCGCTATTTCACAGATAAGTTCTCTGGCAAAGTTTGGTTGACTCAGGCCTAAAACAATCTATTCTCTCCTTCTAATCATAGAAGTCTCTGCCATTATGGTAAAAAAATATGCGAGTTGAAAGAAGTATGAAATGATACGAATATAATAGGTAAATTCGCCGTCGCATCACATCGGGGGCGTAGCTCAGATGGTAGAGCGCTCGCTTAGCATGCGAGAGGTACCGGGATCGATACCCGGCGCCTCCACGGTCTGGAAACGAGGGATCTTTTTGACTCTTTTCTATTCAAATTTAATGTGTAATTTTAATTAGTACGTGAAATCAGCGAACTGAGGGCATATTCTCGGGCACTCGACATTGAAGTCGAATTAGAGATTTTTATGGTCGAATGTATGAAACCCTCCCTGTGAGGACCATAAACTACATAAAAAACAACCCTTTACCCCTAAAGAGAAAAAAAACACCCTACTTAAAATTACACTAAATTCAAATTCAACCTACTAACAATAATCATGCATGACTGCCTAAAATTAAGCAATTGTTATTTTATTTCATTTAAATTTTATTGCGGAGCAATATTCCAAATTTTGTAACCCTTTACAAAAAAATAAGCAGAAAAAAGGCCACGGAACCAGTGTACGTGGAATTTGTGGTATATTAAAAAAAAATTAAATCTCTGTAGACTTCAATGTCGACGGTAAAAGGATTGCTCCTCTGATATCTATACCCCTAGGTGAGATAGGGTTTTTTATTAAATTAATAAAATATTGAGAAAATATAAAAGTAAATATTGAAAACAACTGCAGTCTACGTTTGTGTAGGTATAATTTATTTATTTATTTATTCAAAAACCAAAGTGTCAGAATGTTAGTCACTTGAACACAGAGTTATAATTCGAATTGAATTGAAATCAAAAATACAATAGGATTCTACATAAAAAATACATTATAACAATAAAAATGTCAATGGATAAGTCAAACAGTACCTATTTATTAATTACATATAAAACATTAGAACAGAATACAATGAAAGGATACCAATAATAATTAAAGATGGTCAGACTTTAAAATTTAGATAATGGAGGGCTTTGCAACAAATCTGTCAAAAGCCGTCTGCGAATATATCGGTGGCCCAGTCATGAGCAAGCATACTATACACGTTTAAGCAAACTGTATGTCAGCGCGTATGTCAGCCCCGATCTGTTGTACCCTTAGACAATTTGTTGTACCGATCGCAAGCAAATATCTGCCTATTGTATTGCGCCGCTTGACGTGTAAATGACACTCTATTAATGTGCATACTTGTATTTACGGTTCATACTCTGTGAGGCAGGCTCTATAGCTTACTTATGTTACTCTAATGGTCAAGGTGCCTAACAAGAATCTATAGAAATATTTAGTTCTTATATGAATGGGCCGGCCCGACCGCAGTGATGCTACTTGCTTCGCTTGCGCTTTTTAACCACCCAGTTCCAACATACTTGGTTTACATAAGTATGTTCTAATGTGTACTAAGTGGTAAATACCTTTTGCATTCATAATTACAAATACAAATAGTTTATTGTGCTTACTTTAAAATAATTTGTTCATAACATAACAGCTAAATAACTACAAATATTTTGCTAATAATAACTAAATATTGCAGGTAAGTACAAAACGAATGATTCTTTACTTTCCGTACTAATGTTAAGGGAAAATAAATGATTCTTGCCTTACTGTTAAGGCAAATTTTAAAGTAACAATCACTAAACTTGTCAACCGATTCCGATGAATAAAAAGAAACCAGTATCCAAGTTGTAAACAACTTTGCGTAGTATAATGATATTCTGACTTAGTTATTTCGTTGACATACCTACATTATTTAATAAATTATAAAGTGTTGAAATGCATGTCAAACAAAATTTAATTAGCATGAAATTATTTAGTAAATAGACTATTGTATGCCTAAACAGATAATTGTGAGAACTGTTTTATAATTTAACACCTGCATATTTTGTAAACCACAATTTCTACAATAAAGATTTATTTTATTTATTTATAATGATACAAATTGATATTATTTAGGTATATATACAACGTGTTTGGCAGGTTGTATTATATTATACATACATATAATTAGTTACAATCAGAATTAGTCCATGCTCTTGCTCAGTAAAACAGTGACATTATCCTGCCTGACTCGTAAAAATTTGCTGATGCATACAAAAACAACGACCTTTCATTTGAGATTTTTATAAAAGTCGTATGCAGACTGAACGCAGAACTTGCGGTTACAGTACCTACTTATATTGCAGGCAATATAATATGATCATCATTTCACCCAATAGACGTCCACTGCTGCATAGGCCTACCCCAATGTTCTCCACACAGATCGGTCCTGTGCCTCCCGCATCCAATGGATTCCCGCGATCTTCACCAGATCGTCGGTCCACCTTATAGGAGGCCTGCCACGGCTGCGACCTCCTGTACGTGGCCTCCACTCGAGGACCTTTCCGCCCCAACGGCCGTCTGTTCTCCTCGCTATGTGCCCTGCCCATTGCCACTTGAGGCATGCAATCCTTTGGGCTACGTCTGTGACCTAAGTTCTCCTGCGGATCTCATCATTTCTGATACGATCACGCAGGGAGACTCCGAGCATAGCCCTCTCCATTGCTCTTTGGGTGACTTTGAGCCTCCTTAATCTACACATTGTAAGCGGCCACGTTTCGGTTCCGTATGTCATCGGGAAGCTACGCAGCATATTTTCGGCAGATCTACCGCAGTGTCTCAAGACGAAAGTCTTTAATGCGTGTGTGTTGCCACTGATGACATATAATATGATAGTAACCACAAACTTCGTCCAGTTCATTAGCACTTAACATTGCACGATTTGCTCGAAGCTGGAGCTTTCATTCATTTATGCTTTAATTAGACATTCTTGTTTGCTCACTCGTTGAAAAATGAAGTGCACTTTACTCTGTTATCGACAGGCCCCCCACAAGGTTGGACCGACGATCTGGTGAAGATCGCGGGAATCCATTGGATGCGGGCGGCACAGGACCGATCTGTGTGGAGAACATTGGGGGAGGCCTATGTCCAGCAGTGGACGTCTATTGGCTGAAATGATGATGATGATGATCTGTTATCATTAAAATACAACTAAAAGTCATGTGTGTTCATTGGAGACCCATAATTCGAAGGCTTCGTATATCCAGCATCATAAAGAAATTGTATAACCATCTCTATAACCAATTATTTAGGAAGTTCATTAAAAAGATAAATTGTTTTCTTCAAAAACAAAACGCGACCTGACGCCCTTTGTACACTAATTTAGATTGGCAGGTGTAAACCAATTTTGCCTCTTGTTAGATAAATAATTGACTTTATTTTCTTCTTTATACTTACAGCTTTTCGTTTGCCATTTATCACATAAAAAATATCAAAATAACAAACGTCTTCCTACCTATTTATACCTAGCTTTTAAGTTTTGTATGTTGTGCAATAAAGAGTATCTATCTATCTATCTATCTATTTACCTACAAGGTGGGAATCGGTAATACTTTTTATAAAATGAATAAGTTTTAACGAAGCAGTTAGAAGTTACTATCCGTGGATGAGGACGGTACCTCCGAACAACTTTCATAAATTAATCTGGACTCATCCATAACTTTCCAATTAAAGTTGAAAACGAATAAAAAACCTGGAAAATCATTAGAACAAATTCGAAGAAAAAATTGCTCGGTTGGAATTAGAATTTACCTATACTCGTTAGGTAGGTGCCTAGTGCGAGGACAAGTTTGCAAAATGGTGGTAGATAGTTAAGGTGACGGGTAGGGGCACACTAGCGACGCCAATCGATTTTAATTTTCAGCTACTAAACGGGATCTATTTTAAACAATTTCGGGATTACAGCCTCTCGGCAAACTATTATACTATTTATTAAATAACCATGCACAAATTTTGGGTCCAACGCGTACGAGAAAAAATGATTCACGCCAAAAGCGGCCACTTTTGGCGTGAATCAATTTTTCGCGTACAAAAACGGAACCAACATTTGTGCAAGGCTATTTAATAAATAGTATAAGTGTTTGCCGAGAGGTTGTAACCCCGAAATTGTTTAAAATAGATCCCGTTTAGTAGCTGAAAATTAAAATCGATTACCTTAATCTATAGAAAGGTGGGAGAGGACGTAACCCAGTAACGTAAATAAATTTGTGGCAAGGGCTATTGCTACAGACCTTCTATTTTCTGCTCCTAACCAAAAAGAGTCTTATAAGCTAATAATAATCGTAGTTGTTAAAAGAATAAACCAGTTTTTGTATGTAATTGTGTTTTTATATTGTGTTAGTGGTCCGTCCTCACTTCGTTTCGGGGCATAAGTTCCACTTTATACCAATAGGTGGCACTAGGTGTTGATTACATCGCGCAAACGTTTCGTATTTTCGGATTACCGAATTCATAAATGGTATAGATTATTTCAACATCATGCTCTTCGTTTCTCGACATTTAACTTCTAATAATAAAGAGATGTTGACATCTTGGATGGTCCTGGTGGACTTACTACTTAGGATTTAATTGACGACCCGATTGGAACAGTGGTAGTGAACGCTGCCTCTGATACAAGGGTCGCGGGTTCAATCCCCGCACAGTACAAACATTTGTGTGCATGAACATGTTTGTTTGTATTGGTTTTGGTCTGGGTGTTTGCTATGTATTATAAGTATGTATTTACAAAAGAAAAGTATTATATGTATATATTTGTAATCCCACTGTTGATTCTGATATCCGTAATACAGGTGCTTGAGCTACATATCTCGGAGTCAGATGGTATGTGATGTTGTGAAATATTTATATTTATTTATTTAATTATTTTAGTGATCTCGTAACTTTACCATAGTAACTCTGAACAGATATTGGAAAATACCCAGTGTGGTGTAGCAGTACCTCTCTCCAAAATTATTGTCTGGACCCGACGCGGCTTTAAACTCACAACTATCGTAGAAAGTTCTAAGCAGACGCTTAGACCGTCCCCGTCCTAGTGTCAGATACACTCGGCTTAGTGCTAGCTAGGTACTTTAACTTATAATATACAAGTATTCCGTGCCTGAACTTTAAGCACAGAAATGGTGGAAAACAACGAAATCGTATAAGTAAATGAAAGATAATTGAGCGGCTAATTTTTAATGTTTAATTTAATTCATCAATCCGGGGGGAAGGAGGTTTAATAAAGGTTGGCAGCGCGCTTGTGACTCCTCTGGTGTTGAGGGTGTCCATAGGCGGCGGTAACCGCTTACCATCAGGTGATCCGTTTGTTTGCTTGCCACCTATAACAGAAAAAGAAACACTTCCGGAGCCCTAAATACCTGGGGAAAAACTAAGGAAATTAATTACCCAAAGTTACCCGAAAGTGCGAGTCAAAGAAACCCCACATAATATATTTTAAATTTACCGTCTAAACCCAAGTTAAACCATATTTTTATCATCAAAGTTATTCTAAATACACTTCTGCCCCTAACAAATCGAATAATAACAAAAACTTACCTTAAAAACTCCGAAACACAAGAAAGTTTTCAGATAAAAATTTCGTACGTTCTGATACAGGTATGTTCGAAACATAAGTGACGACGTTCGTCCAGTCTGAGAATTACGGTTTAACCAATCACAAACAGGCAACAGTAGTGCCATCTAACGATTCGGAGTCAAACCAAGGCGTAAAGTGTCGTTGCTACTATGGACCGGGAATTCCAAACATTTTTGTTTTGAGCCAAAGTTACCTCCCCGAGCTAAAGTAACCCGACTTTCTGAAACGTACAGGTTTCCTCACGATGTTTCCCCTCACCGCCGAGCTAATGGTAGATACGATTGCTACATTCAAGAATTATGTCACGAACATGTTCAAAATTGTTTTGTTTTCAAACGACTATAAATAAGGGCCCTTCTCAAATCCAATTATAAATCACAACTTCACAAAATATTTTGTCCGTGCTCAAGGGTTATTTTATTAACTTGGACCTTCTTGATATATTGTATCCGCGTTCCCAACTTTCCGACGCAGTTATTTAATTTATACCCTTTTCCTATATCTTGTGGTCGGCTTTTATTTTCCGGACATACTTAAATTTTGATAGTATGTTTTTTTGGGCTGTACTAGACATGTGAAACTCAGGAGTGATTGGGACTAAAAGATGTACATCCTTGCAAAAGAGTTAATAACTCCGTAACTCCTTTGATTCTTTTATAACTGTTTACATCTTTAACTGTCTGATGTGAAGATCGATTTTAGAAGGACGAAGTCCGAACCAATCCGAACAGAATGTGAGTGTGTGATTATGAAAGTTCTGTTTTGACATTATTGTAGAGGATATGATTAATTCAATAAAAATAAGAAAAACTTCCTTTGAAATCGAATATTGATATTTTTATTTTATAAATAAATCTTCTGTGCAAAAATGTGCATCAATCCAATCACATCAATGCGTATTTAAATCTTTGCAGTCTTAGAGTTACAGAGTTATTAAGGAGTTAAAGATGTAAAAAGAGTTAGTGAGCGAGACTGCTACCACGGACCGTAAAGGAGTGAGTGAAATTGCCATAGCGGGATTTTATGAGTCGAAAGGGATGGAGCATGATTGGAACGCGTCGCGCATTTATCTGTACAACAAAAAATCCTACCACTGTTGCAATAAAGTACAAAATTATTTATTTGTATTGAATTTATTAGCTTGGATAAACACGTCGATGAGACAACCCATCGCAATTCGCATCAATCACGTCAAGTTCGTCAATTCAAGTCTTTTGAGTTACGGAGTTGATTGGGAGTGAAAGATGTAAAAGAGCGATATAACTCTTTTCTTCAAAAGAGTTAGGTATAACTCCTTTGTCTTTTAAAAGAGTTGTTCTGCGCATTTCTAGGCTGTACGTACAGGGTGGGCTGTTTTGTAATGCCCGCGCCTTTGAAAAACCGGCCAAGTGCGAGTCGGACTATTTTTTTATAGAAGTTAGGGGGGGCACATTATACCACTTTGGGAGCATCTCTTGGGCAAAGTATTAAGTTTAGACAAAAATTATATTAGAAACCTCAATATCATTTTTAAAGACCTATCCATAGATACCCCACACGTATGGGTTTGAGGAAAAAAAAATATAGTTTCAATTCTGAGTATGGGGGTCCCCTCAAATACTTTTTTTTCTAATTTTGTGTAAAAATCGTGATGCGGTTAACAAAATACATCTATTTACCAAGTTTCAATAGTATATAGTTCTTATAGTTTCGGAAAAAAGTGGCTGTGACATACAGACGGACGGACAGACAGACAGACATGACGAATCTATAAAGAGTTCCGTTTATTGCCATTTGAATACTTACCAACGCTACGATTGTCCGTGGCAAATGACAATGTTATATGTATCTATAAATAATTTTATTTATCATTCAGAAAACAAAACAGATAAAATCAGTAAATTATGGATGTGTACACATTTAGTTGAGTTTAGAGCTAAATTGATATCCTACTTTACATATCATTTAATTTTAATTAGATGTTTTTTAACAGCTGACGAAAAAACGATGGTGTGTCATATATTTGACGTGTCTGTATGTGTGTTTGTGTGAGTGTCTGTCTGTGGCATCGTAGCTCCCGAACGAATGAATCGATTTTGATTTTGTTTTTTTTGGTACTTAAATAAATAATTTCCTATTCTTATTCTTACTTTTTTGTAAAAGTTACTAATAGTATACAGGCGATAGTTTGTGTGTGTGTAAGTTTGTTACTTATCCACGCGCTTTTTTTACAAAGCTTTGTATATTATTTGTATTTGTGTGCCCTCTTTTTCAGACCTTATTCGCTAACTAGTTAGCTATGTGTTTATTAATTCTTATCTTATTTAAAATTGCTACTTCCAAACTACTATTGTAATGTTTTACATTATTCCGTTAGAAAAGGTTTTAGCAAGAGCTTCTTAAGGCAACACCGCGATGAAACTAGCACTGCCACCTGATTTATATTGTATGTGCCGATTAAGAGCTTTTTTTAAAAATGTACTTCAATGAATACTTAAGGTGAGCTGCCGTGGTATAATATTGTGGCGATTATGAGACATTTATTTAAAAAGTGCAACGGTGAATCCTAAAGTTAAGTAGGTATTAAGATGTACTTGTGTAATATTATCTTCGTACAAGTAACCATAATTCTTATTATTGTCTAAAGTGGCCGCTTATAGCCTTAACAAAAGTTATGGTCACTTTTTGGAAGAAATTACGACATAATTTTGTCTCAAAATAATCTTGATCCCTTTCTTTATTGATTTACCGTTGTACTTTTTGAAAAAAAATGTCTCATACTCGACATATTTAATAGTTACATCGCTGCCTCACCTTAAGTATTCATTGAAGTACATTTTTAAGAAATGAAATGGAATGGAACCATAAAGGAAAGTGTTAATAAAAATGTTTGAAAGAAAGAAAAAAATATTATTTTGGACATCACAACACTACATACGAGTACAACATTAGTTACAAAAGAACAAACAAACAAAAACAAATTGGTACAGAAAAAAAAGAAAACAAAACAAAGGAAAAACAAAATAATGAGTACAAATAACCAGGCAGTGCATATATATTGTGTGTTGTGACCTCCAATATAAATGGCCCCCACTCAGCCTATGTCATGACCCTGAAAAAGGTCATGACGCTGATTTTCAGTAGGGCCATCTGAGTGAGTTGTTGTTGAGTGTGTAGCTGAGTGTTTGCGACCCACCTATGTAATAAGTTCTTTCTACAAGTAACAATAATTTCCATAATTTCTAAAAGTACTAAGTAAGTAGTAAGTAATCGCCTAGGTACCATCAAGTGATCCGTCTGCTCGTCTATCACATAAAAAAGTGACCACTTAAGACAGTTAGTCAAGAGACTAACTTGATTGTGGCGAATTAAGATTCGCCACAATCAATATAAATAACTTGGCGGCACTAGTATCGTCGCGGTGCCACCTTAATAGACCTTTATCACAATTTATTATTTAATTAGACGCGCTGTAAACACTTTCACGGAGAAGTTCATTCTTGTTGACCAATGAGACGCGTTTTAAAATAAATGAAGTCGTGGAATGCTATGCTATACTATTCAATGAATTTCATTACCCAAATTCATTACACTTTCAGAGTTATAATAAAAATGTGTTTTAGGCAACACTGTGGCAGCCATAAAAAAAATGTAACTGGGATGATAACAACATGCTCTACAGGGTGTTTTTAACCGTCTTTTAGAAAAATTTCCAGGTCGCTATACTCCTGATAAACAATCATTTATGTCCATGGCCCGATTCGACCAATTTTAATCCGATACTAAATCTATGGTATAGCGCTGTCATTCTTTAAAAATCTGACGTTATAACATAGATTTAGATTTCGCCGAATTGCATCAATGCAATTCAAATTAGTGTACAAATTTGGTGTTTATTTGTGCTGTGAAGTGCCGCAAAGTGATAATAATAAGAATCGTTGGATTGTATCGTTTTAACACTGCTATTGTGTGTCGAGTGAGTTGTCTCGTGCCAACTTGCTTGGACGTAAGAGTCTGAAAACCCGCGATTGCTTTTAGAGTGATATCCGCGGAATCCGTAGGTCAATAAAACGTAAAACACCGACTGACTTCGACTGTTGACTATCTATTTATTCTCAAAAAGTTACTTGACATTGGCGAATTATCTTCGAGTAGAGCATAACATTGATTTAAAAAAGCATGTTGTATACATTTTTAGTAGGTACATAATTATTTAATTATTTCATATTCTTATCTTTTTCCTAAACTGCTTCTCTGACTAGTGAAGGTTGGCCGTCAATCTAGCATATTCTTCTCGTTCTCTAGCGAGGCAAAACAGCTCGGCGGCGCTTGCGATCCCCGTCCAATTCCGGATGTTACGGAGCCATGATTTTTTCTCCGACCCACACACCTCATACCAGCTACTTTCCCTATCATATTATTATATGAGATGTTAAAACAATACACAAATAGAATAAGCAAACAACCTACATACTGAAATTACATTTCTGAAATAGCACACAATAGTTTCCGCACGTAATAACTTGTAACGAACCTTTTTTTATTGTCACGCCGACTTCCCACTGGCTTAGAGGCTTGTCAGTGTTGCCAACCGGCTTTAGTGGATGTTGAGTTGGCACAGTATAACAAGAGCTTATAAGAAAAGCTCTAGTAAGGAAATGAATCAAATTCAAAAAACGGCACAAATTGATAATTAACTTTACAGCCGGACACGCTTCTGTGATGCCTCAGGTGTTACGGGTGCCCATAGCCCCTGGTGATCGCTTACCATCCGATTTTCCATCTGCTCGTTTGTCCGCTAAATCGTGAAAAAATAATAATCTCCAAAATGTATTGTTCGTCTATTATCGCTATTCTAATGAGCCCAATATAAATCTAATGCCCTGTTGGTCTAGTGGACTGGTCTAGGAGGTTAGCGCGAAGACGTCCCATAACATACGAGAGAAATAAATGAACTTTATGCATTGAATAAACAGAGCGCGGGGGGGGAGGGGAACTCCAATCGGGTTCGATTCCCGGGTCAAGCAAAGGTATGTTTCGAATTTGACGAACATAGCTCGGGTTTATGATCACTTATCCGCATTAGGCAAGCGTGGTGATTAAGCCTAATCCCATCATAGTAGCGAGATGACTTGAGAGACTTAAGAGAGCGATGGTAGCTCAATGGATACGAACACGCCTTCCACGCAGGTGGTCGAGGTTCGAATCCGAGCATGCACCAATGGTTTTTTCAAATCTATGTGCATATTTCTACCATTACGATCTGCTCAGCGGTGAGGGAAAACATCGTGAGGAAACTTGCACGTTTCGGAAAAAGTTTCTGAAACGTGTAACCATGATTCAGTTGTTCTGGTTCCCCTGTTAAAAGGTTGTGAAGGTCAGACGGCAGTCGCTTCATTGTAATTACCAGACCCCCTCCATTCCTGAATCAAGGTCTAAGCGTACCCTGGGTTCCAAAGTGACAGCTTTGGACGCAACTGGGAATTACACGCTAAGACGAAGAAGAAGAGTAGCGAGATGACTTGATATCTATGTTGGAGGGCTTTGCCCTACACAGTAGGACACTATATGCTGATTAAATAACACACTTAAAAATTTCATCTCGTGTTCAGGCGGGACTCGAACCCACACCTTTCACAATCCGGCTGAATGTTCTACCAATTAGACCACTGAACGCGTTACTAACCCGACGAAATTTGTAAGTGCTTGATTCGACATGAGATGTCGATAGTCTCATCCATATTGTAGGTATATTTACAATTTCCAGTGGAAATATTATTACAAATATTAGACCACCAGTTAAGATGAGACTGCTAAATCAATAGTTGATATTTTTTTATAGCAATCTTTTGCAATTTGTCCCGCCTGAACACGAGATGAAAATTTTAAGTGTGTTATTTACTTAAGAATAAATTGCAAAAGATTGCTAAAAAAAAATATCCACTATGCTGATACTATAAATTTGCAGTAAGTAGGTGAGGATACCCTAGCGTCTAGTCAGTGTTGGTTTGTCACATTTTATAGCGATGTCTATAAACTGTCATGGTCACATTAAAATAGTTTTGTAATGGTGTTGCTACCATGTTATCATTTGAGTTTTTGATATTTCAGCAAACGCTATAGTGCCATAGGTTTACCTAGGCACTAGTCCCAACCTAAATGTTCACAGATACACCGCGTATGTATGAAGTTACTTTAAAAGAGAGGGAGATTCTATCACCATACATGAGATGGTCTTTAACCAAATGCTAATACTACTTCCAACCTTATGAATTAAAAACAATAGGTACCTACCAACGTGCACTCTGGTGCAAATACTGACTGACACATACTCGTAGGGACGTCAAACTTAACACAACTCTTTTTGATTTTAACTAAGGTGCTAACACACAAAAGGTATGACATAAAAGGTTACGAAAGTAATTTCCTGGCAACCCAGGAACAATTTATGCTGACAATTTCTGGCTGGATGCTGGTGTCGGCTGGATTTTTAGGTATAGCTAGATAGTACAGTGCTGTTTGGGATCGTGAAACGGAACGTCGCGCATTGGGATTTAATACAGAAAAAGCTCGCTCAAATTGATTTAATTTCGATTCATTTCTTTTAAAAATACAAATATAACAAAAAAGGTCGCGGGGATCCCTTGGCACAAAATCTGTGTGGAGATCATTGGGGATAGCCTATTTTTTATTTTTTTATTTGAGAGGTGGCAGACGAGCAGACGGATCACCTAATGGTAAGCGATTCCGCCGCCCATGGACACCCGCAAAACCAGTGGAGTCACAAGTGCATTGCCAACCTTTTCCCCTTCCTCAACCTCACTCACACGGCGAAACACAGCGCAGGCGCTGCTTCACGCCGGTCTTCTGTGAGGCAGTGGTATCACTCCGGTCGAGCCGGTTCATTCATGCCTAAGCGTGGCTCTCCCACATCTATACAATATTGGCTGAAATAATGATGATGATGAATGGGCTGGACCTCAATTCTCGTGCTCGTGACATTTATTTTCATACGATATATATCACTAAAACATAGTTGTTTTGTATGGTTTTCAGGTGATATCCGCCATGTTTTCAAAATATCACGAGCACGAGAATTGGGCTCCTGGTGTCGCCAAGGAGCGACGTCCTGCGGTACGATGGACTGACAATTGGTGAATGAAAGCAGATGTTGTATACACGAGTACAAATAAATATTAGTACCCCTACCATGAGTTTGAAAACTATTGCTTTGTCTCTTTAATTGTGCTGCATGTGAAAGAGACAGAGCAATAGTTTTGGATAGCGAGGATAGTATTTCAATTTCATGGTTAGGTCTCAGATTACCTACGTCACACTTGCGAGCTAGCCTCTCGTGAAGTTATGGAAATCCTCGATAAATGTCGTATCTGGCGCCTATTCTCAACGCAAAGACTCGTGGCTGACAGTTAGAGTAAATAAGTTAGTATACATTAATTATGAATGAAATACGACACCGACTGCCACGTGTCTTTGGTCGAGTTACTTCCCTTTTATTCTACTGACCATTTTGTAACAACTTAATTGTCTTATATCATTCATTATTCATGAATGAAATACTCTAGCGTCTGCCGTGAGTCTTTGCGTTGAGTATAGGCAGCCACTATTAGGTATAACTGCAACGATTTCACAATCCAGTGACACGATTTGCACTGGAAACGTAATTTATTGCGTTCGGTGTGTCGTGATAAATTAAATTTATTGCAGTGTGGATAGGGTAACCAAACGTAGAATTTTTCAAAATCGGCACACTTTGATCATTTGATTTTAAAATCATTGTATTATGTGTTATTGCATTAATATTAAAGTGCCTTTTTCGATAATTTAAATTATACACCAACGTCCTTTTTAAGTCTTAGGTAAGTAAGGTGATTATTACCTTAATACACTCAATCGTAAAAAACATGATTTTGCAATAAACGATTGAGCATTAAGTATAGGTGTGGGATTGGTGACCGGTAGATGCATGGCAAGGAACGTGTAAGAGATCGATGTTTGAATTATAATATGACGTGTGAGAGTGAGATAGAAGACTAATGGACGACGATGAGAAGGTGAAAAATAGTCAATCTCCTTAATGTCTTGAAGTAATCTTTAGCGCTGGGCCTATTGATCACCAGCCTCCTTTGTATAGAAATGAATATATTTAAAAAAAAAACCTATTTGTCTTGCGAGGTTGTTGCTTTTTTAAAAATAACCCTGTAAACGTCGAGCTACTAGCCTTATCACCACCGTGGTACTAATAACCACACAATAAATCAGCTCTCTTATTGACAGAAAACTGTTAAGTGTTTGTGGAGGCAGGGGCTTAGAATGAAAAATCTAATACTATTTTGTGGTGAAAATAACTAAATACCTTGTAGACATTTATCTTATTGTTTTGGGCCGTCTCAAGGACACGTATTTGCGTTTAATATCGAAATGGTTTCTAAGTATCGTCGCCATTTTCTGGTGATTGACGCTGAAATTCGGAGCGATGAAATATGCCGTATAATTAGATTAGTACCTACTGAGTAAGTATATTTACCACCTAAACCGTACACTTCGATTCAGGCTTCGGTAATTTTGATATTGAATTGGACCTCTTACCTTGGACACGCTATCTTTCGCCTGTGTTCAAGGCTTAACAGTTTGCGGTCAAAAAGTTCAGCGTCGCCAACCATCCTTTTAGCTCGGTTTTCGATCGATTTCAATGCATCCAGTTGGTATTGGTAACCCTATTGATAGGGTTACAACAGCTTACCGCATGATAAGGGTTACCATATCTATCTCTTTTTCACGACCTGTCAAACGAACGAACTGCTTTGCGCGTAGATATTAAAATAGCTTGGTAGAATTGTAAAACCCTATCTTGATATGGTAAGCCTATTTATATGGTTTTCCGTGATGATAGCGCTTACCGTAATGAATCGGTAAGCATATTGATGAGGTAAGATAGGCTTACCTTATTGATAGAGTTTTTGAAAAAAGCCTATCTAAAAACCCCATCGAGAATCCTAATAAGGGTAACCGGTTCCCGTCCCAGGTTATAAAGCAGTTATCATTCTCATTTAGAAATGTTTTTACGATCATATTTTGTTTTAAACGTCAAAATTGTTCTATATGACCGTTTTAGCTAACAAAGGTTTATTGAACGTTATTGAATAAAACTATCAGAGTCTAAAATTATTAACACGACAAGTCCCATCCTTATTAGACAAGTTGAATGTTTAAAGAGTGAATCCGGTAGTGACATACATAATATTGTTAGTTATGTTTGTAGGCGCCATCCATATTGTAACACTACCGTGTACCCGCTCTCGGCTGTAAAATCCCTCGTTCGATCGTTCAGAACTCATATTGCTTGGGTAGCAAAATTTAAAATTTTCAGACCTTAACACATTGTTATAGAGACCATATTTGATTGAAAGAGGTGAGAATATAGATTTTGTTGTTGTGAATGGAGATCTATTACATCCCCTTTTATGTACTGAAGAAAGCTTCAGGTTTCTAATACTAGAAAAGATATCGGACATACCAGAAGTATTGTTCAGGGAGAACAGCGATATAAGTTAGGAAATGTTAGAGACATGATACATAAATGTACGTATTATGTACACACACACCTTGATAGACTCACAGCCGATTTCACTATTGGGAATTTGAACTTAGTACAAACATTGTTTAAGCATGTTTAAGTAACCTTTGAGTTGTGCTCAGTCAATTTCCAGTTCAGAAAACGCTGGTTACTTGTATTGCTAGTTGTAATGATGGTTAATTTTTGATAAAGACTTTAAGTTCTATTGAATGTTCTTGTGTATCGGTCTTGACATCGCTTTAATGAATACTGATTTTGATGGACGTTTCTGTACCCGTGAGGGAAAATTCCTTACATAATTAGAAGTTAATATAAACCAATTTCGCCGTGTGGTCCCCGGCAGAGTAGAATAGGCCACCCTCACTCTTACCGAGGTGTCGTAAAAGGCGACTAAGGTAAAGCTGCTGGCATGATCATCAGCACCCAGAGAAGGAAAACTCTGCATTTATATCAAAACCCTCGCCAACCCGTCTGCCAAGCGTGGTGAGTATGGCAATTACCCCTCATGTGATTGAGGGAGGCCCGTGCCCCAGCAGTGGGGACTTAAATGGGCTGACGATGATGATAAATCAATTAAAGAAGGTTTGGGTATAGGTAGGTACTCTCAATTTGTCGTCTTAAGGTGACGGTTAGGGCACACTAGCGCCGCCAATCGATTTTAGTTTTTAGCTACTGAACCGGATTTATTTTAAACAATTTCGGGGTTACAAAAATGTGGGAGAACCACGCTTAGGCATGAATGGGCCGGCTCGACCGGAGTGATACCACTGCCTTACAGAAGACCGGCGTGAAGCAGCGCCTGCGCTGTGTTTTGCCGTGTGAGTGAGGTTACCGGAGGCCCAATGGGGGGAAGGGGAAAAGGTTGGCAGCGCACTTGTGACTTCACTGGTGTTGCGGGTGCCCATGGGCGGCGGAATTGCTTACCATCAGGTGATCCGTCTGCTCGTCTGCCACCTCTCATATAAAAAAAAAAAACAATCTCTCGGCAAACACCTATTTATAGGTGTTTTAATACGTTTAATATTTATAGTTAACTGTTTGGTCTGCTTTTGCACTCAAATTTTGAATTACCGCGAAAAGTGGCCTCTTTTGGCGTGAATAAATTTTTCGCGTACAAAAACGGACCCAACATTTGTGCATGGTTATTAAATAAATAGTATAAGTGTTTTCCGAGAGAATGTAACCCCAAAACTGTTTAAAATAGTTCCGGTTTAGTAGCTAAAAATACCAGTACCAATAAAGATACCAGTAGAGTCACAAGTGCGCTGTCAACCTTTAAGCCCACCTTTCCCTTTCCTGGATTGGACCTCCGGTACCCTCACTCACGCAGCAAAACACAGCACAGTGCTCCTTCACGCCGGTTTTCTGTGGGGCCGTGGTATCACTCCGGTCGTGCCAGCCCATTCAT
Source organism: Marasmia exigua (assembly GCA_019059595.1). NCBI lineage: Eukaryota > Metazoa > Arthropoda > Insecta > Lepidoptera > Crambidae > Marasmia > Marasmia exigua. The sequence goes on from CM032484.1 coordinate 12,909,123, forward strand.
GCCGACGCGTGGCTCTCCCACGGTCAAAAAGGCATAAAAGTGATAACGTGTTTGTCTGTACAAACATGCCCCCATGTCAATGTAATTTTGGTCGAGATAGCCATTTCGCAAATACAATATGACGTGACAGGAACTGGTAATTTGAAACACTATACTATTCACGGAGTCCACGGAAAATCGTTCTTTACGAAATTTTACATCAGATTGTTAGAACCTCCTAACTTTTCCTTCGCTATTTTTACTCCCGTTAAAACTTCTTGTTTGTAATCATAACACAAACAGAATAGAATTTTTGAACACCTCCAACTCAGACGATAGTCTGAGCATGAATTTCAGTGCGCAATATTTTCCAGCTAAATCGAGAACATTTTCTAGCCGAATGGAGAATTTTATATCGTTTCCCATATTTTTAAAGGAAGAAGGTAAACCATTTACCACGTGGTTTAACAATGTATTGTTTGGGTAATGAAACAGTATTGTAATGTATATCAATCAATCAATAATATATTTATTTGCAATAACATGTTTTTTTATGACAAAGGAACATGCAAGTAATCATCGCTGCCCATGAACATCCGCGTAATCAGTGAGATCGCTAATGTGTTGCCGGCCTTTTTACTAGGAGTACGCTCTTTTCTTGAAGGTCCCTAAGTCGTAGCTGTCGGGAAATACTCCCGCAGGCAAACCGTTCCACAGACCTGACGTAAATTATTTTATGGTAGGTAGGTACATTTTGGTTCTTACTTACCGAATTGTCATCGGACTAGTCCAATTTGCTAAATTTTAGTTAGTAGATAGTGGAAATATTTGAAATGTAAATAATGAGTTATCCTTGTTTTAAACAATAACGGCTTTTATGTAATTCTTACCGATAGGAATTTCTTCAAATATCTTCGTTTGTGATGTGCCCATATGGGATTTGTGAAGTTTTCTTTTGGTGTCTAGGTTATGTACCGGTTTTGTGATGACATCTGGTGGTAAATACTCAATATTTACTATTATTGTGCGCCAGGTATCACAAAAATTACTAAAAAAAACTAAAAATTGTAAAATAATATTTTTACACTTTTTAGTTCGTGGTTTTTGTAGGCAGTTGTTTTCGCAGAAATTTTTTTTTAAAGCAAATAAGTGTCTCATTTTTTGGCAGCCTTTGACAGTATTGAAAGAGTTATCCTTTAACTCCTTACCGTTAAGAAGTTGATCTTCCATCATCAGCAGAGCCACAAAATTAATACAGTCAGGCGTAAATACTGGTGCAGTTTTGAAGGAAGATACAAAAACATTACGTGTCCGTAAAAAAAGCCCAATCCGCCCAATACTTTGTAAGTAATTTAATACAACAATCAATTATTCAACAGAGATTAGGCGCCGACTTCGGTAAAACCTTTTCTCGAGTGTATTGTTATAAAATGTTATTTGAAATGTATAAAGTGATATAAATATTATTTGACACTTTTTAGTTCGTGGTATTTGAAGGCGGTTTTTTTCAAGCTTTTAGTGTCTCATTTTTTGGCTAAAAAATGAGACACTAAAAAGACCTTATTAAAATTTAAGGGTTCTCATTTTTTTAGCTCCCTCTCCTTCCCCTCCCACCCCCGGTAAATAACTAACAAAGTAAATGTGAGTACAGTATTGAAAGAGTTATTCTTTAACTCCTTTTCGTTAAAGAGTTGACCTTCCATCATCAGCAGAGCCACAAAATTAATACAATCAGTCGTAAACACTGGTGCAGTTTTGAAAAAAGATATCAAAGCGTTACGTGTCCCTATAAAATTTGAAAGTTCCCCTCAATTATTCCATCAGATCCTGATCATGGTACCCATCCGGGACTACCTACTTTCCAACTAAAAAATAATCATCTAAATCGGTTCATAAATGGCCGAGTAATCGGCGAACAAACAAAAAAAATATATATCTACATGTCGAATTGAGGACCTCTTTTTTTTGAAGTCGGTTAAAAACAGTCGCAAAGCCGGGTCTACTTTACATTAGTGCTAGAACTTTTTAATCTTATTACTAAGTAGGTATGTGCTACCAGACCCGTGGAAGAGCAGTAAACATTTGTCAGGATATAAAATACGAGTACCTACTTATCGTAAAATATCCATATACGATTTAAGATCCGAAGCAAAAAACATTTAAAAAAACATGACAATTGATTATTTATAATTACTTTGGGTATACCAATTTTTTTTTCTCTTTATTGAAATATATGGAATCTACAATATACGTTTATGAATTGTAGCATGTGTGTTATTTTGATATGTACCTAAGCTAAATTTATTGTGAAGTTTCATCAAAATCCATCCAGTAGTTTCTACGTGGAACAAACTATCCGTACATATTATTACATCCATACAAACTTTTGTAGTAAACGCAAGGACTCGAGGCAGGCTTAGACGTAGATAGTTTTTGCGTTTATTATAGTAGGATGGTACGACAAAATACAAGGACAACAAACCCACTCAAATTTAAATGAAGAATATTTTAACCCTTGTCCTTCAAACTCCGTGGTATCCAGTTCGCAAACAAAAACAAGCTGATTGCCTCACGGTCAAGTTATTTGTGGAAATAGGCTGGATTAAGGAAAATCCGATGGAATTACCGTGGTAACCCACTTCCTTATTTTTCACATCTCTTTCTTTATACTTACGACTGGTGATTTCGACTTGCTAATTATTATTATTGTGAGCCTGTTAGGTCCCACTACAGGGCAAAGGCCTCCCTACCCGCCTTCCAACGTTTTCGGTCACAAGTCTCAGTTGTCGAATTCTTTGGATAGGCATCGAATTCGTCCCTTCAGCGTTTTCTCGGCGTGCCGCGTGGCTTCTTCTCATTTTCGGGCATCCGCTCTGTAATAAATAAGAAGAGACTTGCTAGGAAACAATAATATTTCACCTACTCGCATAGAATTATAACAAGACTAGATTGATAATTTCCTTACTGCTGTCACCTCAAATTTGAAGCACAAATTTGGTTTTTCAAGTAGCAATTTACGTAGTAGCAACTACGTACGTAGTATCAACCTAAATTCCTAATTAATGTTACCAGTCACAAGAAATTTCCCTAAAACATGGGAAATGGTTATTGTAGTAACTGTACTGTTTTTAATAGTACAAGTATCTACCTAACTGTGGTTATAAAATTAGTTGGCACGTTATGCTTTGATATTTATGATGCCTGGACCATACAATGATTAATAAGAATTAAATAAATAAAGAGCTACCGATTTATTTTAATGGTTGTCAGGGTGTTTCAATTCGTGTAAAATGTGAATCCATGTTTTGCACTGTCAGAAACACATCAACCTGCGTTAATCTTAAAATTATTATTAAATGAATAAATTATTTTTTAACATATAAAAGTTCCGGTACCCGCACTCACGCAGCGAAACACAGTAGAGACACTGATACACGGTGTAAACATCAGTAGCAACTGATTTAATTAATCAGTCGGAGCAATCAAATCTTCCAAAAAAAGTTGAAATGGGGAAAATATTTTTTTTCATTATCGGCTAACACTGAGCATTTTCATATACTATGAAATACTGGCTTTTCTTATGCTTTTCCGAATCATTGGGACAAATTTTTACCGCACAAATCGTAATAGTAAATTAATTTTCGCGAGATGCGTTCGACAGGCATTGACATGGACGACTACGCGAGCGGTCCGGGCGTTTGGAGCCGTATAGCTCCGTTTGAGTTGCTTCAAATTGTGGGACTAGGTTTCTAGTCTTGTTTTAATTCTATGCCTACTCGCAGGAAACCAATCATCTCTCGCTTTCTTTCTTTTCTGTCACTTTCTTTCTCTTTCTCCTATTCATGAAATGAAATTGTTTAAACTTTAGAAAATTCCTCTAAAAAATTTTCGAAAACAAAATGACTAAGTCACGTGTGTATAAAAAATGTTTTTTATGTGAATTTCCGAAATTCGTTGAAAAACTTTTTTAAAAGTAATTAAACTGTTTACCGTTTCACCCGGTATACATGTTTTATCAAAAGCACCTGTTAAGGAAGAATTAATAGTAACTGCCTACCTATATTGAAGTATCAACAGTATTATCACAATATAAAAAAAAAACTCTTGTTATACTGTGGTATTATTATCACAGAGTAATAATACTACGAGTCAGGATGTCAATGATTTCAATTAGCTGATAGCTCGCTCGCTTTGCTCATTCGGACTCTCAATTCAAAAACTCTTATCTCTATAACGTAGAAACTGATATAAACCAAGAGCCAATGCAACACACTTCTATGTTCTACCCTCCGTAACAATAACTGCTAAACTCATTCCAATGTCTGTGACCCCGTGTTTAGACGAGTGAAAATGAGGCTATAAAATAAAATATGCTAACATTTCCAAATACTATTCAAATACTTATCTTTTATGGAAGCATTTAGAGATAAAAAGGGATCAGCAAAACATTCCAATCAAGATTGATTTGTCAGCGTAAATGCAGCATAATATTTAAATCGCACAAAGGATATATTTAACTGTAAAATACCATTCAGTTACATCCAGTAAATATAAAATAATCTCACTTATCCGAGAGCTTTATATGTTTAGTGTTGCGGTACAATCGGTTCTTTAGAATCATACTTTTTCTATAGATAGGGACTCTGTGCAGTTAAAGTCTAAGTTGTATTATCAGTAAGTAGTATCAATACAGACACTATTTACTTCCAAGGTCCAAAGGCATTGCTATCTGACCTTCTTAACCTAAGGGAGTTGCGAATTGCGACAAGTCGCGATTCACGCCGCGGATATGCAACAGATTCGCCGCGGAGATTAGTCTGAAGCCAGTGTTTTTATGTGGCGGCAGAAAAACGCCGGCAAATCCGTTGCACATCCGCGACTTGTTTGCGGCGTTGTCGCTCCGCTTTCAAAACGCTTGCAATCTGCAGTGTGGCAACGCACAGATAGAGGCATAATAATTATAAAATAAGATGATATTTATAGTCGCATTAGACTTAGCCCTCCACCAGCCCATAATCCTTCCTACCGTCTCGGCATACGGACCGAATCTTGGGAGACGCTCACCAGGTACTTGCTAAGGGCTCTTTCCCCGGTGCGTTTCTTCACTCCCTACAAAGTCTGTGTCTGTGTCCCATCTTAATGTCACTTCTGAACCACCACAACACAAGCGACTCGCGCTCGGGCAGTTCCACATCAATCAAACTCCTTCCTAATGTTAAGCCTTTTGTGTGCAAATGCACGCAACCGTCGAAAACCTTCTGCAGAGTTGACCATCTCTTGATGGTATACTGGTCCTATCTCGTTCCTGTTCCAGTCATTCAGCATCTGTTGCCGCTCTTCTACATACAGCTGACATTCCCACAGCACATGGTCCCGAGTTTCATCAGCTTCTCCACAGGGACATACAGGTGACTCACAGAGAGTCATCGCGTGCAGTCTGCTGTTAAAACTCCCATGTCCTGTAAGTTGTTGTGACACGGCGTAGTCTGGTTCCACCCAACCGGCCGATAATCTCATTTCTACGTCTGGGAAAAACTGCTTATCGATAGTCTAGCTATAGTTCATTTATCGATAATTGAGAACGTATCAGCAACACTAGTGGAATCACAAAACAAAACAAGGCAGACGCCGAGCGCCGGCTAAACATTTTGTTATTGGAAAACCCTAGCTGAAACTATTGAAATTTTTCACACAGTTGCTTTGGAACATTCAAAAAGAGAAAACGCCTTTCAAAATATTTGTATCTTTGTGCGTAAGATTTTCTTGATGAAAGAGTAATTTATTGTAATCTGTTTTTTATTAAATGTATAATATTTTACCTTAAGGATTTCACCTTGATAATATATTTTGTACAGAAATTCTACCCAAGGTAAGGTAAGGTATTCCAATAAGTGATTTCTAAATTTAATTAAATAAGCAAGAAAATACTCTGTTTATTTGATACTCCAAGGTTAGTCGAAGGAACTTGACCTGTTGTGGGAGGAATACGATTACATTGACCTTCGAAGATATCAAATTTTTTTTTGACGTTTCGTAACTTTCTTTACAAAACCAAGCTTTTTTATTTGAGACGACACTCGTCGATAGCGTAAGGCACTAATGGGGCATCACGCGTAAGAACTCGTATGTATAATATATCCTCCAACCGATTACGACTACGGCGACCAATCTCAACGATCAGCCAAGTACGCAGGATATATTATAGTGCTTAAGTGTTTGCGTCAAAGACAAGTGCACTCTCTATTCCCTTACCCTCATATTCCGATAAGACACTACTGTGATACGACCGGAGAGGGATCGGGAGCAGTACCAACAAATTAACTTGCTTTCCGAGGCACGGGGGTACAAGACCGCCAACTTTCAGACTCCAGGCTGACACTAAATTTTTTTACCGAAAACTTGGGTACAAATGTTTGGCCCTACCCGGGGATCGAACCCAGGACCTCTTGAGCAGCTGTCGCTTTAAAGTGCGACCTACTAACCACTGTCTCGATGGCCGAGGCAGTCATTTCGTATGTATATGTAAGTAGTTTAAGCAGTCAATTGCATTTCTTTTTTTATATAAGTGTATTATTTACTTTCGAAATTGCTAAGTAAGCGCTCGAACTAAAAATTAAATATGAAATAAAGGTCACTAAACTCTACGCAATTCCCGACTCCAAATCTTTTCAACACACTCTGCCTGATTTCAGAGAAGGAACATAATGTGATTCCCCACATGTAGCATTTATTAATAACCCGACATCCTTTCGCACGGGAGCGGGCGGTACGTGCGTAGCATAGAGCGGGTTCGTAGCAACTTCGTAGCGCTGCTACGGTTAGTTCGTAGCCGCGCGGTGACTTTCAATTTTGTTTACAAACTTTACTGATCATCTCGCTAGTAACTTTGTATTGATAGATTGTAACTTAAGCGGTCACTCGAAACTTTATGTTAGAACATTGACTGGAATTTATATAGTAACTTTTGCGAAAGCCTGTCAGTTTCACATAGTTGTATTTCTCATAGATTTAATATTGATATCAGTTGGGTGGGATTTCTATTCAATAACGTGAAAATCCGTCAAGTTTCTCAACTTAATCTATAATAGCACAGTTATCGTCGATAAAAAAGACTGTGATGGATCGCTGATATAATACTGAATCGTGCCAGTAAATTAAAACGGTGGAGGTAAAAGTTCACTACAGTGACAATAAGAAAAAAAGCGTAACAGAAAATGTATTAAATGAACTCAAGGTCGTAGAAATATTAAATTTGAAATTGTAAAGAAAAATTCAAAACACCTTCATTTGAACATTTTCAGGTTTGGTGTTTTATTGTAATTAATATTAATATCTAATTATAATTATGTACTATTAGTAAGTATATCTAATTAAGATTTAGATTGGTGCCGAAATTAGATTTTTAAAACGAAAAACAACGAAGATGGATAGGCAATATTTAGACCGAGTACTAAAATATTCAAGCATTATCATTTCAAAAAAGTTCAATATAATGACATAAAATATTCATAATATATATAGTAAGCATTCCAGATTATTGTTGCTACAATATCATATTTTGAACCAACTTCATTACTATGGTGGTAACATTCGTAGCGTGGGTGTTTCGCCCGTAGCATGCCTCGTAGCTCGTAGCATCGTAGTCTGTCCCGGGGGTTATGTGTGAGTAGGCGTAACTACAGGGCGTCAAGTCAGCAGAGTTACCTAATCATAATCATAATACATAATCAAATAATAAATCTATGGTATAACGTCAGATTGGTATGGTATGACAGCGCTATACCACACATAAGTCCTCGGATAAAGTTTGGTCGAGCCTTGGTTGCATACACAAATAAACAAATGTATTAGAGCTTTCTTTTTTTTTTGGGCTTGAAACGGTCTAGTTATACCCTGCTCGAACAAACGGTAGTGTACGAGCCAACATCGTACATTTGTACATTCTGTATTTTCATACTCTTTGGCCAGCTGCGCCTGACCTAATTATTGCATTTTTATTTGTATGACATATCAATAATTCAGTGCTAATAAATCACTCGGCAGACACATACGCGTTTTCATTCACCCATCAGGGCCTTGATCTCCGTACGAGTTTGTCTGACAGGGTTGTGAGCACACGACCCAGACAGGTAGGTAGTGTGTCAAATATAGTGTTTGTCTCGATGGCGCAGTGTTTAGTTGATCGCACTTTAAGACGACGGCTGCGCATGAAGTTCGGGCTTCGATCCTCAGGTTGAGACATAAATTTTGCCAAAAAGTTTGGTAAGAAATTCTTAATGTCAGCCCGGAGAATATGCCTTATATTCTGATGGGACACCAGTGTGAGTCGATTGGGCGCAGGACTAACCGCTTAACGTGCTCTCATCATCAGCTCATTTACCGTTTAATCGGACAATGGTCAAATAGTTCCCACCAGATTTTGAACCTTACGTGTCATGGCATAAGAGCGAAAACCAATGAAATTTTTCATTGACTCATTTCCGATTAAGGGTTAAGTCCCCACTGCTGGGGCACGGGCCTCCCTCAATCACATGAGGGGTAATTGCCATACTCACCACGCTTGGCAGACGGGTTGGCGAGGGTTTAGATATAAATGCAGAGTTTTCCTTCTCTGGGTGCTGATGATCATGCCAGCAGCTTTACCTTAATCGCCTTTTACGACACCTCGGTAAGAGTGAGGGTGGCCTATTCTACTCTGCCGGGGACCACACGGCTTAACGTGCTCTAATGATTATTTACATCATCTGAACGATGTCATTAGCGTAGCAATCATATTCCTTCGAAATGGACTTGCAATATATGTGCGATACCTCGTCGAAACTAACGCCGTCAATTGTTTTAAAATTAAATAATTATTTAGGGACACCATAATCAGCACAGTTAAATTAAAAAAGGAAGAAAGAGGTAAATTCTTTGTCTCCGTACTGAGAATATCGCGGTAATATTCTACTTAAGGTGACGGGTAGGACACACTAGCGACGCCAATCGATTTTAATTTTTAGCTACTAAACCGGATCTATTTAAACAATTTCGGGGTTACAACCTCTCGGCAAACACTTATACTATTTATTAAATAACCGCCACTTTTGGCGTGAATCAATTTTTCGCGTACAAAAACGGACCCAACATTTGTGCATGGTAAAAATTAAAATCGATTGGCGGTGCTAGTGTGCCCTACCCGTCACCTTAAGGGCTAGTTCAAACTTTTCGAATGATCGGAACGTATGCGTATCGTAATCAATTTGTATGAAAACTGAAGAGTCCCTCCATTGTCTGTAAGCATAATTATCTTTAATCCACTCTCTCTCTGTGAATGGGGGCTATCGCTTGCGAACACTCCGCAAAATGTACTGATGGCGTACTGTAGGACTGAAGTCCATATTTTTAGACGTGATATGTCAAATTGTCATTTTACGAATAAATCCACGCTATAACCTCCTTGAATAATTCAGCCAATGCTGTTGAAGTTGGACATCGGTTCTCAAGCACACCATCTAGCGGATATTTCACACGCGAAAGCCCCAATTAAAAGGTGAAAGTATAGCGTGGGCACGCTACGATTACGTTACCAATTCTTCTTCTATTCTTCTAGCCCCTCGCCCCCGACTTGGGCTTCTACGACGCGTTATAGATAGCGAGAAGTCCAATGTTGGTTCTGGTGTTAGATGAAACAAATCGAATCTGTCATGTATTGTATTAGCTTTCAGACAAGTGATTGAAAACACGGCTCGCTTCCCTACAAGGGTAGGGAAGCGATCCGTGTGATTTGCCGCAAGCTGTTTACGTGTCCAAACAGAAGAAGGTTAGTAACATCCCATCATAGTAGCTATAACTTGATTTCTATGATAGAGGCCTTTGCCCTGCAGATTAGTAACTGTTAGACGGTAAAAAAATACGTATATATTATACAGGTATAGGTATAAACTTAGGCTTTCAAGAAGTTCGATTAAGATATAAATCTCTAAGTATATATTAAATAACATTTTTATGTCATTATAAGTGACAGACGAGTGTAATAATATCATCATCATCATCATTTCAGCCAATAGACGTCCACTGCTGGACATAGGTCTCCCCCAATGTTCCCCACACAGATCGGTCTTGTGCCGCCCGCATCCAATGGATTCCCGCAATCCTTCACCAGATCGTCGGTCCACCTCGGGGCCTGCCACGGCTGCGACTTCTTGTACGTGGCCTCCACTTGAGACAATTGGCTTATGTGAGTAATAAAGCACACAATTTCCCTTTTTTGAGCTATACATTAAATTGTAAAGCTAAGCAGATCCAGAAAAAATATAGAAAACCTGGTAAAATCAAGTTTTCTGTATGTTAATGTATAGCTCAAATAAGGGAAATTGTGTTAAAACAACAAAAGAACAGGTAAAAAAAACGTATTTTAACATACAAAAAAAGCCAATTAAAAAAAATGTTTCTCGAAAACTGTTGAAGATAGACCTTGGGTTTTTTCTAGGAATTGACTTAGATTTACTTGATAAATCATGTTATCTATTCACCAAAAAATGTCCGCTTCCAAATGGTTTTAAAAGACTGTGCGACCATACAAGTTGCAGAGCGTCCTACTTTACATTTACACAAGTAGCAGAGCGTCCTACACTCTCTTTTATCTTAAAGGTTGGCAGCACACTTGTGACTCCACTGGTGTCGCAGGTGTCAATTGGCGGCGGCAATCGCTTACCATGAGGCGATCCGTCTGCTCGTCAGCCACCTATCACAAAAAAGGTAGAAAGGGGATAGCGAAATGTATATAAAATGACGTTGTATAAAATTAAGGAATATTAAGGTTCTTTGCCCACAAAATTATTCATCTCACGTGAGTTCAAAAGTTAAATCTTAATTAACATTTCACAGTCTGCTCGGCAATGATTTACATTCCCTAACTACTTACTTTGCCTGTAATCAACGTGTTTATTTAGTAAACTGCAAGACTACGAAAAGTTCACAAAGGCCCTATGAGAATTTTTCAAATGAGTGCTCTCACCTTTTTGACCCCCCAAAAACTACATTCGACGCGTTATTTTAATGTATGATCAGTTTCCCTTGCCTCTTTTTCATTTCCCTTGCCTTGGCCACCAGTGTGTTATGGATTGGCTCCATCTACCGTCACCTCGACGAGCCAGGTGCCCTGCCCACTGCCATTTGAGTGACATCAAGTGTATCCCAATATCCACCACTTTGGTTCGTAGTCTTATCTCTGTATTGGGAATACGGTCTTGGAGCTTGATGCCTAACATGGACCGCTCCATAGCTCTCTGTGCTACGCGGAGTTTATACATAGAGCTTTAGGTTTGTGCTGTGGGCACAGCACAGGATCGTTGCGAGTGGCGAGCACAGGAGGAGGCCTATACCCTACAGTGGGATCAAAAAACAGCCTGATGATAATGATGATGATCAGTTGACCACGCATTACTGTTTATATAAATAAATTAGATATTCACGACTTTTTGAAAATATCTTCATAAATTAACCTTTAAATTTTTTGAGGACCTACTTGACCAAAGCCCAATTCATACCGTTTGGAACAGTGGTAGTGAACGCTGCCTTTGGTCCAAGGGTTGCGTGTTCAATCTCCGCACAGTACAAACATTTGTGTGCATGAACATGTCTGTTTGTATTGGTCTGGGTGTTTTCTATGTATTATAAGTATGTATTTACAAAAGAAAAGTAGTATATGTATATATTTGTAATTCCAGTGTTGATTCTGATATCTCTGATATCTCGGAGTCAGATCAATGTATGTGACGTGAAATATTTATTTATTTATTTTATACCGACGACTTGACAATTTGGATTACAGTAAAGCTGTTTATGATTGTATGTAATACTCCTTGTATCAAAGACAAATCCAACGATTTGTCTTTGATTCAAATAGCAATTTTTTTTATGAGAAAGGGAGGCAAACCAGCAAGCGAGTCACCTGATCCACACCAAAGGGAGTGGAGATGCGTTGCCGGCCTTTTAGGAAGGTATAGGCTTGTTTCTTGAAGCTCGCAAGGTCGTACCGGTTCGGAAATACCGCTGCGGGAAGTTGATTCCACAATGAGGAGGTGCGTGGCAAAAAATGACGTGTAAAGCGCACGATAGTGGACCTCCACCCATCCAGATGGTATGGGTGGAATCCTAGTTAACGTGTAGTGTGTAATTTATTGAAATATCGGAAAAAAAGATAACATAAGCATCAATTTTGCCGGAAACTCATCATCACCCACCGGAAACACATTAGGGATATGTGTCATGTGAATTTCAGAGTCATCAAATTATTAACTGGGTTATTCATGAATCAACGTCAGGTTTATTTAATTTTTAGGATTTTATTATTTATATGGGCGTTAGATAAGATAAATTTGGATTAAGTTGACGACGCGTTTGGAACAGTGGTAGTGAACGCTGCCTTTGGTCCAAGGGTTGCGGGTTCTATCCCTGAACAGTGCAAACATTTGTGTGCATGAACATATCGGTTTGTATTGGTCTGGGTGTTTTCTTTGTATTATAAGTATGTATTTACAAAAAAAAAGTACTATATGTATATATTTGTAATTCCACTGTTGATTCTGATATCCGTAACACAGGTGCTTGAGCTACCTATCAGTCAATGTATGAGATGTTGTGAAATATTTATAAAAAAAAAGAAAAAAGGGTTAGTATAATTGAACGTTTTATTGTTAAAATTGATGATCTCATTTTGTATTTACATTCTTTCATTTTTGCCTGAGATACGAGATATTCCTAGTTCAGGCAACAAACTTAATATTAGTTCCCTTAGTATAAGTAGATTATAAGTATTTATATTGTTCTCGTGGTTTTTCCAATAAAATGTATTACCTATTTATTATCACCATCTCAGCGTTTAGTCTCGGTTGCGTCCCAAGCTGTCGCTTCGGAACCCGGGGGCATCCGAAACTACTGTCTAGTTTAAAATAATTTCAACTAAACTTTTCACGCTTACGAGCAGGCGGATCACCTAGTGTTGTAAAAGGACTGAGTCTTTTAGTCATAATTTTGGGCCTCTGAGTAATTTTTTAAAAGTCAAGTCAAAAATGAATAAATTTAAGCTAAAAACTTTCGGAGTTTTTAGTCTTCTTAAAATAGACTCCAGTCTTGCCAAAGTGAACTAGAGACTGAGTCTTTTAAATGAGCTCACTCGGTACAAAAATAACTCAAAAGACTCAAAGAGCACAAATAGCTGAAAAAACTCGAAAGGACTTTTTTTTTTATTGCTTATAGTAGGTAGACGAGCTTGCGGCCCATCTGATGGTAAACGGTAACCGCCGCTCATAGACATCAACAATGCCGAAGCACAGTCATGCCGCTGCCTACCGTGAGAGAAGAACTCTTTTCAAACCTCGTTTAAAAAAGGACATGTCATAGCGATCAGGGAACACCGCGGCTGGAAGGTCATTCCAGAGTTTGCACGAGCGCGGAAAAAAGGAGCGCTGGAAACGAAGAGTTCTGGAAGGGATTGGTTCCAGGTAGTATTGGTGAAGTTTGCCGCGGCGTCTTGTCGTGCGATTGTAGAATGGTGATCCTGGTATGATATTAAACAGCTCCAAAGAGCACTCTCCATGGAAGAGCCTATAGAAGAGGCAAAGAGAGCCAAAATCTCTTCGCTACTCCAACGACTCCAATTTGTCCGTGAGATCGGGATCCCCGACAATCCGGACAGCTCGTCTCTGCAAGGCGTCAAATGGGTCAAGCTGATATTTAGGGGCTGATACTTAGAATTAATCGAATGACCCAAGAAAATTTAGGACTAAAAGAACTGAAAAGATACAAAAGAACTCAGGACACAGAAGACTAATTAGTCGTAAGTTCTGCAAAAAGAACTCATAGCCGCAAAATGAAGACTAAAAGACTCAGTTCTTTTACAACACTAGGATCACCTGACGGTAAGCGATCGCTACCACCCATTCACACCCGCAACACCAAAGCCAAATACACGTGTGCGCTGTCAACCTCGCATTGGGAAAGTGGACTCGGTGAAATACAGCAGGGGCGTAGGCGCTGCTTCTCGCCTAGTTTCTATAAACCTGTGGTTATCACTCTGGTTATGCTGATCCATTTATTCTGGAGCGTTGCTCTCTGTCCCACGGTTAAAAGCTATAAATGAAAAACTGTAAATTAAAGTAGGAAATCATATAAACGACTTTCATCATCAGCCCATTTAAGTACCCACTGCTGGGGCACGGGCTTCTCCTCAATCACATGAGGGGTAATTGCCATTACTCACCACGCTTGGCAGACGGGTTGACGAGGGTTTTGATATAAATGCAGAGTTATCCTTCTCTGGGTGCTGATGATGCTTTACCTTAGTCGCCTTTTACGACACCTCGGTAAGAGTGAGGGTGGCCTATTCTACTCTGCCGGGGACCACACGGCGTCATGGCGACCACACGGCGTCATGGCGACCACACGACGACTACATCAACGACTTTAATAATTTTATTTAACTAACCAATGCCTAAATAAGTGATGTACACACGTTGTCAGCTCCAGTTACCACTGGCAATTTTCTCAAAGGTACTTTAACAATATCACACCGCGTGTCTGTCAGCTCAGTTGCGTGATTACATGAGGTAGTGATGTACAGTCGCCTGCAATGAAATGTAAACACCTCGACTCATAAGGCGGTACAATAAAGTTCATATTTTAATGACGTTGTATACTTTGTAGTGCGCGTGACTGTACGTACAGTCGAACATTATAGAAATGTGCAATTTTTTTCGTAAATTTAAAGAGTCTTATACAAAACGCGAAGATGTACAATGTAAATACACATTAAGAATGCTAGAACTCTTTAGAAGTTTAGAGAACCCGCTGCTCGGCTAAATTAATATTCAAAGTTAAATTACATGAACACAAAGAAAAAGTAAGAACAATAAAAATACTTTTTTGTTTAAATTACGCGCGCATTTTCAACTGCAGGAGTCGAAAATCGAATAAGGTCCGCCTAATCGATTTTCTAATGTTGACTTCAATCCAGTCGTCTAAAGGTACTGTTACACATGCTTATTCTCATGCTTAAAGCATCCTACTTTCGAGCAAATACTACTTAGTAGCGTGTGCGGACGGATGTGCTACAAATAAGCATGCTAATTTTAAGCATGCTCAAAAATCACACGCCGCGCCGGTCGTTTTTTAAGCCGATCGATTTTGAACAGTACACGCCTACCGAGATGGCTCAGGGCGACTGGATTGAAGCGAGTTCGTGAAAGTATTCAAAGAGATAGCGAATCACATATTTTTAGTAGAAGAATCTTGCTAAAATTTGAGTCAAACTTTTTCTTATCTGTGATGGAAAGGGGAGGGTGGGATAACGGTGAACAGTTTTACAGATAATTCTCAGTGATTTAAATAGAAGTTGAGCTTCACTTTCAGTGATCGTCTTTTTTTTTATACTACGTCGGTGGCAAAAAAACGTGCAGCTCGCCTGATGGTAAGCGATTACCGCAGCTTATAGACGTCTGCAACTGTAGAGGACCTCCATATGCGATGTCGACCCCTTAAAAACAATTATTTCTGTCTTTCAGTATCTATTCAAATTGTGCTTCAACGTTTCGAGGTTATACATCACTAGGTGTCGACTTTCAGCTCGCTGGAGCGGTGTAACCGGCCATCAATCAATGTGTGCCTGTGTTTTTGTCTGTTGCAGGATAACAGCTGTTTATAGATCACAAAGACTATAAATCACTATCAAAGTTAACTAAAACTCTGGAGTGTGCTTGTTCATCCGTTTATTTGATCAATCTGGCACTCATCGAGTACCAACCTCATTCCATGAAATTAAGTTACAAGAATGAATTTTGAAAAGTAAATGCAAAGGACTTGTCGTTTTTTTTTTGTTTAATTTTATTCAAATAGTCTTTTTTTTCTCTATAGACTCGATCTCGCGCGGTGGAGGCGCATGATTCCGCCAATGTCAATTGATTACACTTTGACTGCCTTCGGTGGCGCATTGTTTAGTGGGTCGCACTTTAAAGCGACGCGTCGCTTGCCGCCGCGACGGCTGCGCTAGAGGGTTCCTCTAATATAATAATAATTTTTTTAATAAAAAAAATGTCAAAAGCTATGTCGTTCAGTCTCATCAGATTATAATTCCTAATAAAGACAGTATGTATTTTTAAGTTTCATCATTCGACATCAAATCGTTCTATTCTAATGGATGGATAGTGAAACAAGAATGGTTGTTTTGTGAAAATGGATTTTTTGGGATAAAATATTTAACATGAGCACTGTTTTGGGATAGCCCAAACAGGGCTCATTTAACATGAGCATTGTTTTGGGATAACATAGTAGCTAATGTAATTTTTCCTCGATGACTAAGAATTGCGTCCAAGAGTAGGTGCCGGGTTCCATTCCCGATCAGATCAAGTTAGAAAACGAAATTTTCCAAATTATCTCTTGTTGCTCTGGTTGTATTTGGAGACCATCAGCTATTGTCAAGTGTCATCTAATGTACTCAAAGTATAAGGTACCCTCAAGATCAACCACGTACGCAAGTGTTCAAGTGTGTGCGCAAACACAAGTGCACTCTCTATTCTCTTACCCTCGTACTCCGATAGGACACTACTGTGACATGACCGGAGAGGGATCGAGCGCAAGACCAACAGCTTAAGCACGTCAAGCTGTTAATTCTGCGCTCTATCTGCGGAGCCGAGGCACGGGGGTACAAGACCGCCAACTTCCAGACTCCGAGCTGCCACTAAGAATTTCTTACCGAATACTTAGGTACAAATTTTAGGCCCGACCCGGGTTCGAACCCGGGAACCCTCTAGCGCAGCCGTCGCAACAGCAAGCGACGCGTCGCTTTAAAGTGCGACCCACTAAACAATGCACCACCGAGGCAGTCCAAGTGTAATCAATTGAACTTGGTATGAGGATAATAAACTATGGTATAAAAAGTTGGCGATTAAAAAGAGTAGCTGGCGAGTTTCTTGCCGGATCTTCTCGACCAGAAACAACTTTCCGAGCCGGTGGTAGAATCGTATTATGTTTATTTACTTTTTTTAGTAGATATATTTTATGTATTAACATGTAAATTATTACATTAGTACTTATAAATAGTTTTAAATAATTCAAATGTTTGACGATTTGTAAGTGCTGTGCACAAGCCTATGCAAATAATGAATTATTTGATTGATTGATTGAATTGAATCGATTTTAATTTATAGCTACTAAACCGGATCTATTTTAAACAATTGCGGGGTTACAACCTCGGCAAACACTTATACTATTTATTAATCAACCAACGCGTACTTTTTATTACCAACGCGTACGCGAAAAATTGACTCACGCCAAAAGCGGCCACTTTTGGCGGTAATCTATTTTTCGCGTGCAAAAACGGAACCGACATTTGTGCGTGGTTATTTAATAAATAGTATAAGTGTTTGCCAAGAGATTGTAACCCTGAAATTGTTTAAAATAGGTCCGGTTTAGTAGCTACCAATTAAAAACGAATGGTATCGCTAGTTAGGGCTACCCGTCGCCTTAAGGTCGATGTGTTTAAGTACATTTCATTGCAAGCGACTGTACATGGTGCTAAGAAAAAACCTGGCTCAGTGTCCAATGTTTTTCACTAATCTCATAATGGAGAAAGCTCTAAGATCTATGATTTGACCGTGGGAGAGCCACGCTTCGGCTTCAATGGGCTGGGCTCGACCGGAGTGATACTAATGCGTCACAGAAAACCAGCGTGAAGCAGCACTGTGCTGTGTTTCGTTGCGTGAGTGAAGATACAGGAGGCCCAATCCGGGGGAAAGGGGGGTTAAACGGTTGGCAGCGCACTTGTGACTCCACTGGTGTCGCGGGTGTCCATGGGCGGCTGAGATTGCTTACCATCAGGTGATCCGTCTCGTCTGCCACCTATCATATAAAAAAAAAACTAAAGTGACTAGCCGTCAAGTCTACCGATCCTTAGAAATGGGGTTATACTCGTACAATCGGGATTATCTACAATTTGAGAACATTATCAGAATTGCGGTTTTCCTTGCAATGTTTTTCGTCATTCATCACCTATCTAATCTAGAGGTACTTACCTAATACATAATATGCAAATGCACGGTAATAAAAATTCCCTAACTTTTGTCGTTTTTATTAACCACATGATTATGGTCGACACTGACAAATTCGAAGATGGTTAAGTATTACGTTTGCGAATCAAATTATTTAAATATTAACTCACATCACACTCACCTGTTTTTGAAACTTCGAAGAGCGCGACACGTTCTTAATTTAAATATAGTTTGTCGATTGTTTTAACATTATTTTAATATATTATTTATTATTGTAATCTTAGAGGAAAACTATTTAGCGCGATGTATTTTAGCTATGCATTACCCGTGCGAAGTAAGGTGAAGTTACTATTTCTTATACGAAGACGCTAAATAAGACTGTATTTCACAGAGCAAATTTTCTACTTCCTAAAGAACGCCTGTAGATGTCAGTACTTACAGTCGAGTTCGTAATATGCCTGAGACTAGGCTTCCTTTCTTTATACGCTATTTGATTAGACTTCGCAGGGAAAGGCCCGGCGCTGAGAATGATCTAGCTCCGGTGCTCTTGAATTTTTATAGGGTCCTAGAAAAACGGAATTTTTGGTGGAGAAAAAAAGATCCTGTGGTAGATGGATATTGGGGTCTATAACTTTGCTTGTTTGCTTGTATAAGTCGCTGCAAATTTTCTACATATAGAGCTGAACATGGTTTTTGGTAATATTAAGTTGGTAGTACGGTAGTAGACGATATTTCACTCCTATATAAGGCGCAAGTTTAGCCGTATATGGAATACTGTGCTCATCTTTGGGCAGGGGCGCCCATGTAGAAAAAGATGCCCTCGATCTGTCCTTGACGACCGAGACGACCCTATTACAGTCGCCATGCAACAGGCCGAACAACTCGCGACAAACAACACTTTTAGACCCCCGCGGTACCGTCCTCGAGAGGCGAGAACGTTCGTCGGTTCCCTCTAGAGTTAGAGTCAGTCCCTTTTCGCGTAACCGGTACGTGCCGGGCCGATTCAGTCCCCAAACTTATGTTCGTTTGCTCTCTCCCAGCAACGCCCTGAGCCGAGGTCGTAGCCCCGCTAGAGGGAGCTCTCAGCCTGTTGCTCAAAGTTTTTAGGGTGCGAGCCTTCTGCTCCCCACAAGCCCGGTGACTCTGTTCAAAACCAAAACGTGCACATATAGGTTGACAGAACCGACAAAAAAAAAGGACGCCTATGTACCCGCTTCTCCCTCTGGACCGCATTCAACGGAGAGCGACTAGAATCGTCGACTGCCAAGATATTTCCAATAGGCTTAACTCCTTGGCACTGCGTAGAGATGTAGCCTCGCTTTGTATATCTTCTACCGCTTACACTAAGGGGCATACTCTGAGGATTTGTTCAAACTGATTCCTGCCGCTTCATTCCGCCATCGTTCCAGTCGTCAACAGTTCCATGCCCACCATCTAGAGGGTTGGCAGTTTTCAACTGTGCGTTTCTCAAGAAACTTTCTACCACTTACGACAAAACTGTGAAGTGTGCGGTGTTTCCGGACCGATACGACCTGCAACCCTTCAAGAAACGAGCGTACTCCCTTTTTAAAAGGCCAGCGGCGCACCTGGCTTCTTTGACGTGACATGTATCCATGGGCAGCGGTAATCGCTTACCATCAGATGATACGCCAGCTCGTCTGCCCCCTATATCATAAAAAATACACATTAATTTTATTGTCATACTTGTTGACACATCAGCAGATATTTATATTATAATTCGGAGGACGGTACCGCGGGAGTCTAAAAGTGTTGTTTGTCGCGAGTTGTTCGGCCTGTTGCATGGCGACTGTAATAGGGTCGTCTCGGTCGTCAAGGACAGATCGAGGGCATCTTTTTCTACATGGGCGCCCCTGCCCAAAGATGAGCACAGTATTCCATATACGGCTAAACTTGCGCCTTATATAGGAGTGAAATATCGTCTACTACCGTACTACCAACTTAATATTACCAAAAACCATGTTCAGCTCTATATGTAGAAAATTTGCAGCGACTTATACAAGCAAACAAGCAAAGTTATAGACCCCAATATCCATCTACCACAGGATCTTTTTTTCTCCACCAAAAATTCCGTTTTTCTAGGACCCTATAAAAATTCAAGAGCACCGGAGCTAGATCATTCTCAGCGCCGGGCCTTTCCCTGCGAAGTCTAATCAAATAGCGTATAAAGAAAGGAAGCCTAGTCTCAGGCATATTACGAACTCGACTGTAAGTACTGACATCTACAGGCGTTCTTTAGGAAGTAGAAAAATTGCTCTGTGAAATACAGTCTTATTTAGCGTCTTCGTATAAGAAATAGTAACTTCACCTTACTTCGCACGGGTAATGCATAGCTAAAATACATCGCGCTAAATAGTTTTTGTCTAAGATTACAATAATAAATTATATATTAAAATAATGTTAAAACAATCGACAAACTACATTTAAATTAAGAACGTGCCGCGCTCTTCGAAGTTTCAAAACACGTGAGTGTGATGTGAGTTAATATTTTTATAATTTGATTCGCAAACGTAATACATCTTCGAATTTGTCAGTGTCGACCATAGTTAATAAAAACGACAAAGGTAGAAAAGGAATTTAATTTACAGTCATCATCATCATCATCAACCCATTTAAGTCCCCACTGCTGGGGCACGGGCCTCCCTCAATCACATGAGCGTTAATTGCCATACTCACCACGCTTGGCAGACGGGTTGGCGAGGGTTTTGGTATAAATGCAGAGTTTTCCTTCTCTGGGTGCTGATGATCATGCCAGCAGCTTTACCTAAGTCGCCTTTTACGACACCTCGGTAAGAGTGAGGGTGGCCTATTCTACTCTGCCGGGGACCACACGGCCAATAAAATAATTTACAGTACTATGTAGGTAAAATGAGCCCTCCTTATATATTTTTTTTTATTACCGTGCATTTGCATATTATGTATTAGGTAAGTACCTTTAGATAAGATAGGTGATGAATGACGAAAAACATTGCAAGGAAAACCGCAATTCTGATAATGTTCTCAAATTGTAGATAATCCCAATTGTACAAGTATAACCCCATTTCTAAGGATCGGTAGACTTGACGGCTAGTCACTTTAGTTTTTTTTTTTATATGATAGGTGGCAGACGAGACGGATCACCTGATGGTAAGCAATTTCCGCCGCCCATGGACACCCGCGGCACCAGTGGAGTCACAAGTGCGCTGCCAACCGTTTAACCCCCCTTTCCCCCGGATTGGGCCTCCTGTATCTTCACTCACGCAATGAAACACAGCACATTCCTGCTTCACGCTGGTTTTCCGTGACGCATTAGTATCACTCCGGTCGAGCCGGCCCATTGATGCCGAAGCGTGGCTCTCCCACGGTCAAATCATAGATCTTAGAGCTTTCTCCATTATGAGATTAGTGCTAGGACGAAAAACATTGGACACTGAGCCAGGTATTTTCTTAGCACCATGTACAGTCGCTTGCAATGAAATGTACTTAAACACATCGACCCTTAAGGCGACGGGTAGCCCTAACTAGCGACACCATTCGTTTTTAATTGTTAGCTACTTAACCGGACCTATTTTAAACAATTTCTGGGTTACAATCTATTGGCAAACACTTATACTATTTATTAAATGACCACGCACAAATGTCAGTTCCGTTTTTGCACGCGAAAAATTGATTACCGCCATAAGTGGCCGCTTTTGGCGTGAGTCAATTTTTCGCGTACGCGTTGGTAATAAAAAGTACGCGTTGGTTGGTTAGTAAATAGTATAAGTGTTTGCCGAGGTTGTAACCCCACAATTGTTTAAAATAGATCCGGCTTAGTAGCTAAAAATTAAAATCGATTCAAATCAATCAATTATTATTTGCATAGGGTTGTGCACAGCACTTACAAATCGTCATACATTTGAATTATTTAAAACTATTTATAAGTACTAATGTAATAATTTACATGTTCATACATACATATGTTGATACATAAAATATACTAAAAAAAGTAAATAAACATAATGCGATTCTACCACCGGCTCGGAAAGTTGTTTCTGGTCGAGAAGATCCGGCAAGAAACTCGCCAGTTACTCTTTTTAATTTCCAACTTTTTATACATTAGTTTGTTATCCTCATACCAAGTCATACAGTCTAATGTAACACAAAATAGAATGAAGCAAATTAAAAGCTAAATATGAGGTAAACCAAAGCGGGTCATTATGCAATGGAATGTTCCCTCTAATATGGTTGAGTGAAATTCAACCATATTAGAGGGAACATTCCTTTCTTACCAACTTTTTATTACCAACGCGTACGCGAAAAATTGACTCACGCCAAAAGCGGCCACTTATGGCGGTAATCAATTTTTCGCGTGCAAAAACGGAACTGACATTTGTGCGTGGTCATTTAATAAATAGTATAAGTGTTTGCCAATAGATTGTAACCCAGAAATTGTTTAAAATAGGTCCGGTTAAGTAGCTAACAATTAAAAACGAATGGTGTCGCTAGTTAGGGCTACCCGTCGCCTTAAGGGTCGATGTGTTTAAGTACATTTCATTGCAAGCGACTGTACATGGTGCTAAGAAAATACCTGGCTCAGTGTCCAATGTTTTTCGTCCTAGCACTAATCTCATAATGGAGAAAGCTCTAAGATCTATGATTTGACCGTGGGAGAGCCACGCTTCGGCATCAATGGGCCGGCTCGACCGGAGTGATACTAATGCGTCACGGAAAACCAGCGTGAAGCAGGAATGTGCTGTGTTTCGTTGCGTGAGTGAAGATACAGGAGGCCCAATCCGGGGGAAAGGGGGGTTAAACGGTTGGCAGCGCACTTGTGACTCCACTGGTGCCGCGGGTGTCCATGGGCGGCGGAAATTGCTTACCATCAGGTGATCCGTCTCGTCTGCCACCTATCATATAAAAAAAAAACTAAAGTGACTAGCCGTCAAGTCTACCGATCCTTAGAAATGGGGTTATACTTGTACAATTGGGATTATCTACAATTTGAGAACATTATCAGAATTGCGGTTTTCCTTGCAATGTTTTTCGTCATTCATCACCTATCTTATCTAAAGGTACTTACCTAATACATAATATGCAAATGCACGGTAATAAAAAAATAAGTAGGGCTCATTTTACCTACATAGTACTATAAATTATTTTATTGGCCGTGTGGTCCCCGGCAGAGTAGAATAGGCCACCCTCACTCTTACCGAGGTGTCGTAAAAGGCGACTTAGGTAAAGCTGCTGGCATGATCATCAGCACCCAGAGAAGGAAAACTCTGCATTTATACCAAAACCCTCGCCAACCCGTCTGCCAAGCGTGGTGAGTATGGCAATTAACGCTCATGTGATTGAGGGAGGCCCGTGCCCCAGCAGTGGGGACTTAAATGGGTTGATGATGATGATGATGACTGTAAATTAAATTCCTTTTCTACCTTTGTCGTTTTTATTAACTATGGTCGACACTGACAAATTCGAAGATGTATTACGTTTGCGAATCAAATTATAAAAATATTAACTCACATCACACTCACGTGTTTTGAAACTTCGAAGAGCGCGGCACGTTCTTAATTTAAATGTAGTTTGTCGATTGTTTTAACATTATTTTAATATATAATTTATTATTGTAATCTTAGACAAAAACTATTTAGCGCGATGTATTTTAGCTATGCATTACCCGTGCGAAGTAAGGTGAAGTTACTATTTCTTATACGAAGACGCTAAATAAGACTGTATTTCACAGAGCAATTTTTCTACTTCCTAAAGAACGCCTGTAGATGTCAGTACTTACAGTCGAGTTCGTAATATGCCTGAGACTAGGCTTCCTTTCTTTATACGCTATTTGATTAGACTTCGCAGGGAAAGGCCCGGCGCTGAGAATGATCTAGCTCCGGTGCTCTTGAATTTTTATAGGGTCCTAGAAAAACGGAATTTTTGGTGGAGAAAAAAAGATCCTGTGGTAGATGGATATTGGGGTCTATAACTTTGCTTGTTTGCTTGTATAAGTCGCTGCAAATTTTCTACATATAGAGCTGAACATGGTTTTTGGTAATATTAAGTTGGTAGTACGGTAGTAGACGATATTTCACCCCTATATAAGGCGCAAGTTTAGCCGTATATGGAATACTGTGCTCATCTTTGGGCAGGGGCGCCCATGTAGAAAAAGATGCCCTCGATCTGTCCTTGACGACCGAGACGACCCTATTACAGTCGCCATGCAACAGGCCGAACAACTCGCGACAAACAACACTTTTAGACCCCCGCGGTACCGTCCTCCGAATTATAATATAAATATCTGCTGATGTGTCAACAAGTATGACAATAAAATTAATGTGTATTTTTTATGATATAGGGGGCAGACGAGCTGGCGTATCATCTGATGGTAAGCGATTACCGCTGCCCATGGATACATGTCACGTCAAAGAAGCCAGGTGCGCCGCTGGCCTTTTAAAAAGGGAGTACGCTCGTTTCTTGAAGGGTTGCAGGTCGTATCGGTCCGGAAACACCGCACACTTCACAGTTTTGTCGTAAGTGGTAGAAAGTTTCTTGAGAAACGCACGTTGAAAACTGCCAACCCTCTAGATGGTGGGCATGGAACTGTTGACGACTGGAACGATGGCGGAATGAAGCGGCAGGAATCAGTTTGAACAAATCCTCAGAGTATGCCCCTTAGTATAAGCGGTAGAAGATATACAAAGCGAGGCTACATCTCTACGCAGTGCCAAGGAGTTAAGCCTATTGGAAATATCTTGGCAGTCGACGATTCTAGTCGCTCTCCGTTGAATGCGGTCCAGAGGGAGAAGCGGGTACATAGGTGTCCTTTTTTTTTTTCGATCGGTCGGTTCTGTCAACCTATATGTGCACGTTTTGGTTTTGAACAGAGTCACCGGGCTTGTGGGGAGCAGAAGGCTCGCACCCTAAAAACTTTAAGCAACAGGCTGAGAGCTCCCTCTAGCGGGGCTACGACCTCGGCTCAGGGCGTTGCTGGGAGAGAGCAAACGAACATAAGTTTGGGGACTGAATCGGCCCGGCACGTACCGGTTACGCGAAAAGGGACTGACTCTAATGACCCGCCACATAACGCCACCACCTCAGAGACATTTGAGTGAGCATGACTACTTAGGTTCTCCTCATAGTTCATGTAGTAGTTACTTAATCCAATACTTATAAACTGCAGGACGAGGTGTACAATAGTAGTGGTAGGATTGGCGTCGCTAGTGTGCCCTACCCGTCACCTTAAGGCGGAACAATAAGGTTCATATTTGAAAGAGGTGCACGTGAACCTACTCGTACTATCGCAGTATAACATGAGCTTTCCACTCTTGTTATACCTACTGTGCTACTATAGAAGGTCTCAATAGGTACTCTGCATCTAAGTCTCAGTACGTAAGCAATCCAGCTCTTTACATTCAAACAAACAACATTACATGACCTTAGAGGAAACAGAAGTGATTACTGGTGTGAATCTCAGTAACTGTTTCTTTCCGGTGAATCAGACTACGGCGAATTTTAATTACGACTGTGTTTGCGAAGGGATGGGCGTATGTTCCGAAAAGTATTACTCCATACGTAGTTTAAAAAAAATTTAAGATAGCAAAACCTCTGCGCAGTATGCACCTATTTTATGACGATCGCGCGGCGTGTTCTAATTTTAAAATTGCATGTGTGTCCGTCTTTCCAAGTGATTATATTCTCTTTGCGTCTTTCAGGGCAAAACGGAGCGACGAAGAGAGTAGCAAAGGCTACTTTGTGGCGAACCGAATTTCATGCAAACACTACTTTGTTGTTTACTAATTTTATAATCGAAACATTTGCTCCGCTTTCATCCCGCGATCTCCGTTTAGAATCTTACAGGATATTATCACTCCTGTAGAAAGCAAACAAGCAGGCGGTTCGGTTTTGTTACGATAGATGTCACTATGCATAATTACATCGCGCTAGCAAAGCGTGCTACCGAAATAAAGACCTCGAGTCGCCTGCATAACTTTGTCAGTTCTGGTTTTATTTCTCCGTCTCTCTTCCTGGTCCTCGAGGCCATTCTACAACTCCTAAGATAATATTCCTAATTAGTCGCCCGACCCTCTAAGGAGCAGTGACAAAAAGATCAAAATGAGGGTTCTTTTATCAGCACATCAACGCTTCAAGGGCCCAATTGCTATAAGCATGGAATGGTTATTCTCACAAAATACAGGGTTTTTCACATGCCTATTTAAAAGTAGGTAAGGAGCTCTGTCTGGTTCCTCCATGTGTCTGCAAACATGAATGTTGAAAATGTCTGATTTCAATAAGTAAGCCGAGTGATATGAACGCTTTTACGAGGGCGACACTGATAGTTCTTAGAAAATCAAAACTGAACGGTTTAGCAAGTTGTTACTTTTATTATATCTTTTCAAAATAGTGTCCCTTCACATCAATACATCGCTGCATTCGATGAAACCACTGAGAAAATCACTTGGCCCACTCTTCTTTAGAGGTCTCTTCGACGACCTTTTGATACGCAGCCACTGCTTCTTCGGCGTCCGTGAAACGTTTTCCTTTTAGTTTTTCTTTTATTTTTGGAAATAAATAAAAATCGCAGGGTGCGAGGTCTGGGCTATTTAGGTGGTAATTCCACGTCTGACGTCGCCAAATACTCGAGTGTTTGCTTGGCGGTGTGCGGCGAGGCGTTGTCGTAGTGAAGGAGGATCCTACTGCGAGGTCGTTTTTCCCGAACTTTTTCCAAGACAAGTGGCAAACAGTTGTTAGTGTACCACTCTGCGGTAACTGTTTTTAGATCCTCTAAACACACTGTTGCGATATGACCTGTCCTTCCGAAGCTTCTTTCCCACGCTGCGACCTTTCTTCACTTTAGTTGGCAACTCCTCGAATGGAAACATCCATTCAGCAGATTGTCTTTTAGTTTCAAGACCATAACAATAAATCCAGCTTTCGTCACCTGTTAGTATGTCAAACACAGCAATTGAGTCACCTCCGCGGTACCAATCAACACGACGTAGTTTATGGGCCTCTGTCAAATTATGAGGTATCCACCGGGCACAAAGCTTCCTGGCCCCTAAATGTTCATGAATGATTTTGTGTACTCGACTCATACCAATGCCTAAACTTGTCCGAATCTGCTGATAGGTCACTCTTTTGTCGGCCTCTATCATACGTCGTACAACACTGATGTTATCTTTGGTAGTCGCCGTACATGGCCGTCCCTCACGCAAATCATCGGTGAGATTAGTGCGACCACGTTTAAACTCATTAACCCAGTTGAAAACAGTGGCACGAGATGAAGCTTCATCGTGAAAGGCCAATCGAAGTCTATCATAACTTTCTTGTTGACTTATTTGACATCGAAAGTCATAGAAAATCATTGCACGGAAATTATCTCGCGTTAAATTCATGCTCACTTGTTAAAGATTAGTTTCAATTTGCCGCCAAATCGGAAATAAAAGAGAATCGAATTGAATGCATAGACAATGATATTGGCACAGAATTCCATTTTCAAAATTTATACTTATTTTTTTGCCAGTGGCCAGTTCTAAAAACTTTCAGTGTCGACCTCGTACGAGTTACGACTACTTCCATTAGTTAGGTACTACTATAATTCTTAAATATTTTTAACTCTAATTTTCTTTAATTTATCAAGACGGGAATTAACACGATATTTATTATGTGATACAACATTGTGTAGGTACTCACATATTTGGCTCGAGCAGTACAGTTTTGCAGTCCTCTCTTGACCACCGCTGCTGTAACGTAGCCGAAACGTCGAGCCAAATATGTGAGTACACAGTGTTGTATCACATAATAAATATCGTGTTAGTTCCCGTCTTGATATTATAGTTATAAAGCTACGCAAAAATCTAAAAAACTATCTAATTTTCTTATTTCATATTGTTTTATTTGCATGACTTTCTTACATCTTTTTGGAATTTACTATATGTATTTTTTATGTGGCCGATGAGCAGTCGGATCACCTGATGGTACCCGTGACACCAGTGCGCTGTCAATCTTTAAGCCCCCTTTCCCCCCGAATTGGGCCTCCGGTACCCTCACTCAGGCAGCGAAACACAGCACAGTGCTGCTTCACGCCGGTTTTCTGCGAGGCCGTGGTATCACTCCAGTCAAGCCGGCCCATTCATGCCGAAGCGTGTGTCTCCCACGGTCCATACAGAACATTTATGAATTACAAATATAATGTAATCTACCGCTGATTCGGAATGTCAATTTCTACCTTTCATCTTTTAAAATAATATGGTAATTACAATTTTCATTCTTATAAAATTTATTATTACAGTGACAGTATGACATACAATGCTTATAATCAGTATCATCATCAGCCCATTTAAGTCCCCACTGCTGGGGCACGGGCCTCCCTCAATCACATGAGGGGTAATTGCCATACTCACCACGCTTGGCAGACGGGTTGGCGAGGGTTTTGATATAAATGCAGAGTTTTCCTTCTCTGGGTGCTGATGATCATGCCAGCAGCTTTACCTTGGTCGCCTTTTACGACACCTCGGTAAGAGTGAGGGTGGCCTATTCTACTCTGCCGGGGACCACACGGCCAATCAAGGTAATTCCTAAGAACAAATAATCAGTATCGTTTAGATAAATTGTCAAAGTAAAATTATGAATTAAAATTATTAGATGACAGGTGAAGAGATTCAAATGATCAACATTAGACCACTTGCCCCTTCTCTACAGTGTAAACAGGAGTCGGAATGGTTCACATTCCGGGAAGAGGGGATGTAACGAGCGCTTGGTAAACATACCGCGTTTTCCTTGACGACGCTCTTGGCATTGAAAATTAAATCCCCTTCGAGATAAGTGCGTCAATTTAAGGTCACTTGATGGCACCAATTTCTTTCCAATGACTTTAAGTATTACATAATAATAAATACGTAGGGAAGTGACGACCCCATCGCCGGCTGGTGAGTGTTGGTGCTCTTCATAAAGAGCAACAACTCTCATCAGTGCAGTCGGTTTCCAAATATTTACCAATAAATTAAATATTTCTCTCACGTATACATACTGAATTAATAAGTTTTATTTAGATTTTACAATTTTTTTTTACATGTTTTTTTTTAATATCGCTGTACCCGAAGATATTTTGTCAATGTCAAGTAACTTATTGTAAATAAGTAGGTAGTCAACAGTCGAAGTCAGTCAAAGTCGCAGTCATTCAATCAAACGCGGGTGTTTTTTACGTTTACTCTAAAAGCAATCGCGGGTTTTAAGACCGTATTTACATCAAAGCAAACGCACTAGACAACTCACTCGACACACAATAGCAGTGATAAAAACGACACAATTCAACGATTCTTATTGTTAGGATCACTTTTCGATACTTCACTGCACAAATAAACACCAAATTTGTACAGTAAAAACCACTAGACACTAATTTAAAACCTTTGAATTGCATCAGCCCACACAGCTTGTTTTAGCCCTACCCGCCGAATCATGAAATGATTTCTCAACAATATTTTCTTGACAAGTGACATTAACAATATTTTCTTCCAATTATAAAATGGCATCCATGGCGCGGAACTAAAAAAGGTTGCATATGTTTTCTATTTTACGTAAATTCTAACAGTCGGTCTCCGTAGGGCAGCGTTGTGGCGCGCTGAATGGGAAGTGACGTTATTATATAATTATTATCCTTTTTATTTCTGTTCTCAGCTCGTACATAGCTGGTACTTTACAGACTAGCCACACTTATTATTATAATGTATCTCTTCTGCGGGAAATCACGGCTCGGAGGCCGGTCCTTTTGGAAGGCGTACGTGGGGATACAGTTCCAATAAGAAGAGGCCCTTTTGAGACACAATAATGTAAGTGGGGACGTATACACCTAACGGATGCTGTCTCTGTCTCCACTATTGAATATATACAGCCAAAGACAGCAACCGCCAGGTGAAAGGACTATTGCAGATAAGAAGGGAACTATGCCGGGTCTATTGATAGGATCTTTCTGGACTGGTTACCGGGATATTGACGAGACAACGGTACGCCTGCCACATAAAATGTCTCATCTTTATAATCATAGCGGACGGTGACTCGCGTCCCACTAGATGGGCCCCCCAAAATCAGCCACTATATTAGGCAGCAAGGCGGCAACATCGGCGCGGTCAGCTAAGGGTTTAGAGAGGTGTGCACCGATTTCTGGATCCCGGTAATCCGTTCAGCCGTTCCTCGCTATTACGCAGGTTGAGCACTTCCACCCTTTCGAGCATATAGCTCTTGCCCTCCACTCTGGCAGGCCAACAAAGGCAAACCAGAGGGAGAGGACAGATGGTGTTTCGCCCGGGAGTCTCGGGTCCGTGGTGTCGTCACACACCAACACCTCGCCACAAGCTGTCTTGCGGAGACTGATTGCACTGATGGGGTTTTTGTTCTTCATTAGTGAAGATCACCAACTCTCACCAGCGGGCAATGGGGTCGTCACTTCCCTACGCACTTATTATTATTATTATGATGCTCGCAGGGTGGAAGTGAAAAATGTTAGTTCATTCGTAGAAAATAACACTTATTTTTATGTCTTTCCAGGTACTATGTCAGCAGAGGAAAGGTTAATCCATCCATCCGACTAAGACACAAACATAGAGGGACTTCTAGAGAAAAACCAACAATTGAGCATCAATCTCTGCAAGGGATCATTAGGTACCTATACTTAGATCCAATTTTTCCATCTTCAGATAAAGTGCAAGGCTCATTGAGCAGAATTCTTGTGCACTCGACATAGATATCGAATGAGATATTTCCATACATGCGTCCATATAAATGTCGAATGCGATACCTGTATCACGTTCTGAGAATTAGGCTCATAAATTGTTACTTGGCGTGGTAAATTGTCTTGCATTTACTCCTGATTTCATATCATACAATATCGTTTACAGTCTATTAATCTTTATCTCTTGATTGAAAAATCGGTCATATGAGGAAAAAAATCTTTGATTCGACGAAAAACTCGCTCGCTCCATGTTTACTTACTCGTACATATTCATCAAGCGAGAAATGTTACATATAATAATTTCCAAGCGAGAAATGTGAGTAGGCATGTACTCGTAAATGTAATTTGAATTCTCAATGCTCAAAATTCTTAATTTAATCTAGAATTTCGTAAAGACGGTTGTCTTTTATAGAATAGATTGTAGGCAGTGCCATGCAGCTACAGAAATTATAATTTGTGGCGCCGCCACCGATTTTTATTGATCGTAATGAAAATTAAGACAAAAAATTAAAAATGGTTAGGTGATCAATTAAAAAGGGTGAAAATAAAATAGGAGAGGGTGGATAGATTTTTGATTTGCACACAGCCTTTTATGGCACTAACATCAGAAAAGGCCTTTTTTTTAATCTGCTAGAGATGAATGTAACGTGAAGGGCGGGAAATAAGCTTTAAAAATCACAAATTAGACGTGTGTAACTCTTTACTGAAACGACTCACTGATCCGACTCAGCCAAATGATACACTGTTCCGAATTTCTAATGTTTGCTACGAATGTATAATTCGACTCAAATTGATCTCGAGTTCGAATGAACCGAATGAGCTGAATGATCCGAGTGAGCCGAATGATCGGAATGAGCTGAATGGTCCGAGTGAGCCTAATGATCCGACTGAACGGAATTAACCACGGATCTATCTGAGAGTCGATGTTCCAAATGAAGCTTTTTACTGTTCCGTATCTCTGCACTGATCCAGATGCAAATGTCCCAATCTTGTGAAAGATACGTTTTGCCAGGTCTATCACAAATCTTTTTAATTTTAAAGGTCATGGTTTTTCTTAACTTCATTAAAATCCGGTTGCGGCGCCCTTATTCCGTAAAACAGGTCTTAAAGAAGTCGGTAGTTTTTCTCCATTTCTGCATGCCATGAAATTTGTTACTTTTTTCAAATTAATAAAAGAACGGTAGGTAATTTCATACATTGATATTATGATGTTAATAACAAATCATTATCGTTCTCTTTAACGTCATAATTAAGGCTCATGTTTCCTTGTACACATTATGTGCTCCACAAATCTTGATTATGATTGTTGATGAGAAAGTGAACAAATAAGATCACAGGGATTCGTCATGTGAGGGAAACTTGTTAGCGATGTTACGATTCTGAGGGTCTACAACAAACTTGGGGTGTTAGTGACAAAGACGTCCCGTAACAAAAGAGAATATACCTGTCGCAACCAAACGGGAGAAACGCAACGCGTGTGAAAGGGTGGGAAACTCCGATAAGGGTCATTTCACTTAGTACTTTTTCCTTAGTATGGGAAAAATTGTTTAGCGGTTTTCGTTAGATGGAGTTGGAAAAAAGCAGATGTAGCTTTTTAAAGCTAATCAAGCAGATGGTTCGACGTTGTTTCGATAGATGTCACTATGCATATTTTACATCGCGCTAGTAAAGCGTCTTCCGAAACAATGACCTCAAGCCGCCTGTCAACATTAGCAACTATAAAAAGTATGTGAAAAAATCAAAGATCTAGAAGGTACTGGTAATTTAGTCATATAACAAATATATTTTTTTCTGATATTTTACTTACTGGTCTCCCTGCCAGATTTTCAAAGGTGAGCGTACTAAGATAGTTGTTAAGTATTGGTCGTTTTCCTCTAGATGGCGCTAGCACTGGTTGGCTGACTGTTGCCTCTATCTCAGTATATAGGTATAAGTTACTCTATGCAATACTCCGATTCGATCGTGACGTCCGGTTCTAGCTAAGGCCCCTGTCTAATTTAAACATAAAAATAGACGCACAACGCGGACGCGGATAATGATTCGGTCCGAAATTCCAAGTCAATTATGTTCAACTTTTGTATTATACTCATTACTCATGTTTTTACAAATAAAAAATCTTTATCTTCTGTTTTGTTGTAGACTCTCTGGAACCGTGCTGCAAACTCACTTAGCCGTAATAGCTGTATCTTAAGTATACTTATAATATAAACGAGTCCCTGTTTTGAAGACATATCGACCGTTAAGGTGACGGGTAGGGCACACTAGCGACGCCAATCGATTTTAATTTTAGCTACTAAACCGGATCTATTTTAAACAATTTGGGGGTTGCAACCTCTCGGCAAACACTTATACTATTTATTAATGAACCTATGCACAAATATTCTGTCCGTTTTTTTTTTCTTTCAAAAATTGATTAGGTACCGCCAAAAGCGGCCACTTTTGGCGTGAATCAATTTTTCGCGTACAAATGTTGGGTCCGTATTTGTGCACGGTTATTTAATAAATAGTAAAAGTTTTTGCCGAGAGGTTGTAACCCCGAAATTGTTTAAAATAGATCCGGTTTAGTAGCTAAAAATTAAAATCGATTGGCGTCGCTAGTGTGCCCTACCCGTCACCTTAACTCCCCATCTCTCGTGTAATTCCCAGTTGCGTCCAAAGCTGTTAATTCGAAGCCCAGGGAACGCTTGATCCAGGATTCGGGATGTCTGCAAATTACAATCAAGCGACCACCGCCTGACCCTCGCAACCTTTGGACAGGTGTAACCAGAATAACTGAATCACGGTTACGTGTTCAGAATCATTATCTCAAATATTGTATTCACAATTTTGAGGAACTATCCGAGACGTGCAGGTGTCCTCGCGATGTTTTCCCTCACCGCCGAGCTGATAATAGAGATATGCACATAGATTTCAAAAATCCATAGATGCACGCATTCTAACCACGACACGCAGTATGGAGGGCGCGTTCTTATCCACCGAGCTGCCATTATCATCATCATCATCATTTCAGCCAATAGACGTCCACTACTGGACATAGGCCTCCCCCAATGTTCTCCACACAGATCGGTCCTGTGCCTCCCGCATCCAATAAATTCCCGCGATCTTCACCAAATCGTCGGTCCACCTTGTAGGAGGCCTGCCACGGCTATGACTTCCTGTATGTGGCCTCCACTCGAGGACCTTTCCGCCCCAACGGCCGTCTGTTCTCCTCGCTATGTGCCCTGCCCATTGCCACTTGAGGCATACAATGCTTTGGGCTACGTCTGTGACCTTAGTTCTTCTGTGGATTTCATCATTTCTGATACGATCACGCAGGGAGACTCCGAGCATAGCCCTCTCCATTGCTCTCTGGGTGACTTTGAGCCTTCTTAATCGGCACATTGTACGCGGCCACGTGTTCCGTATGTCATCCCTGGCAATTATCAGGTTATGTGTTAACTAATCTTACTAAACATTTTACGATTTGTCATTTTGCCTAATTTACTAGCTAGCATTTCGTATCTGACGTCGCCGCGTAGTATACCTACGGCGGATTTTTTTCAATATGTCTGCGACATATGGACATACGAAATATCAGAACATGCTACGAAGGACAAAAACGGTCTTTTAAGAAGAATAGTAAAGTAACATTATATACTATGGAGTATTAAGTCCAGATTCCGTAAAAAAAATCCACTCTCAGCTACCAACTTTTTCAATTTGCTTACCGCTAACTGCACTCCGGGACACTTTTCACATTCATAAAAAATCTAATATAAAATTGTATTAAAAAGTTTTGAAAAAATATGAACTTCAGATGAAATTAACTACAACCTGTGCGGATAAAGAATGGGATCAGAAATGGCGGCGCATCTATTTACTTCTCGCTTGCACACTATTTGCGTCTATACTTGCACCCCACGAGTGCGAGTATAGACGAAAATAGTGTGCGAGCGAGAAGTAAATAGATGCGCCGCCATTTCTGATCCCATTCTTTATCCGCACAGGTTGTACCTAAGTACTTAATAATGCTGTTCTACTTGATTTTGAAACACAACATTCTGGTAGCTTATATGTGATGGATACGGGGTGTATCTGTGAACATTTACATCCCTTTAACCACGTGTTCTACCAACCATTCTGAACAACATTTGTTCAACGACTTTTCGAAATTCATCGAATTTTTTTTCGACTCCCCATACAAAAGGATCAAGTCACGTGATCGACTTTGTATGAAAAGTTGAAATTCTGTCATGCGAATTTCCAAAAGTGATAGAACAAATTTTGTTCATAATGGTTAGTAGAACATGTGGTTAAAGGGATGTAAATTTTCTCAGATACACCCTGTATATTATAGTGCTTAAATGTGCGCTCAAACACAAGTGCACTCTCTATTCCCTTACCCTCATATTCCGATGGGATACCATTGTGACACGACCGTAGAGGGATTGGGCGCAGGACCAACGGCTTAACGTGCTTTCCGAGGCACGGGGGTAAAAGACCGCCAACTTCCAGACTCCGGGTTGACACTAAGAATTCCTTACCGAAAACTTAGGTTATAGCGAGACAGCGCCCTCTATCGCGCCCTAAGCGCAATGCATTGCTGCCGGTTAGGTACCGCTAGCACTTATTTTCTGTCATGTTAGTTCCGTAAACGCCCGCAGGCAAATACTGGTTTGATTGGTACGGGAGTTCCTCTCCCCCCACACCTACCTCACTCTCTCGCTAACCAACCGCGTCCATGTTAAGTTGTTGCTCCGATATAAATAATTATTATCTTGTGTTAATTTGAGACAATATACGAAAATATATCTCCATAAAGTGTTTTGGCTACCTACCAACCAACCCTCACAGTACTAACACTACCCACTCCCAAAGTAGCTACGCTATAAGTGATCGCCCAACGTGTGTTAGTGAGTGGTGTGGACGCGAAGGTCTGCCGCCATTTTGGGTTTGGAAAACCGAATTATTAGGAAAATGCCAAGAACCAGGAGCCGAAGTTCGTTGCCGAGGGAGGCAAACCTCAATGAAACTATTATTCCGGCCGAAATTAACGCCGAGGAGTTGGTCAATGAAGACGCCGCGACTGAAACAGCAACCGAAGGTGCCACGGGAATCAGCGCGGGCGCGTCCATCTTAATGACTCAGGAGCATTTCGCCGCACTGATGGGACAGTTGCAGCAATCACAAGCAGAATTTTGTCAAATTCTATTACAAGAAGTACGATCATCTACACCAGTAATGCATCAGGTACAAACGGAGCCGTCGCTTACTATGAGGAGTACGAGCTGTCCGACAGACAGGGCCGCCGCCCCGGTTGGTGCTAATTTCATTACTTGTAGTGCAAGGTTTAGTGGCTCGCAGAACGAGTCTGTCGAGAATTTTATCGATGCAGTCGAAATTTTTAAAACTGCCGCCAACGTTTCCGACGAAAACGCACTGAGAGGACTTTCATTATTATTATCACATTCCGCCGCAACTTGGTGGCAAGGTATAAAACAATATACGAAAACATGGAGCGAAGCAATAGATCGCCTGAGGAGCGCATTTGGGGAACGAAGAGCACCGTTTCAAATATATAAAGAATTATATAGTATGCAGCAAGGAAAGTTAAACACAGAGTTATTTGTCGCACAAGTACGCGCTTTATTTGCTAAATTACCAGAAAACGACATCTCACAGAAGGTACAATTGGATATGACGTTTGGGTTGTTAGACGTCCGTATAAGAAAAAGAATAGAAAGGGACACATTGTCTTGTTTTGAAGATCTTATAAGGAAGGCTCGAAGCATAGAAGATGCGATGCAGGAGCGCTTGCAGTCGCCGGGTGCACAGTCGCGTGGGCCATTCTCCGCGCAGTTTCGTGGGTCGTCCGCAGTGCCACCGCCGGGCCAGTCTGCCGCGCCACCGCCGATGCGGGTATCGCAGCCGCAAGGTTCGCACTGGGTGCCGCCATCGGGTGGGCCATTGCCGCCACCGCCGCCACAGTCGCGTACGTCGCAGTCATATGGATCGCCGCCGCAGAGGTCGCGTGCGCCGCCGCTGGGTGGGTCGCCGCATTTGCCGCCACCGCCGCATCATGGATCCCTGAAAACAGACAAAAAGGAAAGTAAAAATTTATATTGTTATGGCTGTGGTGAAATAGGAATAATAAGAGCAAGATGTCCAAATTGTAGTAGTTATAAGTACAATAAGTTTTATGCGTGTGAGACCACCAATGTTAATATGCAGGGGGAGTCAACTGTATGTAATGATAGGGGTTACACTAATGGTAATAAGAGACCAATATTAAATATCGAAATATTAGGTGGGAAAGGTATTGCATTAGTGGATTCAGCCGCTAAAGGCTGTGTAGCTAGCCAATCAATGTATAATTTTTTAATAAAAAGTGGTCAATGTTTTGATAAGCAAATTAGAGATGTGAAGCTTGCAGATGGTTTATCTAGGAAAATGGAGGTTTTAGTTACCTCAGTGAATGTGAAAATGTTACATAAAATAATTGAAACTGAATTTATTGTTTTTCCAGATGCTTGTAACAATCAATCTTTATTAGGGATAGATTTTTTGAACAAAGCCAAATTAGTTTTTGATTTTGGTAAATCATTATGGTACTTTTCGGACACGAAGCACCGGAAGTACAGGTTGTTTTATGAGGATTTAGAACAAGGTTATAATGAGGTACAGTCAACACCAAAAAATTGTGATAATGATAGTATGTCACTTAATGATTTAATAAACTCTTTCAGTGATGTGTTCCGAGAGACTGGTGAAGCCACGCAGTATGCAGAGCATTTCATTGATACCGGCGAACACGCGCCAGTTGCTGTTCCGCCGTACCGCATGACACCAGCGCGCGCAGAGGTTATGCAGCGCGAGGTAGAGAAGATGCTTGCTGAGGATATCATTGAGGAGTGTGAGTCAGCATGGTCAGCACCAGCACTATTAGTGCCTAAACGTGATGGAAGTTTTCGTTTTTGCGTCGATTACCGTAAGTTGAACAGTATTACTAAAACAGATACTTATCCAATGCCGAAGATTGATGAGCTGTTACAAAGGACAAAACAGGGTTGTGTTATGAGTACTTTAGACTTAAAATCTGGGTACTGGCAAGTTGCCGTTAACCGTGATAAAGATAAGACTGCCTTCTCGACACCGTCAGGCACTTATCGCTTCAAACGCATGCCATTTGGGTTAAAGAATGGACCAGCTACATTTCAGCGTTTAATTGATCGTCTTTGCTCATGCCCGAAGTTGCAGAATATTACTATTTTAGCTTTTTTGGATGATCTTTGCATAATATCGGCTGATATGGAATGCCACATAAAGGATTTGCACGCTGTATTTGAAAGACTGCACGAATTTAAATTAAGGGTGAATCGGGATAAGTGTGTTTTTGCACGAGACACTGTCAAATATTTAGGTCACGTGATATCTAAAGATGGTATATCACCTGATGAAGAAAAAGTGAAAGCTGTATTAGATATGAAGAAGCCGTCATCACTTAAACATCTAAGAACCTTCTTACAGACTGCTTCTTGGTTTAGGAAGTTTATACCTGGATTTTCTAAAATTTCAGAACCACTGTCAAAGTTGACTAGGAAACATGAGCCATGGAGATGGGAGACAGAGCAAGATCAAGCCTTCGAGGAGCTAAAAAGGTTGCTGACGTCACCACCCATCCTCATCCAACCTGACTACACCAAACCGTTTGTGCTCAGAACTGATGCCAGTAACTACGCTCTGGGTGCAGTACTTCTACAAGGAGAAGGTAATGATGAAAGGCCTATTGAATATGCGAGCCGATTGCTCAATCAAGCAGAAAGAAATTATTCAACAACAGAGAGGGAAGCCTTAGCCATAGTCTGGGCTGTGGAACGTTTTCGTTCTTATATTGATGGTCATAAGGTTGTCGTAGGTACCGACCACCAGCCGTTGAAGTGGCTAATGACTGTAAAATCACCATCAGGCAGATTGGTAAGATGGGCACTGAAATTACAAGCATTTGATTTGCATTATGAGTATACACCAGGGAAGGTAAATATAATAGCAGATACCCTGAGCCGTCCCAACTGCGATGAGAACTCCGCAGATGCATGTGGGATATGTTTCAGTAACGATTGACTTACCTGCGAAGAGACCCTCCGAGTTAAGATCAGGTCAGCTTGCAGACCCTGAACTTGCTAAGATAATTAGGAATCTGGAAAGTGAAGAGGAAATTGATGTTCATCGTTGGACGGGAAGAGGTTATATTATGGAGCAAGGAGTGCTCTATCGCTATAATCCGGATGCGGATACAGAAGAACCGCAATTAGTTATACCTGTGGATCAAAGAGAAGAAGTATTAAAAGAATGTCATGACTCTCCTCTGGCAGGTCACCAAGGGATCGAGAGGACATATCAAAGAGTTGCTCAAAAGTTTTATTTTCCAGGGATGCGTCGTGCCATTGTCGAGTATGTCAGAACGTGTACATCGTGTCAGCGCTACAAGGCTGCCAACGACAAGCCACCAGGGTTGTTGCAGACGCCGATCCTGAATCAGAGAAATGAGGTTATTGCTATAGATTTATTCGGACCCTTACCTCCAGGTGATAAGGATGAAAAATGGATTTTATTGGTCGAGGACACCGCAACTAGATGGGTCGAGTTATATCCGCTTCGAGAAGCGACAGCTGAGGCGTGCGCGCGTACACTCATAGAGGAATATTTTCTACGTTTTGGTCTACCGCGTCGCATTATTTCAGATAATGGTGTACAATTTATTTCAGCTGTAATGCAACAGTGTATGTTCGTGTTAGATGTGAAGCAGGAATTGTTACCGCTGTATCATCCTGAGGGGAACCCTGCGGAAAGAAAGAATAGAGATTTAAAAGTACAGTTATCACAATTAGTAGGTAATAAACATAATTCTTGGCCTATATACTTACCGTCTATACGTTTTTCGTTAAATTCTGCACGTTGTCAAACTACAGGAGTTTCGCCAGCGTACTTGATGTTTGCCAGAGAGCTGAGATCGCCTTTAGAAGTAAGAAATGATCCTCGTTTGGTTTTGGAGAAAGAAAACTTCGTTCCACAGATAACACCATACCTAAAACGTTTTCTCAATACGCTAGCTGCAGTTCGCGAGAAGGTCGAAAGTCAGCAGGATAAAAGAAAGGACTATGGTGATCAGTCACGTCGCGTAGGACAAAGTTTTGTTGCAGGTGACTTGGTATTATTGAATTTCGCATGTACTTAGCAACAAAGGAAAGGACCTGACATCGAAGTTCGTACCAAAAAGAGATGGACCATACGTGGTTACTAAAAAGGTAAGCCCTACAACTTATATCATAGCACCCGCACAGGACTCCAGTAGGTACTTAGGGAAGTATCACATTAAACAGTTAACACCTTACCTGGGTCGCGATACGACCCTACCTCAACCTGTAGTTCCGGTGCGGAAACGTGGCCGTCCCCGTCGTAACTTAAATGAGAATAAATGTAATAATGTGTCAGATAGGGAGGAATGTATGTACTCGCCTAATCTTTATGTAACCGATGTAAATTACAATTCTAATGTGGATTTAAATGATAAATGCAATAATGTGTCTGATAGGGAGGAATGTATGTACTCGCCTAATCTTTATGTAACGAATAGAAATTACAATTCTAATGTGGATTCAAATAATGAATGTCATAATGTGTCTAACCAAAGTAGTGTTTCTGTAAATGTTTGTAACAATGATAATGTATGGCCAGCGAATGAGCGAGGACGCTTTCATCCTCTGGAGGGGGAGTATATAGCGAGACAGCGCCCTCTATCGCGCCCTAAGCGCAATGCATTGCTGCCGGTTAGGTACCGCTAGCACTTATTTTCTGTCATGTTAGTTCCGTAAACGCCCGCAGGCAAATACTGGTTTGATTGGTACGGGAGTTCCTCTCCCCCCACACCTACCTCACTCTCTCGCTAACCAACCGCGTCCATGTTAAGTTGTTGCTCCGATATAAATAATTATTATCTTGTGTTAATTTGAGACAATATACGAAAATATATCTCCATAAAGTGTTTTGGCTACCTACCAACCAACCCTCACAGTACTAACACTACCCACTCCCAAAGTAGCTACGCTATAAGGTACAAAAAAACCCGGGACCTCATGCGCAACCATTGCTTTATAGTGCGACCCACTAACCACTACGCCTGACTAACCACTACGCCCCACCGAGGCAGTAACGATGTACCTACCTATTTGGCACATAACCAGCTGAAGAGCAAAAACCGCTTGCAGCTTGCATAGTTTTTTGCCCGAAATGACGCCATTTTCGTTTGAAATGGTTATGCGGCAGATTCCCCGAACGTACCTCTAGCTTTATAAAGGCCGTTAACTTTGTTAGATCTACAATATTCAATTCAAATTCAAATCTGCTGGTTAACTTGCCGGCTGGATATTCTTTTTCGTATGGAATGATTTTTAAGGTTCCGGAGTTGACGAGCTAGGTAGGTACGGTCAACATCAGAAGTAGCTTAACACTTTAGTACCATGCTGAAGTAAAAATTTACGAACCCCTTGGAAACTGACTGTAATAGGCAGAACAGTTACTTTGACATGGTACTAAAGTTGATGATTAGGTGGTATGTGCCCAGGTAGCAATAATAATTAACTTCCTTTATGTACAAATTAGATTTATTAATTATTAATTAAAGGACGACCTAGCTCTTGATGCGTACAGGAGAAGATGATATAAAAAAAGATTTTTATTTATTTTAATCTTAGCCAGATGGCGCTCAATCGATTACAAATGAGAGTGCTAAGATTTTGATACTTAATTATGGCGGCGTGATACAGATGGCGCTGTTAACAAGTATTTCGCTGTTTAACAAAAGTGTTATGCTACTTTTGATGCTGACCTTATTTTTTGCTTGGCTCTATTCATTCACATTCGATACCTATTACAAGGGCTTTGGCATTAAAACCAAACCTGCCCCGTGCAATACCATAGGTCTGTCCCTTTCTATAATACCATTATTTATTTATTTATTTAATTCACCTACGACTGTTACATCGATACATAGAAAAAAATCTAATATTACACGGTAAGTCTAATGTATAATCGCTTATAGGTAACCAACACATGCAAATACCTGCAGAAAAATTATTGCTCCTTGAAGTGAAATTTGAAAGAAATCAACAATGAAGACAAAAAAATGATTTGATGATCATTATTTTTTGTAACACCTTTTACACACTGTAAAATGCAATAAATAATTGAGTATTGAAAAAGTTTATCTATTTAGGATTGTGGATAAAACAGCACGGGCCAAACAAGTCTATTCCGCTCATTTCATCATCGTCATCATTTCAGGCAAAATACGTTTACTGCTGGACATGTGCCTATCCCAATGATCTCCAGACAGATCGGTCCTGTGCCGCCCGCATCCAAAGGATTCCTGCGACCTTCACCAGATCGTGGTACACCTTGTGGTGAACCTGTCACGGCTTCGACCAGGAGTTCGGTCACTTATTTACATTAGAAACACGCAAGTAACCTGAATGCAACATCAAATAGGCGCCTAGGCAGGTATTAGGACCTAAAGGATACGTCCATTTTCACCCAATCCTAGGGGAAATCTAATTGAGACAGGCCAGAAAATTATGGGCCACTCGATTTTACGAGCTCGCCACTTTACACTACCTTACTAGGGTGACCAGACCAGATGGCTCGTATTTTACGCAACCTCCCGTTTTCCCGCTTCAAAAATGATAAAGTATCTAAATACGAGGCTTTTGTCAAGCCATATTATTATGTTGGCAATATAGCGGCCCATACAGGGTATATCGGCTAACATCCCTTTGCTTCTTTTACATCCCGTTACATACATGCACAGTAGATAAATACGCTTTAACCACCGAGGACAAAGCCGAAATTTTGACACTACCTAAAAATGTCGCCCTGGGTGGACCGCCCCAAAGAGAATATAATTACTACGTTATAAGAGTCGGCACTTCCATACAAGCCCCTGTCTGTCAGTTTTGTCCAAAATAGCTGGTGCTCCAACTTTAACCAACCTTCATGTTTTAAGGTGACGACACACTAGCGACGCCAATTGATTTTAATTTTTAGCTACTAAGCCGGATCTATTTTAAACTATTTCGGGATTACAACCTTATACTATTTATTAAATACACATGCACAAATGTTGGGCCCGTTTTCATACGCGAAATATTGATTCACGCTAAAACTGGCAATCAAATTGAAAGAAAGAAAGAAAGAAAAAATGTTTATTTGGTACCAAAATAAAATAACACAGAAAATCAACAAAAAATAGAATCCACATGCAAACTTGTAAACAAAAAAAAGAAAACACAATACTTAATTAATAAAACAGGTTGTAACCCCGAAATTGTTTAAAATAGATCCGGTTTGGTAGCTAAAAATTAAAATCGTTTGTCGTCGCTAGTGTGCCCTACCCGTCACCTTAAACCAACTTAATACCAAACATCAGTACAGAATTAACTTTTCAGTAGTTAACTATTCACGAGATGGTGTTGTTTTAAAATTATATTCATCCAAATAAACAAAATAAACACCACCCCCCTTGAACCCACTACAACCTGTGCGGATAAAGAATGGGATCAGAAATGGCGGCGCATTTATTCACTTCTCGCTCGCACACTATTTGCGTCTATACTCGCACTCGTGGGTGTGTGAGCGAGAAGTGAATAGATGCGCCGCCATTTCTGATCCCATTCTTTATATATTTAGGTTGTACGAACTTCTTTTACCGACCATTATTCTGAACAATGGCAACGTTTGTTCGACAGATTGTGATATTCACATTTAAAATTTAAGCTTTTCATACAAAGTCAGTCACGTCGATTATTTTTTTCAATTGTTGTATGTTTTTTCAAAATTATGTCAGTAATTCACTAGGTAATTTTGTAAAAAAAAATTTTTTTCAATATTTTTTTTTCTAAACGAATTTCCAATAGTCGTAGAACTAACATATTTCAGGTCGGTTGAACATCGGTATAGGACGCATACCTAAAGCCACTCACTATGGAATTAGATTTAAATATTATGTTGTTGTCTAGTATTTATTTATGTGTCTGGTCACCCTAGCCCTACCGATTGTCTGGTAACACCAGTTTAGTGTTTTAAGAAGATTGGATCGGAATCTAGTGCCGCTACTGTTGTTAAACGAAATTCTAAACAGAAAGAAAAGTAAAGACTAAAGCTACGTTTCAAGTAAGACTTTTAAAGTAATTTGGGGACTGGGCTTTGAAAGTGATTTTAAAACTGAAACTTTCCAGCTTTCAACATACATGGACGTGGCTGCGAAATAAATTTGACCGTGGTAGAGCCACGCTTCGGCATGAATAAGCCAACCGGAATGATACCGCGACCTCAAAGAAAAGCTAGTCTGTGCTAAGTTTCATAGAATGTGAGAGGGTCCGGAGGCCCAACCCTGGGAAAAAGAAAGTTTGAAGGTTAGCAGCGCATTTGTGACTTCACCTGGTAATGCATGGTCCATGGGTGAAGATAATCGCTTACCATCAGGTGATCCGTCTGCTCATCTGCCTTCTGTAATACATTAAGAAAAACTGTAACATTGAGTTATACCCCCAATCTATGGTTAAAGGGTTGTATTATTACCGATACAGCCTGTAAATTGAAAACACAGAATTTATTTCCATCAATTTATTTTTATAGTGATCGAGGAAAACCTTTCTATTATTAATGAAAACAATTTCATC
This sequence comes from Marasmia exigua, assembly GCA_019059595.1. Classification (NCBI taxonomy): domain Eukaryota; kingdom Metazoa; phylum Arthropoda; class Insecta; order Lepidoptera; family Crambidae; genus Marasmia; species Marasmia exigua. Next base: position 12,953,540 of record CM032484.1, read on the forward strand.
TGTTCCATAAACATGAGAAAATGTTTGATAAAAACGTTTCAGGAAAATGGGATGGGCATAGGTTATTCACGCAAAATGTTTATCAAGTAGTAGAAACAATACCTACTTGGATATTAGTGCCTACACTCATCATAACCGTATGACGTGGGTATTACAAGGGGAGTGCTAGCGACAATCCAGTAGGGCGAAACGAGATATTTGTCGTCCTCGCACGACGACAAATATCTCGTTTTTAGCTGTCAAATTTCATACATGCGCTCCGCGCCAAAATGTTGTCTACTCTCGTCCGTGCGAGCGCATCCTTCTATCCCGCTCATCGCTCAGTCTGGTGAGCGAGAAGCAACTAGCGAATACGAGTGTAGACAAAATTATCTCGTGGAGCGCATGTTAGCCCTACTGAGGGCCTATTCTCCAGCACTCAACATTGAAGTTGAGTTCGAGATTTGTATGGACAAATTTTTTTTTATATTAGAATAGCCAGACATTTGGCCACAATCTCACCTGATAGGAAGTGATGACGTGGCCGAGGATAGATCATGTCTGTCTAGTAACAGCCTATTCACTTTTTCCTTGAATACGCTCATATCATAAGAGAGTTTCATTCCTTAGTATCATGTATGAAATCTTTAAATTCGACATCAAGTCGACTGGACGAGAATTATTATTTTATAAAATATTGTTAATTTGAAGAAAATCGCAACTATTTATAATTTTTATGTACTAGTATAGGTGGCAGATAAGCAGGCGAAGCACCTCATCATCAGCCCATTTAAGTCCCCACTGCTGGGGCACGGGCCTCCCTCAATCACATGAGGGGTAAATGCCATACTCACCACGCTTGGCAGACGGGTTGGCGAGGGTTTTGATATAAATGCAGAGTTTTCCTTCTCTGGGTGCTGATGATCATGCTAGCAGCTTTACCTTAGTCGCCTTTTACGACACCTCGGTAAGAGTGAGGGTGGCCTATTCTACTCTGCCGGGACCACTCGGCGAAGCACCTAAAGATAGACAATCCCCGCCGTTCATAGACACCCCCAATACCAGTATATAAGTATACTGGTATTGGACAAATTATGATATTGTTATTGTAGTGCGCAGCTAGCCCTTGAACCTCCTTTCCCGGATTGTGCTTTCCGTACCATCACTCACTTGGCGAAACAGAGCGCTGGCGGTGATTCCTTGGTAAATTAGAGGCTTTGGGCAGCTTTTTAAACTATAGTTAGTGTATTTTAATATGAAAAGTGTATTTAAAACCACATAATATAAAAATGCTGAGAATGCTGTATAGCATTAAGTCCGCCAATTGTACTTTACTTTCTTGTGCAATAAAGAATAAATAAATAAATAAATAATAAGGAAAATTCTATCTCAAGGTTAAGTGGAAAACTTTTATAATGAAAGAAAAAAATGTGTTTTAATGAGATTTAACAACCTCTAGCAAGTTAATTTTGCCGCAACTTTGTATAAATTCGAAGTTTCAGGTGACTAAAAATACGAGTAAGTACTTTGACTAAATTAAATTTTGAAAGCTCTTCAAAACTTAATATAATAATTTATGCCAAACGTTTTCTGTAGTTACGGGCTTCAACGTGAAAATTGTATGTAACACTCGTCAATAAAATTAAAGTCAGGGAATGTGTTTTGGCAGGTACTTATTAAAGTTTCAGCCATTTTAGAGTTATAGTTATTATTGTATAGTCGTTTGAGTGAGACCATGAAACTTTGTATGAAAAGTAGATTTATTTAAATACGAATTTCCAAAAGCCATATAACAACATAATATGTTCAGAGTGGTTGGCAGAAGATAAAGTTAACGGGATGTTAAATGTTTGTCGAAACACCCTACAGGGTGTAATTCTGCAATATAATATATTTCAGTAACACAAAAACAAAATTTAATTAGACCATACGTAAATCGCCGTCAGCTAATACATGTAACAGAGTAATAAGATACGCTAAAAGTGGCAATCAATTTGGAGGTTGTAACCCCGAAATTGTTTAAAATAGATCCGGTTTGGTAGCTAAAAATTAAAATCGATTGTCGTCGCTAGTTTGCCCTACCCGTCACCTTAAACCAACTTATACCAAACATCAGTACAGAATTAACTTTTCATTGGTTAACTATTCAATGTTTCACGAGATGGCGTTGTTTTGGTTGGTAGAAGATAAAGTTAACGGGATGTTAAATTTTTGTCGAAACACCATGTAGATAAGTACTATTTATTTATTTATTTATTTGGGAAACATACAATTACATTTGGCTTTAAGTTAAAACAAATACAAATAACACAGAAATCAGTAAAGTTTCCACAGTTCAGAATTAAAACATAAACTGAGCATAAGTACATGTACAGCACAAAATATGAGGCAAATATAAGTACGTATATTATATTGCAGAATTATATTTCAGTAACACAAAAACAAGATTTAATTAGACCATACGTAAATCGCCGTCAGCTAATACATGTAACAGAGTAATAAGATACGCTAAAAGTGGCAATCAATTTGGAGGTTGTAACCCCGAAATTGTTTAAAATAGATCCGGTTTGGTAGCTAAAAATTAAAATCGATTGTCGTCGCTAGTTTGCCCTACCCGTCACCTTAAACCAACTTATACCAAACATCAGTACAGAATTAACTTTTCATTGGTTAACTATTCAATGTTTCACGAGATGGCGTTGTTTTGGTTGGTAGAAGATAAAGTTAACGGGATGTTAAATTTTTGTCGAAACACCATGTAGATAAGTACTATTTATTTATTTATTTATTTGGGAAACATACAATTACATTTGGCTTTAAGTTAAAACAAATACAAATAACACAGAAATCAGTAAAGTTTCCACAGTTCAGAATTAAAACATAAACTGAGCATAAGTACATGTACAGCACAAAATATGAGGCAAATATAAGTACGTATATTATATTGCAGAATTATATTTCAGTAACACAAAAACAAGATTTAATTAGACCATACGTAAATCGCCGTCAGCTAATACATGTAACAGAGTAATAAGATACGCTAAAAGTGGCAATCAATTTGGAGGTTGTAACCCCGAAATTGTTTAAAATAGATCCGGTTTGGTAGCTAAAAATTAAAATCGATTGTCGTCGCTAGTTTGCCCTACCCGTCACCTTAAACCAACTTATACCAAACATCAGTACAGAATTAACTTTTCATTGGTTAACTATTCAATGTTTCACGAGATGGCGTTGTTTTGGTTGGTAGAAGATAAAGTTAACGGGATGTTAAATTTTTGTCGAAACACCATGTAGATAAGTACTATTTATTTATTTATTTATTTGGGAAACATACAATTACATTTGGCTTTAAGTTAAAACAAATACAAATAACACAGAAATCAGTAAAGTTTCCACAGTTCAGAATTAAAACATAAACTGAGCATAAGTACATGTACAGCACAAAATATGAGGCAAATATAAGTACGTATATTATATTGCAGAATTATATTTCAGTAACACAAAAACAAGATTTAATTAGACCATACGTAAATCGCCGTCAGCTAATACATGTAACAGAGTAATAAGATACATGTTCGAATAGTATATGTGATTCTATGAGTACGTCCAACTAGTTAACAATAACTTGTCCAATTAGCAAAATTACGGATCTCCTGCTTCGGTAGGACAGTGTAACCAGTGGCGAGGCAAGCTTGGAAGGATCGGCACGCAATTACTCAATTACTCAATATTTTATTTGCATTTCACAGTGTACATTAAACATAGGTATCTAAGATCTTAAACATAGGTATACACAATAGATCACTGTGAACCCTGTCGGGCACAACAAAAATGGAGAGGAGGAACACCATTGATCAAAAAGAAAAGATTATTAATTAAGTATTGATTAATTATTATGTGTTAAATTGTTTTTTAATATTATTTAGTTTCACGGCCGGAGTAATACCACGGCCTCAAAGAAAACCGGAGAGAAAAATTAAATGAAATTAAAATTATTATTATTTTGATTAGAGAAGCAACGCATGAGTTTTTTTTTATACTTCTTATGGGAGATGTTTGCTAGAACCCCGGACGTAATCCAGGCCTTTCGACTCAATTTATCTAACTGATACATAAGTACTGTTTGGGGAGAAATGGGTTTTGGGGAAAAATGGATTGGTTCTAGCGGCATGTGGTATATTTAGGGGGTGATTAGGAAGTTTTTTTTTATGTGGTATATTTGTGGGGTGATTGGGAGGATTTTTCCCTTAGACTAGGATAGAAGAAAAGGATAGGTTAGTGGGGGTATGGATTAAGGCGGCGATTTCAGGGGGGGTCTCACTTTCCTCTTCGTATTAGGTGCCGTTATCGGCGTTGGCTATTGCGCGTTTTACGAGTACAACGCATGAGTTGTGTTTCGCAGAGTGAGAGCATTTTGGGGGAAGGGGAGTTAAAAGATTGGTAGCGCGCTTGTGAATTCACTGGTGTTTTAAGTGTCAGTGGGGGGCGGTGGAAATTGTTTACCATCAAATTATTTTACTGCTCGTTCCACAAATCAAATAAATTCAAGAATAACTTTATTGCACCCGCTCACCCAATCACCCAAATTTTTTTCTCGCTTATTTGTTGATTTAACATGCTAAATGGACTTTATTCACGGTACCTATTACATTATATTATGAGGTTTTCCAAATGTAAACGATAAAAATTAAGGGTGGTCGAGCGCAAAGCAAATATTGCCGTACCATCCTTTCATCATCATCATCATCATCAGCAACCCACACACGTCCACTGCTGGACATAGGTCTCCCCTAATGCACGCCACTGCTTTCGGCCACTCTCATCCAGCCCACACCAGCCAGCCTTCGAATGTCATCATCCCATCTTGTCGCAGGGCGTCCTACACTACGCTTACTAAGTCGCGGTCTCCACTCTAGGACTTTACCATCTTTTACTGGAACCATTTCACCGCATTTTTAGGCTCCTATTTGAGAACTCAATAAAACTTGGTAATCTCACATATGTTTGTATGGGATACAAACATGTGAGATTACCAAGTTTTTTTATAATTAATTATACGCGACCATTCGCCAAAACTAGCCAAGTCTCGATGGAGCTGATTGTTTATCTCTAAAAAGTAATGAAATCTAGACAAAGTCGTGCCAAGTCTAAGGTTTCTTACTGCGATTTCTTTATTGTTTATAGTTAATGTTGTGTGACTTGGCCATTGAAGGGTACACAAGGGTACAAAACCAGGAGCTCCACGACATCTTTGCATCAATCTATCTCCAGAAGAGCGTATTTCAATAATACTCATGGATAGGCGAGCCTGAAACAAACAGTATTAAAAATATTTGCAGTAGAGACGACCTTCTAATCATTGATTGATAGTGGTCGAGATATGTGCAATGGTGTCATGGCGTTCCTCGTTTTGTACCCTTGTGTACCCTTCAACGGCTAAGTCACACAACACTAACCATAAACAATAAATAAATCCCAGCAAGTAACCTGAGACTTGGAACGATTTTGTCTAGATTTCATTACTTTTTAGAGATAAACAATCAGCTCTGTAGGAAACCTACGTTACTAACCACACACACACACACACACACACACACATTATTATATTTACTTATATCCACTGTCCCTATGTTCATATTTACATAATCTATATTAACCTAAATTTATTTACATAAATAACAAAACTTTTTAATAAATTAAATTACACTAAGGAACAACACTAAATACATATTTACAATATAATCCAAACACAATACACAAAAATAAAAGCATCAATAAATCATAATCATTAACGTTGTTTACATATCGTCCGTCATTGCATTCAGTAAGCGGGCGCAGTGGAACATTCAGTGTGTGACGTCGTTTGATTTACCTAACCCCACATACGGAACCTCATCACAACAAGGTACCTACCACTGCACCCAACCATCTACAGCTCCATCGAGACTTGGCTAGCTCGAGACTTGGCTAGCTTTTTACAGAATGTTTTTGGTGGGATTTCACTTCTTTTTGTAGAAATTATAGAAAATCTTATTAAATAAATCATTATGCCACCAGTCGCGTATAAATAGTATGAGTATATTTTTATGTATAGGAGAACTGTAAATATAACTTGGTAATGTCACATATTTGTATGGGATTACCAGTCAGGAGGTTCTCAAATAGGAGCCTAAAAATGCGGCAAATGGTTCCAACAAAGGATGGTAGGGCAGTGTTTCACGCCACGATTCTCAACAATGAGGGACTAACTGAGAAGGAGGACAGTGCAAAAAAGTATTTTTATTGCACGAAATAACTATTGTAACCGCTATTTATTATATGCTACCACTATAGTGAACTTACATACTTATTCACTTAAACTTTTAGGCGCGCGCCTCCAAAAAGTTCCTATAAACTTACTCTTGAGTACAGCGAACTTTCTCGTACTTACTTATATCTAAGTTCGTTCTTTGGAAAACCCTAAATGTTTACAAGGCCACCGGAACTGGTGTAATACAGTGTTGTCTTGGAACTGGCTGTATTTATACTGTAATAACAGTTTCAGCTTTCATGAATAATAGTCTCAAACTAGCAATTAACTTATCCACTACACCCCATGTTCCGTAATTAAGTACATTTGTATTCATTGAACGTACAAGGAACTGAATCAGTGGCGCAGTAGCGCAACAAAAGCAACTAGAGATCCTGGGTTCGACTTCCGGGTTGGGCCAAAATTTATATATGAGAATTTTTTTAATTTTTAGGCTCTACCCGAAGAGATCTTGCCAATATCAAGTAACTTATTGAGAAAGAGTGGGTAGTCAACGGAGTCTTTTGATACCACTCTAAAGACTATCGCAGGTTTTAAGACTATTAGGTCCAAGCAAGTTGTCACAGTGACACAACTCACTTGACACAGAATAGCAGTGTTAAAAACGATACAATTCAACGAATAACATTATTAGAATCACTTCGCGACACTTCACTGCACAAATTAAAACCAAATCCACTAGAACCTGTACCAAGTGAAGTGTAGTGTTTAAGATTAGCTCTGCATTTTTCCTTCCACAGGACTTTTTCTTCTTTTTCTTCTCGCAGACTCTATACCGATCCATTGTGCTACGGAGAATAAGGACGAGAGAGCGCCGCACTAAAAAGTACTAAAAAGTACATATGCACTAAAAAGTTCCTGCGTAGATGAGTGCTTCCGACGGAATGTGAAAAGATGATTGAAATATTGTAGGTATTATGTGTCCTGCGGCCGGAAATTGGCCGGAGACTTTCTAATTTTACTATTAGACCTCCCAAAAATGTATCTTTCAAAAGATTGGAACATTGGCCCCTGGATCAGTGCAAAGATGCGGAACAGTGAAACGCTTAATTTGAATCATTTGGAACATCGACTCTCACATAGATCATCCGTGTTTAATTTATTTTGTTACGAATGAATAATCGACCCCATTCTGCTGTGCCATGTAAATACCTATCTCTTTTCCCCGCGTAATACATAGAAAGACGGGGGTGACCTATTCACCTCGAACAGCCCTACAACTCACTCCTTTCGCTCTGAATTCGAATCATTACGTTCATTCAACCCACTTGGATCATTCAGCTTTTTCGGATCATTCGGCTCACTCGGACTCCAGATCTATTTGAGTCGAATGATACATTCGGAACATTAGAGATTCGGAACAGTGTTTCATTTGGCTGAGTCGGATCACTGAGTCGTTTCAGTAAAGAGTTACACACGTCTATTTACTATTACAAGTATTGAGTCATAGTGATGCTAAGTTGGTACGCGGTCTCGTCGGCCGGATGATTGGTACCAGCAACCCGAGCTCCCGTGGGATTGCAAGCAACCCGGCTAGCCAGTGAGCTATATTGGATTACCGACGGTCAATATGACCCGAGTCGAATTTAATATTGAAGATAAGTGGTTCCGGTTTTGCTTACGTCCGTACGGACCTGGCCGTTCCGTGAATGCATAGGTGTACTCACTTACGTTTCGGTTACCTACTAGATAGATAGATACCTACTCTTAATTGCACAATACAAAAACTTAAAAGCTAGGTAAACAGATATTTATTAACAGTAAACAACACCTATTTAAATCAAACGTATCACTAAGGAAAAACTTATAAAATTATACATCTGGAGCATTGCAAGAGACAGAGAGAGATTGGAGGCTTTCGAGATGTGGTGTTGGCAAAGAATTAAATGCATTAGCTGGATAGAAAAGAAAACGAATGAGGAAGTTTTAGAAATGGTAGGGGAGAAGCGGTCTTTGCTCGAAACTATAGATATCAGTTGGGGAAATATGATGGGGCACATGGTGCGGCATTCATCAAAGTAATAATGGAAGGAAAAGCGAAAGGAAAGAGAGGAAGAGGAAGACCAAGAAGAAATTACGTCCAACAGCTTAATCAAAAGGCGGGTGTCATGTAGTACAAGGAATTAAAGGTTGGCTGAGTCGAGAGAGGAATAGAGACTGCTCCAACGAGAACAGCGTCGCTCTTAAATTAAAGAGAGAGAAACAGATATTTAGTGTACAATTTAGGCGGTATTATCGCTGAGAGCGATATCTACCAGACAACCTTCAGGTAGAGTACATTAATAGAAGAGGTTTAGTTTTCATAGTAAGCGTTTTGTTTCAGTCTTGGTACTGTATATTCTGATATGATAAAAATGATAAAGTTTATAAATGAAACAATATTTTTGAACGGTGATCTCTGCATCAAGAATACGTTGTCTCAATGGGGGAATCCAGCTTTGGCACCAGCGGGGGCGGGGGGAGCTGGGGTCACATAGTTGTGGTCAAGTCGGTTTATTCCCGCTGTCCACCCTCTGCTAGTCCACCCCGGGTGGACATCGAAACGAGTTTTTAAAAAAAATCCCGTTGTCCAACCCTTCTCGGTTGAAAGAGGAGGTGGACAGAGGGAATTTTTTAAAGAATTATTTCACTGTCCACCCGGGGTGGACTAGCGGAGGATGAGGAAATCGTCAAGTCAAAAGAAGTTTTTTAAATGTTGATAATAAAAAGTAGGCATTATCAAGTCAACTTTTCGATGCGTTCGTTCCCGAATAATGGGTTTGCCATCAAACAAAAAATTAAGTATATTACATTTATTAAACATTTAACAGTTTGTACCTACTTATAAACAAAATCCCCCCCTACGCTGGGTCCTCCTGGACTAAAAGTGGGGGTGATCATGACCCCCATGCCCCCTCCCTTCCCCCTCTCCTGGATCCCTTGCATTGAACTGATTGCATTTTATAAAAACCGTTAAATTATATCATTTTGTGTCTGAAAAAATGAAGATTTCGTGGCTGGTATTATTATTTTCTATACCGAATACGATTTAAATCCACAATATATCCGCAAACGTACACGTGTCCGTAATCCAGTTTATCACCCCACTAAACTCTCTTGCGACAGTTTCCATCCCTCGCCCGGGAGAAAAACTCTCAGAGCGGGAACGCGGGATATAGGACGAACCTTGCCACCGCGACCCGCTCAGGGCGAAAGAGGTCGACAGTACGGCCTATTACAAACTCCGCGTCCAAACGGACCATAGGGCCTCTCCCACGCCCACCAAAACACCGCCCCCCGAATGGCGCCCACACTGCTGGCTGCTAGGAAACACCACCGGGAAGGACTGCGAGTACCTCCCACCCATACACTGCTGGCTTGCAGTGCAGGAGTGGGTTGGGAAAATAAACCACCAGGCTTCAAACAAAAAACGCCGCAAAACCCAACTCCGCTGGATGCGGAGACGAGAGAAAAAATTGGCCAACCACCCGTTGTCGACATTGAGCCATCCGGCTAGGACGACCCAACGCGGACTTCAGCACATGGCCTTACGGACCTGAGCCCAAAGACTCTACACCCAGTGGGCCACGTCGAAAAAAAAACTACTCCTCCAACCTCATCCAGAGCAAGTAGGTCAAAACTTTTTTTGTGTCCTAAAAACCATCAGGCACTTCCAATACGTGACTATATTATTTATCTGTGACGATAGCTCAATCCCGACGCGCGCAATGTTTTGCTTGGCGCGCGGCAGAACTTCAAAGGTGGCCGTCACGATAACGACAGATGACTAATTTGGTCTAAATTCACTCATCGTTGAGAAACTGTTCCGGTTCAGCTCTAGCATTCTGAGAATTATAACAAGTTTAGCATTGCAAATAGACATTTAAAACAGATTTAAGGGACGGGTTTTTTTAAGATTTAGGGGTTCGAAAGAGTTTTAATTTGGGTTTTCAATGTGTTTTTGAGGGAACTGATTGACTGGCGACGCCAATTTCTTTAAATTGCCATGTTAAATAAAAAAGTTCTATTTGTTCTTTCGAAATTCAAAATACATACGTTAGATAGAAAGGAACAAACTGTATAAGGTTGTATCGAACGTTAATGGATAAGCCCTTTTATGATTAAAATGCGTTAAATATTTAACACTAAAATAAATATTTATTTATTTTAATCCCGGGATCATAGTCAGATTCCCGGTGCATGTCCATATTAACATCTATGTTTGCGGTCAATGAACCCAAATAGCTCTATCTATTCCGATCATTGATCATAATATACTATGTATAAACCAACGCTAAGGGTTGAGAAAAAAGCCTACTATGCAATGGAGCGAATTTAATAATGGATTTAGAAACAACGTCGATTAGAAGTTGTTCGAGCGATTAATTGAGTAGGTAGTTAAAAAGACATAACTTTTTATGGCTACCCCCTGTTAGCATATTCCTTGAACTCCAGTTGTAATGGATTCCATTCCTCAAGCTTCATCGCTCCTCAAGTTTTCCATAATAGTTAATTTCGAACTGTTATCAAGTCACTTATCTTTAAACACCTGCCCATCCAGCCAGTCTCGTTCCATTAATATCACCTACCTATATCAACACTTAATTAACACTTTAATAGAACCTGGACGATCCAATTTGGCACTTAGTCTTGTGTAGTTCCAGAGTGAATAGTTCAATTTGAACTAAGTAGTTCACTTCTCTAGAACGCTAATTAATGTTCACTCGTAATTATGTATATGTCCTAAATAGTGGCAGGGGTGGCTCACTTTGTGATGCAGCCGATTTGTTTACCTACAGGCCGCACGCCATCGGCTAATATTTAGTCGGTTGCCTCGCGCGCAACTGTTGCAGTGTGGGCATTGGGCAATATTTATTCCGTGGTAGTGGTAATTATACAGAATTTACCCAGTTCACGCACCTAACATAAAATCATTTTTCCCTTAGAAGAGAATTTAAGTTTATGAATTGAAAAAAGGTCCATTGTTTTTCCGCTCCACCCTGAAAAGGATCGGGTTTAGGTATTGGATAACTCCTGCAATTGTAGGTATAACTTTAAAGTATAGATTTGATTGAGAATTGATAGAAACTAACTCTAAAAACATGTGAGTGATATGATTGTTTAACTTAAAATGAATGTAGAGATAGGTGGTATGTGTCCAAACGTGTCACCACAGACAACAGTGGACAAACTTTAAACTCCCCTTCCCCCCGTATTGGGCCGTAGTGAGTGTACTCCTCCTGGAGTACTATCATTCTATGGTGTACTCACTCACTTGGCAAAATAAAGAGCAGACGCTGCTTCACACCAGTTTTCAGTGAGGCCGTGGCATCACTCTCGTCAACCCACACATACCGAAGCAAATCATTTGACATGAGTGAACTGTAGCGCAGGAAGTGCCTGCCACTGACAGACATCCACTTTGGCTTAACGTGCCAGCATATTTACATTTCTGTTGGTTTTATTTGAAATTCTAATAGCCCAGACCACTTTTGGTGACCTCTTTAGAGTGGTAAATTAGAATAAGTAAAGAGTGTTAAATTGATTGCACGTAATTCTGTCTAATCTGTTATTATGTACTAGGGATGTTCAAGGATTAACTTACGCAACTGAATCCGTTAAACGAAAAAACTCTGAACACTGCATTCAAATGTAATAATAATAATAATGTCCTCCAAACTGATATTTCGGTCATGGTGGCCAATCTCAGCGATCAGCCATCGACGCAGGACATATTATAGTGCACAAGTATTTGCGCAGACACAAGTGCACTTTCTATTCCCGTACCCTCTTATTTCGATGGGACACTAGTGTGACACGACCGAAGAGGGATTAGGCGCAGGACCAACGGCTTAACGTGCTTTCCGACACACGGGGGTACAAGACTGCCAACTTCTAGACTCCGGGCTAACACAGAATTTCTTACATAAATACAGTTACAAAATTTGGCCCGACCTGGGAATCGAACCCGGGACCGTCGCTTTAAAATGCGCCCCACTAACCATTACGCCACCGAGGCAGAGAGAGATTTAAATGTACCTAGGCTTCAGAATTCAGCTGCAGACTGCACACTGATAAGGAACTGCCTTTAAAAACCACGAATTAGAAAGTGTAAAATAATATTTAATCAACACTTCATATTTAAAATAAAAAAAGTGTTATTGAAGTCGGCGGCCAATACTTGTACCACAGCTTGTACTATCATATACTAATTTTGTAATGAAACAAGTTTGAATACTTATGTTTTACCTATGACACAGTACCAAGCAGAAGTCTTCGCAATAATTGGCTGTGTCCAAGAGAGTCTGCAAATGAATCTCCAGAATAAGAAGATATTCATCTTCTCAGATAGTCAAGCTGCCCTCAAGGCGTTAACATCCTGTGAATTTGACTCCAAACTCATGAGCGAGTGTGTCCTACTCCTAAACCAGCTTAGCAATGCCAACATCGTAAAGCTGATTTGGGTACCGGGACACTGCAATATCAGCGTAGTCGCTGACGTGCTAGCAAAGGCCGGGGCAGAGAGCCCACTACTCGGGCCGGAACCAATAAGTGGCGTTCCGCCTGCATGGTGAGGTTCGAGTTAAAAGAATGGGAGCATAAGCAAAGCACTGAATTTTGGAAAAGACTGCCTCGACTAGAACAGTCCAAGGCGTTGATACAAGTGTTCGATCAGAAACGAGCTGTAGAAATAATAAAACTGAGTAGAGGACATGTTAGGGCACTCACTCGGACCCTCGCGGGGCACTGCAAATTACACAAGCACCTGCACAACATGGGCCTTTCAGATACCAAAATCTGCAGGTTCTGTCGCGAGGACGAGGAAACGATTATCCACGTCCTCGGCGAGTGCATAGCGCTGCACCGCTGCAGAAGCCGGCACCTGGGGCACACATGATCTTGGCAGACGAGATCAAAAACTCCCCCATCAGCTCCATTCTCGGCTTTATCCTGGAACTGGAGCTACATGAGGTGCTGTAATAGGTTATGGGGCTGCCACAATAGATCATCTACTGGTCGCAGTGCTATGAGACGCAGGCTCACCCCATTTCTATCAAATAATAAAGATAATGACACAGCATATAAATTGTGCCCTTCGATAATTTTTGTTAACTGTAAACATAGAATTATAACAAGACTAGAAGGATAGTTGCCATACTGCTGTCACCTCAAATTTGAAGCACAAATTTGGTTTTTCAAGTTGGTACTACGTACGTAGTATCAACATAAAAATCCTAATTAATGTTACCAGTCACAACCCATTTCCCTAAAACATGGGAAATTGTTATTGTAGTAATGGTACTGAATATAATAGTACCTAGAACAAAGCTTACAAGTATCTACCGAACTGTAATTAGGTATAAAATTAGTTGGCAAGTAATTATAATGAAATTAAGGTAGTAAAAAAATGTTCAAGACATTTAAAATAAATAAAGGATTTATGATTTTTCAAGCTTATTTTGAGTTCGCTATTTTATTCATGCCACAATTATGTATCTCTAGAATGAATTAAGTTTAGAATGGTCATTTTCGAAATTATAGTAGAGATGATTGTGACAAGAATGGCGTGTACAAATAACCTCGATACCATTGGGAAACACCTTTGGTTTTTATTGAATAATTCTAAATTAAACAAGACAACGCAATCTTTGATGATTCAATATACTGTAGAGACACTGTTTCACGCTGTAAACATCAGTAGCAACCGATTAAATTAATCAGTCAGAACAAACAAATCTTACAATAAAGTTGAAATGGGGAAAATATTTTTTTTCATTATCAGGCAACACTGAGCATTTTAATAAATCGTTTGTATTTTTAGCTTATAAAACACAAAATACTATGAAATATTGGATGTTTTCCTGTGAAAAGTGATGTTATTACACTTCTTATGCTGTTCCGAATCATTATGACAAAATTTAACAGCACAAATCGTCATAGTAAATTAATTTTTACACACAGGCACAGACTAGGTTTCTAGTCTTGTTATAATTCTATGACTGTAAATCGATTCTCGTTTTCTTTTTGACTCGTCAAATAATACTTATTTGCTTCAAATTAAAATAAGAATTTATTCCCCTTGTGTTTTTACTCAGATACAATTTGACAAGAGACAATAATAAACAATTGACTGTCGAAATTCGAACAGAAAAAGTTTTGTTCTTTCTTTAAACCAATGAGGTTTTATACATCAAAAATACCGTGAACACACAGATATTATATTACTAATGCCTATGATATTTTTTCAAAAAAAGAGAGGTATCGTTTTCTCTGAAATTATATGTACTTTAATCTATTTGTTCATTTTCTCAATCGTTTCTTTCTGGAATCGAAAAGAGAGCTGTATCAAATGTAGGGAAATGCTGTATTTTCCAAGTGAACTCGCTATCGCTAGATTGAAGGAGATACCTTAATTTATTTACTTCCACCCTTTTTGCTGGAACAAAAGGATTAAATAGGATGAAAAGTCCAACGAACTTTAAGCACCTAGGATTAAATCAAGTCAAATATAATTTGACAGATCTGTTACAATTAGTTAGTAGACACAGACGAGGCATAAGAGTGATGGTAGCTCAGTGGATAAGAACGCGCCTTCTAGGCTGGGGCTCGTGGTTCGAATCCGAGCATACACCTCTGGATTTCTCAGATCTATGTGCATATTTCTACCATTACCGTTTGGAACAGTGGTAGTGAACGCTGCCTTTGGTCTAAGGGTTGGGGGTTCGATCCCCACACAATACAAACATTTGTGTGCATGAACATGTCTGTTTGTATTGGTCTGGGTGTTTCCTATGTATTATAAGTATACAAAAGAAAAGTATTATATGTATATATTTGTATCCCACTGTTGATTCTGATATCCGTAGGTGCTTGAGCTACCTATCTCGGAGTCAGAATGTATGTGATGTTGTGAAATATTTATATATTAGGTTTTATTATTATTAGCTCGGTGGTTAGGGGAAAACATCGTGAGGAAACCAGCGCGTTTCGTGTACTCATGATTCAGTTGGTCTGGTCAAAACGATTGCAAAGGTCAGACGGCAGTCGCTTCATTGTAATTACCCAAATACTTAATCATGATCATGCAACTGGGAAACACACGTACCCAGGAATACATAGACGAGACATTTCTCTTAGAATCTCATCCAAATCACATCTCCCATCGTTCTCAAATCGTCAGTTCATCGAGAGCCTCATGTGTCCACCTAGGCTCCATCGTCAAGTCTTTGTGGTCCTGTATGTAACTTTAGTTCTCTGACGAATAACTTTGTCAAGAGTTTTATCCGCCACAAGACTCCGATGGTGCACTCCATGGTGCGCTGGATCACTCGCTGAACTACTTTAAGCTTGGGGATAAGCAGTGGGGGATCTACGTAAAACACTACTTTTTTACGTATTAGGTGGCAGACGAGCAGACGGACCTGATGGTAAGCGATTGTCACCGCCCATAGCCACCCCCGTCCCGCGACACCAGTGGAGTCACAGTGCGCTGCCAACATTTAAACCCTCTTTTCCCCTGGATTGGGCCTCCGGTACCCTCACACACGGCAAAACACAGCACAGTGCTGCTTCACGCCTCACTAATCTCATCTCAATGTGTAATTCCCGGTTGCGTCCAAAACTGTCACTTTTGACCCCGGGGTACGTGAAGATCATGATTCAGGACTTTAGTCAGACTAGCTGAAGCACGGTTACACGTTTCAGAAACTATCAGAAACGTTCGGGTTTCCTCACGACGTTTTCCCTCACCGCCAAGCAATATACACATATATTTTTCAGCGATGCATGCTCGTATTCGAACCACTATCTCTCGTATGGAAGTCGCGTTCTAATCGACTGAGCTAAGTAGGTACCATACTGGGTAAAATGTTGATGTACTTAATATTATATTGCAATGTCACCCGCAAATAATAATACCTACGGTTACAAGCAATAAAGATTCTGTTTCTGAGCTCAAAACACTACCTATTTACTAAAAGATGTTAAAGTGAACGGTATACCTTTTTAGCTACTAAACCAGATCTATTTTAAACAACTTGGGGGCTTCAGTCTTTCGGTAAACACCTATACCATTTTTTTAATAGTTATAGCGTTTAGCTATTTGATCTGGTTTTGCACTCGAATTTAGAATTAACGCCAAAAGCGGCCACTTTTGACACAGTAGATATATACGCAAGCAGTAGGTATGGACACTACGAATAAACGCTCGATTACGCATGCACACAGACGCACACTTTACACGGATTTTAAGGTCCCGTCGGAGTACAATCGTAGGAACTAAATTCAGGGTTGTCGGTTTCACTCGAGTGCCGCTTACTTTATTTTGGTAGTGAAAATAAGTAAATACCTAAGTAGGTAAGTGGTGTATAAGGAGCGTTATTTCTATTTTAGTCCAAATTTACTGTTGTCTGCTGTAATTTACGAGTTACGATCACAATTACATTTTGGGAGGTCGGAGATAGAGATTGATATGGGGTCCCCCCCCCCATGGTGGGACTTTACTGTGTCTTGGCCCGAGCGATCGGGTGCATGACCAATACCTTGACGTGGTTTCCAAGTAACGAAACAAAACGTTATGAAAGTATGTCTAATTTTATGTCCCTTTGCGTAGCTTTTTGCAACTTTAGGAATCATTTTGTGTACCTTTGTGTACGAATATTGTATGCTTATTTCTTAAGAAATATCATTAGTTTAATTTAACACGCACCAGATGATCCTTGTTGCACCTAGGACCCCGCGATCACGGCCCGGTACTTAAACCAGTAGTCCCAAGGTTAAGAATAATATTTTACAAAAATAAGAGGACAACCCTATACGTAACTTTCTGTCAAAAATGGCGGAGTGTCGATACTGCTTTAGCGTATTTATCTACTGTGCTTTTGGCGTGAATCAATTTTTTTAGTACAAAAACAGACCCAACATTTGGGTCTGGTTATTGGGTCCGAAATTATTTAAAATATGTCTGTTTTGGTAGTCAACAATTAAAATCAATTGCCGTCGCTAGTGTGCCCTACCCGTCGCCTTAATAATACACACACGAATGCTCGTATATCGTAAATCCCAGCTGTACCTAGCAGACTCTTAGCAATGTCGTTAGAACTTCAACAATTTACTATAAACTTTGATTTTGTAAGAAGGAAAACAATCGTTATTTATGATATATGATCTTTTCAAGTAGCCAACATAGAGTATCGAACCAGAATCACCAGAATGCTGATTTGGTAGTAGTGGGTTGGCCATATCTATCAAAGAACGAATAACCCTTGGGGTAGACAAGGTAGGTAGGACTCAAGAATAGTTCGGGAACAAAACTCATTCCAGCCCCTGTTAATTGTGTGTTGTAACGGAATGGCATGAGCTTTGGTACGGTAACAACTTTAGATGGCGTTTTGTAATAAGGTGGTTAAGGTCTAAAGCGTAGCGTAGGGTGCCCTACATCTATGTAAATATTATCTTATGATAATATTGGTTTGACACCCGTGTCGCGGGTGTCTATAGGCGGCGGCAATCGTTTACCATCAGGCGATCCGTCATCTGTACTCTTTCGCGTTTTATTTATTTATTACTAACATACAATTGCATAACATTACAGTTTAATACCAAGGCATTAAACAATTCAATGGTATCATTGAATTGTATGAGTATCATACATACATAAAATTTTTCGGTTAATTAATATTCAAGAACAGAGTCTAGGTATTTACATGCGAACAGCATGCCGAAAATCAGGATGCCAATCACAGTAAATAGTCAAACGCCTAACGAAAAAGGACAGTCAAATAAATAATATATCAAAAAAAGTCAATAATACAATACGAATACAATGTCAAAAATATTATCTGTCAAACAAAATTAATTACATAGTGTTATGTAATAAAAGTCAAAATATATTGTTACAAAAAATTATAATAATTACTAAGAGCCGATTTCACCGTCGAAATTGAACGCGATCAACGCTTAAACGCGAACAATGCGAGCGAAAACAAAGGAACGGAACTCAGTTTAGCGCGTAGACCCGAGTTCAAGTGGATTGATCGCGTTCAATTTCAACGATGAAATCGGCCCTTAATAATTTAGTTTTTGAGTTACGACCTTTTATTTACAAAAAAAATCACTATGAAGTACTTGCTCGTTTATAAAATACCAAACGTTATTTGTAAAGGTATGCCAAAAATTCAATCGGGACTTTCAAAGGAAAGGCGATGCCTATGTTCGTGTCCCGTGATAAAGAACATACATCGACTGATATACCTGTCGGATTTGTCGAAACATCTCCTCAGGTTCAACTTTACGTATTATGTAATAAGGTCGATAGTTGCTGTAGCAGCGTGACTTATTTTGAGTGGTTGATGTAACGTCGGTTCTCTGTGACGAAATTATTTGCTTGAATTGTTACTCTATGCATACCTTATGACTTGCTCTGGGCTCGAGGGTATTAATATTAATGGCTTGCTTTTGTTCGTCGTGTAAGCGTGATAGATCAGTGTTTCAGCTAATTTTGGAGGTTGTGAACTTGTTAGGAGGAATAACAGAGTAAAATCCACCCTGTTATTTCTCCTAACACGTTTACAAGCTTCAGCTTAAAGGGTATTAACAGATTTACTGCTACACTAAGATACGTCAAAATAATTTTAATGGTTACTTAAGAAAAAATATTGACACTTATTTCAATACATACGCATAATGACTTTCCATGGTTAAGTTAATGGACATTTAACTTTATTTGACGTCTCTCAGTGCGGTTGTTACAGTTTCATTTCTTTTGGTTTCACTCTCGCAGTCGCTTACTGCATTTTAATTTTAGTAGGTTAAATTTTTCTTGCTTCAATAGTATTTTAGGTATCGTGATCGTGGCATGAAAACGTCACCCTTTCTTGTCGACTATTCTCCATATTCGGTTAAAATTAATCGAACAGACACAATCATGAAAAGACTTGAAGGTTTCTTCTGGCAATTACTATTGCATTATAAGCATGTAGCGAATGTCGATAAATTTGATTGATTCATACAATACATCCTAATTATTAATCCATTTTTTCCTCTGAACCTGACTCTAATTTAGATTTTCTAAATACGTATGATAAATTATTATCAGCCGTGTGGTCCCGGCAGAGTAGAATAGGCCACCCTCACTCTTACCGAGGTGTCGTAAAAGGCGACTAAGGTAAAGCTGCTGGCATGATCATCAGCACCCAGAGAAGGAAAACTCTGCATTTATATCAAAACCCTCGCCAACCCGTCTGCCAAGCGTGGTGAGTATGGCAATTACCCCTCATGTGATTGAGGGAGGCCCGTGCCCCAGCAGTGGGGACTTAAATGGGCTGACGATGACGATGATGATGATGATAAATTATTAATAATGAGACCAATCCATACTTGTATTCAGTTTGTCCTCTTTGACCACGTTTGCATAGTTATAAAACGTAATGTATGATGCCTTAAGGTGACGGGTAAGGAAAACTAGCGACGCCAATCGATTTTAATTTTTAGCTACTAAACCGGATCTATTTTCGTATCTCTATCGGGGTTACAATCTCTCGGGAAACATTAATACTATTTATTAAATACTAACTTAACTTTTGGGTCTGCTTTTGTACTAGAAATTTGGAACTACCCCTAAAAGCGGCCGCTTTAAGGCCGTCTAAGTTTAATAAAATAAATAAATAAATAAGCGTACCCTTGGCTCCAGAGAGACAGCTTTGGATGCAATCGGGAATTAAACGCTTAGATGGCGTATTTTTGCCCCAAAGAAGCTATGGAATCAGATAGATATACAACCACATTCGAGATTATGAGGCAGTGCAAATGTTATTAGAGTCAGCGTCTATCGCGACATCATTCGAGTCCATGAGCTTTCGAAACTATGAGGCTGTGGAAAAAAAATCGCAACAGCGTGTGTCGCAACAACGGCATTTGAAACTACGTAGGGGACCCAAAATATCTCCAGACAGACAACTGTTATATCTGTCACGTACGCTTTGTCAGAACATCTGATCGCGTATGTGATCACAGAGTACTTTTTAATATGTGATCTATACAGTCCGATCATTTGGCACTCGGCAAAAGTGGGAACTTATGAAAAACAGATTAAAAATATCATCGAATGTCACCAGTGTAGCCAGACCTTCCGACAAATATATGAAACCTTTTTAATTTAATATTTTATAAATCATTCATGAATTTAAAAAAGTTAAAATATGTACAATATAACTGTATGTCCAGCAGTAGGCGTCTATTGGCTAAATTGATGATAATGATAATTATGATGATGGTATAATAATTTACAAAGTCCTTTTTCAGAAAGTTATATCAACAAATATGGTGAAAATTCATCTGATCCATACATTAAAATACAGAGAGGATGTTCCGTTTTAAGTATATGAAACCAATTACAACAACTTTAATATCATAATTTCGTAACAATTAAAATAGGTTTCTCAAATGCGTCCTTAATAATTACCAAAATTTTTTTTTTTATATAACTAGTATCTGTCCCCTGTCAATGTCCACTGAAGTGCCTTCTGATTCGGTCAAGCGTAGTGATTATATTCTCTTTGATTCGGTCTGTAGGCCAATTGTGATGTCAATAGTATATGAACATACAAATATTAATACAAAAGGATATTTTAACAAACTAGTCACGCAAGACGCGGTGCAACAGTTTTTCCGGGCCACCTGCAAATGTCAGTGGACTGTGGCCTACCAACATTATATCTACCGATACCGACACTCTGGCATACTGCTCTGTGATACTTCTCAGGACTAGGTTGGTTATTGGAATAAGACAAACCTCACAACAAACATTTTAATATTCTACATACCAAAGATAATAATGTAGATATTAAAATAAAATTCAACCTTGTCGAATTCTCATTTCTCAAAGCAGCTTAAGTTGAATATCTGTCCGTGTGCTTAAGGCTAGGGCTGCCAAAGCCACCAAAAATATGATATCCGGAATTTTCTTTTCATATGTAGGGATACAATTAGATATAGCGTGTTTTTTTTATATCATAGGTGGCAGACGAACAGACGGATCACCTGATGGTAAGCGATTGCGCCGCCAATGGACACCCGCGACACCAGTGGAGACACAAGTGCGCTGCCAACCTTTAAACCCTCACCACCTTAAAATGAATGAATCAGTAACTCTTTCTTAGCATCTGTTCGGATTCAGGTGGCTTAATGTAAAGCCGTCCCGTAACGAACGGTAATATACCTGTCGCATTCCAAATAAAGGAGACACACAGCGCGTCTGAAAGAGAAGGAAACTCCGATTTGGTCGTAATCTGCTTTATAATCATCAGGAGATACGTCTGCTCGTCTGCCACCCATCACATAAAAAAAAATTATGCCCGTAGGGGCCGTAAAACCGGACGTTTCGACCGTGTTTTTCCTTAGGATGCGACGGGTAGGTATATTCCCGACCATTACTAGAAAGGTCCTTATGACAAGTTACTAGAATGTCAGCCCTATGTACCCTTATCTCTCGATGCCAAATCCTCAAAGTTGTCCCGCTCTAAATAGGAGCTTGACACTGCTTCGCTTTTACGAGTATTATTAAGCGAATAAGTTACTTCCTCTCAATGTGTGTTCGGATATGATAGACTGCTGAACTTATTGACAAGTGTACAAGTACCAGCCCTATGTTGGGCGATTATATCGCGACGGCGAATTCTCCAAATTGTCCCTTTCTAAATAATATCTTGTTTCTGAGTTTTCATTAGCAGTGAATCAGCTTCTCGAACATCTGTCCGGGTCTGGCATTGATAAAATGTTTCGTTAATGGGTGTTTTGAGTCGATGGAACAAGGGTTTTATGACGATATTTGCAAAATGTCACTTCAATTTTGACCGTGGGAAAGCCACGCTTCGTCATGAATGGTCCGGCTCGACCGGAGTGATACCACGGCCTCACAAAAAACCGGCTTAAAGCAGCACTGCTGTGTTTCGCTGCGTGAGTGAGGGTACCGGAGGCCCAATCCGGGGAAAGGGGGGCTTAAATTTGTGACTCCACTTGTGTCGCGGGTGTCCATGGGCGGCGGCAATTACTTTCCAGTAGGTGATCCATCTGCTCATCTGCCACCATCACATAAAAAAAAAACCATTTGAAACATTGCACCACGGTTGCTCCAAGAGGACAAGAGGCGGTAGGCTATGTAATCGCGTCAATTGAAATTACATTGATAGGATAAGCACGTTGACAGTGGAGACTAGGGTTGCCAGATGGTCGGGATTTGGTGGCATTCTCCCGCTTTTTTGTACTTGATTTCTCCCGACAAAACTAGGTACTAAAATCCCGAAAAATGTATAATTGCACCCGACTATAATAAAATTTAATCTAGCAACCCTAGTGGACACCAATTTTGATGGGACACCAGTGTAACATGCACCGAGAATGATCGGGGGCAGGTTCAAACGCTTAATTAGCTTTCTGAGACTCCCGGGCACTCACTGTGCAGCTCTAACTTCCAGACTCCAAGCTTCCGAACTCGAGAATCCAGTAAAATGCGTGACTGAAACACGACATATTGATCTCTCTAATTTCTTCGGTCTTCTCGTCTAATTTTATATTTTACATGCATTTTATAAACGTAGGTTTGAAACCATAATATAGATGTTAATAGTTAACCTATACGAATAATTACATCGTGTCATAATAATTCAATGTCATGTCTAACCAACGCATGCTAACTTTGCACGAGACGATAAAATATTTGGTGTTTCTCATATGTACAAGCTCATTTGAGAAAGTTTAATCATAAATTGTCTCGTCGTGGTAGCAAACTCGCTATGTCTTTTGGGAAATAAACAACTAATTAAACAGAGGCTTATTTAATGGTTACGAGTAGCAGAATCGCCCATCAAATTATCGGAATTAGAAAAAAGATACCGGTACCGATTTTCTAAATTCAAATTTCACGTCATGATAAAATTCCATCTTACCCTTGGATTTTAACGGACGCTAAAAAGCAAAATTTGGCGCATCCCTAGAACATTTTTATAATATTTTGGACATAAATTTCCGCAGGACTCCCAACTATATGAACTAGAATTCAAGCAAGAGAAAATTCCAGTTTGATATTTGCAGATCATTCATGCACAACATGTCAGACAGACAAAGTATATCTTACATTGAAAAATGCTTTCTGTGTTTCCTCTCCATTTGACTGGTTACTTGCAGGCGCGGTTCCTTCTATATAAACGGTTCTATAGAACGGATGTAGTAAATGTATGTAACTGTATGTGTTTGTTTTCTGTGTATTGTGATGGTCAATAAATGTATTTTCTTTCTTTCTTCTTTCTAAATCGTAGCTCTCTTTCCCTAGTCGTTCATCTTGTGTTTGTTTGTTTTCTTCTGATCCATCTCACGACGATCGGTAGTCTAAACACTGCACTAATGCGTGATATTAATCGATTACCGATTAAAACCAGAGCGAATCGCAAAGATGACGAATATGTGACATCAACTGTCATTTTAGTCAATTTTATTTGACGGATTAGAGTGCTATAGTGAACAAATATTCGTCACTAAATGCAACGGAATTAAATGAAAGTACTAACATTAGGATTTCAGACAAACATTGCTACTAACACTATATGGATTTTGTACTTATTTTGTTTTAAGACAAACATTGTTACTACACTGTACTGATTTATCATAGATTTGTTTTGTAATAAGTCTATGTGATTATTCATAGTGGCAATGGGCAGGGCACATAGCGAGGAGAATAGACGGCCGTTGGGGCGGAAGCCGTGGCAGGCCTCCCACATCGTGGACCGACGATCTGGTGAAAGTTGCGGGAATCCATTGGATGCGGGCGGCACATGGACCGATCTGTGTGGAGAACATTGTGGGAGGCCTATGTCCAGCAGTGGACGTCTATTGGCTGAAATGATGGTGATGATGATTATTCATAAACGTTTGAAACAAAAAATAAAATCTGCTTTATAACACCGTTTTAGTTAGCTAAGACTTAACAATCATTTATGAATAAGACCCTTACCACCTTATTATAAATCATGATCTAAAGTTATTGCCGTACTAAATCTCATGTCATCCCGTTCCAACACGCAATGTTAAAAGAGGGTGGGACGAATTTTGTTACTGGACTATTCTTAATTAGCGATTTGTAATAAGGGGCTTATTATTTTGGACATCACAAACACCAAACACTTACCTACACTAAACACAAACACAAAAATACTAATATCAAAAATATACTGGAAAAACAAAGCTAATACAATATATCTTATAGACTGAAGATATTGCGAAAAGAAAAAACTCAAGAAATAATGAAAAAAGTTGCTTTAGTCGTAACCACAGCGTAGTCATCGTCAACCCATTTAAGTCCCCACTGCTGGGGCACGGGCCTCCCTCAATCACATGAGGGGTAATTGCCATACTCACCACGCTTGGCAGACGGGTTGGCGAGGGTTTAGATATAAATGCAGAGTTTTCCTTCTCTGGGTGCTGATGATCATGCCAGCAGCTTTACCTTAGTCGCCTTTTACGACACCTCGGTAAGAGTGAGGGTAGCCTATTCTACTCTGCCGGGGACCACAGCGTAGTAAAGTTATGGAATCAGCTACCAACGATGGTGTTTCCGAACAGATACGACCTGGTGATCTTCAAGAAAACAGCTTATTCCTCCCTTAAGAGCCGGCAACGCATCTGTGATGCCCCGTGTGTCGCAGATGAGCCGTCTGCTCGTTTGTCTGCCATAATGTAAAAAAAAAAACAGATTTATATACAAGTAGTTGTAACACGTTACCTACGTATTAATAATACGAGTTCGACTACCTATGTGGCGCAGTGGTTAGTGGGTCGCACTTTAAAGCGACTGCTGCGCAAGAGGGCCCGGGTTCGATCCCCGGGTCGGGCCAAAAATTTGTACCTAAGTTTTCGGTAAGAAATTCTTAGGGCAGCCCGGAGTCTAGAAGTTGGCGGTCTTGTACCCCGTGACCTCGGAAAGCACGTTAAGCTGTTGGTCCTGCGTCCGATCCCTCTCCGGTCATGTCACAGTAGTGTCCCATCGGAATATGAGGGTAAGGGAATAGAGAGTGCACTTGTGTTTGCGCACACACTTGAGCACTATAATATATCCTGCGTACGTGGCTGATCGTTGAGATTGGCCGCCGTAGCCGTAATCGGTTGGAGGATTTTATTATTAATAATACGAGTAGATACTTATACTCTTGTACGCATCTTGATTTACTACAGCCTCTGTAACCCTTGAGAGTAAAATACAAGTAGGTACTTTACCAATTTTATAAGTTACACCAATGTACCTGCGCGGAAGTCTTATTTTCGAAAACTGCGGCGAAATCTTAACCAATCACAACGCTCCATTTACGCGCGCCTAAAATCACAAGTTCTTATTGGTTGATGCGTCAGCGCCATGTTCAGTGCGAGTGCGGTTAAGAGAGTGATAGCATTCCTCTCTGGATTTATTGTATTTAATCTTAACGAAATGCAATAAAGTCTGTATTTCAACAGCTTTCGCAATCGTTATCAATCGGATTTTACTTGCACTTCTGCGTAGACGAATTTTGCCGATGTAACTTTTTAACGTGGTACAGCTGTACAATAGGAGTTAAACGTTTTTATGTGACAGAGGACAGACTAGCAGACAAATCAGCTGATGGTAATGTTGGAGATGTTCTTAAGGCGACGGGTAGCCCTAAGTAGCGACACCAATCGATTTAAATTGTTAACTACTAAACCGCATCTATTTTAAACAATATTGGAGCGGAAGTCTCTAAGCAAACATTTATACTATTTATTTAATAATTGTGCACTGTTTTTGGACTCGAAATTTGGATAAAAGGGGCCGTTTTTGGCGGTAATTCAAATTTCGATTACAAAAGCAGACCCAAAAGTTAAGTATACAATCTGTGCGGATAAAGAATGGGATCAGAAATGGCGGCGCATCTATTCACTTCTCGCTCGCACACTATTTGCGTCTATACTCGCACCCCCCACGAGGTGCGAGTATAGACGCAAATAGTGTGGCGAGCGAGAAGTGAATAGATGCGCCGCCATTTCTGATCCCATTCTTTATCCGCACATTTAGTAGGTATTAAATAAGTAGTATAAGTGTTTTCCGAGTGGCTGCAGAAATTGTTAAAAAGATAGTTGCTAACAATTTAAATCAATTGGCGTCGCTAGTGTGCCCTACCTGTCACCTTAAGTAAATAACGCCCTTAAAATTTCATCTCGTGTTTTAAGAGCGTTATTTAATTCGGAATAAATTGCAAAAGATTAAAAAAATATGCATAATGCAAGCTTTAAAAAATATCAACTATTGATTAAGAAATTTCATCCTAACTGGTAGTTAAATATTAGTAATAATATTTCCACTGGATATTGTAAATGTACCTACAACAATGGGGAGAATATGGACAGCTCATGTCGAATCAAGCCCTAACAAATTTCGTTCTTACAAACGCGTTTAGAGGTTTAATTGGTAGAACAGTCATCCGAAATGTGGAAGATATGGGTTCGAGTCCCACCAAGAGCACGAGATGACATTTTTAAAATGCGGTATTTACTTAAGAATATATTACTATAAAAAATATCAACTGTTGGAGATTTTGTTTTAATTTATTTTGGTACTCGCTATCCCTATACTATGGTCGTAATCTCCACACAGGTGAATGACCTTTTTTATACATACCCTTTTGGCTTATCTTTGGTGTGCTATTTATCAGAAACTCATCAATTACGGCTATTTTTGTGTGGTTGACACTAATTGCGATTGAATTAAAAGGTCTCATGATTGCTCATATTGGCAAACAATACGTCGGGATATATTATGAGCAACATAATAATATAGGTAGCTGTGATATATTGCACAATTTCGACCTAATTTTAGGCGTAATAAGATTCAGGCATACTTTGTGATTCTATTTTTCTAAATACGAGTATACACTCTTATTTTTTATCGTTTACATCCCGCAAACCTCATAATAGGTATGGTGAATTACGTCCATTTACCATGTTAGATCGACAATAATAACCAAAAAAAAAATCAGCTGTCCCATAAAAATAAAATATCCACCCGGCAATAATGTACGGAACAGCAGATTTTTTTGCTTATATTGTTAATCTAACACTCCTTTACGATACCTATTATAAGGAATGTCAACGATATAAAAAACGATATATTAGTAAATAGTCGGTATCAAACCTATAATGAGAATGTCACATCCCTCCCTATCGAACATTTGAGGTACCTATATCTCACCGAGAGAAAACATGGTAGAGTAGCGATATCGTTATAACGAACGGTATTTTTGTTGCTTTAGCAATTAGCAGATAATAAAACGATATTCCACAAATAATGAATTTGCCAATCGAGAATACTCGTATATTCGTATTCTTTATTGTTCCATGTAGGTAAAGTCTAAATCAAATCTAGGTCTTACATCATTTTTTATGACATAAAATATTTATTAATTAATTAATAAACTATATATATAGTAGTAATAGTATCAGCCTATACAGAAATCAATTTAATTATGCTAGTGAGTTACTTATATTTAATAAAGCTTTAGTAAGGCTGAATGTATTAATATTATTATCCTCAATAAGGAAAATAAAATATGAATAATAAAATAATAAAAATGGGGGGGAAGGGGAAAAGGTTGGCAGCGCACTTGTGACTCCACTGGTGTTGCGGGTGTCCATGGGCGGCGGAATTGCTTACCATCATCATGGTGATCCGTCTACTCGTCTGCCACCTCTAATATAAAAAAATAAAAATAAAGAAAATAAAATAAAAATATTTTTAGTGGATATTATAGTACCCATCTATTGTTCATGTAACATAATAAAGAGGCTTTCGTCATTAAAACGATGCAATATAACATCCACCGAGACGTGAGAGAGTTTATCGTTAATCATTCTCGTTATACTTAACGGTATTTTTATTGCTAATGCTAATAAGTAGAAAGAGCGATGTTAGCTCACTGGTTCAGAACGCGCCTTCCATACGGGGGGTCGTGGTTCAAATCCGAGCATGCAGGATTTTTTAAATCTACGTATTTCCACCATTAGCTCGACGGTGAGGGAAAACATCGTGATGAAACCTACTAGTTTTGGATAGTTTCTGAAACGTGTAACCATTAGAATAGTTATTTACGAAATTTCTACCATGTACCTTATTTTTGAGTCTCCGATATTTCTGGTCAGGGAAGCGATTAAATTACAAAGTACAAAAATTTCAATCGTGAGGATGGGTTTAAATTCAAAGGTCTGGAATCCAGTGAGTCGAAAATGTAATAACCGTAAAACTAAACAAAGTGTCATTTCACGGCCAGATACTGTGAGTGTTGTGTGTCGAGAACAGGTGCGAGAAAATAGTGAGTTAGTGAACAGTGGTACCGCAGGTGCGAGTAGTAAAAGACTGCGAAGGAGGGTAGACCGTTTTGTCTGCCAGTAATATCTTACCCGCAAAAACTTCAGTTACTCCGTGACCATGGCGCTTGCAACAGTGCCGAAATATCGGAAACTCAAAAATAAGGTACATGGTAGAAATCTCGTAAATAACTTTTCTATGTTAGTGACCATGAACGTTTAAAACAACGTGTAACCATGATTCAGTTGATGTCGCTAGTTAGGGCTACCCGTCGCCTTAATGAATTTGCCAATCGACCATACTCGTATTATCGTATTCTTTATTGTTCCATGTAGGTAAAGCTTAAATA
Source organism: Marasmia exigua (assembly GCA_019059595.1). Taxonomy (NCBI): domain Eukaryota; kingdom Metazoa; phylum Arthropoda; class Insecta; order Lepidoptera; family Crambidae; genus Marasmia; species Marasmia exigua. Next base: position 12,982,517 of record CM032484.1, read on the forward strand.
GCCGTGTGGACCCGGCAGAGTAGAATAGGCCACCCTCACTCTTACCGAGGTGTCGTAAAAGGCGACTAAGGTAAAGCTGCTGGCATGATCATCAGCACCCAGAGAAGGAAAACTCTGCATTTATATCAAAACCCTCGCCAACCCGTCTGCCAAGCGTGGTGAGTATGGCAATTACCCCTCATGTGATTGAGGGAGGCCCGTGCCCCAGCAGTGGGGACTTAAATGGGCTGATGATGAAAGCTTAAATCAAATCTAGGAGTTAATGTGCTTTTAGTAGATATTGTAGTATATACTTGACTCAAACACGCTAAAGGGTCTTTATACATGATAAATATGAGAACTCACCACCCAGCTACAAGCGCAACTTACTGAGAATCGAATTTCTACGCGATTCGGCCGACTGACTTCAGGTCGTGTTAGTGCCTGTTCTGCTGTAAATCTTCCAGAAAAGACCCGCAGGATATCAATTGCGGATCTTCTTGGACGAGTCCCACTTCTTCTATTGCCTGGCTCCTTCTATCTCCGAGCCCGCTCTCTACACAAAATTGACACCTCATGGTGCTGTCGCCTTGACTGTCCTAGCCGAGCCGTGTCGTCCCATCTCTTCCCTGGATCTACCTGGATGAGGACCTGCACCTGCCGCGACGTCCTATTGTGCTCAGGGGAGTCTAAGCTACTAAGGGGTCTACCTAGTGTGTACTCAATCGGAATCCACTCCTTCTCTTCTCTTTTGTCGTGAAATATAGTTTGTCTATGTTGTTCTTTTATTTCACCACAAACCCGCAAACGTTTCACTGGCACATGAGAATTTCGTCATTAAAACGATGTGAAATAACAACCACCCAAACGAGAGGGAGTTTATCGTTAATCAATCTCGTTATACTGAACTGAACGGTCTTTCTATTGAGAATGCCACAGATTATAATGCTTATCAGGGCCGCCGCAAGCGGGCGTGCAACGCGTGCACCGCACAAGGATGGCTCGGCCCAGGGGACGGCAAATTATGCGACGTCTCACGTACTTTTTTTTTGTCACGAAGGAAAAATGCTTTGCTCACCGTCCGGTCAGGGGACCTAAAGGGGTGTTTGGGACTCCTTCTGGGAAGGTGACTCAGTCTCGGAAAATCTACTTTTGTGGGTATCGTTCGCTACACGTGCGGCATATTGCACGAGGGCGACGAAACAGCTAGCGGTGGCTCTGATGCTAATGCTAATAAGTAGAAAGAGCGATGGTAGCTGACTGGTATAGAACGAGCCTTCCATAATTGACGACCTGATTGGAACAGTGGTAGTGAACGCTGCCTCTGATACAAGGGTTGCGGGGTCGATCCCCGCACAGTACAAACATTTGTGTGCATGAACATGTTTGTTTGTATTGGTCTGGGTTTTTGCTATGTATTATAAGTATATACATATTATAATAATCCCACTGTTGATTCTGATATCCGTAATACAGGTGCGTGAGCTACCTATCTCGGAGTCAGATCAATGTATGTGATGTTGTGAAATAAAATAATGGTTCCATGGTTCAAATCCGAGCATGAATAATTTTTCAAATCTACGTATTTCTACCATTCGCTCGGCGGTGAGGGAAAACATCGTGAGGAAACCTGCACGTTTCGGATAGTTTCGGAAACGTGTAACCATGATTCAGTTGGGCTGGTATCCTTGTAAAGTTAGGGTTGCGAACGGCAGTCGCTACATTGTAATTACCAGACTACCCATATCCTGAATAATGGTCGTTTTTTATGATATAGGTGGCAGACGAGCCCATGGATCACCTGCAACACCAGTGATGTCACAAGTGCGCTGCTTAACTTTTAACCCCCTTCCCCTGTATTAAGCGTACCCCGGGCTTCAGAACGACTGCTTAGTATGCAACCGGGAATAACACATTGAGGAGGAGGCTGATAATTACAAAAAATAAATTAGATTAAAAATAATCGATTTTCCACGATGAACGTCACATCCCTACCAATCGAATATACTCGTATCTCACCGAGACCGTATATCGTAAGCTGCGATCTCGTTATACCGAACGGTCTTGTTAGTGCCAGCCAATGTTCAGAATTTCCATCGAGCGCTGAAAGCGATACTTTAGGCTATATCAATAACTCAGGGTTATTCTCGGTAATATCTGCGGTGTGGATTAACAAATAAGTCAACGAAAAGGTCGTGAACTTTTCAGCGGTTATAAAAACTGTTATAAAACAGAGCAAATAAGTTATTTCGTAGAATATCAGATCAAAATTTAGTAAATAAAAAAATAATTAAAAATTTAAAAATCCCCGAGCAGTTTCAATTTACTTTTGGCCTTTTTAAATTTGCGTCGGGGGTTTTTAAATTTTAAGGTTAAAGAGACATTCTAATTTTTATTTTACTTAAGTACAAATCAGTTCGCTCTTTTAATAGGTATCCCACTCAAGTATATAATTTATAATGTATTATTTCACCGTTTTATGGGGGCGGCCATCTTGGACTCAAAATATTAACTATTTTGTATTCTACTCCTCAAACCCTCTTGGATCAAATCTTTTTTTATGTCATAGGTGGCATACGAACAGACGGATCATCTGATGGTAAGCGATTGCCGCCGCCCATGAACACCCGCGACACCAGTGGAGTCTCAAGTTCAATCTTCAAAGTTCAAAGATCTTGGATCAATATCCATCTTACATAGCTAAGAACACTCCCGATCAATTCGCCTTTCAAACAAAAAAAAAACAAATCAAAATCGGTTCATCCGTTAGGAAGCTACGATGCCACGGACAAACACACACACAGACACGTCAAACTTATAACACCTAATCGATTTTTAATTAGCAATAATATATTTAAACATTTGCAATAATATATTTGATCCAAGCGTAATCCTCTTTCATTTTTAACCGACTTCAAAAAAAGGAAGAGGTTCTCAATTCGGCATGTATTTTATATAACATTCAATTATTCAACAGGGATTAGGCGCCGGCTTCGGTAACACCTTTTCTCGAGTGTACTGTTATAAAATGTTATTTGAAGTGTATAAAGTGACTGGCCTCAACTTGTGGATATTCTGTACATTTCTGTTCAGATTATTTTCAAATCCGTAGTTACTCGTACCTTCTGGTTGAATTACTACTTACATGTTCGGAGTGACGGCCTATAGGTAGGTTGGTTACTAATACAAGTTTTTGTCAAACTGTGCCAAAATTTGTCGCCAAAATTTGGCTACTAGGGGACCTTCAATAAAAGAGCGTAGGTAGTAGATACTCCTTTTTTATGGCCGGCAACGCATAGCGATCTCTCTGATCTCACAGATGTTTATGGGCGGCGCGGCGTTGATTGCTTACCATCTGGTAACCCGCTTGCTCGTTTGTCGCCTCCAGCATAAGAAAAACACATTTTAGCGAAATTCGACTATTATTTACTTTAGTTTAGTTTGACTACGGATCAAAAAATCGGGCCTTATTTGATACGCTACGTAGCTAAGTGGCAAGAAGTGGCGCATGATCAACCGAAGTGGCGATCTCTTGTTTCGGAGGCCAAGACTCAATTTGGGTCGCTGAGCCAGCGGAGTAAGTAGTAAGTAAGTACGTGGCTACGTGGCGTTTTACGAGGCCTCCCTCCTCCCACATAGTTAGTGGGATACTGCACACTTCCCGCTGCGCTTGTCACCGCTAATGGCTTCGCTTATCCGACACTCGCTGCTGACATTCATTATGAAATATTATTCTGTAATATTTTATCTTCGGTATTTATTTTCTTTTTTTATGTCATAGGTGGCAGACGAGCAGACGGATTACGTGATGGTAAGCGACTGTCCATCCCATGGACACCCGCGACACCATTGGAGTCACAAGTGCGCTACCAACCTTTAAATCCCCCCGGAATGGACCTCCGGTACCCTCACTCACGCAGCAAAGCACAGCACAGTCCTGCTTCACGCTGGTTTTCTATGAGGCCGTGATATCACTCCGGTCGAGCCGGCCCATTCATGCCGAAGCGTGGCTCTCCCACGGTCTATTGGTATTTGGTATTTTGATCGTGGAAGAGTCGACCGGAGTTACTCGTAAACATATACATGGCCATCATGAAGCCGCGCTGGTGTAGTGTTTCGCAGACAGCCCGACAGCCAGACCGAGGCCCAAACCAGAGAGGCGGGGAGTTAAAATGTTGGCAGCGCACTTGTGATTCCACTGGTGTTGCTGGTGTCCATTGGCGGCAGCACTCGCTTATCGTCATTGGTCCGTCTGTTCTTCTGCCACCTAAACATAAAAATATTGTAACATTTTTTTTTGTTTTGTTTGACATGTACTTATATATGAAGTCTTTCTACCCGCAATGGGTAGCCTGAACTACTATGTATTTAATGCCGTGGGCTACCGTGCTAAAACCCACCCCTATAGTTACCCTGCAAATGAGGGTAGGCCTGTGCTCCTGATGTAGGGACTTGATGATAATTTTTAACAAAAGTACTTTTGATACTGAGAAAGTATCTCATAATAAGCTACTTTCTTATCTACTTAAAGTGAAACTTTACTGCTTCAGATAGATATAGTTAAGTCGAGCTGACAGCCTCATCTCCATCTCAGTGTACCATTTCCAATTTCGTTCAAAGCCAACGCTACAAAAACGGCTAAACAGAAAAAAGGAAACTAAAAAAAGAATCAGCTTTTGATTGATGATCTGTCAGCGCAATGACATCTGCGACCAGGTGTGTTGTAGCTGAAGTGGATTACTTCAAATTAGATTAAACCCTTCCCGCGGTAAGGCCCATCTACTGCATACCTAAATAAATATCTCATGCCATCTGCATGAGATATTTATTTAGGTGGGTCGTTAATATCACATTAGAAGCCGCTGTCTCAACGTAGGACAGCCGTTTACGGTTGACCCACATGGCCGAGATGTATTCTCCTCATTTTTAGGGTTCCGTAGCCAAATGGCAAAAAATGGAACCCTTATAGATTCGTCATGTCTGTCCGTCTGTCCGTCTGGCCGTCCGTCCGTCCGTCCGTATGTCACAGTCATTTTTCTCCGAAACTATAAGAACTATACTATTGAAACTTGGTAAAAAATAAAAAAAATACTTGAAACTGAAACTCAAAATTATTTTTTTTCATCTAACCAATACGTGTGGGGTATCTATGGATAAGTCTTTAAAAATGATGTTGAGGTGTTTATCATAATTTTTTTTCTAAACACAATACTTTGCGCAAGAGACGCTCACAAAATGGTAAATTGTCAATAGTCTCATCAATATTGTAGGTATATTTACAAAATATCAACTATAGATTTAGCAGTCTCCTCTTAACTGGTGGTCAAATATTTGTAATAATTTTTCCACTGGATTTCCACCTACAATATTGATGAGACTATTGACAGCTCATGCCGAATCAAGCACTTACAAATTTCACCGGCTTAGTAACGCGTTCAGTGGTCTAATTGGTAGAACATTCACCCGGATTGTGGAAGGTGTGGGTCTGAATACGATATGATTTTTTAAGTGTTATATACATATATGTTGTATGTGAAATATATATATATGTTGTGTGATATTTGGAGACGCACGTATCAATTAACTTTGGTGACGCACCTAAAAGAAGAGCAATGAAACTCTAACAACCAGTGACTAAGCATATTTCAAAAGTTTGGGATCATCCTTATGAGAGGTCATGTTTGTCGAGCGAGACATTTACGATCCCACCCTGCTACGGATTTTACGGTTCAACAGCAAATTTTGTAGATGAACAATTGAAGAGTGATATTTAAAAGTCGAATGAACTTCGTTTTTTTGGGCATAAAATAAAAAGTTGAAACCATTGTAATTATAACTCACTAGTTGAAACCATGGATGTATTATTAGGTACTACTGGTTGAAACTTGGATTTATTATTAGGTACTACTGGTTGAAACTGGAAAAGTTTTATCTCCAGTACAATCTAAATGATATTGTGAACCACTCTTCAATTTTTGTACGAAAATATAAAATTAAACAAATATCCGCTAGTTCTTATATCTACCACTAAAACAAAATCCATTTATAAATGTTTAACAACCGCTAAAGATAGGTACAAGGCAGACACCTAGAAGGGAATGTTGCGAGTACGTGAAAATACATACAGTAAATAACACACTTAAACATTCGCTCATGTCGAATCAAGCACTTACAAATCAGAGTAGTAACGCGTTCAGTGGTCTTATTGGTAGAACATTCACCCGAAATGTGAAAGGTGTGGGTTTGAGTCCCTCCTGAACACGAGATGATATTTTTAAGTATGTTAATTACTTAAGAAAATACATAGTGTTATTTTTTTAACGTTTACATCCAGAAATAAAAAATAACGGTCTATATGAGCCGTTTGGACGACCCGTTTGGTACTGTGGTAGTGAACGCTTCCTTTAGTCCAAGGGTTGCGGGTTCGATCCCCGCACAGTACAAACATTTGTGTGCATGAACATGTCTGTTTGTATTGGTCTGGGTGTTTTCTATGTATTATAAGTATATATTTACAAAAGAAAAGTATTAAATGTAAGTATTTGTAATTCCACTGTTGGTTCCGATATCCGTAACAAACGTGCTACCTATCTCGGAGTCATGTATGTGATGTTGTGGAATATTAAAATTAGAGCTTTTTAGGGTTCCGTACCTCAAAAGGAAAAAACGGAACCCTTATAGGATCACTTTGTTGTCCGTCTGTCTGTCTGTCTGTCAAGACCCTTTATCTACAGAACGCTTAGACGTATCAAGCTGAAATTCACATGAAATACTCAGATCTATTGTCCCTTTGAGCTGTGAAAATATCAAACTTCTAAGCCAAGCCAATCAAAAGATACAGCCGATTATGTCGATATTTTCGACACTCGCAATGGAATCAAAACTTACAGGGTACTTCCCGTAAACTCAGAATCTTGAAATTTGGCATAAAGCATTGTCATATAATGCAAATATAATATTGCGAAAATCCCATATTTTTAGTTATATAATACATATAATAAAAATATTTTAATAAAATGAAACTTACTACCTTATTTCTCACGAACGAATAAAGGTATCAAATTGAAATTCATACCAAATACCTAGGTCTACTGTCCCTTTAAGCTGTGAAAAAATCAAATTTCTAAGTTAACGCGATCAAAAGATACAGCTGTTTATACCGACACTTCGATTGTAAACCGCTACGTTTGTACGGCAGAACCCTCGGTGCGCGAGTCAGACTCGCACTTGGCCGGTTTTTTTACGTGGTGGCAAACGAGCCGACGGATCACTTGATGGTTAGCGTTTGCCGGTGCCTATGGATACTCGCAACACCAGTGGACTCACAAGTACGTTGCATACCTTTTAAACCCCCTTCCTCCACGATTTGGCCTCCCGTACCCTCACTCACTCGGCGAAGACCGCAGACGCTGCTTCACACCCGGTTGTCTGTGAGGCCGTGGTATCACTCCTGTCGAGCCGCTCCATCACGAAAAAGCGCCCGTGTGTGTGGCTTCATGCTAGCTATGCTAGTGGCTATTCTATGAAAGGAAAACAAAAAATAATGAATTGGTCGTTTCAAAAAGAACCAATTAAAATCGACCTCTATTCGGAACTTTTTTTTATATTTACATTTTTTTAATATATATTCTCAGCCAATCGAATGGCAAAAAAACTAAAACCCAACTACGACAAAAAACGTCGCTGAAAAAGTATAAAACAAGCCTTCGTTGTCAATTTATGCAATATTCACTATGTAGAGATAAAATTTCATGTTTGGAAATCCGCAGTCACACGTTGTCAAAGGGTAGTATATTTAACGTGTGACTACGCCTTTCCAAACATGAAATTTTATCTCTACATAGTGAATATTGCATAAATTGACAACGAAGGCTTGTTTTATACTTTTTCAGCGACGTTTTTTGTCGTAGTTGGGTTTTAGTTTTTTTACTTTTATTTTATTTGTACTATTTTGGTGTCCAAGTGCTAGTAATATATATATATATATTCAAAATGTACAAGTCAAGCGCTTTCAAATGATACCAAACACGGCATATTTATCATAACTTTATTTTTTTACTCTGTATGTTTTGTCCGCTAGAGGGCGCCACATTAGATTTTGTGAAACTTCATATAGCCTATAACCAGCGGACGATCAAGACGCTTATAATGATATGTCATTTGTCGAATTCTGATAAGTAGTTAAGAAGTTACGTGGAAACAGATGAACATACATACATACATACATACATACATACATACATACATAGCCTGTCAAAATCATAACCCTCCTTTTGCTTTGCCGTAGTCGGGTAAATACATGTAATATGTAAAGCATATCGTCTTCCATCGTATCGATTCATCGTCGTCACCATCCGATTAGTATGTAAGAAGAGTTTTATACGGTCCATTGCGTAGGACCTTTTTTATGGTCCATGAATTCAACAGTCGGCCATAAAGGCCAGCCTTTATTGAGATTTACAAATCCCACATCGACCGTAAACTGATTCTAGAATGATCGTAGAGTTGGGTCTAGGGAAGCGTTCATTTTTTAATAATCAGCTTGGGAAAAGATTTAAATTAAAAGCACATACATTTTATCCAACCCGATGGGCAGCGTTCGGGAAGCTACGCAGCATATTTTCGACCCATCTACCGCAGTGTCTTAAGACAAAATCTTTAATGCGTGTGTGTTGCCAGTGAAGACATACGGAACCGAAACGTGGCCGCTCACAATGTGCCGATTAAGGAGGCTCAGAGTCACCCAGAGAGCAATGGAGAGGGCTCTGCTCGGAGTCTCATTGCGTGATCGTATCAGAAATGATGAGATCCGCAGGAGAACTAAGGTCACAGACATAGCCCAAAGGATTGCATGTCTCAAGTGGCAATGGGCAGGGCACATAGCGAGGAGAACCGACGGCCGTTGGGGCGGAAATGTCCTTAAGTAGAGGCCACGCACAGGAAGTCGCAGCCGTGGCAGGCCCCCCACAACAGGTGGACCGACGATCTGGTGAAGGTTACGGGAAACCATTAGATGCGGACAGCACAGAACCGATCTGTATGGAGAACATTGGGGGAGGCCTATGTCCGGCAGTAGACGTCTATTGGCTGAAATGATGATGATGATGACATTTTCCGCTAAATACAAATTATATAAGACACCTCGTATGTATGCACCGCCCATTGACCATGCACAGTTGGTCTGGTTCCCCTGTCAAAAGGGTTGCGAAGGTCAGACTGCAGCCGCTTTATTGCCGGACTCCCCAAATCCTGAATCATGTTCTAAGCGTACCCCGGGCTCCAAAGCGATACTTTGGACGCAACCGGGAATTACACGCTAAGATGAGGGCGAGGTCAAATTATGTACACTTTTTACTAAAATTCCGTCAATTTGATATTGAACCGAACGGTTTTGACAATCGATTGAAGATATTTTCCTGGTACTTTAATTGTAAAGGTTATCTGAAAGTTTTTTATTTATCAAGTACTTTACAACAAAGCCCTGTTAGTCAGTGTTTTGAGTACCGGGCCGTGATTTCAGGGTCCTGGGTTTGATTCATGGGTCGAGCAAAAAGTATGTTTCGAGTTTTTCGAACATAGCTTGGGTTTGTGATCACCAATCCGCATTTGGCAAGCCTAATCCCATTTTTCTTATCCTTATTTATTTAAAATGGCTTGATAAATGTTTCGTTCATTGTATTAATTTCGTTATAATCAATAAAGAAACTAGTGGCGACACTGATCCATAAACGGGCCCCTAATTCGACTTGTAAAGCCACTAGAAAAGAAGCTCGAACGTGAAATCCTTGAGCAGACCGCCTTTGAAGTAAACACACAGCTCAGAGGAAGTAATTCATCAACTTCCATAGCAGACTTCAACTTTTTTATTTTACTACTGAAAAGAGCTTTGTCCTTTATCTTAGAGTCAGCAAGAGAACGACAAAAGTGGCAGCGTAGGTACCTACTCTATTTGGAAACATGAACTAAGCTTTTTTTAAACTTTTAACGGTTTTATCATAAACGTCTATTAAACCTTTGTTACTTAAAACGTGGTTATAGAGCAGTCTTGACATTTAAAACAAAAAATCTCTTATAAATTATTTGAAAAAAGAATGAAAGCTGCTTTATAACGCCGTTTTAGTTAATGAAGGTATAACAAACATTTATGAATAAGGCTGGATTCGACCAATCTTTATTCGTGGATAAATCTATCGTTTAACGTCAGATTCCTATAGAATGACAGCGCTATACCATAGAATTATTACCGGAATAAGGTTGGTCGAATAGGCTCTTAGACCCTTTCCACCTTATAATAAATCGCGGTCTAAAGTTATTACCGTACTAAAGCTCATGTCTTCCCTTTCCAACACGCAGTATTAAAAGAGGCAGGCGCGAGACTATCCTTAGCTCGCGGTTTGTAATAAGGAGGTTAAAGATAAAGTAGGTTTATGTGAAACCTTGCTTGGTTTAATTAGCACTGAGTATTGTGTGTTGCCCGGCAACAAAGTCTCCTTTAAAAAAATGATTTGTGAAAAGAAAACCAAGTACCTAGTAAAGCTTTCTTAGTTCCCCGAATGGCCGTAAAACTGGCGTTGTAACTCGAGGCGGTAAATTCAAGCCCGCTCAGGAAAAGCTTAGACAAAACTACTTTTTTTTAACGCTGGAGGAATGCCCCCCTTCCTGTCCGGTATCTTGGGTACTGAGGCGTGCCTAGTCCGCATTACACCACGTAATCCACCAAAGTATAGTAGAAAGGCACTCTTTAGCACACCTGGCCCTCACGGGAAGGACCCGACCCTGGGCTGTCAGCGCAGGGTACTCAGGTACAGCTGGGCTCACCGCGGGGGGATTCGAACCCCTCTTCCGCGGCATAACGGCTAAACCTGAACAAGAAGGTGTCACAAGAACTGCCGAAAGGCTTTGCCCCGCAACACATACAAAACTACCTGCCTCAGTTACAAAATATTAGGCACAGAACGCCCTATTTCTTCATCGCGTGCTAAATCCGCTATGCAAACACACATGCATGCGCGAGTAGTTATCTCGACCTAGCGGGTTCGGGTTTCCGCTCTGAGAGTTTATCCCGGGCGAGGGATGGAAACTGTCGCAAAGAGTTTAGTGGGTAAGGCCCTGGGAGCACCCCAGAGGAGAGCCACACACTACTCGGCCGGCCGACTCCCAGCAGCCGGGTGTGCATAAGACGACGCCGACCAAAGGCGCCGACGTCGGCTGATTCTGAGCCGGCGCGGCGGCATTCTCTTTGCGGTACCAAAAAAAAAGGTCGCCTTGAGATAGCCAGACTATGCGGAACGTGTTCGGGAGAGACTCGATACGATATACTGCCTAGCCCGTAGGTCAACGAACTGTTAGATATTAAAGTCGGGAGACGAGCGGACGGATCACCAGATGCTAAGCATTCCCGCCGCCATTGGACACCTAATGAAGTCGCAAGTTGTGACTCCACTGGGTATCCATGGGCGGCGGCAATGTAACAAATGCCCCTTCCCCTGGATTAGGCTTTGAGTGAAGCCGGAAACCGCTTCCAGCTTCAATAACTGCGCGAAACACAGCACGGACGCTGCTCCATGACAATTTTCTGTGAGGCCGTGGAATGCAATCACTCCGGTCGAGCTGGCCTATTAATGCTGAAACATAGTTCTCCTATCATCATCATCATCATCATCAGCCCATTTAAGTCCCCACTGCTGGGGCACGGGCCTCTCTCAATCACATGAGGGGTAATTGCCATACTCACCACGCTTGGCAGACGGGTTGGCGACGGTTTTGATATAAATGCAGAGTTTTCCTTCTCTGGGTGCTGATGATCATGCCAGCAGCTTTACCTTAGTCGCCTTTTACGATACCTCGGTAAGAGTGGGGTGGCCTATTCTACTCTGCCGGGACCACACGGCTTGTAGTTCTCCCACGGTCATTTATTTATTTTCAGCCTCATCGTTGACCCATGTTAGTATGTAAATATATCAAGTCGTACGTACATCACGTAACTGTCAAGTACGTAAATGTCAAGTCACCGGTTAGGTATATTTACCACAGTGGTAATATAGCAACAGGATGTTCAGTGAATTAATTATTCTTAGAACTTGTTGATGTGTTGGACAGGGACAGAAAATTCCCGACATCTGCGCCGACTATTTGTCTGAGACAAGTGTGAAGAAGATTAATACGGCAACAAACATAAATTAATTACGTACCATTACATTATTTTCATGTCCAATTTGACTGACCGGATGGCGCAATTAGTAGTGACCCTGCCTCTTGCGCCAAAGGTCGTGGGTTCGATCCCCACCCTGGACAAACATTCGTGCGATGAATACTTGTGTTTGGTCAGTGTCTGGGTGTAATATTATGTATTTAAGTATATATTTGTGTTCCTCTGTGGTCTGATATCTGTAACACAAGTGCTTAAGCTACTTAGTATGGAATCAGGTCAACCTATGAGATGTTGTGAGAATTATTATTATTATAATTTTAAGTGTGCACGATCGTCGCCCAAGGCTCAGCCTGAAAATCAGCCCTGCAGTGGTTACTGGCTGCTGCAGTAAATGTTGAAGCTACGCCTTGTTGGCCACAAACCAATGTCATGTTCTATTATATTTTCTTGTTTTTTTGTTTTTCCATATAATTGTCTACTGCTACATGTACTGTGTTTTTATGGCCAGTTAAATTATCTTTATCTTTATTACCTTTATTAATCCTCAAGTTTCCAATCCTCACGTTTTACTTTACTGCACCCTTTGTTTGAATTTGCTTGTATTGAATCGAACCGGAAAAAAACGAAAATTAAAATCGTTCTTTTTTATCCACCAATCGATCTTTTTTTTATCCTCTAAACTGTCCCACTGCAGGGCAAAAGCCTCCATCATAGAAATCAAGTTATCGCTACTAATATGATAGGATTAGGCTTAATCACCGCGCTGGCCAAATGATGTCACAATGATGTGCACACGTAACATGTCCTTTTTTAGGCCCGTTTTACATTACTCGTTTTACTCCTTCACGTTGTCAAAACTATGTGTGAGGTGGTCATTGTAAAACGTCGTCTTCATCTTGTCATAACGAATAATGTAAAACCAGTGATTTTGCGTTAGAAGTGAAAGTTACCAAACATCGACGCTATGCCCTAAACATAAGAGTGAATTCGATTTTACTTTATGGCGTTGTTGTGATTAAAAGAGTTGTAGAAGATTGATGCCTATTTAGATCGTTTTAATGGCGTTATGAATATCACTAGTTATTGTTGTAGAGAAAAAGGAGTGATCACTGTTCGAGCTCGTAACTGCATTACATATATGCATATGGTTATAACCAGATATGGTTAATAACGCCCATCGCTACTTTGTAGCCGCATACCAAGATTTCGATAATATATTTTTTTTTTACATTATAGCGGACAAACGAGCAGACGGCACTCCTGATGGAAAGTGATCACCGCCGCCCATGGACATCTGCAACACCTGAGGTATCACATATGCGTTGCCGGCTCTTAAGAAAGGAGTAAGTACACCCTTTTCTTGAAGGTCACCAAGTCGTATCTGTTCGGAAACACCACGGATGACAGCTGGTTCCACAGTTTTACTGTGCGTGGTAGGAAATGAATATATAGGTTAACAAGATAAATAATGTTCCGTCACCCAATTACATTACCTAAGTAAGGCAATTTGCTCGGGCTCCGCGAGCGCACCCGGGTATTAGCCCCTAACTGATTTTATATCGGCGGTTTATGAGTGGTGATGTCATTACGGTTACTTAACATCAAGGGGAAGGAATCTGCTCTTTATGAAATGGCCATTCTATGTAGATATCTCCAACAGGTACGGTCGCCGCCTGAAAATTTAGAGGGGGTTACTAAACGGCAACTTTTGGAGGAGGGAGGGATTTTAGAGGGAGGGACCTTCAATGAGGAAGTCAAATGTCAATGTCGCGTAGTCGGACGAAAGGCTGTGTTCGCTGGTCTGTGGATTAAGGTGACGGGTAGGGCACACTAGCGACGCCAATCGATTTTAATTTTTAGCTACCAAACCGGATCCATTTTAAACAATTTCGGGATTAAAACCTCTTGGCAAACAGTAATACTATTTATTTAATACTTATAGTTAGCTGTTTGGTCTGCTTTTGCACACGAATTTTGGATTACCGCGAAAAGTGGATGCTTTTGGCGAGAATCAATTTTTCGCATACAAAAATGAACCTAACATTTGTGCATGGTTATTTAATAAACAGTATAAGTGTTTGCCGAGAGGTTGTAACCGAAATTGTTTAAAATAGCTTAGCTTAGTAGGCTAAGTAGCTAAAAATTTCAATCGATTGGCGTCGCTAGTGTACCCTACCCGTCACCTTAAGTCGGTTAGTTGGATGTACTCGTAAATTACCTAAGCTGATTTACATAAACCCACCCATGCCCGTTTTCCCCGAACGGGTGCCCACTTTTGGCACCCTTTTCGTGCTAATCGGGTATTCGTAGAGTTTTCATAATTTGCTTCATCATCATCATCATCATCAGCCTATCGCAGTCCACTGCTGTGGAAAAATATAAAACATTTAACTTACAGTAGTAAGTCACACGATGAAAAGACAGAGCTTATGAACCTTAAAAGTAACCCTTTTGAATCTGCTAACTTCATTAACAGTTATTTTGCAAATATAGGAAAGCATCTTGCCAACTGTATACAACATAGAACCACTCAATATGATGTACCTAGAAATAACATACCAACTCAGCCAAACTCGTTTGACCTCCTAGAAACAGATTCCACGAAAGTGGAAAAAGTTCTCATGTGTCTAAGATCTGATAGTGCACCCGGTTGGGACAATGTTAGTGTCACCTTCCTAAAACCAGCGAAAAAAGAGCTTGTACCCATTATTACGCACATTATTAACCTCTGCTTTAAACAAGGCACATTCCCGGCTCCCCTGAAAAAAGCTCTTATTACCCCGGTATATAAGAGTGGAGACAGAGACGACATAAATAACTATAGGCCAATTTCGATCCTCTCAGCAATCTCTAAAATTTTGAAGAAACTGTTAAACTCTAGGGTGATAGACTATCTTAACAAATACCAACTCTTATCAACCTCACAATATGGCTTCAGACAAGGTCTATCAACTGAAGATGCGGTTGTTGGACTTACTCAATTGGCAACCAAGTTACTAGATAAAGGTCAAAAATGCGTATCCGTCTTCTTGGATCTTAAAAAAGCATTCGACACTGTCTCTGTCCCCATCCTCTTAGACAAATTGGAGAAGTATGGCGTAAGAGGTACCGAGCTGTCACTTTTCAGGAGCTACCTCTCTGAAAGGACTCAGAGGGTAAAATTACATCAGTATACTAGTGAGGATCTTGATGTGACATACGGGGTGCCTCAGGGAAGCGTGCTGGGTCCTACACTTTTCCTATTGTACATAAATGACCTGTGCAATATGAAATTAAACAACGCCAGCATTTTTTCTTATGCAGACGACACTGCCCTTGTTTTTGCGGGTAATGATTGGGAAGCTGTTGGAAGAAGTGCTGAACGCGGTATAGCTTCTGTCGCAAAATGGCTAAGAAACAACCTCCTAACTCTAAATACTGCTAAAACGAACTACATCTGCTTTAGCATTCAAAATCATAAGCAACCTGATGCCAGTTTTTGCCTTAAGGTTCACTCGTGTTTAATGGAAAGTACTGATTGTGACTGCCCCAGTATAGACAGAACTGATAGTGTTAAGTATTTGGGAGTGATGGTCGATCAGCGGCTCTCCTGGTACCCACATCTCGATTTGGTTGCTAGCAGGGTAAGGAAATTAATATGGATATTCAAGACCTTAAGACATGTGGTACCGGGTGCAGGACCGCGTGGCCAGCATTCCCAAAGAAACATCATTAAAGAAATCTATACTTCGCTAGTGCAGTCGGTCCTGACATATTGCATCCCTATTTGGGGCGGAGCGGCTAAGACGCGAGTGTTAGAAGTGGAAAGAGCGCAACGTGCGTTACTGAAAGTAATGCTTTTTAAAAAAAAAAGATTCCCGACGAGTACTTTGTACACTATTATTAATGTCTTGTCCGTGAGGAAACTCTATGTTCTTAATTGTATATTAAAAAAACACAAAACTCTTACCTACGACGGAACCTTACACCAAAAGAGAAGAAAACAAATAACCGCTAACATCAAAACAAATACCGCATTTGCTGACAGGCAATATACAAAACGATCAAATTTTCTGTACAAAAAAAAATAATAAAAATATAGAAATTTATAGTAAAACATCGTATGAATGTTAAAAAACTGGTTACTAACTTTCTGTTACCATTGGATTACGAAGAAACGGAGACACTACTAGTGCACTCATGTTAACACACCAACACAAACAAACACACACACACTCACACCCACACGCACACACACACACACACACACACACACACACACACACACACACACACACACACACACACACACACACACACACCACACACACACACGCACACACACACCACACACACACACACACACACACACACACACACACACACACACACACACACACACACACCTAGAATAATTAGTACAAAACAGTTTCTTTAAATGGGCATCTATACTTTTGCAAAACCTACATTTTTTTTATGTTAACTAGTTATTAGATATGCAAGAGCGTAGTCACCTGACACAGGCATTCTTTTGCTTACAAGGTGACTACGACCACTTTTTGTAAAATACCATTTTTAATGAAATAAACCTTTTTTACTTTTTTACTTTTTACTTTACTGCTGGACGTAGGCCTCTCCAATTGTTCGCCACTGTGATCTATCCATGGCTTCTCGCATCCAGCTCTTGCCAGCCTTCCTGCGCAGATCGTCCACCCACCTAGCCAGAGGGCGCCCTACATTACGATTGCCAAGACGCGGTCTCCACTCTAGAACTCGTTTACCCCATGGGTTGTCGATTTTGCGACTAATATGGCCAACCCACTGCCACTTAAGCTTGCTAATCCGGTGAGCAATGTCGATGACTTTGGTTCTCTGCCGGATCACCTCATTTCGGATTCGATCTCGGAGAGAGACGCCGAGCATTGCTCGTTCCATAGCCCGCTAAGCGAGTCAAATGTGGCTTATTTGTTTGGCACGACTATACTTAGTTACCTGTAAGCAAATTACGAAACCTCTACGAATACAATGTTAATCGTGTTCCTACACGATTAACATAGTTCGATTGTTTGAGGTACATCACTAGACTTTAAAAAGAAAATGGGTTCACAAACAAATACGTGTCATGTGTCGTGATATTGAATACATTCCGAAGTAATCACAAAAAGTATATTTTAAATCTAGAAAAATTAAGTATTACCTAAAGCTGTACTGTTCATCCCCCACACTCTTTCAAACACACACGCACGTACACACACACATAGACTTGCATACACACACGTATGTAATATATTCTTATAATGATAATTCTAGAATAACACCAACACTGTTCATCGTATTTATTTTTATAGCATTGTTCTTTCTAGTACATACAGAATACCAGCGTCAGGATGTCTCGATACCCCAACAAATGCTTAGTATGTGGTATTGCGGTGTTGACTATGAACTGTCAATGTTTAATGTTATCTCTTTGTGATAGATTGAATATTTTTGTCTTTCTTTCCGAGGCACGGCGGCAGCCATGTACCCAGACTGCCAACTTTCAGACTTACACTAAGAATTAATACAAATTTTTGACTCGACCCGGGGGTTAAATCGAACCCGGGACCAGCGCAGCCGTCGCTTTTAAGTGTGACCCACTAACCACTGCGCCATCGAGGCAGTCAATAAAATATACGAAAAGAAAATATACGAATCTGAAAACAGAGCTCTTAAAATTTCAATAGAAAGCTCTCACATCAAGTACTCTGCCGCCCACCCTGTTTATAATATTCTCCTCCTACAAAGCATTAACCTACTTCAAACAATAAAACAACAGCAAGGAGGGCAAAATGGCTGCGGCCCCAAGTGGTCACTCGGGCCACAAGTACACAAGTATTTGCCGGGTGAGGACAGGGGACTGCCATGTCGCAATAACTAAACAGATATCGACGTATTACACTATCACCCGATTCCAGGACAGATCCTTTCCAAACAATCACAGTGGATTCAATAGCAGAATGGAATATCCGCTCAGAGCTGTGGTAGCTCAATAGATGATAATTTTTATAGCAATCTTTTGCAATTTATTCACTTAATTCGACAGCTCATGTCGAATCAAGCACTTACAAATTTCGACGACTTAGTAACGCGTTCAGTGGTCTAATTGGTAGACCATCCATCCGGATTGTGGAAGATGTGGATTCGAGTTCCGCCTGAACACGAGATGAAATTTTAAGTGTGTACTATGGTAGCTCAGTCGATAAGATCGCGCCTTCCATGCGATCGTCGATTTTACAAATCTACGTGCATATTTCTAGCTTGGCGATGAGGGAAAACATCGTGAGGAAACCTTGCAAGTTAGTCTCGGATAGTTTCTCAATCTTCGTGGATACCTACTATATTTGGGACAGTCATTCTGAACGAGTAACCGTGATCTAGTTGGTCTGTTTCCCTTGTCTAAGGGCTGCAAAGGACAGACGGCAGTCACTTCTTTATAATTATTAAACTTCGCGAATCCTGGATCATGGTCCAAGCGTACCCCGGGCTCCGAAGCAACAGCTTTGGACGCAACCGGGAATTACGCGCTTAGATGAGGATAGAACATTTTACTGTGATGTAATTAACAGACCGTGTGGTCCCCGGCAGAGTAGAATAGGCCACCCTCACTCTTACCGAGGTGTCGTAAAAGGCGACTAAGGTAAAGCTGCTGGCATGATCATCAGCACCCAGAGAAGGAAAACTCTGCATTTATATCAAAACCCTCGCCAACCCGTCTGCCAAGCGTGGTGAGTATGGCATTACCCCTCATGTGATTGAGGGAGGCCCGTGCCCCAGCAGTGGGGACTTAAATGGCCTGACGATGAATAAATAAGTACTTACAATCACTGCCAGCACTTATTTAAGTTCTTATTTATATTAAGTACTTATTTATTATTAATTTACAATTATGATAATTCAGGTGATAAAAAAGGTATGGTCCTAGAAATGTGATAAACCTATTTGTAAAAATAAATGTAGATGTTGATTGGGTGATGCAAACTACTTGTATCTCTCCATCGTTTATTAGTAATATTAACATCATAATTAACACTTTACTGGTGATCCTGTCTATATTACTCGTATCGCGACGCTTACCTAAGTAATTTTATAAGCACTCGCTCAGGGATTTTCTCATTTTTCACTGAACACAAAATATATTGGCCCTCACGTATTCCAGGGCATTTAATTTACTTGCTTGAGAAGGGAAACATTCCATTCGTATACCTTGCATAATTTTTAAAATTGTGCTCATTCGCATATTTTCGAAAGGAAAATCAGAGCACCCAGTATACAATGTTAATAAGACTCATACATGCGCCATTCTTAATAAGCTCTTTTTCAAATGCTTTTTTCGAGATCCAAATCAAAACACCTAATAAGGGAAGACATGTATTCTAATAAAAGAAATATAGCTACCTTGACTATATTTCTTTTTATTAAACCTAAGTGTATTTTTTTATTACAGACAATCATCCTTAAACTGCCTAGTTAGCTCAACAACCAATTAAAACGCAGCATGTTTCCTCACACTAGTGAGTTCTATCTAGACTCAATATTTTTTCCGTCCAATACCCCTAATTCAATTACTTTTATTAAAAGTCTCACTAGCCGCGGAACTCTTGACAATCGGCCACACCTTAACCAATTAATATATCCCATGGAAACCATTAGTGCGCCAACATTGGAACGATTCATTGGTCCTCAACTATGCAGTGGTCTGCTGACCATAGGTGGTCCGCGAGAGCTAAAAACAGAGTATGGGTAAACAGTTACAAACTTTTTACTCGTTATTTCAAATCTATTCAGGTGTTTTTTTTTTAATTTGTTTAATAAAGTTTAGAGTTTTAATACGGTTGTTCCGTTATGTCATTTTATAGGGAATGAAAAACTCTTTAGCTTACTGTGGTGGAGCAACGATCCGGCATGAATGGGCCGGCACGACCGGAGTGATACCACGGCCTCACAGAATACCAGCGTGAAGCAGCACTGTGCTGTGTTTCGCTGCGTGAGTGAAGGTACCGGAGGCCCAATCCAGGGGAAGAGGGGGCTTAAAAGTTGGCAGCGCACTTGTGACTCCTCTGGTGTCGCGGGTGTTCAAGTGATCAGTCTGCTCGTATGCCACCTATCACATAATAAAAAGTCGAATACTAAGTATTTATACATGCTTCCTATGTTAAGAAACATACAAAAAATCTCGTAAATACAACAGACAAAAATTGTCCAAAAATACATCGGCTGACCGTAGCTCGCGAACGATCAACTTCGAGTCTTGATGTAAATCAACGGATCAAATCAATCATATCCCATATCTGTGACGGTAGTAAGCATAGATGGGATTTGATAGATGTATCCTTACTAACAATAAAAACACCAAAGTGGTCTCTGGTCTAAAATGGTTGGGAACCTCTGATCTAGTTGGTCACATCAATGGAATAATAAGATTTTGCGTCAGAGTGACTTCGAATGGGCCGAACGGTTGTATGGGTTATTGATGGCTCATCTGTGATCTGACTGAGTCGTGATCAATTAACCAGTAAAAGAAGATAGTCCAAATACCTACCTACTTGATTTCTTTTCATAATGCGGAGAAATAAGTAATTATCGGATCGAGTTTCCGGATTATATTGATGCTTGAGCTACCTACCTATCTCGGGGTCAGGTCAATGTATGTGATGTGGTGAAATATTTGTTTATTTGTTTAATTATATACTTATTTTTAGAATAGGAACTATCGTATCATCGTCAGCCCATTTAAGTCCCCACTGCTGGGGTACGGGCCTCCCTCAATCACGTGAGGGGTAATTGCCATACTCACCACGCTTGGCAGACGGGTAGGCGAGGGTTTTGATATAAATGCAGAGTTTTCCTTCTCTGGGTGCTAATGATCATGCCAGCAGCTTTACCTTAGTCGCCTTTTACGACACCTCGGTAAGAGTGAGGGTGGCCTATTCTACTCTGCCGGGGACCACACGGCATCGTATGACGGACCTAAAAAGGACTTTTCTTCCGTATATCGCGCGTGAAAAATCCCATAGACGTTAGAGTCAGCACCACGAAAGAAGTCCCGCGGAAAAACACGAAACTCAAATTTGAATGTTGATGGTGACTCAAGCGCGCTTTTTACGGGACTTCTGTAGTGGTCCGGACTCTACGCGTACAGTTGGACTAAGGTCCAATTCCAAGCGCCCTGTGGCTAGGGGCATTTAAGAATACTGCCAAGGTTTTCCCTGCCGGTCGTTAGAGGCGATTAAACGTGAGCATACCCACTGCTGGGGAGTGGCTTGCTCAGCATACGTCTCCCTGCGGGACGACATTACCGGATGTCCTGGTAGGTCGTACAGCGTTAAAGGGCTGTTTTGCGCCAGATAGGAAGCGACAAGCGCGATTAGCGGTACGATCTAGCCCCGGCTGTGGGGTTTCCGACCGCGATTGCGCGGAGATGGACACCCCAGGGGTTAAGTTCGGGTTTGAGTCCTACACACCACTTTGTTCCCTACATGTAGCAAGGTGACGGCCATGACGGTTTCCCCTATGAAAAAAAAGGTCTAATTCTAACAGCATTGGTTACTTAGTTTATCAAATGAATTTTGACACATCACGTTCAAAAATAATCAAACACTTTACAGATGGACCTCAGTCAATACGCCATTTAGCAGATTTTTCATACGCGATAGTCTCCATTATGCACAAGTATGCCGTGTGGTCCCCGGCAGAGTAGAATAGGCCACCCTCACTCTTACCGAGGTGTCGTAAAAGGCGACTAAGGTAAAGCTGCTGGCATGATCATCAGCACCCAGAGAAGGAAAACTCTGAATTTATATGAAAACCCTCGCCAACCCGTCTGCCAAGCGTGGTGAGTATGGCAATTACCCCTCATGTGATTGAGGGAGGCCCGTGCCCCAGCAGTGGGGACTTAAATGGGCTGATGATGATGATGATGCACAAGTAATGAATATTTAAAACTTGACGGTAAGATTAGAGACATCACGGTGCCTTTACGTCATAAGATCGCTATTATATACACATTGATTACCAATTCAAAACCTTGCACTTTAACATGTCGTAATAGAGGCCAAATTGCGAGCACCTGAACTGAATAGAATGTGTGGCCGCTGGTCTAATATTAGACACAATACCACATTGTGGTCGTATGTAGTCCTTATAGGGGATATGGTACGTGATACTGGGTGTAGAGGTCGTTAAATTTTATTCGCCTAATCACTGATAAATCAAATGCTAATGAGTTTTGTTTCCGAATGGATCAACTTGTGCAATGTCACTCCCGTATTCCATAGTATAACAATGGACAACATTTCAAAATTTCTAAGCTCTGAAACAAAAAATACCATTTCTTTATTTACTTTTCCGCTGCGCAAATATATATTTCTTAATTTTTTATATTGGTTATTTACTGAGAAAAAATTAAAAACAAAAAAACGTAAGATGACGTCATCGGACGGCAGAATGTAAAATATTTCTTTGCTTAGCACATTATAGTTTTAAATTTACGTAATGCCAAACTCATGACATGTAACTGTCAAAAAAAAGACAACTTGTCAACGTTGAATGTATGAATGACGTTGACAATGTTGACACTAGTATTATTTACCTTTGACAGTAGTACCTTTTTTTTTTACCTTTGACAGTAGTATCTTTTTTTTCTTCAACTAGCTACGATTGTGAACGGACGTGTCGAGAGCTGTGTTTATTAAATTAATTTTTGGAATTTGTTGTGACTACGAGACCTCGGGCTTCGCCCTGACTTGAAGGCATTAACGGAGTCTCCGCAGCGGTCAGCGCGCGCACCTGAGGTTTGAACCACGGACCTGTCGCGTAAGTGCTCGAGCCCGTACCACTGGACCAAAGGTGCCGGGCGCATTGCGGTCAAATTTTGTCACCAGTTGCTTCGCGGGGAGTGACGTCAGAGGTACCCGGTAATCGCTGTCACGCCTTATCCGTGACTCACTCAATCGGTCTCCAGCGACGGCGAAATTGCTAATAAAAATACGAAGGCGTTACCTATTGTATACTTGGTAAATATGAACTGCAGTGCGTGCAAGAAGAACTTGGACTCCAAAGAGTTTATGAAATGTTGTCTATGTATTAGTAAATTTCATATTCAGTGCCTCAATATAGACAAGAAACAATTTATAACGCTCAACAAAGACTACAAGGCAACATGGGTATGTCCAGCTTGTAGCAGTATTACCCGCCGTGCGCGTTCAAATGACAACACTCCAGTACGCCAAAAAACATCAACGGAACCTGCGTATGACAATATGAACATGTCCTGTGACATCATCGATCCCTGCACAGCCTCCCCTACTAGAGTCTCGGAAAATAACAGTACAGCACACGGTACGAAAGAAGAGATCACACTGGAAAAGATTAGTTCTCTTCTAGATGAGAAGCTCAGCTCATCTCTTTCTGTTTTTATGGAAAGTTTTCGGAAGGCGCTCAGAGATGATGTAAAAGAGATGGTAAAAAATGAAATCGGGTCGGCAATAGAGGCTATTAAAGATGAGTTCAGTGCTACAACTGACTTTATCTGCACGGAACAAAAGTCAATTCAATCTGCAATAAATAAAACTGTCTCTAATATAAAATCCTTAGAAGACGAGAACACCAAACTCCAAGCTGAGGTCAATCGTCTTAACACTCGCCTGGCTGCGATGGAAAAGATCTCAAGAAGTTGTAACATTGAGCTGCAAGCAGTGCCCGAGCGTAAAAATGAGAATGTGATGGCGCTTTTCAAAAAGCTATGCGAGGTGGTAAAAGCATCAGTGCACGACGACCAAATCACCGCCTGCCGCAGGGTGGCGAAACAAAATGCTACTTCCAACAGGCCGCGTAATATTATAGTTTCATTCACGTCACCACGCGTAAGGGACTTAGTTTTATCGGCTACACACCGATATAACAGAACGCACTCCGGTCGCGGCTTGGTATCTACAGACTTAGACATTACAGGGGAGACAATTAAGATTTATGTCAACGAGCACTTGTCTCCTGAATTAAAATCACTGCACGCAGCAGCAAGAAGGGCAGCCAAGGATCACAATTACAAGTATGTATGGATCAAATTTGGTCAAATATACGTGCGTAA
Source organism: Marasmia exigua (assembly GCA_019059595.1). Classification (NCBI taxonomy): domain Eukaryota; kingdom Metazoa; phylum Arthropoda; class Insecta; order Lepidoptera; family Crambidae; genus Marasmia; species Marasmia exigua. The sequence continues at coordinate 13,006,750 of CM032484.1, forward strand.
GGACGACTTTTCGGGCGCCATCCTAATAAGAAACACGGAGTCTCTCAGTAAACTGCATGGAATACAGTAGTGTTTAACGGTCCTACTCTTCTCATTTATATTTTAATTTAGATATTTAGGTTATTTATAGATACAGATCTCGCAACCCGAACATATTTGCACTTCAGGTGTATAGAAACAACACCTCCTTTTTCAACCCTGTTGTAAGGATGTGTCGATCGTATAACCAAATATTTCGCAGTGGTAAAGATATTGACATTTTCAATGGCAGTTTTCGCCGATATAAGACATTCATTACAGAATTATTCAGAAAAGAACAACCCTCGACCCTACTTTATAAATAGTTACTTAAATATTTTAAATGTAATTTAGATTTAGATATTTTTGTTTTTTTTTTTAAGTGTAGCTCTAATTTTAAGCATGTTGTGTACGCTAATTTTGGATTGCTGTTTGTTAAAATGAAATGTTAATATTTGTGACTGTATAATGTTCAGTAATCTGTTTGTGTACCAATTTTAAATAAATAAATAAATAAATATTAAAACAATGATAAGCAAAGGAATATCGCTGTATTCAGCCGTCCGATGACGTCATTTGGCGCTTACGTCTATTTAGAATAAAAAGAATTTCAATAATTATTTTATGCATGAAAATGGACAAATTTTGAAAAAAGAAAAAATATGGGTCTGTTCATTTTATGTCTACTTTCATATAAAAAAACAATATGGACATGTTAAAAATTTGAAATGTTGTCCATTGTGAGTGAACAATAGGATTCTGGCGGTAGGAGCCAAACACACCGCGTGGGCTGATGCAATTCCAAGGTTTTAAATTAGTATTTAGTGGATTTTATTGAAAAAATTTGGCGTTTATTTGTGCAGTGAAATGCCGCTGATAATAAGAATCGTTGATCGATGTATCGTTTTTAACACTGCTGTTGTGTGTCGAGTAAGTGGTCACGGAAAACTTTCTTGAACCTAATAGTCTTAAAACCCGCGATTGTGTTTAGAGTGGTATCGGCAGAATCCGTATGTCGATAAAACGTAAAACACTGGCGTTTGACTGACTTCGACTGTTGACTACCCACTTATTCTCAATAATTTACTTGACATTGGCAAGATATCTTCAGTAGAGGTCGGAGGTCAAATCTCAATTAAAGTTCGTAATATTTTTTACTGAATGAATTACCCTCTTAGTTAATATACATTTTTTATTTCCACACGTTTACATGTGTCTACTTTGTCTGTATTGTCCATTTTTTGTTTTAGGTGATGTCAAAACTCTTTAAAATAAAATCCACTCGCCTCTAGCATAAAAAATATAGAAAATCTTGGCAAAATGGCAAAATTATAGATGTGTCGCAAGCCATTAATAAAAAAAAAATTTATACCGCCACCTAAAATATTTTCTTCTGATATTGCCTGTATTTTATTTAGCTGTGATAGCTGTCGTAAAGGTGCTGCTACTCAGCATTTATATAACTCTGTGGTGTCTGATGTCCGTTAAACAAGTACTGTACTGCAGTCGTACCTACAGCTACAGTAGTAGGTCCGAAACATGATTTAACATGTCTTCGACTTCAGACACAAGTATGTTCCGGTTCTCAGTGACGTTTTCTGGAGAAATATTTGCACGTCCGGTATACAGTGCATCTCCAGTACTATCATCCGCATAGCAATGAATATTGTTCTGAGACAACATATCATTGATGTGCAGAAGAAACAGTGTCGGAGATAGCACACAGCCTTGTGGGACCCCAGCGTTCACGGGCTTCAGATCCGAGCAAGAACCGTCGATAACTTCCTTAATGCTACGCCCATTTAGAAAACTAGCGAGCCACGTGCATAATTTCTCCGGAAGACCGTATGAGGGAAGTTTAGATAGTAGCGCCTTGTGCCATACCCTATCAAAGGCTTTCGCTATGTCCAAGCTGACAGCCAGAGCCTCACCCTTACTCTCCAACGCCTGTTCCCATCGATGAGTCAGAAATACCAAGAGGTCACCAGGGGAGCGACCACTACGGAATCCATACTGACGGTCGCTTAATAGGCAGTTCTCTTCTAAGTATTTCAAGAGCTGACGATTGGTAATGGACTCCATTACTTTAGAGAGGATTGAGGTAATGGCTATTGGTCTATAATTGGACGGGTCCAAGCGATCGCCTTTTTTGGGTATCGGGTGGACAAGGGCTGACTTCCAGTTACTCGGTACTTCGCCAGTGGTGTAGGAGAGCCGGAAAAGACGCGTTAAAGCCGGAGCCAACTCCGGAGCACATTCCCTTAGTAAAATCGGAGGGATACCATCCGGCCCACTCGACTTACGGATGTCAAGGGAAAAAAGAGCTTTACGAACCGAATCTCGGAAACGGACGTTTGGCATTGAACTCGCACAGGGCGGTATGATTGGAGGAGAGTTCCCAGGATCATCCAAAGTCGAGTTAGACGCAAAAAGAGTGCCCAGAAGGTCGGCTTTCTCTTTTGCAGTATGGGCAAGGGTATTGTCCGACTTGTGCAGCATAAAAAATATAGAAAATTTTACCTAAATATAACGCTATAATATTGTATACTTAACACGATATCATTTTGAAACGGTCTGTAAAGCAATTGTTAAAAAAGTTACTAAAAATATTCTCCTACATTCTCTAACCTTTCAGATTGTTATATCGATGCCTTTTAGACTCAGTGGTTACACTGCGTCTTTCTAAAAATAAAAAATAAATAAGTAAAAGCGTTGGTATCTAGTTTTTAATCATATAATAAATATTTTTTATGGAAAAGGCTATGCTCGGAGTCTCCTTGCGTGATCGTATAAGGAATGATGAGATCCGCATGGGAACTAAGGTCAAAGACATAGCCCAAAGCATTGCATGCCTCAAGTGTAGGAGATCAGGCCGACAGATATAGAGGTCGAAACCGTGGCAGGCCCCCGACCGACGATTTGGTGAAGGTCGCGGGAATCCCTTGGATGCGGGCGGCACATGACCGATCTGTGTGGAGGTCATTGAGGGAGGCCTATGTCCAGCAGTGGACGTTTACTGGCTGAAATGATGATGATGATGATGAAATATTTATTGCTTCATTTGTTTAATTAATTCTTAAAAATTGCGTTGAGTACAAAACTCAATTTAAATTAAACAAAATTAATTTTATTTTTATAATAGCAAAATAGTCCGAGCAAATCTGTTTTAGCAGTGTGGTTTACTAGTTTGGCCCCCTGAATTATCCTACCTACCAGTTGAACACCCAAGTACCTACATTACATACAACACACTCGAAAACGATATCATTTCCACACGAGTATTTCTCACACAAATAGGTATTATAAAGCTTCACTGCTTCAGTTCAAGTAATTCTATTAATAATGCTTAGAAATCATGTCTAATGCGACAACTCAAAAAAGCTTCTTGATCCCTTTGAATAAGTCTTAATTTTAATTGAGAGGAGAGGAAAAGGTTTTGTTAAGGCAAATTTATATGGTAAGGTTTCTTTAACCGTTGACGGAAATAAGCAAAACAAACCTGAAATTCTGAGACTGAAGTGAAAGCCTCTTGGAATTAGGTAACTTTGTAGAACTTAATTCAATAAGTTAGGCACTTAGGGGCGATTTTTATCCGCAGTTAGACTAAACTAACAGTTTTAATTTTAAGTTTTGACTGACCGGATGGCGCAATTGGTAGTGACCCTGCCTCTTACGCCAAAGGTCGTGGGTTCGATCCCCACCCTGGACAAGTTTGTTCAGTGTCTGGATGTAATATATGTATTTAAGTATATATTTGTGTTCCTCTGTTGTCTCATATCTGTAACACAAGTGTTTAAGCTACTTAGTACGGAATCAGGTCAACCTATGAGATGTTGTGAGAATTATAATTATTATTATTATTATAATAAGTAACCAATGGTAAAATATCGCTAAAATGAGTTTTATGAGCAATAGTTAGCTAAACCAATAGTTTATATTACAAGGAATTATGTCACTTTGACTATTGGTTAGACAGTTAACAAAAGTGAATTTAACCAAAAGGTAACTACGGATCAATAAATTGACCTTTATATAGTAAAGTTATTAGCCGCAGAACTGACAGCCGTTGGAGCCGTAAAGTCCTTGAGTGGAGACCGCGACTCGGTAAGCGTAGTGTAGGACGCCCTGCGACAAGATGGGATGATGACATTCGAAGGCTGGCTGGTGTGGGCTGGATGAGAGTGGCCGAAAATCGGGAGCAGTGGCGTGCATTAGGGGAGACCTATGTCCAGCAGTGGACGACTGTGGGTTGCTGATGATGATGATGATGATGATATAGTAAAGTATGTAAAGAACGAGAATGTGGTAATAACGTGTTTGCTGGTTATGCGGAATTGTTGAATCTCTCTCTAGTAGTCGGTTACTGAGGATCGTAATCACTGGAACTCATCAACCAAACAAACTTTCTCCATTGATTCCGATTGGAAGTAGCCTTCTGCTGCATATGCAGTAAGACTGAATAATGGACAACGTTTCAAAATTGCTAAGCTATAAAACAAAAAATACCAATTCTTTATTTACTTATCCGCTACTCGAATATTTATTTATTTTTTATATTGCTTATTTACTGAGAAAAAAATTTAAAACTAAAAAACGTAAGATGACGTCAACGGACGGCAGAATATAAAATATTTCTTTGCTTAGCACATTATAGTTTTAAATTTACGAAATGCCAAACTTATGACATGCAACTGTCAAAAAAAAGACAACTTGTCAACGTTGAATGAATGAGTGACGTTGACAATGTTGACACTAGTAATATTTACCTTTGACAGTAGTACCTTTTTTTATTAAAACAATGATAAGCAAAGGAATATCGCTGTATTCAGCCGTCCGATGACGTCATTTGGCGCTTACGTCTATTTAGAATATAAAGAATTTCAATAATTATTTTATATATGAAAATGGCCAAATTTTGAATAAAGAAAAAATAAGGGTCTGTTCATTTTATGTCTATTTTCATATAAAAAAACAATATGGACATGTTAAAAATATGAAATGTTGTCCATTAGGCGTCTGACTGATATGGAGGCGGCAAGACTGGTCTATTTCAGCTATTTCCACAGTGTGATGTCATATGGTCAACTGTTGTGGGGGTCTGCTGCTGACATACAAACAATTTTTGTATAACAGAAAAAGGCCATCCGCGCTATATACAGCCTTCGATCACGTGACTCACTTAGAGAAATATTTAAAGAAATAAATATTTTAACCGTGGCTTCCAAATTTATCCTCGACTGCATTATGTATGTACGTAAGAACATGCATACTTTTCCAAAGTAGTCTTAACACCAGAAATAAACAAAGGTTTGCCGTCCCGGTCCTCAGACTTCATAAAATTGGTAATTCATTTATTGGCTTAAGTATTAAGATATTTAATAAGCTACCACAAAATGTCATTAACCTATCACTGGATAAGTTTAAGTCTCATAATAAAACCTGCCTAATGAAGAAAGGTTACTATACTGTACAAGACTATTTAAATGATAAAGATTCTTGGTCATGTTAATTGATTAATCTTTTGAGTTGTTATTCATAATAGTCTATTAACTTTCATAATTGTATTTTTTTCCTCTTCTCAATCGAAACTCTGTAACATCATCAATATTTGAAAAGAGTAACTACTGAGTTTCTCTTGGTGTCTTCTCAGTAGAAATCGACATTCCGAACCAGCGGTTGATATTATGTACCTATTTTGACATTCATAAGTGTTCTGTGTGGACCAAAATTGAATAAAGATTTTTTTATCTTACCTTATCTTTATCTTTAACACGTCGTAGAACTTTGGTAGGGATCTAACTCATTTTAATTGGTCAGACTAGACCATCGTAGTGAGTGATCGACTTCTTGATCTTTTGCCTTCAATGTTGCCAACAATGACCAGTTTTCAAGGCTATCATTTCCTCTTCGCATTATGTTTCAATTGTTGAATATGGTTCAACAATGAGGGGACTAAGCGCGAAGACTTCCCGCAACCAACGAGAATATACCTGTCGCATCTAAACAAAGGAGGGTGACACGGCCCCCTGTGACAAGGAGGAGAACTCCGATTCAGTCGTAACGTCCGGTTCGCGCAAAGGCCCCACTTTTGTGTTGACAAGACAGGATAATATATGACGTGACCTTCCTTCTGCATAATAATTTACATACAAGTATGCACATAAATGCGTTAGGCTGTGTGGTGCCCGGCAGAGTAGAATAGGCCACCTTCACTCTTACCGAGGTGTCGTAAAAGGCGACTAAGGTGAAGCTGCTGGCATGATCATCAGCACCCAGAGAAGGAAAACTCTGCATTTATATCAAAACCCTCGCCAACCCGTCTGCCAAGCGTGGTGAGTATGGCAATTACCCCTCATGTGATTGGGGGAGGCCCGTGCCCCAGCAGTGGGGACTTAAATGGGCTGACGATGATGATGCACATAAAGTATGACGTGTAACAGACGGACGGACAGCGAATTCTTACTAATAGGGTCCTGTTTTTACCCTTTGTACCCAAACCTTGGAATCCTAAAAAGATACCTTGTGTAAATAAAGTACGGTCAGCATCAAAGGTAGCTTAACACTTTAGTATCATGTCAAAATAACCGTTCTGTCTATTAGAGTCAGTTTCTAAGGGGTACGTACAAAATGATACTTCGACATGATACTAATGTGATAAGTTACTTATGATGCTGACCGTACCTACAATTGCTTTCATTTAAGGTGACGGGTAGGGCACACTAGCGATGCTAATCGATTTTAATTTTTAGCTACTAAACTGGATCTATTTTAAACATTTCGGGTCACAACCTCTCAACAAGCAGTATAATGGCTACTTTAATTAATACATGCACAAATGTTGTGGTCCGTTTGATTAAAAGTAGGCGTCGTCAAGGATTAGCTTAAACGGCAAAAAGATTACAACGTGTTTGGTTAATAACGAGTCGAGTATAGAGTGTTTGCGAGAGGTTGTAGATGCCCGCAATTTTGATGATTCTTATCGTTCGGTTTAATACAAAATATAAACTGGTTTGGCAACGCTAGTGTGACCTAACCCGTCACCTTAAGATTCTAAATTGTCGTGTAAAAATTCTTTAAGTAACTAACACTACTGTAAAATTGCAATTGTTCTACCGTGGGAGAGCTACGCTTCGGCATGAATGGGCTGGCTCGACCGGAGAGATACCACGGCCTCACAGAAAACCGGAGTGAAGCAGCACTGTGCTGTGTTTCGCTGCGTGAGTGAGGGTACCGGAGGCCCAATCTGGGGGAAAGGCGTTTAAAGGTTGGTAGCGCACTTGTGACTCCAATGGTGTCATGGATGTCCATGCGCGGCGGCAATCGCTTACCATCAGGTGATCCGTCTGCTCGTCTGCCACCTATGACATAAAAAAAAACATTAAAAGTAATGGGGTTTGGGAATTATTACATTTTCGATGTCAAATTTACAAATAGGATTTCATCGTTATTTACAAACAAATCCTATAAAGGTTTCCTCTTAGTTTCATCCAATTCGTAGTCGTAGGCTGAAATCAGCGCATGAGGTAAACATCTCGAGGAGGTTAAGGAGGTGTGGAGGTCAGACGGCAGTCGCTTCAAGGCTCCCCTCATTGTTTTTTTTGATATCGCTGGTGAAATGCAGCCCTCCCGAAGTAGAATAAATAATAATAATAATTCTCACAACATCTCATACGTTGACCTGATTCCGTACTAAGTAGCGTAAGCACTTGTGTTACAGATATCAGACAACAGAGGAACACAAATATATACTTAAATACATATATTACACCCAGACACCGAACAAACACAAGTGTTCATCGCACGAATGTTTGTCCAGGGTGGGGATCGAACCCACGACCTTTGGCGTAAGAGGCAGGGTCATTACCAATTGCGCCATCCGGTCAGTCAAATATAATCAGAATAGGAGGACCATGCCCACAGATTTAATAATAGTAACCATGCCTTATGCAAACCCCGCCGGTGGGGACCGGCGTGAGTTATGTGGTGCTCTCCGTCTGGGAATGGAGCCCAGACGCATATTCACTAAAACACCAGCTGTGCATCTTCATCAGCATATTAAGGGAGATCGTGCGAATCCAGCTTAGCCTTAGCTCCACAACCTCCCAGGTGGAATGCTCACTTACATATTAGGCTCAACACGGCCCCTACTAATGGGAGGGGCGTCAGGGATGGCCGAATGTACCGAACTATCCCCGTCCGACGTTGGTAATAGACCGTTGAAAGCCAGCACTGGCGCCCCGATACGAGAAACCGGGAGGCCACCACCAGGGAATGAAGAAGACTCCCCTCATCCTGGTCCAACCCAGCGTACCAGGGCTTTGCACGCAACCGCGAATATCCCGCTGAGATGATGACCCAATTCGTGACAATCTCAGGTTAGCAAGCATATAACCAAATCCTCCTTTATAGGAAGGTTTTGCTGTATACTCGTTTATACCGAACCTGACCCAATAAACAACTTGATGGCAAGCCATTGTCAAAATGTAAGACTCAATGGTCATCATGAGCGTGTATTTTTAGCCTCACGTTTGATATTCCGCCGAACTTTCGCTATTGTCCCGAGGAGTGAGACGTGACACTTTTGTGAAATAGACATAGGTATATTTTGGAGTGATAGTATGATATATTTTATTAGGAAATGGCTATTTGATTGGGGACGGACAAATGGAATGTGTGAGGAGAAATTGAAGTATTTTAATAAAACTGGGAACATTTGTGTATACCTACCCTTAGAGTATACCTACGCCGAAATCGTACACAACATTTCTGCAATGCCTAGTAATTAATTTGTGTATTTTATACATAAGCAAGGTCGTAAGTACACTATTGGTAGCTGAATAGATAACAAAATGGGAGATCGTAGCTACTCTCCGAGTATGCACTTATGGATTTTTCAAACTATGTAGGACAGGTACGTATTTCTACCATTCACGTCGTCGTATTTGATATTGAACCAAATGTGTTTAGCATTACGGTGAAAATCAGTTGAAGACAAACAGATTTGTTTTGCTATCCGTACGTTCATGAAAAAACATAGGCACGTCTCGGATAGCTCACCAACTCTATGATACCAGTGGAAAGAAGATTAATTATATTTCTTATTAACAATAATGATAAATTCATACAACATCTTTTAGGTACTGGTTCCGTACTAAGTTTTGTTACTTTGTTAATTTTATATTGCATTAAAATAAATTCTAATTATTCAATTTTATCAACATAATTTCATTTAGGCTCCACTAAAGCTGTTAAATAATTTAATACAAAGGCACTCTAAGTAATTCGAATAGTAGGAGAATAAAATGGGCTCCGGGAACAAAAATAAAGATTGTAATCTACAAAGGCGTTCTACACGAATTTAATTATTTCTAAATTAACTGTCCCCATTTTTAAGTCAAGCTACTTAATTTGCCGTTTTTATCTCTTCAACAGATAATGAACGTCACGTTCAAAGAATATGGAGGCGAAGTATCATTTCATTACTTTAGACTGGACACTGACGTCGTTCGTTTTTATTACATCTACTTCACTACTTTTTCACCGTGGGAGAGCAACTTTTCGGCATGAATGGGCTGGCTCGACCGGAGTGATAGATACCACGGCCTCACAGAAAACCGGCGTAAAACAGCACTGTGCTGTGTTTCGCTGCCCAATCCGGGGGAAGGGGGGTTTGAAAGTTGGCAGCGCACTTGTGACTCCACTGGTAACGCGGATGTCCATGAGCTGCGGCAATCGCTTATCATCAGGTGATCCGTCTACAATTTGATGACTAAAAAAAAACAAAAATATTGAAAGTCCTATAATTTTACTCAAATGTACCGATTGTAAAAGTAACAATAAAACATTCAATGTTCTTACCTAAAAAGTGTATGACAAACACAGGATGGATGTATTCAGGTCAAGGAAACTTGTTTATTAACTACAATCAATAATATAGCTTTAAATAACTATTAATATCCTCTTTAAACACAATATTATTATTTTCACTATCATTTCACCAATGCATCAAACGAAAGCAAATTGCTTTATAATAAAATATTTCGTTATACCCTCAAAACAAAAAATAGTAAAAGGTTTCGTAATATTTTTAATCATGATTTATTATTGTTATTTTCATGAAAAAAATGTTATTTATTAAATAGTAGATATTGGTTTGTTTAAACATATTTTTTTGTTTAAAAAAGAACAAATATGTTTTAAGATTTATATATTTCTTAAAAAAGATCAAATTAACGTTTTATTACATGAAAGCTATAATATTTTCGCTGTCCCCTACGCTCCTCTATTCGGTCCCTCCTATGTTGGTCGATATTACTATTGTCAATTGGAGGCATGGTAATCTCGCCAAAACTTTTTTGAAAACTAAGGCGAGATTACCATCACAGAAATTTTAAGGTGTAAACTCGCCGATAGTCGAGTTTTAAGTTGGGCGAGTTGACACATAACCCGATCTATCCATGGCTTCTCGCATCCAGCTCCTGCCAGCCATCCTGCGCAGATCGTCCCCCCACCTAGCCAGAGGGCGCCCTACATTACGTTTGTCAAGACGCGGTCTCCACTCCAGAACCCGTTTACCCCATCGGTTGTCGGTTCTGCGGCTAATATGGCCAGCCCACTGCCACTTAAGCTTCTAATCCGGTGAGCAATGTCGATAACTTTGGTTCTCTGCCGGATCACCAGAGAGACGCCGAGCATTGCTCGTTCCATAGCCCGCTGAGCGACCTTTAACTTGTGGACCAGCCGTACCGTAAGTGTCCACGTTTCGGCTCCGTATGTCATGACGGGTCATGGAGCAAATGGTAGCTTAGTGTATAAGAACGAAGTCGTATCAGGGACCTTAGCCAGAACCGGATGTTACGACTGAATCGGAGTCCCCTCCGTTTCACACGCGCTGTGTTTCTGCTTTGTTTGGATGCGACAGACCAATCTTCGCGCCAAGCCCGAAAAGCATGAATTATTATGCTTACCCTATAGCCCCTAGGTAAGTATTTATATTATTAAAAATCTCAAGTCTGATCATTTCTTTCTGTGTATCCATTTTCACGTAAATCGACGGTAGGTCACACTAGCGACGCCATTTGATTTTAATTGTTAGCTACCGCAACTAACATATTTTAAATAATTACGCGGCTTCAGTCTCTCGGCAAACACTTTATACTATATTATATTTAATAACCATGCCCAAATGTTGGGTCTGTGTTTGTACTAAAAAAAATGATTTACGCCAAAAGTGGCCGCTTTTGCCGGTAATTCAAAATTCGAGTGCAAAACCAGATCAAATAGCTAACTATTACTATTAAATAAATAGTATAGGTGTTTACCGAGAAACTGAAGCTCCCGAGTTGTTTAAAATAGATCTGGTTTAGTAGCTAACAATTAAAATTAATTGGCGTCGCTAGTGGGGTATACCCTTCACCTTAAAGAGGTAGGTCTATTTTCAGTGGTCCAAACATTTTTTAGATGCCTCACAACAAGAATCTGATCTGATGAAACACCTCCATATACCTATTCCGCGATTTTTTGTGGTTTTCAATGAGCTAGAAATAACACAAAAAGAAAATTGAGAAAAAGCATTAAAGCGACGGGTGGCCCTAACTATCGACACCATTAGTTTTTAATTGTTAGCAACTAAACCGGATCTATTTTAAAACAATTTCGGGGTTACAACCTCTCGGAAAACCCTTATACTATTTATTAAATAACTATCCACAAATGATGGGTCCGTTTTTGTAAGCAAAAAATTGATGATGATTGATGACTTTTAGCGTGAATAAATTTTTCGCGTACAAATGTTGGGTCCACATTTGTGCATGGTTATTTAATAAATAGTATAAGTGTTTGCCGAGGGTTTGTAACCCCGAAATTGTTTAAAATAGATCCGGTTTAGTAGCTAAAAATTAAAATCGATGGCGTCGCTAGTGTGCCCTACCCGTCACCTTAATAAAAGTACCTACTTAAATATTTTTTATCTCGTCTGAGCGTTTTTCATACTACATAAAAAGAATCGAAAATAACATAAAATCACGCAATTATACATATACACGTTGTGAGTCATCTAAAAATGATTTTTAGACCATTCAAAATGGCCTGTATTTATTGTTGGTTGGCATAACCTTTTATATAATTTTAAATTACACCTTTCCTAATTAAACGGGTCTCAAATTAATGCCCCCGGTTTATTAAGGTGACGGGTAGGGCACACTAGCGACGCTAATCGATTTTAATTTTTAGCTACTAAACCGGATCTATTTTAAACAACTTCTCGGCAAACACTTATACTATTTATTAAATAACTATGAACAAGTGTTGGGTCTGTTTTTGTATGAAAAAAATTGATTACCGCCAAAAGTAGCCGCTTTTGGCGTGAATAAATTTTTCGCGTTTGTGCACGGACCCAACATTTGTGCATGGTTATTTAATAAATAGTATAAGTGTTTGCCAAGAGGTTGTAACCCCGAAATTGTTAAAAATAGATCCGGTTTAGTAGCTAAAAATTAAAATCGATTGGCGTCGCTAGTGTGACATACCCATCACATTAAAGGGGAAACTGTAACAAAGGGATGTGTTTATAGATTTTATTATCGTAAATATAGCTCGTAAAAGCTCCGTCTTTTCCTAACTTTGTAATTAAAGTTTATTTTACTACGTTTAATTAGATAGCTTCATTCTTTACTATAAAAGGTACAGACGGCGTCATGTGCAGTTGCCCTTGTTGGACTTTTAAGGTGAGGGGTAGGGTACACTAGCGACGCCAATCGATTTTAATTTATAGCTACTAAACCGGATCTATTTTAAACAATTTCAGGGTTACACTCTCTCGGCAAACACTTATACTATTTATCAAATAACCATGCACAAATATTGGGTTCGATTTTGTACGCGAAAAATTTATTCACGCCAAAAGTGGCCGCTTTCAGGAGAATTCTTCAGGACATCAAACAACCTGACAAAAAAAAATCCACAAGGAACATATTAGGGATTAGTTAGGTTAAGTTTTTCTTTATTTTAAGGTTCAATACACCTTGCTTCATAATAAAACATACCTAAATTTGTGAACGATTTTCTTCAAGAAACATCTTACATACCTATACCTCAATATATTGGTGATTTGTCGTCGACGAAATCTTTTGTAAAGAAAAACATTTTTATGGTTTTGATTCAAAGTATGCACTTGCTCATTGAATTTTATAGTACGAGTAGTCTTTAGTCTCCACCATGAAAAAAGTAAACACCGGTATTAACATTATTTACTTTTTTTTTCGCTTATTTTGTTGACCTAACATGCTAAATGGACGTCATTTACTTCATTTTTTTTATTAGTTACACACAACAGAGTTACAATGGATAAAAAATAAAGATAATACATATTAACTGTGCAGTCATGGTAGACTCTAAATCCAAAACTATGTGTAAACAGCATGTCAATAACTAATTATAACAAGCAACATTAAATTATAAATCACTACTACATATATTAATAAATAACACATCAAATTGAAAAAGGAAAAAAACAATATAAATATGTTTTAATTAAATTACTATATTTCAATTACATTAAATATAATAAATAAATTTAATTAAATAAGATAAAATTTTGAATAAAAATAGAATACAATAGAATTAGAAATGAATAAACAAATATAATTAAGTGATATTAAATGTTGATCATCATCATCAGCCCATTTAAGTCCCCACTGCTGGGGCACGGGCCTTCCTCAATCACATGAGGGGTAATTGCCATACTCACCACGCTTGGCAGACGGGTTGGCGAGGGTTTTGATATAAATGCAGAGTTTTCCTTCTATGGGTACTGATGATCATGCCAGCAGCTTTACCTTAGTCGCCTTTTACGACACCTCGGTAAGAGTGAGGGTGGCCTATTCTACTCTGCCGGGGACCACACGGCAAAAATATGATAAATGTTGATAATCCAATTCAATTAATTATGAGGTTTTCGTTATATAAACGATAAAAAATAACTGTGTATATATACACACCGGGACCTTACTGGAGCTTATAATTATCCGTAAGTACTTATTCAGTAGTAGCTCCAGTAGGGTCCCGGTTCCCAATAAGTGACCTCCACATATCGGTTTCTAACATCCCTTGTTAGTGTTACTAATACATAAATGCTGACAAAATATCATCTTGTCCTCATGCAAGGACAAACAAGCGAAACCTTTGAAATATAATAGTTCTGCTTACATACACGTTCCGGCTTTTAGGACGTAAAATAACACATCAAACTACCATTATCTGTAATTAACGAATATCTTCCTTCAACCCGATATTCACCGTGACATGTTTAACATGGCTGAAAGTACAAGGATCGTATCATGCTCGGTATCCGGGCGAGACAGGGTGAGCAATACTTTCGTCCGGAAACGCACAAAAATGATAAATGTAGGGTACCGCGTGGCAAAACTGAAATTGCCATGTGCCGGCCATTTGTGCTCAGAAGGGGACAATTTAAACCAAAGGGGAATTTAGACCACGCTAAAATTAAAATCTCAGGAGATTTTGAGAGTCATGCGGCCGTGGGGAGAGAAGACACGCTTCGGCATGAATGGGCTCGACCGAAGTGATACCACGGCCTCACAGAAAATCGGCGAGAAGCAGCGATGTGCTGTGATTTGCTGCGTGAGTGAGGGTACCGGAGGCCCAATCCAGGGGAAGGCCCGATCCACTTGAGTGCGACACCAGTGGAGTCCCACTGGTGTCGCGGGTGTATAGGTATATGCGGCGGCAATCGCTCACCATCAGGCGATCCGTCTGTTCATCTGCCACCTATCACTTAAAAAAGAAAAAAGTAGTTTCAGCTTGGTCTATCCTTGTCGTTTCAAAGTTTACCCCAATAAGAACATGCCCTATTCAGCACTTCATTGCTTTGATAACGTGTAACATTTACTATAGGTAATTTAACCGAGTTTAACATTCAATTATCTATCTTCCCCAGGCCTCACCATGTACGGCCTACTGCTGGAGAACATGGCGGAGTACATCCGGCAGACCTACGGCGAGGAGCGCTGGGAGGACATCCGGCGGCAGGCGGGCGTGGAGCAGCCCTCCTTCTCCGTGCACCAGGTCTACCCGGAGAACCTTATCACAAGACTGGCAAAGAAGGCACAGGAGGTAAGGGGAGATGGTTAGGCTGGTACAACATCTGGCAGACAGACAGCAAGGAACTCTAGGAAGGGGTCTGGTGACAGGCTGGAATAGAGCAGTCCTCCTTTTCCGTGCACCAGGTCTACCCGGAGAACCTTATCACAAGACTGGCGAAGAAGGCACAGGAGGTAAGGGGGGATGGTTAGGCTGGTACAACATCTGGCAGACATACAGCAAGGAACTCTAGGAAAGGATCTGGTGACAGGCTGGAATGGAGCATCCCTCCTTCTCTGTGCACCAGGTCTACCCGGAGAACCTTATCACAAGACTGGCGAAGAAGGCACAGGAGGTAAGTGGGGATGGTTCGTCAGGTACAACAGCTGGCAGACATACATCGAGGAACTCTAGGAAGGGTTTAGTGAGGGGCTGGCGTGGAGCAGCCCTCCTTCTCCGTTCACCAGATCTACCCGGAGAACCTTATCACAAGACTGGCGAAGAAGGCACAGGAGGTAAGGGGGGATGGTTAGGCTGGTACAACATCTGGCAGACAGACAGCAAGGAACTCTAGGAAGGGATCTGGTGACAGGCTGGAATGGAGCAGTCCTCCTTTTTCGTGCACCAGGTCTACCCGGAGAACCTTATCACAAGACTGGCGAAGAAGGCACAGGAGGTAAGTAGGGATGGTTCGACAGGTACAACAGTTGGCACACATACATTGAGGAACTCTAGGAAGGGTTTGGTGAGGGGCTGGCGTGGAGCAGCCCTCCTTCTCCGTTCACCAGACCTACCCGGAGAACCTTATCACAAGACTGGCAAAGAAGGCACGGGAGGTAAGGGGGGATGTTTAGGCTGGTACAACATCTGGCAGACATACAGCGATACCAGGTCTTTAAACTTGTCACGTAAAAACGTTTTTGCACATTTCGGAACAATGGCACAAACGTACAAAACCAACGGAATTCCATTTAAAAGGAGCAAACACTAATTTTCATTCATTTGAATTGCGTTAGGTGTGTGAATAGATAACGCCACTCTCATTGTTTCCAGAAATTCCACCTGTAATTTAGAGTAGGTAAAAATAATTTTACCGTAGGAGAGCAACGCTTCGGCATGAATGTGCTGGCTGAAGTGATGAAAACCGGCGTGAAGCAGGATTGTGCTGTTTCGCTGCGTGAGTGAGGGTACCGGAGGCCCAATCCAGGGGGAAAGGGGGGGTTTAACGGTTGGCAGCGCACTTGTAACTCCACTGGTGTCGCGGGTATCCATAGGCGGCGGCAATCGGCAAAAAAAATGGGGGAGTCTTTTTTTTTTTGTCGTAATCTAGATTTTTATTTTAGATAAAGTCAACGAAAAGTTTAATCTTTTATGGTTTCAAATTACCTACCAAAGCACATGTTAAAACACCTTTGGACTGCCAATGCCTACTTAGAGCTACGTAAAATATCATGATCGCCAAAATATTAATCATCATCATCATCATCATCAGCCTATCGCAGTCCACTGCTGGACGTAGGCCTCTCCAATTGTTCGCCACTGTGATCTATCCATGGCTTCTCGCATCCAGCTCTTGCCAGCCATCCTGCGCAGATCGTCCCCCCACCTAGCCTGAGGGCGCCCTACATTACGTTTTCCAAGACGCGGTCTCCACTCCAGAACCCGTTTACCCCATCGGTTATCGGTTCTGCGGCTAATATGGCCAGCCCACTGCCACTTAAGCTTGCTAATCCGGTGAGCAATGTCGATAACTTTGGTTCTCTGCCGGATCACCTCATTTCGGATTCGATCTCGGAGAGAGACGCCGAGCATTGCTCGTTCCATAGCCCGCTGAGCGACCTTTAACTTGTGGACCAGCCGTACCGTAAGTGTCCACGTTTCGGCTCCGTATGTCATGACGGGTAGGACGCACTGATTGAAGACTTTCGTCTTTAGGCACTGTGGTATCGACGATACGAAGACACGACGTAGTTTTCCAAATGCTGCCCAACCTAACTGGATTCTCCTATTCACCTCATCCTCGAAGTTGTTTTTACCCAATTGCAAAGTCTGCCCGAGGTATACGTATTTTTGAACAACTTCGAGGACGGCACCGTGAATTGCAATCGGTTCCGGTAGAACATGTTCAATATTAATATTATCTAATATATAATACATACGATACTATTAGGTTAGTAAGGTATAAATGAAACCAAATGAAACAAACATTATTGTAAAAAATCGTTGACAAGTAAAGTTTAAGGTGACACCGCGTCGATAATAGCACCGCCAAGTGATTAATATTGATTGTGTCGAATAAGAGACATTTTTTTTTAACTTTACAGTTAGTCATCATCATCTGCAACCCACACTCGTACACTGCTGGACATAGGTCTCCCCTAATGCACGCCACTGCTCCCGATTTTCGGCCACTCTCATCCAGCCCACACATAAATTCTACCTACCTTAATTTTAATTTTAAACAACGTAAGCATATTACCGAGTATCTAATAATAAATGCTCAGACTACAAATCATTGACAAATTTACCCACTTTCTACATCAAAGAATAAAGAAAGATCTACATCAAAGTGCTGAGCTATTTATAAATATCGAATAAAAATATTGATAAATCTGTCACTCGTGGCATCCCACGTGGGCGTAAACCGGGCTTCTTTTATTTTACTTTTGAGGTGAGTTTAAACTACATAACTTATAAATAGATAATTATGTACCAAATGTTGATAATTGTCTGTTGATAAACGTTCCCAAATGTAATATAATGGTTTTTTAAAGGATGCATTTTGGAGAGTGTTCGAATGAGCTTCACGACCTGATACCACCTTCTCCTTTCTACCACCGGACATTACGGAAGACGACAGGAATCCACCCTTACACTGTGCAAGTTCCACCAGCTCGTACTAAGCGTTTCGCTTCCTCTTTCTTGGTACGAACTGCTAAGGAATGGAACAACTTGCCGGCTTCTGTATTCCCAGATAGCTATAATTTGGGTGTCTTTAAGTCGAGAGTGAATAGGCTTCTTCTGGGTAAGCACGCTACATCTTAGACCTTATTGTCACTTTCCATCAAGTGAAATGAGGTCAAGTGCAAACCCATTTAATATATATAAAAAAAAAAAATATTTCACAACATCACATACATTGATCTGACTCCGAGATAGGTAGCTCAAGCACCTGTGTTACGGATATCAGAATCAACAGTGGAATTACAAATATATACATATACTACTTTTCTTTTGTAAATACATACTTATAATACATAGGAAACACCCAGACCAATACAAACAGATGTTCATGCACACAAATGTTTGTACTGTGCGCGGATCGAACCCGCAACCCTTGGACCTAAGGCAGCGTTCACTACCACTGTTCCAAACGGGTCGTCAAAATAATTAATTATAATTAATTACATTTGGATTAACATACGAAAACAATCGTTATTTTTTGTTAATATAAATGTTGTCGTGGTGGCGGTATGAGCGCGATGAATATAAATCAAAATAATAATAATCACAAAAGTTATAGTATGTTTCTGAATGTTACCTTGTTGCACTGTAACTACAGTGTGACTGTAGATGCAAGATAAAAGTGGATGCAATTGACAGGACCGAAATTCGTTGCAATTCTGGGATTGACAGGGACGTCTTAAAAGATGGTAATGATTATCTTTGGATAAACTCAGTTTGAAAAGGTAAAAAAAAGAAAGTCAACCATTGTGTGTATCAGGGTAGTTTGATTCGAGAAAAAAGAAATGCTAACTTAAGGCTTAAGGTGACGGGTAGGGCACACTAGCGACGCCAATTGATTTAAATTGTTAATAACTACACCGGATATCTTTTTAACAATATCGAAGCTCCAGCCTCTTGGAAACACTTATACTATCTTTTTAATACATATACTTAACTTTTTGGTCTGCTTTTGTACTCGAAATTTGAATTACCTACCACCAAAAACGGCCACTTATAGCGATAATCCCAATTTCGAGTGCAAAAACATAAAAAAGTAGTCCACAATTGTTAAATAAATAGTTTAAATGTTTGACTGCAGCTCCAAAATTGTTTAAAATAGATCCAGTTTAGTAGCTATCAATTTAAATCGATTTGCGTCGCTAGTTTAGGGTACCCGTCGCCTTAAGAATTCAGGGTAAGTAGGTAGGTACTCAAGCTACAGTTTCCGTCCAACATCCAATGTTTTATTCCACACCGAAAGTCATCATCATCAGCCCATTTAAGTCCCCACTGCTGGTGCACGGGCCTCCCTCAATCACATGAGGGGTAATTGCCATACTCACCACGCTTGGCAGACGGGTTGACGAGGGTTTTGATATAAATGCAGAGTTTTTCTTCTCTGGGTGCTGATGATCATGCCAGCAGCTTTACCTTAGTCGCCTTTTACGACACCTCGGTAAGACACACCGAAAGTATAATTAAGTAATTACCTATTTACTTCCGTGCACTTGATTTGCAATTCACACAATGTGTGGCGATGGGACCTAAGACAAACCGGACGTTCCACGGTCGGAACGGCACGGTCCACAAAATTTGACTGCCTTGGTGGGCGCAGTGGTTAGTGAGAGGTCCCGAGTTCGATCCCCGGGTCGGGCCAAAAATTTGTACCTAAGTTTTCGGTAAGAAATTCTTAGTGGCAGCCTGGAGTGTGGAAGTTGGCGGTCTTGTACCCCTGTGCCTCGGAAAGCACGTTAATCTGGTAGTCTTGCGCGCAATCCCTCTCCGGTCGTGTCACAGCAGTGTCCCATCGGAATATGAGGGTAAGGGGATAGAGAGTGCACTTGTGTTTGCGCACGCACTATATCCTGCGTACGTGGCTGATCGTTGAGATTGGCCGCCGTAGCCGTAATCGGTTGGATGATATTATTATCCACAGAATAATATAGATCCGTATCGCAGTTCCCCTCTCTCTCTTTCACATGCGCTGTGTCTCCTTTGTTTGGTGGATGCAGGTAGGTTATCTCGGGACAGCACGGCTTCGTTATAAGCCACCTGTTCTTTGTCTCCCCTCGAAACTCGCTCAGAGTCATCCCGGGGAGATTTATGAAACGCGCCAACTGGACCGTGTAGTGGGTTCAGTGATTGTCTTACGGGATTACACGGGCTTATCTATTTGAGTAACAATATTTATGGCTTTTGGGTAAAATAGGATTAGGGAAAATGTTGCATTAATAATGTGAATTACCAAAGTAAAGATAATTAATGTGGTATGGTATGTACGTACAGCCACACATCAAAGTATAAAAACAACTGTTAAAATTCAGCCAATTCTCACCCGTTCGATTCAATATCAACATTTTGACAGATAGCTGATATATATATATATATATATATATATATATATATGAAGCTTATAGTATCGACACAGACTATCCCTCTCTATTTTCAAGTCCCGAGTTAAAGATCATTTCCTATCTTCCTAAACCTTTGTAGTTCCTTTCATTGTCTCCTATTCCCTGGTTACGTATCTATCAATCAAATAAACTGTTAGTATGTATGTTTATTTGTTTTGTAATATACTAGTATGTATTAGTATTTATAGCTAGTATTTTTATTTAATATAATGTATGTATAATATACCATATTTATGCAATGTCGTTTTTTTTTTCTTTTACTGACTTGCACTGCCTTACCCTTTTTTAATTTGCTATACTTTTCCTCTACCCTGAGGTTATCTGGAAGAGATCGCTATTTGCGATAATACCGCCTACATTGTACTAGTATAATACCATAGACTAAGATCTGTGAATTTTGTGCAATAAAGTGTATTTATCTATCACAGAATAATATAAGCCCATATTATGACCCCTTTTGTTTTTTTATTTGGCTCTACTCAAAGATAATTCGCCAATGTCAAGTATTGAGAATAAGTAAGTAGTCAACAGTCGAAGTCAGGCAAAGTCACAGTCACGCAATAAAACGTCGGTGTTTTACGTTTTATCGACCTACGTCATACGACCTTCTAGCGACAATCGCGGGTTTTAAGACTCTATTAGGTCTGAGCAAGTTGTCACGAGACAACTCACTCGACACACAATAGTAGTTAAAAACGAAACAATCCAACAATTCTTATTATTAGGATCACTTTGCGGCACTTCACTGCACAAATAAACACCTTTGTACACTAAAAACCACTAGACACTAATTTAAAACCTTTGACAATTCAAAGGCCGCGTGGGCTGATGCAATCATCAGCCCACGCGGCTTGTTTTAGCCCTACTCGCCGAATCATTACCACCCCTGTCGAGGACAGACTCCTTGGGTCTAGTTTATTTTTTATATATTTTTTTTATTTATCTTGACAAGAGTTGTCATCTTTTTTCTGTCCTCTGTCTTTGCTGTAGGTAATAGGTAATTTTTGCTTGGAAAATGTTATCTCTCTCTAATTTGGTTTGTATTTTTTTTTATTCATTTATTTTAATATATTCTTTCACTCTTTTCCGCGCGTTTTCTTTCGTCTGCCACAACCACCCTGGAAGAAATTCGCAGCGGCCGATACTAGTTGCGTACCACGGCGTCACGTGGGGTCACCATTGTTAGACCACAGTCTAATTAGAACATTAGAATGTAATATTCATTATATAATTTTACTTTGACGATTTATCTAAACGATACTGATTATAAGTAAGCATTGCATGGCATACTTACTATCATTGTAATTATAATTTTTATAAGTAATTATATTGCATTATAATAAAAATGAAAATTGTAATTAAGTACCATATTATCTGAAAATAGTAACTACTTACTGAGTTTCTTGCTAATTCTTCTCGGTAGAAATCGTAGAAATTGACATCCCGAATCAGCGGTAGATATATTTGACATTCATAACGTTCTGTATAGACTTAAATTGAATAAAGATATTTTGATTTTTAATTCAATTTTTTTTGGACCGTCACGTCCCTATTTTATTTATATTGATTTATTTATTTGTAGAGCCACATGATACATATTGATACAATCACAGACTACATACTAATTAAAATGTTTGCACTGAAACACGACCTGACGCCGTCTGTACAGTACAGTGGACTCCAAAAATAGTTGCCTATTTACGTACATATTCACTTTATTTAGTACCTAACAGACAGCCAATATTACTTTTATGTTACCTACATACCACTACCTACGGCATAAGAAAGAACAAGGAGGCGTAAAGTATTCCTGGTTGCTGAGTTCTTCAACGAAATTACTTATTAATTTATTATCATTGTAAACCTACCAGTATTAAATATACCAGTATAAACTGATGGAATAAGACATATAATTATCACAAAGTAATACGTTCCTCTAATAAATCAGTTATCTATTACTGTTCAAATTCCATGCGACGCGATGTGTAATGACGTCATGCGCCTGTCTGTGAAATGATTCTATTAATACATAATTTCGTTGAAGAATTCCACCGGCCCATTAGCTCAGTTGGTTAGAGCGTCGTGCTAATAACGCGAAGGTCGCGGGTTCGATCCCCTCATGGGCCACTACTGTACTTTTTATTTTTTTTATTTTCTCTTAGATTATGTTAAATAAAAAAAACATTTTATAATTATAACTCTCACAATCACTCGCAATGAACGATCCGCACTCCCAAAATTTATTTAAATAAAAAATATTAATACAATGTAATGTTATGTTTAATTAATATGTTTAATTCAAAAAATATTATGTTTAATTCAAACAATTTTGTTCCTTCTATTATTTAAATTCCGCAGCAGCAGCAACTCTTTTCAGCAGTGAAAAGAGAACTGGATTTACTTTTATTAAAAACAATTTACTTATGTAAATAATATCAAAAAAAACTTCAATTTGACACAAAAAGCATTTTATAGTAATTTATAATAGAAAAAAAGCAAAGTGATATTTGGAGATGCTGGGATTTGAACCCAGGACTTTCAGCATGCGAAGCAGACACTCTACCACTGAGTTACATCCCCGATGTGGGAGCGGGCGAAATTACTAACCAGTTACTAAGTGAGGCCTGAACTGTTACGCATTGAAAATAAATTAATTTTGTATTTTTTTTTACGAGACTGTCCATATAAAAAATATTTAATATTATGATGAGATATAATTGATATAATTATTGTGAACCTCTTTTTTTTTTAAGTCGGTTATGAAAGGGTTTCGAATGTTCATAATTTAGAAGCGACGCCTTCTCGGGCATCACAAGTGCAAACGCTCGGCCTGCCTCGCCCTCTATTATGATTTTTAAAATATTTTGGTTCTTTTTAATTTTGTTATTACTTGAATTAATTATAATTAGTTTTAAGTATTTTAATTTGAATTTTATTGTAATAATTTACCTGGATTTATTTTATTATGTATGTATTCTCAATTAATTTTAATTTAGTGTTCTCTGATTTATGATATTTAAGGTATTTTTTGTTTAATGTGTGTTAAAGATTAGGTACCTCTATTTTGTGCTCACATTTTGTGGACATTAATGTGGTCTTTAAGGTAACGGGTAGGGCACACTAGCGACGCCAATCAATTTTAATTTTTAGCTACTAAACCGGATCTAATTTAATTTACTTATTTAGGCTATACAACAGACAATAATCAAAGTCAGATTACAAACAAATAAGCAATTATAGTTAAGGTGGTTAAGGTGACGGGTAGGGCACACTAGCGACGCCAATCGATTTTAATTTTTAGCTACTAAACCGGATCTATTTTAAACACTTTTACTATTTATTAAATAGCTTTTAATAGAGGTTGAGGTTGTTTAAAATAGATCCGGTTTAGTAGCTAAAAATTAAAATCGATTGGCGTCGCTAGTGTGCCCTACCCGTCACCTTAACTATAATTGCTTATTTGTTTGTAATCTGACTTTGATTATTGTCTGCTGTATAGCCTAAATAAGTAAATTAAATTAAACAATTCATACATATGCGTACCTAAAATATTCTTAAAATTCAATGGGGGACTTTTAAATACCTATCGACCATTCTGAACAACATTTATTTCTTCTACGATTTTTGAAAAATCGTTGAAAAATTTTATTACTCTTCATACGAAATGACCACGTGAAAGACTTTGTATGAAATGTTGATTTTTTTCTGATTTTCTAAAAATTATAGAACAGATGTTGTTCAGTATCGTAGAACACGTGGTTAAAGGTATGCAAATGTTCGCCGATACACCCTGTATTAGGTAATCTTCTTTCTTCCCATCCTACATTGCATGCTTAGTTACTTAGTACCTAAGTATGTAAGTATGTCATGCATGGATAGTTATTGTTAGCGCCAAAATTTAAATGTAGTGAACGCGGTGACAGAATCGGCTCTTAGAGAATGAACGTTTAGAACGCATCCTTTCCTGTTTCCGTATCCTTCCGCACCCCACACACTCTCGCTACCACCCGATCAACGCGCAAGCAACCTCGCTCCCGACTTGTGATATCCAAATATTTTGTGCTATGACTGTGAAATACGTTGTGCATCGAGTCCTGGACATCCTCATCATACCCGTAAGTTCCCTATGCGTTTACTAACAGTTATTAATCGTTCATGCTACTATTAAAGAGCTTTGGAACCTACTATAGGTAATTTTTTTAAATACCTATTCATATCAATAAACTACTGACTTTATGCATTATAAAATAATATTATGTGTGTTATTATTCTTTTAGAATAGAAAATAATTTATTTCCTGACAAAAACATACAAATATTTATATAAAAAAAGTACTTATACATAGTGTCAGTGAAAAAGGCGTTCACTCAGCATAATATCGTGTCGTCTACTGACGCCGCGACGCTGGTCTTCTTTTATTAATCAAACAAAAGCAAATTCAAGTTAAGTATAGATATTATTCGTGACTACTGCCCACGTAGATCAAAAATATAATATTGAATGTTAATCGAATAAACAAACGGATCACTAGACACCCACAACACCTGTGGAGTCAATAATAATAAATCAAGACAAGTGTGCTTATTGGGCCTCCGATGCCTACTCACTCGGAGAAACACAGTTCAGCTTTACCACAAGCTTTACGCCGCCCGTTTTCTGTGAGGCTATGATATCGTGATGAACAATGTTATCAACCATTTCCGGTGCGGCTACGTCACAACCTTCTTACGCGCCATACTAGCGAATAGCGGGAAGCCTAATACCGGATGGCGGGAAATTAATATAATTTTATTTGATTTTTATAAGTCATATAATTTAGTTCAAATTAATAAGTATTAAAATAATAGTTTTTACCTTTCTAATTACTTATTATGTAATTAGATATATTTATTTCTAATTTATATTGCTAAATTCTAAATTTATAAGTAATTATTTTGACTATCTTAGTACGATGGATTTTTGTTATAAAAGCATGGCGTCAGCTCATTTCCTCATTCAATTCATGTCGATTTTATGTGTAAGGCGAAGCCCTGTCCGAATAAATACTTGTTCCCAGTCTACGTCTACGTAATTTGGCCACCTGACCCACTTTCTGTAACAACTAATAATAACTGATTATACGTAATACAGACCATTTACAATTTTCCGCTAAATAAAAAAAAGACAATCTAATGAAGACATAGACTATTGACAAAGAGTTCCATTTGTAAAATTTTAATTAAATTTTAATTTATAAGATAAGATAATGGTTTCTTAGGGACCTTAAATTTATACAATACAGTTTTACAATTCAAACAGTACAGTACCAACATAGCGCAATACAGTAAAAAACAGAAATAAAATCAACACATAAAATTAAAATAAAACGTAGCTTAATATTAACTAAAATTGTAAAATTTATAATTAAGAACTTAAATCATAAAATCCTTCCAATATCAAATCCATAGTTCTTCTAAAGTTAGGTATTTATATTTGGTATGTTATTATAGTATATCTAATAAATTAAATGTATGTAAATGTAAATAAATCAATACAATCAAGTATAAGTTGCCAATTCTAAAAACTTTCAAGTGTCACCCTCATATCCTAAAATCTATCTCTTTTCCGCAGGTCCTCGGGATATCAGAACGCGAGTTCATGGACCAGATGGGGGTGTACTTCGTGGGCTTTGTTTCCCAGTACGGCTACGACCGCGTGCTGTCCGTGCTGGGCCGGCACATGCGGGACTTCCTCAACGGGCTCGACAACCTGCATGAGTACCTCAAGTTCAGCTACCCGCGAATGCGGGCGCCGAGCTTTATCTGCGAGAACGAGACGAGGCAGGGGCTCACGCTGCATTACCGGTCGAAGAGGCGCGGCTTCGTTTATTATGCTATGGGGCAAATCAGAGAGGTCAGTAATAAAACTATCCTCTAATCTTTGTTTAAATAAAATCTAATAAATATTTAAGGTATCCATCACATAATATTTTTAACAAACTGGGAACATTAAAAAAAGTCAAAAAGACGCCTCGAATTCGGACCGTGGAGGCGCCGGGTATCGATCCCGGTACCTCTCGCATGCTAAGCGAGCGCTCTACCATCTGAGCTACGCCCCCGATGTAACATGAATGTGAAATTAACTACCATATCATTCTTACGCTTTGTAAGTCACTTATATCTTAATAGATGGCGTTAATAGCGCAAGCGTGCTGGTGGTCAAGCTGACTTTCTTTCTTGCCGGCTCCATAGATGGCGCTTTATCGGGTCACCGACCGCAAATGACAGCTTATATTGGGAAGTTCAATACTTTCTGGCTTTTTAGGGTTCCGTAGCCAAAATGGCAAAAACGGAACCCTTATAGTTTCGTCATGTCCGTCTGTCCGTCTGTCCGTCTGTCCGTCTGTCACAGCCGATTTACTCGGAAACTATAAGTACTACAGTGATGAAATTTGATGGGAATATGTGTTGTATGAACCGCTACAAAAATATGACACTAAATAGTAAAAAAAAGAATTGGGGGTGGGGCCCCCCATACATGTAACTGAGGGATGAAATTTTTTTTTTCGATGTACATACCCGTGTGGGGTATCAATGGAAAGGTCTTTTAAAATGATATAAAGTTTTCTAAAAAACATTTTTCTTAAAGTGAACGGTTTTTGAGATATCAGCTCTCAAAGTCGTAAAAAGTATGTCCCCCCCCCCCCTCTATTTTTATAACTACGGGGTATAAAATTCTAAAAAAAATAGAGGTGATGCATGCTAATTAACTCTTTCAACGATTTTTGGTTTGATCAAAGTATCTCTTATAGTTTTTGAGATAGGTTGATTTAACTGTAATTTTGGACTTTGCTGCTACGGAACCCTTTGTGCGCGAGCCCGACTCGCACTTGGCCGGTTTTTTAAAACTTAGAGCTAACAGGGATCTTTTACCTAACTCCTAAGATAGTAAACTAGTAATGCCGAGGATAAATAATAAATACCTACTTAGTTACGTAGTTATCTGGAATGGCCAAAGATTGCTTAAGATTCATAAGAAAATATTTGTTCAACGTTCAAACATTCCTAAAGAGTTATCAAAATGGTAAAATCCAATTTAACCCAATATTTAGGTCATATTGCTTATTTATCTTTAGTAATATCTGAATAAGTAAATAATGCATTGACGACCCGATTAGCGCAGAGTGGTTTGAGCGCTACTTGAGATGCAAAGGTCGCTTCCCCGCGCCCATCACAAATAATATTTATTGATGACACCATGGAGTAATTATAAATCGAATAGTCCATGATGAAACGTAATCTCTTGGGTGTGGTCACCCTGGCACATTTAATCATATTTTTAAAGGAATGGTAGGGTTCATTGTTTTTTTTTTTGAGTTTTCGTAAGAACAAAGCTTTTTCGATGTTTGATGTCTTGATTTATTATTATAAATTTTGTTCCCAGGTCGCCCGCCATTTCTATCACAAAGAGATGCGGATAGAACTCCTCCGAGAGGAGTTGCTCTTCGACACAGTCCACGTGACCTTCCAGCTGACCTTCGACAACCGCGCCTTCACCCTGGCTTCACTAGCTATGACGCGTGAAGAGAAACATCTGCCGATCAGTGCTGCCGTGCTGTTTGAGATCTTTCCGTTCTGCATAGTCTTCGGGTAAGCATATCCACTTGGTCTACATTGATGCCTGTGGAATATCATCTGGCAAAGTAGGTAGATAGTGTCTTCACACTTATAGAGACTGCCTCGGTGGCACAGTAGTTAGTAGGTCGCACTTTAAAGCAACGGCTGCGTAAGAGGTCGGCGGTCATGCCATGCCCGTGCTTCGGAACGCACGTTAAGCCGGTGGTCCTGCGCCCAATTCCTCTCCGATCGTGTCCCATCGGAATATGAGTGTAAGGGAATAGAGACTTGAGAGAGAGTGTTTGCGCACACACTTGAGCACAACAATATATCCTGCGTACGTGGCTGATAGTTGAGAAAAGAGGCGCACGGCGCGTGTGAATGGGTCGGGGATTAGGGTTTAAATTCGGTCGTGATTTCCGTTTCGTTGAAATCTCTCTTATCTAGCATTTAACCTTTCAACCTTTAGGCGTTCATCACGACTAAAGTGTACCTACACTTAATAAGTGTGCGATCGAAAATAACATAAAATTAATAATGTCAGCAGTGCCAGTGCTCTAACTGACGCACTCAAAGACGTCAATTAACTTTAATGGTTAATCAAGAAAACATATTGACACTTATTTTAATACAAATAAAGACTATCAATAATTAAAATAATGAACAATAGCTTAATTTGACGGTCGAGACGCGTTTCTAAGTGCGGCAGTAAAAGCTAGTAGCGGATAAGAACGTAAGTACCTACTTACCCCATCCGTAGGGTAGGAGGTCGTTAATTTCAAATCCGGGCACCCATCTCCGGATTTTCGGAATCTACGTACTTACTACGTGGTCTGTCTGCTTCTATAAACCTTGTGGATTTTGCTTGATACGGTCACCTGTATACCCCACAGGACAGCAGGACATGTGGCAGGCAGGACTGAGTTATACGCGAGTCATGGGTAGAAAGAGACTAACGTAAAAAATGTATATTTTTTGACACCTGTGACCCGTAATCAATCTAATGAACAAGGACTGGCTATGTGGAATTGACTTCGCTGCTGGGATGGACACCCCATCAAGATGGGGATGAATAAATCTTCAAAAATCTATGTGTTTTGATTAAGATTTGATACATTTCTAAACTGACGAAGAATGTAAATTGATAAGTAACTCTATGGTAAATTACAGATATCTATACTATTTATACAGAGGTAAATCATACAGACAGTGGCAACGCTTATCGGTTATCTGAAAACACGATACGCTTGCGCGATGTAGTTAGGTGAGCGCGGTGAAATGCAATTGTCAAAATTGAACATCAAATTATTGTTTTTACATTATAGCGGACAAACGAGCAGACGGCACACCTGATGGTAAGTGATCACCCCCGCCCATGGACATCTGTAACACGTGAGGCGTGAATAAGCCCTTTTCTTGAAGGTCACCAGGCCGTATCTGTTTGGAAACACCACGGATGACAGCTGGTGGCTTAATTTAAAGCCGTCCCGTAACGAACCGGAATATACCCGTCGGATCAAAACAAAGGACCTGTTTGGAACAGTGGTAATGAACGCTGCCTCTGGTGCAAGGGTTGCGGGTTCGATCCCCGCACAGTACAAACATTTGTGTGCATGAACATATCTATTTGTATTGGTCTGGGCGTTATCTATGTATTATAAGTATGTATTTACAAAAGAAAAGTATTATGTATATATTTGTAATCCCACTGTTGATTCTGATATCCGTAACACAGGTGCTTGAGCTACCTATCTCGGAGTCAGATCAATGTATGTGATGTTGTGAAATATTTATTTATTTATCGATCAAGTTATTGAAAAAATGAATGAAAATGAAAAAATCTTTATAAACAAACAAAAAAAAAGGAGAGACATAGCACTTATGAAAGAGCGGGAAACTCCAATTCGATCGTAAAGTGTGCTTTAAATTAAGCCCTCTGGTTCCACAGTTTTATTGTGCGTGGTAGGAAATGACGTGAAAAACGCATTGTGGTCGATATAAATCCATCCAGGTTATGTGGATGGAATCAAGGTTCAAGTTTCAGCTTTTGATTTAGGTCCAGGCCATACAAACTAACTAAAACATGTGTTGTGTATTACCTATGGGTAATGTTTCACTTAGGTACGGTGCCTATAGGGCTTTGGTATCTAGGTACATAAGTATACAGAACAACCAAGATCAGAAGGCAATTCACTATATTAACATGAGGGCGATGTATAATATATTTTATATGGGAAAATGTCAAAAGCATAAGTGTAAAGGAAATAGTGTTAGTTCTGACAGTTCCGACTTTTGCCACGTGTCAAATAAACGTGATCGGACTGTACGTTACATAATATGAACATATTCCACAGTAGACACATATCTACGAGTAGGTACTCAAAAGGTTTCTTTATATGTATATAGATATAAAGAAAATACCTTCTGTGTGATAATGGACAACATTTCAAAATTGCTAAGCTCTGAAACAAAAAATACCATTTCTTTATTTACTTTTCCGATGCGCGAATATATATTTATTAATTTTTTATATTGCTTATTTACTGAGAAAAAAATTAAAAACTAAAAAACGTAAGATGACGTCATCGGACGGCAGAATGTAAAATATTTCTTTGCTTAGCACATTATAGTTTTAAATTTACGAAATGCCAAACCCATGACATGCAACTGTCAAAAAAAAGACAACTTGTCAACGTTGAATGTATGAATGACGTTGACAATGTTGACACTATTATTTACCTTTGACACTATTATTTACCTTTGACAGTAGTACCTTTTTTTATTAAAACAATTATAAGCAAAGGAATATTGCTGTATTCAGCCGTCCGATGACGTCATTTGGCGCTTACGTGTATTTAGAATATAAAGAATTTTAATAATTATTTTATGCATGAAAATGGACAAATTTTGAAAAAAGAAAAAATATGGGTCCATTCATTTTATGTCTATTTTCATATAAAAAAAACAATATGGACATGTTAAAAATATGAAATGTTGTCCATTAGGTAGGTACATAATAACTTTACACCTCATAAGTTACTTACCACATTTTGCCCTCACACAATAACTTTTAGAAATTACAATCTAGTCGTAATTTTGGGAGCAACCAATTTTATTTAGCTCGCACGTAAACCACAACCTAAAGCCCAAACTTTGTTCGTTCGCCCGTCTAATGAATGATACTCGTATTTTAGACGAGTAATTCGCAACTTCGCATTTAACAATTTCATTTATACATTAACACCTAAAATACTAATGGCCCTGTTGGTCTAGTGGTTTAAGTACCAGGCCCTGATCTCAGGGTTCTGGGTTCGATTCCCAGGCCGAGCGAAAAGTATGTTTCTAATGTTTCGGACATAGCTCGGCGGGTTTGTGATCACCAATCCACATTTGGCAAGCGTGGTTATTAAGGTGACGGGTAGGATACACTAGCGACGCCAATCGATTTTAATTTTTAGCTACTAAACCGGATCAATTTTAAACAATTTCGGGGTTACAACCTCTCGGCAGATAACTATACTATTTGTTTAGTACTTATAATTACCTGTTAGGTCTGATTTTGCAATCGAATTTTGGATTATCGCCAAAAGTGGCCACTTTTGGCGTGAATCAATTTTGCGCGTACAAAAACGGACCCAATATTTGTGCATGGTTGGTATAAATAGTATAAATGTTTGCCGAGAGGTTGTAGCCCCGAAATTGTTAAATATAGATCCGGTTTAGTAGCTAAAAATTTAAATCGATTGGCGTCGCTAGTGTGCCCTATCCGTCACCTTAAGCCTAATCCAATCATAGTAGCGATAACTTGCTTTCTATGAGCCCTGCTGTGGGACAAATTATAGGATGATACTTTCACTAATGTCCCGCCCACATTTCGTTTCGGGACATTAGTACCACTTTATACAGATGGCGCTAGGTTTCAATTACATCGCCCAAGCGTTTCGTGTTTTCGGAATAGCTATAAGCGTTGCCGCTGTCTCTTGCTAGTATTAACCTTCTAAATAGTATAGATATATACCGGTCAGATACGTAAGTGGGATTTGGGATACAAACGTCTGGTTATGCTACCACCGCCTATTCCCGGAAGACGGGATAGACCAAAAAAGGTGTGGCCATTGAGATAAATAACTATTTACCTCAATGGGTGTGGCTTGACGTCGTAAGGGATGGCATCATCATCATCATCATCATCAGCCCATTTAAGCCCCCACTGCTGGGGCACGGGCCTCCCTCAAACACATGAGGGGTAATTGCCATACTCACTGAGAGTTTTGATATAAATGCAGAGTTTTCCTTCTCTGGGTGCTGATGATCATGCCAGCAGCTTTACCTTAGTCGCCTTTTACGACACCTCGGTAAGAGTGAGGGTGGTCTATTCTACTATGGGACCACACGGCCAGGGATGACATGCGCGCCAACAAACTGACTGACTGACCACTATGGATGCTCAAGACCGTGCAAAGTGGATGAGTGGCAGTAGGACTCCGGGACACAACGCTAAAATGAAAAAGACGTTCATCTTCTTCTTTTCGTGCGGGCTTTTCCGCAATCAGGCAGCAGTTGTGCCCATTTCGCGTGCGGAGGGTGAAGTCGGCCGGTGTTAGAGGAAGAATTAAAATAGTAATAATTTCTCATTTTTGATCCAGTTTGATTGTTCACAGATCTGACATGGTGGTGCGAAGTATTGGCAACTCCTTGATGGTGATCCTGCCAGATTTAGTGGGCAAGAAAATCACCAACTGGTTCGACCTGGTCCGACCGCTTATAGCTTTCAAATTTCAAACTGTGAGTGTTCTATAAAACAATTCAAAAACAGTTATCGCCAATTCTGGCAAATTCATGCAAATAATCGAAAACGCAATTGATAGTCAGCCTTTTTTATAAATAATACAAAAATTAGGAACCTACTAATTCATAGATGAGATGCATACACCTATGAATATTTTTTATATTTATATCTAGACATACGCGTAGCCAGCCTTGGGCTCACGGTGGGACAGTCTTGGGGTCAGGGTGGGACAGTCATGGGCTCAGGGTGGGGCAGCCTATGGTCAGCATTAATAATAATAGTAATACCATATTACTAATTATATATTGTAGTTATATACCTAACGACCCAATATCAGATTCATATAATATTACTAATTATATTGTATTATATAAAGCTAACGACCATATTAATAATAATAGCAAAGCGATAAGCGCGCCAAGCGCTTATCATTTTGATCGCAATTTTTCTGTTTAAAATTGTTTAACTACAATATTTAAAGTGAGTACCTAGATTATTATTAAGTTTCTTAAGTTTGATTAGGTACCGTACAGGTCAGAGCCACGGGGTAGGAGGGCCCTACCCTGCCCCACCGTGACTACACTCATGTTTCTAGATGCCTTTTAAAATTGATGTTTTTTTCATCATCATTAACCGACCTGTGCCTAGATCCTGAACCGCACGAACAACATCTTCGAGCTGGTGACCGTGGAGGCCGTCATGCACGAGAAAGCGCCGGATAAGAGGAACGAGCTCCTCAGGCTGTCGGACGAGTCGGACGGCACAACCGAGAAGAACTTGAGGCTAAAAGGTTGGTATAGTAATCATCGTAACGTATCGGCCTATACACTGTCCCACTGCAGGCCAAAGGCCTCCATCATAGAAATCTAGTCACCGCTACTATGATGGGATTAGGCTTAATCACCACGCTTGCTTAAGGTGACGGGTAGGGCACACTAGCGACGCGAATCGATTTTAATTTTTAGCTTCGAAACCGGATCTATTTTAAACAATTTCGGGGTTACAGCCTCTCGGCAAACACTTATACTATATTTTAAATAACCATGCACAAATGTTGAGTCCGTTTTTGTACGCGAAAAGTGGCCGCTTATGGCGGTAATCAATTTTTCGCGTACTAAAACGACTCAACATTTCATATCATAATCATAATCATATTTATTCACAAGAAACATGGTATGGTAAGGTGTTACATTTAAAGAATATATATATGTTATTTGTGCATATTTATTTAATAAATACTATAAGTGTTTGCCGAGAGGTTATAACCCCGATATTGTTTAAAGTAGATCCGGTTTAGTAGCTAAAAATTAAAATCGATTGGCGTCGCTAGTGTGCCCTACCCGCCACCTTAATGCGGATTTGTGATCACAATCCCAAGCTATGTTCGAAAAATTCGAAATATAATTATGTTTGGTCGACCCGGGAATCGAACCCAGGACCCTGAGATCACGGCCTGGTACTTAAACCACTAGACCAACAGGGCGAGGGTATAGTAGAACACATTTATTCTACACTTATAGCAAATAATCTATATCTATACTATACATATATTACTTTACTTGCTGTAAGCTTCACGCAATCATATACAATAATTTACTTTCAATAGCTGTGGATTTTGAATAAATGAAAAATAAAAAAATATATAAAGAGGTGCTCTGTGGCGGCAACGCTTATAGGCAATCTGAAAACACGAAACGCTTGCGATGTAATCGACACTTGGCGCCATCTATTAGTATTAAGTGGAACTAATGTCCCGAAACGAAGTAAGAGCTGGGCACTAGTAAAATCTCATACGTTGACCTGATTCCCTATAAGTAGCTTGATGAAATCGCGACGATACGGAAGTATCAATAATTTTCATAACTGTCTAAAGTGGCCACTTTTAGCCAAATGGAAGTTATTTACTTGTAGGATGTAATTATTACTTATAAAAGTTCGTCTAGAAAAATTGTTTATACTTTCCTTAAAGTATTCATATCATTGCTTACTTTTTAAAAATATATCGTATTCGCCACAATCAATATAAATCACTTGACGGCACTAGTATCGTCTAAGTGTTGCCTTAAACACTTGCCTTACGGTTAAAACGCGATTTAAGAAAAGTTCCGGAAATAAACTCGTTCTAGCCCCTTTGGAACGGGTGGCATGAGATTGAGTAGTTGGAGAGTAAATAGTCCCGGATTGGTACCATGATAAGGATATCAGGATCTGATGATGGGATCCTGGAAAAATAGAGGGGAACCCTCAAATTTTAAAGGCACACGTAAAGTTTTTGTATCTTTTTTCAAAACTGCACCAGTATTTACGACTGATTGTATTAATTTTGTGGCTCTGATGATGATGGAAGGTCAACTCTTCAATGGTAAGGAGTTCAAGGATAACTCTCTCAATACTGTATTTACTATTAGTTTGTTATTTATTTGGCAGGGGTGGAAGGGGTAAGGGGGGGGACTGCCAAAAAATGAGACACTAAAAAGTGTAAAATAATATTTTTAGTACTATATACACTTCAAATAACATTTTATAACAGTACACTCGAGAAAAGGTTTTACCGAAGTCGGCGCCTAATCTCTGTTCAATAATTGAATGTTGTATTAAATTACAAGCGAGTATTGGGCCCCGACTTCGGTAACACCTTTTCTCGAGTGTACTGTTATAAAATGTTATTTGAAGTGTATAAAGTGATAAAAATATTATTTTACACTTTTTAGTTCGTAGTTTTGGAAGGCAGTTTTTTATTCGTAGATAATTTTTAGCAATAAAAAGGCCAAGCTTATAAACTAATGCTGAAAAGTTGCAAAACATAAAATGAAAGGATCGCCTATGTAATATGAAATCTGAAGGTCCCTCACCTCAGCATGATAGCTAGTAAAAATCATCTGAAGATTTTGCTAACCTTTCGCCCATATTTTTTTACGCTAGATTAATATTCCGATGTAAAATATAGGTTACCTATATAACCTTAGAAGGAGGTTCCTTTTTGTTTAGAGACAATCCTTTGTATAAAATAGAAGATAATTCTTGTGTTATCGCATTATTCCTTAGATCATGACAAATATTAATTTGTCGACCTAAATAGAACGGATCTTTAAAGAAGCTTAAGATGTCTGAAGAGAAAACCGCTGGAATGATTACCTAATGCACTAAGATCCTGCTAAATTCTAACAAACGATCAATATAATACCAACGAAGTCTACTTGAAAGAAGATTGTTAGTACAAGGATTAGGATTGTTATTATGTTACATGATAAATTAAGAATAGGTTTAGGGACTTAACTGTGATTCGCTTTCTCTTTGCCGTTCTGATGGATAGGTAACATAACATCAATCAGTTAAAACCATGGAATTAGAGCAAGGCAGCATCTCAAGTGTATGGTTTAAACAATTTCAATGTTTCTTTATGTGATAAGTGGCAGACGAGCCTACGGATCGCCCGGTAAGCGATTGCCGCCGCCCATAGACACCCGCCACACCAGGGGAGTCACTTATCATCATGAAATGCTGACTCATGGTCATAACGCTTCCTGATTTTTTTATAGAGGCACAGTATATTGGCTCTCCTCAGCCTTATCGTAAGCAAGAGAAAAGCCCAAGTTGCAATTACAACGGAAGCGATGTCAAGGCATCACCTCCGTTGGTACCGCCATACTGGCCCGCGAGATGCTTCTTCACGCTTCGTTTGAAGGAATCCATATTGTAGGAAGGAGGAAATACATGCGCCGTCAAGAGTTCCATTTCTTGATGGTGCGGCAGAAATAGGAACTGCCAAATTGTTTAGTCCGTCATGCTTAGATTAAATCAATTTGATTTAATCTAAGCCGTGATGGAATGTTTTCCACTGCGAAGCGGTGACAGCGTTGTCCGGCGAGTGTAGTCTGTGACGGAATAGGGCAGGTGGGATGAGGGAAATGAATACATATTTTAACAGTTTACAATACTTATAATAGTAGAGTACTATAATTCTCGTATATATTTAAATATTAATAGTTTAAACTATAATAAAATAAATACTTAATAATACATTTATGAATAATATTCTTGAATAAAGCGTAAGGTGACGCCTCCTCTCTTTTAACTTATGTAGTAGGTATTGATTCTGTGATACTAATGTATGTTTCATACCACCTTTTGTAACACATTAAGTGGAATTAAGAATATAAATAGGAATAGTTAAGCAAATCAATTTAAAAATATACCAAGTACCTGGCATTGTAATTGTCTATGAACGGTTTTTTTTGCTATCAAATTGCCCGCATGCTCATCAGCCTATTTCAGCAATGAAAATTGAATTATAATAAAGTAAAATAAAAATAAATGTTATATTGTTAAAATTAAGGAAAGTTTAAACATAACATATGTAATAATTTAAAGAAGAGCAGAGTTCCCTAATACAAGCAAATATGTTGCTTAAAAGGAAGCTCCAACCACAATTATCTGTATGACATGTGTGTTATTGAATAAATAATTTTGAATTGAAAAAAAAAAAACAAAAATAGTACCTACCTACCCTAAATGTTCTATAAAGAACAATAGACTCAAATCAAAACAAACTGCAAATCTGGTACGCGGGTAATATATCAGCGGCAACTACGACAAAAATTCTTATTGCCCCGTACCCGCGTCAGTCATGGCGAATAATTGGATTTGCTCAGCCATTCTGCTCCTGTCCACTCCACCGTATGTACTATATATACCATGTATCGCTTTCCTTATGAGTAGTTCCTTTATTTTTATTACAAGAATAATTGAAAGTTGTCTGTTGTCAAAAAGTTTTCATAGCGCTTATAACCTACTAACCCACAGTTGCGGGTGTACATGGACAATGGGAAGCGGAAATTACTTACCATCTCTCGATCCGTCTGCTCGTCTGCTACCTCTTCATTCTCAGCTTGTGATTCGCAGTGGCGTCCAGAGCTGTCGCTCTGGAGCCCGGGGTATGGTTAGACCATGATTCAGGATTTGGGGAGTATGGTTACTACCATGAAGCGACTGCCGTCTGACCTTCGCAACCCTTTAGGTACAGGGGTATCAGACCAAGTGAATCATGGCTACACGTTTCAGAGAATATTCGGATCCCTCACCGCCGAGCTAATGGTAGAAATACGGGCATATATTTGAAAAATCCAGAGATGCATTCTCGGTTCGGAACCACTGAGCTACCATCGCTCGTCTGATACTACCACATAGAAAAAAACTTGGACAAATTTTAAGTAGGTAACCCACCACACCAAGCAGCCAAGCTAAATGCCACATTTGACGTTTCTAAATCTTAGATTCATAGAGAGGTGACCTACTAAAAAACTTCTATTAAAGTGAATAATCGATATGTACTTCAAACAAACGTGAATCGATTAAAAAAATAACGGAAAAGAAGTTATTAGTACTTTTATTTGAAGAAATGACAATCAAAATTATTGAAAAGAAAGAGAAAAGTAGGTACTGATCCTAGATATCGATCTGTGGCTAGTTTATTTCATTTTCAACGAAATCAATGAGCTTATATTGTGTGCCATAGATCTTTTATTTTTCCTTTTTACAAGGTTATTAATGTATTCATATTTCTAAACTTAATCTTTAATCTTAATTATTGTTGTTCATCCCAACAAAATTAAATTAAGTTTTATGCAAATTGCATGTTATTATAATTTTAAATTTATCTTTTTGTAATGCGTGCACCTTTCAAGAAAGGTATCCGCAGAATACCAGCGCCACGGGGACCTCACGTGTCCGTGGCAGATGCTGAGCGGAGACCTTTTTACGTTCCGCATTGAGAAATATGTACTATTTTGCTTTGTAATTTTTATTTATGGTACTTACATAAATATTTTCAATTTCAAGACCACCAATACCACCTTTTCCAACGATAGACCCGCCAAAAGTGGGACGACTGGCTACGATTATACAAACAGCCGTCAGTGCTTAAAAGTAGTTTATCGAAAGCTTTTTCATATAAATATGTAATATGCTTTTATCCCTATAAATCTGGGCAAGCGACACAATGGCCGTGGGTCGGATAATTTCAATCGCTCACGAACCTCTATGACAGTAAGCTCAGCCCTGAGGGGCAATGATGAGCAGAGATTAGCAACGTTTGATCTGATTCGGGAAACGGATCACGTTTGTCAGCCCTATCCGTGCTTACCAGCCTAATAGGAGTTGGCATTTGTGTAACGTAACACTTTGGTCGCGAAATTGCTTTATGAAAATCCTTCAAATTACTTTTCACAGAATTTTACAGTGCGACCACGATCAGAAGGCACTTCAATGACATTGACAGGGGAGCGTTGTACAAATATTTTTCTATGGGAAAATGTCAAAACAGCATTAGTTCCGTCTTTTGCCACGTGCCAAATAACCGTGAAGTGACTTTATTCATAAACGGTTTTATGAATCAGCTTTCGTTCTTTTTTTCGAAAATTTTGGATAAATATTTTTATTTCATACGTCAAAACTGGTCTATAACACCGTTTTAGCTAAGAAAGGTTTAAATGAACGTTTAAAGCCCATTTCTGATCCCAATGACAGCAGACTGTTTCTAGAGTGATCACTGCACTGATTGTAAAGACTGGTTTACATAATGTCAGCCTGCAGAGTAGCAGCACTGCAGTAATTTTTTGGACGTCAAATTATTATACAATAATATAATACAAATTAAAATGCTTACAAAGGTAACATGACAAGCAGAGTAAGACTACTGCCTAGACTGAGTAAACCAGTCTTTAGGTTGAACCTTAGGCGAGCGACGGAAGTTTGAAATAGAACCAAACTAGGACTAGACAAAAGCAATTTCTAAAGATCATACTTATTATAGGTACAGGTTGAATCGATAAAGTTACGTCCTTCTAAACACTTATTCTATTCGAAATTTGGAACAACTTTGTCAATTATTTTTTTCATCATCATCATCATCATTTCAGCCAATAGACTTCCACCGCTGGACATAGACCTCCCCCCAAATGTTCTCTACACAGATCGGGGAGTAATATTGTTCTGTGCAGATCGGTCCTGCGCCGCCCACACCCAATGGATTCCCGCGATCTTCACCAGATCGTCGGTTCACCTTGTGGGATTTAACTTTTTTTTTATAAATAAGTAATAAAAAATCTACTTTCCATACAACGTTGACTGTTTTGTTTGGATTTTTTTTATGTAGAAGGCAAAATTTCGAAAAAGATTTAAAACAATAGTTGATCTAAACTACGAGTAGAATACGTGCTTAGAAGAATTTACACCGTGTATTACCATTTTAATATATATGATATTGCTTACTGTTTTGTAAGCAGTATCAAGGTACGTGACAACTGCCATGAGTCTCTCTTATATAAGTAAAGCATATCTGCGGTAAAGCTAAGTAGGTATTACTGGTAATACCATGTTGGGCGCCAAAATAAAAGCAAAGGATTACGAATAAAACGGTTATTTCATCTGGAATACTTAACGAAACAAGAACTCTTTTGTTTATAAACTGTACACGTTCTACATACAGCACGTTTTAGCAATATGAATTCATAAATAGTGGTTGTACAAACAACTTTTACTACCTCTATTGTAGCGGGTATCTCATTTGGGATAAGAGGGAATTAAAATAACTAGACAAATACAGGGCAAACCCGATCCCAATATAGCTGGAGCACTTGTGTTAATCAACGAATCAGAACTTTGAAAGTTTACAAGAATACTTCCGAAATTACTCGCGAAAACTTCCAAAACATCCGAAGTTTTCAAGTCTATTTTAACATATTAAGCATCAATAAATTACTTTACCGTCTAAATGTTCCTTTCCTTTTCATAATAATTTAATAAAAAGTAAAAAAAATAATTTAAAAATAAAAATGACTACTTTTGTTACACTATTTTCCACCCGAACCTATGTAGTTTAACTATTTGGGTGATGTAATTTAACATTTTCTTGACTTGGAAAAAGGGCCTCGCGAACCTAATTCGCCGACGTCCACGCGTGTTCTAGTACCGCTATTGCATGTCATACTCATCGTGATACTCATTGTGACAAGCAAATGAAATGTAATGTGTCGAGTACAGTAACATGTAATTAACAATAAATATTATAGTGGCCTCAGAACCTACGCCAGCATTAACGAGGCACTGTATCGGCTTGCGCTATCACGTAGGAAGTGGCAGGAAATCATTATCCTTTAGTTTTAAATAGGTATTATTATCCAATTGATAGTTCAATTGGATAATAATACTTATTTTTAGTCGTCAAGATAAACGTAAAAAAGAGAGTCGCGCATCATAACAGCACTCAATATAAATAAATATTTCACAACATCACATACATTGGTCTGACTCCGAGATAGGCTCAAGCACCTGTGTTACGAATATCAGAATCAACAGTGGAATTGACGACCCGTTTGACGACCCGTTTCGAACAGTGGTAGTGAACGCTGCCTTTGGTCCAAGGGTTGCGGGTTCGATCCCCGCACAGTACAAACATTTGTGTGCATGAACATGTCTGTTTGTATTGGTCTGGATGTTTCTATGTATTATAAGTATGTATTTACAAAAGAAAAGTTTTATATGTATATATTTGTAATCCCACTGTTGATTCTGATATCCGTAACACAGGTGCTAGAGCTACCTATCTCGGAGTCAGATCAATGTATGTGATGTGAAATATCTTCTCGTCAGAATGAACTTTCCGATTCCGGTGGTAGAATCGCAAATTACAAATAATAATTAAGATGATGTTTGTAGATTAATTTATTCCAGTGAGTTCTATTGATTATGGATGGAAACATATTCTACATGTCTTTATCTCCGGCTCATTTATTCCTTCATATCTATTCCCGACTTGATGGTTTTCAGACATTTATCATATTTGAC
Organism: Marasmia exigua; assembly: GCA_019059595.1. NCBI lineage: Eukaryota > Metazoa > Arthropoda > Insecta > Lepidoptera > Crambidae > Marasmia > Marasmia exigua. The sequence goes on from CM032484.1 coordinate 13,048,455, forward strand.
TTTTTGAGTTAATTTTTGACAAGAATTTCTGGTTCTCGGAAGGCTATGAAATGTTTTTATTGAGAAGTCTACTGAGCAAGTAATCACTATGCCGAAGTCTTATCCAATGGACTTTCACACTGCATCTCTACTCGTACCTTGTAGGCATCCACAAGTTTGAATCATCAGTAACATACTTTTGGATTAGTATCAAACGTAAGCCGTATATTGTGACCCATTTGTTTGTAGACAGCTAGCCAGTAATATTTATCTCTAGTGAGTTGCAATGCTAAAGAGCATCAGTTGATACAAACATTTCGTACACCCCCGACACTCTTTAAGATAACCCTGCAGCCATTCATCAATTCCTTACTTACCCGACCTTATATTTTCAGGCCAACCAATAAAGAAGCGTTTTGCTTATGATGGGAGAAGATTGCCTGATGTTATAAATTTACATCTCAAAGGTAGATTTAGTGAAGATAACTTTTGACACAAAACACCTCTCTATCTAACATTTAAATACAGAAAGAGAGGTCCACTAAACTATCGAATTAGCACAGCACTTTGGCAATTAGTTGGTTTTCACACAAAATTTCGCTTTTGTGTGAATGAGCACTTTAGGAGCCCAATTCTCATCAAATGGCGGAATAATGAATCGTCGCATGAAATCCATACAAGAAAAATGACGTTTTGGCGAATATCACAAGCACGAGAATTGGGCTCTAATATTTTTTTAATATAACACTACGTAAACGTGTTCAGTTAGTAGTTACGAGGACTAAATTAGTCTATGGTAGTTAGTATCTATTTATAGACATACCTTATTTTATATTATTTATTTTTAAGTTTACTTCTCTATTGGAAGCATTTACATCTACAAACAGGATGCACAAATATGCGCGCGAACAGTGATCTCGATCCGGTTCGACTTGAGACAGAGACAGAAGACGGTACGTGTATTGAGGATACACGGTACAATATACTGCCTAAACGCGTAGTTCAACGAACTCTTTGATATCACTGACAGCTAGGGCCGATCTTCTATGTCTATCTATTTTGTGCACGGGATTTTGTCTTGGCACGGAGAATCAAAATACATACGTACCATAATTTATAGCACGCACAACGCGCCGGTGACCCGACAAAAATGTTTGATATCACATTGTATTGAATATTCATGTTTTTCAGCCTTCAAATCAATAAAACTCCACGCAACCCCCATCACTCATGCACCATGTAACATAAAAATGTCACACGTAAGAATTTTCTTCAGGAAAAATGTGTCATTGTATTTACATCCTGTGTTTGCTATACCTACTAGCGAAAAATATATCTATACTTCTCAATAAAAAAATCGAAACACTGTTTATCAAATTTTCATAGAAAGATGCTTGGTTTTGAGGCCTACTGAATAATATAGAAAAAGTAGTCCTTTTATAAAAATAAACCAAGTCAATGAAAACAATTAAATCCCTTACATTAAAAAAAAATGTTTTTAGGTAACTAAGCATTTTCACTAAAGAGAAAAGCATGCCAATTTCTTATAAAAAAAAAGGAATATGATAGTTGCTTTTACAATCCATACCTTGTATGGTGCCAAAAAAATATTTTTTCTTAGTTCAATATCAAACATCGACTTTCATTAAATTCATTACAAAAGCACTCAAACGTATACTCTGTAAGCCTCTAAACTAAGCAAGATTCTATGTAAATTACGCAGCGTTTCGATTTTCTTGTTTAAAAGTGTATTTTTACTTAAGCAAATGTAGATCCACATAGGCCGCAGGCTCGTTTTAGGAAGTAGGTAGGTACTTACCACAGAATAAATCCAATATATAGAATCCAAGAAAGAATTAGGCATGAATAGGCCGGCTCGACCGGAGTGATACCACTGCCTCACAGAAGACCGGCGTGAAGCAGCGCCTACGCTGTGTTTCGCCGTGTGAGTGAGGTTACCGGAGGCCCAATGGGGGGAAGGGGAAAAGGTAGGCAGCGCACTTGTGACTCCACTGCTGTTGCGGGTGTTCATGGGCGGCGGAATTGCTTACCATCAGGTGATCCGTCTGCTCGTCTGTCACCTCTCATATAAAAAATATATATATAGGCCATTCGTTTCGCGTACTCTTATTATAGGAAAATGTGTTTCGTCGCAGGGAACATCCACCAAGCGGATAATTTTGTTGAAATTCTGTTCAAGACGAAGAAATTCGCAGTCAACAATTTCTATGTGTAGTAAGCTTCGATCATAATTTGTAGTTACATATTGCATTCTTCTATTCATAGGTAGAACCAATTTGGAAAATAAAACATTAGGGTAAATACATGAACGAGAACAACCACCTTTGTATGAAATGTCAAAGTTTTTTACACAAGTTCGGATATCCTTTCCTATAAGTTCAGACAATGTTTTGTGTGATCCAGGTCAAATGATCTACATGGACAACTGGCGCATGATGATGTACCTGGGCACGCCCGTCATGCCGGACCTGTCCGCCCTCGTCTCCACCGGCCTTTACATCAACGACCTGTCCATGCATGACTTCAGCAGGTATGATAATGTTTACAGAAGTCTACTCTTGTAGTTTTGAAAGAAAATTCATTCCACCACTCACTTCTGGCTTTTTACGGTCCTTTCTCCTTGCGTCGTTTTTTTCAATGCCCTCAGCATAATCATCTTTTTCCTGGACTGTTTTCCGCCAGCGCACTTTATACTAAGATGTGATAAAGTAGTGCAAAATAAAAATTTTCATGGAAAGATACTTGGTTTTGAGGCCAACTGAATAATATAGAAAAAGTAGTCCTTTTATAAAAATAAATCAAGTCAATGAAAACAATTAAATCCCTTATATTTAAAAAAAAAGTTTTTGGGTAACTAAGCATTTTCACTAAAGAGAAAAGCATGCCTATTTCTTATAAAAAAAAGGAATATGATAGTTGTTTTTTACAATCCATACCTTGTATGGTGCCAAAAAAATCTTTTTTTCTTAGTTCAATATCAAACATTTTCATTAAATTCATTACATAAGATGTGATAAAGTAGTGCAAAATAAAAATTTTGGTCGATATAGACAGTTATCTATAGAAAAACTACCTACGTTGTAAGGGGGACGATGACTCTTCCTTAAAACGTTAAGTAATTAGAGCCGATTTTTTTCATTGATCAAAATTGGCCTGGTCGCAAGTTCGATTAAATTTCGTACCTGTTGGTAAAAGAAGCGACTACCCATTACAATAGGACCTAGTTTGTTTACGCTATTTTTTTATCATTGTTACCTCAAACTACGGTTGCAACGTCACATAATACGTTAGCTACAAGTACAGTTTTGATACCAAGCACTTTTCTTTTCCAGAGACTTGATGCTGGCCGGAACACAGCAGTCGGTTGAACTGAAGTTAGCCCTAGATCAGGAACAGCAGAAGAGCAAAAAGCTGGAAGAGTCCATGAGGAAGCTCGATGAAGAGATGAAGAGGACTGACGAGCTACTGTACCAGATGATACCGAAACAGGTGGCGGATAGATTGAGGAATGGGGAGAATCCGATAGATACTTGTGAGGTGAGTAACAATGTGAAATTTCATCTTATTAAGTCAATGGTAGTATAAGAGCAAGAAACTGGAAGATTCAAGGAGGAAAATTGACGAAGAGAGCATATTACCGAAACAGTTGACAGGTAATTAAGGAATGAAGAGAAACCAGAGATCGTTGTGAGTTTAGGAATATTAGTGGCTTGGGTCTTATTAGGTAAGTTGGAAGAATCAATGAGAAAGAAAAATGAAGACATGAAGAGGACTGACGAACAAATGTACAGATGATACCGCAGCAGGTGGCGGATAGATTGAGGAATGGAGAGAATTCGATAGAAACTTGAGATGTGAGAAAGAATAGTTAGCTTAGGTCTTACGAGGTCAAGAGCAGTATAAGAGCAATAAGGTGAAGGAGTTGATGAAGAAACTTGACGAGGAAATGAAAAGGAACCCGGAATTATTACATAAATGATACCAAAAGCATTGGCAAAAGCTAAAGAAGATAATCCTAAACACACAATGTGAGGTGAAAAATAGCTTAATGAAAAATTCGTCCTTATGGATTGGATGTAATTATTTGCTATATCTGGGATGGAACTATACACCTTTTAAGCTCTTACTGTAGTTTTTGTAACACATTTAAATTAATGATTTCTAAGTAAGGCATTTATTACTTTTATTGGTGGGTGGCATGGCGATCAAATCTCTAAATGTCATAACATATTTACTTCAGAGTTTACCTAAAAATGCACCAATAAAATAAAAGCTTATAATGAATATTAAAAATTTACATAAGCTTATAGGAATGGAATAATATATTGGTATCATTTTATTTATTTAGGACTCGAATATGCTTTAGAAACGTAATCGGGCTGTTCCAGTGAAGGGGATATTTATGTTTTCTTACAATTCTAAATTCTAAGCCAAACCAGATTTGGCTATTTGTTTTGGGCTGGTAATGTTTTTAGGTTCTGATATTTTACAGCAGAAAACTTATAGAATACTTCTTAGACTTTAGAATTATTAATACGATACTAATCATCACAATCTTTATTTTGCAAGTTAAGTAGGTACTGAGAGATTGAGCATCGCCCCCTGCATTATAAGTGCAAATAAGTGCTTTATCCATTTATTATTGGAATCTTAGAAATAAATAAAAGCTCAAATAGTGTTACGATCTGAGTAATCAGACCCAGCTATCTTAATCCAATCTCCACTAAATACTGAGGGTGGAAAATTTCCAGAACAAACAATTTTCCGTGACGTCGGCATTAGTGAGCAGCTTAACTATAATAACGGGTTATTCCTTCAAATGTAGTATACATTTATATATTTACAAGAGATTATCCTCCATGATGCTATCGAGTAACAAAGGGCTGTTCTGTCGGGTACGAAAATAGATTACGTAAGTGCCCCAAAACGATATTGTCTTAATAAATCAAAATGATTTCAAATTACGATTTTGACTGACCGGATGGCGCAATTGGTAGTGACCCTGCCTCTTACGCCAAAGGTCGTGGGTTCGATCCCCACCCTGGACAAACATTCGTGCGATGAACACTTGTGTTTGTTCGGTGTCTGGGTGTAATATATGTATTTAAGTATAGGTATATTTGTGTTCCTCTGTTGTCCGATATCTGTAACACAAGTGCTTGAACTACTTAGTACGGAATTAGGTCAACGTATGAGATGTTGTGAGAATTTATTATTATTATTAATTAATTATTACGATTAAGACCATTCTCGTATAAAACCTCAATCATATCACAGAAATATTCGTTCAGAGTGGGAATCGAATCGATTCGTCGAGCGTGTAATAGGGTACGTAATTTTAATAAAAAATGTGTTATTTTATTTTATTATGTATATATGTTAGACTATAAGGTATTTATTATATGGGAAATGACAACGGGAATAAGCCATCGAGATGGGAGACAAGGTTCACTATTACGTGCCAACGCCAACCTCCGCACCAACCTTTTAATAATTAATTTAAGCTTTATATGTTGCGCAATAAAGTATAATAAGTGTACTTTGTCAATTCGTGATTCTTGAGAAACTAAAACCGAGTTCCTTTGATTTATTCATAACCGATAGGATTACTAAATCCTATGACGTAAGTGGCAGTGGCGTCATCATTTATTTTCACGACTTTATTGACAGAGTCAATTACCCAACTGATCAAGTAATCACTATGGACTGCCTCGGTGGCGCAGTGGTTAGTGGGTCGCACTATAAAAACGACGGCTGCGTAAGAGGTCCCGGGTTCGATCCCCGGGTCGGGCCAAAAAAAATTGTACCTAAGTTATCGGTAAGAAAATCTTAGTGTCAGCCCGGAGTCTAGAAGTCGGCGGTCATGTACCCCCGTGCCTTGGAAAGCACGCTAAGCCGTCTCCAGTCGTGTCGCGCTGGTGTCCCATCGGAATATGAGGGTTAGGGAATAGAGAGTGCACTTGTGTTTACGCCCACAGTTGAGCACTATAGGTAATATATCCTTTGTACGTGGCTGATCGTTGAGATTGGCTGCCGTAATCGGTTGAAGGATATTAGAATAAGTATACTGTGTCAATAAAAGTCGTGAAAATTCTTGAGGAACTAAAATGGAGTTACTTTGATTTATAACCAATGGGGTTACCAAGTACTATGACGTAAGTGGCAGTGACGTCATTATTTAATTTTCACGACTTTAATGACAGAGTATACCTACACATTTGTCTTTCTATCTACCCGCAGATGTTCGACAGCGTCTCGATCCTGTTCAGCGACGTGGTGACCTTCACGGAGATCTGCTCCAGGATCACGCCTATGGAGGTGGTGTCCATGCTCAACGCCATGTACTCCATCTTCGACACGCTCACAGAGAGGAACAGGGTTTATAAGGTGGGTCATCATCTTAAGCTTGTTTAGTCGTTTCAGATCTAAGAGCCTACAACAAAAACCGTCCCATAACGAAGGACAATATACCTGTCGCATTCAAACCAAAGAGCATAGCGCGTGTGAAAAGAACGGAAATAATGATTCGCTTGTGAATTCTTGCCCTTTTTCGACTGAAAACAGTAATCGCAGGTCACACTATAAATGAGTTGAGGTCTGCAGTTGCGACCAGCGACTGCTTATTGCAAAAAAACAACTTTTGTCGTGTGTCGTGTTTGGGAACTACTCATAACATCATGATAATATTCACCTTGCTCCTCTTCCAACTTTATGATGAAGAAAAACTACTTTTTCTTTTTTTTTTCCATTCTAAAACAACAAGCTTTAGCTGCCCCACCTTCCTAAACTTCTAGACTTGGTCATTAATTTTTAATTCCGACAGGATCTTTTTAACCCCCCACGAAATATCGACAGGATGTTATAAGTCTGTGTGAGTGTGTGTTTGTCTGTCCATGGCATTGTAGCTCCCGAATGGATGAACCGATTTTGATTTTTTTTTTAAAGGTAATCGGGAGTGTCCTTAGCTATGTTAGATGGAAATTGATCTAAGATGGCCGACGCCACAAAATGTCGGATTAAGATATTGTGTGACAATAATTTATTTTTGAACTTTTTAAATGTATAATTAATTTTTTGGAACCGATTATTCTATAGAAGGAATTTTAAACTACTTACCTACTTAGTTAAAACCTTTTTCTTTTAGGTGGAAACTATAGGTGATGCTTACATGGTCGTTTCTGGAGCTCCAGAGAAAGAAGACAATCACGCGGAGAAAGTTTGTGACATGGCTCTGGACATGGTGGACGCAATAACAGATTTGAAAGATCCTAGCACAGGTATAATAAATAGGATCTTATTTTAATACAATTATAACCATCAGCGATCTACTTCCTAATTAACATCCATGGTAACCATATAAGTATATTTTATCTACTTATTATCATGATTATCAGACAGACTGCCTTCTAAAATTTTAGCCACTTTGATCGATCTTCGTTTACTCCTATCCAGGTCCTCTCATTCCGGTTCTGCTATCTTGCGATCCATTGGATCCCTCCTCATCTTAGCGTGTAATTCCCGGTTACGTCCAAAGCTCTGGGTCCTGTGGTACGCTTGAACCATGATTCAGGATTTAGGGAGTCTGGTAATTACAATGAAGCGACTGCCGTCTGATCATCGTACGCAAACCTTTAATAGGGGAACCAGACCATCTGAATACTGGTTACACGTTTCCGAAACTATAAGAAATGTACAGGTTTTCTCACGATGTTTTCTCTCAACGCCGTACTAATGGTAGAAATACGCACATATATTTAAAAATACAGAGGTGCATGCTCGTATTCAAAACAGAACCCCTCCGGCATGGAAGACGCTTTCTAAGCCACTGGGCTTCAATAGCCTGTTTGATTTGAGGATTTCTACACTAGGTTTAGCGAGTCCGAGGAAGAAGCCCAACGCGATGGTCAGACTAGATCAGTACCACGCTATACACCTCAGTGTGCGATGCCATTCACGCCGCTGAAGACAGGTCAAGCTGGCGAAAGAAAATCCTGGAAAGAGTATTACGTCGGTGTCACGATCTGGAGGACACCAGACCCGGAGGTCGGAGGTTTTCCTAGTTGCAGTCGCCACCCCAGAGCTTGTACATACTTGTGCCAGACTCAGGGTTACGAAGTGAAGACTTTAAACGCTACCGGCAATGACACTTAGTCGAAGATGATGATAAGGATATACCGTATTCCTATGCCAACAGGGCTATATATGCCAGTTCTAACAATATTTTAAGCACATATATAATTAATTTTCACTCAAATCTTAGTTTATTCTAATCTATATTATTTATTCTTCTTGTCGTCTTCTTCAGGATCTCACCTCTCGATCAGAGTAGGTGTCCACTCAGGAGCCGTGGTTGCCGGTATCGTCGGACTCAAGATGCCTCGCTACTGCCTGTTTGGAGATTCGGTGAACACGGCCTCGCGTATGGAGTCCACGTCAGAAGCCATGAGAATCCACATATCGCAGACCACAAGGGAGCTGCTGTCACCCTCGTATATGATGCAAGAAAGAGGGGAGATACAGGTTAAAGGGAAAGGTAACATCATAGACTCATGGCACTATAATATCCTCCAAACAATTACGGCTACGGCGGCCAATCTCAACGATCAGCCACCCACGCAGGTTATATTATAGTGCTCAAGCATGTGCGCAAACACAAATGCACTCTCTATCCTTTTCCCTCATATTCCGATGGGACACTAGCTTGACACGACCGGAGAGGAATCGTGCGCAGGACCAACGGCTCAACGTGCTTTCCGAGGCATGGGGGTACAGGACCGCCAACTTCCAGACTCCGGGCTGACACTAAGAATTTCTTACCGAAAACCTGTGTACCTACACATGTTTGGCCTGACCCGGGGATTGAACCCGGGACCTCTTGCGAAGCCGTCCCTTTAGAGTGTGACCCACTAACCACTACGCCACCGAGACAATTATGGCACTATATTTCTACGTGATCCTAAGGTTGGGTTAGCCAAAGACGAAGCAGTATTTTCGGATGGTTATGACTTAGGGACCGTCAAGAGACTTAAAGGCCAGCAACATCAGCTCCTCATTTGCCGCTTCTATCTCTACAATTGATAGTCTACAAGAATAGATACAACAGTGTGGTTGAGAAATAAGGATAAGCAAATGTGCAGGAAAAGTATGCTGCTGAATCTTTTGATGAAATACTTGCATTACTTGCAACTTAATTACTTGCATCTTCAAACATCGAGTTTGAACTAAAAAACTTTCTTGTTAGATGTGAACAGAGTATCAAAATTCCTCTTATGTAACCATACCTTTAAAATATTTTTTTGTAGGCAACTAGTATGAAAAAATAAAAATCTATCGTCTTTGGCAACTGGTTGAGTAGCGAGAGTGTTAGTTCTTCTTCGGCAACAGGACCCCAATTCTCGTGCTCGTGACATTTATTTTCATACGACATATATCATTAAAACATAGTTTTTTTTTTTTAACCACTTGACATTGGCGGAATCACACGTGCGGCCGTCACCGTGCGCGGGATTAGGCCCATAAAAAAAAAAAACATAGTTTTTTTGTATGGTTTTTAGATGATATCCGCCATGTTCTCAAAATATCACAAGGCCGAGAATTGGGCTCCAGGTTGTGAATATTAGTTGTCAATGTGGCCGGAGGGGGATAAAACTTCACAGCGTGCTTTTATGAGTTTCTTTCTTAATGTAAGTATTCAACTTTTTAGGTGCAATGAAAACATACTGGTTAGAAGGAAGAGAATCACGATCGTGTCTCACAAAAATGATCTCCCCACAATTACAACCCGGGACTGAGCTGGAATGGGAAAGAGCAGCTGACGTCAGAGACAGCATAGCCGAATACTCAGCCCAACAGATGAACAATAAAGACCAAATTTCTGGTACATTTCAGCCTCTTCTCCCCAACGCTGTACTAATTCAGGACCTAATTCTTTAGTCAATAGCACGGTAAATGTAATGGCAATTCAGGCGATCCTGCCCTCGACCCAAGTAGTCAAGTCCCCTCAAGGGCAGAGATCTATTACTCCAGCGCCGACTGTGACGTCGCCGGTGGAAGAGAGACGGATGTATTCGCCTGTTACGTTCCAAGATGTGGCTAGAAGGAGCATAGCTAACTCACCGAATAGAAATGACAAGGATAGGGGTATGTATATTTTAATCTACATTTTTTTAACATTGACGCTGTCGATTTTGTTAAAGCGATGATATAATTTGTTTTAGATTCAAAATCGAATTCAACAAGTTATGGAGTTGTATGGACTGACGCGGAGTCTGTCGATCCACCAAGGGATAGTTTGGATTCGTCTTTTTGGTAAATTTTATATATATTTGATTTAGTTTAACAAGTATTCAATGATTTGAAACATTTGCAGGTTCCGACAATGCAAATTTAAACATCGGTAGTAACAGTTTGTTTACCTATTCACTTACTTTAAGAATAGTGTGTAGTGATTTTTTTTTGCACTATTAAGTAGGTACTCGTACCAACACTAGAATAAGTTTATTATGTTACTAACACGTTTATTAAGTCTGAAATAAATGATAATTTAATGTTTATTTATTTTTTATGTAATAGGTGGCAGACGAGCAGACGGATCGCCTGATGGTAAGCGATTGCCACCGCCTATAGACTACCGCGACACCAGTGGAGTCACAAGTGTGCTGCCCACCTTTAAGCCCCCTTTCCCCCGGATTGGGCCTCCGGTACTTGACTCACGCAGCGAAATACAGCACAGTGCTGCTTCACGCGGTTTTTTGTGAGGAAGTGTGACACTCCCACGGTAATAGTAAAAAGTGCGATAATGTTTTAAGTTACAGTGCAACATCCCCTTGCAGAGTGGGCACCGCGCCAGCGTCCAAGGAGAGGGAGCACGAAAGCTTTGTGGAGAAGGCTGTGAGTATAATCTAATCACCTTTAACTTCCACTTCAACTTCTAACAAACACTTCAATTTTAACTAGGGGAAGACTAGGTTGCTGTTCCCCATACATCGTTGAAGTTTTAGACATCCGCACTAAGTGCTACGTGAACTGTTTTTTATGCGAATAGCTAGGAGTGGAACTCGCTACCCGCCGAAGTATTTCTTAAACACTAACCTTATTATAAATCGCGAACTTAGAATAGTCCCGGAACAAATTTCGTGCCAGCCCCTTTTAACATTGCGTGTTAGAACGGGATAACATGTGCTTTAGTACGGTAATAACTTTAGTCGCGATTTATAATTTTAAGGTCGTAAAGCCCAATCTCCTTTCTAAAGCTATTGTGTCTGTTTGGTCCTTAGGATGTTAAGGCAAGAGTGAAAAGGCTGTTCTCAGACCAGTATATCCCACTTTAGATATCATATTCATTTAACATCAGGTACGATCTAGGTCAAATGCTTATCTGTGAACAAAGAGAGAGAGAGAAAAAAATTAAGAGATTTCACTCTTTTTCAGTGCCTAGCACGGATGTCCCCAACCCACTCAGCGCCGCCGGTGATAGGGGACCCCTGTTTCCCCTTGCGACCTGAGACCGTCTCCACGCCGAACCAGAGCAGGGAAGAACAAGGTAGGTATGGAATCTTTTCGATCTGTTAGTTACCTGTGACTAACCTGAGATCGAGGAGTCAGCTAACTTTCTTTCACAGTTTAAGTATAAAATTCATGTCGTTGAATATCTTGCTAAACATCAAGCATAGAGTCCCATGGAATTAAAATGTTGGATTCCTTATGTATGTTGACGGGACAGAAGTGGCGCCTATCGCGAGTCTTCTTTGGTGGCGCGGACTTTAGTCTTTCCTTCGAGAGTTGTATGCCCAGTTACCTGAGATTTCAGGTGGTTATACTGCTGGTAGCTACATGCATATCTCGTCCATCGCTTATGGTTGGCCATTCAAAGAGCAGTCAGCATTATGGGGACACTTAAAAGCGGGGCACATAATGCTCTCCATTGTAAATAATTTTATTTTCTTTATAAGTAACGCCCCGTTGGTCTAGTGATTTAAGTACCGGATCGTGTTCTTGTGGTCCTGGGTTCGATTCCCGGGTCGAGCAAAAAGTATAATCCGAATTTTTCGAACGTTGCTCGGGTTTGTGATCACCAATCCTCACTAGGCAAGCGTGATTATCAAGCCTAACCCTATCATAGTCTGGAGGCCTCTGCTCTGCAGTGGGACAGTATACACAGTGATACATGACATTATATCTTTATAAATAGTTAAGTACTTATAGTTGTGTGAATTATTCCTTGTATATTTTTTGTTGTAACTATGTGTAATTAATTTAATAGGCTTACAAAAGATCAATAGCACACTTTATCACCATCGCAGCAAATCATTCCTGGTTGTGTCCAAAGCCGTTGTTTCAGAGTCTTTTGGACCATGATAATGACCGAGGACCTGGATCAAGATCCAGGATTTAATATAGTTATCATCATCTCACCTAACATTCAAAAATCAAACCGTATTTAACACGATTGCTCCCAATACCTCAGCTACCTCATATCATATAGCAATTTAAAAATGTAATCCTGAATTTTAATTTTATTACAAATTAAGTACTTACTTACAATAGTCCTTAAGTTGATTGTAACTAATACATATCATATTGATGTTACTTATAGATAGATAGATAGATATTCTTTATTGCACAAAAATAAAATACAAGCATGATACAACAGTAACAGACAGTACAATAAGGCGGTCTTATCGCTTGTAGCGATTTCTTCCAGACAACCTTTGGGTAGAGGAAAGAAATATCGTATTCGTAATAATAAGGGAAGGCAGTGCAAAGTAGTTTAACAAATGAAATTGAGAATGGCAGAATTATACATTATTTTATATATTAATATTATTACATTACATAAATAATAATAACCAATTATACATACCCAATAATAATATATACATAGATAATTTATAACAAAAATTCAATAAAAATATTTCTTATAGATAGGTATAAATGACCAGAGAGCAGACCACATAAAAAAGGAAGAAGAGACAAGGAAAAAACAGTGTACCTATTTATAGAGATAGGAAGTGAGTTTTGACACGGAATCTTAGCTGAATTAAATGTTATTTTATTTTTATATCTGTGGTTTCTTCCAGAAACCGAGGTGGAGTATCAGGATGCGGACCAGACAGTCACCAACCAGGCGCACGCGCACGTGTGCACGATATCCGACACGATCGAGACCAACCACGCCAAGCCCGCCAAGGTCGGCCGGTTCAAAGCGCGGATAGCCCCCCACCAGAAAGCTTGTCAGAAGACCAACAAAGATTCTGTTAAGGAGAAATGCCAGTCAAATGTCCCCCACGGTCATCATCACTCGAAGAATGTGAATCATCACCAGTGCTGCGGAGCTTTTGGGAATCCTCACGTGAGACACAAATCTGGCAATTCTAGCTGTCGACTCATATAAGCACCTGTTAATAGGCTTTTAATGGCATTTCAAGAACTTTCTCCCACTAGGAAAACCCCAAATATAGATCATTTTACATCGAAAGTACGAGTAGGTATAATATTGATAGATGGATTCTCTCATTCTTAATATTATACCGTACAAGTAGTATCTATTATCTTAAAATAAAATAAGTTTAAGTACTTAAGTATTAAAGAAACCAAAGGCACAGCTCGACGGAGGTTGGAATATAAAAAATAATAATTTAATTATTTAAAAAAATAGGCAACCTAACTTAAAAAGTTAAAACTTTGAAGACATTTTCTAATTTGAATTTAATATTTTATAATATCGATACAATTAACTAAATAAAATTATCTTTGCACAGCAAAATGCGGTTATATACAAAAATCCTTTTGAAACAATACGCTTTTTAAGATAAATCTTTCTTTTTAGTCATTTATGCTAAAAGTATAGAAAGAATTCTTACCAGTAATATCAGTAATAATTACTTTAAAAAACAATCTTAGTTTATATAAAAAAAATAAAAATAAAATGTAAATGTACTTATTATAAATGTACTTATTATAAATGTACTTATTATAAATGTACTTATTATAAATGTACTTATTATAAATGTACTTATTATAAATGTACTTATTTACTAAAGACTATCTCCACAAGTAACTAGTTGTGAAGGGGTTTAAAATTTTCTAGTTTGGCCTCCGAAATGTAAAAGATATATTTTTTGTATGTAAATTTTATCTTTATCTACTACGCGTGTTGTATCAATCAATTTATATTTTAGGGAACAGTAGGTAATCTCTTAATAATTCATCTAGTCTACGAAAGTATAAAAAAATTAAAGTATCAATTCAGATGTGTAATTTTATAGTATTTACATCACTATTGTAGGGTTTTTAGTACACATTTATATTTATTTTTAAGTATTTTTTAACAAAAATAGATCTCAGAATAGTACATAACATCCCAAAGAATGATTCCAATGATTTATTGATAGCGAAAAGAAATATATAAAATTCAATAAGAGCTTTATGCAATGACAATAGAAAAAAATATATCGAAAGAATAATATATTGACGCTGTAAAACAGTGGTTACTAGAAGTTTGTATAATGTGATTTGATTACATAAATAAGATCGTAGTTATGAATAATAACTACCCCAAATATGAGTATATTTAAGATACAATTTTACAAAAATATTTTATTTTATTTTTATAATAAGGTAGATCTTGACGCTTAATTTCAAATAGACATAGATGTTGATTATATTTAATTATTTGTGAATAGCGTCTTTAAATAGAATATGATATCATTAAATGTATTATTAAAATATTAACTAGGTAAATAAATATTTTTTGATCATACTCAGAGCAAAAAGGTATTTTACTGTGTAAGTAAGTATATTTTATTTAAATGTTCTGCCACTTAGTGGCATTTTATTGTAAATATCTAGTAATTCGTTTTAATTAGCTTGTTACGTATATAAAATACTTATAGTGAGTACGACTACGAGTAATCGAATAAAGTGGGTAATATTGAATGCACGAATAGGTAGGTATGTACTAAGTATTTTTTTGAATGGGTCTCCGATAAAAAGCACGAAAGTATTTAAAGAAAAGTTAGATTTTTTCCCTTCTTTTTATTGAATATGCACCCAAATAATACCTGAAGCTCACCCATAAACTCACGTGTTTCATAGTTTCACATACACGTCAATCGGTTTCATTTTAATATACCTAAGTAGGTATATGAAAGTTGTAGGAAGTATGGTTTTTAACTTATACCTATTTCAAAATGGTTCACAAGTTAAATGCATTTGAAATGCGGCGGTATGCAGGGATGCGATATTGTTCATATTACAATATTATTATAATAATGTCCTCCTGCCAGTATTTTGGCTACGGCAGCTAAGTAAGCAGGATATTTTATGAGTAGTGTGTGCAAGCTGCATGTTCCATAGGACACCAGTGCAGCACGCTTAACTAAGGATACAGGGAGAATTCCATCTCTTTATGCATGTCAAAATATCGGCTGAATGTCATCCGAAAGTTAAATCCAAAGTGAGTGGGAGTAAGAAAACATCAACGAAAATGGCTCATAAAATATAGATTATGCAGTCTACGCCGTGTGGTCCCCGGCAGAGTAGAATAGGCCACCCTCACTCTTACCGAGGTGTCGTAAAAGGCGACTAAGGTAAAGCTGCTGGCATGATCATCAGCACCCAGAGAAGGAAAACTCTGCATTTATATCAAAACCCTCGCCAACCCGTCTGCCAAGCGTGGTGAGTATGGCAATTACCCCTCATGTGATTGAGGGAGGCCCGTGCCCCGGCAGTGGGGACTTAAATGGGCTGATGATGATGCAGTCTACGCAGATAAAATATTTGAATTTGTTTCTACATTTATCCCATCTTTCCATCTTACCCCAAACTCACTCAACATACTTGTAAGGAAATCTTAATTATTTTGTAATGCGTTCTGTGGCGTATGCAAACATGCGTATTCAAACTCACTTTGTGATAAATAAAATGTAATTATTAACTTAACATACTTTGTAAGTTGAGACTTTATACTTTCTGAAAGCGTGGCATAAACTTTTTTTCAGTATGGTGGAAAACAAATGAAAGCATATCGAAACATACTCGAATTGAGACTTTTTAGTTAAAAATATTATTATATTTTATTTTTAAATTATTTTATGTTGTTGTTTTTTAATAAATTGTGTAACAAAACTTTTATTCTATATATAGCGACTGCGTTATATTTTCATAAATGTCCACCTTTTAACATTTTTCGAACTAAGTAGTCTACAAGTATAATGTTTGGAGTCGTTTTAGCACATTAATTAATGTAGGGTGTATTCCTCTGTTCCACTTTTCCGTGTTAAATTATATCAACTTCATTTCAAAAAAGCCTGAAAAATTATCATGTATACTATTACCAAATTAACATGATAGTATGTACTTATCACAACACAATAATCTAATATTTATTTGTAACGGGGTTAAATGATTCGCATCGAACTCGATTGGTAGGTGTCTATGGGCGGCGACAATCGCTAACCATATTATTAAGGTGACGGGTAGGGCACACTAGCGACGCCAATCGATTAAATTTTTTAGCTATTTAAACCGGATCTATTTTAAACAATTTCGGAATTACAACCTCTCGGCAAACACTTATACTATTTATTAAATAAGCATGCACAAAATTTGGGTCCAACTCGTACGCGAAAAATTGATTCACGCCAAAAGCGGCCACTTTTAGCGTGAATAAATTTTTCGCGTACAAAAACAGACTCAATATTTGTGCATGGTTATTTAATAAATAGTATAAGCGTTTGCCGAGAGGTTGTAACTCCGAAATTGTGTAAAGTAGATCCGGTTTAGTAGCTAACAATTAAAATCGATTGGCGTCGCTAGTGTGCCCTACCCGTCACCTTAAGTTGATCCGTCGGCTCGTTTGCTTATCACAGAAATCACAAGGTAAAGTGGAACTAAAGGTCTCTATTTATCTAGCTGAGTGTTGTGAGTCAATTAAGATTATTGTCTAGTCGTTTTGAGATTAAAATGTGTACTTAATTATTATTTTACACCATGTTGTACATACTATTTCTTAACTATTATTTCTGAGATTTTTCTGTATTTTAAGTATCTACATAATTAATATTGTGAAAATGGTGCAAATTGCATTGATTTATGATAATGATGTAGGTATTATTTATTTATTGTTATTATGTACTTAATTAAATATAAATTACTGTTGAAATTAGACCCATCCAAGAGCTTAACACCTATGGTTAGGGAGTGTATCTCTAATAAAATTATTTTATTGACGACGCAGACATAACACCCTATATACAAAAGATATTTATAAAACCTAACTGCAACGGTTGACGTAGTCAGAAAAAAAATCGTTGAACCTATCTTCGGACAACCATATAAAAGATTGAGGTTGCCTGATGTGTGGCTGTATTAAATACCATACTTAGGTAGGGTATTCCGTCAGTTTCCATTAGAACATTACATACTTAAACCTATCTCAATATGATGTTAGATAATTAAAAGCTACATCCCTTTTATTCCCTTCGATGTTGGATCTTATCAAACTGTTGAATGCCAAAGTTGTGAATCTCACTTTTGTGGAAATAAATGCAACAAACTTAGTCTGTTTTTTATTGTAATTTCTGATCTTGAGGTACTACGTCTATATTTACGTGACATGTACATATTTTACGTGAGCTAGTATTTCTGCAAGCATATTTATACGACGACCCGTTTGGAAAATTGGTAGTGAACGCTGCCTTTGGTGCAAGGGTTGCGGTTCGATCCCCGCACAGTACAAACATTTGTGTGCATGAACATGTCTGTTTGTATTGGTCTGGGTGTTTTCTATGTATTATAAGACACAAATGTTTTAACTGTGCGGGGATCGAACCCGCAACACTTGGACCAAAGGCATCGTTCGTACCAATGCTCCAAACGGGTCGTTGTATAAATATGCTTGCATAAATACTAGCTCACGTAAAATATGTACATGTCACGTAAATAAAGTTATTAGATAGTTATTAGTAATTTAAATGTGGGAGAGCCACGCTTAGGCATGAATGGGCCGGCTCGATCGGAGTGATACCACTGCCTCACAGAAGACCAGCGTGAAGCAGCGCCTGCGCTGTGTTTCGCCGTGTGAGTGAGGTTACCGGAGACCCAATGGAGGGGAAGGGGAAAAGGTTGGCAGCGCACTTGTGCACTCCACTGGTGTTGTGGGTGTCCATGGGCGGCGGAATTGCTTACCATCAGGTGATCGTCTGCTCGTCTGCCATCTCTCATATAAAAAAAAATCGGAATGAAGCAAGGATTTATCTGAGAGTTGGAACATCCCAAATGAAGCGTTTCACTGTTACGCATTTCTGTACTGATCCAGATGCAAATGTTCCAATCATTTGAAAGATAGGTACGTTTGTGCCAGGTCTAGCAGGTAGCATACTCAAAAACCGAACGGCGTGCAATTTTTGAACATACTCAACATTAGAATGCTTATTAGTAGCACGTCCGTCGACACATGCTACTAAGTAGCACTTGCTCAAAAGTAGCATGCTAAATAAGCATGTGTAACAGTACCTTATAGCTTCAATGAATACATTAGAAAAGCATATCTGCGTGAGGAGTGGCGGAGGATTGTGAAGCAAGCCATAAACGTTGATGTGATGACCACGACCTCTCTGCTAAGAGTGTGACGGCAAAGAAGGTATTTATGATATGTGGCTTTACGTAATTTTGGACTCCTTTCACCCCTTTTCTCACGATGTCCCACTTCGTTCTCCCCTCTCCACTGGTTACTTTCGCGTGTAGTCCGCTAGATGGCGCACTATAGAACTGAGGACCAGTGATTGGCTATTGGTTTTAGAACGTGTTATGTCAAAAATTAAATGACAATTGGACTAGCGAAACAACAAATGATGTTGAAGTTGAACCCATAGACTTAGGATACTGCCCTAATGGACCTCAGTATAACACAGTACGCCAGTTGCCATCGATATAATATTTCTATGATCGAAGAATTTAGCGGATAAGTCCAACAGTGTGTAAAGGAAGGGACTTTACGATTTTCTGTTATCAGTTTTTTTGCCTGTGGTCTACTCCTATCGATAGAACTATGGGCAACTTTGATAATAAAATAAAAAATCATTAGGCACTTTTAATTTCTGATTTCATCTTCCTAGAGTCGAGAGAGGAATGGAGACTACTCCACCGACAAGACAGAAAGTTGTTAGCTTGTTAATGACGTTTGAAATTTTGTATTAAAACACCGATAAATTAAAAAGTTTTAATCATACCAATTTTTACACAAAAAGAAGTTTATAAACCTTCAACGTCGTGACTAAGGAAAACAGGGCCAGGAAGTGATCCCTAAGACATTACAAATCAACTTGTCAACTCATAAAACACGAAACGTTTTCACACAAATCACAAAACATACGATGTAGGTATCTAACATAGACGTGTACCCTAAACAGATTGAGCCTTTTCATAGAAAGCCATACTTCAAAAACTGCGCGAAGCCGTTGTTAGAATTGGGGTGACGTTCTTTCTCTACCGCACGCGTATAATATCCTCCAACCGATTACGGCTACGGCGGCCATTCTCAACGATCAGCCACTTACGCATGATATATTATAGTGCTCAAGTGTGTGCGCAAACACAAGTGCACTCTCTATTCCCTTACCCTCATATTCCGATGGGACACCAGCGTAACACGACCGGAGAGGGATTAGGCGCAGGACCAACGGCTTAACGTGCTTTCCGAGGCACGGAGGTACCTGACAGCCAACTTACAGACTCTGGGCTGACACTAATAATTTCGACCTCTTGCGCATCCGTATATAGATGCTTTAAATTCCCGAAAAATGGTACATTCTGCAGATTATAGCGTGTGTTTTCTAATTCCATGGTATCTAATGCCTAGTCTGTGCACAATACCATAGGTACCAATTGAAAAGTACTCTGTGGTAGGTACTGCGTAATTCTTATATTGTACAGCTGTACCACGTTTATAAGTTACATCGGTAAATTCGTCTACGCAGAAGAGCAAGTTAAATCCGATGTATTACGATTTCGAAAGCAGTTGAAATACAGACTTTATTGCGTTACGTTAAGATTAAATACAATAAATCCAGAGAGGAATGTTATCTCTCTCTTAACCCTCTCGCACCAAACATGGCGCTGACGCATCAACCAATAAGAAATTGTAATTTTTGGCGCGCGTAAATGGAGCGTTGTGATTTGGTAAGATATTGCCGCAGTTTTCGAAAATAAGACTTCGCGCAGGTAATTGGTGTAACTTAAATTATTGGTAAAACTGTATTGTTTAGGGTCTATAGTGGTTGCTATTTTGTTAACATTATAACTACATACTATGGATGCAACAAAAACTTGAGTACCATATTGAGTATTAGATAATTGTGCTGCTTAATCTGTTCATTTTAAATTATGCTTATTATCTTCTAACGAGTTTCTATTTGATGCAATAGGTACTGTTATCTAGGTACGCCCTCCTTCCCTGTGTCCCTTAGCTACGACTCTGGAAGCCCCTCAATACATACAATAACCTATTAGCACCATGACCGTTACAGCTAATTAGTCGAAGCTCAGCCCAGTCCCTTGTATGTTCCTTGCAGCCCACTCATCAAACCTCCTTGACATGTCCTCAGTCATATAGTTCTTCCAATCTCCGATCTCTCCTTTCCTTATAAACCGAAGGTTGGTTTGCTCCAAGAACGATTTCCCAAAGGACCTCTCGAGTATAGCTTCCAGGTTGACGGCTCGGTTGTTCTTCATGTTGTTGAAGGAGAGATGGTCGCAGAGCTTGTCGACGGCCTCGTCGCTCATGGTCTTGTTGAGGAAGGCAGCAGTCCTCCTGACCACGGAGGGAAGGTCTCGCTTCATGTCCTCGAACTTGATGAAGAGGAGGTTCGGGTCGTGGCGCCTGCTCCAGAAACCTGGACGTGAGAAATTGGTTATAACATGTTATTTCATTATTTTAGACGCTTATCAATTCAATAATAATATTAAATAATATCCGAGACAGTATCCGCTAGGTGTACACATCCACATTTAAATTATTGTGTCACAAAGGGGCCTCTTCGTGTTGGATCTGTATCCCCACGTACGCCTGCCAAAAGGACCGGCCTTGTGGTGTAATTTCCCGCAGGACATGCACAAAATAAATAATACATTTTCACAACATCTCATACATTGACCTGATTACGTGCTAAGTAGCTGAAGCATTTGTGTTACGGATATCAGGCAACAGAGGTATTACAAATGTATGCTTAAATACCTACGTATATTACACCCAGACACTGAACGAACACAATGGACAACATTTCAAATTTTTAACATGTCCATATTGTTTTTTTATATGAAAGTAGACATAAAATGAACAGACCCATATTTTTTCTTTTTTCAAAATTTGTCCATTTTCATGCATAAAATAATTATTGAAATTCTTTTTATTCTAAATAGGCGTAAGCGCCAAATGACGTCATCGGACGGCTGAATACAGCGATATTCCTTTGCTTATCATTGTTTTAATAAAAAAAAGGTACTACTGTCAAAGGTAAATAATACTAGTGTCAACATTGTCAACGTCATTCATACATTCAACGTTGACAAGTTGTCTTTTTTTTGGACAGTTACATGTCATGAGTTTGGCATTACGTAAATTTAAAACTATAATGTGCTAAGCAAAGAAATATTTTACATTCTGCCGTCCGATGACGTCATCTTACGTTTTTTAGTTTTTAATTTTTTTCTCAGTAAATAAGCAATATAAAAAATGAATAAATATATATTCGCGCAGCGGAAAATTAAACAACGAATTGGTATTTTTTGTTTCAGAGCTTAGCAATTTTGAAATGTTGTCCATTGTTCATCACACGAATGTTTGTCCACAGTGGGGATCGAACCTTTGGACACCAAATAGGATCACTACAAACTACTAAATTAAAGATTTGGTATTTATATAACTCTGCGGTGAAGGAAAACTGTCCATTTCAGATGGTTACTCAAAATGTGAATACCTACCTATAAAATTCTTTCTTGCAGAAAAATTCCCTTGACCATGCGCGTGTACCATGATCTAACAAGTGCCTCTGGTTCCCCCGTTTAGGTTTTTGTAAAGCACCATCGGTGATCTGATCAGGCAGGGAAATTAAAGACCAATTCCGTCTAGAGTTGTTGAGCTTTATTTTTAACTGCTCATAACTAGGCAGGCGGCTCGAGGTCATTGTCCTGGTGACACGATTTGCTTGCGCGATGCAAAAATGCATAGTGCCATCTATAGGAACAACGACGAACCGCCAGCTCTTTTACTTTGTACAGTTGTGAAAGTCAAACGCTTTCGCTTCATTCTAACTACCAGACTTACTGAATCCTACTTCATTGTCCAAGTACCCAGGGCTCCTAAGCGAAGACTTTTAGGGAGTTACCAGATTGGGGGATGGCGGATTGCAGGAAAAACGCCGGCGAATCCGTTACGCATCCGCGGCGTGAACGCTACGCGGCTGCGACGTGTTCGCTGCGTCGTCTCTCCGCTTTGTAAAGGCTCGCAATCCACCAGTGTGGCAACTCCCTTAATGCTACTCGTGAAATTCACATAATTCAGACAAGGAAACTATATATATTATTGTCGTAGACTCGTAGTTTATAATTATGTCCATATAAAAGACATCAACGCGCATAATCATATAGGGTAATGATCTGTTGGATCACCTAAGTAAGTATGAGTATTTTTTCTTATCAGCAAAAGTAGTCGATAATCTCTCTTCTAATATTAGGTCCTTCAGGCAGACTTTTGTATATGGATACCAATCTCAATCATTGGCGTAGCTAGAGATTTAGGGAAGCCATGGAGGGTATCTAGTATGTGATGTTGTGAAATATTTATTATTATTATTTATTTCCCTTTCTTTAAAAAGTGGGTATCATTTGCTACGGAGTGTCTGGTGGTTCGTCCTACTACGGGTGGGTGGGGGGTCCCCAGCGGTTTGTAGTGCTGCTACGAAGCTCTCAGTGGCTCGTACTGCTACGAAGGGATCCCCCGGCGGTTTATCGTGCTGCTACGGAGTTCCCAGTGAGTCGTAATACTACGAGGGAATCCTTCGGCGGTTTGTATTGCTTCTACGGAGTTTCCAGCGGCTCGTACTGCTACGAAGGGATCCCCCGGCGGTTCATCGTGCTGCTACTGAGTTCCCAGTTCCCAGTGGGTCGTAATGCTACGAGGCAATCCTTCGGCGGTTTGTATTGCTGCTATGGAGTTCCCAACGGCTCGTCCTGCTACGAGGAGATCCTCCGGCGGTTTGTAGTGCTGCTATGGAGTTCTCAACGGCTCGAGCTGCTACGGAGGAGTTCCCGGTGGCTAGTTGTACTGCTACGGGGGGTCCCCTGGCGGCTAGTCATTTGCTAAGGAGGCATTTGTTTAGGGTTACCTCCGGGCTACCTCCTTAGCTACTGCCCATGATCTAAAATCTGGTAAAATACGTAGGACAAGGACATTAATGTTCCTAACCTTGTATGTGACTCCAGACCGGTCCGAAGGGCGCGCGGTCCTTCATGAAGAGCTCGCAGAACTCCTCGAACGAGCTCTTGAGCCCATGCACCAGCGTGCAGTAGTGATAGTACGACACCACCATGTCTTTGGGGTTCCGCGACGTGTAGATTACCTGATAAAAGGAAATTTATTGATAAGCTGACACTTTAATCGGGACATCTTAAGGCAGGCTTTCTTTGAGCAAACGTGAAATATCCTAAACATGATAGTCTCTCTCCGTCAGGTGAGATGTGCTCCAGCGTTAATGGTCACCAAATAAAACCTTCTTTGGGGTGCGTTCCTACTTAACATTTTTTATGTGATTAATGGCAGACAAACAGATGGTACAACTGATGGTAAGCAATTCCCGCCGTCTCCACCCCAAGATTTAAAATCTTTCAAAATATAGTAAAAATTTGCAGCTTGTCTGTTTTCTAATTTTTTTCAAAAATACTTATGTTATAATTTTCTATTTGTTTGATAAAGTTGGGTACTTTGTTATAAACCTTTATTAACATGTGGTACCTAAGTTACCGTGCGTGTGGTGCCCGGCAGAGTACAATAGGCCACCCTCACTCTTACCGAGGTGTCGTAAAAGGCGACTACGGTAAAGCTGCTGGCATGATCGTCAGCACCCAGAGAAGGAAAACTCTGCATTTATATCAAAACCCTCGCCAATCCGTCTGCCAAGCGTGGTGAGTATGGCAATTACCCCTCATGTGATTGAAGGAGGCCCGTGCCCCAGCAGTGGGGACTTAAATGGGCTGACGATGACGATGATAATTATGTATGTCAGTCGTTCCATAACCACGGACAATTATGTCCCGGACTTTTGGAAGGCGTGCGTGGGGCCGAAGCCAACACGTAGAGGCCCGTTTAATTGACAGTTTTACTGTAATGTGATGTGACACCAGCCGGCGACTATCTCTATATACACTACAGAAGTGTAGCCAAGGACAGTCCCCAGTTGACATAGGACTTTGAAAAGAATGGACAACAAAATGAACTGGGTTATTGGGTTGAGGTGTTAGTAGATCGGTTAACTGGCAATATGGACAGACTATGGCACCTGCCCGATCAATGATAATTAATATTATTATTAGGTAAACAAAATTATACCTATAGGTAAAGGATGCGGCGGGTCTCCTACGTAGTTTCGAATACCGCTGTCTTTTTTTTTTCAAATCAGCGTCTTTCGTGACTACATCATTCGATTCTATGGGCTTTCGAAACTATGAGTATATGAGGCAGTAGAAAAAAAATCGTAACAACGGCATTCGAAACTGACCCAGGTAATCCTTATGATATCATAGCATGCACGTCTGGACGTTTTCAAATCTATCTATATATTTCTACCACTAGCTCAGCGGTGAAGGAAAACATCGTGAAGAAACCTGCACGTCTCGAATAGTTTCTCAAAATTGTGAAAACCTACAATACTTGTTTGAGATAACGCGTATCCGTGATCCAGTTGGTCTGGTCCCCTGTCTAAGTGCTGCGAAAGTCAATCGGCAGTCGTTTCATTGTAATTACGAAACTTCCTGGATCAAGGTCTAAGCGTAACCTGGGCTCAGAAGCGACAGGATTGAGCGCAACTAGGAATCACGCTAGGATGAGGGATGAGGGGGAGGTAAAGCTTATCAATTGATCGAAGGTAGCGCAGTGCATGAAAACGTTCTCCTCTGTGAGTCCGCAGATTGGAATCCGAGTTCCATGAGTTGCAAAGGTCTATCTTTTTTTTATTTATTTCCAAAAAAAGTGTAACTTATACTACAATCATTCTGCCAAACTACTAAATGTAGTTAGTCGGCAGCAGTTCTCGTGTTACATTTAAGGTATTTATACATATGTATTAAACAATTTTACTTACAATGTTCTTATTCTATTTTATTAGTTAATATCTATATATTTTTCTTTCACCCATATAAGAAACAAATGAATTTCTTCTACAAACTCAGATTTACTCGTGTTAGACTCAGACACCAAACAAACACAGACTTTCATCATACGAGACCAACCCTGAACAGGAAACGACCCCACGACCTGCAGCCCATGAGGCAGGTTCACAACAATAATTGCGCTATCGACCGGCGCTGATGCTTAATGTTGATTCATTCATCTATCTGGATTCAGTTTATTCATCTTTTTTTACAGGTGGCAGACGAGCAGACGGATTACCTGATGGTAAACGATTGCCACCGCCCATGTACACCCACGACACCAGTGAAGTCACAATTGCGGGCCTACCGTACCCTCACGCACGAAACACAGCACAGTGCTGCTTCACGCCGGTTTTATATGAGGAAGTGGTATCACTCCGGTCGAGCCAGCCCATTAATGCCGAAGCGTGGCTCTCCCACGATCAAACTTCACGTAATCATCATCAGCAACCCACACTCGTCCACTGCTGGACATAGATCTCGCCTAATGCACGCCACTGCTCCCAATTTTCGGCCACTCTCATCCAGCCCACACCAGCCAGCCTTCGAATGTCATCATCGCAGGGCGTCCTACACTACGCTTACCGAGTCGCGGTCTCCACTGAAGGACTTTACGGCTCCAACGGCTGTCAGTTCTGCGGCTAATATGACCAGCCCACTGCCACTTCAGTTTGCTAATTCGGTTGGCTATGTCGGTGACTCGTACGCGTAATCAACCATGATTAATTGAAGAAGAAAAATTAAAACTGAAATGATAGATGATGAAGCATTCTTGCCACTGTTGCTTCACTACAGTGGCTGCTAGATACCAATTCGACCGATGCAGCAATGCTAAGAAGGGCAGACAACCAAGGAAATTACATGTACGCGAGACTGAACAACTATGCTGCGTGCTGATTTGACATAGGAGTAGGTAACTACCTACCCTCAGCCACATATAGCGTAGGTACTCTCAATTTCCAACATAATCTTTTAAAGTTTATAATGAAATAATCCTACAGACAGCGGCAACGCTTATAGGTGATCCGAAAACACAAACCAATTGCGCGATGTAATCGACTCCTGGCGCCATCTATTGGTATAAAGTGGAACTAATGTCCCGAAACGAAGTATAAAGCTGTATGTGGCTGATGTACTATTTAGATACAGACAGCCACACGTCCGTATACTACAATCGACAATCTGTAAAATTTACTCAGTTGACAGATATTTGAACCTAATGGGTGTACATGAGAGTCGATTGACAAAATACAGATTTGTACCTCTATCATGTAGTTATACTCTCCGTACCTTTTCTTCGCAGGGGAAACTGTCATAGCTTTCTCCTTGTCACATGTAGGGAGCAAGATAGTGTGTGGGACTCAAACCCTTACCAAAACCCCTAGGGTGTCCACCTCCACGCAATCACGGTCGTAAACCCCACAGCCGGGCCTGGTCATACTCTCCGTACCTACTACAACTGTTATGTGGCATCGGTGTCGTGAAAGACAATATCATTGGTAGGTATTAGGTCGTTTATCTATTTCTATCTGCCGACATATCTAAAAAGATAATCAAGTAGTGGTTTATTTATTTATTAGGTAAAGACACCATCAATACATCATGATCTGTTCGCTATATATATTACAATTCTTACCAAAGTTACATAATAAACTACAACATAAATGTGGTAGTTTATTTATTAGTTAAATGTTAAGACGACTTAAGGTGACGGGTGGGGCACACTACCGACGCAAATCGATTTTAATTTTTAGCTACTAAACCGGATCTATTTTAAATAATTTCGGGGTTCCAACCGATGGTTTAGTAGCCAACAATTAAAAACGAATGGTGTCGCTAGTTAGGGCTACACGTCGCCTTAAGTATTCAATTGAAATTACAATTTATTATATTTATATTCAGTTAAACTAAAGTGCCTCTGATTTTATGAAGTGCAAAATCTTCCCTTTGAATTTGGCGTAAGTATCGGCACAGATATTATATTTCCACATGTATATTTCCACAGAGTAAGTTGTAATCGGTCTGAATTCAGCTTAAAGGGTTGCCGGATTGCGGTTGGCATAACATTTCCCCCTTGGGCGATAAGGGAACGCCGCTAAGTTTTTATTCGGTATGCATGCCTCTGGACGCATTCCCAGAGGAGAGGCCGACATAACAGGATAAGGCATTTATCCCAGCGACAAAAAAAGGAACAATAGGGAAATTTAATATAACGATTGAAGAAAGTCCTTGACCTCACTTTCTCATCGCAGAATTAGAGTACATCCTTATTTTCATGCTTAAAGCATGCTACTTTTAAGCAAGTGCTACTTAGTAGCATGCTACCAATAAGCCTGCTAATTTTGAGCATGCTCAAAAATCGCACGCCGTGGTCGATTTTAAAGCAAGCTATGCTACCTGTAGTGTACTTTTGAGCAAGTGCTACTTAGTAGCATGTGTGGACGGACGTGCCACAAATAAGCATGCTAATTTTGAGCATGCTCAAAAATCGCACGCCGCGGTCGATTTTAAAGCATGCTATGCTACCTGTAGTGCGGGTGGAAAGGGGAGTGTGGCGGAGTGCTTTAGCTCGTAGCAAGCAAGCACGTGCCTGCTTATTGATAGCAAATGTGGACCGCTCATTAAGCATATAGCATGATATAAATGAACATGCGCAACAGTAGTTTTATGTATCTATCTAGCCATAAAATATTAGTCAGTAAACTGGCGCCTAATAAACTAACAACCTTTCTCCCCGGAAACTGCGAATTTAACTACAGAGTGCAAGTTGCATAACGTTGCATAAATGCCCGGTTCGGCTTCCATGATCACAGTAGGTATACCTACCTACTACTACCTATGGATACAAACGGACAATATTAGGAGAAAGCAAGCGAAACATATTATTTAACTGTTATATTACTGGCTGGATGGTGCACTTGGTTGGATGAGGCAGGGTCACTCCTCAAATGCCAAAGGTTGGGGTTCGATTCCCACCCTAGACAAACATTCGTGTTATGAACACTTTTATTTGTTCAATCTCTGGGTGTAATATTATAACATCCTCCAAACGACTACGGCTACGGCGGCCAATGTCATCGATTAGTCACGTACACAAGATATATTATAGTGCTTAAGTGTGTGCGCAAACACAAGTCACTCTCTATTCCCTTACTCTCATATTCCGATAAGACACTACCTACTGTCACACGACCGGAGAGGGATCGGGCGCAGGACCACCAGCTTAACGTGCTTTCCGAGGCACGGGGGACAAGACCGTCAACTTGCAGACTCCGGGCTGCCACTAAGAATTACTTACCGAAAACTTAGGTACAAATTTTTGTTCCGACCCGGGGATCGAACCCGGGACGTAATGCGCAGCCGTTGTTTTAAAGTGCGACCCACTAACCACTGCGCCATCGAAGCAGTCAAGTCAAAAGGGGGTCGAGGAGTAATATATGTATATATTTAAGTAGGTATATATTTGTAATTGCAGTGTTGTCTGATATCAGTAACACAAGTGCTTAAGCTACTTAGTACCTACCAGTTAGTACGGAATCAGGTCAATGTATGAGATGTATATAAATTTATGAATGAATTTATTTACGTTAGGGATTACTTCATTCTGACAATGCCGCCCTAACAATAAAAGGCCGTTGAACCTAAATGAGGTCTATTTTGATTCCTTATGGAACATGAAACTTTTTGAGAATTTTTTTTTTGACGATTTGTCACAAGGACACCAAACCACGTTATTTACGGATAGTCCCTAAAAAGTAATGACTGCTTCGGTGGCGCCGTGTATAGTAGGTCGCTCTTAGCGACGGCTGCGTAAGAGGCCTCGTGTTCATCTCCGGGTCGGGTCAAAAATGTGTACCTAAGTTTTCGGTAAGAAATTCTTAGTGGCAGACCGGAGTCTGGAAGTTGGCGGTTGAGTATCCCCGTGCCTCGGAAAGCACGTTAACAGCTTAACGTGCTAACGGTCCTGCGCCTGATCCCTCTCCGGTCGTGTCACCCAGGTGTCCCATCGGAATATGAGGGTAAGGGAATAGAGAGTGCGCTTGTGTTTGCGCACACAATTCAGCACTATAATATATCCTGCGTACGATCGTTGAGATGGTATTGGCAGCCGTTATCGGTTGGAGGATATTGTTAATTAAAAAGTAATTTAGTTCGTCTGGTTCCCCTGTTAAAGGGTTGCGAAGGTCAGACGGCAGTCGCTTTATTGTATTTAGGTACCAGACTTCCCCAAATCCTGAATGGTGTAAGCGTACCCCGGACTCCGAAGCGACAGCTTTGAACGCAGCCGGGAACTACACGCTTAGATGAGGAGCTTTGCATAAAACAAAGACGTCTAGAGAATAATAAATAAAAGGTATGGTATTGATTTATTAGTACTTTATACTCGACACAGAAAAAATATTTATTGAACAAAAGAAAAAAACACCAGAAAATTATAACAATAACCGAGAAATAAAAGATAAGCACCAGATAGATGCCTATACTTTGTAGCGTTTAGTCTCTCTGCCGCGTCAGCCACAGCTCCGTCACTCCTCGTAATCCCGGGAAGATGAGACGGTGCCAGAATGTCGACGCAGATAGCATCCCACACGAGAGCATGTCCCATCTTCCAAGGGATGAGAGACATTCCGTCTGGTCTCTTGCCATCATCATGTGAAACGCCGTTCGGCTCCAAGTTGGCCGGCATATTGATGGTGGTAAGCGACAGATAATGTCGTTTAATAAGGAATGCCTGGAGAGACGGCCGGCACTTTTTACACCGGAGAGCCCGTGGTGCCCCAAGGCACTAACAGTGGTGCCACATAGACATTTGTGTGGGTTGCAAACCAAATAAAATAAAAATTGTTTACTCGTTTCAACAAATTACAATTTATGTGTTCACATCCACTAGTAGGTGCAGGATAAGTACCTATGCCACAGGAAGCCACTCTTCAAAAATAACAAACAAACAGCGAATAAGTCTGTGTGTGAGAGAGAGAATAATCTAATTACCTACCTGTTGGAGTGATTTTGCTCCTTCGTAGTCCAGATCATGCCCAATCAGCCATACCATTTCTTGCGCCCAGGTCGAACCTGTAACAAAGCTTACAATATTAACTGCAAAAATATTTTTTAATTTAATTAAAAGCCTTTGTTTCATATCAAAACTTTTTCAAACAACAATAATCCAATTAATTAGCCTATGAGTACCTATGCGTTTATACCCTGTATTGCTTAGCTTTAGAAAAACATTCTCTACTAGTTATATCCATAATGTGAATACCCTAATATTTACTTTGCTATAAGCATGGACTAATGCTATAAGTAAGAAAAGAAAAATTAAAAGCGAAGGTCTTGATATGACTATAGTTTCTCGGACTGTTGTAGCAGCAGAACTAATTGTGAAAAACCTGCTGTAAGTACATGATCTACACAATTTGTTTTCGTATATGTAGTTAACCTATGTGAAACTGAAAAAATTTTAATTTAAAAAACGAGATAATTTAAAGTACATATATTATTTCCAAAATATTTTCTTCTTTGCTTCCAAGTGAGCAGTAATATCTACCTTTTGACAGCCACACAACAAAGTCTTTCCTCAATTGATATTGTAACAAAAGTAAGTGACATAGAGGTGAGAATCGATCGAAGAAATCTGACAGATTTGTATACATTGTTGTGTGGCTGTCCGTACCAGTACAACCACTTTCAGTTCTGAGATAAGTTTAAATGAATGAATGAATACTGTATTTATTTCGTCACACATACATGAAACAGGAGAGAAACAGAATATTTATACACATAAACGTTACGATACATAAAAACAAAACACTAAAAATAAGTAGGTACATGAATGAAAATGCGTGTGCCGAAACATGCGCCCGCGCAGCATAATGTCGTGCCACGACGGTTTTCAGTGGGTTACCCATGTGTAGGTCTATATTAGTCTATGTCCATAGGTCCCAGCTCTACCTCTTGATTGATTTAGTAGGTATGGGCTCAAGAGTACCTTGATAATATTACCTATGATGCGAGGAAAAAATCTTATTATCAATTTTACCCATGATTTGGAGTATTGTCTAATATTCTTCTTCTATTGCCATATCCTCATAAGATGACGGCGACAACCCTGAGATATTCCTCTCTATTCGCTGCTCTGCTTTTTAGCAAAGCAGCGTCTTCTATTCCGGTCCACTCCTTAAGATTGTCCTTCCAGGTCTAAGGTTTCATGTTATTGTCTAATAATACTGTAAAATTTAGCATTTCCTTACCCTGAGCTTTTTATAAGGTACAAATCATTTTTTTTCAAGAGATTCTCGCCTTACTGTCAAAACAGTATGGTTCAATAATAGTATTAGGATGCCGCCATTTGGGTTCAATTAACTTTCAGACAGCCTGTACTTACCTTCTCGTAGTCTGATAGCTATGTCTTAGATTGAAAATTGAAGTGCTTCAAAAAAACTTACCCGTCCTGGGATAAGAGCACATCCAAACATCATTGTCCAAGACCTGCATGTCCAGGATATCCTGTCCGATGTTCATGTAGTCTGTTGGCAGAATAGTCCTGCTCGGATTGACTTCTATCATGCAATCCTTCTTCTCGAACATCCTGTCCAGGGTTTCCCCGGTCTCATTGTCCAGTTTGGAAAAACTAAGCTCAGCTTTCGTTCTCATTTTGAATTTTTCTTTTTTCACATTTGTTTTTGGAATGGGTATTTTTTCTAATTTGGTCGCAACGGACACGACCAGCGCGCGCGCCGGTAGGAAACGGTTTGATCGCGTGCGGGCGTACAAAGCGTGATTTTCCGTAACTCTCACTGGAGCCGGGTTCACTTTCATTTGTGCAGGAACTGCATTCTAAATGGCAATATACACTAGCTAGGTGTGAGACTTGTTCTAGGCTTGCACCGGTACGCCAAGGTTGGGGAAAACGAATATGAAGTCTAGACTTTCCATTGTTGAACGGTAAAGCATGGTGGAAGGTCAGTGGAAAACGCACGGCTTCTAAACGGAAGTCGTAGCTTCGAGAGAGAAATACTCCTCTAAATCTATGTGCATATTTGTACCACTTGTTCGGCGATGAGAATAATATCGTGAGGGAACCTGCATGTCTCGGATTAAGACGAAATTTATTATGAGATACCATATTTTGTACTCACATATTTTTCTTGACGTTTCAGCTACGTTCAGCAGTCGTGGTCACAAGTGAACTCAAATCGAAACATTCCTCAATTATTGAGACAATTGTTCTGTCAATTTAATGGGACTGGGAATGAAATACTGAGATGAAAGAGAACGGGAAAGTGTTTTTTTTTCGGTAGTTTGAAACAAACATAAACTGACTTTAGGTATCTTTCAGTATAAGGCGAATATAATTTTGAAGTAGAAAAAGGATTTTACATAAAGTGCATATTACGAACAATCTCTACTTCGATTCAAACAAGCCGCATTATATAATGACATCTTCATTATAACATCATCATAACTTCGGGTCGCTAACTATGCTGCGCTGTTTCGAAGTGTGAGTGAGGTTACCGGAGGCCTAATGGGGGGAAGGGGAAAAGGTTGGCAGCGCACTTGTGACTCTACAGGTGTTGCGGGTGTTCATGGGCGGCGGAATTGCTTACCATCAGGTGATCCGTCTGCTCGTCTGCCACCTCTCATATAAAAAGAAAAAATGTAGTTAGCGACCCGTTTGGATCAGTGGTAGTGAGCGCTGCCTTTGGTCCAAGGGTTACAGGTTCGATCCCGGCACAGTACAAACATTTGTGTGCATGAACATGTCTGTTTGTATTGGTCTGGGTGTTTTCCATATATTATAAGTAGGTATGTATTTACATAAAGAAATGTAGGTATTATATGTATGTACCCATATGTTTG
This sequence comes from Marasmia exigua, assembly GCA_019059595.1. Taxonomy (NCBI): domain Eukaryota; kingdom Metazoa; phylum Arthropoda; class Insecta; order Lepidoptera; family Crambidae; genus Marasmia; species Marasmia exigua. The sequence goes on from CM032484.1 coordinate 13,081,740, forward strand.
CAATCCCACTGTTTATTCTGATATCCGTATGTCCGTAGGTGCTTGAGATACTTACCTATCTCGGAGTCAGATCAATGTATGTGATGTTGTAAAATATTTATTATTTATTTATTATTATTATACCTATCTACCCTTCTACGCACACAGGTATGTAGTATGTAAGGTCCCTAACCCGCGCTGTAACGAGCAGCTACGCATTGCCACCACCGGTTCGGCGCGTAATGTGCGCATGGGCACGCAGTCTGCCTCATTCGTCTTCAGCGTTTCCGCTACAGCCAGGGTTGGTGAGCACTTTCCAATAATCAATAAACATCACAGAATACCTACGCTTTATCCCGAATCAGCTATCAGAATTAACAAATATAAGACAATTATACCGACATAGATACCTAAACTATGCACCTTGATTTTTTCAAATCTATGTGCGTATTTTTACCATTAGCTCGGCGGTGAGGGAAAATATCGTGAGAAAAGCTGCACTGCTGCTTCAGATTGTATTTGAATCATGTAACCATATTTCTATTTGTCTGGTTCCCTTGTTAAGATGACGGGTAGAGCACACTAGCGACGCCAATCGATTTTAAATTTTAGCTACTAAACCTGATCTATTTAAACAATTTTGGGGTTACAACCTCTCGGCAAACACTTATACTATTTATTAAATAACCATGCACAAATGTTGGGTCCGTTTTTGTACGCGAAAAATTAATTTTTCTCGTACGCGTTGGATCCAACATTTGTGCATGGTTATTTAACAAATAGTATAAGTGTTTGCCGAGAGGTTTTACCCCGAAATTGTTTCAAATAGATCCTGTTTAGTAGCTAACAATTAAAATCGATTGGTGTCGCTACATAGGGCTACCCGTCGCCTTAAAGGGTTGCGAAGGTCAGACGGCAGTCACTTCATTGTAATAACTACCAGATTACCCAAATCAAGAATCATGGTCCAAGCATACCCTGGGCTCTAGAGCGACAGCTTTGGACGCATCTGCGAATTACACGCTAAGATAAGGGATACCTAACCTCTGCGCTACGAAAGAATTCCCGCGGGAAAACACGTGACTAAAATTTGTGTGTATGAGCATAGAGATAAAAGCTCAAATTTCATTGTTGATGGCAACTCAAGCGCGCTTATAACAGGACTTCTTTGGCGGGGCGAACTTTACTGTTGTAATACCCCAGTCCAATTCTTTGTTTACTTTTCCGCTGCTCGAATATATATTTATTCATTTTTTATATTGCTTATTTACTGAGAAAAAATTAAAACTAAAAAACGTAAGATGACGTCATCGGACGGCAGAATGTAAAATATTTCTTTGCTTAGCACATTATAGTTTTAAATTTACGTAATGCCAAACTCATGACATGTAACTGTCAAAAAAAAAGACAACTTGTCAACGTTGAATGTATGAATGACGTTGACAATGTTGACACTAGTATTATTTACCTTTGACAGTAGTACCTTTTTTTTTATTAAACAATGATAAGCAAAGGAATATCGCTGTATTCAGCCGTCCGATGACGTCATTTGGCGCTTACGTCTATTTAGAATAAAAAGAATTTCAATAATTATTTATGCATGAAAATGGACAAATTTTGAAAAAGAAAAAATATGGGTCTGTTCATTTTATGTCTACTTTCATATAAAAAAACAATATGGACATGTTAAAAATTTGAAATGTTGTCCATTCCCCCGGCAATACCAGTCACTAAACCATCGCAAGTGTTCATCACATATGTTTGTTCAAAGTGGGAATCGAACTCATCAACATGAAGAGCGTGAGGTGTCAAAAGCGCCATTCCGGGAAGTCGAATCATCAATCCATAAAATATTAAAAAAAACGTATAAAATAAGGCGCTGTATATATGTCCGCTGTCTGTCCCTATGTGAGGAGCGAACTTTAAAAACGTGATTTGTCACCCAAATCCAAGTTTTGGGAAATCAATTGAAACCTGTATTTACCATTATAATCCACCAAGACTAGTTTTGTGATATTTTATAAATATTTAGGGCTTAGATATAATAAATGATAGGAAGGTACCTAAGTATTTTTAGTTCAATGTTTGTATATTAAATATCAGTATTGTAAATTATAATAAAAATGTGGACAAAACTTGTTTTGAATGAAAACAATGGACTAAACACTTTTAGATTGCACTAGTTTTTGGACAAAACACGTTTTATTTATTATTTAGAAAGCGTAAGATATATTTAGTAATGTTTATGATGTTTATTTTGAGTATGTACATAACTTGAATTTGGCAACATGGACGACATTTGTGAAGTTTACCGTACCTTTAACTTTTTACATTGCATGCCGGAAAGGGATGACATGAGCTTTAGTACGGTAATAACTTAAGATCGCGATTTATATTAAGGTGGTAGTAAGTTTACTTAATCATAATATTCTCAATTAATTTTTTACGTGGAGATAGTTGAAGGAAGAGTGACATAGGCAAGATTTCGTCGCAACACTGTATTAACTACTAGCAAGGTAAAGATAAACGCAGCAACCTTACTCATCATATCTAGCCATTAGTGTGGTTAACTCGTAACTTGCAATTTGCACTTTGCATCCAAGAACTAAGTATGCGTTAACATAAGCAGCCTTTATGCAATCTTCGAAGTTACATAAAATGGAAATGGGAAAATATAGTAGGGTATCTAATCATTATTTATGTAATTTTGTGGTTGCAATTATTCAAACAGGATAAAACAGTGGGATAAAATGATATGGCTTATAAAATTCAATCAACTTTCCCGTCTAAATCATGCCATCTGTTAGCATTTTCATGTAACTTAAATCTCCAACTTTTCCTAGTCTTTAGTCAATACAACATTTATTATAAGTATGTTTAATATTATAACGATTTGAGATTTATTTAACGATAAAATAATTGTTCTGTTATGTAACACGTGTTAGGTAATAATAATGTGTTCTTTCTCTTTCACTCACCCTTTTTATGGCAATCTCTCCATGACCTCCCCGTTCCAACTTCCGGTTTTCATCGACCGGAAAAACGTCAATGTCAAACCGACGAAATTGTAAACAAAACAAATTGACTCCGGTCTGCGGAGTTTTAGCGAAATAAAAATGTCTAAAGTAACGAATGTTAATTCGAGTCTGGCGTATGAAATACTGCTTTATTTGAACAGTTTTTATCTGGGCATGTTCTTCGTGTGCGAGGTCGCTATGGGGATTCTGAAGGCGATAAATGTGACATACCCTGAGAACGCCTTGATGACGGAGGCGGGAATATTCTGTGCACTTTGTTTAGTCGAAGTAATCCGCATTTTCTTGGGCCGGAGGGGAAACTTAGCCAGTAAAAGTGAGTACTATCAAAATTAAGATTTTGGTCTTTTTCTTAGCTTCAATTAAAAATGCATACATATTTATTTAATAGGTTTTTTTAGACTTACTACTGCTTACTACCGTTATTTTGCTTATTTTGGACCCTACAGGCTACCCTATAGATTAAATCAAAATAGCGGCCTACAGGCCATTGATTTTTATTATTTATTACATCTCTGCTGCAGGGGCAGTAGAAAAATACATTTACTAAGTATGACGTGCCCGTACCTATTTATTTAAAATGTGTGTATTTTTTTCCACTTAAGTATTTGTTTCAGAAATCCCTGTATTTTTCTCAGTCGTCCTCACCATCCCATCTGCAGTTGGTGTGTGCTACTTCCTCATATACCAGACATACATTCTCCGTCTAGAGTACATCTGGTGCGCCGTGATGCTCATGTTCCACGCCCTGGAGCTGGCCTTCGCGATCCTCTTTCATCTTCACAGTGTGTAAACACCAGCAGTTCGAATAGAATAAGATTAAAAGTACCTCACTGCCAAAGAGATACTAGAATGCCAAATATATGGACTGAGTGATATACATTCCCTACCCTAGTTAGTTAGATACCTAGTGTTGTTATACTTAGTACTTTATGCAAAAATGTGGGACTGTCTTCTTAAGGTATAGAAAGTACCTACCTACTTCCTTATAAAAATATGTAAAATAGGTGTGGACAGCCTTATATCAATATATAAAAAAAATACTAATTTCATCAAATTGATTCAATATCAACAGAAGAAACTTGACAAATTGTAGTTAACTGATGTGTTGCTATCTGTACATTTTCAACCCACTTCCAATTTGTGAGTAAGGGTGTTTATTTCCATTAAAAGGGGGATTGTCAAATTAACTACTTAAAATATATGTACTAATATGAAAATATATTCTTTGAAAAACAGTCCATTACTGCCTATAGTAACCAAAATAACTAAATAACATTAATAGAATTATAATGTCATTTATTTAAGACAAAACAAATGATATTTTGTACATTATGTAGGTATGTACCCTAAATAAAAATATATTGCTCTTTTCAATGCACAATGTTTACAGAGCTGCCTTTAATCGCATTATCATAGAACTTAAGGTGACGGGTAGGGCACACTAGCGACGCCAATAGATTTAAATTTAAGCTACTAAACCGAATCTATTTGAAACAATTTCGGGGTTACAACCTCTCGGCAAACACTTATACTATTTATTAAATAACCATGCACAAATATCGGGTCCGTTTTTGTACGCGTAAAATTGATTCACGCCAAAAGTGGCCGCTTTTGGCTATTTTTCGCATACGCGATGGATGGAGCATGGTTATGTAATAAATAGTATAAGTGTTTGCAGAGAGGTTGCAACCCCGAAATTGTTTAAAATAGGTTCAATTTATTAGCTAAAAATTAAAATCCATTGACATCGCTAGTGTGCCCTACCCCTCACCTTAAAGCTCAATGCTATCATATGCCTAATACAGTAAGATTATATTTACAAAATTTTTATTTAATCCTTATAAATATAGAGGTTTTTACTAGTTTCTATTTTGAATTGAATAAAAAGCGTGACAATCTAAGAATTAGTATTATTTTAATCTACAGTATAACATTTATCAGTAACATAAATTTATTCTTCGCTAGGTGGAATTATATGGTCTGGCATTTTCTGACACTCAATTTTAGTGACCTTAAGAGCAGTACCCTCCGGGAGGTTTCGTTCAATGTATTCTAAGTAGGTGTCGCATGTTGAGCCCGTCAGCCTCTGTAAGTGTAGGAAACGGAAGTATGTTCGGATCTCATATTGAACTTTGTGTTTTTTGTAGATGTGCACACATTTGAGCAGTGTATGCCTTTCTTTCTCTGATTTTCTCAGTGCCCAACTGAAAGATAATAATTTATTTAGTAATTATATAACGTAAATGAAAACTTATATAAGAAACATTCTTGAACAGATAGCACATTTGGTAGTGATCCTGCCTCAAACACAGGTTGTGGGTTCAATCCCCACCCTGGACAAATAGTTGTGTTTCATCACACAACTATTGTTTGGATGTAATATAATTTCTCTGTTGTCTGATATCTGTAATACAAGTGATTAAGCTACTTTGTACAGAACCAGGTCAATGTATGAGATGTTGTATGAATGTATTTATTCCCAATTTATTAATAATCTACTACTAAAAACATGTTGCTAACTTTTTGGTGACTTCAATTCCCAAGTGCGAAGCAGCCGCGACGCAGAACCAAGAGTAACTCAAGAGCACCGCAGGGTCCACGCCTCGCATCTCTAATTCCACTCTTTTGTACAGCTTATCCAATTCCACTGCGCTTGGCAAATCCTGGATATTAGGCAACGGCGCAACAGTGGCGGTCGAGAGAGGCCGGAAAGTAGCATTATTAAGGACTTTGCTGCGCACCGTCGGTGATGTACGCCAAATGCCCTAAAATATAAATCAGGTGCTATGTAAGATACTGTTAGAAAGATAATGTAACAAACAAGTAAGAAATAAAAAATCGGTACAAAACATAACCTTACCCTGATGATGTTCATTGCTAGTTGAGATTTAATAAGGTCAAATTATTTCATATGTAAACAAGGATTAATTAAAAATTTGCGTATATTATTAATTATTTTACATTTTATTTGTATAAACTTTGTTTATCCTCGTTTTCTATTCTTTCCACAGACAAACAGGCAAACAGGAGCCCAATTCTCGGGACGTGCGATAAAATGTCGTATTTTCTGTAATGTCACTTTTCCAATGTCGTACGAAAATGTCACAAAAGTAAAAAAACTCTATTCTCGTGCCCATGCGACAGTAAAAGTCACTTCCATAGAGAATATGGCCCATATCATTTCCGCTAATACGTTCCATTTTGTTGACTTAATGTTTACTGTTTAAGTATTAATTCAACATTTTCTAGCCTCTTTATATCAACAGTCAATTTTATGTTTGTGTAACATCATAATTATCATAACTGCTTTAAAATACGATCAAAAAAGACGAAAAAGAAAATTGATTTTATGAAATTGTAATTCCGTTACACCGACCGAAAGCCAAAAGATTTCTTTTCAGTCTGTGGTAAAAAGAGATGGCAACTGTGGCAAAAAGACGCGTTAAAAGAAAAAAATGGAATAAAGAATTTTCTTTAAACTGATTTTATTACTGAGATAAAAAGGCCTAATGACGAATATTTAAAGGTATGTAGGTAATACTGGTGAAAATTTGTTCCAATTAATGAAAATATAAAATTCTCAGCTAAACAATCGTTCACACTGAGGATCAATCATCTTCTTATGTTTGTGCAGTTAATTTAAACTTGTTATGTGATTTGAACAACCAAACGTCAATAAACAACAAAACGCGAAACGGCTTAAACGTCACGTTGAATTGGAGAAATATCACCAAAATCACCGTGATACTTCATATCGTATGGTCAAGACCATGCGATACGTGTCGCACGAAAATATGTGACATATGTCACCATTCGACATCGCGAGAATAAGCAAAAACGTTTTCATACGATATCCGCCATGTTTTGTTGATATATGTCGTATGATGATAAATGTCACGAGCCCGAGAATTGGGCCCCAGATATATAATACTACTCTTTGAAACAGATAATATTATACTACTCTTTGATACTATTTTAACGAATGATCTGTTTGTCGTCGTAGGGATCCGATTTCTTTAGTTCGATAAGTATTATTGGTATCAATACTTTTGTTATAATTATATGTATAATCTATGGAGCACACCGTCGCACCCATAGAGATACGTAGTATTATATAATACTACTCTTTGCGTAGTATCTTCTACTTAGTTTGTGCCCATAGAGTAAAGTAATGGTCACAGCTTGCTACAATATAGTTATCTGTGGTCACACCATAGCGTCACACGCAACGCAAGGGTAGGAAACATTTCTGCTACAAAATAGTTATTTGCCTTTATGTTGTCGTTCATAAAAAGAGGAATATTTTTATTTTACCAATTTTCTTAACAACAACATGGATCTGAAACTAAAACCAAACAAATCGAACATTAAAAAAGCGAAGAAAGCCTCTCGCAAACCCTATAAAAGAAACACACTGCTTTTGAATAACCAATATTTGGCTGGAGTAGTTACTGACTCTGTACCAGACAAACTTTTGCTCCAATCTTGCGATGGAAATCCACGAATATGCAGGGTATGTTTGAATGAAGGAGACGTACCAATTTTTGGTGATGAAAGTATAGCAGACATATCAGATTGCCTGAAGAAATATGGTGGTATAGAAATCGAAGTAGATGACTTGTTTCCTAAATACTTGTGCCATGACTGCCATGAACAACTACAGAGCGCTATCAAGTTTACTCAGACTGCACAAGAAACAGATCAAATCCTAAGAGACAGCTCGGTGCTTAACGAGAATGAAGATGACTATCAAGTAAATGTTGAAGTACTTTACGAAGAAGATAGAGAAGAAGAAGAGATTTTTAAGGAAACACTAGCTGATTTGAACACAGTCTATAAATGCAAAGAATGCCAATTAAATTTTTCATCATCAATTGAATATGGTCAACACATGTTTGTAAAAAATCATGACACAAAAGATAATTGTCCGTTTTGCTGCAGAGAATATTCATGTATACAAAGGCATTTAGCTTTACATAAACTGTATAAAACAGTCTCATGTGATATTTGTGAACAAAAATTCTTACAGCCTAATTTCTTGCGTCATCAGGAGGGTCATCACGATATATTTCCATTTAAGTGTGCAAAATGTCCATACCGTACTCGTTATCACAGCGACTTTAAAGTACACATGAGGAAGCATACTGGAGAGAGGCCATACCAATGTAGCGATTGCTCTGCATCTTTCGTTAGTAAGAGTAACCTGAACAGGCATGTCCTAATTCATAAAAGCACCTTTGATTTTCAATGTAAAGAATGTGACAAAGGGTTTTTTAATCAGCGGCTACTAGACGCACATGTCAAGGTTAGCCATGGAGGTATAAAAGACCAATTGTGTAATCTATGTGGCAAAGCTTTTGGCTACAGAAAATCTTTGATGAAGCATCTCCTCAAGGTTCATAAAAGAGAAAAGTTAAGAAGTGGAAAAACTCCTGTTTATTTGAGATTCAAGCAGGAAATTGATGATAATGATGAATTAAATGATTATGATTACACGGAGTAGGTATTTGGTTTAATGAATATTGCTGTTTTACTTGAATACAGTCATTAAGTGTTTACATTTTTTTATTGTATGCCTAATATTGTGTTCCCCTAATACCACAACACCACTCCTATTATTACATACATCATCATCTCGGCACATATCTACCTTCTGCTAAATATAGAAAGTATAGACTTCATTTCTGTCATCTCACAAACCTTACTCATTTGATTCCAGCTAGGTAAATCTGCCCAAATTACTATATTATTATATTGTATGTATATCAGCAGCCACACTGCAGACTCTTATCAGTATCTAGTATAAAAGTCACTTTCACTGTGTCCCTATGTATGCTTAACCTTGAAAACTATGAAACAGATTTTGAAGCAGTTTTTAATCGATAGAGTAAATCAAAAAGACTGTTTATATATATGCAGGTAAGTACAATAATTTAATACATGCATAATATTGCGGAGAGGGCAAGTCGCTAGTTCATTCATAAGACGTAAAGGTCAATAGTGATAGGTGAATCATTTATCATTTTTAGTATTCTGTTCTGATTGAGGTTTAAAATAAAATACTACAACTGTTTTTACTAAAAGAATCTTACTTTATTTGAAGTTGGTTAATTACAAAAGTTAACTCATTTCCTGATGTCTTGAGATTCTAATGTCAAATATACAGGAATTCTACCACCTCTCATTTTCTGTCTCTTGTGTACTTTCAACTGATGTTTCAGCAACTGCCGTCTATATCCAAAAGCTTTGCCACAAATGTTACAAACATGGTCTTTGACTCCAGTGTGGTCAACCTTCAAGTGCAAGTCAAACTCCCGTTTGGTATAAAATCCTCTATCACATGTATCGCATTTGAAGTCCCGTTCTTCTTTGTGAATAAGTACATGTCTGGTAAGATTGCTTTTATTTACAAACCGTGCTGGGCATTCACTACATTGGTATGGTTTCTCACCAGTATGTGTTCTCATATGCATTTTGAGACATTCATTGAACCTTCCTCTGTATGGACACATTGTACACTGAAATGGTAAAGTATCTGTGTGCGTGGCAAGGTGCCGAGTAAACTGACCCTGCATTATGAATTTTTTTCCACAAAAATCACACATGTATGGCTTTTCACGTCCATGCAGTTTCATATGGTTACGGAATGATGAGTATGTGAATGATTTATTGCAAATAGTACATGTACGCCGGAAGTTTTCATGTTCATCTGATAGTCTATGCTCTTGATAGTCTTCAAAACCTTTGAAATCTAAGTCGCACCGTCTACATCGCCATTTTCTAACTTTTTTCATTTTTTTACTTTTATAATCTAGAGGCTCATCATCAGAAGGATTGTCATCTTCAAAAGTGTTAGGAGTTTCATCGAAAGTTTCATTGAAGTCTCCATTAAAGCTTGATGGTTTGATTTCTGGATTTCTTAAGATGTAATCTGTTTTTTGAGCGGTTTTCCGGAAGAGAATGGCATTTTGAAGCTGAGTGTAGCAATGCTGGCACAATAGTTTAGTGAAAATATCTTCTGCTTCCAATTGTATACCACCGAGTGTTATAAGAGCTTCAGACACGTCCTCCACAAGATCGTTTCCATATATTGGAATATTACCTTCTTTCATACAAACACGACAAAAAGTTTCTTCGTCTTTTCTATTATTTGAGCCAAAATTATTTAGTGTTTCTTCATTTTCCGAAGATTTTCGTTTAGCTCTCCTTTTAGAGATTTGTTTGCAATGCATCATTTTCAAAAGTAACAGAGGCCCGACCATGTTTGTATCGGTATAGATAACTGATGTCACTGTAAATTTGTTCTATTCTTTTTCACCAAGTAGTAACGCAATTTCAGTTTTATCCTTAAGTATTTTCTAAAATATTTTAGAATAAAACCAAAATCTTCGAGGTGCAATATTTGACATTTGATAGATTGACTGAATGAATGAACATTTTACTCTATGTCTGACATTAGGGATGTGCCATATTTATCGATATCGCTGAAATACTTACTCCGATGGCTCAGCGACCCAAAGTGTGTCTTGGCCTCCGATACAAGACTCCTCCACTCGTCTCGATCATTCGCGGTTTCACGCAAGTTGCTGACTCGCAGCCCACGAAGATCTGCCTACACCATGTGGCCAAGCCATCGGAGTCTGTGAGCTTTTATTTCTCCGATTAATGTTAGGCTCACACACAAGCTCCTTGATCTCGACATTTTTGAGAACTTCCTACTACCATCAGGTCTAAGGATATAGCTGAAATAGTAAAATAAAATAAGCCTTTATTACTGTTAATCTACATCACACATTTATCGAGTTACATTTAGGTTTGTTCTTCAACAGCTTTTCCTTCGACAAAGGCTTCTTCCAAGGACTTCCACTTGTTCCTGTCTTTTGCAGTTCGGGTCCATTCTGGACCGACGACTTTTTAAGGTCATCTTCCCAGCGTTTACATTGTCGCCCCTTACTTCTTTTCCTATCCATCATCCATCCATATCTCATTTTCCTCTCTCAGCCACAAACTAAGAAGAAGATACTCTCTCAGCATATGCCCTGGAGCCCAATTCTCGGGATTTTCGATATGAATAAACATGGCGGAAATTTGCTACATATATAGTGATCTGTGACAGATATCACCCTAAAGCCATACAAAAATACTATGTATGTTTTAGTGATATAAATGTCACGAGCAAGAGAATTGGGCTCCTGACCATTTCCATTTCAGTATTTTGAAAGAAAAGAAAGAAAGAAAGAAAAATCGTTTATTTTTGCACATTTACAGAGTTCTTACTACATGCATGGTTCCAAAGAATGTACAAAAAATAGGTCCCCGCTCAGCTTGTGCTGTGACCGGCACCTTTTGCATACTTTATTCACATTTTTTAAATTTTGTTTAGTCTTTCTTTGTCTTTTCTTTTGTATCCGATGACCAAGAAGGTTTTATAACTTCGTGCCGATGACACTTCTTTCCATTCCATTTTGACATACTCTTATTTTGTTATTAAGTTTTTCTGTAAGTGCCCATGTTTGCAACCATATGTTAGACGACATGGTAGAATGCACTTATTATAAACTTTTCTTTTATCTTTAATCGGCATGTCTTTATTTTTCATAACTTCACTAAGAGACCAAAACCTTTTCCATGTGTTGGCTATTCTTCTGTCAATTTCTTAATGCATGGTGTCTTGTGTAGCTACTAATTTTTGGCATCCGCAGAATACCAGTGGTTTAGCGTGGCATAATGTGTGTCACGCTCAACCGTATACTGAGCGGAGACCATTTTGGTACCTATTATGTAATTACGTAGTTAATAAGTTTATATTTTGTTCTGTAAAAACTAAAAATTGTTGATACGATTATGTAATTATTGGTTCCAAATAAACATTTCTTCTTTCTTTCTTTCTTTCTTTCTAATTGACCTAGGTATATATACTGTTCCACATACTCTATTTCCTCTTTGTTTACCTACAATGATTTTGTAATTATGTGCATAGTTCATGCATAGTTAGTCATAATTTTAGTTTTACTTGTGTTCATTGTAATTATAATTTTATGCTTTGATTTGATAGTTGTTGTAGCATTTGCTCTAGTTTCTTTGGACATTCTGAAAATATAATTAAGTCGTCCGCGAAACGTAGATGGTTCAGTTTTACACCGTTTATGTTGAGTCCATTGTCGTTCCATTTCATGTGTCTGAATATCATCTCTAGTGCCGCCGAGAACAGTTTGGGTGATCTTGGGTCTCCCTGTCGAACACCTCTTTCTATTGGGAACACTTCTCCTGTAGCTTCCAGCCGGATTTGGCCTGTGCTTCTTGAGTATATTTTCTTAATTATTCGTATGTATTTTTCCTGTATACCCTGAGAGCGCAGTGCTTCCCAGATGTATTCATGTTCTAAGGAATCGAAGGCCTTGTTGTTGTAATCTACAAGGCCCAGATAATATTTTTTATTATATTCATTGTATTTCTGCAGAATTTGCCTTAACACATGTATATGATGTATTATTGAGTATTTGCTACGGAATCCCGCTTGTTCTCTTGGCTGATTATTGTCAAGAGTAGACGTAATTCTGAACAAGATTATTTTTGCAAATACTTTATAAACATTCGAGATCAAACTGATCGGTCGATAATAATAATAATTCTCACAACATCTCATACGTTGACCTGATTCCGTACTAAGTAGCTTAAGCACTTGTGTTACAGATATCAGGCAACAGAGGAACACAAATATATACTTAAATACTTATATTACACCCAGACACTGAACAAACACAAGTGTTCATCGCACGAATGTTTGTCCAGGGTGGGGATCGAACCCACGACCTTTGGCGTAAGAGGCAGGGTCACTACCAATTGCGCCATCCGGTCAGTCGTCGATAATTAGATACATGTCCTCTATCTCCCTTTTTATGTAGTAATATGTGGTTTCAATAATTTCATTAAATATTTCTGTGAGTACAGGCGCAATAGTCGGTAAGGTAGCTTTCAGAAGTTCGTTTGTAATTTGATCGTTGCCAGGGGTTTTGTCTCTTTTTTATGTGTTAATTGCTTGTATTGTTTCCTCTTTTAATCATTCTGGTATCAGTTCAAAGTCTACTATGTTCGTTTCAGCTGTTCGTGCTTTTGTTTCTTACTTTGGTATAAGTTCCGGTAATAATCTGTAGCTGTTGCAAGTATTTCTAGTCTTTTGTTTGTATAGTTTCCATCTGCAGTCTTCACCTTTAGCATCCAATCACTCTTCGATTTCAATTCTTTGATAGCCTTGTTTATTCCCCCAGTTTTCTCAATATGTTTTTTCAAAGTATTTTGCCTCTTCAGTTTCTTGTCTTTCCTAATGTGCTCATTAATCTTTTTGCTAATTTCTGATATTTTCTGGCGGTTTACTTGGTTTTTGTTACTTTTTATTAGCTCTTTCCTCTCCTGTAGTAATTGATGTGTTTCATCCGAGAGAGTGTTTGTTTCTTGGTTTGCTCTCTTTTCTTTTTGTTTTTGAGATATTTATGTTTTTTTCATATTTGGTCTCGATTGGTATGTTGTTTTTTATTTCTATTTCACACTTGTCACACTTTATATAAATTAGAAATGAGTGATATGGGCCTATAGTTTCCTATATCCTATCTGAGTATCCCATTCTACTGGTACTTGGCGTTTTTCATAGTTCATTTGAATGGCTTTAGGCCTTGACTTTTTGGACCACATGTATTTAGACGGCTGCGTACCATGCGATGGTTAGTATTGAATATAAAGTAAATTCAAACAGCCAAATAGTTTTTAGAAGAGTTTATTCCTTGTTCACTTCTCGAAACAGAATGTCACTCCTACTACGACTATGGGCTTTTATAACATAGACGAAAATGTAGTAGGGGAACGTTTGCAAATCTACAACCAATCACAATTAAGCAGAAAATACTGCTTCCGTATCCGATGACAAAAATTAAATAAAAATTAGGGAACAGCCTTAAAATTGCACCAAAAATTAGAAAACAAAATTCAGTAATTAATTTATAAATTTATCAATAAAATTAAACAGTTTTAAAATTAATTAATAATTAAAATTTGTTACTTCCGCAACGCCACTTCCGTTTCGATTTTAGCCACTTACAAACAGGATGTTAACGGGAAAATGTAGATTTTTAAATTGCAAAGAATGCTACTTCTGTTTTTAAGTGGCTTAACGGAACCTCAATACAATATTTAAACCATTATTTAATTAAAAATCACAAGGATATAAATTATAATACTTAAATGATATTATGACTTTTAAAAGTTATCACAATATTTTATGAATATATATTATTATACAATTATTTAATATATTAAATTATAATTAAAAGGATTTTATCAGAATAATTCATTTACACAATAAAAATATCAGTAATCATACCAATTATAGCTTACATGAAGTATAAATTTTGTATGACTCCCGTGTCACTAAACAATCTGGCTTTGTTTGTCATAATGTAGTCATTTCATTTTTAACTTTTCCATCTGGCGACGCCCAAGTCCATTTGCTTTTTGGCTTTTTAAAGAACACTGAGTTCAGAAGTGTTAAGTTTTTCTCGAGCAGGAATATTCACCTTACCTACTTTAATTTTTGTTGTAATTTCATGAAATCATGATCAATGAATGATTTGTCGTTGTATTAGTAATGTTGTGCGCCGTGGTGGAGTTGAACAAATATATATTTTAATTTTATCTTAAATCGTCATATTTTTGTTTATCTGATAAAAAATCTGACAATGGTATACCGTGTGTTAATTGAGAATGAAAATAAATTATTATTATCAAAAAAAATTAAAAGCGGCGCTGAGACAGCGAGGTGCACGATTGTGGGTGGTTGTTACCCACAGCCGTGAACTAAAAAGTAAGAGCTGTCAAACTGTCAAAAAAAGCTAAGCAGTCATTAGGCTTGTTCTTTCTCAGACACTGAACGGAATGCTCCGAACTAGGACAATCGTTCAAATGTACTAGTTCGGTCTTTTAGTTCATTTAGTTCAATGATCACTATAATGACATCAGTCGGACCGGAGGACCGGAGACTCGGTTCATTATTGATTTCCCTTCATACTTTTCAGGCTTAAGACTGTAATTTTAATTTATTAAACACTTAACATTTATATAAAGTACAATGATCGCTTAAAATGGCGTATTTAAAATAAAGTTTAAAAACTAAAACCCGACTACCAAAACCACGTTCTTAAAGTGACGGGCAGGCACACTAGCGACGCCAATCGAGCTTTTAGTTTAGTTCTTAGCCACTTTTGACGTAAATCAATTTTTCGCGTACAAAAACGGACCCAATATTTGTGCATGGTTATTTAATAAATAGTATAAGTGTTTGCCGATAGGTTGCAACCCCGAAATTGTTTAAAATAGATAGATAGATAGGTTTAGTAGCTAAAAATTATACACAGCCAAGTAGCTTGTTTCGTGAAAACGACATTTCGTTCGACAATTCAGCCGTACATCGTCCATCACGCTCACTCACGCGTACACGACGTTTCTGACTGATCTTTCAACTCTCTCCCTCACCGAGGGACATCGTCCATCACGCTCACTCACGCGTACACGACGTCTCTGACTGATCTTTCAACTCTCCCCCTCGGTGAGGGAGAGAGTTGAAAGATCAGTCAGAGAGAGGGTTAAGAGAGAGTCTGTCATCCATAATCATTCGGTCGGTCATTTGAGCCGATGTCGCTTAGTCTATGGTGAATAAAATGTTATAGAAGACTGATTCTCGGGTTCGTGATATTTTGAAAACATGGCGGATATCACCTGAATACCATACAAAAAAACTATGTTTTAGTGATATATGTCGTATGATAATAAATGTCACGAGCCCGAGAATTGGGGTCCTGGAGCCCAATTCTCGTGCATGTGATATTTTAAGAACATGGCGGATATCACCCGAAAACCATACAAAAAAACTATGTTTTAGTGATATATGTCGTATGAAAAAAAATGTCACGAGCCCGAGAATTGGGCTCCTGGAGCCAAAGAGTAAAGTAATATTGCCTGGAGCCCTATTCTCGGGATTTCGATATGAAAAAAACATGGCGGATATCACCTGAAAACCATACAAAAAAACGATGTTTTAGTGATATAAGTCGTATGAAAATAAATGTCACGAGCCCGAGAATTGGGCTCCTGGAGCCCAATTCTCGGGTTTGTGACATTTTGAGAACATGGCGGATATCACCCGAAAACCATACAAAAAAACTATGTTTTAGTGATATATGTCGTATGAAAATAAATGTCACGAGCCCGAGATTGGGCTCCAGAATAGAATAGTTCGTACTCGGTCAGTTGAACGAACTGGTCCCTTAATCGGACATGTACGAGTAGGACACAAGCCTAGCAGTCATCAATCAAATTTGACATTGACAAAAATCACCCTCACGATCAAGAAAAGCGGCTGCTTTGTTTCTTTATTAAACGCGTTTTATTTGTTTAATAAATACGTTCAAAAGTTACTTTCGCCATGGTCGGGGCTTTAATGCTTCTCAAATTATTACACTGTAGAAGTAAATGTCAAAAATTAAAATGTTTCCACGAAAAACTTGTCCATGATGGAGATAAAACATATTTACAAGGAAATTCTAATACCAGCACGCTTGATTATGGAAATCAAGAAGAAATTCAACCTTCTACTTGCAGAGTTTGTCTAAAAGAAGGCGATATTCCAATTTTTGGGGGGAAAGTAATTGACGAAATTCCAGAAGCCTTGAGTACATTCGGCGGCATAGAAATCGAGGAAGACGACCCATACCCGAAGTATTTGTGTAATTCCTGTCATGCGCTCCTACAGCGAGCTATATTATTTAGGAAAACTGCCCAAAAATCAGACCTGCTCCTCAAAAAACCCCGGGAAGTTCAACCCTACAGTAGTGATGATAATGGCACAGGTGACGAAATGACAAACGATATCGCCTCCGAATATGCGAGCGAAGATACCGAAGATGTAGAACGTAGGAATTACCATTGCAAAAGATGCAATATTGGGTTTGAGAGTTTCGCTGACTACAGTGAGCATAGATTAACAGAGGAACATGAAAACAGGCGAGAGACTTGCCATATTTGCCAAAAGTCATATACAGCATTGTACTATAAAAAGCATTTAGCTTTGCACAAACGAGAATGCCCTTACATGTGTGATATTTGTGGGAAGAAGTTTATTGTGCAGGGACAGTTCAAACGTCACAGATTAACACATTTCTATGAGCTACCATTTAAATGTTCCTTGTGCCCATATCGAGGGCGTTTCCGTGAGTCATTAAAGATGCACATGAGGTCCCACACTGGAGAGAAGCCTTACCAATGTTCTCAGTGTGCGGCCCGATTTGTTAACAAGAGTAACCTGAATAAACACATGTTAACTCATAAAGGGGAACATGACTACAAATGTGACAGTTGTGGAAGAGGCTTTTATACCAAGAGGTCTCTAGATTTGCACATTAAAGTGGACCACACTGGAGTGAAAGACCATGTCTGTGACATATGCTTTAAAGCATTCGGGTACAGAAAGCAAATGATGAAACATCAACTGAAAGTCCATAAAAGGCAAAAATTAAAGTCTGGAAGATTGCCTCTTTATTTGCAAGTTGATAAAATGAGGAGTGGCCAATAGACACAAAAATGAGCTCACTACTACTGCAACTTATCCACAATAAAATGGATAGCATGCATTCATTAAAATGTCCCAAGTCCTCATGATAAACTGAGACCATTATGCTAATGTTAATGTAGTTAGTAGTTAGGGCAGTAATGAAAAAGAATAATTTTTCAAGTTCTATTGTATATTTTATTCAATTAGTTGTATGATTGTACCGAAACATTTTCAAATTCTCTATATGTAAAATGTAGTTTAAATAAATATTATCATCATATTTAATGAGCCTAATGATGACTATCTAATTATGTCTTTACCTATGAAATTGCCGTTTTGTATGGCAATTTTTTTAAATAGTTTATTTTACTAACTTTTTAAAATTTTTAAAGTTACTGTTAATGCTTCTACTCCATAACTGACTGCGCTTTAATGGACGTGTAGTTTTTTAGAAAAAAAATATTAAGTAATTCAAAAGTTATTGATAATAACGTCATTTATTCTGCCAAGGAAAAAAAGGACTGGTCAAGATTTTTTTTGCATCTCAAATACAATAATATCTGATTTCTATTTAATGTAAATCTTTAAAAATAGTTTTAAATCAAAATAAATTTACAGTATGGTGACTTTTTGCTTATTACAAGAGTTATAAATCTTATTGTCTAGAGAAAAAAAACGAAATTTCATCATCATCATCAGCACATTTAAGTCCCCACTGCTGGGGCATGGGCCTCCCTCAATCACATGAGGGGTAATTGCCATACTTACCACGCTTGCCAGACGGGTTGGCGAGGGTTTTGATATAAATGCAGAGTTTTGCCAGCAGCTTTACCTTAGTCGCCTTTTACGACACCTCGGTAAGAGTGAGGGTGGCCTATTCTACTCTGCCAGGGACCACACGGCCATGAAATCCATCAATAATTTTTTTTCATGTCTATTCGATCAGCATAGTTACCCACTATAAATTACTTTATATAGCCTACTTTATGTGAAATTGCTAAATATTTTATTTATTTAGAATGATGAATAAAACTTTGGTTTTTGGGTAATTTAAAAACAGCCCTGTATAGCTAAGCCACAAAAATTGGCGAATGTAAGATAATATTGAGCCAATCTTTGTATTTAAGACTTCTAGTCAGACCTCTTTTTATAAATCGAAACGGAAATGAAAGAAATACTGATTTGAACTAGGAATTTCAATCCTTTAACTGTCAAGATTGTCAAATAAAAAGTCAGTCAAGTAAACACAGACAGTAACATTCCAATAATCATTGATTCCAATCACAGAGTACTTTTTAAATACCCCTCATATAGAAACTAAGAAGAAAATACTTAGTTTACGAGTCCTTATCTTACGGGTAAACAAATAAACTTATTTTCTACCACTCATCGTAAGTTACCTCCATGGCGAACGAGGCTGAGGAGACGGTGCGCAAGCTAGCCGCCCACAAAGGAGTAGCAGGGGTCGTTATAGTCAACGGAGAAGGTATACCCATCAAGACTACTCTGGACAACCATGTCTCCGTCCAATACGCCGGCCTCATGTCAGCGTTGGTTGATAAAGCCAAGGCCGTAGTAAGGGACTTGGACCCGACGAATGATTTGACGTTCCTGAGGATACGGAGCAAGAGAAGCGAGGTGATGGTGGCCCCTGATAAAGAGTTTATACTTATTGTGGTTCAGCATCCTGTTGACTGACGAAGGCTGGCGCCTTGTGGCGTTTATTCTTGTCATTGCAATTGCCATTGTGGACATGTAATTTTATTGTCTTTTCTTTCTAGTGAATATAATATTTTGAATATAGGCATGTGTAGGGTGTCTGAGACAAAAAACAGAATACTGGTTGACATCAAAGGACATGGTTTTTCACCTGTCTCTTAAAAATTTCTTTAATCTTATTTTAGTTAATTTTAGCTACTTTTTACTGAAGTATGTAATCATGTCTTATTTCTAACTAGATAGTTCACCATGTGTCATTAATTAACTTTATTTAATTTATTTCAGTCGTTTACACTAAAATTGTAATCTTAGTGGTAAATAAAACATTAAATAAGGTACTATGTCTTTAATTTAGTCACTTACAATCACAAAATAGATAAACACAAATGAGGTACAAGTCAACTCACTTTGTTAATACATCTAAATTATCTAGGAATGATTGATCACAAAGAGATTCACATCGAACCTCCTCTAAATCCTCTCCCGCGGTATCCGAAGCCACCTCTATTCCCGTAACCATTCCCGGAGTTCCCTCTGTAACCACCGCGGTTGCCACTAAAACCGCGATTGCCACGAAAAGAGCCCCACCCGCCCTGGTTCCCACCGAACCCTCCCTGGTTCCTGCCGAACCCTCCCTGGTTGCCGCCGAACCCTCCCTGGTTGCCGCCGAACCCTCCCTGGTTGCCGCCGAACCCTCCCTGGTTACCGCCGAACCCTCCCTGGTTGCCGCCGAATCCACCCTGGTTGCTGCCGTAGCTTCCGCCTCCAAAGCCTCCTCGAGGGCCGTTGGTGCCCCACCCTCTGGTATTGGCGCGCTTCGCCCCGTCAGGACGGAACGCGAGAGGAGTGGTTTCTCTGTGGATGTTGAAGTCTCCTGCGTCCATAACGCATAGTGCTCTTAAACAGTTCACAACCTGAAAAAAATAGGGATATGTGAGACGAAGGTTCACTATCAGCGGGTCACCTATTTGTATCTTAGGCGTAATTTTTTTACATCCACTGAATTTACCGCAACATAGAAAGTGAGATACTTTCTAAAAGCACTTTTAGAAAGTGTCTTTTAGTTTGCCCTTTGATTGACTCAAAACGTAGGTAACATTAAAGTAAAAATCGATTGAAGAGATTTGTATACATCGATTGGCTGCCCGTATTGTCATTTGTTGTCTTAACTTGCAACCAATACCTTAGCGCCGGATGTTACGACCGAGCGCGGCGTCGGGCTCGGCGGCGTGTCCAGGGGCAGTAGTCCGGCCGGAGCATGACCAGCATAGGTGTGGCGGGGCGTACCTTGTGCTCGGCCGGATGTTACGACCGAGCGCGGCGTCGGGCTCGGCGGCGTGTCCAGGTGCAGTAGTCCGTCCGGAGCATGACCAGCATAGGTGTGGCGGGGCGTACCTTGTGCTCGGCCGGATGTTACGACCGAGCGCGGCGTCGGGCTCGGCGGCGTGTCCAGGTGCAGTAGTCCGGCCGGAGCATGACCAGCATAGGTGTGGCGGGGCGTACCTTGTGCTCGGCCGGATGTTACGACCGAGCGCGGCGTCGGGCTCGGCGGCGTGTCCAGGTGCAGTAGTCCGGCCGGAGCATGACCAGCATAGGTGTGGCGGGGCGTACCTTGTGCTCGGCCGGATGTTACGACCGAGCGCGGCGTCGGGCTCGGCGGCGTGTCCAGGTGCAGTAGTCCGTCTGGAGCATGACCAGCATAGGTGTGGCGGGGCGTACCTTGTGCTCGGCCGGCGTGAAGTCGAGCGCGGCGTCGGGCTCGGCGGCGGCGCGGGTGACCAGCCGCTCCACGGCGGGCCGCAGCGCCGCCACCAGCGCCGCCACGCGCGGCGACATGTCCAGGTTCAGCCAGTTGTCCAGGCGGATCATGTTGTCGATCTGCGACAAATTATTATATTATGTTATTCTGATCTATAAGCTACATTACTGTAAAGTTTCAATAAAATCCGTTTAGTAGTTTTTGCGTGAAAGAGGAACAAACATCCATCCATACATCCATCCAAACAAACTTTCGCCTTTATAATATTAGTAAGGATTTACATGAGATGAGATAAAAAAATAAGTTTATTAGAGTCCATTCAGTATCTGAAGGTGAATATTTTGAAGAATCGAGAATATTTTCTTTAGAAATCTAATCGGCTTTTTATTTGTTTGATTTTTAAACCTTATCAACATTTTATCTACGAATTTGAACTACCTGGATATAAAATACAATTTATAATATATGCATCTTATTTCATCTGTAAAATAACAACTCTCGCTTGACGTGTCGGAACCACGTTCGTCACCAAGAGAAATCACCAGTTCTTGGTCCCTAATGCAATCTATGCGGACATATTTTGCACGAGACAATAATCGCGATTCGATGGTAAGATGGCTGCCATACAGATTACTGATTTATAGCGATTGTTTGTGTCAATCCCTATGAGCAAAAATTCCGATTAGCGCATTATACAATTCTTAATATACTTTTTACATATTTTATTGGTAATAATTACGTGGGCGACACTGAAAGTTTTTAGAACTGGCCACTTATATGACGATGATTAAAAAAATACGTTTATAATTTGAAAATGGAACTCTTTGCCAAATTTATTATCTATGCATTTAATTCGATTCTCTTTTTTTTCCGATTTGGCGGCAAATTGAAAATAATCTTTAACAAGTGAGCATGAATTTAACGCGAGAAAATTTCCGTGCAATGATTTTCTATGACTTTCGATGTCAAATAAGTCAACAAGAAAGTTATGATAGACTTCGTTTGGCCTTTCACGATAAAGCTCCATCTCATGCCACTGTTTACAACTGGTTTAATGAGTTTAAACGTGTTCGCACTAATCTCACCGATGATTTGCGTGAGGGACGGCCAAGTACTGCGACTACCGAAGATAACATCAGTGTTGTGTGACGTATGATAGAGGCCGACAAAAGAGTGACCTATGAGCAGATTCGGACAAGTTTAGGCATTGGTATGAGTCAAGTACACAAAATCATTCATGAACATTTAGGGGCCAGGAAGCTTCGTGACCGGTGGATACCTCATAATTTGACAGAGGCCCAAAAACTACGTCGTGTTGATTGGTGCCGCGAAATGGTTCAAAGATTTAACGGAGGTGACTCAAATGCTGTGTTTGACATACTAACAGGTGACGAAAGCTGGATTTATTGTTATGATCCTGAAACTAAAAGACAATCTGCTGAATGGGTGTTTCCATTCGAGAAGTTGCCAACTAAAGTGAAGAGAGGTCGCAGCGTAGGAATGAAGATGGTCGCCTCGTTCTACGGAAGGACAGGTCATATCGCAACAGTTTGTTTAGAGGATCGAAAAACAGTTACCGCAGAGTGGTACACTAACAACTGTTTGCCACTTGTCTTGGAAAAAGTTCGGGAAAAACGACCTCGCAGTAGGATCCTCCTTCACCACGACAATGCCTCGTCGCACACCGCCAAGCAAACACTCGAGTATTCGGCGACGTCAGACGTAGAATTACTGGGTCACCCGCCATATAAGCCCAGACCTCGAACACTGTGATTTTTATTTATTTCCAAAAATAAAAGAAGAACTAAAAGGAAAACGTTTCACGGACGCCGAAGAAGCAGTGGCTGCGTATCAAAAGGCCGTCGAAGAGACCCCTAAAGAAGAGTGGGCTTTTCTCAGTGGTTTCATCGAATGCAGCGATGTATTGATGTGAAGGGACACTATTTTGAAAAGATATAATAAAAGTAACAACTTGCTAAATTGTTCAGTTTTTGATTTTCTAAGAACTTTCAGTGTGGCCGTCGTATTTTAAGTTCTTATTCAGATTAATTGAGAAACATTAATACTTGTTATTTTGGAAGAATGAGAACACACAAAAGTTAATGATTTTTACAGTTTAATATTTTTATTTGTAGAAAGTTGGTTGCGTGAGACGAAACGTTTTAACTGTCCTATTTACCTTCAGAGACTGAATGGGCTATAATTTATTATTAATATCTGCTAAAACATGTATAAAGTTGATACATAATATAAAAGCGTGCAATGAAGACATATTCCACCATCTTCTTTTGTCGTCCGACCCTAAGCTTACAATATTACGACCAAGAATGCCCAAACACAAGAGGATGGCTCTCTCTCCTGAAGCTCGGAATCTTTTGTTGCTTACAACCCAAGATATTTTTGAACCTGAATTTATAGATACAAGCAATATAAATGATATTAGCGGCAGAATAATTCTGTTGTTAATACTTAAGCGAGAACAATACAAAAAAATTCTGTTAATTACATTCTATCAAAGACTAAATTTTCATAATTTGTAATTTTTACATATTTTAATTTTGTTATATGAAGTCACCAGTCGGGCTAACATGCCATCGCGAGATATGTCACGGAAGAGATACGACAAATTTGTCGATATCGACTAATATGTCGTTTTCTCTGACATGCGTATCACGATCGACAAATTTCTCAAGGTAGACAAAGGATTACTCGTGTAGAGAAACCAGTGTTGCCCTTTGAAATATACATTTGTTTTCTTATATAGCTACACTGGTTTCGTTCATTCAATTAACATTGAGAGTATTACCCTTTATGGCAATATTTCATTCAATTTACGTCACTTTTGACATGGTAGCGGTTTGTATTGACAACTGCGACAGCTACTAAGCAGTTTGAATCACAAAAAAATTGTGTATTTGAATTGAAAAGGTTTGTTTAGTTCTAAAAGAAATGGAAAATCTAAATAAGAAATCGTAAGTACGAAATACTGTCAATTGATTTTTACTCTAAAATGCGATATGTTGATATGGTTTTATCTAATCTCTTAAAGGTGACTGTATATTTGACAGTAAATAACGCAGCTAATAGGGGAATGGAAACTGAAACTATCTAGGTGTACGTCCTATATAATAGCTGTCGTAAATTGTGCATTTGACTTCTAAGCGTATGCTTTGAGCCGTCCTACCACGTAATTTTGTTGCTAAAATTTTCAGATTTCAACGAAGTAATAGCCAGATTATGTACTTAAATCAGCCGACAGTTTTTCTACAAGGTATCCGCCAGAGTTATTGGAACTCACCGTCCGTTAAATCGAACGGTTCACAAAGGTCCCGAATTGCATTTTTCTGAATTTTTCGACTTCTCGCACCTCATAAACACTAAATACGAAGTTGTAATATGGGACCGCCATATTATTATTATAAGTCTCTCTAAACAATCATCCTATTTCTTCCTATACTAGCGATGAAGACAAAACTTCTCGTTTTTAGCAGTAAAAACTCGACAAAATAAGTGTTGCATGATAGGGTTTGTAGACAAAAATATCAAAACCCACTTTTTTGACGTAAAGGGTCGAGTTCTAAGTGCAGCCATGTTAGCGTCGGAAGACATATAGACATAAACGAATAAAACACGAGATAACGGGGTAGACAAAATTATGTCGCGGTGCGCATGTTAGGCCAACTGATGTCATAGTCTCGTTGATAATTAAATAAACATACCTGCAATATAATATTCACGTTGTTCCGTAGTTTTATAACAATTTGGAGCTTAATACATAAAAATAATATCTAAGAAAAAATTGAAAAAGGGACCTTAGTTCAGCTTCATATATCTGGGAAACCGGGAAGTCCGGGGCGATGCTATGTATGTGGCGCTATATATAAACACCCAGAGATTAGCCGTACAAAGTTTCAAGCTGAGATCTGCCAAAACTTGGTACTTACAGAACATATTAGATTTTGTCCCATAATTTTTTTTAATATTTTTTTTTCTCGTATAATATATTATTTACAAAAAAATGCCTTTATAACATATGATCGCTCTATTATGGGCTATCAATTCGCATAAGGAAAATAATGGTATTTAACAAAAAAGTGGAATGTCCGCAAATCCGAAATCCGTCCCACTGTGCGGCGGTGAGGGAAATCATCGTGAGGAAACCTGCACGTTTTGGATGAATCATGATTCAGTTGGTCTGGTTCCACTGTTGCGTTTCAAGGGTCAGACCGTATAATGATGGTAATGGGCGTTTCTTGGCTGAAATGATAATATGAAGATCCCTCACCCATTCGACCTTCCTGCAGGCGAACAGCAGCACGTGCAGCGGCGCCACCATGGTGGTCTGCTTGCAGCTGATGGCGCGCGTGCGCACCTTCTCGCCGAATACGAACAGCGGGGACGGGAACTTCTGCTCCTGGTTGCTGCAGTTCACTGATGTCTTGTGGATCAGGGCCGGCTTGCCCTCTGTTGTTAGCACCTGGAATTTGAAATATCATCATCATCAGCCCATTTAAGTCCCAACTGCTGGGGCACGGGCCTCCCTCAATCATATGAGGGGTAATTGCCATACTCACCACGCTTGCAGACGGGTTGGCGAGGGTTTTGATATAAATGCAGAGTTTTCCTTCTCTGGGTGCTGATGATCATGCCAGCAGCTTTACCTTAGTCGCCTTTTACGACACCTCGGTAAGAGTGAGGGTGGCCTATTCTACTCTGCCGGGGACCACACGGCATTTGAAACTTGAAATATAACGGAATTTGAAATATAATCTATAATATTTATAAAGAGGAAAGAGGTAAACTAGAAAACGAAACTCTTGCATACATTTGTTGTAATGTCGTTAGCAAGAAAAAATTGATTCCTGCTTCAAGTGGTAAGTCATTTATGCAAAGGACAAAGAGCAATGGCTCCAAGATACTCCCTTGGGGTACGCCAGAGCTATTTATCTTAGTAGAGGATCTAGTAATGACTTTTTGCTGTTTACTATTTTGCAATTTTCTGTAAATTGCCAACGGCCCGACAAGTACCATTGCATCAAGTAATTTACCTTTATTGCCATATTTTTGTAGTTCATAGGAAGTCGGGAGTGTGAGACGTAGTCAAATACTTTAGACATATTATTATGCCCATAACTTTATGTTTGTTGTTCATAATATCTTTTACCAGCGAAGAGCAAGCAAGAGTGGTAGAAATGCCTGTTCTAAAACCAAAATAGTTATCAGATAAAATTTTATGTTTAGTTATAAAGCTATCCATTCTTACCACCATTGATTTTTTAAAGTATGGGTATTATGGTTATTGGTCTGTAGCTTCCCATATCTGTAGTCACCTTTTTTAATATATGTTTAACTACAGAAACTTTAAGTCTGCGAGGAAACGTACCTTGCGTGAATGAGCGGTTTAATATATGTGCAAATTTCAAAATAGAACTGTCCATTGGGGTTATCGCGTGTGAAATATCCGCTAGATGGCGTACTGTAGGACTGAGGTCCATCTACAAGGTGATCGTGTATTTTTAGACGTGATATGTCAAATTGTCATCTTACGAATAAATCAGCCAATGATATTGAAGTTGGACGGTTTTCAAGCACGCCATCTAGCGGATATTTCACACGCGATAGCCCCATTCACCTTCACATACAGAATGGACTATAGTAATATATATATAGCGGTAAACTATATTTTATCAAACTCTTGTTACGTCATGGACTCATGGTCTTTAGAGGTAAGAAGCAGAATATTAACCTTCCTCTTGCCCTGGTGCAGGCATACGTTGGGGTAGAGCCCCATGCACATGAGCGCGATCACCATGTCCAGCGTGGGGTCGGGGCCCGACGGGTTCCAGCGCTGCGGCACGCAACATTCCTCCGAGAACCCGATCGCTGTCGTTAGGATATCTGAAAAAATAAGAAATTATTTATTTAAGTAGCAAAATATTATCAAATTCATCATTCAAACATCCGCTACATCGGTGGCATTGGAACGTCTGTGGTCAACTTATTGCGGACCGCAACCGAGTTAGATTTCGGACTACCTCCAATTAATTATAAACTGTTTGCTTTGCGTATGTTATTGTGCGATAAAATTGTGTATCTTTTTCTTAAAGATAAGTATAATTATTGTTAAAATTAATTTTGAAAAGCCCAAGAAAATGTTATTACCTGTTTTGTTTCTCATGTAAGTGATTTTTTTTGTAAATCTTTATGAGAAAATAAATATCTCTAAACCTAAACCTAAAAACATTGTATATCATCTAGGCACTTAAAAAGGTAACCTCTCAGCATCTGCCACAGACACGCTAGGTCCCCGTGGCGCTGGTATTCTGCGGAGACCTTTCTTGAAAGGAATATTAATACATGTATTTATAGGCACGCTTGTCTTCAGTAGGGATCAGGGGTAGACCTTTCATTTGCTAAAATTCATATATGTCACCGGAAAATAACAAGATCCGTAAGTTTATCAATTTACTAGAAAGTTTATAAACTTTCGTAGGATTTTAAACGGGAGATAAATTGTATTATTTTACGTCCACACTTTCGTAAATTTATCAATTTAAGACGTCACACGGTAAATTTATAAACTAACGGATATCTATTCGTAAAATTTTACATGGTTTGTCCAATCACAGAAACTCTTTTAAATATACGCATCTTTGAAATACGTAAAATAACACACTGCTCTCTGATTGGTCAGTATTCATAGTGGCAATTCCATGCCAATCAGTTCGCGCATAGCGTTTGGATATTGCTTACTTATTAATTTACGAGTGAGTTCAGTAAGTTTATCAATGTAGGAAAGCGTGGACGTAAAATAATACAATTTATCTCCAGTTTAGAATCCTACGACAGTTTATAAACTTTCTAGTAAATTGATTAACTTACGGATCTTGTTGTTTTCCGGTGACAAATACCCCGTGAAAAAGGAAGTTGAAAGGTTGACAGAGCACATGTTACTCCACTGATGTTGCGGGTGTACGTAGGCGAGGGCAATGGAGAATGTTAACATTGCTTAAAACTATGGTAGAGCTAATATCTATACAACTGCACATGTTTTTTGTTCCATCAAAAAAAAAACAAGTATTAATGAATAAAAATAAAAATTTCGCAAACTATTTTTTTAAAATTATATATCTCGGGAAATACACGACATATCGTAATAATATTTACAGTCATGTTTGTTAGTCTCACCCAAGTTGATAGAGATACGGGCGATGTATTACCGGGGCCCGCGAGTGGACTGAGCCCTTCGGACTCGTGTCTCCCCTGACTGTCTCCCCCGGGGAGACATCAGGATTTTTAGTTCTAGTGTCTCCTCTTGCTTGGGGAGACACCAGTACTGGACTTTGAAATATATTTTGAAATACTCGTGGATCCCTCGTCACAGCTGTCATGTTGCGAAGTACTGGGAGGGCGATGACGTCACTATATAACCCGTGTATTTTGAAATCAAATATCTCGGAAATTACACAATGTATCGTAGTAATTTTTTCAACCACATTTTTTATTTTCAAGTGAGTTTAAGGAGAGCTATAAAATTAAATTACCAAACATTCGCCATTGCTTACCATCAGGTGATATGTCTGCCAACTATCACATAAATGTTATCTCTATGATATAAACCAAACAGTTAAAATAGACATGTAGTACTGAAAGTCGACGCTAAGCGGCGCTGCGGCGACCTTTTTTACTGGTCGTTTTGCATGTCTCTCCATGCTAGGCTGTCATATATCACTTGTATCAAAAACGAATAAACCCTATAATATTAAACAAATCCTGGTTTAGTTTCCCAATAACCAATACACCAATAATAATAATAATATATATATACAGTTCACTTTTATTTCCCTTTTTCAATATTGCACCACCTACCCCTCCTCTACTATCAAATGTCCTTTGCCTGAAGGTTGTCTGGTAGAAATCGCTTCCAGCGATAAGACCGCCGAAATTGTACAATTAAGTTTCTGTAATGCCTAGATGTTAAAGTTGTATATATTTTTTGTGCAATAAAGTATATCTATCTATCTAACCCATCAACAAAAAAAGAGAACACACATTTGAGCTGTTCTTAAAGTTAAGAAGTTTAAAGATGTTTTTGAAGAAAAGTAGGCACTGTGTATCCTCAGTGTGAGGGTTATACTCACTGATGAGCTGGTACTTGGCCTCGGAGGTGACGCGCAGCGTGGTCTGCTGCACGCCCTTCCACTCGCACCACTGCATCTCCTGGTCTTCGCCCTTTTGCTTCTCGCGCTCCCACATCTGCAGTAGAAAATATGCGTACGTGTATGTACTTAGAAATGTCACGAGAATCGTACAGTTTGACCAATTTTATAAGTTATACCAATGTACCTGCGCAGAAGTCTTCGTTTCGAAAACTGCGGCAAAACTTAACGAATCACAACGCTCCATTTACCCCAAAAATTACAATTTCTTGTTGGTTGATGCGTCAGTGCCATGTTCGGTGGGAGTGGGGTTAAGAGAGAGATAGCATTCCTCTCTGGATTTATTGTATTTAATCTTAACGTAACGCAATAAAGTCTGCATTTCAACTGCTTTAGCTATTGTAATCAATCGGATTTAACTTGCTCTTCTGCGTAGACGAGTTTTGCCGATGTAACATATAAACGTGGTACAGCTGTACTACATACTGTACTGTACTGTACTGTATTGTATTTGACTGACCGGATGGCGCAATTGGTAGTGACCCTGCCTCTTACGTCAAAGGTCGTGGGTTCGATCCCCACCCTGGACAAACATTCGTGCGATGAACACTTGGGTTTGTTCAGTGTCTGGGTGTAATATATGTATTTAAGTATATATTTGTGTTCCTCTGTTGTCTGATATCTGTAACACAAGTGCTTAAGCTACTTAGTACGGAATCAGGTCAACGTATGAGATGTTGTGAGAGTTATTATTATTATTATTTAAAGTTTTGCACCAAATTAGCAAAATATAGTGGCAAGTGGACTAAACAAGTTTAGGAGAGGAGACCATCTGAGTCGCTCGCTGTACAATCAGGTGATCCGTCTGCTCGTCTGCCACATATCATACTAAAAAAAATGTGAGTCCCCCTCCTAAGTTGGAATTCTAATCTGAGGGTGTAGACGATAAGTATCATCCGCCTTGGGTGTCATCCCTGCTAGCTGCGACAGGCTGATAATGATAACGGCTGACCTGGAAGGCATTGAGCATAGCGACGTGGTCGGACGCCCTCTCGCCGGCCAGCGCCCTCTGGTGGGGGGAGAGGCGGCGACGGCCCTCCAGCAGGAAGATCTCCGGGAACGTGGTGGAGTTGGCCGCCATCGTGGTCAGTGCGTCGCCCACGCCCAGCACGAAGCCGAGCACCATCATCTTGCCGAGACGCGGCTCTGTCCGGAACGTAATAAACATGAGTTGGAAAGTTAGTGAAGATGAGTAAGGGCCGATTTGTTGATCTGTAGTTGGGTCGTTCTTCTTTTTTATCGACAATGAGCCAAACTTACAAATAAACATTTAACTTTTATATAACATACTACAAATGATAAATAGTATGTCCTAAATATTCGTTAATGTACTATTTTACAGATGAACTATTACATGATGTAAAATTTAATTGATAAAGAATACTTTTTGATTGAAATGAACACCTCCGTCACGTCCCCCGAAATTAGTGCCATTTACACCTCTGTCACGCTTTATATATATTTTTACATAGTTAAATCAAGCTAAAATACCTGCGAGGTGATAAAGTAATGTCATTATTTCATGTTGAATTAGGAATATCTTGATGGTGTAACGTATATTTTTTATATAATTAATTACTTCATAAGTTACCGAGGACGGGCTCATTGTCGATAAAAAAGAAGAACGACCCAGTTGACCTTTTGGTTAAATTAGGGTTTTCGCGTGTGAAAAATCCGCTAGATGGAGTACTATAGGAGTGAGGTCCATATACAATGTGATTGGTTATTTTTAAACGTGATCTGTCAAAATGACAATTTGACAAACTAAACCACCAATACGGTTGGTGTTGGACCTCAGTCCAACAGTACGCCATCTAGCGGATTTTTCAAATGCGAAAACCCTCATTGACTATTGTTAACTGTCTAACCAATAGACACTGCGACGGCGTCAAAGTGACATAATTCCTTGTAATATAACTATTGGTTGAGCTAACTATTTCTCATAAAACTCATTATAGCGAGATTTTACCATTGGTCACTTTTTTTAAACCATTATTTTAGTTTAACTACGGAACAAAAAATCGGCCCTAGTCAGTTACTCCGTGACCAT
Source organism: Marasmia exigua (assembly GCA_019059595.1). Lineage (NCBI taxonomy): Eukaryota > Metazoa > Arthropoda > Insecta > Lepidoptera > Crambidae > Marasmia > Marasmia exigua. The sequence continues at coordinate 13,113,100 of CM032484.1, forward strand.
GACCACATGCAACAGTGCCGAAATATCGGAAACTCAAAAATAAGGTATCAAAATCAGCATCAAAACTAGCTTAACACTTTAATACCATGTCAATGTAACCGTTCTGTTTATTTTAGTCAAGTTTCAAAGGGGTTTGTACAAAATGTTACTTCGACATGGTACTAAATGTGTTAAGCTACTTTTGATGCTGACCGTACGTTATTACCATGTGGTAGAAATCTCGTAACTATTCTAAGTTAGTGAAAACATATTGCGTAACGATTGCGCGCCTGATCCCTCACGCATTACGTAAGCAGAATTTAAGTAAATTTTGAGACACCTATCCAAGTTGTCAGCAAAATAATACGCTTTCCCTAGTTTATCAAAAGTAAGTGGAGCGAGATCTCTTCTTGACGAGCCGGGGCTCTGTGTGGAACGCATTAAACTTGAATTAAAACGTTAGTGAAAACTTATATTTCGTAACGATTGCGCGCCTGACCCCTCACGCATTACGTAAGCAGATTTTAAGTAAATTATGACACTCCTATCCCCCTTTTCAGCAAAATAATATCACTTTTTCTTCTATAGTTTATCAAAAGTAATGAGGGCTAGATCTCATCTTGACGAGCCGGGGCTCTGTGAGGAACGAAATAAAGAGGTTTTCTTCCCTAGTTTATCAAAAATGAATAGACCTGTACCCCCTTTTCCCCTTCGATCCTTGCGTAGTAATGTGCGTGTTTTTCAAGAACTATTGTGTCAACGAGTTTGAAACTAATCCCGATTCAAATGATCAAAACTTTAAAGAAAGATTTTGCCGGGTCTAATAAGTATTTATTAAGTATTTTTTTTTTCTTTCCTTTTGCTGGCGGTGGTGGTGGTGGAGGTGGTGGAGTAAAATTAGTTAGTATAAAATACTAACTTATCGGCAGTTTGGTCAGAATGGCTCCTAACGGCGTGAGAGTCCGAGGCGTCGAGGCAGCCTAGGTCCCTTAGCAGCGCCTTGGCCTCCATAACGCCTTTGACAAGAAGTGCCCGATGCTGTCCAGCCCGAGGAGTTTGCTGCTGCCAACGGGAACATTAAAAAGATACTAACCTATCGGCAGATTGGCCGGGATGTCTCCCAACGGCATGAGAGCGTCATGGTCTGCGGCATCGAGGCAGCCCAGCTCCCTCAGCAGCGCCTTGGCGTCCATGACGCCTTCGGCAGGAAGTGTCCGATGCTGCCCAGCCGGAGGAGCTTGACACTGCCAACGGGAACATTATAAAGACACTTACCTATTGGCAGTTTGGCTAGGATGGCTCCCAACGGCATGAGAGCGTCATGGTCTGCGGCATCGAGGCAGCCCAGCTCCCTCAGCAGCACCTTCGCCTCCATGACGCCTTTGACAGGAAGTGCCCGATGCTGCCCAGCCCGAGGAGTTTGCTGCTGCCAACGGGAACATTAAAAAGATACTAACCTATCGGCAGATTGGCCGGGATGGCTCCCAACGGCGTGAGAGCGTTATGGTCAGAGGCATCCGAGGCAGTCCAGTTCCCTCAGCAGCGCCTTGGCCTCCATGACGACCATCGACAGGAAGTGTCCGATGCTGCCCAGCCGGAGGAGCTTGACACTGCCAACGGGAACATTATAAAGACACTTACCTATTGGCAGTTTGGCTAGGATGGCTCCCAACGGCATGAGAGCGTCATGGTCTGCGGCATCGAGGCAGCCCAGCTCCCTCAGCAGCACCTTCGCCTCCATGACGCCTTTGACAGGAAGTGCCCGATGCTGCCCAGCCCGAGGAGTTTGCTGCTGCCAACGGGAACATTAAAAAGATACTAACCTATCGGCAGATTGGCCGGGATGGCTCCCAACGGCGTGAGAGCGTTATGGTCAGAGGCATCCAGGCAGTCCAGTTCCCTCAGCAGCGCCTTGGCCTCCATGACGACACCATCGACAGGAAGTGTCCGATGCTGCCCAGCCGGAGGAGCTTGGCACTGCCAACGGGAACATTATAAGGACACTAACCTATTGGCAGTTTGGCCAGGATGGCTCCCTACGGCATGAGAGCGTCATGGTCTGCGGCATCGAGGCAGCCCAGCTCCCTCAGCAGCGCCTTGGCCTCCATGACGCCTTCGGCAGGAAGTGTCCAATGCTGTCCAGCCGGAGGAGTTTGCTGCTGGCAACAGGAACATTATAAAGATACTTACCTATCGGCAGTTTGGCAAGAATGGCTCCCAACGGCGTGAGAGCGTCATGGTCCACGGCATCGAGGCAGCCCAGCTCCCTCAACAGCGCCTTGGCCTCCATGACGCCTACGGCAGGAAGTGTCCGATGCTGCTCAGCTGGAGGAGTTTGCTGCTGGCAACGGTAACATTATAAAGATACTTACCTATCGCCAGTTTGGCAAGAATGGCTCCCAACGGCGTGAGAGCGTCATGGTCTGCGGCATCGAGGCAGCCCAGCTCCCTCAGCAGCGCCTTGGCCTCCATGACACCTTCGGCAGGAAGTGTCCGATGCTGCCCAGCCGGAGGAGTTTGCTGCTGGCAACGGGAACATTATAAAGATACTTACCTATCGGCAGTTTGGCAAGAATGGCTCCCAACGGCATGAGAGCGTCATGGTCTGCGGCATCGAGGCAGCCCAGCTCCCTCAGCAGCGCCTTGGCCTCCATGACGCCTTCGACAGGAAGTGTCCGACGCTGCCCAGCCGTAGGACTTCGCCGCTGAAAACGGGAACATTATAAAGATACTTACCTATCGGCAGTTTGGCAAGAATGGCTCCCAACGGCGTGAGGGCGTCATGGTCCGCGGCGTCGAGGCAGCCCAGCTCCCTCAGCAGTGCCTCGGCCTCGATGACGGCGTCCAGCGGCGGCGGCTCCGGAGCCTTCGACAGGAAGTGCCCGATGCTGCCCAGCCGGAGGAGCTTGATGCTGCAAACGGAAATATTTGATAAATAAACCAGCACTGTGCTGTGTTTCGCTGCGTGAGGGTACAGGAGGCTCAATCTGGAGAGAGGGGGGTTTATTGGTTGGCAGCGCACTTGTGACTCCACTGCCTGGAGCAATACCCTTAAGTATTATTGCTCTTTTTTTACACGTCGCATATATAATATAAATAAAATATTCCATCCTAAACGTATTACTCGAAAGTCGATTAAGCCGTTATAGTCTTTTAATAGGCTTGTGTCCTACTCGTTCATGTTCGATTAAGGGGCCAGTTCGTTCAACTGACCGAGTACGAACTATTCTATACTGATGGTTCAAATCGGTCAAAACATTTTATTCACCATAGACTAAGCGACATCGGGCTCAATTGACCGACCGAATGATTATGGATGACTGAGCATTGAGGGAGAGAGTTGAAAGATCAGTCAGAGACGTCGTGTATGTGTGAGTGAGCGTGTTGGAAGATGTACGACTGAATTGTCGAACGAAATGTCGTCTCCACGAAACAAGCTACTAGGCTGTGTGTAAATTTTAGCTACTAAACCGGATCTATTTTATACAATTTCGGGTTTACAACCTCTCGGCAAACACTTATACTATTTATTAAATAACTATGCACAAATGTTCGGTCTGTTTTTGAACGCGAAAAATTGATTCACGCCAAAAGTAACTATAAACTAAAATCGATTGGAGTCGCTAGTGTGCCCAACCCGTCACCTTAAGAACGTGTTTTTGGTAGTCGGGTTTTAGTTTTTAAACTTTATTTTAAATACGCCATTTCAAGCGAATCCGGTCCGACTGATGTCATATAGTGAACATTGAACTAAATGAACTAAGAGTACTAAAATACCGAACTAGTACATTTGAACGATTGTCCTAGTTCGGATCGTTTCGTTCAGTGTCCGAGAAAGAACAAGCCTATCATTTAAGTCCTTTTAGTCTTAAATGTTAAAAGACTGAGTCGTATAGTTTAAGAATAACAGTTAAAGCCTTAATTTTAAAGCAAAGCTGTTTCAAAAGAGGCTAGTCGTATTTTAAACAACTTAAAGGGCTGAGTGTGTTACATCACTCGATTGGAGTATATTGTTGTGTAACCTGAGCGCGAGCTCGTGCAGCGGCGTGCGGAACATCTCGCCGGTCTGGTGCTCGTCCAGCCGCTCGAAGCGCCCTTGCGCTGCCATACACAATGACATACAAAGATATAAGTTTACCTGAGCGCGAGCTCGTGCAGCAGCGTGCGGAACATCTCGCCGGTCTGGTGCTCGTCCAGCCGCTCGAAGCGCCCTTGCGCTGCCATACACAATCACATACAAAGATATAAGTTTACCTGAGCGCGAGCTCGTGCAGCGGCGTGCGGAACATCTCGGCGGTCTGGTGCTCGTCCAGCCGCTCGAAGCGCCCTTGCGCTGCCATACACAATGACATACAAAGATATAAGTTTACCTGAGCGCGAGCTCGTGCAGCAGGCGTGCGGAACATCTCGGCGGTCTGGTGCTCGTCCAGCCGCTCGAAGCGCCCTTGCGCTGCCATACACAATGACATACAAAGATATAAGTTTACCTGAGCGCGAGCTCGTGCAGCGGCGTGCGGAACATCTCGGCGGTCTGGTGCTCGTCCAGCCGCTCGAAGCGCCCTTGCGCTGCCATACACAATCACATACAAAGATATAAGTTTACCTGAGCGCGAGCTCGTGCAGCGGCGTGCGGAACATCTCGGCGGTCTGGTGCTCGTCCAGCCGCTCGAAGCGCCCTTGCGCTGCCATACACAATCACATACAAAGATATAAGTTTACCTGAGCGCGAGCTCGTGCAGCGGCGTGCGGAACATCTCGGCGGTCTGGTGCTCGTCCAGCCGCTCGAAGCGCCCTTGCGCTGCCATACACAATGACATACAAAGATATAAGTTTACCTGAGCGCGAGCTCGTGCAGCGGCGTGCGGAACATCTCGGCGGTCTGGTGCTCGTCCAGCCGCTCGAAGCGCCCTTGCGCTGCCATACACAATGACATACAAAGATATAAGTTTACCTGAGCGCGAGCTCGTGCAGCGGCGTGCGGAACATCTCGGCGGTCTGGTGCTCGTCCAGCCGCTCGAAGCGCCCTTGCGCTGCCATACACAATGACATACAAAGATATAAGTTTACCTGAGCGCGAGCTCAGTGCAGCGGCGTGCGGAACATCTCGGCGGTCTGGTGCTCGTCCAGCCGCTCGAAGCGCCCTTGCGCTGCCATACACAATGACATACAAAGATATAAGTTTACCTGAGCGCGAGCTCGTGCAGCGGCGTGCGGAACATCTCGGCGGTCTGGTGCTCGTCCAGCCGCTCGAAGCGCCCTTGCGCTGCCATACACAATGACATACAAAGATATAAGTTTACCTGAGCGCGAGCTCGTGCAGCGGCGTGCGGAACATCTCGGCGGTCTGGTGCTCGTCCAGCCGCTCGAAGCGCCCTTGCGCTGCCATACACAATGACATACAAAGATATAAGTTTACCTGAGCGCGAGCTCGTGCAGCGGCGTGCGGAACATCTCGGCGGTCTGGTGCTCGTCCAGCCGCTCGAAGCGCCCTTGCGCTGCCATACACAATGACATACAAAGATATAAGTTTACCTGAGCGCGAGCTCGTGCAGCGGCGTGCGGAACATCTCGGCGGTCTGGTGCTCGTCCAGCCGCTCGAAGCGCCCTTGCGCTGCCATACACAATGACATACAAAGATATAAGTTTACCTGAGCGCGAGCTCGTGCAGCGGCGTGCGGAACATCTCGGCGGTCTGGTGCTCGTCCAGCCGCTCGAAGCGCCCTTGCGCTGCCATACACAATGACATACAAAGATATAAGTTTACCTGAGCGCGAGCTCGTGCAGCGGCGTGCGGAACATCTCGGCGGTCTGGTGCTCGTCCAGCCGCTCGAAGCGCCCTTGCGCTGCCATACACAATGACATACAAAGATATAAGTTTACCTGAGCGCGAGCTCGTGCAGCGGCGTGCGGAACATCTCGGCGGTCTGGTGCTCGTCCAGCCGCTCGAAGCGCGCGCGCGCGCACAGCGTGAAGCACACGCCCGGCCGCACGCGCCCTGCGCGCCCTTTGCGCTGCCATCAACAAGATTTAAAAATCAATCAATGCAACATATCTCATACATAAAGTAAATAGCACACTTAAAGTTTTTTTAAGTGTGTTATTTAAAAGTACTAAAAATGCTAAAGATTGCTATAAAAATATCAATCATTCATTTAGCAGTCTCATCTTAACTGGTGGTCAAATATTTGTAATAATATTTCCACTGGATATTGTAAATATACCTACAATATTGATGAGACTATCGACAGCTCAAGTCGAATCAAGCACTTATAAATTTCGTCGACTTTGTTCAGTGGTCTAATTGGTGGAACATGCAACCGGATTGTGGAAGGTGTGGGTTCGAGTCCCGCCTGAACACGAGATGAATTTTTAAGTGTGTTATTTACTTAAGAATAAATTGCAAAAGATTGCTATAAAAATATCAACTATCTCATCCATTGATCTGATTCCGTACTAAGTAGTAGGCTTAATCACCACGCTTGCCAAATGCGGATTGGCGATGACAAACTCTAGCTATGTTAGAAAAATTCGAAACATACTTTTCGCTCGACCCAAGAATAGATCCCAACAGGGCGCTTCGCTGCCGTGCTTTATCTATAATGCCGTTAAGTACCAAAACCACATTCGGAAAAAATGGCCTTAAAGAGCGCTCTTTAGGTCCTTTTTCTCCGACTTGGAGTGGTGATTAACGGCATTATAGCTAGAAGACGGCAGTTCGGAGGTCAGTTCAAATTAAATCTCTGTCGCGCCACCCTCGACCATTACACGCGAGTAGAAACAGCAAGATGGCTGTTTGAAATTAGTAATAAAATTGTGTGCATTTGCGAATACTAAAAATGATGAATAAACTTGATTTTATTTTGATTTTCTTTAAAACATTGTGTAACAATACAAGCTATGTCTCTGTTAAATTGACATAACGACTATTGCGTTTTTAATATAAAACCAATAGGCAGAAAAGAAATAGATGTTAACGTCGTAAAATTTATAAAATATCGCATATGTAAATATTTGTAAGATAATGTTTTAACACAGACAGATAAATACTTCCTCAATCCTAGTAACAACGATGAAACGTACCATAATTCTTTGCAATTTGAGAATTGCAAAGTATTATGGTATTACGTTTGTAAGGGAAATACGTTGTACGCCGCCCCTTAAGCTTTCGTCTTGTAGTCCATAAAATGAAGCTTGATTAAAATGACAACAGCAGGAAAGCGGACAACGAGCTCCAAAACGACAGCTTGGGACGCAACCGAAACAAAACGCATCATTCACTAGCGTCCATGCTTTTCCAAAACACGGACTGAATACACGCGCGTGGACTTGTGAATCGCGGATTGCCTGCGATTACACAAGTATGATTTTGTAGAAATAGAACTTTTAGGTTAAGTTTACAAAATATTAAGGTCACAATATGGCGATCTCTGAAAGAACTTAGTAGATTTTCTTCTTTATACACATACCTGTTTCAGATTAGTCCTACAAGCCCACACAGTGCCGTACGAAGACATTTATTATTGGACAATACTAAAACACTTTCCGAAATGAATAATACTATATCTAAATTAGACTCATATAATTCAAGAAAAATAATTTAAAAAAAATATTTCAATAAAAACAAACATTTAATGAAAAGTAAAAAATATAGGTAATCTTTTTTTTCTGTCTTTAATCGAAAAACGAATTAAAATGGTTTTTTTTTGTCGTATTGTCCATTATGTCTCAAAATGAATTCTGAAATTGGCTTTTTAGGATATGTTTACAAAAGATAGATGTTTTTTTTTTTAAATAAATATTTCACAACATCACATACATTGACCTGAATCCGAGATAGGTAGCTCAAGCACCTGTGTTACGGATATCAGAATCAACAGTGGGATAACAAAAATATATACATATAATACTTTTTTTTTGTAAATACATACTTATAATACATAGAAACACCCAGACCAATACAAACAGACATGTTCATGCACACAAATGTTTGTACTGTGCGGGGATCGAACCCGCAACCCTTGGACCAAAGGCAGTGTTCACTACCACTGTTCCAAACGGGTCGTCAATGTCATATAATAAAGAGATTTGCGTAAGAACGACGAAGTAGATTTTCCTTTTTCTACACACACACACCTGTTCCAGGTTAGTCCTGCTGGCCCACACGGTGGCGTACGAGGTCATGTTGTTGTGCGACGTGAACAGCTTCATCTTGGCCTTGCACGAGTCTATCACGTACACCACGTCGTTGATCGTGATTGACGTCTCCGCGATGTTCGTCGACAGGATCACCTGAGGACAACATTTGATAATAGGCTAGTTGCCACTATTTTTATTATTTGATAGAACTGTTCATTTCACGATTATATTACGCCATACAAAAAAAATTTTTTTTAGAAGCACCTTTCCTTATATATTTTAAATTATATTTTCGCTATGCAGCCATAAAAGCCATCCGCCATGATGGTCTATTAAATCTGTGCCGTGACGTCAATGTTATTGTAAGCAATACGCGTGACTATCATGGCTGTCCTTTAATCACTTGACATTGGCAGAGTTGTCTCGTAAGAGCAACAGCAAGCCAAAAAAAAAAGCCATGGCTGTCATAACCTTTTGATGAAAAACCACGAATAACCCGGAAACACATCACAGTGCTGCTGCAAGGCACGGGGGTACAAGACCGCTAACTTCCAGACTCCGGGCTGACACTGAGAATTTCTTAACAGAAAAAAACTCAGGCACGAACTTTGGCCCGACCCGGGGATCGAACCCGGGACCCCATGCGTGGCCGTCGCTTAGTGCGACGAACTACCCACTGCGCCAACGAGGCAGTCGATAAATATGTGTGTTATGACACTGGTGTTTAATGACCAATGATCGGAGTAGGTAGAACTATTTGGGTTCATTGACCGCATACATAGATGTTGGCCGTGTGGTCCCCGGCAGAGTAGAATAGGCCACCCTCACTCTTACCGAGGTGTCGTAAAAGGCGACTAAGGTAAAGCTGCTGGCATGATCATAAGCACCCAGAGAAGGAAAACTCTGCATTTATATCAAAACCCTCGCCAACCAGTCTGCCAAGCGTGGTGAGTATGGCAATTACCCCTCATGTGATTGAGGGAGGCCTGTGCCTCAGCAGTGGGGACTTAAATGGGCTGATGATGATAGATGTTAATATGGACATGCCCCGGGATTCTGACTATGATCCCGGGATTAAAATAAATAAATAATTATTTTAGAGTTAAATATTTAACGCAGTTTAATCATGAAAGGGCTTATCCATAAACATTCGATACAACCATATTTACTTACAGTTTGTTCCTTTCTATCTAACGTATGTATCTTTAATTTCGAAAGAACAAATAGAACTTTTTTAATTAACATGGTATCACAAAGCGTTTATGAATAAGTTCAGATATTAATGCTCGTATGTATAAACGAAAATGACTGTTAATAGTATAAAGCATTTATTTAATCCCGGGATTCCAGGCATGTCCATATTATTTGAAAAAAATCGCGAGTACCAAAAATATCTCTACCTATTCCGATCATTGTTAATGACACATTGTCAAATAACCACCAATGGTCATGCTGTATTCTTGGTGTGTCTTGAATTTAAATAAAAAAATGACACTGTGGATTCAAATACTCAAACCATCTCTGGACTCAAATCAGTTATTTAATAATATAAGTCTAAGGTAAACCAATGTACCGTGTCACTACAAATAAAATATGGAGTCAAATGACACAATGGACAACATTTCATATTTTTAACATGTCCATATTGTTTTTTTATATGAAAATAGACATAAAATGAACAGACCCATATTTTTTCTTTTTTCAAAATTTGTCCATTTTCATGCATAAAATAATTATTGAAATTCTTTTTATTCTAAATAGACGTAAGCGCCAAATGACGTCACCGGACGGCTGAATACAGCGATAATCCTTTGCTTATCATTGTTTTAATAAAAAAAAGGTACTACTGTCAAAGGTAAATAATACTAGTGTCAACATTGTCAACGTCATTCATACATTCAACGTTGACATGTTGTCTTTTTTTTTGACAGTTACATGTCATGGGTTTGGCATTTCGTAAATTTAAAACTATAATGTGCTAAGCAAAGAAATATATCACATTCTGCCGTCCGATGACGTCATCTTACGTTTTTAATTTTTTTCTCAGTAAATAAGCAATATAAAAAATGAATAAATATATATTCGAGCAGCGGAAAAGTAAACAAAGAATTGGTATTTTTTGTTTCAGAGCTTAGCAATTTTGAAATGTTGTCCATTGGTTCTAATCTAACCTTCGTGATCCCTGGCGGCGGCGTGAGGAAAACCTTCTTCTGGTCCTCGCGCGGTATCTGGCTGTGCAGGGGCAGGATCACGTAGCGGGACTGGTCGCCGAACTGCCGGTGCTGCATCAGGTGCTTCATCAGCGCGAAGATCAGGTTCCAGCCGGGGAGGAACACCAGCACCGCGCCGTCGCCCGGGAGCGACGTGATGTGGACCAGGATTGCTTCTATCAGTTCGAAGCTCAACTGAAAATTATGTGGTTTTAGAAATCTTTCTTCTAAAAAAAATACGTTTCCGGAAAATAAATGATTTCTGACGTTTTGGCTGCGTTACAACAACCGTGGTCACATTTGCTCTAACGCAGCCGAAACGTCAAGCAACAAATAGTGAGTACATTTAATCATGTACTTAAAAATTTCATCATCGTCATCATCATCGTCAGCCCATTTAAGTCCCCACAGCTGAGGCACGGGCCTTCCTCAATCACATGAGGGGTAATTGCCATACTCACCACGCTTGGCAGACGGGTTGGCGAGGGTTTTGATATAAATGCAGAGTTTTCCTTCTCTGGGTGCTGATGATCATGCCAGCAGCTTCACCTTAGTCGCCTTTTACGACACCTCGGTAAGAGTGGGGGTGGCCTATTCTACTCTGCCGGGGACCACACGGCCACTTAAAAATTTACGTGGCATTAATTTCCGTGATTATTAATTATACTCACGTCTTTCTCAGAGAGCTGCTGCATCGACTTGACAGTCTCCATGGAGTAGTTGTTGCCCAGTTGACAGTTCTTATTCAGATCTTCGTCCTGCTCGTCCACACCCACTCCTATTGAAACCAATAACAATAAACAAACATATATTTTCTTAATAAAATAGAAATGAATATTTTAACCGAACCTTCCCAATTTATCCTCGACTGCATTATGTATGCATATGCATTACGTAAGAACTTGCACACTTTTCTAAAAAAGTCCAATTGTCATAGTCTTAACAGCAAAAATAAACATAGACTTGCCGTCCCAGTCCTCAGACTTCATAAAATCGGTAATTTACTTGTAGGCTTAAGTATTAAGATATTCAATAAGCTCCCACAAAATGTCATTAACCTTTCACTGGATTAAGTCTCATATTAAAACCTGCCTAATGAAGAAAGGTTATTATAGTGTACAAGACTATTTAAATGATAAGGATAAGAATCCTCAAAAGACTAATCGATTAACATGACAAAGATGTCATGTTAATCGATTAGTCTTTTGAGTTGTTATTCATAGTAGTCTTTTAACTTTGAGTTTTTGTATTTTCTTTTTCTCTTCTCAAGTTGAAACTTTAACATCATCAATATTTGAATAGAGTAACTACTGAGTTTCTTGCTGGTGTAGTCTCAGCAGAAATCAACATTCCTAATGTATGGTAGATGATAACATGTGTACCTATTTTGACATTCATAAGTGTTCTATATGGATCTAAATTGTATAAAGATTTTTTTATCTTTATCTTATGACTTTTGTTGCACCACACCACTATGAAACTAGCACCAGCTTATGGTGAAGTATTATCAAGTTAGTAGGCCGATGTGCACTTGACCAATTAAAAAGTTTATTTTCTGTTTGGGCCAATCAGCAGGGGGCGGTGTGTTTGACCAATCGAAAGCTATTACCGTGCGACGTCGTGAGCTCCAAATTGAACTTTTTCGATTGGTTAAGCACACTCCACCTCCCGCTGATTGGCTCAAAGAGAAAATAAAGTTTTGCGATTGGTCAAGCACACTCCGCCCCTCCGCGCCCCGCGGACCATGGGAAGGTCTACTTTGTAGCGGTAGTCACAGAAATTTAAGTGTAACTATTATATTATTTATAATTCATTTCAATTTTATTTCTTCCGTTTTGATAGACATACCTTCATCATCATCATCGTCGTCATTATTGGCTTTCTTTCCCGAGGCCTTCCGTTTCCTAGTGTCCAAGGGAGGCACGAAGCGGGTCAGCTCTATAGCGTCTTCCAGGAAGTATTGTTGGACGGGGAACGTGCGACCGGGCACCTGTATTTATGATAATGATTGATGATTATAGAATAATTCATAAAAATAATAAATTAAAATAAGAATTAGAATTCCCATTAAACAAAGTTAACAACACTCTCGACCATAAAAAACAAAATTGGTTTATCCATTTAGAAGCTACGATGCCATAGACAGAGTGACAGACACACACATACACGTCAAACTTATAACATCCCGTAGTTTTTTCGTCGGGGGTTTGAAATTGGTTGTCGGTGACGTCAGTTCACGGAAGGTATTCGATGATGGGCCGTGTCCGTGGCAGTTCCAATGACATTCTGCGCGTTATATAGCTGGGCGCATGGACTATCCATATTTAAAACACTGGCTGGCAAGTTAAATCTTAAAATTGTCATTCTAGTATTATTATTTTAGTTTTATTTCTATTTAATATAATATTTTATAATGTAATAATCACAATAATGTAGATAATTTGTATGTAATAATAACTATTTGTGAGCTGACTAAATTTCAAAAATGACCTGTATGGACTATGTTTGTCTGAAATAAATTATTTGAATTGAATTGAATATTTTTACGTCAAAAGGAAACCAGGATGAGAAATTACATACTTTCGTTATAAATCGAAAGCTTAAGCCGTTATGCCCTGTATCATTCTTGAAAATACTCATACTTGTGTACGTTACTCGAGAACATTACTTTGGGTAGGTTGTTGGGCACGTATCAGCTAGCTCTAAATTCTGTGGAAAAGCGTGCCAAACCACTCATTGGCGACGTAACTTTCGACAAGGCTAACTTACAAAGCCTCGCCCACCGTCGAAAAATAGCGTGCATGACGGTATTCTACAGAATACACTTTGGAGAATGAGCAAGTTCCGCCGGTCCCATTCCATTATCGGGATACTAGGCGAAGACTGGGTTACCATCCCTATATGGTTGAAGTCCCAGCCATCCGTACTAAACGCTACGCAAACTCCTTTCTGATGCGAACAGCCAAGGGGTGGAACTCGCTGCCCGCCGATGCATTTCCTGAACAATATAACCTGGGCCTCTTTAAGCCACGGGCAAGCATGGCCCACCTTGGACCTCATCGTCACTTAACATCCGCTGAGATTGAGGTCAAATGCTTGTCCGTCGTATCATGAAAAAAAATATTGTCCAATATGACGAAAAAAAAATGAATGAATGAATGAAACTTTATTTGGCACAATACAAAACAAGGAAACTTAATTAGAAACATAACCTAGACATAAATCATTAACGAAAAGTAGGACAACATATCCCTGTATGCGCCAAACAGGCGGCCGCTCAGCATTAGTCGGTGCTGATCCAAGAGACCAACCCCGACGCTGGTTTTTTCAGCGACTACCATAACATTATTGCGCATCTGTTCCATATCTATGCAATAGTCGCATGCATAAAATTGAGAAAATGACCTCAATGACGGGACAGTTGCCGAAGTAGTTGGTGAAGAGCGTGGTGTCGACGGTGGCTGACATGAGGATGATGCGCAGCTCGGGGTACGTGTGCGCCATGTCCCTCAGCAGGATCAGGGCGAAGTCCGTGTCTGCGTCACGTTCGTGGACCTATAAAACGAAATAGATTTGTTTTTTTTTTATGTGATAGGTGGCAGACGAGTAGACGGATCACCTGATGGTAAGCGATTGCCACCACCCATGAACACCCGCAACACCAGTGGAGCACAGGTGCGCTGCACTTTTGAACTCCCCTTTCCCCAAGATTGGGCCTTTAATACCCTCACTAACGCAGCGAAACACAGCACAGTGGTGCTTCACGCCGGTTTTATTGTAAGGCCGTGGTATCACTCCGGTCCAGCCGGCCCATTCATGCCGAAGCGTTGCTCTCCCAACCTTTGAACTCCCCTTTCCCCCCGGATTGGGCCTCCGCCGGTACCCTCACTCACGCAGCGAAACACAGCACAGTTCTGCTTCTCACCAGTTTTCTGAGAGGCCGTGGTATCACTCCGGTCGAGCCGGTCCATTCATGCCGAAGCGTAGCTCTCCCACGGTCAGAAACTTTGTGAAACGTGTAACAAAGGTTCAAGGTTCAGTTGGGCTGGTTTTCCTGTCTAACGGTTGCTAAGGTCAGACGGCAGTCGCTTCATTGTGATTGCAAGACTCCGCAAATCCTGAATCATGGTCCAAGCGCATCTTGGGCTCCGAGGGTTCGACTTAGGACGCAACTGGGTAAGATGATGATGAAGCTATAAGTTTGACTATTAACTATATCTATAATGTATCAATAATTGATTAACACGATATTTATTATGTGAAACAATATTGTGTACTCACATATTTGGTCCGCTCATGACCACGGCTGGTGTAACGTAGCCGAAACGTCGAGCCAAATTTGTGAGTACACAATGTTGTTTCACATAATAAATATCGTGTTAATCCCCGTATTGATACATTATAGTTATAACGCAACGCGAAAATCTAAAAAACTATTAACTATATTCCAGAGTACCTCGGTGGCGCAGTGGTTAGTGGGTCGCACTTTGAAGCGACGGCTGCGCAAGAGTTCGTGCCCCGGGTCGGGCCAAAAATTTGTACCTAACATTTCGTTAGGAAATTCTTAGTGTCGGTCCGGAGTCTGGAAGTTGGTGCTATTGTGCCCCTGTGCCTTGGAAATCACGTTAAGCCGTTAGTCCTGTGCCCAATCCTTCACCGGTCGTGTGACGCTGGTGTTCCAGCGGAATATGAGGGTAAGGGAATAGAGAGTGCTCTTCAGTTTGCGCACACATTTTATAACATATCCTGCGTACTCTTATGCAACGGGGTCGCCAAGGAGTTTTTAAAAAAAAGGAAATTATACGAAAAATGGAAAAGTGTATTTCCATTAGATTCGGAAATAAGTTACAAAAGTTCAATGATTTAGCCCATTGGCAGTCGAAACCGATTATGATGATGGTCGGGAGAGAACTGAGGAGATTTATGTAGGACAGAGCCCGAGAAGTGGAGTATCGCTGATACAGCACTATGGTGATTGTGTCAGTATTATTATAATATACATCATCATCATCATCATCAGCCTATCGCAGTCCACTGCTGGACGTAGGCCTCTCCAATGGACAACATTTCATATTTTTAACATGTCCATATTGTTTTTTTATATGAAAATAGACATAAAATGAACAGACCCATATTTTTTCTTTTCTCAAAATTTGTCCATTTACATGCATAAAATAATTATTGAAATTCTTTATATTCTAAATAGACGTAAGCGCCAAATGACGTCATCGGACGGCTGAATACAGCGATATTTTTGTTTATCATTGTTTTAATAAAAAAAAGGTACTACTGTCAAAGGTAAATAATACTAGTGTCAACATTGTCAATGTCATTCATTCATTCAACGTTGGCAAGTTGTCTTTTTTTTGACAGTTGCGTGTCATGGGTTTGGCATTTCGTAAATTTAAAACTATAATGTGCTAAGCAAAGAAATACTTTACATTCTGCCGTCCGATGACGTCATCTTACGTTTTTTAATTTTTAATTTTTTTCTCAGTAAATAAGCAATATAAAAAATGAATAAATATATATTCGAGCAGCGGAAAAGTAAATAAAGAATTGATATTTTTTGTTTCAGAGCTTAGCAATTTTGAAATGTTGTCCATTGTTCGCCACCGTGATCTATCCATGGCTTCTCGCATCCAGCTCTTGCCAGCCATCCTGCGAAGATCGTCCCTCCACCTAGCCAGAGGGCGCCCTACATTACGTTTGCCAAACGTTTGTTATTATATACATAGAAAGGGTATAACAGTACGTGACTGATCGTTGAGATTGGCCGCCGTCACCGTAATCGGTTGGACGATATAATTATTTTCAAGTTTTGTACTTACTTCATCTACGAGCACGTGACTGACTCCCCTCAGACCGCCCTCCAATTTTCTCAGTAGCACTCCCACAGTGCAAAACAGTATGGAGCCGTATGGCCGCGGCAATACTGACTCGAAACGAACGGAGTATCTGGAAAAAGCAATTGAAAACATTGGGCGTGGCCGCGAATTAAATATCCGCTGGATGGCGTTATGTACACGCTAGATCGAACTTCCAACGATTTTGCTTTTTTTATATATGATAGTTGGCAGACGAGCAGACGGATCATCTAATGGTAAGCGATTGCCGCCGCCCATGGACACCCGCGACACCAGTGGAGTCACAAGTGCGCTGTCAACCTTTAAACCCCCCTTATTCGGGCTCCGGTACCCTCATTCACGCAGCGAAACACAGAACAGTGCCGGTTTTATGAGAGGCCATCGCAATATCCGCTAGATGGCGTTATATCAACTTAACGTAACTTCAACGATTTTGGTTGTTTTCTGTAACACATTTCCATTTTGACAGGTCAAGCCTAAAGATGGGTTCATGCCTTGGCATTTTGAGCGTATTGAAATAAATGCCGGGAACAAACCCTTGAGTGGCAGACGAGCAAACAGATCACTTGATGGTAAACGATTGTCTCCGGCCATAGGTGCGCTGCCAACATTTAAACTTGAAGCCCCCTTCTCCCCGGTTATAACGATTTACACACAGTTACTCCCTGTTGATCAACGTTTCCAAGTGTTACTAACAATATCCGACAGCAATAAATGTTGATCCTATTCGCCGGCATGCCCTATCTATATATAAAGTAACAAGTAGCCGCAAAAGTTATAGTATGTTACAACCTGTGCGGATAAAGAATGGGATCAGAAATGGCGGCGCATCTATTCACTTCTCGCTCGCACACTATTTGCATCTATACTCGCACCCTACGTAGGGTGCGAGTATAGACGCAAATAGTGTGCGAGCGAGAAGTGAATAGATGCGCCGCCATTTCTGATCCCATTCTTTATCCGCACAAGTAGTACTGAATTTTACCGTGTTCCGTTGCTCAGCAAAAGTATAATAGCATAAGTAGCACCATTCCTGATTTTTTTGTGACATAGGTGGCAGACGAGCAGACGGATCACCTGATGGTAAGCGGCGCACCTGATTTGGACATATTCGACAGCGCACTTATGACTCCACTGGTGTCGCAGGTGTTCATGGGCGGCGGCAATCGCTTACCATCAAATGATCCGTATGCTCGTCTGCCACCTATGACATATAAAAAAAAAGATGAATCTTACCCAACACTGTTCCCAAGCTCTTCACATCTCTCGTTGGCCACCCTCTCGGCGACGCTCACGGCCGATATCCTCCGCGGTTGCGTCACGAATATGTTCGACCACGCGCCCTGCCCGCTCGCTATGTAGTCGTCCAGGATGAACTGGCACACCTGGCAAAGCGAGGAGTGATCTAGAAAAGTGCCTTTCACTTCCTGGTACAGTCACCAGGAAGTGAAAGGCACTTTTCTAGATGTTGAAATTGAAATTAGATAGATAGATAGATACACTTTATTGCACAAAATTTACAGATCTTAGCCTAAGTTATTATACTAAAACAATGTAGGCGGTCTTATCGCTAATAGCGATCTTTTCCAGACAACCTCAGGGTAGAGGAAAAGTATAACGAATTAAGAAAAAATAAAATTATATATTTAAGTACCAAAAATAAAAATTACAAAGCAACATAGTACATATTTCTTAATGCGGCACTTAAAAAGGTCTCCGCTCAGCGTCTGCCACGAAAACGTGAGGTCCCCGTGGCGCTGGTATTCTGCGGATACCTTTCTTTAAAGACGCACGCATTACTTTGTAATAACATGCAAATTGCTTAAAACCAAATTCAATTAGTTGGGATGAAAAACAATAAGTTTAAAAATATGAATACTTAATAACTTTGTAAAAAGAAAAAAAAAGATCTATGGCACACAATATTTAAAGCTCTTTGATTTCGATGAAATGAAATAAACTGGCCGCAGACCGACATCTAGGATCAGTACCTACTTTCCTCTTTCTTTTCGATAATTTTTATTGTCATTTCTGCTAATAAAAGTATTAGTCTTCTTTTCCATGTTTTAACCGTGGGAGAGCCACGCTTCGGCATGAATGGGCCGGCTCGACCGGAGTGATACCACGGCCTCACAGAAAACCGGCGTGAAGCAGCATTGTGCTGTTTCGCTACGTGAGTGAGGGTACCGGAGGCCCAATCCGGGGGAAAGAGGGGTTTAAAGGTTGGCAGCGCACTTGTGACTCCACTGGTGTCGCGAGTGTCCATAGGCGGCGGCAATTGCTTATCATCAGGTGATCCGTCTGCTTGTCTGCCACCTATCACATAAAAAAAAAATGTTGAGTGAAATCCTAAAAGATAAATAAATAAATAAAATATGGTTTATTTCCAAGAATATGGTACACGTTTTCTTAAACTAAAATAAAGTTCAACATATTCTGCCACTGATGGCGTAGAAATCATGCATAGTCAAATTTCTTCTACTTATTACAAAGCTGATTGATGAATTAAATTAAATATTATTTATTACTAGCTGACCCGGCAAACGTTGTTTTGCCATATAAATAAAAGGGTTGATCGTAGAAGGGTGAAAATTGAGGATTGTATGTATTTTTGTATGTTGTATCATAAAAAAAGAGAAATTAAAAATTTTGTCTAAAAAATAAAAATAAAAATTTAGGGGTGGACTACCCCTAACATTTAGGGGGATGAAAAATAGATGTTGGCCGATTCTCATAGATACCGGATAAGCACAAAAAATTTCATCAAAATCGGTCAAGCCGTTTCGGAGGAGTATGGCAACGAAAACTGTGACACGAGAATTTTATATATTAGATTAACATTAACATTCGATTTTTTGTATGCAAATATTTATAAGTTAAACATGCATTCATTTGATTTTGAATCTAAGTATTCCTTTTTGGTGACACATTTTTTTTTCATTGCCTTTATCTCTTTTACTGTACATAACCTTAATATTTTTATAGATGTAATAATGTTTTTTAATTTTGTTACTTTATTTGTGTCACTAAATAAATATTATTTCTTTCTTTCTTTCTTAATTGAATTTAAGCATTCTTGTAGAAGCCAATTATTTAAAAAATATTTAAACTTGTTTATTGGCTGTTCTCTAACTCTTGCAGGGAGATTATTATAGATCCTAATAGCATAACAGTACACATTATTGGAATATATTTGCAATCTTTGTGCAGGTATATATAGTTTGCACTTATCCCTGCTTCTGTTCTTCCCAAGTACGTTGTCATTTAAAGGAAGGAAACGTGGAAGAAGGATGATATCAGCAAACCATTGTGAGAGAGAAAGGCTTCGCCATGAATTTGCCGGCTCGACCGGAGTGATACCACGGCTTCACAGAAAACCGGCGTGAAGCAGCACTGTGCTGTGTTTCGCTGCGTGAGTGAGGATACCGGAGGCCCAATCCGAGGTAAAGGGGGGGAAAAGGGTTGGCAGCGCACTAGTGGCTCCACTGGTGTCGCGGGTGTCCATGGGCGGCGGCAATCGCTTACCATCAGGTGATCTGTTTGCTCGTCTGCCACCTATCACATAAAAAAAACACCACGCGTGCCTAATGCGGATTGGTGATCATCACAAACCCGAGCTACGTTCGAAAAATCGAAACATACCTTTGCTTGACCCGGGAATCGAACACCGGACCCTGAGATCACGGTCCGGTACTTAAGCCAATGGACCAACGGGGTGTGATGAGTGTACCAGGACGTAAAAGGTACTTTTCAAGATCTCCGGTACCCTCACTCACGCAGCGAAACAGCACAGTGCTGCTTCACGCCGGTTTTCTGTGAGGCTGGTCCGGTATCAATCCGGTCGAGACGGCCCATTCATGCCGAAGCGTGGCTCTTCTACGGTCAAAACTTTACTTACTTTTAGCTTAGCTTTAGATCTGTTATTTTCTTAATTTTTTTAAGTATTTTTCTTTTGTTCAATATTTTGTTCCCTTCATAAACATCGAAGAAATAATAATAATAATTCTAACAACATCTCATACGTTGACCTGATTCCGTACTAAGTAGCTTAAGCACTTGTGTTACAGATATCAGACAACAGAGGAACACAAATATATACTTAAATACATATATTACACCCAGACACCGAACAAACACAAGTGTTCATCGCACGAATGTTTGTCCAGGGTGGGGATCGAACCCACGATCTTTGGCGTAAGAGGCAGGGTCACTACCAATTGCGCCATCCGGTCAGTCAAATAGGTATCTTACTTGTGTAGTCTTCCCGCATCCAGTGTTACCCCTGATGATAACCACCGGGTTTTCGTTAATGGCCTCCATGATTTGCGAGCGCATGTTGTACACTGGCAACTGTTCTCTCTCTCGGAGGCTTTCCTAGAAACAAAGTCACTATTGAATAAGGGCATTATTCATAAACATTCAATAAAGCTTTGTAAGCTAAAATGGTGTTAAAGAGCAGTTTTGACGTTTAAGATAAAACCATTTCATACATTTTTTCAAAAAAAAAAAAAAACAATGAAAACTGATTTATTAAGGTGATGGGTAGGACACACTAGCGACACCAATTGTTCATATATATATATTCATATATTCATTTATTGCATAGTCACATTACATTATTATATTAGGTCTTAAGTGTAATATTGCGGTATACATGTGACGTCCTGCAAGGACATAGCAATCTCAATAGGTGGACTAGATGATATTTTAAATACATTAATTAATACAAAATAATGAAAAACAAATGATAATTAAATTTACAACACTCAACAAATATGTAGATATTATTATGCTTAATAGTATCACTATTGCAAGTAATAAGTTGCATAGATTGTTTTAAATTGTTAGAAACTAAACCGGATAACTTTTTAACAATTTCGAAGCTACAGCCTCTCAAACGGCCACTTATGGCGTTAATCCAAATTTCGAGTGCAAAAACAGATCAAAAAGTAGTGCACAATTATTGAATAAATAGTATAAATGTTTGCTTAGAGACTCCCACTCCGAAATTGTTTAACATAGATCCGATTTAGTAGCTAACAATTTAAATCGATTGGTGTCGCTAGTTGGGCTACCCGTCGCCTAAATACCATGTATTTAACAAACATACTTTTTTTTAGTTTTATTAGTAGTTTTCATTCTTTTTTCGAAAATGAATTTATTCTAGAATAAGACCTTAAGGCCCGATTCGCCCAATCTTTATCTGTGGATAAATCTATGGTATAACGTCAGATTTGTATAAATTGACAACGCTATACCATAAATTTAGTATTGCAATGAGATTGGTCGAATCCCGAAGTAATACATCATTTCAATTTCAATGTCAAACATTACACAATTTAAAATAAAAAAAAAATACATAAGGAAAAAAAAACACCAAAATGTCACTGATATAGGAAATCGTGAAATGCAATGCAACATAAAAAAGGGTTGTACTTAACATTGCCTCAAAAATAAATAGCTAACCTATCCTAACATTTTCGCACAGCAATAAATACTAATTGTACAACAAAATCATAGTTTGATGTGTGTGCAATTAGTCTCTTTGATGTGCAAATAGGTAATTTTTAGAGGGTTGGTTTAATATATTCCATTAAAAATACGTACTTGATACAGCTGGCTGTTTTGACAGATATCTCTATGATTCCGTTCTAAGTCCGAGCTGATGTCATCCAGGCTTGTAGTAGCTAGTGGACCTTCATCTATAAAATACATAAAACGATTATAAAAAAAATAAAAATTCTTATGATAACGTATCTAATTTATTTATAAGAATAGAGCTGAAATGGGGTGGTACCACAGTATTCGCGCGTGCACATTTCTATTACAAAAGCATTTTAGCCAATTTTGCGTTTTTGCGTTAATAATAAACGCTAATATTCGTGGCAGACGGTAGAGATTTTTATTCATTAACAATGGTGATATAATTACAGTTAAGTTGATCAAAATGGTCAGTAAGTTTGAAAGGAAGTAACTGTAATACTAAGCCAAAAACTCGTGGCAGTCCAGTGTCATATTACATATCACTTTATTAATGAATGAAATATTCTACCGTCTGCCATGAGTGTTTGCAATTAGTACAGTATCATATTGCAGGTAAACTCACCACCTGGACCCTTCCCAGGCCACGACACCACGCCCCCGGGAGGGAAGCGTGCTTTTCTCGTCGCACGGTCCATCTGTATGACGTCACTACTCACTAATATTGCAAATAGATTCACCGATATTACAGCCGGGTCCAAGCGTTCCAGTTAGCCTGGGGCGGGGACCGCGACTCCACCCCCCTGGGACTGAGGCGGGCTTCCCGCATCGCCCTCGCGCGGACCATGTGGTGACGTCACTACTCACTTCAGTTAGCCTGGGGTGAGGACCACGACAAGGGGAGTGGGACGGGCTTCTCTCATAGCCCTCGCGCGGTCCATCTGGATGACGTCACTACTCGCTCATATTGCAGGTTAACACTCACCGATATTACACCCAGTCCAAGCGTTCCAGTTAACCTAGGGGTGAGGACCACGACAAGGGGAGTGGGATGTTCTTCTATCATAGCCCTCGCGCGGTCTATCTGGATGACATCATTACTAATATTGCAGGTTAAGACTTACCGATATTACACCCGGTCCAAGCGTTCCAGTTAGCCTGGGGCGGGGACCACGACACCACCCCCCCGGGAGTGGGGCGGGCTTCCCTCATCGCCCTCGCGCGGTCCATCTGCAGGATCGTCACACCGCCCTGTGCTTCGCCATCGGAAGCGTTGGAGCTGGCGTTGTTGACGTCTACTACTTCGATTTCCAACTCTGGAATGATAATGTTGAAGATAGTGTTAGACCCGAATCAGGATATACGGGTTTTGGTTAATGTTATCATATGTTAACAATAGGCTAGTTGCCACTATTTTTATTGTTTGATATAACGGTTTATTACGATTCATAATATAATCGTAATGAACCGAACCATAAAAAAAAATTAACCACCTTTCGTTATATATTTTCGCTATACAGTCATAAAAACCATCCGCCATGATGGTACCCCATTATTACGCAATTATCTGTGCCGTGACGTCACTGTTATTGTAAGTATTGCGTGACTGACTGAAGACAACGAATAACCTGAAACTGGCGTTTGACATTTTGTTGTTTAGAATAATGATGACGTAAAACCATGGCGGACGGTGTTTTCAATCAAGAGAAAAAATATATATATAACGGGTTTAAGTAAAATTTTTACAGCAATCCCTTATTTATATTAATTGAAGTTTATTTATTTCGGATCCTTGTACGGAATAATATTTCAATTAAGTTATTTTTATGAATGGTGAGATGAGGCACCATGCCTATTGAATAGAAAAAATCTGGACGGTCCCTAAACAAACCCCCTATTACAGAACTTTGTACTTTGAATTTACTTGCTGTGGGGTACTATTAAGATGCATTTCTTTTGTACTTGTATTATGTTGTATCAGTAGCATTATCTGGGTGTCTATCTGGGTGTTTGGCTTTTACTCACTGGCGTACGCTTGAACTATTTTTTTCTTTTTTATTTTCCCGGTGAGAATGCCGCCGCGGCGTCTCAAAAAGGAGCCGACGTCAGCGCCGGTGGTCGGCGCCGCCTTATACACACAAGAGGTGCTCTCCTCTGGGGTACTCCCAGTAGCCTATCTACCAAACTCACCGGGGCATTTTCCATCTTTGCCCAGGAAATCAGGATGGGACGTTTTACCAAACGGGGGTTTCACCCGCGTCCCACCCGAGGGTAAGAGGCTCGCCAGCAAAGTGGAACCCACACTGCTGGATGCAGCGCAGGCACCACTGAGAGGACAACTGCGGGTACATGATTGGTAAGTGAATGCCAAGTTACAATGAAACAACTGTGCCCTCCGAAACACGTAAAACATCTTTGAGATAATCCTAACCAAAGATACATAAAATCTCCATGATGATTTGAATCCCTAACCAAAGTCTTTTTCTTTTTATGTGATAGTTAGCACAAACATGAGCGTTTTACATACGGCAAAGCTACCCAGCATTACAGCACTATTAAAACAGAAAAGACTGCGTTGGCTGGGGCATGTGCACTGTATGGATCACACTTGTTTGCCAAGACGCACTCTTTTGGGACAGATAGCTGATGCTAAAAGACCCATCGGAAGACCCATGCTTCGGTGGAAAGATTGCGCCAAGCGCGATATGCACGCTTTTCGGATCCCGGTAGCAAAGAGGGAGGAGCTCGCTGTTGAACGATTGATTTGGAAGAGAATCGTGTCGAATCAGCTTGAAGCAAAATGTGCTAAGCACCATGCCTGCCACTCCAATCGTAGCAGCGCTCAATTTACGTGTCGCAAATGCGGACGGAAAATTCACTCCTGCATAGGACAATACAGCCACGAGCGCAGCTGTAATGTCACCACACCGCGCGATGCTGCTTAAAACATCTGTTATAGATGAGAAGGCCTTATGATGATGTCAGTTAGCAGACGGATCACCTGATAGTAAGCGATCGCCGCCGTCTATGGACACCCGTAACACCAGTGAAGACACAAGTGCGCTACCAACTTTTAAGCTCCCCTAAAGTTCAAACCAATCTCTTCTTTTTTTATATAATAACATTTCATCTCTTCCTGTCCTTTAATTAAAATCATTCGCATACTTTCAGATCCATTGTTATTATTTGTAGTTGCAATATCCAATTATCTATATTTAATCAAACATATGTACAACCTGTGCGGATAAAGAATGGGATCAGAAATGGCGGCGCATCTATTCACTTCTCGCTCGCACACTAACTGCGTCTATACTCACACTCGTGGGGTGTGAGTATAGACGCAAATTCTTTATCCGCACAGGTTGTAAGTAGATTATTATATTTTATGCAGATATGTATTAGTATATTTATGTATTAATATTTAAACTTTCTATTTAAGTATATAAATATTAATATTGCACTGCCCTACACCTCCATCAAGTGTCCTTTACCCAGAGGTTGCCTGGAAGAGATTGCTCATAGTAATAAGGCCGCCTTCGTTGTACATATCCTGTAATACCTAGTATCAAGTTTCCTTACTATACTTTGAGTGCAATAAAAGTATATTCATTCATTCATTCATTCATTTATTTATTTCAGACAACTTAGTCTATTAGTATTAGTAACAATGTCTTAAGGTGCTACATCGGCGAAACTAGCGCCGCCAGCAGATTTAAATTGATTGTGGCGATTATGAGACATTATTTAAAAAAGTACAATCTTAAATACTTGGAGGAATGTGTTAACGATTTTTTGAGAGACACTTATGAAATGATTTCTTCCTACAAGTAACAATAATCTGCATAATTGCTAAATGTGGCCACTATTAGTAATTTTGCAGACTATTTTTACTTGTCGCGTGTAAAAAATATTGTTTTGCGTCTCAAAAAATTGATTATTCTTTCCTTCAAATCATTAAGATTGTACTTTTTTTGATAATTTCTCATAATCGCCAAAATCAATTTAAATCTACTGGCGGCGCTGGGGTCAGCGATGTAGCACCTTAACCTATGTTAATAATTTATAATTTACTTACAAACATTGTGCATATGCCACATAATAGGGCCGAGACGGGTTGCCTGCTCGCAATGACTTTCAGGATACTATTGGAGCTATCCTGGACTCTGAGATAGCAGACAGGCTAGGAGGCGGATCACCTGATGGTAAGCGATGACCGCCGCCCATGGACACCAGTCAACACCTGACTATAGCAGAGGAGGCACAAGTGAAAAGGAATAGGTTATTTACCTAAAAGTTTGCCAGTCGTGTATCGGTCCGGAAATACCACAGGCGATATTTTTTTTTGTGATAGGAGACAGACGAGCAGACGGATCACCTGATGGTAAGCGATTGCTGCTGCCGTTGGCCACCCGCGACAGCAGTGGAGTCACAAGTGCGCTGCCAACCTTTAACCCTTTCCCCCGGATTGGGCCTCCGGTACCCTCACTCACGCAGCGAAACACAGCACAGTGCAGCTTCACGCCGGTTTTCTGTCAGGCCGTGGTATCACTCCGATTGAGCCGGCCCATTCATGCCGAAGCGTGGCTCTCTCACGGTCCAAAATTCATTCCATTCTTGTCGTCGTACGATGTAGAAAGCATCTTCACCAATACATCAAGGTGGGGGTAATGCTGTATTATACAATTTAAAAGTCTACTACGCACCTCTTAATGTTTCTTCCAGCTGCATCTCAAGATCAGGACTTATAGCTACTGGATACGGTTTCATCAGACCCTCGGCAGACCTAATAAAATACAATTTGATTAAAACTGTTGCAAACAACTAGAAAAAGAGTGATAGTAGAACAGTTTCATCATTTCAGCCAAAATTCGTCCACAGCTGGACACAGGCCTCCCCAATGTTCTCCACACAGATCAGTCCTGTGTCGCCCGCATCCAATGGATTCCCGCCACCTTCACTAGATCGCCGGTCCACTTTGTGGAGGGAGTGCCACGGCTGCGACTTCCTGTACGTGGCTTTACGTCTTTTCTCTTCGCTATGTGCCCTGCCCATTGCCAATCCTTTGGGCTATGCCTGTGAGCTTAGTTCTCCTGCGGATCTCATCATTTCTGATACGATCACGCAAGAAGACATATTGTAAGCGACAATGTTTAGGTTCCGTATGTCATCACTGGCATGGCAACAAACACGCATTAAAGATACAGAACCTTTTATGATAGGCTTAATCACAAACAGAAAATACTAGGAGATGATGAAACCATAGTTTATCAATAAACACAACAAGTCTGCCTAAGTAACTAACGATAAATACGATAACAATACTATCGATATCTCAAAAATATCTATAGATCGTCAAGATGTACCAAGAGATGGCGCTAGGTG
This sequence comes from Marasmia exigua, assembly GCA_019059595.1. Classification (NCBI taxonomy): domain Eukaryota; kingdom Metazoa; phylum Arthropoda; class Insecta; order Lepidoptera; family Crambidae; genus Marasmia; species Marasmia exigua. Next base: position 13,140,155 of record CM032484.1, read on the forward strand.
TCGATTGCACGGCGTGTTTTGCTTCTTCGGTTTATGTCTTTATAAATATACTCTGTCAATAAGTCGTGAAAATAATTAATGGCACCACTGCCGCTGCAGGTCATAAGATATGGTAATCCCATTGGTTATAAAAAATTGGAACTACGTTAGTTCCTCAAAAATCTGTTGTCACGACTTCCTTGAAGCAGTATAGTATAGATAAAACCCTCACCTATCCTTCTTCAAGGTTCCACTGAACGACTCGATGACCCCCAGATGGTAGAGCTGCCTCACCAGGGACAGGGCGCACGATTTGCTAGCCGTCTGCTTGTTGGAGGCCGTTTCTCGGCCGGTCACGTTGCGGCCCAGCTGACGCACGTATATTGTCATTTCACAGCAGAAACTCCTAAAAAGTTTACGATCAAAACTCATTTTATATCTAGCCCTATAGAGGCTGGTGGCTGACCAGCAGACAGATCACCTGATGGTACGCGATTGCTAACATCTGTAGCTCCAGTCTTCCCTATTGAGGCCTACGGTACCCTCACTCCCTGGGCGAAACACATTTCAAGCGCGGCGCCCCCATAGTACCAAGTATCGACCAGGAAGAATCATCAAAGATCATTAGGAATTTTGGTTTAGCAGTCGAGCCAAAATAATAAGCCATATTTGACGTTTCTAAATTATAGCTGCATAGACCTACTAAAAAACTTCGATTAAAGTGAAAAATCGATATGTACTTCAAATAAACGTGAATCAAATACTACAATAATGGAAAAGAAAGAGGAAAGTACGCACCAATCCTAGACATTGATATCAATTCTCTAGAAAAGTATTTTTACTTTTTTTTATAAGTGTATAAATAGTTTAACACAGAAAGTAAATCGTGAAATTATCTTTTTTGTCGTTATTGAAATAAATAAATGCAAACATAATTTAAAAAATTAAAGAAATTGAAATATATTGATAAATTCGATGACCATTGTTACAAGGTGATATTGTCGAATTTTGTTGGAAGTGTCAAATGTGGCCTTTTATTTTGGCCCAACTTTACTGATAAATTAAATTGGATATTACTTAATAATATAATAACACAAATGGTGCAAATGAATGAATGCTATACTCACCACATATAGCACTATAGCATTAATTCGAAGTACATTCTGGCGACGCAGCCAAGTATAGTGCATCGGTATCTCGACACCTGCATTAGAACAAAATCCAAGACTGTCAATGTGAACTGTATATCCAAAAAGCCATCTTACGTTAAAAATTATAAGTTTCAAAATCAGCTAGCATACTTTAGGATTGAGGGCCACATAGGTGATTGGTAATTTGAACATGTTTTGAAATGAATGAATTTGAACATGATTTGAAATGTAACACACGGTGTGCAATATATGAATATGAAATGTGAATTTGCCTAGTGAAATAAACAATATAGTTGAAGTTGGACCTCAGTCCACCAGTACACCATCCTAGAGGATGTGCCAGACGCGATAGCCACCAATGAATGCTATTGACTGATATCTAAATCCTTTTTACTTCCTATGAACGAAGGAAAATATGTTTATAAACATTAAAAGTACTGTAGTATTAAAGATGGCAGTTGGATAATTTATTTGAATGTTTTGTCTTAGATTTTGTTCTGTACATAGGCATGGTGTCTCTATAATTCCCATCACTTACTCATAAGTATCTCATAGCTTAAACAAAGTTATTGATATGCACAAGTGAATATCTCACAGAAAATCTATCATTTTCTCATTTAATGATGGACTGTCTATGATTATAACACCAATTAAATAAAAATAGCTATAAGAGACTTATTTATAGGTAACATGACAGGTTTTCAGTAAAATCATAATTTTTATTTCAGGGAGAAAACATTTGTAAAAAGCACAAATAAAAGTTTGGCAGCATCCATTATGAAATGAGCTAACTTAATTTAGCAACAACATCAGTTAGATACATATGTTGATGTTAAACTGAGTTAGCTTATTCCATAAAAGATGCTGCCTTTAGTTGTACACATACTTGGCCGTGTCCCCAAATAAATAAAATAAATATGTCAGCCAATGATTTTTCCAAGATGTTGAATAATCAGTGGCTTAATTTTTTTCAAAATTAAAAAACAGTTATTTTCAGTTGGCTATATCACCACTAAATTAGAGTATCTCTCGAGATTGTAGTCTAAATTAATAATAATAATAATTCTCACAACATCTCATACGTTGACCTGATTCCGTACTAAGTAGCTTAAGCACTTGTGTTACAGATATCGGACAACAGAGGAACACAAATATTCATCGCACATTAAGTGTTCATCGCACGAATGTTTGTCCAGGGTGGGGATTGAACCCACAACCTTTGTTACTAATTATTAAATTAGTCACATTAGTTTAGTTTTGAAACATTAGTTTTGAAGGTAAACCAGAGAGAATTGTGACTCGGACAAAAGTGCAATTTAACAAATTATTTTTCGATATCTAGTGATTAAACCGTAAATTAATCTACATCCCCCTATTAATTTTTTAGAGTATCTCTCGAGATTTTAGTCTAAATTGTGACTAATTTAACGTTTTGAAGGTAAACCAGAGAGAATTGTGACTCAAATAAAAGTGCAATTTAACACATTATTTTTCGATAACTAGTAATTAAACCGTAAATTAATCTACACCCCCTATTAATTTTAATTAATTCAATTTGCTTCATGCTACAATATTATTGGTCACAGTGACCAATCAGATCTTTTTGAAAAGTACAAGATTGCAATCAACGGTCTTAGTTCATTCTAATCTAATGAAAAATAATGTGAATCATAGTGTATGGACCGTCACAGATTACAATCTCACATGTAATAATTAATGGTTTAATTTAAGACCCCATCTTCAATAACGTCATAGAATATTTGTTAGCATCAAAACAATTCTATGAAAGGTGTAAGGAGTTCCAACAAACCGTGTGTGATCCGGCCCTACAGCTTTATAAACATAGTCGGCATTAATTTTATTGAGCTGCATAAACTGATGCAGCTTAGATTTCGCATTTTCCATTGTCCAGTTTCCGTGAAGACTAGCATTCACATCTAAGTCTTCAGCCTCCTCCACATTTTTCTGCTGTTGGAGGCGGTCCATGTACGTGAAGTTTTGACTAGGCCCGCCATATGCTTGGTAAGCTGGACCCATGCTATCAGGGCCCATTCCTTCCTGAAAGTGATAATGTGAACAATCTTGACAAATCACAATGTGACAAAAGCAAGTTGATTATGTCAACAATCTGAAGGCGGACAATTTTGCATTTTATTGTACAAAAATGTATAAACTATCTTCGTTTGTGCAGTTTGTAATCATGGTGGTATGGACAGATCATTTGTTCTTTGTGCTACCGGATAAAGAAAACCAATATGACCAATTCAAGTCAAAAGAAGGGGGGGGGGGGGTCAACATACTGCATTATTTTTCATAATCAGAAGAAGAGAATTGGAATTTCCACCAAATCTGTATACATATTAATAATTGTCTATGTACCTGAAAAACGGGTCTAGAGCGTTGAGGTTCATAGTTTCCTGGTGCTTGCTGATGATATCCCTGACTTTCATTGTCCCCTTCAAATTTCACCTTTACATCCTCTGGCACTTCTACTTGAGAGACCTGTCCTGACCTCACGAGGTAGTTGACGAAGTCGCGAGACGCGTTCACTTGCGCCTCCTTCTTAGTCGTGGAGTTTCCGGCACCGACATACCCGATGCCTTCCACACGAACTTCGCATAGAAAGCGCTGTCGATGCTTTGGACCTAAAAACGTTTACGATTAAGTATTTTTTTTTGCAACAACTTATTTTTAGTAGGTAGTGTAGATGCAGCTCAGGAATTTTCCAGTATTTTAGAACATCCTGATGACATTGATTCCATAGTGATTCGCGCAATAGGAATCAGTTTAGGTTATGATATAAAGACGAGTATTATCAAGGTTTTATGCCATTGAAAATATTTAATAAGTATTAAATGAGCTAAAAGGTAGCAAGAGGCTAGTAAAAGAGAATGAAAATACAAAACATTGGTACATACCCGTAGCGCGAATATCGAACGTCGGCGACAGGCTTTTTTTCGCACAGTAAGCATGGAGAAACGACTTTACGTCCATCGTGGACATTTTGGACAAGATTTAAATATCCAAGCTGTGAATTGAAACCAGAATCACACCGAATTTAATTAGTTGCTAAGAGATTTTCGGGAAAAATCCAAAATCGACCCGACACGAAGCCGCCGATTTTCATGCTGTCACATTTGACATTGACAATTGACATTTTTGACATTGTGTTTTTTAAATACCTACATTGGCACATATCATTGGTAACTTCTTTAAAGTATTATATGTATAATCTATGGTTAAAGTCGTGAAATAAAAGGGCGCGCCACTGATACATCTACATACTTTGATAACATTAATAAGATAAATTGTAATCAATAAATATTAAACAGTATTGCTTACAGAAAATTAGTCAGCAATGTTAAATTTATTTTTAACCTATAATAAATATTGGAACGGTTAATATTGCTCATGTTAATCTGGCTGGGATGGACAACCTTAACTCGCGCGCACCTAAATAAATAAATTACTCAACTTCACCTTGCAAAGTACAGTCGTTATAATTTTCCTTTTAAATTCGTTATATGTAGCTACATATTGATCTAATTTTACTATCGATAGGTATTATTCATTTTACATTGTGGACTATCAATAAGCAACACTGCCTTCAACACTTGAAAGGCATATCGATTTAAAAGATGAACTTTTCTAAATAGTCTGGGCTTGTTGATTGGGAGACGACTGCTAGTACGTACAAGTGATTGAACTGTCTGGCCCATTTATTAATTACAATCGCGTAAAGTAACTCTATCGATGACCTTGCGTGGGCAGAAATCAATTTTAGTATAAAGTGAGGTATGTATTGTACAAGTGCGCAGACTTCCCTGCTACTTACGCCGAGCGCTAGACTTGCGTGCCGGGGCTTGAAGTTATTTTTAACAGGCCGCGCCAAATAATCTAGCGGTGACCCCACAGAGCACGACAGAGTGGCTATCGCCACCGCGGGCCGGTGGAACTGAGTTCGTTCAAATGTCGGGTCACGCTGCTCCCCCGGCGACGCTATCAGTGCGGTACTACATATAATATATTTGCGGGCACATCTCCGCTAAAAACTATTTTTTTCGCAAGACGGTTTGTTGTGTGCGTATGTGTACAAATCCAAGTAAGTCAGTGAGTTTACCCAACTGTCGAATTAATTTTTACTGATAATGATGATAAAATTCTTTTTCGTAGAAAATACATTTTTTTTCAAAATAATTGTGAAGTACATTCCTATTTCCTACTACAAAACTAATTTAGTACATTGCGGTTTTTCTTATGACCACACTTTAAAATTGCGGTGTTCGCGCAGCAATTAATACGAAATGAACAGTGCTAGTCGTCCTCACAGAGAACATTGAATATGGTTGTCCTCGTAAGAGTACAGTGGCGGACACATCAAGCTATACAAAACTGTCAAATTTCTTCATTCGATTATAAACCTTATATTGTTACACATTGAGTTCGAAATCGATTGAGGAAATTAGACAGTTTTGTATAGCTTGACCTGTTCGCCATTATACATATGTATTCTATGTAGTCGTCGCTTAGACATTCTTCGGTTGTGGCTGTGGCGCGTCTCCGGCCGGACCGGGTAGTGATTTCCGATTCATCGACTTGCTTAGCGATACTAACTTGTAGTACCTACATACCTAGTATGACTGAATTTTAAAAAATACATTCGTCTTTAGTTCTGCGTGGAAAGTGAATATAGAAAAATAAAAAAAAACTGCAGTGATTTTAGACCCTATAATGAAACTAGCATTCGCCCGCAGTTCCGCTCGCGCTTTAATTTTGTGCGAGTTTGTGCTTTATATATTGTCTGTTTGTTTGGTAATTTATTTCAGTAATCTTGTAAATGGATCTAACGATTTCGATGGAGCTTGATTTGTGTTGTGTTTTCAAGTGGTTTCACACAGTTAGGACAGTTGTGTATATTTGATGAAATTTGACAGACTAGTAGACTGTGGTAACTGATATGTAGCTGCCTGTACATGGGCGAACATACTTTGCTTTGTTTGTGTATATGTTCTAAATCGTGTTTTTATATAAAACAAAACATAACTTATCCTACTTCACATACCTATAATATTAATTTTACATAATTGATGAGACACTTACAAAAAGTTTTATTTAGATGAATCAATGTCCCGAATGTATTTATAAGTGTAGTCTTCGGTTAAAACTATCGATAATATTTCAATCGAAATACTCATTAGTCGCCCTACAGGCGCCAGGTAGCCACCACAGGAAGACATTTCGCTCCGTGCGTACACGCCGACACAGGCGAAAATGTTCATGTGTGCGCGTACTAAACGCCGTGTGTGAGAGTGAGATAGAAAGCATTACAATTGCCTGTGTAGTTTCGATTGTTTAAATTTGGAGTCAGCGGATCTGTATGAAACGACCGATCTATTACTACTATTAAATCTGTGTGTGGTGTGACCCTGAGTGCGCAGAAATAATTTTTAGTATAAAGTGAGCTATTATACAGGTGTGCAAACTAACGGCCAGCGCTACACTTATGTACCGGGTAGTGCTGTCAGTCTCACATGTGTCAAATTGGTTGGTTACCAACACCCATACCAACCAAATGTTTGTGTAAAGTATTAGAGTGAAAGAAACAACACTGAAAAGTTTATAAATTTTATTAAATTAAAAACACACATACAACACTCGTACACATACTGCATATTGAGCCGTGGATACATTTTCCCAACCATTTTTCAGTCATGGAACCAACTTTACAAGTCCGCGCGCCACGTAAGAAGTCCCGCGGCATAATATGCGCATGCAGCATATATAGCGATGAGACCGCCTAAATTGTACATTGTTTCTCTGTATACCTAGCTTTTAACTTTTGTATGTTGTGCAATAAAGATTATCTATCTATCTAATATGGTACTAAAATTTTAGATTCATTCCCACCTTATTACAAAACGCGATCTAAGTTCCGGAACGAACCTCGTTCTAGCCCCTTTAAACAATTCATGTTGGAACTGAATGGCATGGTATTTTGTACAGTAATAACTTAAAATCGCATTGTTGTGTAATAAGGTGGCTTGTGTGTATGAATAGAAAGCTCAATGTTGATGGCGATTGAAGCGCGCTTTTCAAGGGACTTCTTTGGTGGTGCGAACTCTACAACGAATAGCTGTCCACATCAGTCAGTAAAGCATTTGAACCAAAGGTTTGAACAGACTTCAGTCAAACACAGATATCGACTTACTTACCTAATATTACTCTTCACCATGTACCCACGTCTCAACAATGCATTGTAACAATAAATTATGCTTTAAGTCATTTATATGTCTTACAAAGGAAAATAAAAGAAAATATGTACCTAGCTGTAACAAGTGAATTAAACATACTAAAGATATGATGATTATTAAGATTAGTTTTTTTTCTGTTCATAATTTGAAAATTAAATAACACGTAATAGTATTCATAAGCCAGTAGCAGAAACTATTATCTGCATATTATAATTTGTCAATAAAGTCGTGAGAATAAATTATGGCGCCACTGCTGCTTGTTACATTCAAGTGCGACCACGATCAGATGGCACTTCAGTGACATGACAGGAGGGCGTTGTAGACAGTTTTTCCTATGCGAAAATGTCAAAACAGCATTAGTTCCGACTTTTGCCACGTGCCAAATAACCGTGATCGAACTGGAGTATCATTGCCTTATTGATAGCATTCAATGTCACGACTTTCTTGTTACATTGTAATTTTATTGTTTTATTAAAATTAAATATGCAATGTAAGTGCAACTAATTATATGCTTTTCAGCGGGTTACAATTTACTCATGCGGAATTTAATGAGCGTTTCTGCAACTGAGTTGGGAAAAGTATTTTAAAATAATTTTCAACCAAAATATACAGACAACCACATGTCAGTTTCCCCCATAAAACATAGATTTAATAATTCGAAAATGGCATCCATGACATAAATGCTATGAAATAATAATTAAGTGTGCCATACCATAATTTATATCCAACAATAATTAGATAGTTATTGTGATTTACAAGGATGGGTGAATGGACAAATAGATAATTATTTGTTTAAAAACCCATACTTTGCATTGAATGGTAATGACCATTGACGTCAATAGTCACGTCCACTCTACGTGGAGCCTTTTGTAGCCTAACATGTGGTCGTCTGTAGAAATGAAGTGCCGGATATCTGTATCAGCGGATATCTCATTTATTGATGAAATCCTTCAAGGCGAAGGGTAAAGCGCACTAGTGACTTCAATTGATTTCAATTGTGAGCTTCCAAACCGGATCTTCTTTTAATGGGGGCTATCGCGTGCGAAAAATCCGCAAGATGGCGTACTATAGCCCTAAGGTCCATCTACAAGGTGATTGTATATATTTAGACGTTATATGTCAAATTGACAATTGACGAATAAATTAGCCAATGATGTTGAAGTTCTTTGAATGAATCTCCCTCTCACTTAATATACAATTTTTAATTAATTTATTTTTTGTCCATACGTTTACATGTGTCTTCTTTGTCTGTATTGTTCATGTGTATGTTTGTTTTGTTTTAGGTGATGTCAAACTCATTATAATAAAATCCACTCACCACACCGGTCAATCTTCCAAAAAACGCGTGTCTCTTTAATCACTCACATCACTCGACATTGGCAAAATTATAAAAGTGTCACAAGACATAGTAGCAGCCATCAATAAATAATAATAAAAAAAAAAAGATGTTGAAGTTGGACCTCGGTTCACAGGCACCCCATCTAGCGAATATTTCACACGCGATAGCCACCATTGCGGATCGTCAGAATCTCGGCAAACTTTTTTTTTAATATTTATTTAATAATCATGGACCACCTTGACAATTGGTGGACCACTATTTGGTTTGTTTTTGTACTCTAAATGAGACTGCCTTTGGTGCCAGCCAAAATATCGAGTACAAAAACCAAATAAAAAGTAGTGCACAATTATTGAAAAAGTTAAGATCCGTATCCGAGGATATATTTCAACGATCCGGCACATCAAAGTCTGTAGGTACAAACACCCTATTATATTATACCGTCCAGAGAGACTTCGGGCAGTTTATGAACTACAAACAAACATACCTAGTGACTAATGGTATTTTTATATTAGAAACTCATAAAGTAATACAATTCACCTTAAAGAGAATTAGATCTTTGATTTCACCACCAGGTGGTTAGCTAGCAAAATTATGACTTCTAAATAATAAATAAAAAAACTGAAATGCCAAAAATCATAGGACAAAATTAAAGGTTAAAGGGATGTACATTTTTACCGTTACACTCTGTATAAAAAGGGGGTGGCCTAGTATTTTTGTCCAACAAGTCAATTATCGAGTTATTTTTGATCTTTGCCACACTGGCGGATTGCGAGCGTTTTCAAATCGGAGCGAAGACCGCCGAGCGACCACGTCGGATGCGCAACGGATTCGCCGGCGTGTTTCTGCGTGGCCGCCACAAAAAAACAATGGCGATCAGAGTTATCTCCACTGCGAATCCGTCGCGCATCCGCGGCGTGATTGCTGCGTCATCGCTCTTCAACACAGTGTGGCAACTCCCTAATTAAAGCCCGAAAACATAAACGCTTTTTTATTTTGAGCACTCCTCAATCATTTTGTTGTCAGTCATAAAGTTGACGTAAAATGTGATAGCAAGATGTTTGAGCAGCTTCTAAAATAAAAAAGGCATTTTAGTGTTAGGCTGTAGAATTTTCTTTTAAAACTATTCTTCAGTCGGGCAATAATGTTCTAATTTAATATGAAATATAAGATTATTATGATAGAATCTACAAGTCAGTGGAAAATAGCTGAAATTTGTATCTACAGTCGCGAGCAAACAAATGGAGTCAGGAAGGACCTAATTTTCATACAAACATACTAACTAAGCCGTGTGGTTCCCGGCAGAGTAGAATAGGCCACCCTCACTCTTACCGAGGTGTCGTAAAAGGCGACTAAGGTAAAGCTGCTGGCATGATCATCAGCACCCAGAGAAGGAAAACTCTGCATTTATATCAAAACCCTCGCCAACCCGTCTGCCAAGCGTGGTGAGTATGGCAAGTACCCCTCATGTGATTGAGGGAGGCCTGTGCCCCAGTAGTGGGGACTTAAATGGGCTGATGATGATGATGATGATACTAACTATAGAGGGCTATAAATATAAAAGTATTTGTGCTTTAGTGATAATTTTATTGTAAATCGATTTCAAGAGTGCTCAAATTTTAATTAATTATTTTAACAGATTACAGAAAAGGTTGATTTTAAGCATCCCTTAATATTGCATGGATTTTAGTATCCCTAAACTTGCTCAATGCTAATTTTAAGAAAATTGGCATGTTTCTGGAGGCTTATTAAACAATTAACTAAAAGAAGAACATTTTCGAAATAAATTTACATTTAAATTATCTCTAAAGCACATATACTTTCATATTTATAGCCCTATAAAGTTAGTATGTTTCTATGAAAATTAGTCCGCAGTCGATTTAATTGGTCGCAACCGGAAATAAAATGGCGAGATGATGTTGTAACTATTAATTTAAGCAGTCATTTGAAATTACTCTACAATCTTGGGATCATCATCATCATCATCAGCCCATTTAAGTCCCCACTGCTGGGGCACGGGCCTCCCTCAATCACATGAGGGGAAATTGCCATACTCACCACGCTTGGCAGACGGGTTGGCGAGGGTTTTAATATAAATGCAGAGTTTTCCTTCTCTAGGTGCTGATGATTATGCCAGCAGCTTTACCTTAGTCGCCTTTTACGACACCTCGGTAAGAGTGAGGGTGGCCTATTCTACTCAGCCGGGGACCACACGGCTCAACAATCTTGGGATACTCACGTCGATATTTCATTTTAAATAAGCTTTTAACGAAATCTGATTGGTGGAATCGAAAAACGCTTATAAAAGTACTTGAATAGACAACTTTTCAAACATATGGAAGAGACTGAAGAAATAATTTTATTTTATGATACTGTACTTTTTTAATGGACAAGGTATGAAATAACTGCCTTAATATAGATTGCCATATCCGATTTATTTCGTTGGGGACGTTCTTAAAAAACTTCGAGCTCAATAAAAAAACAGTAAGTAATTCATGAGTGGCAATGGGGACGCAAAACGATTTCAAAAATTAATAAAGCCAAAAGTTTTTTTAACATCCTTTCCATATTTTCAGATATACAGGAATGTTTGATTTAAAAAAAATAGGATTCCAAACCTTTTTTAAAATTAATTTCCGCCTCACTAACATAACAGTTCTATTTTATATTAATATTAATTTCGCAGTACAATATCAACAAATACTAAACACGAGTTTCAGACATACAGCGCTATAGCCTCATACAAATATGACTTAAGATCGACTTATCATACCCACGGTAACTAAAAGCTAAATAAAGAGCCAAGTCTGTGGACTTATCAAATAGGAAAGTCTGAATTCGTCACACCCAGGACTACTCGACATCCTGTTTTCAATTTTTTTAACATCTGCTTATGACTCCCTACCTCTTAATGAATACGGGGTATGCCCATGTATAAGATTGTTTTAAACATTTTAGAAGACACAAGTAAAAGAAAGAAAATATGAACAAAAACATATCATTAATAGCTTCAGATTCATATACCTATAAATCAGAAAACAGTCACATTGTTCAATTTTAGTAGCATAAACGTTTCTTACCTTAGACTCGATAAAAGTCAAGTTGTAATAAATTGGAAACACTCAAAAAATTGTATATGCTCTTCTAACAGTATAAAATAAGTTTTTAGTAAGAACTACACTCGCGAGCAAAAGCTTTTGCTCGCGAGTGTAGTTGACAATATTGGGAACAACTTTTAAGCTAAGAATCCACTAGGCATTATTTGACAGGAAACAAGTTTGGCAATGGTGTACAGAACGGGATGTTGCCAACATGACACGGACGTTGACAACATGACGCAAAGAAAACAAAAATAAGACAAAATATAAAGACAACGCCGGCTAACTACATAGCGTGCAAAGCAGGCTAAACACATATATGGTGTGGTTTGGCTATACGAAAAGTCTATACAGAACGTGTGCGGGAGAGAAACGGTATGATACAATATGCTTCCTAGCGTGTAGGCCAACGAACTCTTAGATTTCAATGTCATCTATAGCCTGACCTTTTGTGTCCAATTCTACTTATTTTGTGGCGTCGATAAACATAACGCGCGGCGTTACCAACATAGCTATTTGGACCTTCGAAACTGGACAAAAAAGTTGCAAAGTACCACATTGCTGCAACAACAATGTTGTGCAACATATCACGCATCAAATATTGATTAGGGGATATTCAGCTTTGCTGCATATTTCTTTAGTCACATTATCGACCAACCTTAGACTTAGCCGCTGACTGTAACTCCTGTATTAATGTGTGCATCCACCTCACCAATCGCCATGCGTCCCCATACTCTGACTTCCAACAGCTATCAATAGAGCCTCTTCCTGGACTGTTCCTGCCTCTTCTGGTACCACATGATACCCATCACCACTACAACGATGATCAGGATGGCAACGCACATCATGTAAAGGAAGGTTTTGATACCAGACATGGCTGGTTTGGAGTCGTCTACTCTGTCTCTGGGGGCTTCGAATGAGGCCGCTGATGGTATGATCTGGGATCTGTCTTCGTCACTTTTTTGCTGAAAGAAAAAAAAAGGTTTTTAAAGGTCCAGATGACTGGTTATTTTTGTCGTGTTTGTCAATATGTCAATTTTACCAACTAATGTTGAAGTTGGACCTTAGGAAAACAGTACGCCATCTAGCGGATGTTTGCCCTCATTGGACTCGTACGCGAAAAGTTACTAGAAAGTACGCTTATTTTATGTGGTCTTTCCATAAATTTATTTTTATGTTATTTTGCGAATGGCTGTGATAATAGGTTTCTTTTTATTTTCTTTGAATACAATAATTACAAAAAAAATATGCCTAGTTGCAAAACACATGGTCGGCTGTTCTCGTGGATACTTCCTTAACAACATACTATTTTTTTAACTGCCGCATAAACATTGCCAGGACATTTTAATCTGGATAACAGACCATGGAGACTGTGGTATGTGAATAATAGGTTAGATGACGTACTATAAGAATGAGGTCCATCTTCAAGGTGATTGGTTATCTTTGAATGTGATATATCAATTTGACAAACGAACAACCAATGCTGTAAAAGATGGCCCTCGATCCAACAGTGAGCCATCTAAAATATTTTTCCCCAGCCAGAAAAACAAGTGACAACCCAAGTGCACTCTCTTTTCTCTTACGCTCGTAATCTGATGGGACACTACTGTGACACGACCGGAGAGGGATCGAGCCAAGGGCGGATCCACCGTTGTGGGCACGATGGGCATGCCCACAACCTTAATAGACTTGTGACGTCACCTTTTTACGGTCTATTGAGATCGATAGGCTGATGATAATGAACGTTAAACTTAATAAAATTTAAAAAACACAATGAATCATGAAACGTGCGTGATTTGGAACGCAGCAAAGAGCCATAGACGATATGCTGACATGTTATGACTTATGTCACATTTTTGACAACTTATTGCCGTGCCGCCAAAACTTCAAGCTACTTAATGAGGGTGCTTAAAATTTTTTAAACCGCTAGATGGCGTAACGTAGCCGTGAGGTCCAACTTCACCATGATTGGATTCAATAATGTCACTTTGAATGCTGTGACCACAACCTTTTTTGAATACTGGATCCGCGCTTGATCGAGCTCAGGACCAACAACTTAACGTGCTTTCCGAGGCACGGGGGTACAAGACCGCCAACTTCGAGACTCCAGACTGCTACTAAGAATTTCTTGCCTAAAACTTAGGTACAAATTTTTGGTCCGAGTCGGGGATCGAACCCGGGACCTCTTGCCCAGCCGTCGCTTTAAAGTGTGACGCCACCGAAGCACCGAAAATATATATAAGTCCGAGGATCTCGTTTTTTGTTATTACCGTATCTAGCAAGTCGAGCTCGTACATCCTGACAGCGATGACGTCATGGTTGTCGCTCAGGTCGCCGGTGGTGGCGGACGCGCCGTAGAAGTAGCCAGTGGGCAGGAGGACATTCTCCACCCGGAAGCACTCCTTCCACGCGTTCTTGCCTTCTAGGTCCGTTGACACTGGAAAGGAGGAGAGGATTAGGACATTTTTGTAATAGACGGCAGATGAGCAGACGGATCACCTGATGGTAGGCGGTTGCCGCCGCCCATAAACACTTGCAAATGATTTTTTGTCGTATTGTTCATTGGGCCGTGTGGTCCCGGAAGAGTAGACTAGGCCACCCGCACTCTTACCGAGGTGTCGTAAAAGGCGACTAAGGTGAAGCTGATGGCATGATCATCAGCACCCAGAGAAGGAAAACTCTGCATTTATATCAAAACCCTCGCCAACCCGTCTGCCAAGCCTGGTGAGTATGGCAATTACCCCTCATGTGATTGAGGGAGGCCCGTGCCCCAGCAGTGGGGACTTAAATGGGCATGTGCGGTACCCTCACTCACATGGCGAACCGTGTTGTCCTTGTTGTCGGAGCGGTGCGTGTCGCGACGTCGTGGTCACTCTGATTTCGCGGATGTTAATGAGCGGCTCTGATTACTTTGTATCAGGTGCCTCGCTTGCTCGTTTGTCCGCCTCTAGCATAAAAAATAAATAAAAAGAAAGTTGCGGGACTTGTAGTCAGTTTATTGATGAGTTGTTGATCATCGCCGAAATGTACGGGCGTATGTTGATGATATTGTGTCAGTGACTCACCGATAAGAGTGTCATCCTTATACACGATAGAAAGGTGGTCAGTGCATCGATCAGTTGTTGATCATCGCCAAGATGCACCGGCGTTTTGTTGATGATGTGTCAGCGACTCACCGATTAGAGTGTCGTCCTTATACACGATGGAGAGGTGCGTGTCGTGGTTGAAGTTGCGGAACTTGGCCTCGCAGCCGGCGAGCTGCGTGTGCGTGCCGTCGCGATCGTGGTCGTAGTGCATCGACCCGTTGTTGATCATCGCCGATATGTATGGGTGTTGATGCTGGGAACATACGTAAGTAGATTTTTATTTGCCTTTAAACCATGGGCCTTAGCGCCAAGACGTCCCGTACCGAATGTCTGTCACAACAACCAAACTAGGGAGAAACACAACGCGTGTGAAACGGAGGTGAACTCCGATTCGGTCAGAACGCCCTAGTTCGCGCTAAGGCGCCTGTAGACTACAGTCTTTCTCGCTCTTTGAGGGGACTCTCTTCTAGAGAAGGATATGAAAGATAACTTGGGAAGTTACTCAACCCTTAGAAAAACATGTGGCTGGTCTTATTTCGGTCCTTATAAAGGAGCGGAACTCGTTGTCGGTGTAGAAAATCAAATCGGCGTATCAAATGGAACCCTTCAAACGAAGCGTGAAGAAGCATCTCCCGGGCCGGTATGGCAGTGCAAACAGAAGTAATACCATGCCATCGCGCTTGATTAATTGCAACGTGGGCTCTCTCTTTGCTTACCATCATGCTAAGCTGGGCGATTATACTGTGCCACTATAAAAAACAGGAAATTTTGGAAATCGTTAAATGATGAATGAATGAATGATTTGTTTGCCCCAATGGGGTGTGGGAAAGAAAATTAAACAGGCTCCAATTCGAAAACCGTTTCGAGGCATTTGTATTTTATAACATATTTTAATATTTTTTAATTTAAAACTACTAGATCAAGGATATTTTCAATAAAATAGCGTTGACCTTCCTTTGACCCTAGATACGCTAGCTATTCAGACAGGTTGTATTCAGAAAGGTGACAACAATGTCTCAGTGACTTATTCACCCGGACCAAGTAACAGATGGCGCTAGTTTGACGTTCTTTGCAGAGTGACACCAAAACTAAGACTTTACCGTTATGTTACTAGATAGTGATTTAAAATTTCCCCGATCAAAAGGTATTTTTAAAAGTATGTTATTTTTTCTTACGACAAATTTCCCGTAAATTGGGGAAAATGACATATGGAACACTAAGCTTATTTATGACGTCACAAATACGCTTCGAATTCAAAATGCTTGAAAATTAATTAAAAAATAACTACCTACTATTTTACAGAAATATTTAAATTAGTTACTTAAAATAGTAAAAGGCATTGGAAAAAAATATCAAAACCATACTTAAAAATTTGTTCCCATAGCCCATTTAATAATAAATAATAATTCTCACAACATCTCATACGTTGACCTGATTCCGTACTAAGTAGCTTAAGCACTTGTGTTACAGATATCAGACAACAGAGGAACACCAATATATACTTAAATACATATAAATATTACACCCAGACACCGAACAAACACAAGTGTTCATCGCACGAATGTTTGTCCAGGGTGGGGATCGAACCCACGACCTTTGGCGTAAGAGGCAGGGTCACTACCAATTGCGCCATCCGGTCAGTCATTGATGGATTAACTCACATTATGGGCACCATTGTGGTTGCTGTACGTGTCCAGTATGATGGCCAGCCCGTAGAAGTAGTCCTTGCTGCCGAACACGGGGCCGGGCTGCATGCGGTCCCGCACGTACCAGATGGCGAACCCGTCTCCGAAGAGGTCCTTGCCGCGACCGTGCACTTTGAACTGCACTTGCAGCTCCCAGTTGCGGGTGTTGCATGGCTGGAAATAACAGCACATCATTATTTTGGTCACCTTTTGGGTGCTAAGTGAAGTTTTTGGGGCCTTTCTTGGTTTTTTTCTGTCTGAAATAAGTAAATAAATATTTCACAACATCACATACATTTGACGACCCCTTTGGAACAGTGGCTCGATGGTTCGATCGGTGGTTCGATCCCCGCACAGTACTGTGCGGGGATCGAACCCGCAACACAACTCGAAACATTTGTATGCATGAACATGTCTGTTTGAAATGTATTATAAGTATATGTATTATAAGTGTTTCTATGTATTATAAGTATGTATTTACAAAAGAAAAGTATTATATGTATATATTTGTAATCCCACTGTTGATTCTGATATCCGTAACACAGATGCTTGAGCTACCTATCTCGGAATTAGATCGATGTATGTGATGTTGTAAAATATTTATTTATTGATCTGACTCCGAGATAGGTAGCCTCTAGCACCTGTGTTACGGATATCAGTTGATTCTGATATCCGAGAAATATTGTAATGCCTAATCTATCTTCAACAAATGTAAATATAAATAATAAATATTTCACCACATCACATACATTGATTTGAATCCAAGATAGGTAGCTCAAGCACCTGTGTTACGGATATCAGAACCAACAGTGGAATTACAAATATATACATATAAATGACTTTTCTTTTGCAAATACATACTTATAATACAAAGATAACACCCAGACCGATACATCGAACCCGCAACCCTTGTACCAGAGGCAGCATTCTCTATCACTGTTCCAAACGGGTCATCTAAGAAAAAGTAGTTAATATAATCAAATGAAAATAATTTATTCAATTTAGGTCCATACAGAACACTTTTGAAACTAAACTAAACATAACTGAGACCCCCTAACCCCTGCGATTCTTACGTT
Organism: Marasmia exigua; assembly: GCA_019059595.1. Lineage (NCBI taxonomy): Eukaryota > Metazoa > Arthropoda > Insecta > Lepidoptera > Crambidae > Marasmia > Marasmia exigua. The sequence goes on from CM032484.1 coordinate 13,157,817, forward strand.
ATACTAAAACGGCCCCAAAGGACAGGTCGGTATCAAATCAATGTTTCATTTGCCGTTCTTAGGGTTTCGTACTCTGTTTTGGACTTACAATGTAGTAAACGGATGTTGCTGCAAAAGTTTATTGCGTAACAAAAACATGACATGAAAAAATTTATTTGTTAAAAAAGAAGTCAATTGCACGAATTTCTAATAAACGTCCATTGGAAAGTGATTTGTAAAAAAACTATTTGATAGTTTATTTATTTTATAGATAAAGCATTTAACTGTGTAAAATAAGAACAAAAAGTTGATTGAAAATTAGAAACCTTATCTGAATTCAAGGTAATTTTTTTTTGCCATTTCATTTGATTGACCTTCAAGATTTGTTACACTCTAACTGAATGATTAATTACAATAAAACTACATAACATTACTATGTATCGACAGATTGTCTCCTTCCCAAAAATAATGTTGATCTGTCCTCTGTCAACTTTAACCTAATCAATATTGGATCAATGATAAAGCCTCAATATACTCAGTTTTGTGTAATAATGGTTTGAAATTTACTTAGGGACCTCGGAGAGAAGGGCGTCATCATATCAGACAATAGACGTCCACTGCAAGACATAAGCCGCATCTCCCAATGTTCTCCACACAGATCGGTCCTGTGCCGCCTCAATCCAATGGATTCCCGCGACCCTCACCAGATCGTCGGTCCACCTTGTGGGGGGGGCTTGCCACGGTTGCGACTTCCTGTAATTGGCCTCCACTTTAAGACCTTTCCGCCCCAACGGCCGTCAGTTCTCCTCGCTATGTGCCCTGCCCATTGCCACTTGAGGCATGCAATCATTCGGGCTATGTCTGTGACTTTTGTTCTCCTGCGGATCTCATCAAAGGTCGGCAACGCATCAGCAACCTCTGTTACCCCGCAGATTTTCATGGGCGGCAGTGATTACTTACCAATCAAGTGACGTGCTTGTTCATTTGTCGCCTCTAGTATATAAAAAATGTTTGTAAATTAAATGGTTTTTAATGATTGGCTTAACTTAAAGTTCCTTGCAGCTTTTTGGTTTACAGACAATGAAATTCTGGTAAGGATCAAAGATACATACAACCTCTGTATGTATCTTTGATCCTTACCAGAATTTCATTTTCAGTGAAATTTATTGCTTGCAAAAAACAACAACCATTGTTAACTAAACAGTTGAATAAATAGTGTGATCATCTGCAAATATTTTTTTATAACAATTGATATGTATTACATTTTATTTCAATTGAATAACTTTCTTATGACTGTAGTTTTTTAAACATTCCTTCCTTAGTTGTTATATGTTTCCTAAACATTTCAAGTATAGTTATAACTAATATTTTAACAAACTGTAACATAATTAGGACTACCTTATCAATATCATTAATTACCAATACCATGCTATGATTATGGTTATTAGACAACATAGCATATACACATGTACTTCATAAGACCTACATACATGGTCAACAGTGGTAGCTACCCACCCGTTAGAATATGATCAGGACCATAGACCAAGATATTGTAGAAATAAGACCTATTATTTCAAATAATTAATTATAAGAATTGTAAGGTTACTATTGTCATGTCCCGCTTTGATCAACAATATAAATGGAGTTTTTTTTTTATTTATGATATAGGTGGCAGACAAGCAGACGGATTACCTGATGGTAAGCGATTACCGCCGCCCATGGACGCCTGCAACACCAGTGGTGTCACAAGTGTTCTGCTTACCTTTTAACCCCCTTCCCCTGGATTTGGCCTCCGGTACCCTAACTCACGCAGCGAAACACAGCGCATGCACTGCTTTAAGCCGGTTTTCTGTAAGGACGTGGTATTACTCCGGTCGAGCCGGCCCATTCATGCCGAAGCGTGGCTCTCCCACTGTTGAGTTGAGTTTGAGTCGAGTCCCAGAGTTGAGTTATGACACCCTTTAAGGTTGCTGGTCAATGAATACTGTGGCTTGTTCCTCTGAGTATTTTTTTACTGTGGCAGGTCCGTGTTAAGTCATACAACAATATCTCCAACCATTGTACAAAGTTTCAAAGTCCAATGAGTTGAGCAATTTAACCATGAAATCAGCATTTAATTTTTTTTGGAAAAATAATTTCTAGATTATTTCTTACATTCCTATGTTAAGAAGATATCTGAAGACCTGTGAGTTAATGTCAAAATATGATAACATCACTGAATCATTATTTTACTTGAAACAAAGGACTTTGTTAGCCGTGTGGTCCCCGGCAGAGTAGAATAGGCCACCCTCACTCTTACCGAGGTGTCGTAAAAGGCGACTAAGGTAAAGCTGCTGGCATGATCATCAGTACCCAGAGACGGAAAACTCTGCATTTATATCAAAACCCTCGCCAAACCGTCTGCCAAGCGTGGTGAGTATGGCAATTACCCCTCATGTGATTGAGGGAGGCCCATGCCCCAGCAGTGGGGACTTAAATGGGCTGATGATGAAACGGCTTTGTTTTACTTATTTCTTATAATGATATGCATACAATATTTACAAAGAAACTGTTTAAAAGGCTAACTAGTAAAGGCTGAGTAATAAATAGACAAGGCATTTGTAATGTAGCATTGTAAGGTATAATTCACTGAGGTTACTGAGACTATATCCATGTTTAAAAAAATAAAATATATTGAACTATCTAGGAGTATGCCACTATTTTAAAAATCTTATACAAGTTCAGGTGCATGGAGGTATATGTTGTTTGAGAATACTTAGTATAGATAATAACATAATAAGTTATTGGCACATTACAAATGGAATGTTGTGAACATTACTCACATTATTTGATAACAAAGACGACAATGTGTTGCACATATTTTTAATAGATGTGTGGTGTGAGTATAAATAATGACAGTATACTTTTAATGTTGCCGTTATCATGTACATATTTATTTACAATGTAAAATAAGAATCATGACAATAGGCTAAAAACCATATCTAGGTGTGTAGTTTCAAGCACAAACAATATACATAGCTACTTCTAATAGACACAACAAATACGAAGTAGGTTTATCATGATTGAAATATGACCTAAAAGGCAGAACTCTTGAATCTTTTGCCAAATTTAAGTTTGTATTGTCACCATTACCCGCCAAGAGGACTTGATTGTTTAGTAACTGAGTATAAAATTAATTGTATTACATTGTAATCCTTATTACATGTAATTCTGAAACCATTGGTGCAAGATTCATATGTAGTGTTATCGTACTTTTTAATTGCACATTAATTATTGGTCCGATTAGCCACCGATAGTGAGTTTAATGTCTGATAGCGTAAGCACCTACTTAGGCTTTAGGATACTCACCACGGTGTTCCACAAGGCGCCAGCTTTAGATTGCAGATCAGGTGTTAACCGAACGTAATTAGAAGTAACTATCGTGCTACCTAAGAAGTCCCAGTAAGGCACCGACATCCCACTCCCTGTGAACAACCCGCAAATAGTATTATTCGAATAATCAAAGGACAATTCAGTCCGAAGACCAAAGTCAACCGAGTTACAGGTCACTCACCCTGGTAAGGTTTCGTGAGGGAATGCTCTCTCCGAGCGTAGTCCCGTGTGTTCCATTCTGCTAATGTGGAACTACAGAATAGGAATAAAGCTAGGATTTGTGTCAGCAAAACGTTTTTGCTAAACATTTTCGTAAATTCGCCGACGTATTATTTGTCTGACAGCGTAAACGCCAAATCATGGCAATTTTGGCATTTGGCAATTGGTTTCTTAAATTTATGTATTAGCTTTGGACGAAGAGATTTCAGCCCGAATTTTGTCAGTTTTCAGGCCAATTGACGTTGTTGCAAAGCTATGAACAGAATTTAAAAAAGAAAGTGTTGACAGCGTCGGTAAAACAGTCCCAAAAATTTCAATACGACATCTGTTGACAGCTTATAAAAGCATTGAAAAAATATTTGAATACTTAGTTCTTTAAATATTACATAGATGGCATTAATTCTGATAATTAACGATAGTCCATACATTTGACGTTCCGGTGCGCCAAGTGAATATTTTTTTTGAAAAATGCACTATGTACTGCTGGCAAGGGTACTGATGCTAATAAAATCATCTGGTATGGGGGAAAACCAATTATATTTTCTCTTCAGCACTGACACCTTCGCAAGACCAAGACAAAGGAAATCACAAAATAAGTAAGTAGATGATAGGTACTAAGGCAATCTTCTTTGTTTGTGACAAGAAACATTAATCATAGCCAAATAACTACTGAGGGCGACACTGAAAGTTCTTAGAAAATAAAAATCTGAACAATTTAGCAAGTTGTTACTTTTCAACCGACTTCAAAAAAAGGAGGAGGTTCTCAATTCGACCCGTATGTTTTTTTCTATGTTTGTTACGCGATAACTCCGCCTAATTATGAACCGATTCGAACAAATCTTTTTTCGGCGTATAGGCAATGATACCTCAAGGGTGGTCCCATTAAATTTAATAATAAAGAAAACAACCCCCAAGGGTGGAAAATTGGGGATGAAACTTTTTTATACGCAATATCTCCGCCGATTATAAACCAATTTGAACGATTATTTTTTTGTTGAATAGGTATTATCAAAAGGGTGGTTTCATGCGAATATAAAGAAAATATTTTACCCCCAAGGGTAGAAAATTGGGGATGAACTTTTTATACGCAATATCTCAATTTTTAGTTTTTTTTTGTGTTCACGCATTTGAAGTCGGTTTTATTTTTTTTAAAAGTTATATTATGTCTTTTCAAAATAGTGTCCCTTCACATCAATACATCGCTGCATTCGATGAAACCACTTGAGAAAAGCACTTGGCCCACTCTTCTTTAGGGGTCTCTTCGACGTCCTTTTGATACGCAGCCACTGCTTCTTCGGCGTCCGGGTTAACGTTTTCCTTTTAGTTTTTCTTTTATTTTTGGAAATAAATAAAAATCGCAGGGTGCGAGGTCTGGGCTATACCTATGGCGGGTGACCCAGTAATTCTACGTCTGACGTCGCCAAATACTCGAGTGTTTGCTTGGCGGTGTGCGGCGAGGCAGTTGTCGTGGTGAAGGAGGAATCCTACTGCGAGGTCGTTATTCCCGAACTTTTTCCAAGACTAAGTGGCAAACAGTTATTAGTGTACCACTCTGTGGTAACTGTTTTTCGATCCTCTAAACAAAAAGTTGCGATATGACCTGTCCTTCCGAAGAACGAGGCGACCATCTTCTTTCCCACCGACCTCTCTTCACTTTAGTTGGCAACTCCTCGAATGGAAACACCCATTCAGCAGATTGTCTTTTAGTTTCAGGATCATAACAATAAATCCAGCTTTAGGTAAGATGTTACTGGCAGACAAAACGGTCTACCCTCCTTCTCAGTCTTTTACTACGTGCACATGCGGTACCTCTGTTCACTAACTCACAATTTTTTATATATTTATATTATTGACTGCCTCGGTGGCGCAGTGGTTAGTGAGGTCGCACTTTAAAGCGACAGCTGCGCTTGGGGTCCCGGGTTCGATCCCTGGGTAGGGGCCAAAAATTTGTACATTGAGTGTTTCTCTTAAGAAATTCTCAGTGTCAGCCCGGAGTCTCGAAATTGGTGGTCTTGTACCCTCCGTGCCTCGGAAAGCATGTTAAGCCCTTGGATCCCTCTTCAGGTCGTGTTACATTGGTGTTCCATCGAAATATGAGGGTAAGGAATAGAGAGTGCACTTGTGTCTGCGCAAATACTTGTGCACTATAATATGTCCTGCGTCGATGGCTGATGTCTGAGATTGGCCGCCAGTGACCGAAATATCGGTTTGGAGGAAATTATTTTCTCGTACCTGTTCTCGACACACAAACCGACACCTAGTTTCTTATGTGTTAGTATAGTTATTTACGGAGATTTCTACCATGTACCTTATTTTTGAGTTTCCGATATTTCGGCACTGTGGCAAGCTCTTGCTGTTGTTCGTGACCATGAAAGTTTAAGGTGACTGGTAGGGCACACTAGCGACGCCAATCGATTTTAATTTTTAGCTACTAAACCGGAACTATTTTAAACAATTTCGGGTTACAATCTCCCGGCACACCCTTATACTATTTATTAAATAACCATGCACAAATGTTGGGTCCATTTTTGTACGCGAAAAATTGATTCACGCCAAACGCGGCCACTTTTGGCGGTAATCCAAAACTCGAGTGCAAAAGCAGACCAAACAGTAAACTATAAGTATTAAATAAATAGTATATATGTGTACCGAGAGACTGTAATCCCGAAATTGTATAAAATAGCTTCGGTTTAGTCGCTATAAATTAAAATCTATTGGCGTCGCTAGTGTGGCCTACCCGTCACCTTAAAACAATATATAGACAAACGATTTGTTTGTCTACACTAAAATTGCATATTGCAATCTAGCGACGCGCAAGATCGCGGCAGTTTCCCCAGCTTTCACGGCTCACTTTCACTTCCGAGGCGCGGGCGCAGACAAAACGCCTATGACTCCGACTATTCCGCCGAATCAGTTTACGATGAGATGAGGAAAATCATTGACTCTGAGTCATGGGTTGACTTTTGGATGTCCTGAATGGCGTGGAAGTTTACATCCTGGTTTAACAATACTGTAATGCCTAGGTAATCAATTTATAACCTAGGCGGTCTAAAGGTCATTAAACCTACCTAGTTCGGTTGGTCAAACGTCAGTTCGGTCGGTTTGACGGCGAGGGTCAGACGGCAGTCAGGTCGTTGTAATTATCAGACTTAGCAAATCCTGGATCTTGGACCAAACCAAGGCACTACCAGCTAAGTAGGCTGGCCAGGCTTTGGACGCACCGAGAAGGAGATGATGAATAGTTAACCTAAGTAACATAGCATCGGAGAAGACGTCGCAGGGTACTTATTACTTACTTAAAATAGTAAAAGGCATTGGAAAAAAAATATTAAAACCATACTTAAAAATTTGTTCCCATAACCCATTGTCGGACCGATTATCGGCCATACAAAAAGTTGACCTGTTTTGCATACTACTTCAGACCGTCTTCTTATAGGACTTGGCATCATCATCTTCAGCCATTACTGATCTACTTTTGGATATAGGCCTCTCCCATCTTGTTCTATGCGTAGTGGTTAGACGCCTTTTTTTTTGTGACCCAGGAGAAATGCGTTACGCATACCCATCCGTCTGTAAACGGATGGGTTATGTCGGACTCTCCCCCGCGGAAGGCGGGGGTATACCGACTAAAACTCCTGGGGCTCTCCCTCATCGTCCATAATGGGAGAGGTCGTGGGGTGAGGTACGAAACCTGGCACCACGACCTCTCCCGGACGGAAGCCCGCCTACACGGCGGGCACGGCGCTCAGTGGTTAGACGCCTTGGTCATGTATTCTAAGCCTTGGTCAAGTTTTTATAATGTCTTAATGAAAATAAATATATTATTAAACCAAAACCGAAGTCGGTACTTGCCTAGGTAGCTATTTATTGTCTTCAGGTTATCTGAAGGTTGATCGTGACTGGCTCGGCCAACACACATTTTGGGTCGCTGAGCCATCGACGTTTGAGTAACTATTTTTATTTTTTTTACCTACACAGATGCTCGCGAGTTTTTGCTAAAAATGAAATTATGTGAAGGGATCTTAAAATCAAAGAATCCTGTCGGGGTAGTGGGGACACTGATGTGACCTGACCTGACCACACAGCGTTTCACTTGGTAGATAACTTAGGTACTCCTACCACATTCACATGTGGGTATGTAACTATCAATCAGCTTCCTTCATGGTCTCTAGTCTTTAATTTTTGGTGGCAGACGAGCAAAGTGATCACCTGGTGGTAAGTAATTGTCGTTGGAGTTACAAGTGCACAACTGACCTTTCCACCAGATTGTGCCTAAAACTGCTTCACATAAGATTTCTGTAAGCCCATGGTGTTTATCACGTCTCTAGAGCTGGCCCATTCATGCCGAAAGCGAACTCGGTCATGTCATAGTAAAAAATCTCACTTAGATAGAACTAACTATCTAACTAACCAGGTTGGCATCCTAAATCTATGATCTATACACACCTTATTTTTTTACAATGTTTTGAGTGATTTTTATTTTTATTTTAAGCGGGCGGCTATGCAGGTCTTATTCAGACCAGTATCACTTCGATCAGTTTGATCTATTGTGATCACCATTGTGCTACATATCAATCCCAAACCCTACACTTTCCAGAAAGTGTATTCGTTGTTTGGGCCTGAGATCCCTAGCCTAGCTAGTTTTGAGTGATACCTTTTTTATATCACGTCGGTAGCAAACAAGCGTGCGGCTGGCCTAATAGTAAACAACTACCGCAGGCTTTGGTCGCCTGCGGCTACAGAGGTACTCTTTACAGACTTGCATATGTGTTGCCGACCCTTTAAAAACTTTAACAATTACTGTTTTTGAAGAACTTCATGCTGGGACTAGAACAAAGACTTTTTTTTTTTGCATTATAGCGGACAAACGAGCAGACGGCACACCTGATGGAAAGTGATCACCGCCGCCCATGGACATCTGCAACACCTGAGGTATCACATATGCGTTGCCGGCTCTTAAGAAAGGAGTACACCCTTTTCTTGAAGGTCACCAGGTCGTATCTGTTCGGAAACACCACGGATGACAGCTGGTTCCACAGTTTTATTGTGCGTGGTAGGAAATGACGTGAGAAACGCACTGTAGTCGATATAAATCCATCCAGGTGATGTGGATGGAATTTGGCGTTCTGACGTGATGTGCGGTGACTGAATTTTTGATATAATATACACCTAAAGTACATCTTCCTCGAAGTAAGTGTAGATTTCGTTCGTTACATTCATTAGACTACTTATTAACCATCAGTGAAGGCAATCCTAAGCCTCAACATTCTACAGATCTCGTACTCAGTTTCGTGTGCCCCGTGACCTAATTCCACTCATTCCTCGTTGCCCTAGAAGGTGACGTCATGACTTTCTTCCAACGAAAGTGATAGATGAAACCAAAAGTGATTCCCACCCCGAAGGCCATTGGCCTGACCTTCCACAATAAGACATTTGGGTCGGAGAAAACAGTGAAAGTTTTCACCTGACCCTGATCTACTCAGCTCACTTTTCCTATCAACAGACCTTCGAACCAATTTGAACTCAAATGAGGATAAGTTTAGAGCTAGTTTCAGATGCAGGTGGTTTTAATTTCTTTAATGATTTATTCTTTTTGCTGACACACTTGCGTCGAGATCTGCCTAGATAAAATATGTTATTGCTTTGACGACTTTTGAGAGCGAAAGAGCTGTGTAAGTGGAATGTTTCGGCTGTTTTATATAGAAAATAGATGTCTGTTTTACGGCTGGACTAGTCCACCGGTTCAAAGTCGCTCAAAGAGCTATGGAAAGGGCTATGCTCGGAGTATCTCTGAAGGACCGCATCAGAAATGATGTAATCCGACAGAGAACCAGAGTCACCGACATAGCCCACCGAATTAGCAAACTGAAGTGGCAGTGGGCTGGTCATATTAGCCGCAGAACTGACAGCCGTTGGAGCCGTAGAGTCCGTTGAGTGGAGACCGCGACTCGGTAAGCGTAGTGTAGGACGCCCTGCGACAAGATGGGATGATGACATTCGAAGGCTGGCTGGTGTGGGCTGGATGAGAGTGGCCGAAAATCGGGAGCAGTGGCGTGCATTAGGGGAGACCTATGTCCAGCAGTGGACGAGTGTGGGTTGCTGATGATGATGTCTGTTTTTAGTCATCATCATAATCTCACAATTTTCTGCTATTGCCTGCGGTGTTTCCGGACCGATACGACCTGCAAACCTTCAAGAAAAGAGCGTACTCACTTTTAAAAAGGCCGTCACCTTATCTACGTCTCATTTGACGTGGCAGGTGTCCATGGGCGGCGGTAATCGCTTATCATCAGGTGACACGTCTGCTCGTCTGCCCCCTACACCATAAAAAACCTCCTAGTTGCATATAATAATAATATCCTCCAACCGATTACGGCTACGGCGGCCAATCTCAACGATCAGCCACTTACGCAGGATATATTATAGTGCTCAAGTGTGCGCGCAAACACAAGTGCACTCTCTATTCCCTTACCCTCATATTCCGATGGGACACTACTGTGACACGAACAGAGAGGGATTGGGCGCAGGATCAACGGCTTAACGTGCTTTCCGAGGCACGGGGGTACAAGACTTTCTTACCGAAAACTTAGGTACAAATTTTTGGCCCGACCCGGGGATCGAACCCGGGGCCTCTTGCACAGCCGTCGCTTTAAAGTGCGACCCACTAACCACTGCGCCACCGAGGCAGTCGAGTCGAGTTGCATATAAGACAGTCGCTACGGACCCGTGGGTACTATTGGACCATGATTCAGGATTGAGGAAGTCTGGTAATAACCACGCAACGACTGGCGTCTGACCTTCGCTACCCTTAAATAGGGGAATCACACCATCTGGATCATGAAACTGTTCAGAATAATTTCCGAGACATGTAGATTTTTTTCACGATGTTTTCCCTCACCACACCGAGAAAACGCACAAAAGATCTTATAAATATAGAGGTGCGTGCTCGGATTCGAACCTACGATAGCTTAAATTGAAACTAATGCCACAGTATAAGAACTCTGTGTCATCTGGTTGGTATAGTGCGGCGATATAAACGTTGTAAGACTTGTTCCTATGATGTGCTATATTAATGGCATAATTTTAGACTCGTCTATAAATATATATATTCCACAACATCACATACATGGATCTGACTCCGAGCTATCTCGGCTACCTATGTAGCTCAAGCACCTGTGTTACGGATATCAGAATCAACAGTGGGATTACAAATATATACATATAATACTTTTCTTTTGTAAGTACATACTTAACAATACATATGAAAACACCCAGACCAATACAAACAGAGATGTTCATGCACACAAATGTTTGTACTGTACGGGGATCGAACCCGCAACCCTTGGACCAAAGGCAGCGTTCACTACCACTGTTCCAAACGGGTCGTCGACTATATAAAATGGGCAGTAGAACACCGCTCTCCATAGATTTATTTCGCCCTCGCCCGACGGTATTGGTAAACAGAACGCCATCGACCGAGACTTTGGCCTTTCAATTCACAGCCTATTAATATCAGTGTGGCTTTCCCAGTCCTGGGTTTGATTCCCGGGTCGAGCAAAAAAGTAAATTTCGAATTTTTCGAACATTGCTCGGGTTTGTGATCACCAATCCGCATTTGGCAAGCGTGGTCGATTAAGCCTAATCCCAGCATAGTAGCGATAACTTGAGTTCTATGATGGAGGCCTTTGTCTTGCAGTGGGACAGTATTTTGGGCTGATACTTTACTTTTTCCCGGTTGCCTCATAGCTGTCGCTTTGTAGCCCGGGTATCAAGGATGTAGTGAGTCTGGTTATTACAACGAAGCGACTGCCGTCTAGCAATCGTTCAACAGGGGAACTAGACCAACTGGATCATGGTTATGCATTCAGACTTCTATCTCAACAATAGAGTATTTGACTAAGCTCGTGATTTAAAAAAATAGATAAGACAAGATAATTAATAAAAAAATATAAATATTTTATCAAAATATAAGTTAACATGTGCCAATAGCAAAAATTCTCAATTAAAAATATAACGTCTAGCCGGTTTTATGGTCACTCAAAGATTCACGGGCAAGTCCATTTTAAAAGTATGAAATTAATTTAAAATAATTATACCATTGAATAACCCATACAATTTGCACCAACTATTATAATAGAACCATTGACATAAACGAAACATTTGATATAGCTACCATACAAAATTCAAATGAAATGCATACAAAATAGTTGCGTGTGACGTCACATCTTAGTAGCCATTTGAATGGAGCGTTTTGGGTTTGCCCAAAATAATGTAATTTTAAAGTTGTGATATCTCAGGTAGTTTAAATGAGAATCAAGTGATTCTTTCAACGTTGTCTCTCTCATTTAGAGGTCTTTTGATTACAAAAATAAAAAAATAGTTGAATACCGTTTTAAAGGTATTCACAGTATGAAAAACTATCCGGAACGTGCAGGTTTCCTCACGATGTGGCGCGGAAGTTTTTAGAGGGTGGCCAGCTTACATCCAGGTGGTTCGAGGAAGAAGAGTGTGGAACCGATACCGTTTAGCAAACGATAGCTTTTAATTTATTTATAACTGATTTTAATTTGTAATAATTAATTAAAGGTAGATTTAAATGTTATTTTATTTAATTTATTAAAACAATTAAAAATTAAAGAAATAAATAAATACAAATGAGTAGCGGGGCAGATTTTTCATCTCATCCATCATCTCTTGTAAATAGTATTCCTCTTTTTGTTTATTTTTAGCATTCTTTAAATAATTGTTTTTCTATTTTTAGATTAATAAATTTGTATTTTTAATAAAAATACACAAATAAATTAAAATATGTACATATTGCCCATCGCTTTCGTAGTATTTTAGTGGGGCTCGAAGAAGGTGAGGTACTTTTTGATTGGGGGCGGTAAAATCTAAGCAATCTCTCACATCAATTGATTTGGTTATAGATGTAAAAGAGGAAGTCATATTTTCGATACGTTCGTTCCCTAATAATGTGTTTGCCCTCAAACGAAGTATTAAGTATATCGAATTTATTTTACATTTAAAATATGTAACTACCTACTTATACAGGGTGTATCTGTGAACATTTACATCCCTTTAACCACGTGTTCTAATATCCATTCTGAACAACATTTGTTTTACGACTTTTCGAAATTCGTCGAAAAATGTTTCGACTCCCCATACAAAATGACCAAGTCACGTGACCAACTTTGTATGAAAGGTTGAAATTTATGCGAATTTTCGGAAAGTCATAGAATAAATGTTGTTCAGTATGGATGGTAGAACACGTGGTTGAAGGGATGTAAATGTTCACAGATACACCCCGTTAATAAAATCTCCCCTGCGCTATGTCCACGACCTCATGACCCACCCTGGATCGGCCCTTGCACATACAGGAATAATTTTGTTCTAATTTTCTTTTATTATTTATGTCTAGGTTAAGTTTCCTAGTTTCGTATTGTGTGGAATAAAGTTATGATTAATTCATTCATTCCTAATATTTTAATTCACAGAATGCCCCTTTTGTTTCGAGCAACAGTCGGCTCTACAAGACTGCCACGATCATTCAGAAGGGTGCGATACGACGGTGAAGCCATCAGTGATGTTCCTTTAATTCACAGCATCCTCCTTTTGCTTTCGATACACAGTCGCTCTACTAGTCTGCCACGACCATCAGAAGGGTGCGACTGGTGAAGCCATCAGTGATGTTCCTTTAAATCACAGCATGCCCCTTTTGTTTCGAACAACAGTCGCTCTACCAGTCTGCCACGACCATCAGAAGGGTGCGACGGTGAAGCCATCAGTGATGTTCCTTTAAATCACAGCATACCCTTTTTGTTTCCTACAACAGTCGCTCTACCAGTCTGCCACGACCATCAGAAGGGTGCGACGGTGAAGCCATCAGTGATGTTCCTCTAATTCACAGCATCCTCCTTTTGCTTCGAACAACAGTCGCTCTACCAGTCTGCCACGACCGTCAGAAGAGTGCGACGATGAAGCCATCAGTGATGTTCCTAAGATTTTAATTCACAGCATCCTCCTTTTGATGCCGTGTGGTCCCCGGCAGAATAGAATAGGCCACCCTCACTCTTAACGAGGTGTCGTAAAAGGCGACTAAGGTAAAGCAGACATGATCATCAGCACCCAGAGAAGGAAAACTCTGCATTTATATCAAAACCCTCGCCAACCCGTCTGCCAACGTGGGAGTATGGCCAATTACCCATCACGTGATGAGGAGGCCGTGCCCAAGCAGTGGGGAATTAAATGGGCTGACGACGATGACGATGATCCTCTTTTGCTTCGAACAACAGTCGCTCTACAGTCTGCCACGACCGTCAGAAGAGTGCGTCGGTGAAGCCATCAGTAATCAGTGCCATCGTTCCTAAGATTTTAATTCACATGCCTCTTTTGTTTCGAGCACCAGTCGCTCTACCAGTCTGCCACGACCATCAGAAGGGGTGCGATACGACGGTGAAGCCATCAGTGATTTTCCTTTTATTCACAGCATGCCCCTTTTGTTTCGAACAACAGTCGCTCTACCAGTCTGCCACGACCATCAGAAGGGTGCGATGGTGAAGCCATCAGTGATTTTCCTTTTATTCACAGCATCCTCCTTTTGCTTCGAACAACAGTCGCTCTACAGTCTGCCACAACCTTCACAAGGGTACGACGGTGAAGCCATCAGTGATGTTCCTTTAAATCACAGCATGCCCCTTTTGTTTCGAACAACAGTCGCTCTACCAGTCTGCCACGACCATCAGAAGGGTGCGATGGTGAAGCCATCAGTGATGTTCCTTAGATTTGAATTCACAGCATGCCTTTTTGGTTTCGAGCACCAGTCGCTCTACTAGTCTGCCACGACCATCAGAAGGGTGCGACGGTGAAGCCATCAGTGATGTTCCTTCAATTCACAGCATGCCTTTTTGGTTTCGAGCACCAGTCGCTCTACTAGTCTGCCACGACCATCAGAAGGGTGCGACGGTGAAGCCATCAGTGATGTTCCTCTAATTCACAGCATCCTCCTTTTGCTTCGTACAACAGTCGCTCTACCAGTCTGCCACGACCATCAGAAGGGTGCGACGGTGAAGCCATCAGTGATGTTCCTCTAATTCACAGCATCCTCCTTTTGCTTCGTACAACAGTCGCTCTACCAGTCTGCCACGACCATCAGAAGGGTGCGACGGTGAAGCCATCAGTGATGTTCCTCTTAATTCACAGCATCCTCCTTTTGCTTCGTACAACAGTCGCTCTACCAGTCTGCCACGACCATCAGAAGGGTGCGACGGTGAAGCCATCAGTGATGTTCCTTAGATTTTAATTCACAGCATCCTCCTTTTGCTTCGAACAACAGTCGCTCTACCAGTCTGCCTTCGACCGTCAGAAGAGTGCGTCGGTGAAGCCATCAGTGATCAGTGCCATCGTTCCTAAGATTTTAATTCACATGCCTCTTTTGTTTCGAGCACCAGTCACTCCACAAGTCTGCCACGGCCATCAGAAGGGTGCGGCGGCTTTCACTGTGATGGATGCACCTACTTTCTCCGCAGTTTGCTACATATAAACCTCTTAAGGTCACAGCCACTGGCGAGGTCAATGACATTTGCAATGGCAACTTTTACCCGCCGGCTTTGCGCGGTTTCCGACGTGTCAACGGAATATGAAATGCAGTACTATGTTATCTGATTAATTTTGTTGAAGTTATGTGTTTGTTGAGAAACTGAGTTAACAGTCAGGTAGTAGTTACAGGAGCAGTCAAGAAAATGTATTTAGGTATTCAGTATCATACGACACACAATTATACATTTACGGTACTCACTTGGCACAGAAAAGGCACATTATCACCTTTAAGTTGATAATATAGCACCCAGACACTGTAAAAACACAAGTTTTTGTCATGACATGAATATTTTTCGAGATGCCAGACCCTTAGTTTGAAGTAATTTTAGAAAGACGAGCAGACGGATCACCTGATGGTAAGCGATTGGCGCTGCCCATGGATACCTGTGACACCACTGACACCCCCCCCCCCCCCCCTTTTAAACCCCATTACCCCGGTACCCTCACTTACGCAGCGAAACACAGCACAGTGCTGATTCACGCCGGTCCGGTCGAGCCGGCCCATTCATGACGAAGCGTGGCTCTGTCACTGTCAATATATATGTTTTTCCCTCACCACCCAACCACCCAGTGAATGGTAGAAATATGCATATATACTTGAAAAATCCAGAGGCAAGCTCGTTTTTGTATTTAACCTACCACCTGTTTAGGAGGCACTTGTTCTTATCCACAGAGCTACATATGTGCATAGCCCACAATAATAAGTGTAGTGTACCGAAAATCCCGCTCCGCTAACTTTGTGAACTAAATTATTAGCTAGTTCTATAACATTTTTATTACACACAATAAAAGCAATTTATTTATCAATGAACCCTGGTTCCTCTATCGGACGACAGAGGTCGACGCCCGCCTGCGATGCAGACTCACAGAATTTTACAGGGTTATTCTACACTGATGATTCTACGATCGATACAGCGAGATAAAGTAGGCTGGGTGGCAACAGGATCCACCGTCATCAACGTCGACGAAGCACACCAACCAAACACATCGGTCAATAAGTCCCGAACCTAACGTATAAAATGGCTCTGGTAGGGGAAAATATTTAAAAAGAACAAACTTCTATGATTGGTATTAATTTTTATAAAAATTTTACAAATGCCTATTGCCATAAAGTATTCAGCTGTCGTTAGCCTAACGTACATTACAACAGATTTATGTAGTGAACACGTAGACAGAGACAACAAGTTTTTTTAGATAAAGGGGTCATGACCCCTCTCCACCCTGGCTTAGTCCAGGAGGACCATCGCAGGAGGATTTTATTTATAAGTAGGTGGTAAAATTTAAATAAAAAATCTTATGACTTGAACACGACAATGGATCCGCCCGTGAATGCCTTCTCCCCCTGTCAGTGACATTTTTATGTCAAATGAGCATTGTCCTACTGTATAACCACTGCTGACTAAACCATTCTTTAAAATTCAATAAGGGTTTGAGAATAACCCAGACAGTCAACTTACTCGTATAACCGAGAAAGTATGTCCAGCCATAATTTAATTAAAAGCAGTCGGAATTATCATTATAAAATGTCATTAAAATCATTAAAGGACGTCCTTTATCAGGCTTTCTGTAGGTATTCACGGTCACTTATGCAACAAAATAATGAGGAAGGCATTGTTCAGGTAATTAAAATCTTTAGGGGAGTTAAGGATGCGCACTTGTGACTCCACTGGTGTCGCGGGTGTATATGGGCGTCGGCAATCGCTTACCATCAGGCAATCCGTCGGCTCGTTGACCACCTAACACATGAAAAAGTGCATAGTGAAAAACTGTGTTAATTGCCAATTTTTCTTTCATTAAAGTACCTAGGTTCCTCATCTTAGCGTGTAGTTTCCGGTAGCGTTCAAAGATGTCATTTTGGTGCCCAGAGTACGCTTAGACCATGATTCAGGATTTGGGGAGTCTGGTTACAATGAAGCGACTGTGTTTCATAAACTATCTGAAACGTGCAGGTTTCCTCGAGATGTTTTCTTAAAATCTAAAAAGCTAATGGCATGGAAGCTAATGGTAGAAATACCTACGCACATAGATTTGAAAAATCCAGAGTTACATGCTCGGAGAACCATTACCTCCCGCATGGAAAGCGCGTCCTGAGGTACCATTGCTCCATATCTAAAAGGCAAGTGACTGCAGGATTAAATTATAAAAACATTCACGCTTAGAGTTTAAAATTCAAATTTATGATGGATGAGGTTCTATCAATGAATGGATTGTCTTTTTGCGTTCACTGGGTTATATGAGTAGGTCTTTGGAAATGCCGCCAGCCCTATGTGCGATGGGCTGATCTCCCTTATGCATACCCGTCCACCGGGGGGCAGACGGGTTATGTGGGGCTCTCCTCCTGGCGAGAGCTTCTCCTGATGAGAAGCCGGCCAGAGGCATACCCACTAAAACCACCTGCGATGCTCCTTCATCGTCTGAGTGGGGAGGAGACAAGCACACCGACTTAGAATCCTCTCTTCATGTTCCTCCCCAGACGCAGGCCCGCTTAAAGAGAAACCTCTCTGAGGTTCTTGTAATTACTTACCATCAGATGAATCGCTTGTTCGCCTGCTTCAGGAAAAGGAACTTTACTCTAAATACATGTTATTCTCCAAAAATTGAATAAAAACAAACTCAAGTTGACACACTTCTTAATAGTAGAGCTATGCTTAAGGTGAGGACACACTAGCGACGCCAATCGATTTTAATTTTTAGCTACTAAACCGGATCTATTTTAACCAATTTTGGGGTTACAATCTCTCGGCAAACACTCATACTATGTATTAAATAACCATTCACAAATGTTGGGTCTGTTTTTGTACGCGAAAAATTGATTCACTCCACGTGACTCCTGGTAATTTTCAAGAAAAGAGTTCATTCCTTCCTTAAGAGCCGGCAACACATTTGCTATGCCTCATGAATAGAATAGAATAGAATAGAATATTTTATTTGTGATAAATGTGGTATTACAAGGGTGTTATATATAATAATTTGCTTCTCACACTTAGCTACACAGTAATAGCATACAAATATTAGCACATTACCTAATTTTACAAAAACCTTATTGGTCTATACGTAAATACAATAATTAATTAATGTAATGATTCTACAATTATTCAATACACATTATATTATATCATTGCTTGTTAAATATAAGAAATCATGCAATCGATGTCATTATGTCTCAAATAGTCGTCAACTTTGTAAAATGTTTCATGCAGCAACCATTTTCGTATGACATGTTTAAACTTTGGGAATGACAATCTTTTTACTGTATCGGGAAGTTTGTTATATATTTTTATGCACATGGAGTAACAGTTCTTTAAGTAGCACCTTGTTTTAGGAGTAGTTTCCAGTACCAACCTAAAAGGATTTCTAGAGTTAGTCCTATAGATGTTCCTCGCTTCAGTGAAAGTGTCATAATTTAATTTCACATATTTACATATCTCGAGGATATAGAGGGATGGCACCGTCAGTATACCCAGTGACTTGAAGTATGGTTTGCATGAGGTATCCGGCGATAACTTGCATATAGATCTGATACACCTTTTCTGAGCGATAAGCACATTCTGTATATCTACACTGTTTCCCCAAATTATAATATTGTATCGGAGTATAGATTCAACGTAAGCAAGGTAAGCTACAATAGCTACTTGTCTACTTGCTAATGTTGTGAGTTTATAAAGGGCAAATGAGAAACTACTTACTTTATTACATAATTTTTCTACGTGTAGCTTCCAGTTTAATTTTTTGTTAATGATGATTCCCAGAAACGTCACATTATTTTCACTTTCAAGGGTTTGTCCATTAAAATAAATACCAACATGTCCGTGCTTAAAATTGTTAAAATTGATTAATTTAGTTTTATTTATATTAATTATTAAATTATTATCATTCAACCATTTATTTGTCAATGTTAAAGTTTCTGTTATGTCTCTATTATGATCGTCAATAGTCTTATTTTTGTCAGAGGTAATAATGATCGATACATCGTCTGCAAATAAAATCACCCTGTGCTTTAGGATGTCCGGTAAGTCGTTTATATAAAGCAGGAATAACATGTGTTGCAGATGTCCATGGGCGGCGGTAATAACTTACCATCAGGTGAGTCGTCTCCTCGTTTGTCCGCCATAATGTAAAAAAAAAAACGTAAATCTAGTTCTACTGGCTATGGTAGCACTTCGCCTACGGTTTTATAACTTCACGCCGTAGATAATGTGCAAGGAAGTTCACATGACAACAGAGGTGCATGACCCCCCAATCAGCGGGCTGGCTAATTCACAGCCAATTAATGGCAAATCTTTAATCGAAGTTGGCGTTTCCGCGCCAAGCGCCGATAAAATGCGAAACGATGGAGACGGTGTTGCCAGGTTGTTGCCTTTACCACTTTTATAAGGTACTGTTAGCGGAAGAAAATCTATGCCTCCCTTATGCCTACCGTTATTTGACCGTGTGAGAGCCACGCTTCGGCATGAATGGGCCGGCTCGACCGGAGTGATACCACGGCCTCACAAAAAAAGATGCAATCGCTTACGCTTAAAAAAAGATGCAAACGGTGATTCGTCTGCTCGTCTGCCACATATCACATAAAAAAAAACTCTGTCAATAAAGTTGTAAAAATATATAATGGCGCCACTGCCATACGTCATAGGGTATGGCATGGTAGCCCTTTTGCTATAAATCAAAAGAAATTCGTTTCAGTTTCTCAAGAATTTTGACGCCTTAATTGACAGAGTCATCATCATTATCGTGCTCCAAGCCGTTAACAGTGGGAGAGCCATGCTTCGGCATAGACTGGCCGACTCGACTGGTATGATAGGGACCTCACAGAAAACTGGCGTGAAGCAGCACATACGCTGTGTTTCGCCGAGTGAGTAAGGTTACCGGAGGCCACTAGTCAACAAAATTTTAACTTTTTTTCGTAACAAATAACAGAGGTCCATAATTTTACTAAATTGCACTCTCTGATTATGAATCTGTTTTCAAAATTTTGATACCTCGTTTAGTATTTGATTTATAGAGAGTCAAATATCTCAAAATTTGGTTTTAGATTCTTTTTCATTGGCAATTTCAAAACAAGTACAAGCACTTTAAAAAAATGTTTCTCGGTATATCAGTAAAGCTCATTTTCTCAATTATATATATCAATAAGATTTATTTTGTAGTCTTTAATCTATATTGAGTAATATTCATATCAACATCCGTGTACTTATAGCGCATACAAATCATCACTTAATTCTTGTAATGGAAAAAACATAAGATAGCTTAATTGGCTGTAGCGTTACAGGGAAATCAGGTAAAATTATAAATTAAAAAGCATTTCATAATTTGGGGTTTTTATTTTCAAAATATCTATTGAATTTTGTTACATCCCAATTGATACATATTTAAATAAATCCCAAAAAAAACACTAAATGCTACTTTTCAGATTTTCGACCTTCCGTAACTTAATAACTTGACGTGATATGAAAATTCTGATAACAGATCTAGATTCAGCATATTAAGCTCTTCATATTTATCATATTTTTATTCAGGTTGTGTTTTCTTGTTGACTTGTGAGGCCCAATCCGCAAGGAGAGGCAGCTCAAAGGAGGCCCAGTCCGGGGAAAGGGGATTTTAGAGGTTGGCAGCGCACATGTCACCTCAACATCATTTTTAAAGACCTATCCATAGATACCCCACACGTATGGGTTTTTGAAAAAAAAAATGTGTTTCAGTTCTAAGTATAGGAAACCCCCAAAATTTTTGGTTTTTTTCCTATTTTTGTGTAAAAATTCACCAAGTTTTAATTACTATAGTTCTTATAGTTTCGGAAAAAAGTGGCTGTGACATATTGATGGACAGACGGACAGACATGACGAATCAATAAGGATTCCGATTTTTGCCATTTGGCTACGGAACCCTTAAAACCAACTATTATTTGGGGGATTCATATCGCTGGCAACTCGACTCAGACACTTAATTCTAATTTACAATAACAGTGGTATTCGAAGATGGATTTTTTCGCCAATATTTTTGACAGTCGCTAGCTACTAGTTCACCTAACTACAACCTGTGCGGATAAAGAATGGGATCAGAAATGGCGGCGCATCTATTCACTTCTCGCTCGCACACTATTTGCGTCTATACTCGCACCCCACGAGTGCGAGTATAGACGCAAATAGTGCACACACACACACACACACACACACACACACACACACACACACACACACACACACACACACACACACACACACACACACACACACACACACATCCTTTCGCATGCACACGCGCAACACAGAATTGTTTCTTTTTTTCTATCGTTAAGTTCTTATTATAAACTTTTATGTTACTGTTACTAATGTAATACAAGTTTTATTATTTTAAAAGTGTCTCTGGAAGGAGCGGCTACTCCTAATACAAGTAAAATACTTGTATTAGGAGTAGCTGCTCCTTCCAGTATAAAAATACTTAACAGGAGGACCCCACACACGTATGTAATGTAACTGTTAAAAAATAAAGAAATTTTGTATTTTGTATTGTATTTGTATTTCTGATCCCATTCTTTATCCGCACAGCTTGTACTTATACATACTCCATGTAGCGTTCGGGACAAGATGCCCAAGCGAAGTCCTACTGTAATGTAATGTAAAGTGGACTCCTTTTTCCGCACTTAGACTCCCATTTGGTCCATTGTGCGTGTTGGGTCCTGGCTATTCTAGCCAGCCTAATCCCGCCCAGAAGCGCAGAAGGTTCCTGGGAGCTTCACAGGCTTCGCGGAGTGACGTCGCCGATCCGAGGATTCCTTCGCGTTGATTGATCACCGCATCGCACTCCATGAGCCCAATTCTCGTGCTCGTGACATTTATCATCATACGACATATATCACTAAAACATAGTTTTTTTTATGTATTTCATGTAACATCCGCCATGTTTTTCATATCACAAAGCCCGAAAATTGGACTCCAGGACTACATGTGCACCGACGCCCTATCAACCGCAGATGAGATAGATAGATAGATAGATTTATTGCACAACATACAAAACTTAAAAGCTAGGTATACAGAGATACAATGTACAATTTAGGCGGTCTTATCGCTGGGAGCGATCTCTACCAGAAACCTAATTCATCATCATCATCAGCCCATTTAAGTCCCCACTGCTGGGGCACAGGCCCACGCTTGGCAGACGGGTTGGCGAGGGTTTTGATATAAATGCAGAGTTTTCCTTCTCTGGGTGCTGATGATCATGCTAGCAGCTTTACCTTAGTCGCCTTTTACGACACCTCGGTAAGAGTGAGGGTGGCCTATTTATTCTACTCTGCCGGGGACCATACGGCGGCAACCTTAATTAATGAGATTTAATAATAAGACGCTTATTGCACTGATTTTAATTGTATGATTTTACATAGAGTTGTCAAAAGTAGGACGGCCTTACATTGGAATACTCAAAATACACGTCATACAATAAAATCTAGGACGAGTTGACTCGTACACCGAAGTTAAGTATCAGCCTATATACTGTCCCACTGTAGGGCAAAGGCCGCTTTCATAGAAATCAAGTAATCACTACTATAATGAGATTAGGCTTAATCACCACGCTTGCCTCAAACCCGAGAAATGTTCGAAAAATTTGAAACATACTTTTTGCTCGACCCGGGAATCCAACCCAGGACCCCAAGATCACGGCCCGGCACTTAAACCACTAGACCAACAGGGACTCGTACACTCCTAAATAATTCTAAAATCAAATTATAGGCTCTCTGGCTTCTGGTATAATGTACCAGTCTGATTCTTAACGATAGGTGCTTCGGACTCTTGGGATTTGATTTTTCGAAAAGGAATCAGAAAGGATTTTCCGAAAACTTCGATTTTAATTCTGTGGCACTTCTTTTCTATCTTTCGGTAGATTGTCAATAACTGGATGAGGCAAACTTCGAATGAAATCTTTCACCGAAATATAAACAAGGCTCTTTAATTTACGGTAAAGGAAGTTGGTTCTTGTGCTGTTACTAAATGAATCCCGAATAGTTACTTTTACAGTTTCCTTAAAAATTCGCGTTAAAAGAAAAGAAAAGAGGCGAACTTAATTACGATATTAAAGGAAGAACATTTGTTTATTTTGAACACTTTTAACGATGATGCATTCGTTAAAATATGTTCGTCTTGATCTTGAATGACTTTGCAAATAAAAACCAAAGGACTAAAGACCAGGTTTATCATTTAATCTGCTAATTAATTTGAGGAAACCCTCGCAGACGACCATTTCAGGCCTGTCAGGGATGCACTCAAGTTTTTTTTTTCATTTATGACATTTTGACATTGAATTCGCAAGTAAAGCTTCTCAGCCCAAATTAAAAAATCAAGCAATTCTTCTCGATAAAAGCCATGTAGAATTGTGTCTCGATGGCAGATTTAATGGATGCTAGGAGTACATTTAAGAATCTTTTTTTACCATACGGTATTTGTATTCATGCCACAATTTAAAATGCGCCTTAAAAAGGTTAAGGTTAACTGAAAATGTATTTTACAATTTAAATGAATATTTCAACTGTAAACACTACCATTTCTATTCCTATTTTCATGTTCCTATCTAATATTTCTTGAGTTGTAATTAATAAGCATTGCATACCCGATAGGGTAAACTGTGGTTGTACCTACTTATATTATGTTGCATTGCAATGAATGAATGAATGAATAAATATTCTTTTATTGCACTCAAAATAAAGTAAGAAAACTTAAAAATGTCACCCGCAAATTGTAATACTTACAGTGAAACGCAATAAAGATTCTCATTCTGTGACCTTTAGATTTAAAACGGTTTAAAACTCTAATATTATTTAATTCTAAATAATAGTACAAAAGATAAAAAGAAGAACAAAATCTAATCATAGTGTATACTCACATAGCAAATATATTCAGATGGCAGATAGCAAAACAAAACAAGGGTACGTGGTGTCGCGGGCGGCGGCAATCGCTTACCATCAGATGATCCGTCTGTTCGTCTACCAACTATGACAAAAAAAACCACAACAGATATAAATTTCTCTCTATATACAGCCTGTTTGTTCCTTAGTGAGTATTTTATGATCCTTCTTCAATGCACGCTATTTGCCACAGTCCTGTGCAACCTGGGTCTCTCTATATATCCCAGCAGAAGTTCTTTTCATATTTTAATATCGTCTTCCCAACCTATCATATACCCAACCGGTATGGATGCTAAAGACCAAGCAAAGGAGACCCCGGACGGCGTGGGACACGACCGGAAAATAACGCTAAGATGATGATGATGATGAATTTAGGGCGTCAAATGGCTTCGCAAAAGTATTAGACACCCCAAAGCCCCAGCACTAGCCTGCCAGCATGGAAATAGTCTATTGGAGGCAAATTAGACAATCTGCCTCGATTGTGTCCATTCTTCTGATCTTAGTTTTAAGTATGTATCCGTGTATATTAATAAATTAAAAGCTAAAAAGTATTTGTAGTTAACTAAATAACTTTACAAGCAGTTTTACTACTCCTCTCAACTTGTAAGATTAATGACATATAGCTAGAATGCTTACTCGCAAATTAGAAGGCGGGCTAATTTATAGCCGCATAAAAGCACCACGGACATATTACCCTTTCTCAGCTCATAAAACGAAGCGTTTTTTCACTGAATGAAAGCTAACTATCGCTCTCTAGATGTCAATTATGCTGGATAGTTATTATCGCATATTTCTTACGACACTATCGCTATATGTACAAGTTACATAGTCCGTGGATAGATATAAATAACCAGGCGAGCAACACAGACAGGTGGTGCTTGGTGCTGGTTGTGTGAACCCGCCCGCTTCGGTATGACCGCGAAATTATTTTCAAGACTACACCAACCTCGAACACACCCGCACATGCGAAACCACGTCCGCACACGCGTCTCACTACCGACTTGCCCATGTAGTAGTAGTCGTGAGAAACTTGGCGTTGCCTTCCCAAATGACGCAACTACGAGATGACAGCAAAATATTATAGACTCTAATACGAAAGCAGCAAAGATCAGTAAAAAATTGCACTTAAAAGGTGTTTGCGCTGTATCCGACTTTCACGGTGTGTGGTAAAGTTGCTATCTTGTTCGTAATGTCCGCGAACGGAGGTACATTCAACTTTTAGCCCAGTAAACTCTCGAAGTTCGTTCACCCACTGCTTGTCAACTGACGTAAACTAAGCGAGAAGGCCAATGAAACAGATAGCTGTGTCTCGCTCCCGCGTTATGTTCAAGTTTAGAAGTTTTTATTGAGCGTTTCGTTGTCGAAATAGTTTACTTTTGTTCTGCTTATGTTCGCCTGGTACTTTTGACGGTTTACGTTCGCTATATCGATAGATAACGTGACTTGAGCGGTATGCGTGACGTTTCGCTCGGTTATTTTGTCGATAACATTACGTTTTTCATCGGTCGTTGAGCAGATTTTAATGCGTTTAAGGAAAGTGTTAGTTAGAAAATGAGTAATTATTATGACAAGCACTGCTATTACTTATGTAGTTCTTTGTATGTAAACCTTTTGTCAGCGATTTGGATGTGAAATTCTCTCATCATAATTGCTATTTTTCCAAGTCACAATCGCTACGTCTAATTAGAGTTTAATTAAGTTAATAAAGCCCATATTCAAAGGTCGGAATATTACCACGAAGAATTTGGTAAGAAAACACGATCGGTGTACGTAATGAGAGAGATGGTGTTACGAAAACCCGTCGCGTTAGCGAGACGAGTACTGAATTTATATTCACTAGAAAAAATCGTGTGAACCATGCGCCCACGTGGAGTCATGTGCTTCGCCCAAAATTACCAACCGCTCTTGCTTGACCCCTCCATCTTGTCTCCATCTCACTAAAACATACCAAAATTGGAGACCCTGCACGAAAATAGAGGTCTAAATAAGTTGGAGTTGTAAATACTGCATTGTCTATGTTTAAAGAGTGGGTGTACCGGTTTTTATTATGGTGCATTGCATTTCTATTGGGTTCCATTTATTGAATTTATTTTGAGGATGCTGTGCGTGGAGAGTCAAAGTCTGAAGGCATTAGGTCTACCCAGGTCAAGTAAAAATGGATAGAGTAGTGGATCGTAGAACGTACAGGAAGTCACAGCCGTGGCAAACCCACCACAAGGTGGACCAACGATTTGGTGAAGGTCGTGGGAACCCCTTGCGATACAGGACCGATCTGTGTGGAGAACATTAGGGGAGGCCAATGTCCAGCAGTGAGCGTTTATTTGCTGAAATAATGATGATGATGAGTGCAACATTGAAGAAAGTTTAAGTGACAATCATTCAATAAGATATCGGTATCGATAAATTAATTTCTGAATAAGGAACTCTTTTGAAATATCAGTATTCAAACTATCAATTTCAAAGCATGTTATCGAGATAATTTTCTCGACACGCAAGAGCAGTGGGATAAAATGATTCTAACATATAAATAACTTCGCGGCGCTTCACTTTTTTAAATAAATGCACCACAACATCCTGTACCTGATTCCGTAATTGTAGCTTCACTTTTATAACGGATATTAGACAACAAAGGAATTACGACTGCAAATATTATAGAAACATGAAACGATCACAAGTCTATCCGATTTACACGATGTCTGTCCAGGAAGGGAATCGTACCCACAACTCTGCAGCTTCAGGGTTACTACCATGCCATCGGGCCAGTTCAAGGTTGGTTCTACATATCGACAATATTCAACAATCATACAAAAGCCTTTTTCTACTTCATCCTTCTTTTATAGTATTCGAGAGAGGTCCCGGGTACGATCCCCGGGTCGGGCCAAAAATTTGTACCTAAGTTTTCGGTAAGAAATTCTTAGTGGCAGCCCGGAGTCTGGAAGTTGTCGGTCTTGTACCCCCGTGCCTCGGAATTACTCGGAAAGCACGTTAAGCCGTTGGTCCTGCGCCCAATCCCTCTCTGGTCGTGTCACAGTAGTGTCTCATCGGAATATGAGGGTAAGGGAATAGAGAGTGCACTTGTATTTGCGCACACACTTGAGCACTAAAATATATCCTGCGTACGTGGCTGATCGTTGAGATTGGCCGCCGTAGCCGTAATCGGTTGGAGGATATTATTATATATTTTATTTTTTTAGTTCTCCTTCCTCTTTCGTTCTCCTATCCCTTAGATAGAGTCCCACCTACTGCTTGGCAAAGGTATCCATCAAGTTTCTCCATTGTTCCATATGCAATGCACCTTACTTGCCAATATTAGACACACATTATAGAAATCATCTTAACTTAACATCTTTTCTAGGCCTACCCCGTAGGTAACATCCATCGATATATTATGTTGGTAGGTACATTCTGGTTTTAATAATTTAAGGAAAAAGTGAAAAAATATGTTGAAATGTCGATTTCAGTGTAGTGTCCCTAAAATTCTGGTAGCATTAGCCCGCACACAAATACCTAAGAGTTAACACCAAATGAAATCAATAAAAACAAAATGAAATCAATAAGAAAAAAATATTTACTAATTCTCAACATAGAATTACAATACAACCTATTTTAAGAAAAAAAAAATTTGGAAAAGAGATGACAATAGCAAATCAAAAGAAACATATAGTTACTCAAACAATAAATCCCACAAAGAATTGACCAGTTGACATTTTCTTCCAATATCTGCACACAAAGAATGCTAAAATATTTACTTTGACCAAAAAATAACAATATCATAAAAACCAAACAATACAGTAATAGCATCCAAAAACGAATTTGCTGTACAAACTTATCTTGACTTCGGGATTGTGTTTTCAACGTAAACTTATTTGTATTTTTGAAAAGCCCCGGGAGGTTACCGCGGCGTTAACTTAAATCTCAAAATTATGACCAAACCTGAATCACTTAACGCGGGCTTTATTTAACAAAACGTATTGCCTCAGAATGGCCCCGTGCGTAGAATCACTTACATCACCGAGACTACCTCCTGAATTGTATAGTTTCCTAGTAACTCGATGGCTAGCGCTGCTCTCTTCTGGCTGCTTTCCTTTGCAGCGATAAACACATCCACCGCTTTCATATCGTCTATCCAATTGAATTTAGCTTCTAATTCTACATAGTTAAGGTCTTTAGGTCCGTCAATGGGATGAAAGAATATGTTTGCAGTTGTAAGTGGTGGACAAACTTGAGTTTCTTGATGGGAAGGAGGCATTCTCAGTCCAAATGGGTTGGCGATTAAGAAAGATTGCGCGTGCTGTTAAGTTGGTCGTCTCAGCACGTTTATGACAAGTTTACACATATGGTTTTGCGGATGCTGCGGTGGGTATCCACATAATTGTTGGTTTTTGCCACTTAAGTGTTAAGAAGACTCGAAAGTTTAGACGTGTTATGCTTTAAAGTTAACGCAAACTGAATTTAGTGAACACGCGTTGAATAGAAACATTAACATTTGCACGTTTCTATTTATGTGCGCTGGATTTAACAAAACTACCCAAGTTTACATTTAGATGGGTACAGACTATAGGTAAAGCATTTATTCTATAGCCAAATTACGTATGTAAAAATTCACGGACTTCTTTTCTGTACCAAATGCTGTTTATTTAAATTAACATTCTTAATATGTTCATGATTTGAGTTCGTGCATGAGGTAGTACGATCTTCTTATAATGAACAGGAACAGTCGAAGAGCTGTGAAACATTACAACATAAAAGCTTTGACGTTTCCTTATGACCTTCTGATCAAACTTACAAATTAGATGTTTTGTGACTAAGCTTAAAATAATGTGCAGAGATATTCAACTACAATGAATTAATAGTGGTATTCAATATGAATGTTTTATTAACGCCTCACAGTCTAACCAAAATGTATGTACGTACCAGCCTTAAGATTAATTTTCACACGCATACTCGCAGAGGTATCTTCGATCCAGTCATGCGTCCTTAGTAGGTGCTGGACGTTGAACTTTTAGCCTAGTATCGGGTCCTGCAGGAAGCGGCTGCGTGGCCGAGCGATGCGCTCCTGGTACCAACAAGTTGCAATCGACTTTTTGGTCATAGACTCCGAGGCTTCTGGTGGCCTGGTATTTTTGGGACAATGTTGGTAAGTTAAGTGTATCCGATTGTTTTGAAAGACATGTAAAAAAGCAAGATTTTCAGCTCTATTTTACATATTCTTACAGAAATACATCTAAATATTTTAACAATTTATTATCTTTATAGATATTTGAATATTTCTATCTGCTTCTTTCTTATGTGATCCTGGTATCACTGATTCCTGTAGGAGATGCATGTTCACAATTTTTACGATATTTTTTTTAATGACTAGTAGTAGTGTTGTACGTTAGAGACGCAGTCAACTATACCAATGTCAAGTGAGTAGAGACACATTCAGTATGTAACTGAATTGACCGGTGATTTGAGTAGATTCTTGGTCATGTTAATTGATTAATCTTTTGAGTTGTTATTCATAGTAGTCTATTAACTTTCATAATTGTATTTTTTTTTCTCTTCTCAATTGAAAATCTTACATCATCAATATTTGAAAAGAGTAACTACTGAGTTTCTTGCTGGTGTCTTCTCAGTAGAAATCGTCATTCCGAACCAGCGGTAGATAATATGTACTATTTTGTAATTCATAAGTGTTCTGTGTGGACCTAAATTGAATAAAGATTTTTTTATATTTATTTTATTTCTTAATTAATTGAGTTTGCTATTTAGGGAAATCACCACCTATAACAAAACAATACGTACACATAGACAACACAGTATTAAATGGGAGGTTCATTTTACGAAGAAAGTTCATAAATACGGACGTTCATAAATATAGACGTCGTCGTCAAATATTTTTTTTCACGTCCGTGGCTCAGAATTAATTAGTTAAAAATGCTTAGGTTAATTATAAATAATATTGACATGATTTCAAGGATTTTTGTTACTGAGCATGAAGCATTGAATACGTAAATTTTTGCATGAAAACAAAATACAATATTAGGTCTTTAGGTATTAAATAGCATTTTTGTACGGAGATTTTCTTAGAAGTTGTATTTTCCATACTAACTTTTTTTTAATTTGTAAGTAACTAGTAAAGAATTAATGCCACTACTTCATAATTAACTTTGCTTTAATGAACAACGTTTAGGAACGTACGTGTAGGATAGTGTTTTAGAAAAATCATTTTTTAATTAAAAAGCTTATTTTCGGACTCGGCGGGTAGGGCTAAAACAAGCCGCGTGGGGTGATGCAATTCAAGGGTTTTAAATTAGTGTCTAGTGGTTTTTAGTGTACAAATTCGGTGTTTATTTGTACAGTGAAGTGCCGAAAAGTGATCCTAATAATAAGAATCGTTGGATTGTATCGTTTTTAACACTGCTATTGTGTGTCGAGTGAGTTGTCTAGCGACCACTTGCTTGGACCTAATAGGGTCTTAAAACCCGCGATTGCTTTTAGAGTGATATTCGCTGAATCCGTAGATTGATAAAACGTAAAAACACCGGCGTTTTATTGAGTGACTGTGACATTGACTGACTTCGACTATTGACTACCTACTTATTCTTAATAAGTTACTTGACATTGGCAAATTATCTTCGGGTAGAGCCATATTAAACAAAACGGTTATTTTCAAGATTTATTTTTGCATCACAAATACAATAATATTTCTGACCAGTGTTAAATCAAAATAAAATGATAGTATGGTGACTTTTTGCTTATAAAAGGACACATCTTATTGTGTCTAGCAAAAAAACAGCAATCTCATAGGTAAACCTGTTATAGAGACACATAGTTCACTACAATAAGGAACCGACATACCTGAGAGAATTCCAAACAAATAACCACACCGATAACTTGAAAGGGATATAAAATATTACATAAAGTAAGTGGCTAAGTATGTATTATGCATGAAAACTGTGATTTGCGTTGGTAATCTCAATGTATGAGTCATCCCGCCCGTCGTAAGTTGCCGTGGTAAGTGGTAAGCAGACTTATTACGTATCTGTATTACTGCGGTATGATAGCGCCGATAGACCGATACACTCAGGGCTGATGCATAGGAAGGACTATTTGAAAAGTCTTGATACTGATAAAACAGGAGGCGCCAAGATGGAGGTTGTTTGGTGTTAGGCTCTTTTAAGGACTCCGCACACATTAGACCAATCCAAGTTAGAATCTTGTTATAGGAAAATAAAATACAAATATAAAATATTTATTTCTGTTTTCTTATAAAATAATATTACAGTGTTTGGAGTTCCCATTTACAACCTGTGCGGATAAAGAATGTGATCAGAAATGGCGGCGCATCTATTCACTTCTCGCTCGCACACAATACTCTACACACATGGGGTGCGAGTATACTCGCACCCCATGAGTGCGAGTAAAGACGCAAATATGTGTGCGAGCGAGAAGTGAATAGATGCGCCGCCATTTCTGATCCCATTCTTTATCCGCACGGGTTGTAAGCAAATATTTTGCTTGTGAAAAAAAGACAATACATAAACCGAATAAAAAAATATAAATTAAAAAAAATACACGCCTTTATTTTTTCAAATTATTTTAAAAACATACTTTATGGTATTTTAGTCACATAAAATGAATCCGTTGTGTAGAAGAGGAAGTGAAATTTTCGATACGTTCGTTACCGAATAATGTGTTTGCCGCCAAACAAATAATTAAGTATATCAAATTGATTAAATATTTCAAGTATATACTAATTATGAACCAAATCCCCCCCCTGTCCGACCTTGCATTGTTGAGATAATGAATTCAGTTGGTCTGGTACCCCTGTCCAAGGATTTCGAAGGTAAGACGGTAGTCATTTCATTGCAATTATCAGACTTCACAAATCCTGGATCATGCGATTGAGTAGATAGTCTATTCATCAGTGGTGGTGAAAGCATGAGACCTTCAGGAATATCAGTACCTACTTCTCCCCTAGCTGGTATATGTCTGCTGTACTGTACTTGTGATATGACGCTCGGATCGAGTGGTATTTTGCCAGCTTGTTATCGTGTAGTTGCACCCCTGATAATAAACTGAAATATAATATTATATCCGAGAGCTTGGTGGCTTAGGGTGTCGCCCCTACCAGGACTGCATCAGTGCAAACAGGTCTCTCTTCCTACTAGGCGGCTGGTTGGGCTAGTTCGTCTGTGACACTGGGCTAAAAGTTCAACGCCCAGAGACTACCAATGCTTCAGAACGATTAAGTGGTTTCCAGGTGCATTAGCGCTTGAAATATTCGAATTAATAAGTTTGAGCTAGGTCCCATGTCGACAGCTGGATCCTAGGCCCGAAAGCTGTTTGGCTGGATAATGGCGGTCGGACCACTGGTTGGGCCTGTACCGGAGAGTACTACGGGAGGCCCAATCCTGGGGGGATGAAGAGTATATAAAGGTTACTCTCACTTGACTCCACTGGTGATTAAATGTTAATCCCGGTAGCGTACAAAGTTGTCGCTTTGGAGTTCGGGGCATGCTTGAACCATTCTCCAGGATATGGAGAGTCGTTTAATTGCAACGTTGCGACCGCCGTCTGACCTTCGCAACTCTTTGAACTGGTGTAGGTCTATTCGGCCACAGTGTAAAATCAATTATTTAATCTATAGAAAAATAATAAAAAATAAATTACAAAAAAATATAACTTACCGGTATTTTTACTCAAAAAGGTTTTTTTCAAAAACTATGCTTAGGAATATGTTTCTCCATGCAATGAATCAATAAATATATTTTAAGCTGGCTTAGGCCGGAGGAAACATACCGGAATAGCTTGGCGCTCCCGGCTATTCCCGTCGCCCCCTCAATAAGGGGGCAAGCCCGGCCTGCCATGTAGGTAGGTATCCGCCCGGGGGAGATCGTGGTAGTCCAAGGCTTTGCCGGATACCCATAACCTTTCCCCAATTGGGCGATGAGGGAACGCCGCTGGGTTTTTTAGTCGGTATGTCTCTGGGCGCATACCTAGAGAAGAGCCCGACATAACCCGATGGCCCCCGCTATCTCGGATATACATAAGGCCAGCATTTATCACAGCGACAAAAAAAAAAAGGCCGGAGGAAACATTGTGCAGGGGAACCAAACTGCTAAGAAAAAATCCGATTACAGGTGGAGCTACAGGCAGCTCCTAGTGCTAGAAGGCCCCTGAAGCTGTTTGGTTGTATAATGGCGGCCATTAAGTCTACCTGGACACAGCCGACAATTACTGGACCACTGGTCGGTCCGGTCATTTCTGAGAACTAATTTGTTGCTGTTTTAGTATTCATAAACGTTTCATAAGGGCCTGCCCCTCCATGATTTATTTTGACCGTGATTTTCTTTTTCAAGTTTGTTGCTTACTACACTGCGCACGCGGCGTTGCTCATGCAGTTTTGGCCTGAAATTTATGTTTGTATTTTTTTACATTATGGCGGACAAACGAAATCGGCTCACCATATTCATTCTATTTTAACATACATTTCGAGCCCCTACTACTCAAATTCCCAAATGAAGAACTGAACCCCTCTTATCTACCCCTTAAGGGTTGATTTTCTATCTTTCCACAGAATATCCACGGTTTGAGAAACTTTCCGAAGTATGTGGGTTTCCGCATGAAGTTTTCCCTCACCGCCGAGTGAATGGTAGAAATATGCACATAGTTTTGAAAAAAACATAGGTGCATGCTCTGATTCGAACCTAAGACTTACCGATCGAAAGGCGTATGTTCTTATACCCTCGCTCTTTTTCAATGATACAACAAAATAGCAATTTTCTTGTATTATTTAGGTATCAGTCCCCTCTCTAGGGTTGCCAGTCCAGGAACTAAACAGCATTAAATGACCGGCAGGTTCCGTATATTTGCATTGGCAGTCGTTCACCCCGGACCGGATAGTGTGGCCCCCGAGATGTTATTATCGATGGTATGTCGATAGAAAAGCAATAGTTAGACCGAGATAGAAAGAATAAATAGTACGAGTAAGTGAGGGTAAGGTCCTATCGGGGGGAAGTGGAGTAAAAAGGTGCATTTGTGATTCCATGGTATCCATGGGGTTCAGCAATCAGTTACCATCAGGTGATCTGTCGGCTCGTCTGCTTCCTATCACATAAAAAATATTGACTTTACCTTAAACGTTAATACATGTTAGCATAGGTATTATGGCTACACGAAAGTTTGTCTAGACTGGGAACCGAACCGATAGCGCATTTGGTAGTAACTCTGCCTTATGTGCCATTGGGATATTCCGAATGATAGATTATACCAGGGAAGAGCGACGCTTCGGCATGAATGGGCCGGCTCGACAGGAGTGATACCACGGCTTCACAGAAAACCGGCGTCTAGCAGCACAGTGCTGTGTTTCGCTGCGTGGGTGAGAGTACCGGGATTTTCGAGGTTAGCAGCGCACTTGTGACTCCACTGGTGTTGCGAGTGTCCATCATCATCATCATCATCATCATTTCAGCCAATGGACGTCCACTGCTGGACATAGGCCTCCCCCAATGTTCTCCACACAGATCGGTCCTGTGCCTCCCGCATCCAATGGATTCCCGCGATCTTCACCAGATCGTCGGTCCATCTTGTAGGAGGCCTGCCACGGCTGCGAGTTCCTGTACGTGGCCTCCACTCGAGGACCTTTCCGCCCCAACGACCGTCTGTTCTCCTCGCTATGTGCCCTGCCCATTGCCACTTAAGGCATGCAATCCTTTGGGCTACGTCTGTGACCTTAGTTCTCCTGCGGATCTCATCATTTCTGATACGATCACGCAGGGAGACCCCGAGCATAGCCCTCTCCATTGCTCTCTGGGTGACTTTGAGCCTCCTTAATCGGCACATTGTAAGCGGCCACGTTTCGGTTCCGTATGTCATCACTGGCAACACACACGCATTAAAGACTTTCATGAGTGTCCATAGACGGCGGCAATTGCTTACCATCAGAGGTGGCAGACGATCAGATGGATCACCGTCTGCTCGTCTACCATTAAAAAAAAACAGCCGGTAAACTGATGGTAAGCGATTTACCCCGCCCTTGGTCATGCGCAACACGAGTGTAGTCACCAGCAGACGTCTGCAAAGTGTGGCTCGGTCACGCAATCATCATCATCATCAGCCCATTTAAGTCCCCACTGCTGGGGCACGGGCCTCCCTCAATCACATAAGGGGTAGTTGCCATACTCACCACGCTTGGCAGACGGGTTGGCGAGGGTTTTGATATAAATGCAGAGTTTTCCTTCTCTGGGTGCTGATGATCATGCCAGCAGCTTTACCTTAGTCGCCTTTTACGACACCTCGGTAAGAGTGAGGGTGGCCTATTCTACTCTACGGGGACCACACGGCTAACGCAATATTTCCATTCATTCTTTGGATCATTAGAGAAATATGCAGACTGCGCAAGATTGAGAGGACTGGCGCTCTTTGGGCAAGATCACAGAAATTTTACGGAGAAGACCATGTAAAACCTATTTATTTTTATGTAATAATGTCCTCCAAACCGATATTTCGGTCATGGCGGCCAATCTCAGCGACCAGCCATCGACGCAGGACATATTATAGTGCACAAGTATTTGCGCAGACACAAGTGCACTCACTCTTCCCGTACCCTCTTATTTCGATGGGACACTACTGAAGAGGGATTAGGCGCAGGACCAACGGCTTAACGTGCTCTCCGAGGCACGGGGGTACAAGACCGCCAACTTCCAGACTCCGGGCTAACACTGAGAATTTCTTAACAGAAAAACTTAGGTACAAATTTTGGCCCGACCCGGCGATCGAACCCGGAGCCCCAAGCACTACCGTCGCTTTAAAGTGCGACCCACTAACCATTGCGCCACCAAGGCAGTCAATAATTTTAATTTTTATGTAGTAACACAGGCGCCCGACCGATGGACGGCGACTACGGGGTAGGTCCAGAAAAAGATGGTGTGCCGATTTTGACAAGTATGTCCAAGATTGGCAAGACAGGGAATTGGACAGGGATCAGTGGAAGAATTTGGGGGAGGCCTTTGCTCAGCAGTGGGACGCTACAGGCTAATTTAAAAAAAAAACAGGCTCGCCTCAACCTGGTGGCTCAGAGCCCACGTTGCAATTACAAGAGACGCGATGTCAAGACATCACTTCCGTTGGCATTGACATACTGGCCCACGAGATGGCTCTTCACGCTTCGTTTGAAAGAATCCATATTGTAGGAAGGAGGAAATACATGCGCCGGCAACGAGTTCCATTTCTCTATGGTATGGCAGAAATAGGAACTGCCAAACATTGTAATCAGTGATGAAATCTTTTCAATGGTGAAGCGGTGACAGTCAACAGTATCAGTATTATAGTCAACTCAAAGACTCGCGGCAGATGATAGAGTATTTCAATTATTTTTAATGTATGACTGCCTCGTTGGTGCAGTAGGTAGTGCGTGGCACTTTAAAGCGATGGCTGCGCTTGCAGACCCGGGTTCGATCCCCGGGTTTGGCCAAAAATTTGTACTTCAGTTTTTCTGTTAAGAAATTCTCAGTGCTAGTCCGGAGTTTGTAAGTTGGCGGTCTTGCATCCCCGTGCCTCGGAAAGCACGTTAAGCCGTTGGTCCTGCGTCCGATCCCTCTCCGGTCGTGTCACACTGGTGTACTATCGAAATATGAGGACAAGGGAATCGGAAGGGCACTAATGTTTGCGCAGACACTTGAGCACTATAATATGTATATCCTGCGTAAGTGGCTGATCTTTGAGCTTAGCCGAAATCGGTGGGAGATTTATAATTTATAATTTATAATAATTCTCACAACATCTCATACATTGACCTGATTCCGTACTAAGTAGCTTAAGCACTTGTTTGCACAGTTACAGATATCAGACAACAGAGGGACACAAATATATACTTAAATACATATATTACACCCAGACACCGAACAAACACAAGTGTTCATCGCACGAATGTTTGTCCAGAGTGGGGATCGAACCCACGACCTTTGGCGTAAGAGGCAGGGTCACTACCAATTGCGCCATCCGGTCAGTCTATTATTATTATTATAATGACAGTTAAATTGTTCAAAATGTTTTATAGGTTTAAAGGGAAGTAACTATTATACTCAAGCCAAATACTCGTGGCAGTCGGTGTCATATTTCATTCATAATGAATGAATCGTCTGCCGCGAGTCTTTGCATTGATTATAAGTAATAGTGGTGTAAGGTAAAATTAAATTGTACTTTGGCTTTGCTTTGCTTTGTAAGAGAAAGGAGGCCTATTCTCAGCAGTAAGTACCATCGGGCTGGTGATGATGATGAGGTAAAATTAACTAGACAGAAAGTAAATGTATTAATTTGGACACCGAAATACACGAGACAAAAATTTGTTTTGTGTGATAGGTGGCAGGCAGACTAGCAGACGGATCACCTGATGATATGCGATTGCCGCCGCCCATGGACACCCGCGACACTAGTGGATTGGGCCTCCACGCAGCGAAACACAGCACAGTGTTGCTTCACGCCGGTTTTCTATGAGGCCGTGCTATCACTCCGGTCGAGTCGGCCCATTCATGCCGAAATGTGGTTCTTCCACGAAATCATCATCATCATCATCATCAGCCCATTTAAGTCCCCACTGCTGGGGCACGGGCCTCCCTCAATCACATGAGGGGTAATTGCCATACTCACCACGCTTGGCAGACGGGTTGGCGAGGGTTTTGAAATGCAGAGTTTTCCTTCTCTGGGTGCTAATGATCATGCCAGCAGCTTTACCTTAGTCGCCTTCTACGACACCTCGGTAAGAGTGAGGGTGGCCTATTCTACTCTGCCGGAGACCACACGGCCACGAAATAACACCCATTAAATACAAACACAAACAAAATAATGATAAACCAAAAAAAAAAATACTAATATTTTATTAGGTATCGATAGATTGCGTCTTTACTACTCATTGACAAACACGCACACTCCGGAATCACTCGCTTATATACATAGTAGGTATATATCTCTATGTAATATTCCCATAATATATCGCTGACTCATGTTTATTTATAATTTTATTCTTATTTATATACTAGCTCCGACTTGCGGCATTACTTGCTTCGGATTACGCTTGTCATATTTACTTCTTTTTAATGTCTTTCCTCATCCGATTATTTAAAATTATTTTAATAAGATTTAAATTGATAATCTCGTCCATATTTGATTTAGCTGGTGAAATTATGAGTTTGAATCTATATAAGATCCATTCGTTTTATTTTACAATATTGATCGCACTACAAAAAATATATCTATTTTGTTCAAACAAATAAGTATTTGCTTTCTTTACCATTAAGTAATGGAAATCACTTTATATTCTATGGACAGATTCATATGACATAAAAAATCTTCTAAAAATAAAAACTAAAATAAATGCAGAGAATTTTAAGAAAATCGTAGCATCTCTAATAAGCAATAGTCGCAAAAAGTGGCGTCTTCGTAGCACATTGCCGAAAGCTTTTCGCGTAGCGCTACGAAGACGTAGACCGGCTACGGAATTTGGCAAGTCGTCTACGAAAGTAATTTGTTAAACTTATATTTATTTAGTGCGCACTTTTATACGCTTTTTTTTTAATTTCACTGTGTAGAATTTTAGACACAGTAGGTGTTTTAATTTTTTATATTCGTAAATATACATGTACACTGGGAGAAGGAAAAAGCAAAATACTTGATATAACTATTATACAACAAATTAACGTGCGATATTTGAAATTTGAATTAGAAGCTCAATCCGACGACGACCCGATTGGAACAGTGGTAGTGCACGCTGCCTCTGATACAAGGGTTGCGGGTTCGATCCCCGCACAGTACAAACATTTGTGTGCATGAACATGTTTGTTTGTATTGGTCTGGGTGTTTGCTATGTATTATAAGTATGTATTTACAAAAGAAAAGTATTATATGTATATATTTGTAATCCCACTGTTGATTCTGATATCCGTAACACAGGTGCTTGAGCTACCTAACTCGGAGTCAGATCAATGTATGTGATGTTGTGAAATATTTATTTATTTATTTATTAATCCAAGTCTTTATTTTCAAAACTTAAGGTTTATTTCTTTTTATATTATACTAACTACAGAGGTTTCAGTCTTAAAAATAAAACGATTTATTCAGGTTTCTATTATAAAACCTTTTTTTTTTGTTTATGTCATAGGTGGCAGAGGAGCAGACTGGTCACCTGATGGTAAGCGATTGCTGCCACCCATGGACACCCGCGACACCAGTGGAGTCACAAGTGCGCTGCCAGCCTTTAAAACCCCCTTCCCCCGGATTGGGCCTCCGGTAATCTCACTTACGCAGCGAAACACAGCACAGTGCTGCTTCACGCCGGATTTCTGTGAGGCCGTGGTATCACTCCGGTCGAGCCGGCCCATTCATGCCGAAGCGTGGAATCCCACGGTCAAAATAAATATTACCTGACTTTGTTCAAAATTTAAAAAAATCTGGTTTTCGGATTGTATTTATCTTGTGTCTGTATACGATATAGGTTATCGTATAGTACCAATCGCTACTGGGTTTTAAAATAAAAACATGAATTTTCTTTTTAGAACCATTATTATCATACCCGATTATTTATTTTAATGGAACGCAGATGTCACAGTAGTTTAATTTCAGTTCAATTTGTTCGTTCATTTCTCACACACTTTCGCATAGTACGGCTTTATAACAAAACTTATAGGAAGTTTGCACTGTATATCTACATATTTCTATATAAATAAAATGAAGGAGCTGGTTAATGTTTTTTCTGTAGGTAAGACTTATAACATTTTTGGATAAATATTGTGAAACTTACCAAAAATGTACTCCAAAGCAAAACTTGATAATTTGCCTATACTTTCGCTTACCGAGGTGTAATTTATCTCTCTTAAAATCTCATCTCACACCTTACAATTTACAACAGGTCTCGTAAAGCTAATGAATTTTATCTCACTTGTTTCTCACCGTATGTTAACACCGTTTATCAAGCGCTATTTAAAATTCATTAATTTTCTTTCTTACATTAATACCCTCTCGCCAAATGAATAATGAATGCCAGAGCTGCCAGCACACCACGCTGGCAATGCGTAAAACGCGTTAAAAACTCAAAATTTACAACTTAATCATTGTAAATGTATTCCAGATTCCGGAGAACCACGAATTCGTATTTACTTTAAACAAATTCTTAGGCGCGCATGACCTTTTTTTTGGTTTTCTCAACGCGGAAATGCAAAGACAGTTTTAAGAAACGGCCCCGTCAAGCCGGTTGGATATTTTAAAACTGCTTTGTAAAAAAAAAACTTACTAAAATGTATGCGCAAACGAGATCCGAAGTACCAGGGTTGCATAAGAAGGTGGAGGCGGCCAGTCGCGCGGGTGCACACAGGCGTAGCGCTAACCCGCACACACGCGCACCGAGATATTAATTACGACCCTATCTCTTTCTAATAATAACTTCTAATGAACTACGAAATTACGTTGTAATTGAGATGGGTTGCCATTTTAGTTAACAAACGCTGGGCGTGTTTCGATGTTAGAAGAGTTATTTGTTATTAGTCTTGGGATCTTGTACGAATTAAAGTACCTAATAATTGGAAGTTTATATTGTAACATTATAGAATTTAATTTGTATATTCTTAGTTGACTACCAATAGATCCATCAAAACTTCAGTAATTTTCTATAAAAAAGTTTTTGCCATTGTGAATTACATTATAAATTGCCTATAAAATTGTTCTCAAATTTCTAACGACCTAAAAATTTGACTGGATCTAAATTAATAAGAAAGTGGTTAAGGAGTATTTCTTCGGCAGTAAGTAGTGTGAGGAATACCAATAGGATTTATAACAACTTGGAGACTTGTAGGTTGTAGAACCTCCAATTGTGTATTGAATTCTCGATTGAATCACTTTAAAATAAATATTAAGGAAATACGTAAGATGCTAAGGAAAAAGATTTTCCTGTTCAAACATTTCTCGATCCCAAGAAGGCTTGCTCACTATGCACACACCAAAACACACACCCCAAACACCGTCAAATTCGAAACTCAAACATTTTCGAAAAAGGAATCCGTGTTGATTCTATATTCAAAGTCGGAAGTGACGATCGCGCTCACTAACGCAAGTGAGTTATCAGCATTTCTCACGCTTGGTCGTGGTAGTGTGCGTCGTCCATCTTTGTTCGCTTGGATGTGTGCGCGTTATCTCGCGCGGTGGTGTGCGTGCGCCGAGAGCAGCGAGACGCGAGCGCTTCCTAGGTTCGTTCAACTTTTAGCCCAGTAAACTCTGTGGATGAGTGACTATACTTGACTATGTGCAGGCACAATGGCAGGCTGCGTAGCTTTACTGCCTTGTTTACACTATCTCCTTTGTTAGAGCCGCTTTGTGATCGCCCTCTGCTCATTTTCTTAAGCTTATTCGGTTACTTGATTATGTGTAGGAGTGTACTTTAGTTGTCATATTGACATGTTTTATGGGAGAAGCGATGGTAGCTCGCTCGATAAGATATGGGGTCGCGGTTCGAATCCGAGCTTGAACCTCTGGATTTTTCAAATCTTTGTACGTATTTCTACCATTGGCTCGGCGGTGAGGAAAACATCGTGATGAAACGAGTACGTTTCGGAATGTTTCTAAAAGGTGATTCAGTTTGTATGGTTCCCCTTTTAAAGGGTTACGAAGGTCAGACGGTAGTCGCTTCATTGTAATTAATAGACGCCCCAAATCCAGAAAAGAAGCGATAGTTTTGGGAGCAACGTTGGGAATTACATACCCTCCTGCCGGGGGTAGGCAGGTTATGTCGGGCTCTCCTCTGGCGGGGGCTTCGAGTAGCTGGCCAGAGGCATACCGACTAAACCCCGCGACGCTCCCTCATCTCCAGAGTGGGGAGAGGACATGAGTACAGGTTGAAGAACCTCACGTCCCTCCCATCTAGGTCTATCCTGCGACACGTGCAGCCGGTTCCTCATAGCTATATTCACCCTTATTTTTAAACACTACTGGGACCATGATCTCTGATTTTTTGCTGATTATAGGCTACAACTTGGCCACAATCTCACCTGATGGATAGTGACGATGCGGAATGTTACGCGTTTGCTTAAAAGATGCCTGCTCAATCTTGCCTTAAAGCTGTTCAGACTTTAGTGATCAAGAAAAACATGCCTGGGCTAGGAGTTCCAATCCTTAGCGGTCCGCTAATGTGGAAGCAAATCGCTTAATAATACAAGAAGTCACGCAAGTTCTTTGTAGCTCATTGATAGGGGAATCAAATCAAGAAGATCATGCATGTGTCAGATAGTTCATCACATCTGACAACCACGGTTGTCAAGATCATTCTGTACATGCACCTACCCTAAACATGATTTATTTCATCATCATCGTCATCGTCATTTAAGTCCCCACTGCTGGGGCTCGGGCCTCCCTCAATCACATGAGGGGTAATTGCCATATTCACCAGCTTAGCAGACGGGTTGGCGAGGGTTTTGATATAAATGCAGAGTTTTCCTTCTCTGGGTGCTGATGATCATGCCAGCAGCCTTACCTTAGTCGCCTTTTACGACACCTCGGTAAGAGTGAGGGTGGCCTATGATTGGGTGGGTGATTTATTTACGATGATTAATAATATGGGTCTCAAAGAAATTAGAATGATACATTCGCATGACTTAAAATAAAAGATAATTTAATCAAGAACTGTTACATATTTGTAATACCTTTCATTTTGTGTACCCTATTTAAAGCGAAAAAATGATTATGATTATGAAGTTCCTATAATCATGATTTCCTCATGATGATTCCCTAGAGAAAACCTAGTGGTACAAATACGCACATAGAATTTGTAACATCCAGCTTTTTTATTTATTTTTTAGAAAAAAAAGGACTTCATTAAGCGATGCAAACACGTTGAACTTAAACACATAGTAATTTAGCGTGTTTGATAAGGATATGTGCGGGCGCTTCCGCGAAGCGACGCGTGCGCGGTCACGTAAGCGAATTGGGCACATTTTGACAGGGGTCAACCACCGCGAATAGGTCTTTTGATCTTTTGCTTTTTCATACAGATCTTGGTTTTTTCACCACATAAGTCATTTGGTCTTTGTATTTTCACCACATAGGCTTTTAATTTATGGTTTTTTTCACCATTTAGTCTTTTGATCTTTGTTTTTTTTTCATCAACATTTTTTTTTACCATTAAGTGTGAGTATGTCGACTATAGGCTGGCTAGGGAGCCTTTTGGAGTATTTTTATATTGTTTATGTTCTGTTTTGTCTCTGTCTGTTCTTGTTTATACATCATAGCGGTTGGTTTGATAATTTTCTTATTATATTTTTATTAACTTATTAAGATCACTCTTTTATTCATATAGTCCATTCCCATAGCTCACATTTTTTTTCTTTTTCACCAGATAGTTTTTTGTTTCTTTACCACTATTTTTTATTTCCAAAAGCAATAATGCTCAACAGTTTGACTTTTTTGATGTGTTTTACATAGCTTACATCTAAAATTATCATTAATATTGGAAACCCCTCTTGGAAGTTAATAACCATATCGACACCCACAATGAAATCGATTATATCGACCACATGGTATAAATCGATTCTCGAGTCATCTATAGGTAGTCTAGACGTGTTCGTTTTACCGATTCTATCGCCGTACGGCCAAAAGTACGAAGTACGTTGAACTGCACGTCCCTATTCTGTGACTGCATTTCTTTACGTTCGTTTTGAAAATTGACATGTACTTTGCCTGAAGGTTGTCTGGTAAAAATCGCTTCCAGCGATAAGACCGC
Organism: Marasmia exigua; assembly: GCA_019059595.1. Lineage (NCBI taxonomy): Eukaryota > Metazoa > Arthropoda > Insecta > Lepidoptera > Crambidae > Marasmia > Marasmia exigua. The sequence goes on from CM032484.1 coordinate 13,201,616, forward strand.
CCAAATTGTACATTTAAGTTTCTGTAATGCCCAGTTTTTTTTTTTTTTTTTACATTATAGCGGACAAACGAGCAGACAGCACACCTGATGGAAAGTGATCACCACCGCCCATGGACATCTGCAACGCCACATATGCGTATATGGTATAGTTGTTTTTACTTTGTGCAATAAAGTATACATATTTTTTTTTGTCATAGGTGGCAGACGAGCAGACGGAATGGTAAACAATTACCGCCGCCCATGGACACCTGCGATACCAGTGGAGTCACAAGCGCGCCGCCTTTAAGGTGACGGGTAAGGCACACTAGCGACGCCAATAAATTTTTATTTTTAACTACTAAACCGGATCTATTTTAAACAATATTGGGGTAACAACCTCTCGGCAAACACTTATACTATTTATTATATAACCATGCACAAATGTTGGGACCGTTTTGTATGCGAAATATTGATTCACGCCAGAAGTGGCCGCTTTTGGCGTGAATCAATTTTTTCGTACGCGTTGGACCCAACATTTTTGCATGGTTACTTCATAAATAGTATAAGTGTTTGCCGAGAGGTTGTAACCCCGAAATTGTTTAAAATAAATCCGGTTTAGTAGTTAAAAATTAAAATCGATTGGCGTCGCTAGTGTGCCCTACCCGTCACCTTAAATCCCTCCTTCCCCCGGACTGGGGCTCCGCTACCATCACTCACGCAGCGAAACACAGCATAGTGCTGCTTCACGCCGGTTTTCTGTGAGGTCGTGCTGGCCCATTTGTGCCGAAGCGTCGCTCTCCCACTTATCTATCTATCTACTTCTCGGGTAAAGTTTGGTCGAATCAGACCTAAATGCATAAGCGAGTAGTGAAATATTTGAATTGCACAGATATTGTGTAATGTAATATAGCAGTGTTTTTCCTCGACGAAAAAAATAAATAAAATCATGCATTTGGTTCCTCATGGAGACAAACGTGACAGGCAACACGTGGTGATGACGTGAGGAGCAGCAGTCACATGTGACTATTTACATGTTACATGTTACATGTGACAAGTAACCTATAAAGGTTACTTCGTCGTAAACAATTGACTTCATCTTAGCGTGCAATTCCCGGTTGCGTCCAAAGCTGTAGCTTTTGGAGCCCAGGGTACGCTTAGACCCAAATGTGGGAGAGCCATGCTTAGGCATGAATGGGCCGGCTTGACCGGAGTGATACCACTGCCTCACAGAAGACCGGCGTGAAGCAGCGTCTGCGCTGTGTGAGTGAGGTTACCGGAGGCCCAATGGGGGGGAAGGGGAAAAGGTTGGCAGCGCACTTGTGACTCCACTGGTGTTGCGGGTGTCCATGGGCGGTGGAATAGCTTACCATCAGGTGATCCGTCTGCTCGTCTGCCACCTCTCATATAAAAAAAAGAAAAAAAATTAAAAACCATGATTCAGGACTGGTCAGGGTCTGATAATTACAATGAAGCGACTGCCGTCTGACCTTCGCAACCCTTTAACAGGGGAACCAGACCAACTGAAACATGGTTACACGTTTCAGAAACTTTTTCCGAAACGTGCAGGTTTCCTCTCGATGTTTTCCCTCACCACCGAGCAGATGGTAATGGTAGAAATCATCATCATCATCATCATCATCAGCCCATTTAAGTCCCCACTGCTGGGGCACGGGTCTCCCTCAATCACATGAGGGGTAATTGCCATACTCACCACGCTTGGCAGACGGGTTGGCGGGGGTTTTGATATAAATGCAGAGTTTTCCTGCTCTGGGTGCTGATGATCATGCCAGCAGCGTTACCTTAGTCGCCTTCTACGACACCTCGGTAAGAGTGAGGGTGGCCTATTCTACTCTGCCGGGGACCACACGGCCAATGGTAGAAATACGCACATAGATTTTGAAAAAACCATTGGTGCATGCTCGGATACGAACCTCGACCAGCTGCGTGAAAGGCGAGTTTGTATCCATTGAGCTACCATCGCTCTCTCGTAAACAATTGACTAACCAGGGTAAACGCTCTACACCAGTAGGCTAATGAAAAACCTGACTGCCTCGTTGGCGCAGTGGGTAGTGCGTCGCACTTTAAAGCAACGGTTGCGCTTGGGGTCCCGGGTTCGATCCCCGGATCGGGCCTAAATTTGTACCTGAGTTTTTCTGTAAAGAAATTCACAGTGTCAGCCCGGAGTCTGGTTTGGTAACCCCATGATTTGGAAAAGCACGTTAAGCAGTTGGTCCTGCGCCCTGATCCCTATCCGGTCGTAGTCACACTTGTGTCCCATCGGAATATGAGGGTAAGGGAATAGAGAGTGCACTTGTGTTGAGCAGTATGATGTCCTGCGTAAGTGGCTGATAGATATTACATTGGCCGCCTTAGCCAAAGTCGATTGGAGGATATTATTGTAATAAAGAACCTATGGAATTTATAAATCTATGTGCGTATTTCTACAACCAGCTTAGCGGTGAGTGAATCTTCCACTCACCGCAATGAAACCTGCGTGCTTCGGATAGTTTCTGAAACGTATTACCAAGATTCAGTCGGTCTGGTGCCCCTGTTAGAGGATTGCGATGGTCAGACGGCAGTCGTTTCATTACTCGGGGAGAGCCACGCTTCGGCATGAATGGGCCGGCTCACAGAAAACCGGCGTGAAGCAGCACTGTCATGTGTTTCGCTGCGTGAGTGAGGTTACCAGGGGCCCATTCCGGGGGAAAGGGGGAATAAAAATTGGCAACCACTGACCATCAGGTGATCCGACTGCTCGTCTGCCACCTATCACATACTCGTGACACCAGTGGAGTCACAAATGCGCTACCAATCATTAAACCCCCTTCCCCCCGGATTGGGCCTCCGGTACTCTCACGTACGCAGCGAAACAGCACAGTGCTGCTTCACGCCGGTTTTCTGGCGAAGCATGGCTCTCCTACGGTCAAACGGTTATCTTTGCGAAGAATGCGCTCGCGCACCCAGAATAGTCCCGTGATTCACAGTGCACTTCTGCGAAACTAATAAAATGTATAAATTGAAGCTTTCCTGTCAACTCGGGCAATTTAATTGGTTTATTTCTTACTGGTGTTTGCTTTGCAGTTCACGGGTCACGTTTTTGGGATTTTTTGAGGTTAGTGTCGCTTTTCGACGCTAGAGGGCGTTGGTTGTGTAGACCGATAGTAGCACTGGGATGGGTTATGGTTTGAATCCGAGCATGCACCTCCGGATTTCAAAACTATGTGTATATTTCTACCTCTCGATCGGCGGTTAGGGGAAATATTGTGAGGAAGCAGGGTTCCTCTGTCCCGGGTGGGTACCTACAACCTATTAACCTACAATATTTGACATAATGATTTTGTACGTGTAACCGTTTTTCTATTGGTCTGGTTCTAAATATTAGTGACTCAAAAGTAATTTTCAGGTGACTAAAAATACGTTTCGATTTTATAGTCAAAATCTTTTGAATGTTTATCAATACGATTATTATGGAAGATTCATAATTTACTAATGACGCTGACAGTACAGTCGACGTCATCATCGTCATCGTCATTGTCAGCCCATTTAAGTCCCCATTGCTGGGGCACGGGCCTCCCTCAATCACATGAGGGGTCACATGGTAATTGCCATACTCACCACGCTTAGGCAGACGGGTTGGCGAGGATTTTGATATAAATCAGAGTTTTCCTTCTCTGGGTGCTGATGGTCAGCCAGTCAGGCTGATGATGAGTCGACGTCATATAACATGCATATAGCAGGTATCATGCTTAAAAATCGACCTTCGTGCGATTTTCGAGCATGCTCAAAATTAGCATGCTTATTTGTAGCACTGTCCGTCCACACATGCTACTTAGTAGCACTTGCTCAAAAAAGCATGCTTTTAGCATGTGTTACAGCACCAGTGTGTATGTTGTTGTAACCAATAAACATTTTATCTATCTATATACCTTAAAGCTGTAAGTAAAAATATCTTGACTTCGTGTTCAGAAGAATGCTTAAAAGAGAATTTGCCAATAGTATTTCTACCACACATCAGTAGATTACCTCAAGTGAGATCACCGCATAATTAGGAGAGGCATGCTCGGCTTCTTACGGCCGGAAACTGATCTAAGTATAGATCTAACTATAGATAAATAGATATACTTTATTGCACAAAAACACCACTTAGGTATTAAACATTACAGAAATACAATTTTGTTCTCCTCCGATATTACTCTGAGATATTGGAATCTCAACCCTAGGTGATGATGATTTTTTTACATTATGGCGGACATCTGGTATTGCAGGTGTCCTTGGGCGGCGGTAATCGCATACCATCAGGTGATCCGCCAGCTCGTCTGCCCCATATCCCATAAAAAAAAAACAAACGAGCAGGCGGCTCACCTGATGGCAAGTGACATATGAGGCATCACAGATGCGTTGCCAGTTCTTATATGATACAAGAATTGGACATTTCCTAAGATTACTGGTAAATAGAATTTGACAACATTTGGTTTTTGCCACACAAAGTTTGGAACACTTGGTTTTTCAAGAGCAAGAAGCAAGAAATCTTTAATCTAATGAGTATTTTTCCTTTAGTTCCTAAAAAGTTCAAATGCGATTACCTTCCGATTACAGGTCAAATGCTCAAGAATCGGCCCCTGATTTAAAAAAAAGGAATTCAGTGATGTTTTTAAACGCAACTTAAACCGAGGAATCCTAAGCTTGAGCCCACTTTAATAGGCGCAAGAAACACATGACTATCTACGCGAGAGCCTTAATCATTTCCTCAAACTGATCTCCTTTATAATTAGTGCTTTTTTTAATTGTCAATTACCAAAAGCAGCCGCTGAAGCAGGGGGGAGGCGGGGGGCTAGGACGGACGTTGAACTTTGCAACCAACTCTCATCATCAGCAAGAAGAACGACCTAACTCACAATTTTCCACTACCAGGACTCTCAACTTTATGTTGATTCACAGAAAGTTGGTTTTCCAGGGAATACGGAAGCGAGATCATTGAGCTTTGGAGCAATTTATCCCACTAAAAAACAAACGGCGTAATAACCAGTAACGTTAGTGTTGGAATTTGATTCAGTAAGCGTTTGTGATAGAGTCGCTTTTCGTTTGAGAGTCAGGTGGATGTGGTAAGGTCGATCATAGATCTAGCTTCCTGGTACGTCGCATATCAATTAAATGGATTGGCTTGCTAATTTAATAGGAAATCAGGGCAACTCGTTCACGCGTAACCCTAATAACTAAATTAATGATGCTGATTCACGCATTTCAAGAGCGTTTTTTTACTTAACCGCCATTTTTAGTATCTTAAAGGTATATTTTTTAAATCAGCGACATGGACCCGAATTCTTGAGACGTGACATTTTGACATCATTCGATATATATCGCCAATACATTTTTTGTATGGTTTCCATGCGACATCCGTCATGTTTTTCATGTCGAATCGATTTTGGCTCCAGTATTCGCGATCACGTGATAAGTATGACTATTTTTCTTGAAGGTTGGCTATCAAAAGCACTCTCAATTTTAAATGTCGGTATAAGAATTACTGTCCTCTCCATTTTAACGTGCAATTTCCAGTTGCGTTCAAAGCTGTCGCTAAGGAGCCCGGGGTACAGTCAACAGCAAAAGTTGATGCACACTTTTCGCAACTAGTGAGTCTTATGCTCCTCGGAATAAGAACTAACCAAACTGCGTAATATATGCAGCGACTTCTGCTGTTGACTGTACGCTTGACCATGACCCAGGATCGGGAAGTCTGGTAATTACAATGAAACGACCGCCGAATGACCTTGGCAACCCTTAGGCAGGGAAACAAGACCAATTGGATCACGGTTACACGTCCAGAAACATTATCTCAAATATTGTAGAAAATTACAAACATAAAATTAAAAAATCCAGAGTTCAGCCCAAAGCACAAAATAAATAAAATAAATAAATATTTCACAACATCACATACATTGATTTGACTCCGAGATAGGTAGCTCAAGCACCTGTGTTACGGATATCAGAATCAACAGTGGGATTACAAATATATACATATAATACTTTTCTTTTGTAAATACATACTTATAATACATAGCAAACACCCAACAAAAAATATTAGAATAAACTATTTATGCGTTTACATTAAACATTTATTTATTTATTTAATGTGGTACACTGACAGATCACAATCATAACTTGGCTACAGTAAAAGCAAACAACAGTTTTTTAAATTATTTTATTATTATTTATACACATGTCAAAATTAATAAGAAATTATAATAGAATTAAAATTTAAATAATTGGATTAATAGAATAAAAATTAGAATTAGATCGAATTCGATGTCATTTACATTTAACTAAATAAGAATAAAAAAACTATTAAAGAGAGAGGATATAATTCGTGAAGTAAATACATCTACCTATACCTGTGTCTTTGCTACCACACGCTACCTCGTTATAAGTCATGCACATTCTGTTTTTTATGCTAGAGGCGGAAAACGAGCAAGCGAGTCACCCGATGGAAAGCAATTATAATCATTCGAACTAATGGGTTGTTTTAGCTTGGACAAGAATAAGACTGTACCCAAAACTGGAATTCAAGACCAAAAAATCTACTACAATGTTGCCACTGCAATAAAATGATCGTACAATAGTATATACCTATTTTCTAAAAACATACGCTGACGTAAATTATTTATTGGTAATTTTAATTCTATAATTTAAAGAAGTAATTTTATTTACTTATTTTTACATATACATGACGCTTTAATAAAAACTTAACCATCCGTAATGTTTGGTAGAAAGGCTGGTATTGAAGTTGTCTCATTTCAGGTGTTAATAACATTTGGTACAACATTTGAAGTTACATGTTGTTGTTTCGTGCAGTGAGGTGCTGCCAAGTGATATTAATATAAGAATCTTTTTGAACACTGCTATTGTGTGAGTTGACACGTGAATAACTTGCTAGGACCTAAGAGAGTCTTAAAACCTGCGACTTTGTTAAGCGTAGTCTCGGCATGGATTCTGCCTGAGATCGATAAAACGCTAAAAACCCCCGTTTTATTGAGTGACTGAGACTTTGACTGACTCGTCTGTTGACTATCCACGTTGTCAAAATTTCACTTGACCATTTTTATTACGAGTTATTTCACTAATTAACGCCTAATATCTAAAACATGTGCAAAACTGGACGAATTAATTACTGAGGTGGTGGAAACCTAATCATGAATCGTGCCAACTTATACTAAGAAAAGAATTAGGTATATAACAAAAAGGTTAGCAAAACCTGAAAACTTGATTTGACAATGACATAAGTGACATTGAAAGATTTGACAGTGACGTATTTGTCGTAGTTTTTTGGTCTTGAATTCCAGTTTCGGGTATAATTAGTTTAATATACCTACTTAATACGGCAATACATACACCGGCACGGCGTTCCTGTTTACAGTGTGTACAAATTGTAATTATGCACAATAAAGTTATTTGTACTTGTATTCACCAATCACCATCTCTTCATCATCATCATCATCAGCCCATTTAAGTCCCCACTGCTGGGGCACGGGCCTCCCTCAATCGCATGAGGGGTAATTGCCATACTCACCACGCTTGGCAGATGGGTTGGCGAAGGTTTTGATATAAATGCAGAGTTTTCCTTCTCTGGGTGCTGATGATCATGCCAGCAGCTTTATCTTAGTCGCCTTTTACAACACCTCGGTAAGAGTGAGGGTGGCCTATTCTACTCTGCCGGGGACCACAAGGCAACCATCTCTTATTATTATACATATATGGTGAAGCCACATTACGAAGATTAAACCATGATTGTACGACTATTTGTTATTCTTTCGATTCAGGTGTTTATCCTTGTGATTTCTAGAAAGTGTTGTTCTATTTTCACTTACGTACCTATGTACATAGTAATTATATGCTGACAAGTTGAAAATACGTAACTAGGTTCGAGGCGCCGACTTCAGTAACACCTTTTTTCGAGTGTACTGTTATAAAAAATTAGGTATGAGACGTAAATTATCTACATATGAATCCAGACTGGAGTATTTTAAAATTAGTACTTTGGAATCTAGACGTAAAGTTCAGGACTTATCAATATTGTTTAAAATTTCGAATAATCAGTAGTGGAGCGCCTGGGGGTTTTGACCTCGGAAAATTGCTACAGTGAATGAATTTTTTTGGTTGAGGTGGCATTTTCTTTCTTATACTATATCTTGCAAAGTTTACCAAAAATTTTTTTGTGCTTTAAATTTTTTCACTTTTTAATTGAAAATGCCGAGCGCGCTCGTTTAACAATTTTTTGCACCTGATTTAAGATCCATAGAGTATAAATACAATTTCTGAACGAAACTAGAATCATCCAAATCACCATGCAAGAGTTAAAAAATGTTATAACTACAGAGCATATCCCGGATGAAAAGACTATTAGAAAACGACTTATAGACCGCTATCACGATGACATTGTCATTTCGCCTAAATTTGGATCCAATACCATCATATGTTTTAAAAATATTAACCACGATATATTAACAGAAAATTGGTACAATCAAAAACACAATAATAAAAAAGAAGAGGAATTTCACATATTAAAAGCGGCCAGCGAAATTATTAGAAGGGACATAAGAGCTCAAGTTTACGATAATGAAAATTACACAGCAAGTGACAAAATGCTTGAAGATATTGATGAGACAATTCCGCAATCTTTAAAGTTTTTAGTGTCAGAAATAATTATAAAAGATAAAAAAATAAGGTAGACACAATTCCTGCTTATGAAAAAAAATGTTAATCTATCGCACATGCTATAATATCTGCTGTACGACCGAGATCATTTCTATCACCTTTGCATATTACTTTGGCTGTGATGTTCCATAGGAAATTTGGCTCGAAAAAAGTTATAAATATTTGTCATTCTTTAGGTTTTTGTGCTTCATACAAAGAGGCTACGTTATACGAAGCTTCCGCAACTTTTGCATCTCCACCAGAAATAAAACCTGACAGTTTTGTTCAATTCGTGCATGATAATGCCGATTTTAATATTATAACAATTGATGGGAAAGGAACATTCCATTATATGGGAAGGATTGAAATAGTGACCCCAGCTGATGGTATACAACCTCGAAGTCCTATTAAACGTTTGAAGACTATTCCACCTGAATCTGACTTCGTTAAAAAAGGGAATATCCCTCTACAAATCTATCCAGCTTCTTTTGGTACAGGTTTTTCAAACATAACAATCAAGTTATCTGAACTTGAACCGGATATTAAAAAGTTTACTACGAATGGACAATTAAATATTCTTTGGACATATTTAAAATTCAAGAATGACAATAAATTTCTAGGGTGGAATGGATTTATGAATTTATTAACGAACGCACATGATTTTGATATGTCATCGATAATTTTTTTACCATTCATTAATGCAGCTCCAAGTGATTATAACACTATTTACACAGCTATGAAAACATCCGTAGATAATGTTAAGGAGTCGAGCATGAGGACATGCATTTTAACGTTCGATCAACCTCTGTATATGAAAGCACGGGATATAGCTTCCGCAGTTTGTTTATCTGATGAAATATTGGTTATCATGAGATTAGGTTCATTTCATACTCTTATGTCGTACATGGGATCCATCGGTTATATTATGGCTGGAAGTGGGATAAAAGAAGTGTTTTCTACCATATACGCTGAAAATACCATTGACCACATATTATCTGGATCCGCAATTGAACACCTGAAAAGAGTGTACCTGCAAACCCAGATATGGTTAGGAAACGACATAAATATTGGAGATTGGGGGTGGAAGTATCTCAATAACATGTTCATCCCAATAACCATGAACCAATTACCAGCACCGGATAGTCTACTGCAAATGTTATTTTGCAATTGCAAAAAGGGGTGTGGAGCTGCTTGTGGATGTCGGAAGAGTGGTTTATATTGTAGTGTAGCATGTTTACATTGTAACGGAGATAGTTGCCTTAATACTTTACCTACCATTAAAATGACTGAAGTGGAAGAAAATATTTGATATAATTATATCAATAATGTAAAATGCCTTAAATAAATAAATAAAATAAAATTTAAATTAATAATAATTAACCTTAATAAACAAAAAAAATATTTTAAATGTTACCTTTTTTTCCAATTTTCCTTGAATTACTACATTTACTCACATTTATGAATATATAAAAATATACCTGAACTTAATTTTCATATACAAAATCATTTTACACAATAATATGCCTCATACTATTTGAATTATTATAATTATCCATTTTTTTTATTTTAAAATCAAAAGCACAAATTTTAAATTGGTAAACTTTTTTATTTATGTTATTAGCTAAACATTCGATTTTTTTATATTTTTTTTCATCCACTGTAACGGAAGTCTGAGGTTTCTATGATTTTGACGCTCCAGGCGCTCCACTACAGTGGGATGCTGGGGAGTTGTTGAGCCATGTACTTTTAAAAAACAACTGGTAGTAAGAGAAAATGTAAATTATTTTTTGAGCCATGTTGTGGCAATAATGTGACATACTATGATCCGCTATTTCGAATGTGTAGATCATATAATCCCGATCCCGAGGGTTCCATCCCCGCACAGTACAAACATTTGTGTGCATGAAAATGTTTGTTTGTATTGGTCTGGGTGTTTGCTATGTATTATAAGTATGTATTTACAAAAGAAAAGTATTATATGTATATATTTGTAATCCCACTGTTGATTCTGATATCCGTAACACAGGTGCTTGGGCTACCTATCTCGGAGTCAGATCAATGTATGTGATGTTGTGAAATATTTATTATTATTATTTATATAATGCTAATAGTAGCAGTTTAGACAAATTTTCGCAGAACCTAAACTCTTTTATTAAAATTGTAAAACAGCAGTTATGTATGCATGTTTGAGAATCCTTTTTTTTTCTTATTTAGATTTATATAAAAGTAAATGCTGTGCGCAACCCTTATCGGGATACAGTTTTAATATGAAACTTGGCTTGTAATTGTGTAGCATGTACTTTGAATTGTATTTTGTAGTTGTGCCTATTAATAATATTAATAAATAAATAAAAAAAAATATGTGAAGTTTTCGTAAACTTCCTACGAAGTGTTAAAATATTATTTTACATTTTTTAGTTCGTGGTTTTTGAAGGCGCTTTTTTTCCTGGATTTTTTTTGTTTTTTTAATGTCTCATTTCGATGGCTGGCTCTTTTTTTGCTGTTCTTAACCTAACCAAAATTGTTGTGATAATACAAACTAAACTCAGCAAAATAAAAAATATTGGTTAGCTTAGGTTAGAACCCCTTCGGCCGCCTAGGAAACCAAGTTTCGAAACTAGTTTCTAACTAAGAATAATCATTAATGCTTAGTTGGAAACTAGATTTAAAATTGGTTTCGATGTAAAAATTAAATTTAACAGTGACCAACAAAAATATCTAGAAATTTTCAGCCGACTTTCCCCCTAAGCCAAATTTTCCGACGCATGAAAACCCAATGGAAATTTTGATACAAATATTTGTACAGTTACTAACGTCTTTTTAGTTCATTGGTTTAGGGCATTCACCCGGTTAGTGAATTGTTTACTGACGGTAACCTATAAACGTGAACAGTCACATGTCATCGCGTCATCACCACGTGTTATAAACTCCAGAAACCTGATAGCTTATAATGAAGCTGTCTCGTAACGAACTAGAATATTTCTGTCGCATCCAAACAAAGGGGACACAGATCGCGTGTGAAAGGGAGGAAAACTCCGATTCGGTCGTATCGTTAGGTTCATTGTAAGCCACTCGTCACGTTGCTCTCCATGAGGAACTAGTTGCATGATATTGTGAATTCAATTTAAACAAAAATAATATGTACATTATTTTTGAAATATCGTAACAGAAACTGTTTTTTTTAAGTTGAATTTACAAAAAAACCGTTAAAGCAAACACACGCAAGAACTCGCGGCAGAGAGTAGCTAGATTGTTTACAATTTATTTATAATTGGTTCTTAAGGGTTAACGACTTTTTGAATTCTAAATACAACTGTCTTAGCCACTCGGCCAGATGTTTATTCATTTATTTATTGCACGAAGTAAAAAAAATACAATTAAAGATGTTCTTTTTTTCTCATTAACAATTTATTTATAATTGGTTCAAAAGGGTTAATTTCTATAGGCACCAGCGATACTCATATGCAAATCAAAAAGGCAAAAAATGTGCGCGATGCATTCCATACCCAGCACCATCTATCAATAATGTTTGGAACTAAGTAGCAAAATTTAATCCCGAAACGAAGTAAGGGCGGACCACTAGTGAATGATATATGACAGTTATGGAAGTAACTGTCATACTTATTCGAGATATAGATTCGTGACAGTCGATGTCAAATTTCATTCATAATTAATGAATGACTTATGATAATATTCTGTTTGGCGCGAGTCTTTGAGGTTAGCCTTTTCTAACCAATACTATTCTTGGCTAGACGCTGCGTGAGAAAAATTGATTCTAGCCAAAAGTGGCCACTTATGCCGTGAATCAATTTTTCGCGTTTGCGTTGGACCCAATATTTGTGTATGGTTGTTTAATAAATAGTATAAGTGTTTGCCGAGGGGTTGTAATCCCGAAATTGTTTAAAATAGATACGGTTTAGTAGCTAACAATTTAAATCGATTGGCGTCGCTAGTGTGTCCTACCCGTCACCTTAAGAAACTATCCGAGACGTGCTGGTTTCTTCACAATGTTTTTCTTAACGCTGAGCTAATGGTACAAATATGCTCATATAGGCGTAGAGTGGGTTTCAGCCGCCCATGGCGAAAGACCATTTTGACGTTTTCTTTTCTCCCAATAATTTAAATCTTGCTGGGGATGATTGTGACGTGGAATTTTGTAAGATATTTAAATTATCGCGCCCTGCGGCGCGGGACTGACGATTTGAGAAAGATGGCTGGTGTGAGCTGGATGCGGACCGCTCAGGACCGGGTTGGTTGGCACTCTTTGGGGGAGGCCCACGTTCTGGCCGCCGTCTACGAGAAGACGGCGGCCAAGTGAGCGGCTGGCGACCCCCTCTGCCCCCGAGAAAGGGAGGCGCTCTGGAAGGAGGATCGCTAGCAAATGGTGGAGACATGGACGGCCTCTCTCCTGGTGGAAAGGTATGGCCGTCCCACGCTCGCGGCGCTCGCCCCGGTCTTGGACCTGTGGCTCGAGCGCCCACATGGGTTTTTGTCCTTCCGGATGGTGCAGGTACTTACCGGGCATGGTTGCTTCGGTAACTACCTGCACCGTATTCAGCGGGAGGACACTCCTTCGTGCCACCAGTGCGGCGCTGCGGAGGACTAGGCGCACCACACGTTGATGGTGTGCCCGTCCTTTGACCAACAGCGGTCCGCACTGGTCGCGGAGGTCGGACATGACCTCTCTTTGCCCAGCATAGTTGCAGCTATGCTGGATGATGAAAGGACCTGGTCGGCCTTCGCCCACTTCTGCGAAAAAGTGGTGGCGCAGAAGCAGGCGGCGGAGCGGGAGCGCGAGACCAACCCCCTCGCAGGCCCGCTTCGAGCAAGGAGAGGACGAGTTCGGCGGAAAACTCTTCGTCCTCTCCGTGGAAGTGGCTAGCCAGCAACAGGGACGGGGGTCCTTGTGCCGGCACTGTCATTGGCACCTCCACCGCTCGTTGGACGGCTGAAAGAGCTGAGCCGGCTATCCCCAACCCCCCTCCTCCCAGCCTGAGTAGGGACGTGGCCGCACACAAATACCTACAAATGGATGAAAATTTCGATATACCACCTACCCCTCCTCTACTATCAAATGTCCTTTGCCTGAAGGTTGTCTGGTAGAAATCGCTTCCAGCGATAAGACCGCCGAAATTGTACAATTAAGTTTCTGTAATGCCTTTTAAAGTTGTGTTTTTTTTTGTGCAATAAAGTATATCTATCTATCTATTTATCTATGGGTTGCTTATACTAAATGTAAAGTTTAACTCACTTAAATATTTATTCAATTTTTTTAAATTTCTGATTTCAATAAATGTACTTTACAAGTATAGATTCCGAAATCTTGTACTCCCGCGGGCGTTTCCATGTATCCAACTAATGTAATGTTTGAGGTCGTTGACCCTAAATTGCACTATCTATTTCGATCATTGGTTATAATCTGTCCCTCTGTCGTGTTATAAACATGGAACTAGAAATTTTCGGAAAAAACTCCACAGAGTGTGAAAGAGATCCAACCCGCCCTGACGCAGCTTTAATGCAACTTTTACGGGTGCGGTAGAGCAAGAACCCAGCACGTCACCCCAGTATCAACAGCTTCGCGTGGTTTACTTGAAAAACCTTTTTTTTTTCTATTAAAAGGCTCAGTCAACTTAGTCTAGTTACCGTGGGAGAGCCACGTGCAATGACGGAGGTTCGGGACGTGTAATTAAAACAAGTGATGCGTTATGACTGACTGTTTATTACATACTAATTAACTTATATACTAGCCTAACCTAAGGGCGAGATGCGTCACACACTACACACGCTTCGGCTTGAATGGGCCGGCTCCACCGGAGTGATACCACGGCCTCACAGAAAACCGGCGTGAAGCAGCACTGTGCCGTGTTTCGCTGCGTGAGTGAGGGTACCGGAGGCCCAATCCGGGGGAAGGGGGGTTTAAAGGTTGGCAGCGCACCTATGACTCTACTGGTGTTGCGGGTGTCTATGGGCCTCGGGTGTCAACCACCTACCATCAGGCGATTCTTCTGCTCGTCTGCCACCTATGACATTAAAAAAAGGTCTGGATTGGGTGCTGTCTATGGTTATCAATTTTACGTTACAATGCTGTTCTGACAAGATAGTATGGTACAGGTTCGATTATCGACAGGTTCGATTATCGAATTTCAGTTGACGTACGATAGAGGCAGCTCTTAATTTTTTCATACAAGTCGCCTACGACACGCTTTCGCTACGAACCTTTTGAAAAGTTCGTGCTGGCCCTTCAAGTGACGTCATCGCGTCTTCCACGGGTTGACTAACCTGTCACGTTGTTATCCATGGGGCATCAGATGTATGATGATGTGAATCCAATTGAATCACCTATTTGGATGTATGAACGCAATTTGAATTGGGATTATTTCGCAAACAGTACTGGTTCATTTGTATGAATACGTTTAGGTAAGACTAGCTCAGATTCTGCCTAGTGGGGAGGGATAAAAATAAGTATGGAATAATAATGAATGGACAGGGACGTGCGTCTGTTTTAATAAATAAATTGACTGCCTTTGTGGCGTAGCGGTTAGTGGGTCGCCCTTTGGGAGTTGCCACACTGGCGGATTACACTAGTCAACAAGAAAACACGACTTGATTAAAAATATAATAAATATGGAAAGCTTAATATGCTGAATCTAGATCTGTTATCAGAATTTTAACATCGCGTCTAGTTATTAAGTTACAGAGGGTTGAATATCTGAAAAACGGCATTTAGTGTATTTTTTGGGATTTATTTAAATCGAATGGGATATAACAAATTGCGATAGATATTTTTAAAATAAAAACCCCAAATTATGAAATGCTATTTAATTTATAATTTTATGTGATTTTCCTGCAACACTACAGCCAATTAAGCTATCTTATGTTTTTCCATTACAAGAATTAAGTGATGATTTGTATGCGCTAAAGACGCTAGTACACGGATGTTGATATGAATATTACTCTACATGGATTAAAGACTACAATATAAATCCAGAAACCAAATTTTGAGATATTTGACTCTCTATAAATCAAATACTAGACGAGGTATCAAAATTTTGAAAACAGATTCATTATCAGAGAGTGCAATTTAGTAAAATTATGGACCTCTGTTATTTGTTGCGAAAAAAAGTTAAACATTTGTTGACTAGTGTTATGAGCGTTTTCACGCCGCAGCGACCACGTCGCGGCTGCGCAGCGTTTACGCGACGGATTCGTCGTGGAAATTTAACGTTAAATTATTAAAACTCAAATATAGAATATATCTTTTAAATGAACAAAAAGCCGAATAAGCATACTATAATTTATCACGCATAATAACATAAAACAAATAAATTTTAAAAAATCATCTATTTATCACATACCTACACATCTTTATTACAAAATTACTATAAATAACATATACCTATATTATGCCGACTTTATAATATTCGAAATTAATTTTTAAATTGTCTATGCTTTATACATACTTTAACTCAATATACAAGCATTAAATCAAGTAAGAGTATTTGTTCTAAACATGATGTACTTATGGTGCATTCTGAAGCGATCTCTGTTTCTGTTGTAAGTAACTTGTATGTCAAATATGTATTTTGTTAGGTATCCGCAGAATATCAGCGTCGAGGCTCTGTGTCTAGACAAATAGCTGAGCGGGGACCTTTTTGGCGCCTCTTAGAATTTAGATATTATATTGTACCTAGATTAGGAGTATAGATATCTGTATTTTGGCGCCAAATAAACATTTTTCTATTCTATTCAATAAGTCTGAAAGCCATTGTTTTTTGTGGCGGTCACGCTAATACATTAGTTTTAATTGTGGCGATTATGAGACATTTTTAAGAAGTACAACGGTGAATCTATTAAGAATCTGGAAAGTATTAAGATTTTTTGAGAAAAAATTATGTCATAATCTCTTCTTACAAGAAGCCATAATTTTGTAATTGCTAAAAGTGGCCACTTTAGGCAAGTTTAATAAGAATTATGGTTACTTTTACGAAGATAATATTACACAAGTACATCTCAAAAAAAAATTTACACTTTTTTTAAGGATTCATCGTTGTACTTTTTTTAAAATGTCTTATAATCGCCATTATTAATAGTAATCTACCGGCGGCGCTTAGTTACGTCGATGAGTCACCTTAATAAATAGGTAAATTCTGAAGAAGACCATGACAACGCTTGTAGGTTAACCGAGAAAGCGAAAGACTGGCGCGATGTAATCGACGCCTAGCGCCATCTATTGGTATGATTTAAGCCTAATGTCCCGAAACCAAGGGAGAGCGGGCCACTATAAAGTATAATAATACCGATTACGGCTACGGCGGCCAATCTCAACGATCAGCCACGTACGCAGGATATATTATAGTGCTGACTCTATTCCCTTATCCTCATATTCCGATGGGACACTACTGTGACACGACCGGAGAGGGATCAAGCGCAGGACCAAAAGCTTAACATGCTTTCCGAGGCACAGGGGTACAAGACCGCCAACTTCCAAACTCCGGGCTGCCACTAAGAATTTCTTACCGAAAAATTAGGTACAAATTTTTGACCCGACCCGAAAATCCAACCCGGGACCTCTTGCGCAGCCGTCGCTTTAAAGTGCGCCACCGAGGTCACTTTAAAGTATATTTATCCAAGGGATCAGCCCTACTAAATAAGTGATTAGAAAATCAGGCGCCAACGTTACAGTTAGCCAACGTGCAGTCTTACCGAGTTGATTTGCTGCATCTATTGGGTTGTGCATTATGCATCGCCGCTGAAACTTCAGCTTTCAGCGTTGACGTCTAGAATATATTACTAGGTTGTTGACAGATTCGTAAACAATGTGTTTTGAGATTGCGAAAGCGCATTAGAATGAGATGTAAATATAGAGCCCAACTGCCCCCATGTTGTCAATACAACACGGGTTTGAGAGCTTAATCCTCAATAAGAATTCGCACTTAAAAATCTTCAAATCTTCAATATAACTTGAAGATTTGCGGTTCATGAGCTATCCATAATTTGCTCCCCTCACCCGTGGCGTAGCATTTCCTCCGTCCATGCTAAGCCACTGCCTCCTGCCAACAAAAATTTACCAGCCCCCTTTTTTATGTCATTGGTGGCAGTCGAATAAACGGATCGCCTGATGGTAAGCGATTGCCGCCGCCCATGTCTATGGGCTGACACCCGTGACACCAGTGGAGTCACAAGTACACTGCCAACTTTTAAATCGTCCCTTCCCCCGGATAGGGCCTCCGGTACCCTCACTCATCCCGGTACCCCTGAATTTTGTCCTGGATTATAGCCCATTCACCCTGTTTGTAGTTAAATCCAGGCCTGATAATGTAAATGTAATGTAATCTCTGTTTGCTACAAAATTAATCTACTATTATTTGTAGGTAGAACTTTACAAGCGATGGCACCTCCCTCGATTACTGTGGGAGAGCCACGCTTCGGCATGAACGGGCCGACTCGACCGGCGTGATACCACGGCCTCACAAAAAGGATTACTCAGGATTAAAGTAGGTATTAATCCAAATCTGTGTTATTTATTTAATAGACTCCTGCTTTTATGTTAAACACATTAGGTTGAATATCAGGTAGTCAACCACGACGAAGTGTAGTCTGTGTTTATACTTCCATGACAACCTCGATGGCGCAGGAATACTCAGGAGCGTTCCGCCCAAGCGAGGCAGGTTCCTAGTTCGATTCAATTTGAATTGCGAATTTTGCAAGTGTTGGGAGACATCCCTATAATCACTAGTAGTACTTATAGTACTGGGATTTCGGGGAAATTTTGCCCTAGGATGGGACGTAATGATTCGCAACGAATTGTCTGGTGCATTTATCCTGTATATTTAAGTAGAACAAAAATGTTCACGTCACAACTAGGCACATTTGGAACACCCCCATGCATGTTCAGCGATTTTTTGTAGTTTTCGAGAAACAATTTATATATTATGTAGTAAGAAAATTGTAAGTACACAACAACAACCCCCATGTGGGTGTTTCAGATAAATTTCGTTGTGCATCTTCACAAAATAATTGCAAATGGGCCACCCTTTATTATTAGTATGTACAAGTCACATCACATCGTTTCGGAACATTAGCGTCATCTGTACCCACAGATGGCGCTGGGCATGGATTACGTCGCGCAAGTGTTACGCTTTTTCGTCCCTCGAGACTGAACACGGACGACTATCCCTTTCCCCCCTCCCTGACAGACTAGCGCCAAATAGGCCGCCGGCAGGCCCCACTTTAGGGATTCGAAGACCGCCCTAACAGCGCAGTGTCGGGAGGCCTCCTCTCCCAGAGGAGCGAAAACACCGCGCCAAGAGATGGCGCGAGATGCAGCCCGGGTAAAGGGTTTACCCCGAAACCGGAACCGCACCAAGTGCGACGATGACAGTAGTAGTAGTACGCTTTTTCGGTTTACGTATTAACTTTATCGTTTTTATTATCGATATAATATTAAGTATGTATATTGAGAATGTGTATTATTGAGTTGAGTATGTATTCAATGGCATGCCTAATGTGCCAATCTGATAGTTTTTTTACTTATATTTGTGTAAAATATTTGCATGCCATACTGTATTGGCTAAATATGAATGTGCTTCTATTACTGACCTAATTATTTGGGCCTTTTATACCATGTTTGAAGCAAATAAAAAAATTGAATTTGAATTGATGTTGCTTAAAGAATTTACCTTTTTATAAATAGTAGATTTATGCAAAGACTCTACCTACTACTAAGAAGTCGAGAATTGGACTGCAAGTAAAAGAAATGTTTATCTTCAGGACTTTCACTATCCAGGACTAAAAACCTCGGGGTCACTGACATTGCATTGAAAGTAAGTCCACATTATAATCCGAAGGTTTGTTGCCCAACTAGCATGGATTTATTCCGGCCATATGGAGTACCATCTGCCCCATATACGAGTAATATGTTTATCGTAATAATGCATTAATTTGATATTCTCATACAAACGTGGAAGGCTGAATTTAAAGATAGGGAATGGTTGCGAAACGCCTTAGAATAGATTCGGAGTTGGGGCATTGACGAAAATAGTTGGTTCTTGATCTTCATTTTAGCGTATTATTCACGGTTGTGTCCATAGCCATCGCTGGGTGCCTATGCTTGGACTATGATCTAAAAATGACGACAGTCGCTTCATTGTAATTACCTGACTCCCTAAATCCTGAATCATGGTCCAGTGCGTAACTCGGGCTCCAGAGCAACAGCTTTGGACGCAACACACACGCTTAGATGACGTGATCATTCAACTAGTATGTAATACGGTATTTAACTATTTTTTTTAATTTTTTAATCAAAATACCTCGCAATGATATAAAAACATCGTTGA
The DNA here is from genome assembly GCA_019059595.1 of Marasmia exigua. Taxonomy (NCBI): domain Eukaryota; kingdom Metazoa; phylum Arthropoda; class Insecta; order Lepidoptera; family Crambidae; genus Marasmia; species Marasmia exigua. Next base: position 13,221,616 of record CM032484.1, read on the forward strand.
AAGAATTACTTGATTCTCATTTAAACTACCTGAGATATCACAACTTTAAAATCACATTATTTTGGGCGAACCCAAAACGGCCAACCCATACAAATGGCTACTAAGATGGTGACGTCACACCTAAGTATTTTGTATGCATTTCATTTGAATTTTGTATGGTAGCTATATCGAATGTTTCGTTTATATCAATGGTTCTATTATAATTGTTGGTACAAATTGTATAGGTTATTCAATGGAATATTTTTTTTTAAATAATTTCATACTTTTAAAATGGACTTGCCCATGAATCTTTGAATGGCCATAAAATCGGCTAGACTTTATATTTTTAATTGAGATTTTTTCCTATTGGCACATGTTTATCTATATTTTGTAAAATCTCGAGTTTAGTCAAATATCCTATTAAATTAGTGCTGTTGAAACTGTTATCACCACGGTCTCGTATCGTGTCGACCTGTGATGTTTATTACATACGAATCAGGCAACGCCATCCTGAGCATTAGCAAGTCAACCACTTGTATAGTATGCAAACAGTATCAAAACAAACGGAAACATACACTCGACATCTATTAGGTACATATATTTAGAACTGTTGTTATCAAATAATAATATAACCGGGGCTAGAATAGAAACGCCGTGTGGTCCCCGGCAGAGTAGAATAGGCCACCCTCACTCTTACCGAGGTGTCGTAAAAGGCGACTAAGGTAAAGCTGCTGGCATGATCATCAGCACCCAGAGAAGGAAAACTCTGCATTTATATCAAAACCCTCGCCAACCCGTCTGCGTAGCGTGGTGAGTATGGCAATTACCCCTCATGTGATTGAGGGAGGCCCGTGCCCCAGCAGTGGTGACTTAAATGGGCTGACGATGATGACGATAGAATAGAAACGCGACGAAATGAAAAAAAGTTTATCTATGGCATGTTTTTTTGTTACGTCTCGTTCGTTTCGTTAGAAGTGCTAATATTGTGTTCCTACATATTATCTTTAAGGTGACGGGTAGGGCACACAGCGACGCCTATTTTAATTTGTGTCTACTAAATCGGATATATTTTAAACAATTTCGGGGTTACAATCTCTCGGCAAAAACCTATCCTATTTATTCTTAACTTTTGGATCTGCTTTTGTACTCGTAATTTGAATTACCGCCGAAAGCGGCCACTAATGGCGTGAATCAATTTTCTGTACGCGTTGGACCCAACATTTTTGCATGGTTATTTAATAAATAGTATAAGTGTTTGCCGAGAGGTTGTAACCCCGAAATTGTTTAAAATAGATCCGGTTTAGTAGTTAAAAATTAAAATCGTTAGGCGTCGCTAGTGTGCCCTACCCGTCACCTTAAGTTGTTTTTTTATGATATAGGTGTCGGGGTCCTGGGTTCGATTCCCGGGTCGAGCGAAGTATGTATCGAATTTTTCGAACATAGCTCGGGTTTGTGATCACCAATCCGCATTTAAAAGCGTGGTGATTATGCCTAATCCCATCATGGTAGCGATGACTTGATTTCTATGATGGAGACCTCTGCCCTGCAGTGGGACAGATACTTTACTTCTTTTTTTTAGGTGGCAGACGAGCCGACGGATCACCTGATAATAAGCGATTACCGCCGCCCATGGATACCTGCAACACCAGTGGACAACGGGGAGAATAGAAAGTACATCTTCATCCGGCCCAACGGTCACCCTCACCTGCACGCGCTGGTGGTTAATCTCTGAGGTACTCCCTGCTAGATAACTGACGAGGCTCTGGCGACCGAGCCATGGCGGTATAAACATACCATCGGGCGGCCAACTGACCGAAGAGGCGACAGCGGCCTTGGACCTAAAATGTCTGGGGCAGAAGGCAATGGGAAACCACTGCTTCTAACTTGCCAAGAGAGTCAGCAACATGAAAGATCTAAAAAGAGTTAATTAGTACGTCTAGCGATCCGGCTGACGCCCGGCGCCACCTGCCCGGGAACGGTGGTGTAAAATATGTTCGTTCATCCTCAAGCTGCGCGTGCTCTCTTGTTTCGGAGGCCAAGAATCGTTGAGCCAGCGGAGTAAGTAAGTAAGTACATATCTCATCTCAGCCTGGCAGTGGCGTAGCGTTGGCGTGGGTATCGCAGTGGCGTAGCGTTGGCGGGCCGCCCGGGGCGGAAGACTCTTTTTTCTGATGCAGAGGAAGGACGCAGTGGAAAAAAAGCCGGAATAATAGCCGCTAGAGTATCCAAACAATTACCCAGTTGTATTTAATAGGTTTAAGTATACACGGTATCTTGGTTACATGGAGACAGTCAAACATGATAAATTGTTATAAACAAAGTACATAACATTAAATTCAAAACAGTGTCACAATATTGCCAGTGTCTGATTAGACAAAAAGCAGGTTTTACCTACACTTTTCTTCCTCGGTAAGGATGAAGATTAGATTACCTTCTTCAACTCTACAGGATGAAGCCTACATTTATCTTCCTTATAAAAAGTTAAGGTTAACTTTTTATAAGGACACCGGGGTCGGTGTCCTTATAAAAAGTTTAGCGACACCGTTTAGCTAACTAAACGGTGTCGCTTCCGCCCTATTTTATTCCTTACTATGACCAAATCTATAATTAAAATAATATGTGACAAAACAAAATAAACAAATATTGACGCGCTTTGAAAGGGGAATCAGCTGTGATTATGTATTTAACCATCCGCCATATTGGAAACCGTTCGATTTTGGCTGGTTAATGTATTTAACCACTAGTTGAAGGTAACAATTAATCATCATCATCATCATCATCATCAGCCTATCGCAGTCCACTGCTGGACGTAGGCCTCTCCAATTGTTCGCCACAGCGATCTATCCATGGCTTCTCGCATCCAGCTCTTGCCAGCCATCCTGCGCAGATCGTCCCCCCACCTAGCCAGAGGGCGCCCTACATTACGTTTTCCAAGACGCGGTCTCCACTCCACAATTAAGCGAAAAACGTATTTTGCAAATATTTTTTTTACAATTAGTTACTATTTTTAACCATTGGTTCAGTTAACTACGGATCAAAAAACCGGCCCTAACTAACCCCCCATTAAAGCCGATATTTTGCGGTTTAGTCCCGATTATATCTATTGCTTGTATTGCAACGTAGAAGTTTCCTTCTTTTCCATTTACCTACTTTAATTGGCAATTAATGACAATAGCTAAAGATTAATAACCTTGTTGGTTCAGTACTTTTCCGTTGAATAATGTAATGCCAAATTTAAGTTATAATTAAAGACTTATATTATATATGAATAATAATAATATGGAACAGTTGTTCGGTAAAAATCGTTGTAAAAATGCGTAGAATATAATTGTTTAGTATTTCGGCGGCTCAAAATTGGAAACGTAAATTTCTTTTGAAAAAAGAACCCACATTGATAACGATAATTGAAAATGTTGTTTTTAAATTATGTACATTGTAACTGGCCACTTCAATAGTGGATTATGTTAACAGAATAAAATAGTCGATAGAAAATATTCTATCGACTATTTTGTGACTTTTGAATCAAATGATTATTATTTTATTATTATCGTTCTACAAATCTAGGACCTATGTGGTTTATTTTATAAAATCTAAAATAAATTTATAGCAATAGGTAGGTAAGAAAGTTTGACTATTACTGATACTTATGTTTTCTTATGTTGGCACAGTATTCTAGAAGGTGTGTTGTAGGTACCCATTAAAATTTTAAAGCGGTTCGTGTCCAGGTGTGCCAAAAACATTGAGATTTACAAATAAGCCGTATATTTTGCACAGATAGCTTTTGATTGCTTTATGTTTGTATATTTTCGTGATACCGAAGGAATAGGTACCTACCATAAGTTTTGTTAAATATGGGATGGGGAGCTGTAAAGGATGGAATGTAAATGGGTATTTCACCTGATTTTTTAGTTTCTTTGCAAAGCACTATTTTATCACCGAATGGACTGAGACAATCAAAACTTTTGACAACGACAAAAATAGAAAAAGAAAAAATACATGAAAACTATTATCTTTTGGCTGAGTCGGATCACTGGGTCGTTTCAGTAAAGAGTTACACACGTCTACCAAGACTTTATGACAGTATTTTCAACAAGGGTTCAACAAGTTCTCGCTAGAGGGCTTAGCGTACTAACGCACTAGCGGTAGGCCGCGATATGGTGTGCCGTTGCGGCAGGCCGCACATCAATGTTTACATGAAACCGCTTGATAACAACGCACTCATTTGCGGCCAGCCGTCAACCGCTCCGATTGTCCTGGAGGTGATGTGCGGCCCGCCGCATCGTGGCCTACCGTATCTCGCGGACAGCTGAGTATACTCACAAGAACCACACTGAAAAAACAGGACTCCAGAACCGGGCTAGCCGGAGACCCCACCTGCGGATTCTGTAAGGCAGAGGACCGCATTTTCTCTGTCAATGCGATGCTCTCGGGCACCTAAGAAGCCGCATCCTGGGCAGCTACCACATCTGCCCGGAGGATGTTAAGGGTATCGCTACCAATACCATTATACGGTTCATGCTGACCGTGAACCTGGGAGATGATCTATAAGAGGAGCTTTGGTCACTAGATCACGTATATAGGAGGGATGAGGGTAATGTAAACCGATGGCGAAACTGTTCCATTATAGATTTTATTTTCATAGAAATTTTAATCGATAGATTTATAAAAAAAAATGGAATTTATGAGCGATTGTCTGCCAGTGTAAACTAAAAAAATAAAAACTGTAACACGGAATATATTATACTCTTCACAATTGTTTTGACGCATGATTATTGTTTATTTTGTTATTAAAATTTACAAAAACGGTACTGAATATTATCATACAGATCTAAATATTACTTTTTCATTAGCATCAATTATATCGATGCGAATTTTATTCCATAGTCTGTCGTTGTTTGTTCTTTAAGGTGACGGGTAGGGCACACTAGCGACAACAATTAATTTTTAGCTACTAAACCGGATCTATTTTAAACAATTTCGAGGATACAATCTCTCAGCGAACACTTATACTATTTATTAAATAACCATGCACAAATTTTGGGTCCGTTATTGTACGCGAAAAATTTATTCACGCCAAAAGCGGCCACTTTAGACGGTAATCGAAAAATCCAATGCAAAAGCAGACTAAACAGTTAACTATAAGTATAAAATAAAAAGAATAGGTTTTTGCTGAGAGATTGTTAACTCGAAATTGTTTAAAATAGATCCGATTTAGTAGCTAAAAATTAAAATCGATTGGCGTCGCTAGTGTCGCTAGTGTGTCAATAGATCAAATATCGTCGCAGTGACCACGCAACGAACGTTCCCCAGATCTTCGAATAATATTAAAAAATAACTAATATTTTCATTTATTAGTAGCATAAAACTTATCTAAACCGAGTTTGGCATAAATGCTTGTTAACTGATTAAAATATATTATACGAAAACACACAAACAAGGCATTTATATGTACCTACCTAAATAATTTATCAGGTATAGGAAATATCCATCAGTCATAATATCATCATTTCAAATGAAGTTTTTTGTATTAATGTGTGCTAATTTGTTTTGTTACCCATGCAAGAATGGCAGGGGACTAACACGGTCGGAAACAGCTTCCAGAACTCGAATAATAGTTTGACTAACAAGAATCTGTTATCATTGTTGTCATCTAATCTTTCCGCATGACTTAATTGCTTATATGTATATAAATAACATATTATATGTAGTATTTTTTTCCTATGTAGGTATTTTACTTTTTTTTTGTTTTTAGTTAGCAGCATATATTGTATTTATTTATAATGTACTTATTAATAATATATTTATTTTAAAATATTTATATATGTAGGTATGTATATAATGTAGTTATTTAATATTAGTGTGTTTTTTTCTCCTTACTAGTAACTACAAATTTACCTTTCGCCGCACCACTGCAATTTCTGCATGACCCAAAGGTTGACTGGTAGAGAATGCTTCTTGGCATTAAGTTCTCCTTATTGTACCAAAATTTGTGCAATAAAGTTTTAAATAAATAAAATAAATCTGTTATTTGGAAGTCTGGTATTTTACTATAAAGTATGAATTGAATAAAATTCAGTAGGAATGCGGAATAAAAGACAGACACTACTAATTACAATTATAAATCTTTCAATCACTATTAGAATAGGTATCTAAGTTCAGGGTTCACTGTCAAGAAGCATAAACATTTTAAGCATAAAATAAGTTAGCATAATGATAATTTCGCATAATACTTATAAGCATAACAGTTTTTAGCATAAATGCAATAAGCATAAACATTACTAAGCATAAAATAATTAACCATAAATTGACGACCCGGTTGGAACAGTGGTAGTGAACGCTGCCTCTGATACAAGGGTTACGGGTTCGATCCCCGCACAGTACAAACATTTGTGTGCATGAACATGTTTGTTGTATTGGTCTGGGTGTTTGCTATGTATTATAAGTATGTATCTACAATAGAAATGTATTATATGTATATATTTGTAATCCCACTGTTGATTCTGATATCCGTGACACAGGTGCTTGAGCTACCTATCTCGGAGTCAGATCAAGGTATGTGATGTTGTGAAATATTTATTAAAAAAAAAATCATTAAACAGCGTCTTACCACCCCCGCCGCAGCTAAACCTACTTTTACTCTATATAATATAGGAAACTACTGGTTACTTACTTACTTTTTTATTTTTCAGATTCAAACAACCATTAATACCTAAAAAAAATTATGCCAAAAAAAAATTATGCATACTACTTAAATGCATTATCCTAAATAATAATTGTGCCACAGTACATATTATGCTAAAACCAAATTGGCCAAATTAATATTAGGCCTAAATATGCCAATTTCATTATGCCAATCTATTTTAGGACAAAACACATTATGCCAATTAAAGGGATCCCCTAAGTCAGAAAAAATACAAAAAATAAAAACAAGCTTAGAAGAAATAAATTAATAGAATAATAAGTAATATGAAATATTAATCATTTAATTAAATGCTGACTGCGAGTAGCCAAAAATCGATCAAAGCGGCGAATATTTTGCCTGAATAAAATAACCCCTACATTCACAGGCGGCTCCTGCCCATGTAGCGCCCGGGTGCAATCAATATTTGGCGCCCTCTTGTATCAAAATGCGTGAACAAATTAGAATAGTTTGGTGCTTAAAACACGCAGTAAGCTGCGCAGTACGCACGCACCACGTTTATACAGCGTGTTACATTTAGGGTTACAAGCCGAATGTCATGAATAAATGTCAAAACTTGAAAACTACATTAAATTGTATGTATTTATACTATAAATTTACTTAATCAATGTTCAAAATCAAAAGGATTGCACCACCCTCCCCTCTTCTATCTAATATCCTTTACCTGAAGGTTGTCTGGTAGAGATCGCTCCCAGCGATAAGACCGCCTAAATTGTACATTGTATCTCTGTGTACCTAGCTTTTAAGTTTTGTATGATGTGCAATAAAGAAGTATCTATCTATCTATCGTAGGATACATATGGGTGTGTTTCGGGTACCCCAAAGGGTGCATGGCATTCGGCTTGAAATCCTAAATGAAACATCCTGTATAAATGGTTAGACGCTCGCTCTTTGCGAAGCGTTACAGTGGAGGCTCTTGTCGCGAGCGGCTCTCGGCGCCCCCTAACATCCGGCGCCCAGGTACACCGCACCTACTGCACTACAGGTAAAGACGGCCCCTGCCTCATTAACCTCAATCCTTCCTCTAAGTAAAGTGAATAAAACCTTTCCATTTTACGCGGAGTGATCTAAATAATAATTAATATCTATTATAAAAAAACAAACAGACCCAAGAGTTCGTGGACCAAAGTTTAGGAACATTCAGTGGTACTGCGACAGGCTCTACCATGACCGTGGGAGAGCCACGCTTCGGCATGAATGGACCGGCTCGACCGGAGTGATACCACAGGCTCACAGAAAACCGGCGTGAAGCAGCATTGTGCCGAGTTACGCTGCGTGAGTGAGGGTACCGGAGGCCCAATCCGGGGGAAAGGGGGGCTTGGAGGTTGGCAGCGCACTTATGATTCCACTGGTGTAGCGGGTGCCCATGGGCGGCGGCAATCGCTTATCATCAGTTGATCCGTCTGCTCGTGTGCTACCTATGACATAAAAAAAACTGCGACAGGCTGATGGTAATGTGCAAAATTAATTGTAAAGAATTTAAATCGTCATCGTCAGCCCATTTAAGTCCCCACTGCTGGGGCACGGGCCTCCCTCAATCACATGAGGGGTAATTGCCATACCCGTCGCCTTAACGGACAAATAAAGTTTACTCGGCGAATTATTGTTGTATTGACATGATATTTTGCTTTCAATCCTCTCTTCATCATTGTGTGTAATGGGACTGAGGTCTATAAACAATGTGATTGGTTATTTCTAAACGTGATCTGTCAAAATGTCAATTTGACAATCTAAACAACGAATGCTGATGATGTTGGACCTCGGATTCGGCGGGTAGGGTTAAAACAAGCCGCATGGGCTGATGCAATTCAAAGCTTTTAAATTAGTTTGTAGTGGTTTTTAGTGTTCAAATTTGGTGTTTATTTGTGCAGTGAAGTGCCGCAAAATGATCCTAATAATAAGAATCGTTGGATAGTATCGTTTTTAACATTGCTATTGTGTGTCGAGTGAGTTGTCTCTTTACAACTTGCTTGGACCAAATAGTCTTAAAACCTGCGATTGCTTTTAGAGTGATATCCGCTGAATCCGTAAGTCGATAAAACGTAAAACACCGGCGTTTTATTGAGTGACTGTGACTTTGACTGACTTCGACTGTTGACTACCTACTTATTCTTAATAAGTTACTTGACATTGGCGAATTATCTTCGAGTAGAGCCATAATAAGAAAAAAAGATCACCAAGCCCAAGTAGGTAGTCAACACTGTATCTGTATATGTATCTGTAACTGTATCTATTTTAAAAAATTTCGGGGTTGCCACCCCGAAATTGTTTAAAATAGATACAGTTTAGTAGCCAAAAATTAAAATCGATTGGCGTCGCTAGTGTGCCCTATTCGTCACCTTAAGTATAAGTATTAAATAAAGAGTAGAAGTGTTTCCTGAGAGGCTGCAGCTTCGAAATTGTTAAAAAGTTATCCGATTTAGTTGCGAACAATTTAAATCAATCTTTCTTTTCTTTTTTTTATCGTATTACCACAATATCCTTGCCCTCTACTCTAACCAACCGGATTTCGTTGCGATTCTGAATGAACTTACTTATAAAAACGCTATTACTAAAACGGCAAATTAAGCTTGACCGTAAAACGTCAAATTTAAATAACCCGCTGAATTTCAATGTCTCGGGCACATAAACTGCTAATTCAATTCAATTCAATTCATCGTATTATAACCTTAGAGTGTTAAGTATTAGGTAAATCACTTATTTGAATTAGTGACGTAACTAGGGTTTTTTTTTATGCTAGACGCGACAAACGAGCAAGCGAGTCACCTCATGGAAAGTAATCAACGCCGCCCATGAACATCCGCGAAATTAAAACAATCGCTAATGTGTTAGCCGCCTTTTTAAAAAAGAGTATCAACGCTCTACTCTTGTTGTTGTTGTGTTGTAGGCGATTTCGCATTTGTTTTATGAGATTGGTGGCAGACGAGCAGACGGATCACCTGATGATAAGTGATTGCGCAGCCATGGATTGATTACCTTGAATTGATTGATGGATGGATGGCTCGACCGGAGTGATACCACGGCCTCACAGAAAACTAGCGTGAAGCAGCACTGTGCTGTGTTTCGCTGCGTGAGTGAGGGTACCGGAGGCCCAATCCGGGGGAAAGGGGGGGGTTTAAAGGTTTAGAGGTTGGCAGCGCACTTGTGACTCCACTGGTGTCGCGGGTGTCCATGGGCAGCGGCAATTGCTTACCATCAGGTGATCCGTCTGTTCGTCTGCCTACCTATTACATAAAAAAAAAACTACTCATTTTAGCGTGTAATAGGCTTGTGTACTGGGCCAGAGATTGGCAGATTTTTTAAATAGCATTGAAAAATAACAGTCAAAAGGAGTTATGTACAAAATTTCTGCTTGAAACCTTTGAAACTCACGCAGCGAAACACAGCACAGTGCTGCTTCACGCCGGTACCCTAGTACCCTAATACCCTAATAGATACATGGGAATATGCGAAGGACTGCAATGTAGAGTCCACCTTCAGTCCTGTATTCGAGTGGGCAGACCACTCACGAATTCGTTTTTAGTTTAACTATTCGCCGTAAATTAAAAATATCTCGAATAATATGAGTCATGTGAGATTGCATCACTAATTTGAATATGGAACTTGAAACGATCGGTAAAATATATTATGCGACACACGATATACAAGCTAATATAATGATTTATTGCCTATTCAAAGTTACGTGATTACGTGGGCTTGTTTGGTTATTCTCTAACTTGACACGGAAAATAGGACACAGTACCTTATGTCCATTTAGTAAAACTCAAAATTAGTAAGATTTTTTATTTCGTCATCTGGGCACGTTAAATTTTTTACATATGTCCAGATCATGATCATCATCATCATTTCAGCAAATAGACGTCAACTGCTGGACATAGGCCTCCCCCAATGGTCTCCACACGGATCGGTCCTGTGCCGCCCGCATCCAATGGATTCCTGCGATCTTCACCAGATCGTCGGTCCACCTTGTGGGTGGCGTCACGGCTGCGACTTCCTGTGCGTGGACTCGAGGACCTTTCCGCCCCAACGGCCATCTGTTCACCTCCATGATGTAAGGCCAGATGGTAAAACTTAAATATCACTTTAATGTTTTAGTTAACTGGACACAATGGAGATTTTTTACAAAAAAGTAGTGTCCGCTTATTATTTGTCCTGTTCAAAACCACAACCGCCGTAAATAGTGTGTCCAGTTTTTCATGTCGAGTTAGATAATACTCTGCTTTGCTTAGGTGAGTAACATTCACCCGAAATGATAAGGGGTGTATCATGTACCTGTGTATTTCTTTATGTGATAGGAGACTGATGAACAGACGAATTACCTGATGGTAAGTGTTTTCCACCCGCAATTCCTGTGAAGTAAAAAGAGTTTTGCCAACCTTTTCCTTTTACTCCAAATTGGGCCTACGCTATCCTCTTATATATTCGGCAAAACACAACGCAGGGGCTGGTTTACGTTGTTTTCTGTTAGTCTGTGGTATCATTTCAATCGATTTTTTTTATAGTGGCTCAATATATTGGCTCTCCTCAGCCTGATGGTAAGCAAGAAAAGAGCCCACATTGCAAGCACAACGTAAACGACTTCAGGCATCACCTTTGTTGGGATTACCATACTGGCCCGCGAGATGCTTCTTCACGCTTCGTTTGTAGGAATCCATATTGTGGAAAGGAGGAAATACATGCGTCGCCAACGAGTTCCATTCCTCGATGGTACGGCAGAAATAGGAACTGCCAATTCATACTGATATGTGCAATGATAGGTCCATAATTGCAGTTCAACCCAATTCACCCCAAAGCGACAATAACCGCAATAGATAGATACGACTTTTAAAATAAATAAAAACTATTGCACATGGCAAAGGACAGATCTGTGTGGAGAACATTGGGGGAGGCCTATGTCCAGCAGTGGACGTCTATTGGCTGAAATGATGATGATGATAATTGAACAAAATACCTAGATAACAACCACGCCTACAAGATTCCAAAAGAGCTTTTCCTCCATTAAGAGCCGGCATCTGCGATGCCTCAAGTGTTGCAGATGTCCATGGGCGGCGGTAATCACTTATCATCTCCATCCATGCGAGTCGTCTGCTCGTTGGTCTGCCATAATGTAAAAAAAACATGATGTTGATAGATCACCAGACCAGGGATTAGCTCATCCTGCTACAAAGTCATCAAAATACTCAATCAAAACTTCAATTTTCCTTTTTAACCCCCGACGCAAGAACGACGAGAGGTGATTAAGTTTGAAGTGTCTGTGTGTGTCTGTCTATGGCATCGTAGCTCCCGAACAAATGAACCGATTTTGATTTTGATTTTTTTGTTTAAAAGATGAATAGGGGGGGGGGGGGTCTTAGCTATGTTGGATAAAAATCGATCCAAGATGGCCGCCGTCGCAGAGATATGGTATATTGTATGTTTTAACACAACTCCCACAATATGGGTATCATATAAAAGGGCTTGAGTAGCAGAATATTTTTATTGTGACAAATTTCAAATCCAAGATGGCCGCCGTCGGGGGTTTTTTAAATTTTCTTACAAAAAAAAAGGCTTGATACGAGTATGATTGACATAACTAACTAAATTCTTGATTCTAAAATGCCTAAGAAATTACAATTTCAATATTAACCTGTCCTTATGACATAGAACCGCGGGCACGATATCTGCTGGCACGTGACGTGAGTTCTTATGAGCATGGGCTGCTCGTGTATGTTTACTATTACGTGTATTATGAATGAGGGGTATTCGTCCTCGTCCGTAATAGTACGGTGGCGAGCAAGAATATCGGAACTTTAGAGAAAAAGGATCTTTTTTTATGATATAGGTGGCAGAAGAGCTGAAGGATCACCTGATGGTAAGCGATTACCGCCGCCCTTGGACACCTGCGACACCAGTGGTGTCCCAAGTGTGCTGCTTACCTTTTAACCCCCATTCCCCTGGATTCCTCTGGATTAATTATCTATTATTTCTCGTAATTGGTTAGCTTTGATCTTAAAGCCGGATTCTCCATTTACATTTTCACCTACTGCTGGAACATAGGCCTCCTCCTAATTAGTCCAATACCCCTCCCGCTGGCCTCAGTGCGAGTTTAGTGGGGTCATTAATGGCTGACATGAACCCGTTTACGACTGAGTACGAACTAGACATTTCTATTCCCAGGTCTTCCTCATTAATTCTTTCATACTAGGTACCTATTAGCTCTGTAAATTGTTAGATATATCCTGTTGTTAAACAGCTAACAAAGTAAAGGGTGTTGTAAAAGGAAGCTAAAAAGAAATAGACATGTAGCTACGCGGGCAAGTCTTATCTAAGTAATCGCGTAATGCGTATAGATTTCTTTATTTTTTAATTTATATTTAAGTACAGCTTAAAGCTAGGTCTTTCAACTTCAAAAAATAATCAATTGTTTAGCTGAGAATATCGTATACTTTAAAAACGTGTTTTTCACGAAAAAGTACCTTTAAACATGGAAACCAATTTTTGACGAAAAAGTTAATGAGACTTTTTTTGTTCCACATGACTTCCAGCAAAACGTACTTACAGGATAACGTCATGCTACCAGTAACTGTACATATACCTACCTATAAGGGTTTGATCACCTGGAAAAGCCCAAAATTGGTGTACCTAACGAACTTCCGCTAAGAAGTGTTTCTCAATCTAGTGAAGCTGTTAGTACCGCAACAAATGTCACTTCTTTCTGCTGCCTTCTCCTTTTTTGAAATAGGTAAAAACAGTTTTTCGAGATACTACCAAAATGTTTACAGATATAAACCCAACTCGTATTATGACGACTCGTTTGGATCAGTGGTAGTGAACGCTGCCTCTGGTGCAAGGGTTGCGGGTTCGATCCCCGCACAGTACAAACATTAGTCTGCATAAACATATCTGTTTGTATTGGTCTGGGTGTTTTCTATGTATTAAAAGTATGTATTTACAAAAGAAAAGTAATATATGTATGTATATATTTGTAAAAGTCTTATATATAATATTCGACATCGCACAAACTGACAACGAGACAGGCAACAGCGAACATGATGAACTTGGACATGAAGAATGAAAATCTCACAAAGGCAGACTGCCTAACTAATCTCATCAACGCTCATCCTGAAGCAGCAATCCCCCTTTCCTTAATTTCCTATACTGATTGCAGCGGTGTACGTACACCGGGCTGGTTGTGATCTTCCGGTTGCGGCTAGCCGACTGTCCTTTCCCATCCCTGAGCGTGTCCCTCCTTAACTCCCTCAAAATCTGCGCCCCCTGGTGTGCCGGTTTGACCGGAATCAGGCATTGTGTTCTGGCTAGATGTGTTTTTTTTTATTAGAATAGCCAGACATTTGGCCACAATCTCACCTGATGGTAAGTGATGATGTGGCCGAGGATTGATCATGCCTGTCTGGTAACAGCATATTCACTCTTTTCTTGAATAAGTTCAGATCATAGCGTTCAGGGAACACATCTTCCGGCAGAGAGTTCCATTCCTTAGCTGTAAGCAACATGAATGTACATTTGAACCATTTGGTACGTGTTGCCGGTATTTCTACCACATAATGGTGGTCAGCCCTTCTCCATCTTGTGTCCCGATGATGAAAGGGGGCCGGCGGAATTAGATCATGTAATTCCTTCGCACACTCTCCGAAATGCAACCTGTAAAAGACCGAAAGACACGCTACCTTACGCCTGTGTTCAAGGCTTAACAACTTGCGGTCAAAAAGTTCGGCGTCGCCAACAATCCTTTTAGCTCGGTTTTCAATCGATTACAATGCAGCCAGTTGGTATTTGGCAGAATCATCCCAAAAGTGACAGCAGTACTCCATGCAAGTGGTGTCTAAACATCAAAGTTCTAGATCCGCTGTTGGTTCTGATATCCGTAACACAGGTGCTTGCGCTACCTATCAGATCGATCAGATCAATTTATGTGATCTTGTGAAATATTTATTTTGCTCGAATGTGTATTTGGTCATAATAGATCCTGGATGACATTGACATAATTTGATTGCCTATATTGTCACGAGTAAGCCCGAAATGCCCCAATCCATACATTAATATGTTTAAAAGCCGGCCTCACGTGAATTTTGTAAGAGTTTGTGTATTTCGTGTTTACACAATAAAAAAATTGATACAAGAAAGAGATCTTTTACATAACATTAGCAGAGATAGTTGAGACAAACGGACTAAAATTTACATGATAATGCGAATCACAAATTCAAAACTGAGCTACGACGCAGAATCGTTTTAATTAGTCACTCTACATATGTCCCATTTACACTCAGGGACATTTCCGATAAGTAGATACCTTTAGTACTCGTGAGGAAATTAAGTAGCATAATATTCTGACCGGATGGCGCAATTGGTAGTGACCCTGCCTCTGACGCCAAAGGTCGTGGGTTCGATCCCCACCCTGGACAAACATTCGTGCGATGAACACTTGTGTTTGTTCAGTGTCTGGGTGTAATATATGTATTTGAGTATATATTTGTGTTCCCCTGTTGTCTGATATCTGTAACACAAGTGCTTAAGCTACTTAGTACGGAATCAGGTCAACGTATGACATGTTGTGAAAACCTACCTAACTACCGACTGCCGCGAGTCTTTGAGTTTTGAATAGTAAGATAAATGAAGGTCCAACATAAAGAAATGTCGTCCCAAAGCATCAAAATATTTCACCGAACAACCATTAGCACTATTCAGCATTATTAATGATATTTTAACCAACAAAACTAACAATTTTGTCATTTCGAGTACCATTTGTTATTTTAAAACGTTTCCTACACGCTGTAGTGTACATTGTGCGTGTGATCCTATTGTGGTCACTTAATAAGGTGTGCATTATGAAGGATGCTCTTTTGCTGCAGTTTCCGAAACAATTTGAACCCTATTCTTATTATTATAACGGCTATAACATTCGGGGCGTCTAGAGACGTACAGAAGACAAGGTGCAAAAAATGTGGATGGACATGAATGACCGATGTACGTGTATGTAGAATACATGATGTTTAAATTTAATGGTATATTTTTAATTTGTTCTGCTTTTATACCAATTTTCTATCCGTGGGAGAGCCTCGTTTTGGCATGAATGGCCTGGCTGGACCGGAAAACCTCTTCGTGAAGTATGACGTCGGTCTATTGGATTCCGCATTACCCAGCGTCAGGGCCAGCGACAAAAAAGGGCTTGCACCGTTTCGCCTTGTAAGTGAAGGTGCTGGAGGCCCTATCCGAGGAGAATGGGGAGTTTATTGGTTGGCAGAGAGAAGAATTGTGACTGTGTAACGGGTCCAAGAAGAACAACGTGAAAAAGCGCCTGCGGTGTGTTTGCTTACCATCAGGTCCCGTCAGGTACCCGTCTGCTCATCTGCCTCCTATCTTAAAACAAGGGATCATCGTTCGAAGCAAACTGTGTCACTGACCTATGCTCGTGTTCCTGTGCGAGCTTTTTACATATTTTAATTCTTGTCATTGTTTATAGTATTTTGTATTGTGATAAATAATATTGCTTGCTATGTCCCAGACTAATAAAAATTTAAAAGAGGTCTTCAAACTTATTAAGAACTCCAATACCACAAACATACGCAGTTATAAAAAAAACCTTAATTTATTGTATTTTTTTATATATGAGAGGTGGCAGACGATCAGACGGATCACCTGATGGTAAGCAATTTCGCCGTCCATGGACACCCGCAATACCAGTGGAGTCACAAGTGCGCTGCCAACCTTTTCCCCTTCCCCCCCATTGGGCCTCCGGTAAGCTCACTCACACGGCGAAACACAGCGCAGGCGCTGCTTCGCGCCGGTCTTCTGTGAGGCAGTGGTATGTGAGGTGGTGGTTGTATGCCTAAAATGGTAGATTGTATGAGAGTTATGTGACGCAAATACTTTGTAACACCTACTTCATGGAAACTGCAATTGTGACAATAGAGCATATAATGATTATGATTATAGCACCCTGTAGCTGATTGTAGTGGTGTCCAAGGCGGCGCGCGCGCAAAGCTGCGCGGGAACAATGCGCGTGGACGTAATGCGCAGATCGCCGGCGCAGCCCGCACGGGGCGCGGCGCAGATGCAAGAAAGTGCTCAGGATTATGGCCAGCTTGTGTAATTCCATCTCATCTTAACATGTAATTCCTAGTTGCGTCCTGAGCTGTCTATTTGGACCACGGGGTATGGGGTCCCTTGATCCAGGATTTGGAGTCAAGTCTGGTAATTACAATGAATTCTGACCCTGCAACCCTTAGACTGGGGAACCAGACCAATTGGATCACGGTTACACGTTCAGAATCACTATTTCAACTCTTGTGGGGATTCACAGTTTTGAGTAACTATCCGAAACGTGCCGGTATCCTCACGATGAATTATCTCACCGCCGAGTTAATGGTAGAAATACGCACGTAGATTTGAAATATCCAGAGGTGCATACTCGAATTTGAACCTACGAACTCCTGTATCGAAGGTGCGTTCTCGTCCACTGAGCTATTATCGCTCTAGCAACTCTACCTCCAGCTTGTCTAATTATAACATCAAATCATAATTTGGGTTGTCCGAGATTTAGGACCTAAAAGCACGATTGGGCGGAATTGGCCAAAATCAAATTCGATGCAATCACAAATAATTAAATAACTCCCTAGAAAATACGCACCAATCAGCTAATCTCAGTATCGCATAGCAGTAAGAAACCTAACCAGAAAAATTATCAATTTCGAAAAGTTCGCTTCCTAAATGGACATAAGCGTTTCCTTCGACACTCGTACTTTCCACCCGCCATACCATCCTGTCCCATCCGTCATATCTGGAGATGGGACAATACGGTCAAGCGGCCATCATTGTATTCCTCACAATGAGGATTAGCTCAACCCATTCGCCAGTTGTCGCAAACGCGGGCTTGTTGCAAATTAGTTATGAATAAGTGGGCTTGAGTGACGGTAGGGATGATGGGTTTGTCGATATCGATACGATACCATTAGGTAACAGTATAAATGGCTTGACATTGCGTCCGTTGTAATTGTAACATGGGCTCCCCTTTTGCTTACTCTCAGGCTGAGGCGAGTTAATAAATTGTGTCACTATAAAAAAATGCGAAAATAAAACCGCCTTCAAAAACCGCGAACTAAAAAGTGTAAAATAATATTTTTTGGATTTCATACACTTCACACACTACATGACGCATTTGGAAATATTTGACAACTTACTTCTTCTCCTTTGGGCTGTTTCAACAAATTTAGCGTAGGCCTCCTTCTGCATTGAAATCTCCCTGCGTTGACATTTTGCATCCAGACCGAGCCAGAAACCCTCTTTACGTCGCCCTTCCAGCTCATCTGAGGTCATCCTTGAGGGCGTTTATTTGCGGCTGTCACTCTTGACACAATTGTACGTTTTTTCATTGCAGGCGAGCATTTTTCATAAAATTAATTCGTGCTTTTTTAACCGTCTTACTCCTTTATCGAAGGCATTATACTGATGATAACAAACATTTTTCGTCAAGGAAAATAGGGTCTAATTTAAAGAAAAAATTGCCGCCCCATACAATTTGCAATAATCAGCTAATTGGGAAAGTGTTTTTTTTTCTGAGATAAGACCTTATATTCTTTGGAATGCATTATAATGATAACAAATCAGTATAATGTTCTCGATAAGCGAGTAAGACGGTTAAAAAAGCAGGGTGTATAGTAGAACTATCGATACGCCAAACCTGATCGTAACGTCACTACTCAAGAAAAAAACACGGATATGTCCTTGCAATACCATGTTCCTGCATGCAAGGTGCCCAATGACCACCGGGCGCCGACAGCAGGCGCTGGACTCTTGCATATTGATAGATCGGCGAGCGATGTACAAGCTTGACAATTGTCATGTGTAGAGAAGGCTTGCAGATAAGTAGAATAGAATTGACTACGTGACAATGTGAACAATGTCTTCTTTTTTGTAATTCACGTAACATGAACCTATGAGCAGTTGATCTCATCCAACTACAAAATGCTAATTTGTCTTGAACTGAAGGCAAGATCACGATATTCTGACCAAATTAAACGAGCTACATCTCTACGAAAGTTCTACGACGAGGTGAAGGCTACTTCCAATCGGAAACAATGGAGAAAGTTTGTTTGGTTGATGAGTTCCAGTCATCACGATCCTCAGTATTGAGGAACCGACTTGTGAGAGAGATGGAATTAACTATCGCCTGCGGTATTTCTGGACCAACACCTTCAAATCTTCAAAAAGAGTGTATTCCTTTTTAGCAAAGGTCGACCTTATCTAGCTGTCGACAGCATACTTGTAACTCCATTGGTATTACTGGTATCCATGGGCGGCGGTTATCGCTTACCATCAGATGATCTATGCGCTTGTCTGCCCCTCTTATGAAAAATGAGACTCAACTGTGATAATATACGAGTAGGTTGATACAGTATTACATACACGGTCCGCTCGTGACCACGGCTGCTGTAACGTAGCCGAAACGTCGAGCATAATATGTGAGTACACAATGTTGTATCACATAATAAATATCGTGTTAATTCCCGTCTTGATTAATTATAATTACAAGCACAGTTGGTTCCTGAAATCATGGGCAGTTTTGGCGCGTGTATATCAACTCTAGTTTCTAAATCTTTTTCGGTTTTAAACTAAGTATCATCCTAACGTTTTAAAGATAAGATAAAGGATAATTTTTTTTATTCAATTTAGGCCCATACAGAATCCTTATAAATGTCAAAATAGGTACACATATTATCATCCACCGCTGGTTTGGAATGTCGATTTCTACTGAGAAGACACCAGCAAGAAACTTAGTAGTTAGGTACTCTTTTTTAAATATTGATGATGTTACAGAATTTCAAATGAGAAGAGTAAAAATACAATTATCAAAGTTAACGGACTATCTACTATGAATAACAACTCAAAACTAATCGATTAACATGACCAAGAATCCATATTATTTAAATAGTCTTGTACACTATAGTAACCTTCTTCATTAGGCAGGTTTTAATATGAGACTGAAACTTATCCAGTGATAGGTTAATGACATGTTGTGGGAGCTTATTGAATATCTTAATACTTAAGCCAACAAATAAATTACCTATTTTAAGAAGTCCAAGAACTGGGACGGCAAGTCTATGTTTATTACTGGTGTTAAGTCTATGACTATCGGACTTTTTTGGAAAAGTGTGCAAGTTTTTACGTACATACATAATGCAGTCGAGGATAAATTGGGGAGCGACGGTAAAAATATTTATTTCTTAAAATATTTCCCCATGTGAGTTACTTGATCTAAGACTGTATATAGTGCGGATGAATTTTCTGTAATACAAAAATAATTTGTATGTCAGCAGCAGACCTCCAAAACAGTAAACCATATGACATCACCCTGTGGAAATAGCTAATATAGACCAGTCTTCTGTCCAGTCAAAGATCTCTCGAGATTATCCCAAGTTGTCGCTTCGTTACCCGGTGTCCGCTTTCCTGCATCGACTCCTCCAGATCCGCAGGAGAACTAAGGTTACAGATGTAGCCCAAAGGATTGCATGCCTCAAATGGCAATAGGCAGGGCACATAGCAAGGAGAACAGAGGGCCACTGGTGCGGAATGGTCCTCGAGTGGAGGCCACGTACAGGAAGTCGCAACCGTGGCAGGCCCCCCACAAGGTGGACCGACGATCTGGTGAAGATCGCGGGAAACCATTGGATGCGGGAGGCACAGGACCGATCTGAGTGGAGAGCATTGGGGGAGGCCTATGTCCAGCAGTGGACGTATATTGGCTGAAATGATGATGATGATGATGTCATGTCAACCCTAACGACGACATACTTAGTATGATTTCAAACTCTCTCTTTCTCTACTCTAATATACCCACATGTGTATATTGCCATCCATACATACCTACAACTCTTGCGCACAATTATGAGCGACATCCCCACCTTCAATACGACTGTAAAAACGCATCATCATAACGCACTTATAAGGTTATTAAACCTCCCTCAAACCACCACTGTAAAGAACCTTATGTAAAAGGCAGAAGGTTGGATTTGATTTGGCAGTGTGCGCGCAGATTGATTCAGAAGTGTATTGTAAACTTAGGACACGTGTCCGCGTTTTCGTATCAAGTGCTGTTTATGGAATCGATTTAAAAGTCGTTTATTAAGTGTGATTTTTGTTGCATGAGATGCATGATCGAAAAAAGTTTGGGTAAATACGTAATTTGGTTTTATAAGTGACATAAGAGCAGAGAATAAGAACATGCATGCTAACAAAATTTGCATTATTATAAAATGTTAAGGTACCAAATCGGTGATACCTAGGTAATAAAAACTCGATTCCTTTCAGCACGATGCCGATGGCGAGACGATCTTTTTTAATAGATGGCAGCCTAGCAGACAGATCGCCTGATGGTAACATCGATATCGACATCGCGCCGATAAAGTCACAATAACACTTTCAACCTTGTCCCCTTCCTCATTGAGCCTCCGGTACTCTAAATCGCTCACCGTGGGAGAGCCACGCTTCGGCATGAATGGGCCGGCTCGACCCAAGTGATACCACGGCCTCACAGAAAACCGGCGTGAAGTTGCATTGTGCTGTGTTTCGCTGCGTGAGGGTACCGGAGGCCCAATCCGGGGGAATGGGGGGGTATAAAGGTCGGCAGCGCACTTGTGACTCCCCTGGTGTCGCGGGTGTCCATGGGCGGTGGCAATCGCTTACCATCAGGAGATCCGTCTGCTCGTCTGCCACCTATCACATCAAAAAAAAACTCATCGCAAGCACATGCCAGTTTTCAGTGAGGCCGTGTTATCACTCCAGTCGAGTCCTTTCATGCCGAAGCGTGGCTCACAATTGGCTTTTCTGGAGAGGTGGAGGTAGCATGCCATTCCCAGCTGCATCCAAGGCTACCAACCAGGATTTGGTATATATATGAACATCGCAACCCCAAGATAGGCGTGCACGTATTCTCACATGTTTGCCGTCACCGGTAATATAAATAGATTAAACAAAATATGTACAACTTAGTAGTTACAAACTATTTCAATACTTACAAAATATTTTACGCACTACCGCACCAGGGGTATAAAACGAAAAATCGGGGACAAAATTGACAATAAAATGCCACCCAAAAATGTCATTACACGCATTATTTGACACAAAAATAACGTCAAGGGCCTTTTCAGCGAAGATTAGTGGTGCAAAAGTAGACGACCATTGCGTGCTTATAGAATTAAGATCTTGGGTGGCGGGTGGAGAATAACTCCTTGAGAAGCCTTTAGCAAATTTATTTAAGGGATTACAGAGATTACTGCGATTATTGAGTCCGTTCTTTTGGCTTTGTTGGAGTGTTTTCTTAGGAGGGTCTAACTCGAGTAGTTAAAGTTATAGACGTTGCATGGAGTATTCTTTCTTATTGTTACAATGTAATTTCTTCGCTTGTAATCAATATGTTCTACATATGGAAAGCAGAGTTTCCGAAGTAAATTAATTGAGTATGGTTCTTATCGGGATAATCTGTTAGTCAGTTAGCAATTTGTCAAAGTCTAAATTTATTTCTTATTTATGCCAAATATTATGTTTTTTTTTATCTGAAACTATTCAGATAAAAAAATAAACATAATACCGTGTATACTAATACCTACACGGTGTCATGTAGAGTTAATCTTGTTGGGATTTCTTTATGTCCGAGACAAAAGGGCAATTTTTGCTCTGCAAGGGGGTAACATGACTTGACGCAGTCTGTACCTACATTACAAATACAAAGTCACACTTTTGCTCATGATAAAATATGAAGGAAACAAATAATAAACATTGGAAAATGTGCAAGCATTTGCATTTTGTATCTATGAAGATGGGTGCAAAAAATGTATAGCAAATAAAAATAAAAGGAAACGGCGCTAACTTCTAGAAATGATAATCCCCGAGGAATCGCAACCCTTTTCAGATGGAAAAAATGTCTTGGACACAATTTTTAGTTTTTTTTTGTCCAGCGATTCTTCAATGGAGACCATTGTGCGTGTGTAATGTGCAGGAAGCTATTGAGTCCAATTGTCTACGCTTGAATAGTTATTCTCTATTCGTATTAACATAAGAAAGTGGGTATATGGAATGCAACCTAATATTGTAAAGCAATAATACATTTAAATGTTAAACTTTTTGGCCTGCCGAATTTAGGTGTTGCAGGTATTGCTTTTATGAAATTCCGCAATGTAATGAGTGAAATTTTAATTTGAGCAAATTAAAAAAATTACTGACTTGTTAATGGTAGGTACTAGGATGACCTACAAATGTATTTGAGGAAAGATTGACATAGGATCTGCTACCTCCACAGATTACACAAACTCTAAGTTATTTTTTCAGTTTCTTAGAGAGAGAGAGAGTTATTGTTAAAAGCAGTTATTTTAAATGCTCTTAACAATATATCTTTTAAAAAGGAGGGTTATGATTTTGACCTGTATGTATGTATGGTTGTTCATCGGTTCCCTCATAACTTCTAAACTAGTTATCGTATTTGAAATTATTATTCTGTATCGCCGTGGTCGTATGCCACATACTGTAGCAAAACAGATTCATTATAATAATAAAATAAAATCAATGCACTAATGTGGCATACAACTACGGCGATACGGCATAATAATTTCGGCACAGACAATTTTTTTGTTTGGTATAAAAGTACCAAACAAGAATAGAATAAAAATAAAATAAAATAATCTAAAAATAGAGCGTGTGTTTTTGGTAGTCGGGTTTAGTTTATAAACTTTATTTTTATAGTAATGGTTGAAGCTACTTACTTTGGCATAAGGTTAACGTGTTTCGTATTATCTAATGTTTATATACAGCAATACGGGTCACGGTGGCGCAGTGGTGACGTCACACTTTAAAGCCATTTCTGTGCCATTCTGATGATTATTTCTAATTTTTATTTTGTGTAAGTTTGGCGCTTAATAAATTATGTTATTCTTATTATTAAAGACACGGCTCCGCAAGAGGTCCTGGATTTGAACCTCGGGTCAGACTAAACATTTGTACCTAAGTTTTTGGTAATAAATTCATAGTGTTAGCCCGGAATTATGATAGGTTTCGGAAAGAAAAAGTATTATAAAGGGGAGGAGAGAGGAGTTTTAATGTTGGCAATACATTTGTGACTCAACTCCTCTTGCGGTTGTCTTCGGGTGACGGCTGTTGCTTACTATCAGGGTGATTCGTCTACTCGTCTGCCAAATATCCTTAAAAAAATTTGACATATTGTATTTAATGCTTGCCGTGTGGTCCCGGCAGAGTAGAACAGGCCACCCTCACTCTTACTGAGGTGTCGTTAAAGGCGACTAAGGTAAAGCTGCTGGCATGATCATCAGCACCCAAAGAAGGAAAACTCTGCATTTATATGAAAACCCTCGCCAACCCGTCTGCCAAGCGTGGTGAGTATGGCAATTACCCCTCATGTGATTGAGGGAGGCCCATGCCCCAGCAGTGGGGACTTAAATGGGCTGATGATGATGATGATGATGATGTTAGCCCGGAGTCTGAAAGTTGGCGATCTTGTACCCCCGTGCTTCGGAAATCACGTTAAGCCGTTGGTTATGCGGCCGATCCCTCTCCGGTCCGTGTCACCATGGTCCCATCAGAATATGAAGGTAAAGGAATAAAGAGTTCACATATGTTTGCGCCCACACTTAAACGCTATAATATATCCTACGTACGTGGCTGATTGGTGATTCGCCGCCGTAGCCCTAATCGGAGGATTATGACAATTTGTATAACAGCAAAATATATTCAATATACTGTATAAAATATTTCAAAGGCATCAGGAAAACATTGCGAAATATTACGAGTATTTCATCGTCATACCGACCGTCGCGACCGGGTCATCGCCACACATTTTTGTCCAAATGACTAACCCATAACGCCCAGTGTGCTAAACTGCTAATTGAGCTCTTTTACATGCCAAGTGGCCAAATATTCTTTTCCGTGTTTATCTGTGTCAGCCAAACAAAAGAATCTTGTAAGGATGGGAAAGTGGAAAAATATCGATTTGGGTTTTATCAATCTATAAATGACAATAGTTTTTCGAAATGTGTTTTTTTACATCAGCAAACGGATCACCTGATGGCAAGCGGTTGCCGCCGCCCATTGCCACTCGCGAAACCAGTGGAGTCACAAGTGCGCTGCTAATCTGTAAGCCGCCCTTTCCCCCGGGTTGGGCCTCCGGTACTCTCACTTACGCAGCGAAACTCAGCACAGTGTTGCTTCAAACCGGTTTTCTGTGAGGCCGTGGTATCACTCCGGTCGAGCCGGCCCATTCATACCGAAGCGTGGCTCTCCCACGGTCGAAAATGATAAATTAAAATAAAAACATAAAAAAATATATGTTACAGATAGCCACACACCAGGTTACAATCTAACTAAATTCCTCAATTGATGTTCAACCGAACTCGTTTGACATTAATAGTGAGAATCGATTGAAGAAATTTGACAGTTTTGTATACTTTGATCCATGGCTGTACGTTAATGTGTACCTAATGTATATGTATCTTATTATTACATTGAGTTTTGATATTTTGCGTTCGTAATTAATATTACATATTTTTTATTTTATTCATTTTACTATTCCACATGACAGAGGTCATGTTCTTTATTTATTTATGAATTAAAAGTACAGCCACATGATACATATTACACAAACTTAGCTTAACTTAATCTATGAGCACATTCTCTGATATGTATTAAAATAACGGCGTACATAACACTACATTAAAATTTATTTACGAACATACATAATAATCGAACCATACTCAATTACGGAGCGAATACTTAGCAGGCTTAATAAGTACTCCAAGACCAAACCCTTAAATTTTGGGAAGACATTAGAGAATACATCCAAATGAGGAGTTTCGTTCGTCGAGATATAAGCTGACTAGAATCCAGATGACCATTAAGGATTCTGTAAAGAAAATACAAGACAAGCCACATACCTACACAATCGGTCTTTCTAGATGTTAATAGCCTATGTTTGCCCTCACCTCCGAGATAATGGTATAAATATGCACATAGATTTGAAAAATCCAAAGGCGCATGCTCGGATTTGGACCTACAACCACCTGCCGTTCTAATCCACTGAGCTTCAATCAATCAGTCTATCGCCGTCCACTGCTGAACATAGGCCTCCCCCAAAGATCGCCAACCAACCCGGTCCTGAGCAGTCTGCATCCAGCTCACACCAGCCATCTTTCTCAAATCGTCAGTCCATCGCGCCGCAGAGCGTCCAACACTGAGTTTCCCCACGTGGTAACCACTCCACTCCGGTACGTGTTGACTCCATAAAGATGGATGATGAAAGCATTAGAACATCTAGACATGACACTGAGCTTACACTGAATAAAACATCGACAACATATCGTAGCACTTTACAATGATACCTTATTATTTAGAATGTATTTAGCACTTCAAAAAATGAGGGCGGGTTGGTTTTGCTGAAGTTATACCAATTTCTTCTAACATAAGTACTTGCTAAGTATTTATGCATGAACTTTGTTTTTGGACCATTAGCCCATGGATACCCGCGACACGTGGAGTCACAAGTGCGCTTCCAACCTACATATAAACCCCCCTCTTTCCCCCGGATTGGGACTCCGGTATTCTCACTCACGCAGCGAAACACAACACACTGCTGCTTCACGCCGTTGTTCTGTGACGCCGTGGTATCACGGTCGAGCCGGACAATTCATGCCGAAGCGTGACTCTCCCACGGTAATTAACATCTAGAAAGGGCGATTGTGGTGGTATGTGGCTTGTATAGAACATGACCTCTATCGTGTGAAATAATAAAAATGAGAGTGCACTTGTGTTTACGCACACACTTGAGCACTATAATATCCTGCGGAAGTGGCTGATCGTTGAAATTGGCCGCATTAGCCGAAATCTGTTGGAGGATATCATTATCAAATATAGGTTTAGTTTACCTATAAGTGTAGGTGTAGGTGAAACATTAAAACAACTGATTCCACTGTACCTAGGCGTGAAGCAGCACAGTGCTGTGTTTCGCTGCGTGAGTGAGGGCACCGGTGGCCCAATCCAGGGGAAAGGGGGGTTTTAATGTTGGCAGCGCACTTGTGACTCCACTGGTGCCGCGGGTATCTATGGGCGGCGGCAATCGCTTACCATCAGGCGATCCGTCTGCTCGTCCGCCACCTTTCACATAAAAAAAATAAAAATAAAGTTGCGTTCTGTGATATGAAAATTCATAGTACCGAGTAGTAAAGTGAGTTTATTCGAACTAACTCCCTTTACTTACATGGCGGGCGCAGCCGCCACTACACACATACACTCGCACACACAAAATCAAAAACTCAAATTTCCGTGTGTTGTGTCCCTTCAATACGTAAATTGCACATCTTATCTATATTTATCATATAATGCAACGCCAGCCGTAGCGCTATGTAAACTATGGATTATACTCTGTGCTATAGTTCAGCGGGGTTCATCGAGTGAAAGGGGAAATCGCGGGCTTCCTCGACGAGTTTCCTGGTTCCGACGCAGCCAGCCGTTTCCGAACGAGATGTTGACATCTAACTCCCTACAATTTTGTCGTTTAGACGCAACTGTCGAGTTAACATTCTTCCTGGTGCTTTTCCGGACGTTTCGCTTGCGCTCATTTCTTTAGACTCGTGCGCAAGGGACATTAGCTCTGAACATAAAATAAATAGTTCAGATGTCAACTCTGAACTGTCTTTTTATGTTACAACAAGAGCCCAAATCTCGGGATTGTTGATATGAAAAAACATGGCGGATGTCG
Organism: Marasmia exigua; assembly: GCA_019059595.1. Classification (NCBI taxonomy): domain Eukaryota; kingdom Metazoa; phylum Arthropoda; class Insecta; order Lepidoptera; family Crambidae; genus Marasmia; species Marasmia exigua. The sequence continues at coordinate 13,249,047 of CM032484.1, forward strand.
CATGAAATCTATACAAAAAACTATGTTTTAGTGATATATGTCGTATGATGTTAAATGTCACGAGCCCGAGAATTGGGCTCCTGGTAATCATTTACCTTAATCATTTTATATTAAGTGAAGATAAAGCTGCGAGAGGCGACTAAGGTAAAGCTGCTGGCATGATCATTAGCACCCAGAGAAGGAAAACTCTGCATTTACATCAAAACCCTCGCCAACCCGTCTGCCAAGCGTGGTGAGTATGGCAATTACCCCTCATGTGATTGAGGGAGGCCCGTGCTCCAGCAGTGGGGACTTAAATGGGCTGATGATGATTAAGTGAAGATGAGGTCAAAGTTAAATAAATAAATAAGTATATACTCAATATTCAATAATTTATGCTTATCGACTACAATGTGAATAAAGATGGTGGCCATAAAAAAGATCGCTATGGACTCTAACGGCACGCAATCTTCTACTAATATTATTTAGTCTATTTAATGTATGAATTAGTGTCATTGTAAATTTCGTTAATTTATGTTACAGACGGCGTCCACTCAAGCTACACCCCTGTAGTGCAAAAATAACACTTGTGACTCAGACATAAGGATGGTAAAAAGTCCAACAAGGGTAACTCGACGTGACGCATACATATATAGATGTAGATATAATAAAAGAATTTTCTTTTAATTTGGTACACAAAACACAACATTATTATTACACAGTGACAAATCTTATGAGCTAGCTAGCTCAACTTGGACCGTCCTTATGTCTGAGTCTTAAGACCTTCAAGAGAAGAGAGTACTCCTTTTTAAAAACGCCGGCAGCGCATTAGCGATCTCTCTGATTTCGCGGATGTTGATGGACGGCGATGATTGCTTTCCATCAGTTGACTCGCTTGCTCGTTTGTCGCCTCTAGCATAAAAAAAGTGTTATTTTTGCACTACAGGGGTGTAGCTTGAGTGGACGCCATCCGTAACATAAATGAACGAAATTTGTAATGACACTAATACCTAAAACAACCACCCTACCCTATTTTATCCAATGTTCCTTACCTGAAGGACATCTGGTAGAGATCGTTTCCAGTGAAACGACCGCCTAAATTGTACACTGAATATCTGTATTGTTTGTTGTGCAATAAAGTGTTCAATCTATTACTAAAAAAACATATTCGCCGTACATCATCCAGACATTCATAATAACATGCATTATCATACCGCATCAACTCTGATGTAATAGGCGCAGCTAGTCAAGGAATGCTACGCGGTGTTTCCCGACACGTAGACCTCGCGTGCCGCCAATGCTAAACCGACGCGGCTTCTGGGTAAACTTGGCCCATTCCTCATCTTCAGCGATTGGGGTCAGACGCACAAGGCATAATGCCATTGTTACAGTACAAAATGATAGTTTGCTGTGACTGGGAAGGAAAGCGTTTCTATTTTTATATTCTAGTACAGTGGCGGACAGTTCAAGCTATACAAAACTGTCAAATTTCCTCAATCGATTTCGAACTCAATGTTACAATAAGATCAAGGTGTAAATTATGAGATAACATTATCATTGTATCTTATCAAATTCATAAAAGTTGAACAAATACAAAATCAGAGTTATTATTTTAAACCCTTAACCAGGCAACTAGACATCATTTATTTATTTCATTGGTTTTCAACCTTGTTCATCTGCAAGTTTAAATCTGGTGGTCCCGTATGGTTAACTGCCTGGTTAAACGATAAACTCTTATTTTAATTACGTGGACTAAACTGACAGATGTCAATGTGTCATCTCCATACATTTTTGTTACTATAAACCAGACTGTCAAAGCGCGCGTTTTCTTGTTCCATGCTTTTAACAGACGCAAAATGTCAAAATGTATAGGAACTTGACATTGCATCTGTCAGTATAGTCCACATATTTAAACATCAGAGTATAATTATGAGCTGACGCAAACTGAATGAAAATATCATCTTGTCCAATCTACGGAGTTTCTCTATTCTCGAATATTCAAGAACGCTAGCTACCCCACTCTAGTATACAGGCCTACAATGAAACGCACTCGCAACTAACGAAGATACAAATAGAGAGAATATAAACGAGACGCATTGCACATGTGAAAGGGACGGGGATAAATATTCGGTCGTAGTTTGCGTTTCACTGCACGGCTTCTGAGGGGGAGTTGAACCCGGAACGCCGACCGGTTCGGTCAGTCGATCTCGGTGCGCGGGCGCGGCGGAAAATCGCCTAGCTCCGGGAAAATGCAGTTTTCTACGGAAGAGAAAGCTAGGAAGCGGACTGACGGGCGCCTTCCGAGCTGTTAGATATCACACTACAAACGTAGCCAGCAATAATACATACATACGTACTAATATTATACACTCATATTAATATACATACACGGAAGCGTGGGAGAGCCACACTTCGGCATGAATGGGCCGGCTCGACCGAAGTGATACCACGGCCTCACAGTAAATTGGCGTGAAACAGCACTGTGCTGGTTTTCGCTGTGTTAGTGAGGGTACCGGAGGCCCAATCCGGGGGAAAGGGGAATTTAAAGGTTGGCAGCTCACTTGTGACTCCACTGGTGTTGCGGGTGTCCTTAAATAAATAAATTATTATCATATTAAAGCGTATTTTTCATACAAATGTGCTCATTTCATTGTGACTTAAATTCAAAAGTACGAAGTTTTATTGCAAAATTTTAAGTAACATGATCCGTTTACGCTCGTATTTAAATCAAGCATTTCAATCAGCCAAGGAATACTTATAAATGGATCTCCTTGCCGAGGTCTGCCTTTCAGGACTAAAACAATCTTATCTGTCTGTAAATTGAATCATATCATGTATTGAAATAGCACACTTTCTAGACAATATCCTCAAGTAGGTAGGTATATTTTTTTGCAAGACCGACCTAAAAAGTAAACCATTCTGCTTCGTTCCACAGTCATGGATGACCTTACATCAATCAGCCTATCGCTGTCCACTACTGAACGTAGGCCTCCCCCAAAGAGCGCCAACCAACCCGGTCCTGAGCAGTCTGCATCCAGTTCACACCAGCCATCTTTCTCAATTCGTCAGTCCATCGCGCCGCAGGGCGTCCAACACTGCGTTTCCCCACGAGGAAACCACTCCACTCCAGTACGTGTCGACTCTATCTTTCATCAGTGCCTCTACGTACGAGTTTAATAATAATATCCTCCAACCGATTTCGGCTAAGGCGGCAGGATATATTATAGTGCCCAAGTGAGTGCGCAAACACAAGTGCACTCTCTATTCCCTTGCCCTCTTATTCCGATGTGACACAAGTGTAATACGACCGTAGAGGGACCGGGTGCAGGACCAACGGCTGCAGGAACAAGACCGCCAAACTTCCAGACTCCGGGCTGACACTGAGAATTTCTTAACCGAAAAACTCAGGTACAAATTTTGGCCCGACCCGAGGATTGAACCCATGTATACATGAAATTGTAGGACCTCAGACACTTCAATCCAAAATACCTTTGAGAGCGCATGTCGAGCTACTGGTGCCTATCACTGTGTTTGAGTTGAGAGGTACTCGTGAGATTATTATGTGTAAATGATGATGTATTCATTCTTTATTCATAAGATGAAGTGCATTTTCAACTGATCAAAACCTGCCGCTGGGGGACCGGATCGGGACTCCATAGATTTTTAATGTGGTAAGTGGCAGACGAGATCAGGAACATCGTGAGGAAACCTGTACGTTTCGGAAACAGTTTCTGAAACGTGTAACCATGATTAAGTTGGTCTGGTTCCCCTGTTAAAGGGTTGCGAAGGTCAGGCGGCAGTCGCTTCATTGTAATTACCAGACCCCCCCAATCCTGAATCATGGTCTAAGCGTACCCCAGGCTCCAAAGCGACAGCTTTAGACGTAACCGGGAATTGCACGCTAAGATGGAGAAGAAGCTGGCAGACGAGACGGATCTCCTGATCGTAAGCGATTGACATCTATAACACCAGTGCACTCAAAAGAGCGCTGTATTTAAATATCCCTCCTTCAAACTCACTCGTAGAAACACAGGAGTTACTTTATGCAGGTTCTCTTGGCGGGACGTCGTACCTATGAATTGTTCAAATCTTTGTTCATGTTTCTACCAGTAGTTCGACAGTGAAGGAAAACATCGGGAGGAAACCTGCACGTTTCATTTAGTTTCTGAAATTTGTAACCATGTCTTCTCAGTAAAAATCCACATTCCGAACTAGCGGTAGATGATAATATATGTACCTATTTTGACATTCATAAGTGTTCTGTATGGACCTAAATTTTTTCACTTTTATCTTTATCATGTGGCTAACAATGAATGCGTCCCGTAATAACCGAGAGTGTACCTATCGTGGTTCGATTCCCAGCATGCACTTCTTGATTTTTCAAATCTATGTGCGTATTACGAAGAAAGATTTTTTTTTATTATAGACATCACAGCCACAGGGCATACAGTATTTGTAAACAGAACATATCGTCATCATCGTCAGCCCATTTAAGTCCCCACTGCTGGGGCACGGGCCTCCCTCAATCACATGAGGGGTAATTGCCATACTCACCACGCTTGGCAGACGGGTTGGCGAGGGTTTAGATATAAATGCAGAGTTTTCCTTCTCTGGGTGCTGATGATCATGCCAGTAGCTTTACGTTAGTCGCCTTTTACGACATTCTACTCTGCTGGGGGCAAACAGAACACTATTTGGCATAAACAGAAAAAAACACCACAAACAATTAAAATACATATAAATAAAATTAAAAAAAAACAGAATATATTCAATCATGTCGAGACAGTGCCAAATGAATAATAGTATGTTATGACGTCTCCTCACTCTTACCGAGGTGTCGTAAAAGGCGACTAAGGTAAAGCTGCTGGCATGATCATCAGCACCAAGAGAAGGAAAACTCTGCATTTATATCTAAACCCTCGCCAACCCGTCTGCCAAGCGTGGTGAGTATGGCAATTACCCCTCATGTGATTGAAGGAGGCCCGTGCCCTAGCAGTGGGGACTTAAATGGGCTGACGATGATGATGATGGTTATGATGACGTCTAGTATAGTATTACTACCATTAGCGCTCGGCAGTGAGAGAAACATCGCCAGTAAAACTGCACATTTCGGATAGTTTCTGAAAAGTGTAACCTTGCTTCAGTGGGTTGTTAAAGAACAAGGGTTGCGTAGGTAAGACGGCAGTCGCTTCATTGTTATTACCAGAATCACCAATTCTGAATCAAGTTCCGCGAAAAATGCCCAGTATTAGACCGCCATCCATTGAGATGATGGGGATAGAATGACAATCGCTTGCGAGTGGTGCGACTTAAGGTGACGGGTAGGGCACACTAGCGACGCCAATCGATTTTATTTTTTAGCTACTAAACCGGATCTATTTTAAACAATTTCTGGGTTAAAACCTCTAGGAAAACACTTAAACTATTTATTAAATAACCATGCACAAATGTTGGGTCCGTTTTTGTACGCGAAAAATTGATTCACCCCAAGAGTGGCCGCTTTTGGCGTGAATCAAATTTACGCGTACGCGTTGAACCCAACATTTTTGCATGGTTATTTGATAAATAGTATAAGTGTTTGCCTAGAGGTTGTAACCTCGAAATTGTTTAAAATAGATCCGGTTTAGTAGCTAAAAATTTAAAATCGATTGGCGTCGATAGTGTGCCCTACCCGTCACCTTAATAATCATTTGTGAAACATTTGGGTGACAAGAGTTGACAATCCCAAACAGCCTTGTTTGTAAATTGCAAATCGACACAAATGAGCCGCGCACTAAGCACCAAGCACATCCTGTCCCACTTTCTATATTTAGCCGGGATCTCCGGGATCGTTCGCCGCGCGGCCATAAAACGGCTCGTAGCATCAAGCCCTTTGATTTACAGTCCAACCGGTGTTGCCTCCTCATAGTTCGCCTATTACACTATTACCTACTATAGCAACCTATTTTGTTGCCTCATAGTACAATCACATCTACAGAATTTATTTATTTAGGTTTACCAACAGCACATCGTATAAATAATAATGGTTACCACAGCCTTTTAGATTTTAACTTAGATGACAGTACGTATGCCAAATGTAAAGATGTTAAAAAAAACCTTTTATCAGTCGAAATATGTAATAATAATAATAATTTTCACAACATCTCATACGTTGACCTGATTCCGTACTAAGTAGCTTAAGCACTTGTGTTACAGATATCAGACAACAGAGGAACACAAATATATACTTAAATACATATATTACACCCAGACACTGAACAAACACAAGTGTTCATCGCACGAATATAAATCAAAAACTAAAGAACCGAAATCAATAATCTGGTTTAGTAGCTAAAACATAAAATCGATAGGCGTCGCTAGTGTGCCCTACCCGTCACCTTAAGCTATATAACCCGCAAATTGTAGCTCGGTTTAATTAGCTCACACATGCCTTCGAGACTACAAATCACTGACTTTACGTAAATTGTTCCAAATTTTGTCAAAAAAGTTTTTTTTATTAAAATAAAAAGTATTTTATGATTTTTATTCATGTCGCTCCTGGTATGAAACTGTATCACGTGAAATCACTAGTAGTAGGACTGAATTAAATAGCAGATCTCTTCGAATCGATCGAATTTTGGACCAATTTTTAATTTTGAAAAAAGAAAACTGAGTAGAGGACATGTTAGGGCACTCACTCGGACCCTCACAGGGCACTGCAAATTAAACAAGCACCTGCACAACATGGGCCTTACAGATACCAAAATCTGCAGGTTCTGTCGCGAGGACGAGGAAACAATTATCCACGTCCTCGGCGAGTGCATAGCGCTGCACCGCTGCAGAAGCCAGCACATGGGAGCACACATGATCTCAGCTGACGAGATCAAGAGCTCCCCCATCAGCTCCATTCTCGGGTTTATCCTGGAACTGGAGCTACATGAGGTGCTGTAATAGGTTACGGGGCTGCCACAATAGATCATCTACTGGTCGCAATGGCTATGAGACGCAGGGCTCACCCCATTTCTATCAAATAAAAAAAAAAGATAGGCCAGTACGTTACACGATGTGCCAGCCAGTAAGTTTCCAGGCATAGATGTCTCACAATCTTTAAAGACTGGAGGAAAACGGCAAAGTTTGCAGATCTAGGCAGCTTGCTTTGAACCTGGCAACACTGGATCTGCTAGATAAACGCAGCTAATCACGCTGCAGCTCGCTTAGCGGATTGTTAACTCGAATTTATTTGTTTGTAAACCAGAAACGGGGAAACGGTGATTCAGTGAAAGATAAGAGCTACTACCTCATTGCTTGTGTTGTGTACCGTTTTTCGATGAAATATACATTAATTTAATAAAAAGTTTACTAAAAAAAAGGTTAGCAAAATTTCACATCTGGATTTGTGAGAATAATCTATTTTTCGAAGCTGTATTCTTCTTCGACGTAAGCAGGATTCCTTATGATGTTTTCCTTCACCGCTGAGATAGTAGTATTAATCATATTGATCATCATTATTAGCATCTTTTCATCCATTTTTGGACCAAAGCCTCTTAGGCCCGATTTATTGATCCATAGTTACCTTTTGGTTAAATTAACTATTGTTAACTGTCTAACCATTAGTCAAAGTGACGGCGTCAAAGTGACATAATTCCTTGTAATATAAACTATTGGTTAAGCTTGCTCATATTTATTTATATCGGTCGAGGGGCAAAGTGAACAGGCATATATGTATTTACATACGACATATATTTGGGTAAGCAGACAATTGAAGACCGAACAGACTGACATACAGGATGTCTTCTTAAAACCTGAGTGTTGACTTTGTCTATGGAAACCCAAGTAGGTTTAACACTCATAAAACACATTTTAGCGATATTTTACCATTGGTTGCTTTTTTCAACCATTAGTTTAGTTTAACTACGGATCAATAAATCGGCCCTAAGATATGTTGCCCAATGTCTGAAAGTTAGCGGCCTTATACCTCAGTGCCTCGGAAATCACGTTAAGCCTTTGGTCCTGCGTCTAATTCCTCTTTGGTCGTGTCACACTGGTGTCCCATTGAAATATGTAAGGGAATAGAGTGTCTATGCAAACAGTTATACACTATAATATGTCCAGCATCGATGGTTGATCGCTGAGATTGCCTGCCCTAACAGAAATATCGGTTTGGAGGACTTTATACTGCCATCAGTCGGTATAATAATAATAATAATTCGTTTATTTCAGGCAACAAGATGAATTCAAAAATATTTCATTGGCCCATAATAATAAATACCTTACAGTCTAACATACATACATAATAAAATGAAATACACATTTTTTTGTGCAAATTACTACGTGCGGCGCGTAGAGTCAGCTGGTAGCCGTCCTCGAAACTTCCGAAAGACGACTCCCTGCGGCCAGAAGTCCTCCCTAATAAAGGTCGCCAGGGAGTGGGTCGGTACTCTTACCGCAAATGAGCTATAAGTTCACTTTGTGGCGAGACTCCAACCGTTCGACCCTCAGCGTCTAATTGGACTTCTTTCGCCTTCGTAGACCAGTGTAGGCGGGACAAGTACAGCTGCATAGTGTGTGTGTGTGTGTGTGGTATACCTAAATATGATTTAAATGTCTTTTATTTATTTATAGAGAACGCATATTGAAACGCATACTCAAACGTTTATAATTGCTCGTACGCGATTGTAATTCTCACGCGGCTGTCACTGCGTATTCGGCGCACGCGCACCGCATCCGCTGCAGCCATTCGCTTTGATTGGCAAGTCTGCAGTCGGTAGGAAAGTGTGCTAATTATATCTATGATGTGACTTCATTCTGGGGTTTTATATCTTCCCCATAGAAGAATATTGGTTAGAACAACTGTTGAACGTGCTTCGTACATCACATCATAAGCAATTGGTTCCGTCGCTTCGATAGTGGCTGCTATCCGTCTTCATAGAATCACCGAAATAGACAGGTGTCACAGGTATAAGTGATCCGCACGATAACATTACAAAAAAGGACCAAGACTGATTTCAAATCAACACGTAAAAAAAATTGAAAAAAATATTTTGATATATTTACTTTACACTTTCATGGTCACTAACATAAGAAAAGTTTTTATTTACCAGTTTTTTTACGAGATTTCACCATGTATCTTATTTATGGGTTTCCGAAATTTCGGCGCTGTTGCAAGCGCCATCATGGTTACAGAGTAACTCAATCAATATCTGAAACTCAAAAATAAGGTACATGGTAGAAAGGGCGTAAATAACTATTCTAATGATATTAACTTTTTTCAAATTCAAAGATAAAAACAGTTGAAGATGGATGCTTGACAACGGACTTTCAAACATCGAATCTAGTGGCCTACAATGAATCTGACGTTTCGACATTGGCAGAATGGACAACATTTCAAAATTGCTAAGCTCTGAAACAAAAAATACCATTTCTTTATTTACTTTTCCGCTGCGCGAATATATATTTATTAATTTTTTATATTGCTTATTTACTGAGAAAAAAATTAAAAACTAAAAAACGTAAGATGACGTCATCGGACGGCAGAATGTAAAATATTTCTTTGCCTAGCACATTATAGTTTTAAATTTACGAAATGCCAAACCCATGACATGCAACTGTCAAAAAAAAAGACAACTTGTCAACGTTGAATGAATGAATGACGTTGACAATGTTGACACTAGTATCATTTGACAGTAGTACCTTTTTTTTTATTAAAACAATGATAAGCAAAGGAATATCGCTGTATTCAGCCGTCCGATGACGTCATTTGGCGCTTACGTCTATTTAGAATATAAAGAATTTTAATAATTATTTTATGCATGAAAATGGACAAATTTTGAAAAAAGAAAAAATATGGGTCCGTTCATTTTATGTCTATTTTCATATAAAAAAACAATATGGACATGTTAAAAATATGAAATGTTGTCCATTATAGATGTGTCGCAAGACACAGTAGCAGCCATTATAAAAAATAAAAAAAGAATCTGACGTTACGAGTGAATCAAAGTTTTCCTCCTTTTTACACACGTTGTGTCTCCTTTGTTTAGATGTCACCTGAATCCACCGACAAAACGAATTCGCTAACACCACCCTTTCGGACGTGGCAGCGAGCTGTAATTAATTTGTACGTGCAATTGATGATGACGTAAGAAGTGCCATTCTGTGAGTTAAATTCTCTGATCACAGATGAATCGAACCCCGAATTCAAGTATCGTCGTAAGTGAAGTGAGGGGGAATGGCGAAGTGATATGCGCGTTGTTGTTTAAATTTCACAGGATCCACATGCAGCCATACCATTATCTAGATCATGGGAGTAGGGGAATAGTGGGGCGGTGTCGAGGTCGCCGCTTGGCACCCGAGCCACGCGCGCATCGCCGGTGCGCCCGCGCACTGCCAGGAGACACTATTATACTCATTTTGCATATATGGAATTGCTATTCTCTACTGATATTCAGTTGTCGATACGTTTTCAAGATTGGCGGCTTTCATTTTATTTGAGACAGGTACTAATGGCGAATTTGATTGGTTATTTCACCTTAAATTTTATTTCAAAAAATTTTAAAAGTAGAACGTTTAAAGGAATTTCCTTTTTTGAGAAATAAAGACATATTTATTTCTCAAAAAAGACATTTCATTTCACTTAGGCTTACTTATTATGTAAAACGAAAGTAGGAGGAATATTTTCAAGTACTGAGTTAACTTACGTTAGTTATTTAATACCTGCTTAATACTTTAGTTACACTACAAGCGACCTGCTCGTTTGATCACCAATTAAAATAAAACAGGAATAAATTCATTATAACAACACTTGCAAATCCAGAATGAAATATCCCATTAAGAATATTTTCATGAAAAGTTAGCTAAGACATTAGCCGTCGGCTGGAGAGACCCGGAAACGGAACTCACCAGCCGCCGTTGCCTGGAGAAAATCGAACCTTCTTTTTTTTCTATGTGATAGCTGGCCGACGAGCAGACGGATCACCTGATAGTAAGCGATGATTCTTTTGCCATTGATTCGCATAGGATCCTCGAGGGTTCACAAATACTGTCAAAGTGATTGAACTGTTGTGCCCCAACTGACTACTCTGGAGCGTCTCATAACCTAATGCTTCAGCTCTAAACTCAGTCTACACCTTAGTCATATGGGGCTTGGGCATTTTGCTACATTATTTTTGACATAAGGTGAGATTTTTTTTTTTATGAGATAGGGGGCAGACGAGCATCTGGATCATCTGATCGTAAGCGATTGCCGCCTCACCATGGACACCTGCAATACTAGAGGAGTCACAAGTGCGCTGCGGACCTTTTAAAAAAAAATACACTCTTCTCTTGAAGGTTTGCAGGTCGTATCGGCCTGGAAATACCGCAGGCGGTAGTTCATTCCAAAGTTTTGTCGTACGAGGTAGAATGTTTCTTAAGAAACGTACAGGTGAAAGCTGCTAACCATCTAGATGATGTGGATGGAACTGTGATCGAATGGAACGATGGCGAAATGAAAAGGCAGGAATCCGTCAGGGCAATTCACTGTGTATTACATTTCTGTTCACACAACAATAGTTCTTATAGCAATGAAATGGCCACGTTACATATTATGTCTCATGTATAGACAGCCACACACAGTTACTACAATCTATCAAAATTTCCCAAATTTTTATTGAACCGAACGTGTTTGACATTAAGGGGACAATCAACTGACGAAGACTTCTTCCGTTTGACCGCGTACAACGTAGGACTGCTCGAATTGTCGGTCACTTGACTCTCTAGTCGACTTGATCCTCTAGCACTGCGGCAGAATATAGCTTCCCTCAGCATTCTATACGGCGTATATCATGGGGAGTGCTCTGAGGAATTGTTTGATCTACTACTCCCTGCAGCTGAATTCCTACATCGAACCACACACAAGCAATTGTCATTCCATCCCCATCTTCTCGGCGGATGGTGGTCTAATACTGTGCGCTCTTCGCGGCACTTTCTACCACGTACCTCAGTTCTGCGGAACGGTTTGGCTGCGGGAGTATTTCCCGACGGCACGACTTAGGGACCTTGAAGAGAAGAGCGTACTCCTTTTAAGAAAGGCCGGCAACACATCAGCGATCTCTCTGATTTCGTGGATATTTATGGGCGGCGAAGATTACTTTGACGTGACTCGCTAGCTTGTTTGTCGCCTCTAACATAAAAAAAAGAAAAGGGAATTTGGCAGTTTTGTATACTTTGCTGTACGTACGTAAATAGTCGTTATCATAACAAAAGTTATGCAACATTGTGTCCTGGAGGATCATAGCTACCCTACGTGGGCAGGTCAATGGTGCAGTGGACTACACGTCCGGCAGCGTGCCAACCGCTAGTACCTCCAGCACAGACCAACTTACATGCACAGAATTCATCTTCCTATTTTTCTTTTTTGTGTGATAGGCAGTCAACGAACAAATTGAGCGATGGTCATTGGATAACAACGTGCTTTTCATGCGGGCTTTTCAACCTGGGCATGGCCCTTTGGAGTCTCCCTGCGTGATCGTATCAGAAATGATGAGATCCGCAGGAGAACTAAGGTCACAGACGTAGCCCAAAGGGTTGCATGCCTCAAGTGGCAATGGGCAGGGCACATAGCGCGGAGAACAGACGGCCGTTGGGGCGGAAAGGTCCTCGAGTGGAGGCCACGTACAGAAAGTCGCAGCCGTGGCAGGCCTCCTACAAGGTGGACCGACGATCTGGTGAAGATCGCGGGAATCCATTGGATGCGGGAGGAACAGGAGCGATCTGTGTGGAGAACATTGGGGGAGGCCTATGTCCAGCAGTGGACGTCTATTGGCTGAAATGATGATGATGAATGATGATGCCCTTTGGAGTTTTTCTAATTCTATGTGCATTTTCTACCATTAGCTTGGCGGCGAAACCTGCACGTCTCGGATAGTTCCTCAAAATGCTGGATACCTTCAATATTTGAGATATTGATTCTGAACGTGTAACCGTAAGAGCCGGCAAAACTTCTGTGATGACTCGGGTCTTGATTGAATGTGAAATGTCGGTGCAATTCGTTTCTCAAGGACCGTTCTACTGCTGCAGCAGTATTTATTGGTGGTTTAGTACTACTTCTTTCTAGTAGACCAGCAACGCAACGGTGGCCTTTGATCTCGCTGCTTTTAATAAGCTGCTTTGATTATTTACTTACCATCTATAACCCATATTGAACTGTTACTAACACTAAATTAACTAACAATAACACTAAAGGCCGTGTGGTCCCCGGCAGAGTAGAATAGGCCACCCTCTCTCTTACCGAGGTGTCGTAAAAGGCGACTAAGGTAAAGCTGCTGGCATGATCATCAGCACCCAGAGAAGGAAAACTCTGCATTTATATCAAAACCCTCGCCAACCCGTCTGCCAAGCGTGGTGAGTATGGCAATTACCCCTCATGTGATTGAGGGAGGCCCGTGCCCCAGCAGTGGGGACTTAAATGGGCTGATGATGAACACTAAGTAGTCTTCTTCTTTACTGTAGGAGAGCCAAGCTTCAGCATGAATGGACCAGCTCGACCGGAGTGATACCACGGCCTCGCAGAAAACCGGCGTGAAGCAGCACTGTGCTGTGTTTCACTGCGTGAGTGGCCTAATCTGGGGGAAGGGGGGCTTTAAAGGTTGGCAGCCCACTTGTGACTCCACTTTTATCATCCTGCTTGTCGATTGGCGTCTTTAGCATAAAAAAAAAACTATCGCCGCCCCAAGTCTCTGTCCCGCGAGCAGTCTGTGCGCGATGGTCTAACCACATCACGCATGTGCATAGTAAAAGTACTTTCGTTCGAGGCCACATTGTCATTCACAGTATTGCCTATCACCAGCGCCTATTTGTCACCGTCCAAGTTTAGCGTTCGACTTGCTTTGTGACTTATTAAATCGTCTCGTGAGATCATTTCGAGATTTCTCTGTCTTCGTTTGTAAATCTACTTTAAAGCTTGTTTTGAGTTGGTTACGAGATACACCAAATAACAAGATTGTACATTAATGCATGATCATCGACCTTACCCTAAAGTAAGAAGCCAACATTTTCAGAGCTCAAAATAAATGTATCAGAGCGATTTGTGGATTAAAATCGACAGAAAGTTGTCAGTCTTACTTCAAATCTTTAAAATTGCTACCTTTTCCTAGTTTGTATATATATGAATGTTGTCATCGTCAGCCCATTTAAGTCCCCACTGCTGGGGCACGGGCCTCCCTCAATCACATGAGGGGTAATTGCCATACTCACCACGCTTGGCAGACGGGTTGGCGAGGGTTTTGATATAAATGCAGAGTTTTCCTTCTCTGGGTGCTGATGATCATGCCAGCAGCTTTACCTTAGTCGCCTTGACTGAATGTTGTATGTTTGTTAAATCGAACCCTAATTCCAAATTACATATAAATCTAACACAAGTCTTCGTTCTTGGAAACCCTATATTCGAACTCAAATATGCAAAATTGCTGTGATGGAAAAAAGTGTATTTGTTTTGGCACCACGTGTTTTCAACAAATTGTCAACACATATACAGCAATTAAATGAATCTAAATTTAGAAACGTATTGTCAAAGACATTGATTGGTAAATGCTACTATAAAATTGGTGATTTTTATAGTGATAGTGCTATTTTTGAATATTAATTAAAAAATGGTTCGATTTTAGAGCGAAAGAGTAAGCTGTTGGCTGGTCGGGGTGAATCACAGATCACCCCCAATAGATACCGCATTACGGGTATCTGACGCGTGCCAAACATATGTGATATTGCACAAATGTTAGTAGTCGTTGTTTCAGTGCTGACCAAGTCTTTGACCTGGAAGTTTGTCCGTGCGAAAAAAGTTGTTTGTGTTTTAAGCGTTTGTTTTCGACAGAAAAATGACTACTTGTTGTGTGAAATGGTGTGGAAAAAATTCCAGGACATCTAGCTTGAAGAAAGATGGTATAACTTTTCATCGGTAAGTAAAAATTGATTTGGAATTATTTTTCGCAGAGGTCAAGTTAAAATGGACGTGTCATGTTGATTGTCCAAGCGCGTTGATGTCTTTTTAAAAAGGTCTCTTTCTCTCATATGTTTATTTCATATGTTCGTCTCTTTCTGTCATAGAACCAAATGTGACCAAGAATTACGAGTGATGCACAACTAACTTTCTAGAAAATAATAATAGGTATATCGATATTTGTCCTTTCATAAATTGCATGTAGATTTTTTTTTGTCAACAAGGAAATACGGAGTTAATAATTAAATAGGAACTATTTGCATTCTTTCAACGAATAATTAAATAAAATTAAGATATATTTATTCTTTATTCTTATTAGGCTTAGCAGCATTTATTACTGTATAAAATTGATTTATATTGATTATTCAATAATTGACAAGATGCTAACCACCTACATTTTTATTAGTTTATATAAGATTACTGTACCTTACCAGAAAGTCAAATCCAAAGGCTTCAGTGAGGAGGGTGTATACTAAACTTGTACATTTTAAAAACCAATAAATTTTATTGTATCTTGTGTGAATATTTTAATAAATATATTTTTAATTTCATTAGTGCTTTTATTCCTACTCTATTATTGCTCGACTTGCTCCATGGGCGGCGGCAATCGCTTACCATCAGGTGAGCCGTCTGCTCGTCTGCCGCATATAACATAAAAAAAAAAGTTGTTATCTAATTGTATATTTATATTATTTTACTTGTAGTTTTAGTATTGTTTCTCTCACACCATCAACAAACTTAAAGCTTATTTTAATGGTTGAGTGGCAAAAAACGTCTTCCGGTATTAAGTACAACACTTATAGTTACACTTTGTGCAATAAGAATAAATTAATTAATTAAACTTTTATTAAATATACTATTAAATCAACGTTTCGTAACTGAATGAAACTTGATAAATTTAATTTCACTCACTATTACAGCATATTTTGTATGTAGAGGACGGTAGTTTAATTTAAACTGCATAGATTGAAAGTCTAGTTAAGTTCTTGTTAAAATCATTTTGATAATCAATAAAATTATATATTAGGTTATCGACATTGAATAAAAGTTATTTTACTCGTCACATCACTACTGGACCGACTGTCGTTGAAGTAGCCAATCACGTAGCGAGTGTTACGTCTCCCTCTCCCCTTTCCTACCGCCTAAAGTTGACACGTTGAAATTAGAAGAAAGCGGTACTCATACGGCATCTATTGGGGGTGATCTGTGGGGTGAATAGATAACCGTCTTTCCATATGTACAGTGGCGGACAGATCAAGCTATATAAATCTGTCAAATTTCCTCTATCGATTTCGAACTCAATGTGTAACAATATAAGGTTTATAATCAAATGAAGAAATTTGTCAGTTTTGTATATCTTGATGTGTCCGCCACTGTAATGATTCAAATGAAGCGGTTCACTGCTCCATACTGATCTAGATGTAATTTTTTCTAAATTTTAGAAAGATACATTTTTGCCAGGTCTACCGAATTATTTGACATTATGTTCTTTATTCATAATCTATGGTTGTAATTTATATTCTTTTTATTTATTTTTTAAATCTTAATAATTATTTTAACATTTTGTAACGCATGCTATTTTTCGTATACCTTATATAGACATAGTGGCCTTAATTTTGTATGTGACATCTATTTTATAAACCTATGTTTACGAATAAATAAATTGATTGATTGATTGAAAGTAAAAAACAGCAAGGAACTGCAAAAACTATTTATATATTATAACACTTTTTTTAGACAGAAAACAAGTGTTCATTGCAGGAATGTTTATCCAGAGTGGATATTGAACCCACAAATTGAGTCATAGGACCAGAAGCAAAGCAATAGGTCACCAATCACCATTGTCAGTCACCACGTCGAGTAAGTAGAAATATCTTGCTACCCGCGCTAAGGTCAATAACGCACTAATTACAATATACCTTATGCACAGGACGATTATGACTACCTTGCCGTAACACAGTCTTGTACTAGTACGGAAGGTAAAGGATTATGTCTCTGTACCTACCTACATTATGTGTTATTAAACATTGTTTTGGCTTAGACAAGATTTAACTAATTAGTTTAATATACCTATCTAATAAGTATGTTATTGAACTATTTACAGTGTGTACAAATTGTAGTTACTTATGCACAATAAAGTTATTTGTATTTGTATTTTTGTATTTGTATTGTTTAATTTGTTAGTAAAACACTTTGTTTTGAGATGCTGAACGAAGACCTAAGAACTTTTACACATGCAAAAAAGACTGCATTTTCTTGGAATTTTGTATCAATCAAAATACTATTTAGTAAGGGACGGTTATACTTGGTGCTAATACATTTTAGTTCATTATTTTATTCATAATAGGAGAAAGTTTGAGTTCTTTGGTCACATTGCCAGAAAGAGAGATGACAACCTGGAGAAGCTACTTCTGACGGGAAAGGTGACGGGACGAAGGCCTAGAGGCAGAAGCCCCATCCAATCAAATCGCAAAGTGCGTCGACATACTAGCTCCGTCCCATCTTCCGCGTACATCATTAGAGGCTGCGGCCACCGCTGCAACAGCGGAATCGCTGAAACGGCGCTAATACGCAGGTTTAAGCAATACCTGCCTATTTGAGCCGTTTGGAGTTGAGACCCTCGGCCCGTGGGGACCGGGAGCCCACCACCTGTACCATGAACTAGCCCAGAGGCTGACAGGAGAGCTAGCGTATTTCTGGGCCAACGTATAATTTTGGCTATTCAGTAAGGAAAACGCTATGTGTCCTGGGCACGATGACTGTAGGCAGTGATTTGGGGGATACATTTTCTTTGTTAATATTTGTGCATATAGTTCTTTGTTCTCATTCTTTGTTAATATTTATCCTAATGTGGGAGAGCCGGCTCGACCGGAGTGATACCACTGCCTCACAGAAGACCGGCGTGAAGCAGCGCCTGCGCTGTGTTTCGCCGTGTGAGTGAGGCTACCGGAGGCCCAACGGGGGAAGGGGAAAAGGTTGGCAGCGCACTTGTGACACCACTGTTGTTGCGGGTGTCCATGATCGGCGGTTTTATTAAGTTTTGATTAATCGTTTAAACAAAAAAGAAATTTTATCTTCCTTGTACATCAAGCTACCTAATATCGTAGGTACAATAAAACGTTTATTTTATAATATTTATAAAATTAGTATTTATACTTTAACTATCAGTATGTATTTAGTAGCAACAGTAATAATTTAGGGACCTTACCTTTTACAGTACAATAGGTACTCTATTTACTAATAATTCTTATGCGATGTGATAAAATCAACTATTATTCTAACACATTATTATACAAATCGGACAAACAAACTCATTACAATTTCTAAGTAAAACGCATACATATACTTTGACTTCAATATATAAAATACTTTATTCAATTCTAAAATTTATACATTGAAATCTGTAATGTGTTAACATTGACAATTTAGATTATGTATCTTGCGTAATAACTGTATGGAAAATTAGAAATGAAACCCACTGGCGGAATAAAAATCAGCTTAAGATTGTATTCTGGTGATTTCATGTATAAATTATCGTTTTAAAAAGGGGGGATATGTTAACGAAGTGCGACATTCAACGGAGGGGAAACCAAATGTAGGTACTCAATTCGTATTTTAAGCAAACACATCATATGTATAAAAGCCTTTGTAGTATGAAGTGGGATTGCGGTCAAATTATAGAGTTTCTTGAGTGTTTGACATCTACTTAGTTCGTTTCTGAAAAAAAGAATGCAATAAGAAGAAAGAATAGAATAAGGAAACTACTTTCAACCAGGAAAAAAATAAACATCAAATAAAACTCCCTTAAAACTTTGTTTTTTTTATGTGATAGGTGGTCACCTGATGGTAAGCGATGTCCGCCGCTCATGGACACCCGAGACACCAGTGGAGTCACAAGTGCGCTGTCAACCGTTAAACCCCCCTTTCCCCCGAATTGGGTCTCCGGTACCCTCACTCACGCAGCGAAACACAGCACAGTGCTGCTTCACGCCGGTTTTCTGTGAGACCGTGGTATCACTCCGGTCAAGCCAATTTATACTTCTAACATTGTGCCGACTATGAGTTTGTTTGGACATAAGTATTTTTTGTTTTAGATGGTTAAAAGCTCAATTAAAATAGGTAGTATCCAGAATAATACATAATTTTGCTGCACCGGTAAAATTTTATGAAAACGTGTCTCTATAATGTATCAATACGGGGATTAACACGATATTTATTATGTGAAACAACATTGTGTACTCACATATTTGGCTCGACGTTTCGGCTACTTTACAGCAGCCGTGGTCACGAGCGGACGTAGCCGAAACGTCGAGCCAAGTATGTGAGTACACAATGTTGTTTCACTAAATATCGTGTTAATCCCCGTATTCATACATTATAGTTATAATGCAACGCGAAAATCTAAAAAACTATAAAACGTGTATCTGTAATCACTCAACATTCGCAGAGATAAATCTGTGTTCACCATTGGCGGATAGATAGTTAGATACTTTTTATTGCAAAACATACAAAACTTAAAAGCTAGGTATACATAGATACAATGTACAATTAGTCAGTCTTATCGTTGGGAGCGATCTTTACCAGACAACCTTCAGGTAAAGGACATTAGATAGATGAGTGGAAAAGGATGAATAGCAGCCATGTAAAAAAAAGATACATGGATTACAAATAACAGCCTCTTTCTGACTGCCTCCGTGGTGCAGTGGTTAGTGGGTCGCACGCTGCGCAAGAGATTCCGGGTTCGATCCCCGGACCGGGCCAAAAATTTGTACCTAAGTTTTCGGTAAGAAATTCTTAGTGGCAGCCTGGAGTCTGGAAGTTGGCGGTCTTGTGCATCGGAACGCCGGTTTTGCGCCCGATCCCTCTCTGGTCGTGTCACAGTAGTGTCCCGTCGGAATATGAGGGTAAGAGAATAGAGAGTGCACTTGAGCACTATAATATATGCTGCGCAAGTGGCTGATCGTTGAGATTGGCCGCCGTAGCCGTAAGCGGATGGAGGATGATATTATATTTCTACCCATATAAAGCAATGGCAGAATATGATGATGTCACCGAGATACATCTTAATTTTGAAATAAAAGATGTCTTTTGATTCTCATTGAAATACAGACTTGGAGATCTAGAAACCTACTCTCTATAACACAACCTTTAGGTAAGGAACAGTAGACTAATTTGACAGTTTAATTCAAAAGTTGCTTGATCTGACGGTGATATCTAAAATCCCCCCAGTGTACCAGGAATTGACCGCTTCGATGACTATACCCGACTATATACGAAGGAAGATCTGACTTGAGGAAGATCCATGTTGATATTTTTTTTTGGGGATAGCAATCTTTGCCATTTATTCTTAAGTAAATAATTCGTCGACCAACGTTACCAAGGTCTCCGGGAGCTTAGTCGGTAAAGCAGTTGCCCGGTTAGCAAAAGATCGTGGGTTCGAGTCCCACCCGAAGACTGTCGAAATTTTTTAAGTGCATTATTACTTAAGATACATGTTGATCTAAGATGATATCAATTTCTGCTAACTTAAAATACATTCAGAAGAGAAACAAGGTAAGTTTTAGAATGTAGAGAAGCCTATGTAATAAATAAATGAGCGCGACGAATGAAAAGCATGCGCAATTGTGGCCCAAGCGTAGCAATTAAGGGCTGCTGCCGTCATTATAGGCGCGCAAAGGAAAAGTAATTTAAATAAATAAATAAATTGAGGCAACATCATATTTGAGAGCGAGGGTCAAGCTTAGTGGATGAGACCATGATCTTTCTTAATGCGAGAAAGTAGGTTCGTATCCAAGCAAATACCTCTGGATTTTTCAAATCTATGTGCGTATTTCTAACATTCCGGCGGTGAGGGAAAACATCGTGAGGAAACCTGCACGTTTCGGATAGTTTGCTCAGTTAGCTTGTTTTTTTTATGTGATAGGTGGTAGACGAGCAGACGGGTCAGCAATTGGTAAACAATTGCCGTCGCCCGTGGACTCCCGCGACACCAGAGGAGTTACAATTGCGCTGCCGACCTTTAAACTCACCTTTACCCCCGGATTGGGCCTGCGGTACCCTCGCTCACGCAGCGAAACACAGCACAGTGGTGCTTCACGCCGGCATGTTTTTTTCTTACCGCCACATTACTTTGAAATATGGGCATAGATTTATAAAAATAAAATAAAAAAGTTTATTTATCGGACAACAGTGATCCATTAGTGTTAGTAACATACAACTTAAATATTTAATAATTCGTGTTATTACTTAATAACTGAGAGCGACCGAGTAATTTGGCATAAGTGCTCGAGTAGTGGACAGTCCCCACCATCGGCGATTGCCTTCAGGACACTTGCGGCTGCTGTGCACTCGCCTCAAAAATGAGCTGGCTTTCTTACACAGTATGGCCGGGAAAGATTTGAAAGCATTTGAAATATCCAGAGGTCTCTCAGTATTGAAGTATGGCAACCCTGAGTAATGAAGTCGCTGCATTAAATTGTGAGCGGACGCGAGGCGACACCCCACGCAACATTATGGCTAATCACTACCAGGCCTATGGAGGGAATGTTTGATTTAGCTTCGTTTGAGCCTACCTGTTGTCCTACATGAGCGAACAACGCGATGCAATGCTACGCTACGCTTCAAAAAATGTTCAGTGTAGTAGGTAGTCAAAGTGAAATAGCTACGGGCACATTAAATTGTGAGCGGACGCGAGGCGACACCCCACGCAACATTATGGCTAATCATTACCAGGCCTATGGAAGGTATTTTTGATTTAGCTTCGTTTGACCTTACCTGTTCTCCTAAATGAGCGAACAACCCAATGCGATGCTACGCTCCGCGTCATAAAATGTTTAGTTAAGTTGGTAGTCAAAGTGAAATAGCTACGGGCACATTAAATTGTGAGCGGATGCGAGGCGACACCCCACGCAACATTATGGCTTATCTCTACCAGGTCTATGGAGAGAATCGTTAATTTAGCTTCATTTTAGCCTACCTGTTGTACTACGTGAGCGGCCACAAAGCGACACGGTGCTACGCGACGCGAATTAAAAATATCTAGAAGGTATGTAGTCGTAATGTAATAGACGCTACGAACGGGTACACCTTACCTAACTTACCTAAGTAAGTTAGGTAAGGTTAGTCTTTAGAGAGAACTCTTGATATTGATTTGAGCCTACATTACCGGCTGTCCTAGGTGAACCAAAATGGAATCGCTACGCGATGCGGCGCTACGCAGTGCTACTGTTTTTTTCTTTACATATGATAAATAAATATTTCACAACATAACATACATTGATCTGCCTCAGAGATAGGTTAGCTCAAGCACTTGTGTTACGAATATCAGAACCAGCAGCGGAGTTACAAATAGATACATATTATACTTTTCTTTGGTAAATACATACTTATATAACGTAGACATGATAGCATCTGGCTACGCTTGGAAATGTCACAGGTTTATCGGTGCTACTTCTCCGTCCCGGAGATTTCTTGATATCGATGACCATAGATCATTCCAGAACTACGTGGCGTGTGTGTCTAATTATCAGTAATCAGTGTGAGTACTTGTCAGGGATTAGGTAGTCCAATTATGGGTCAACGACCTCAAACATTAAATTAGTATCGATACACCCCGCCGGATTGCAAGATTTCGGAATGTCCTATTCGTATTTTTGTTTAGATGTCTCATGTACCCAATGTAAAACTGCCTTTGGGCCACTCTCTTAATCTAGTGTTTAAATAAATGACCACAAGTATTAGCGCTTAGGTTCAAGTGATCCAGCACAAAGAATAAACTCCAAGTCTTCCGAAATCGTCATAGTTAACATACTTCGTAGTTAGTCAATAGATAGAAAAAGCCGCAAATGATGGTGTTGCTTAAATTCCATATTTATTACGCTTCATGTAATTTTCTGATGAAGTCCATACTTAGCACATTTTATGAATGAGAAAATATAGGAACCTATAATAATAATATACTCTTATTGCAGAACTAAAGGAGTGATACTCAATGCAGTAGTAACATTTATTTGAATGGACAACATTTCATATTTTTAACATGTCCATATTGTTTTTTTATATGAAAATAGACATAAAATGAACAGACCCATATTTTTTCTTTTTTCAAAATTTGTCCATTTTCATGCATAAAATAATTATTGAAATTCTTTTTATTCTAAATAGACGTAAGCGCCAAATGACGTCATCGGACGGCTGATTTTAGCGATATTCCTTTGCTTATCATTGTTTTAATAAAAAAAAGGTACTACTGTCAAAGGTAAATAATACTAGTGTCAACATTGTCAACGTCATTCATACATTCAACGTTGACAAGTTGTCTTTTTTTTTGACAGTTGCATGTCATGGGTTTGGCATTTCGTAAATTTAAAACTATAATGTGCTAAGCAAAGAAATATTTTACATTCTGCCGTCCGATGACGTCATCTTACGTTTTTTAGTTTTTAATTTTTTTCTCAGTAAATAAACAATATAAAAAATGAATAAATATATATTCGAGCAGCGGAAAAGTAAACAAAGAATTGGTATTTTTTGTTTCAGAGCTTAGCAATTTTGAAATGTTGTCCATTGTCCTTTTATTTTATTCATTTCACCAATAGATGGTGCTCGGTAATATCGACTACATCGCGCCAAAGATTCGTGTTTGTGTTGTTGTTCATACAATTTACCTCTTTATAAAATAGTGTACTTAAATATATTTCCAAACCAAGTGCGTCTCTGATAATCAAAAAAATTAATGCTAAAAAATCATTCTGAAACTGTTTGGCTGTAGCAATATTACTATGATACTGACTTAGGGACCTTCAAGAGACGAGTACGACGACGAAATAGTAATCTGCTAATTATTCCTATGTATAAACGCTTCCCCTCTCCTAAATTGTGCTGTGCCCATCAGGGTTCATGACTTTGATCCTAGCATATGCATTAAGTTAACAACCAATGTAACTGCAAAATTTTGGAAAGCAATAAAAATTTAGAGTATTGTGTATTGAGTTTTTTTTTTACTGTAGATAGGTAAGCGTTTGACCATATTTCACCAGATTGTAAGTGATAATATGGTCTAAGATGTAGCACGATTACCTAGAAGATACCTATTCACTCGCGCTTTGAAAACCCCCAAATTATAGCCACTAGGGAACACCTCTTCAGGCAACTGATTCCACTGTTTCGCAGTACGAATAAGAAAACAGGATTCAAACCTCTTTGTGCGGATTTTTGGTATTTCTACCATGTACCGGTGTCGATTGAGGGTCTGTCTGAGTGTTCCTAAAAAGCCTGCTACGGATCAGTGACTCCTTTCACCATCAGATAATTCACATTCTCTTAATTATTTATTATAAGACAATTCATGTATGATCTGTTTGATATTTAAATTGTAATTCTTACTATATTTTTGATCTATGTATCAATTATCATGTACAAAATTCTCTTTGCCGTCTCTAGGATTCGTTTTCTTGTTTTATAGATCGGAAACTTAAAAAACAAAACCTTTTAAATACAATTTCCTGGCAACACAAAACCATAGACTTAGCACTGAAACATTAAGAATGCAAGAATAACTTGCAGATTGCCCTTGCATAACTTGCATAAGTGCGGTGACAGATTAAATCACTGGGTCTAGGGTTCATAAACGATTGTCTACGTAAGCGGATTCGTATTCTTAAGTGCAGACAGCCATACATCAGATTTTCACACAGAAAACCAGCGTGTAGCAGCACTGTGCTGTGTTTTTCTGTCACTGTGAGTGAGGGTACCGGAGGCCCAATCCGAGGAAAAGGGGGTTTAAAGGTTGACAGCGCAAAAGACTTGTGTACTAGGTCAGAGATTGGCAGATTTATTAAATATCATTGAGAAATAACGGTCAAAAGATCAGCTTGAAACCTTATGTAAGTATTATTTTTGTTATGAGCCCTCAAAGGCAAATATAGGGAAGTAAATTTTAAGTCTTAAATTTACGAAATATTTATAAAGCAATCGATATCTTATTCAATTTATAGCAACTTTTCTTAAAAAACCATTTTCATATACGCACTATTTCATATAAGCACACAAACTAGTGAGGGCTGACGTCACGCCTCGCGTCGCTGTTTGTATGGAGCGTTTTGGGCAAGTCTATTTTAAGTGATTTTCAAACTGTCCTACCTCAAAGAGTTTCCAAGCTAACAAATCCATTCTTTCACCGATGTTTTCACTTTTGAGGGGTTCTTCTATTACCAGCAAGAGAAAAAATAGGACACAAGCCTATTGTAACTCCACTGGTGTCGCGAGTGTCCGTGGGCGTCGGCAATCGCTAACCATCAGGTGATCCGTCTGCTCGTCTACCACCTATCACATATAAAAATAAATCAAGACTTCCAGTATCATCATTCATAAAGTCGACATTAGACGACATTCTGATCAAGTTAAAGAATATTTCCAAAATTTTCGGCCGTAGTAACATTGCCTAAAATGATTTCTAACATAATATTACTACAAATACCTAAAACCTGTATTATGTAAGTATTCGCACGAGCAAAATAAACAAACAGCGAGCCACGTGTGCGCGCGCGCCGGCCGGCAAGTAAAAAGGCGCGGTTCAACGGCCCGTAATTAAGAGTTCGATATTGGACGAGCAGCCACAGAGTACTGGAGGGGGCACTTTGTACTAAGTAAAAATAAATAAATAAAAATATTGAGACACTTCAGAAGGTACAATTTTATTTCAATGTGTATGATAATAGCTATTCGTATTATAACTGGGGTAATTTTATAAAACTTAAGTATGAATAAAGTATTTAGGTATGCGTGCGCTTGCGTGTTTATATAAGCGAGTGTGTGTGTGATATTGCATTGTCAAGTCCATTGTATTCTCTGAATCAGAATCGTTTAATAATTATGTTATTATAAGTTTGAAAAAACTTTTATTAGTATCAACAGTTACACCTGCTACATATTTTCAGAAATTTAAATGAACAGTCAAATAAATATCTTAATTTTAGCGTGTCATTCTCAGTCAAAGTTAAAATCGAAGTATTTATTTGTATAAATTAGGTATACAAAAGTAGATAATATAGCCCGTCGTATATGTGAATTATTTACGTGTGTTAAGTGCGTTATTTAATTAAGTATAAATTGCAAAGAATTACTAGGTTCACAAAAATACAAGACGAAACATTATAGTCTTGCATGAAGTAGAAGTTGCGCTGTGTTTCGCTTAATAACGGAGGGCCAATCGGAGGAGAAAGGGGGTTAAAAACTATGCAGCGCAATAGTGATGTGTTGTGATGTGTTGTTGCAAGTGTTTAAGGCTTACTATGCTGCTGATTCATCTGCTTTTCTACCACCTATCACATAAAAAAGGGTACCATTCTTCGCCAGTCCCTTCTGTGATACGTTCATAATCTATGGTATAGTAGTATCGTTTGGCCGAGTGATTACTCGCTGATTCGCTTGTTATGTTTGAGGGGTAAGTATTGTTTTACGATGTGTGAATTGCCGGAAAAATTGGTTGTGTGAATTGTCGGTTTACGGAAGATATTTTACTTGATAACGTTATAATTGATGAAGAAAAATTATTTAATTTTATCACAAATTGAACGCACAAGTCGCGTGACTTAAGCGTGACATTTTTTAGGCTGCATTGTAAAAATGCGACCTTCTCCTTGAGCTGATCGCTGTTGTATGCGAAGTTTTTTTTTTAATATTTCACCCCATGTCAATATTCATACAGGGTGTATCTGTGAACATTTACATCCCTTCAGCCACGTGTTCTACTAACCATTATGAACAGTATTTATTCTATCACTTTTGCAAATTCGCATGAAAAAATTTCAACTTTTCATACAAAGTCGGTCACGTGACTTAGTTATTTTGTATTTGAAGTCGAAAAAAATTTCGATGAATTTCGAAAAGTCGTTGAACAAATGTTGTTCAGAATGGTTGGTAGAATACGTGGTTAAAGGGATGTAAATGTTCACAGATACACTCTGTATACCTACCAGATAAAAATGTTAATAATCTAAGTATATGAACGACCGTTAAACTTTTTGTATTAAATAAAAATATTAAATTTGATTACCTGCCACAAGTGATACCTACTTCCTATCATCAGCTATTTATTTGAGGGTCAGGTCGATGTACATAGCTTTTATTTATTTCTTATTACTAAACTGTTTCCATCAATCTATCTACGTAGATACTGAGTAATATAGAAACAAAAAAGCCCTCTTTTTTATATCCAAATCAATTTCTAAATTAAAAACACCTTATATGAAAAAAGTTGCCGCTCATTCAACTCTAAATTTATTTCTAACCATCTAGGTATGACAGCAATGAAGACACCACCGTAGAAGATACCCGAAGTACGTAAATTCTACCTTTATCCTGAGAATCTCATCCGGCTCCATTTTTCTAAACCCCAGCACGTCTCCTTGAAATGGCACTTAATTTGAAAATGACAACTCTAACGCCATTTAAGACACACTGTGCACGTGAAAAAAGTGGATAGAACTCCCGGCTGGGTGCCACAGTGCACCATGATCAACAATAAAGAAACAACTGCCCCTCACTTTGTTTTGGGAAATTAGTTCCACTTTATACCAATAGATGGCGCCAGGTGTCGATTACATCGCGCAAGCGTTTCGTGTTTATGGATTACCATAAGCGTTGCGGCTGTCTGTGGAATTTACCTCTTTTTAAAGGAGATTATAACAAAGATATTTTTAAAAAGAGATTTACCTCTTTTTAGAAAATAAGAAGAATGGTTATATATAATGAGCATACCTACTCAATGCTTGTCAGGAAAATTTCGCGGCAAGCAATTTGCCAAGACAACCTTATTTTACTGTCATCTGTTGTTTTTTTTTATGTGATAAATGGCAGACAAGCAGACTGATAACCTAATGGTAAGCGATTGCCGCCACCCATGGCGACACCATGGAGTCACAAGTGCGTTGCCAACCTTTAAACCCCCCTTCCCCCGGATTGGGCCACAGGTATCCTCACTCACGCAGCGAAACACAGCACAGTATGCAGTTTCACGCCGCAAACTGTGCAGCGGCGGTGTTGTAACTTATACCTGTGAATTTATTTTGAACACAATTTATTTTGTAAAAATAAATATTTTGATATGATAATCCCCCACTGTTACTAACCTTACTGTGCCCGTACTCTCACAGAGGCACAATGCTACAAGTGCATAGTATTCCTTTAGGAGATGTCGTGCGGGTTCGACGCCCGGCCCGAGCACGTGGTAGGAGCAACACCCTGCGCACGCGCAAAAAACTAGGAACCACAGTGAATCACGGCCGACGGAACTTATCAGCTATTTGTGTAATGAGAAATGCGATGCACTCGGTTTAGATCGTAGACGTCTTTAATTTGCAAGTGTAGGAGTAAGATAGAAGAGTACTCTATGAAACACGAGGTATTTACGAGTAAAACATTGTTATGAAAAATAAGAATGATAGGAAAAGTTCGATTTAAGTTTAAAAATAATTTAAAGAAGGCGGTTTTATTTCTTTATTTTCTACTATTGTCTTAGCCGTAATTAATTCTTCGAATCTACATACCACTGAACAAAACAAAACCATAGAAAGAAATGCACTAAAAATTCTACGAAAAAAAACCGCCTCTTTTTTAACACTTCATACACTTCAAATAACATTTTATATAAGTACACTCGAGGAAAGATGTTACCGAAGTCGGCGTCCAGTACTATCTAGATACCAATCTTGTAATACATTAAATTACTCAAAAGGGATTAGGCGATTTAGTAACACCTTTTTTCGAGTGTAGTGTTATAAAATGTTATCTGATGTGTTAAAAATATTATTTTACACTTTTTACTTCGTGGTTTTTGAAGGCGAATTTTTTTGTAGAATTTATTTTTTCATGATTTTTAGTGTCTCATTTTTGGGCAGCAGTGTGCTATTCCGCTCATAAAGGTGACAGTGGGAGTTGTCTTCTATCTCTCTTTTTCCCCTATCCTCCTCATCTTAGCGTGTAATACCCCGTTCTTGTACAGGTTGGAAGCTATATAGCATATTAGCAGTTGTGAAAGAGTACATTTACTGAGGACTAAAAGTCCAGCTTGTTAAATCCAACTTCCAGGAAGAGGTCGATCGACGAATCCAACTCGGCTGGGCAGCGTTCGAGAAGCTACGCAGCATATTTTCGGCCCATATATCGCAGTGTCTCAAGACAAAAGTCTTTAATGCGTGTGTGTTGCCAGTGATGACATACGGAACCCAAACTTACAATGTGTTGAATAAGGAGGCTCAAAGCCACCCAGAGAGCAATGGAGAGGGCTATGCTTGGCGTATCTTAGCGTGATCGTATCAGAAATCATGAGATCCGCAGGAGAACAAAGGTCACAGACATAGCCTAAAGGATTGCATGTATCAAGTGGCAATGGGCAGAGCACATAGCGAGGAGAACAGACGGCCGTTGGGGCGGAAAGGTCCTCAAGTGGAAGCCACGTACAGGAAATCGCAGCCGTGGCAGGCCCCCCGCAAGGTGGACCGACGATCTGGTGAAAGTTAGGGGAATCCATTGGATGCGGGCGGCACAGGACCGATCTGTGTGGAGAACATTAGGGGAGGCCTATGTCCAGCAGTGGACGTCTATTGGCTGAAATGATGATGATAATGCCTGCCAATTGACCTTCGCAACTTTTTACAGGGGACCAGACAAACTAAATCATAATTACACGTTTCAGAAACTTGCTGCGATTTTTTAATGTCAACTGTGGTCACATGGTGCAAGAGGTCACCATCAATATGAGGCCGATACTCGCGTTCATTGCCTCGCAGCGTCAATTGACACTGAATCATGCACAGGCGCATTGATCCAATTTACAGATCATTCGCCTGCTGTGACTGCTGTACGACACTTGTTTAGTAAAATAAAATCATACAACATCTCATATATATTGACTAGATTCCGTACTCAGTAGCAATCACTTTTTGTGCGAATTCGTGGATCGATTAAGATTATTTTTTTTGGTTCTGGAGACCACTATCACTCTTAGAGTTTTTTTATGTGATAGGTGTATGGTAAGCAATTGCCACCACGCCAGTGGAGTAAAAAGTGTGCTGCACACCTATTGACCCCCCTATCCCCCGAATTGGGCCTCCGGTACCCTCACTCACGCAGCTACTACTACAGTTTCGCTAGGATACCTCAGTGACTTAGTCCATAGCGTGATATGTATATTCAGTGTACCGCAGTACCGCATGCTAGTTTGCCACAGTCGTCGTATAAAAAACGTATGCAAAACCCAATGCCAAAAATCTTCCATGCCTCGACGGCAATCAGTAACGAACACTCCTGGGAGAATCGAACTCGTGACCCTTCTGGTTAGCGTCGTGGCTGCGTTAAAAATACAAATGGGTTATTAACGCGCGCCAAGTATTTACCATTCGATAGCTAAGCAGATGCAAAAACGCATTTTGCTTCTTAATCTGAAGTTGATGGAGGCACCAGGGTCATTTCACTTAATACTTTTTTCTTCAGTATGGGAAAAATAGTTCAGCGGTTTTCGTTAGAGGGACCTTGTAAAAAGCAGATGTAGCTTTAAAAAGCAATCATCAGCAGATGGTTCGGCGTTGTTTCGATAGATGTCACTATGCATTCTTACATCGCGCTAGTAAAGCGTGTTTCGGAAACAGTGACCTCAAGCTGCCTCCCCACATAAGCAAATTTAAAAAAGTACGGGAAGTAAACGAGAGATCTTTTTTTTTTTTTTTTTTAAATAAAATGAATATACATGTCCTCTGTGTTACTGAACACTGGTTGAGGCAACATGAACTTATTATTAATATTGATAATTATAAAGTCATAAGTGCGTTCACAAGAAAGTCGGCCATTAGGGGTGGGTCACTTATATTATTACATAATTCATTAAAAGCAAAGGAGCGCAAATACACAGTCGCACTTTCAACTGAACGAACTATTGAACTATCTTGTGTAGAGATTGAACGGTTTATCATTATTTGAGTATACAGACCTCCCTCTGGTAACTACAATAACTTTGAATCTGCCATGGAGGAGGTGCTGAGAAAAGCAACTAATTGCAACAAGCAAGTAATTGTATGTGGGGATTTCAATATTAACATCTTAGAACACAGTCAAAGTTCGGGTATGCTTCTTAATCTATTTAAATCTTTTGATTTACGCCATCTGTTTAATGACCCTACACGCATTACCCCCACATCAGCTACTTGTATTGATAATATTTTCTGTAATTGTAAGGCGATTAAAAAATCAATAATAAATTTTATAAATTCAGACCATACAGGACAGATAGCTGTTTTTGAACACCGTCATGCAACTGCTTCCTCTTCTTTTGTCTATAGGCCAATCACCACTAGTCGTGTGGAAAAATTTAAGGAAAATGTTGAAAACAACGTTTCCCTGATGCAAGTAAGTAAGTATGCTAATATTGATGAACTTTACAATACTTTGTTTAATGTTATTGAAAAGGAGTTTGAAGTAATTTTTACTAAGAAACTAGTCAAAGTAGACAATACTAAAACAATTTTTAGCGATTGGGCTACTAAAGGCATCTTCAAAAGCAGGCGCACTTTATTTGAATTATATAACATTAAAGCTAACTCCAATGATCCTACAATAACTGAACATGTTAGAAACTATTCCAAGCTATTTAAAAAAGTCTGCGCAATAGCAAAAGCGAATTATTTAAAAGATAAAATTAAAAATTCAAATAATAAAATCAAAGCCACTTGGAATATGATTAATAAAGAGACTTGTAAAAATACTACTCAAGACCTCAAGTACTCTTTGAAAATTGATAATAAACAACTCAACGAGGACGTAGAAATAGCAAAGGCATTTGAATCATTCTTTGCTAATATACCTCTTATTACCAATAGTAACTTAAATTCTAGTCCTCAGCTTGCTAATTGTCTTCTTCAATCCAGTGTGGATGAGTGTTTGACTTCTTTTAGTTTCCATCACATCAACCCGGAAACTATACTTAAAACTTTTAAAGACATCAACGTAAAGAAAACAGAATATTTGTGGGGAATATCAGTAGAAATATTAAAGAATATAATAAAAATCATTGCTCCATATTTAGCTGTAATATTTAATGAATGCGTAGATATTGGTCAATTTCCAAATCTGATGAAATATAGCAAAGTTCTACCACTTTTCAAATCAGGTGATAGAAGTGACCCACCTAATTACAGACCAATATCCATTTTACCTGCCCTTAGTAAAATATATGAAAAAGTTATATTCCATCAATTATTGGGTCATTTTAATCTAAACAAATTATTGCATAATAAACAATTTGGATTTACTAAAGGCAAATCTACTACTGATGCGGGAGTTGCACTCATCAAGCACATTTTTGATGCATGGCAAAATAAGCAAGATGCTGTAGGTATATTTTGTGACCTATCCAAAGCATTCGACTGCGTTAATCACCAAACATTATTAATGAAGCTACAGCATTACGGCCTCACAGATAGCTCTCTGAGCTTAGTACGGTCATACCTAAGTGATAGAATTCAAAAAGTCAATGTTAATGGAACTAACTCTCCTGGCGCCCTTTTACAGATGGGAGTGCCCCAGGGCTCGATATTGGGGCCCTTACTGTTTATTATATATGTAAATGACCTACCTTACTTTACTAAAAACTTGTGTGACATAGTATTATTTGCAGATGATACTTCTTTAATTTTTAAAACTAATAGACATAAAGATAACTTTGACGATGTAAATAATGCTCTCACTCAAGTGCTACATTGGTTTACTGTAAATAATTTACTTCTCAATGCTAAAAAAACTAAATGTGTCAAATTTACATCGCCCAACGTAAGACAGGTCAGCACTAGGATTAATATGAATAGTCAAAATGTTGAAGTAATTAATTCTACAGTCTTTCTAGGCGTCACGTTAGACTCAAAATTACAGTGGGGTTCTCATATTGCAGCCCTGGCAGGGAGACTTAGTTCGGCTGCATATGCAGTAAAAAAAATAAGACATCTGACCGATATTGAAGCAGCCAGACTTGTGTATTTCAGTTATTTCCATAGCTTTATGTCTTATGGTCTGCTGTTATGGGGCTCTGCGGCTGATATTCAAGCTATTTTTGTGCTACAGAAACGAGCTGTCAGGGCCATATACGGACTTAGGCCACGAGACTCGCTTAGAAACTTGTTCAAAGAAATTAACATTTTAACATTAGCATCACAGTACATCTTTGACTGTATTATGTATGTTTATAAAAATTTAGAAACCTTCCCTCGAAAATCCGACAACCATAACCTAAATACTAGAAATAAACACAAGCTTGCTGTTCCACATCTCAGACTTCATAAGATTGGTAATTCATTCGTAGGAATGAGTATTAAAATATTTAATAAGTTACCACAAAAGCTTGTTGATTTACCAATGCCTAAATTTAAAACACATGTTAAAAATTATTTAATGGCAAAAGCCTATTATACAGTTAATGATTACTTAAATGACAAGAATTTGTGGAAATGATAAACTGTTCGCCTACACCCATGATACTGTACTTAAAAAAATTTGGTGATTAAAAAGAGTAACTGGCGAGTTTCTTGCCGGATCTTCTCGTCAGAATCAACTTTCCGATTCCGGTGGTAGAATCACATTATATTTATTAATATCTTAGTATATTTTTTGTATCGACATATAAGTTTCATTACATGTATAATATACATAGCTATAATTTATATTTTTTTCATGTATGACGATTTGTAAGAGCTGTATATAAGCCTATGCAAATAAAGAACTTTAGAATTTTGAATTTTGAATTTTGATCCAGAAGGAATTGAGAATTTTGTTATATAGCGAATAATTATTTTCTAATATTTTATTTGATCATTTCCCCGACTGATTCTCGGAGGTGGCCTTACTACATAGCCGTTGAGTATTGGTCGTTTTCCTCTAGATGGCGCTAGCACTCGGTAGCCGACTGAGGCCTCTATCTCGGTATATATAAGTTACTCTATGGGAAGCACATTTAGCTGAGTTTACATTGAGGAGTCTTTTTCTTCATGAGCGATATTAGCACAGTGGATAAGAACGTAAACCTTCTTAACAGAAGATTGTAGGTTCGAATCCTGGTATGCACGTTACATAGGTACCAATATGTCAACGATATCTATCTACGTAGACCAAGTTAAGCTTATTAGCCCTATTTTAAAATCTAAATCGATTAGTAAATTTAAAAATATACAGGCCCTTATACGGTGCCCAAACTTGGTCTCTTACCCATCATCAAAGGTCCACCCTAGAGGTTTGTCAGAGAGCTATATGGAGCGTAGTATATTAGGAGTCAGATTATCAGATCGAATCAGGAATACAACTCTACGCTCCACAACGCTCATAACCGATGTCTCCAAAAAGGCTGCTGTTCTCAAATGGGACTGGGCCGACCATGTCTGTCGCATGCCAAATGAGCTTTGGGCCAAAATAGCAACGTTGCCAAGAATGAATGCCCCAAACGTCCCCGCGGCAGACCGAGGCGACGGTGGCGTGATGAAATCGACGCATTCTTTCAAGACTGGTCCACAGCATCCCAGGACCGGGAGAGGTGGAAAAAGTATAGGGAGGCCTTTGCCCTGCAGTGGGACACTATGGACTCATAATAAATAAATAAATATTTACATATTATATGAAAAAAGTTGCTACTCCTACTCAACTCTGATTCGAAACAACCTAGGTAATAATCCGAGCATGCACGTTACATACCAGTTACCTCAACGGTGAGGGAAAACATCATGAGGAAACCTGCACATTTTGTATAGGTAGTTGCTGAAACGTAATTATCAGACTGACCAAATCCTTGATCATGATCCAAGCTGACGCCATGCTAATGAAGAAGATCATCCTGCTATGTATGTAGGTACGCTTGTTCATAAAGTAAGAGAACACCTTAATGGACAACATTTCATATTTTTAACATGTCCATATTGTTTTTTTATATGAAAATAGACACAAAATGATCGGACCCATATTTTTTCTTTTTTCAAAATTCGTCCATTTTCATGCATAAAATAATTATTGAAATTCTTTTTATTCTAAATAGACGTAAGCGCCAAATGACGTCATCGGACGGCTGAATACAGCGATATTCCTTTGCTTATCATTGTTTTAATAAAAAAAAGGTACCACTGTCAAAGGTAAATAATACTAGTGTCAACATTGTCAACGTCATTCATACATTCAACGTTGACAAGTTGTCTTTTTTTTTGACAGTTACATGTCATGGGTTTGGCATTTCGTAAATTTAAAACTATAATGTGCTAAGCAAAGAAATATTTTACATTCTGCCGACCGATGACGTCTTCTTACGTTTTTTAGTTTTTAATTTTTTTCTCAGTAAATAAGCAATATAAAAAATGAATAAATATATATTCGAGCAGCGGAAAAGTAAACAAATAATTGGTATTTTTTGTTTCAGAGCTTAGCAATTTTGAAATGTTGTCCATTGCTACCTTGTTTGAATAAATTTCTTTGATTGATTCATTCATTCGAATCATTACGGATGACCTCTCAAGCTACTTTAACATTGCTGTTTTTTATGAAAGCAATCCGATGTCTTAGCATAATGAAGCCATTTTTTTCGACAAATTGGGGCTTTTGAAACTAGTTTGAATTATGGTTCGTCGTTAGCAGCGAGGTGTTTCTTAATTCCGGAAGCTCATAAATATAATCCTTTTAGTTGGCTAATTAAGCCATTATGTATTTAACGGTTATGCTTGTTCTCCTGTGAAAATCTTGAGAGAAAAAAACTTTAACCACCTGGACCTTTTTCGAGCGTAAAATGGCTGTACGAACCATGATCAAATTCAACAAGCCTTTGCGTTCAGTATAGAGAGACTCTCCGTCAATAAAAATCTAGAGATGACGGCCATACCCATCTCGTGACCTGCTTATCTCCACTTCTGCGAAAAATGGCAATGAATTTAGGACTTAGCTAGAAAAATCACAAAGTACCCTCAATATACCCTTACTGACTACCTCGGTGGCGCAGTGGTTAGTAGATCGCACTTTTAAGCGACGGCTGCGCAAGAGGTCCCGGTCGGGCCAAAAATTGTAGCAAAGTTTTCGTTAAGAAATTTTTAGTGGTGTCAGCCCGGAGTCTGGAAGTCGGCGGTCTTTTACGCCC
This sequence comes from Marasmia exigua, assembly GCA_019059595.1. Classification (NCBI taxonomy): domain Eukaryota; kingdom Metazoa; phylum Arthropoda; class Insecta; order Lepidoptera; family Crambidae; genus Marasmia; species Marasmia exigua. The sequence continues at coordinate 13,285,121 of CM032484.1, forward strand.
GTGACTTGGAAATCACGTTAAGCTGTTGGTACTGCGCCCGAAGAGGGATCCTACGGTCGTGTCACACTGGTGTCACATCGGAAATTGAGTATTACTGCGTACGTGGCTAATCGTTGATATTGACCGCCGTAGCCGTAATCACACAGAAAACCGGCGTAAAGCAGCACTGTGCTGTGTTTCGCTGCGTGAGTGCGATTGGCAGCGCACTTTTGTCTCCACTGGTGTCGCGAGTGTCCATGGGCGGCGGCAATCGCTTACCATTATCCGTGGTGATCCGTCTGCTCGTCTGCCACCTATTACATAAAAAAACGGTTGAAGGATTATTATTATTATACCCTTACACCAGTTATCCAATGGACACATAGCAAAATAAAGAAGCTATACAAAAAAATAAAGTACCTACTATATGCTTTAAATCAAAATAGCGAAACATACGGCACGTCCCTTCAATTAGACAACTGAAAACGGACCTATTTGTTTTGGCATATGCTTGAAGGAGTCATCAAACGCGCATGCTACGTCAGTCTACCTGAAATTAGGCCACAGGGACCTAATTTATGCGGTCCACGCGGTAGAGAGGAGTCACCTATCTTCCGCTTTTTTGATTTAATCTAAGACTATACTCGTATGTGCTTTTAATTGCACTTTGCTATACCTTAATTTTGGATACACGTTCAAAATATTTTTGTCCGTTGACCCTGGTGGGGTCTATAAAAAAGTCATTGGTCCTAGCGTGTTTATTTTCTAAAAGACGAGCTTAATTAAGCGACATCGGATCATTTACCTTGCTCTATGTTCACTTCCTTCCATTATACAGGGAGAAATAACTTTGAAATTGTATTGAGATAAAAATGTATTAAATTGGTTTTGCTGATTCGTTCCAAATACAACTTTTAGGATTTAACCATAACTCTTAAAATTTTCTAGACACAAGCGGTAGCTATAATATATTCTGATAGCATGGACATGGTAAAAATTAAATTAACTAGGTACATAAAATATCACATGGAACCGCCAAAACAGGATGTTTTCCTGAAAAACCTCATCCTAGCGTGTAATTCCCAGTTGCGTCCAAAGCTGTCGCTTCGGAGCCCATGATCCATCACTCGGGAAGTCTGATAATCACAATGAAGCGACTGCAGTCTGACCTTCGCAACCCTTAGAAAAAGGAACCAGGTCAGCTGGATCATGGGAACACGTTCCAAAATCTTTATCTCAAATATTGTAGCTATCTACAATTTTGAGAAACTATCTAAGACGTGCAGGTTTCTTCACTGTCGTTTTTTTATTTGTTATGTTGGTAGAGGCATTTGTTTTTCGTTTTTTTGCTTATTTATTTTTTATTTATGTAATACCGATTCATTTTAGTTTTGTATTTTTTTCTTTTATTGGTTTTGTATGGGTTTTGTTATTCATAGATTCACGTACCCATAGATTTACTTTGTTTCGTTTCGTTTTCTATTAATATTCTTTTTCAGTTTTTTTGTTAACATGATTTATAATGAGGCGTCGCTCAAAGGTACAGCTACTGAAAATCAGCGCTGCAGCGGCTGCCTAGCGCTTGTTGTAGCACATGCTGAAGCTGAACCTTGATGGCCGCAACTTTATAATGTGTTGTTTATATTTTGTTCTGTATGTAAGCATGTGTTGTGGACAGTAAATGCTTTCTTATTCTTATTCTTTACGATGTTTTCCCTCACCGCCGAGCATGTTAGGATTCGAAACACGACTCCCCATATGGAAGCTACCATCGCTATCCAAAAGAAAACGCACAAAATCACCCAGTATATTACCAATCTGTGGTAGGTCGAAGCAAGCATCTCTTTCGTCACATTTCGTCATCGCTGGTCAGGGTCGAGATTCTCAGCGAGTTCGTTGGCCGGTCAGAAATTTGGCGACTATGAAAAAATTTGCACTCCTCCTATTATGATGTCACAACTCGCTTGGCAGGTTTCACCGCCATTTTATTTTTAGCAAACACATTTTGCGTATGTATTATGCTATTAAATGTACAGTGTTATTCTTTTATTTCATTACTTACTTATTAAACAAGTGATCTGAGAAATATGGAGGCGATATAATTTGATTTAAACAATTTTTTTTAATTTTTTTCTATATGCGTAGGTAGTCACACAACAATGTTAACTTGTACTTTGTTTAATTTCTTTAATAGGTTTTCACCTTAATGTTTTACGTGTTTGGTTCAAATTCAATTGAGGAATTTTGACAGATGGTAGTCTGTGATGCGATGGCTGTCTGTCTACCTACTTGCAGAGGGAATTGACAGTTTTGGTATTATAGTGAAATATTTTGTCTTCTTGAGACGAGCCAAATGAATGACAATTTTAAAAATAATTTATTTTTATATAAAAAATTGTACAACGCTTCCCTGTCAATGTCTCCTAATTACTGCTCCAAAACTTTAAAGCGGCTGATCAAAAAGAACACAAACACTGCATTTTATGACAGGTCTATAATAAAAATAACATTAGTTAGTCGAAGTCATGGAAGAGCCTGGCAGCTACCTCACCCAACGAATTTCCATCGCGATCCAGCGGGGTAATGCTGTCAGCATTTTGGGGACACTGCCATAGGCACCTACTTTGTTTTAACTTTCCTTTTTATTTACTTTTAACTTAGTTTTATTTCCCTGTTATTGTCTTTGTTTTCTTGTGTTTTTGTTCTTTTATTCAATAAATTTCACAATAGTTAGTGATATTGTAATTTAACGTCAAATTACAAACCGCAAAATCCATATAAATTAAGATTTGTGATCCATGATCACTTTCTGCCTTTGGGAAACGTGAGATTTACCCACGCAACTGAGGCATCTGTCTTTAGATACTTACAATTAACTAAAGATATAATCGTATAAGATACAAAGAAGCAATAATTTTTCAATCCAATCAAAAGTTCATACTCGATGCCATCTTGATTTATTTCGTCGATTACGTGATAAAGCGAAGGCACACGAGATCCGAAATTCAAAATGGCCGGCTTTTTCTATCTGTGGTGCGCGCCAAAATACTGCGGACGTTCAATGACCCCCGTTGACCATGTGTCGTCTGTGTCGTCATCTTGCCAATCAAATGTCATTATCATTGTGATTCTTAAATATTTTTTTGGTTGGTTAGATGAGTCGGAAAACTCCCAATGATATTTCCACTTTGAACAATTTTATAATTAACCTGTCAAAGAGGTTCAATGTCTTTGATACTGATATAGTAAAAACGATGACTCCCGTCCATAGAGTAAGATAATAATTCGGATACTACCATTTCATTTCTGTATCCATCCTAATGACTGCCTAAGAAGTAAATTATAAGAAGAGAAGAACGTAACTTACCACATGTAACATAAATAATGTAGTCGATTGTCTTCATAAATGACGTAGAATCAGATTCATTGAACCCAAATTAAGCATATAGATTATGTCAAAGTATTAAAGGGTCTGAAAGAAGATATTGTGGCATAATTTTATTAAGGATGGCCCTAAAAGGTGAGGTTATTTTAAAATTGCGCCGCTTTTGCGAGCGCGCCAAAATAAGTTGATGGACGTTCATTGACCCGCGCTCGGAATATGACGTCACGTGACGTCATGGACACAACGTTTTCTTTTAAAAACATACAATCGTGACTTTGAAAGAAGTAAACATCATGTATATTATTTTTCTGAAATCATTTAACTTGTTGCAAGTTTGAGGTTAGTTTTTAAGTTTAAGACCAACTTGCGCTCTTGAGACAAAATATTAGTACGAGTGAACCAGTCTTAACTAAATTGGATTAGGGTTAACAATTTATTGTTATTAACGCAGCTAAACAAAACAATTCTGGGTAAAGGGGGGTTTTAAGGCATTTTTATGTGATAGGTGGTAGACGAGCAGACGGATCACCTGATGGTAAGCAATTGCCGCCGCCCATGGACACCCGTGACAACAGTTGGGTTGGCAGCGCACTTGTAATGTCATTGGTGTTGCTTTCCATGGGCGACGGCACTCGCTTATCATCAGGTGGTCCGTCAGCTCGTCTGTCACCTATCACATAAAAACGCTACGGTTAAGTGATTTTTAAATTCTAAACGGCACGACACCCATGACGCAGTGACAAGGTTTTGCACCCGTCGAAGGTCTTAGGTTTAATACCCGATCAAGTTCATTTAGAAATGGACTTTTGTTAATTGATTTGGGTCCAGGTCTGCTAGAAAACGACTGGTCATCCGATAATCATAATAATACAGAGAATATCCGAGGACTTAGAGACACAATTTTTGGAGTGTGGATTATTAGTCTAGTAAGTAAGCTATATAGTTCAATTTTTGTCTACTAAAGATTTATGAAATTAATATTAGCAAATACTGAAAAGTTCCAGCACGATTAGCTCACCTAACTTCGTACTCTAAAAGACCATAAATAAAAAAAAGAATGCAAATCACTCATTCAGCCCGCCAAAATAAACTTGATTTCTGTCCATTGACCCTCATGGAGAGCCTCGTGACGTTCCGTGACGTCGGCGATGACGTCAGAAGATGGCCGCGTGGTCGGCGCGTGCGCGGTTGCTATGATGACTTCACTCGTTTCAAGGCTTTTTGCTCGCGTAAGGTGTTTTGTTTTGGATTTGTGGTCAAAATGTTATTCAATCTGATTTGACGAAAGTTGATCGCTTTTTAAGTATAAAAAATAGACTAGGCTGCCTGCAGCTTCGCTCGTGTGGAATTCGGTTTGCCACAAAGTACTTAGCCTATGTCACTCTTCATCCCTTCACTATCTGAAGTTAAAAAAACACGTAAATTGGTCGCTACATTTTGCCGTGAAAGACGAATAAACAAACACTCAGACACATATAGTTTTCCCTTAATAGTATTAGTATGGATTTTTTTTTTTGGTCAAAATAGGCTAACGCTTGACCACAATCGCACCTGATGGAGAGGTCTAGGATGTATCATCCTAGACCTCTTTTGTACGCGAAAAATTGATTCACGCCAAAAGCTGCCACTTTTGGCGTGAATCAATTTTTCGCGTACGCGTTGGACCCAACATTTGTGCATGGTTATTTAATAAATAGTTTAAGTGATTGCCGAGTTTGAAATAGATCCGGTTTAGTAGCAAAAATTAAAATCGATTGGCGTCGCTAGTGTGCCCTACCCGTCACCTTAAAAACGGGTTCGTACTGAAGCAGTGAGTGCATTTTAAGAATTGTTTGCAAGATAAGCGATTGCCTAACAGTCAGAACTTCCCAATCCTTTTATAGAGTTTTGGTGGGAGATCGGTAGGGCAGTCCAGCACTCACTTTTAATAATAGTAGTAAATATTTCACAACATCACATACATTGGTCTATAGATACATCATCATCATCATCATCATCATCATCACCCCATTTAAGTCCCCACTGCTGGGGCACGGACCTCCCTCAATCACATGAGGGGTAATTGCCATACTCACCACGCTTGGCAGACGGGTTGGCGAGAGTTTTGATATAAATGCAGAGTTTTCCTTCTCTGGGTGCTGATGATCATGCCAGCAGCTTTTCGCCTTAGTCGCCTTTTACGACACCTCGGTAAGAGTGAGGGTGGCCTATTCTACTCTGCCGGGGACCACACGGCCAGACTATAGATACATATTTTTATTTATTTATTTATTCTTCATTGCACAAGAAAATAAAGTACAATTGGCGGACTTAATGCTACATTATTATACAGCATTCTCTACCCGTCAACCATTAGGCAAATAACATATAATACTTTTCTTTTGTAAATACATACTTATTATACAAAAAACACTCTTTTAAACTTTAAATAAACACGACCGTATATTTGTGATCTGTAAAGTTTGGTGTTACCTTTAAGTGGGACACGTTTCTTTTATACCGGGATCCATTTAGTGATAATAACTTATTTAATTATAAAAGCCTTCTTTCGCGGCGGTCATACTATGAATAGTTGAAATTATAAAAAACATTATATTAGCCTGAGTAGAAAATGGTGTTAGTCGCAATATAAGTATGTGAATTATTGAAATGAATCAGGAACATATTTTTAAACTTTTAAATTACATCTCTGAGTCCTTTTTAATTGGATGAGATATGTTTTCGCTGACCCACCCCATGTTTAGATGTTAGATTGACAGAGGGCATAGTACACCATCTTTGTAGTTTTTTTATCTGTAACCTGTTTCAGAGTTCTAAAGATGTGTATCCATTTTCGGATACTTGTGGTTAGCATTTGGATGTGGGGGCCGAAGGTAAGAGTTTGATCTATTTTCACTCCGAGGTAGATGATCATGTCTGTTCTTTCAAGTGTATGGCAAGAACAGTTAGACAAAGCTGAGGTACAGGTGTGGACCATGATGTTAAGTGAGGAAGGCGGTAGAATTTTATTGCGATGTGCAAACGCTATGTATTTTGTTTTGGTAACGTTCAGTGTTAAAATGTTGTTCTGCAGCCAATTGATAACCCTTGCCATTTCTTGCTGAGCAGTATTGAAGACATCCTCCATGCTGTTAACTGAGACGAACAGAGCTGTGTCGTCAGCGAAGGTAATGATGAAACCATTGCTGGAGATTACAGAGATCGTTGATGTATATTAGGAATAGTGTTGGCCCACTCATACTGCCCTGTGGGATTCCGTAAGTCACGAGTTCTTCCTTGCTGATGATCTACCTGACGCATGGAAACAATTTACGAGCAGTAAAAACGTAAGCAATAAACTCACACGTTATAAATAACTCTAGTACCCAATGACGTAGGTCCAATAAGTTTCACTCACAATGACGAATCCATACATTTATTTGACGTCGTTTTATAGCATGTGACATTATATACCCATGAAAATGCCAATTATTCGGTATTTACTGTTATCGGTACGACAGGAAGTGACTGATTACTAAAGCATACCTATTACAATTTACCCGGTTAGTTACAATTATATTAGTTTAATTATTATTAATAAATTATTTTGTTAGTCCATTATGCTATTGCAAATTTTAAGTTCGAACGGTGTGCCATTTACTACTGCGCAGCGATAAAAAATAAAAAAGAGATTCAAAATTGAAAAATAGCAATAACCTTCTTTTCAATTTTGAATTTGGAATCTCTTTTTTATTTTTTTATCGCTTGTTTAGGCTTGTGTTATGATTCCCCTGCTACACAAGCACAATTCAGGAAAACTTCGAATGCAGTTTTCATTTCGTTAAAAAAATTAGGTCATGTTCCTTATGCTAAGTTAGCAGGATTTAAGGTATTTGCCCTTCATGTCCCATAGTCGTGGGACACCCTGTATAGTGGTTGCTTTTTTAATACTTCACCATCTGTTATCTTCATAACAGACTTGCCCCTTCGGGCAAGGGCGAATCTAGATGGTGGGTCATGGGGGTCATGACCTTCCCTCCCCCTGGCTAAGTCCAAGAAGAACTAGCGCAGGGGGGATTTAACTTATAAGTAGATAGTAAAATTTTATAAAAACTTCTTATGACTTGACCACGACTATGTGACCCCCCAGGCGCCAAAGCTGGATCCGCCCGATCCGCCATGGACACAATAAAGTATTGAGTATCCACTGAGCTACAATCGAACTATATCAACTATACCACTACATGAACCGAAGAATTGTTTTTCACTTCAAACAAACCATCTCATTTCCTTTACATTACCATGCCCCACTTTCGAGAGACAATATGAGGAAAACAACGTATTCTAACAAAGAAACAGACAAAAATATTTTGCGGACTTCAACCTGGTTTCATAATTGAATAGAATTTGAAGCATACGACGAGTTCAAGAAACTTCGGGAGGGAACGACAAGTGACCTACTCTATACGACTTGTAGTTGAAAGAATGACTATACTCTTAGTTAAACAACATGTTGGCCATATTCAAATTAGTTTCGTTCACGAAATACATTTTTTTTATAAGGTGGCCTTTTTTTCCCAGTGGAAACCATCATAGCCGTAACATTGATACATGTAGGGAACAAGGTGGTGTATGGGACTCCAACCCTAAATAAAACCCCTGGGGTGTCCATCTCCGCGCAATCGCGGTTGGAAACCCTATAGCCGGGACTAGATCGTACCGCTAATCGCGCATGCCGCTTCACCCCTATCTGGCGCAATACAGCCCTTCAACGCTATACGACCTACCAGGACACCTAGTAATGTCGTCCCCCGCGGAGTCGTATGCTGAGCAAGCCACTCCCCAGCAGTGGATACGCTCACGTACTCCGAAAGCCCGTTTAGTCGCCTCTTACGACAGGACGGGAAACCCTTGGCAGTATTCTTAAACGCCCCTAGCCACAAGGCACAGGTCCTTGAGTGGAAGCCACGTACAGGAAGTCACAGCCGTGGCAGGCCCCCACACGGTGGATCGACGATCTGGTGAAAGTCGCGGGAATCCATTGGATGCGGGCGGCACAGGACAGGTGTGGAGAACATTGGGGGAGGCCTATGTTCAGCAATGGACGACTATTGGCTGAAATGATGATGATGATGATGATGATGAATGAACCAGACTAACTGGATCACGGTTACACGTTCAGAATAATTATCTCAAATATTATAGGTGTTCACAATTTTGAGAAACAATTTTATCGACGTGCAGGTTTCCTTACGATGTTTTTCCTCACCGCCGAGCTAATGGTAGAAATATGCACATAGGTACAATTGAAAAATCCAAAGGTACATGCTCGGATTTGGACCAAGAAACTCCGTATTGAAGGCGCGTTCTTATCCACTGAGCTATTTTCGCTCGTGGCCAACACTTCCATAACTGGCAAAGGCTGGCAAATAATAGGGGACAGTGGAGGCTATTAGAGGAGGCCTTTGTCACTGTTGAGTGGGACCATTTGAGCTAAAAAATTGGTGGCCGACGGATAGATGGATCACTGGATGGTCAGTGATTGCTGCCGCCTATTGGTGTCCACATAACACCAGTGGAGTCATTAGCTAGTAAGAAAATTGGCAGTTCCTACCTCTGCCATACCATCAAGGAATGGAAAGGTTGCCGGCGCATGTATTTCCTCCTTCCTACAATATGGATTCCTTCAAACGAAGCGTGAAGAAGCATCTCGCTGGCCAGTATGGCGGTGCCAACGGAGGTGATGCCTTGACATCGTTTCCGTTGTAATTGCAATTTTGGCTCTTCTCTTGCTTACCATCAGGCTGAGGAGAGCCAATATACTGAGCCTCTATAAAAAAAATACACTGTCAACCTTTTATCTCCCTATTCCTCTTGATTGGACCTCCGGTGCTCTCTTTCACTCGGCTAAACTCTCTTTCTGTGAGACCGTGGTATCAGTTGAGCACGCCGAAGCGTAACTTTCCCACAGTTCTAGTGTTAATTCTGAGGAGCTAGTAATAATAATTATCATGAAATTTCCCCTAAACCATTGCCCAAAAGCATCGACTTGGCAGAACAGGAGTTAATTGGCCTGATGGTAAGCGATTGCTGCCCAGGAGATGGCCATCCACAAAGCAACATAGCACAGTACAATTTTGGCACACTCGACATTTAAATCGAGTTAAAGATTTGTATGGACGAATGTATGAAATTCTGAATTCGACTTCAATGTCGAGTGATCGAGAATAGGCTCTCTGTAAGGCGTCTAACTAAAAGTAATTCCTTGTATTCTTTCACGAGTTCACTAAACCGCCAATAGGGAAATGACATGTGACCCACTTAGGCGCAATACAAGTTGTACCTGCCATTCTGAGAATGGCAACTCAGACAAAACCTCTAAACAAATGATGCTCTTTCGCGCTCGAAATAACTGCCTTATTCTGACCAGGAAAATATTTATATTAGCTCGATATTTTTTCATACTTGAAATACGTATATATTGCAGTTTTTGTATAGTGAAAGGGTTTTACTAAAACTTTTTGGTGCCTAATTACAATGCTGGTGATCTTGTTTTCTATAGCGGATGTGGCAGTTTAAAAACAAAGTTTATATTAAAAAAATATATTTTAAACGTTGCCAAAGTAAGAAAATAGAAAACACTGTATTTGGGTAGGTATATCTACTAAATGTTTATGTGAATATATTATTCATAGGTAAATAGATATTTAAACGTGTAACCATGATTCAGTTGGTCTGGTTCCCCTGTTGAAGGGTTCCGAAGGTCAGACGGCAGTCAAATCCTGAATAATGGTCCAAGGCTTCAGAGCGACAGCTTTGGATGCAACCGGAAATTACACGCTATGAGGAGGGGGTAAATAGATATTTAGATATCTATTTGGATTAATTTAAATTAATTAAATTTTTTTAACGGGGTCCGACCAAATCCCAGGTTGAACAAAAATAATGTTTCGAATTTTTCGAACATGGCTCGGATTTGTGATCACCAATCCACATTTGGCAAGCGTGATGATTAGGCCTTATTATCGATGACCTAAGCCTTTGCCCTGCAAAGGGACAGCTGGTACCTACTTTACTTTAAATAAATTTGAGAGCTCCGATATCATACAACAGATATAAAGAAGGCAAAAAGCTAGAATTTATTCTAATACTTAAGAACATTCCTCAACAAATGCAACAGAATAAGCCTCCTCGTCTCCATTGAAGCCGGCGCTGAGCGGCTGACCCACATACCGGTCGCCCGCTGGTGACCTCTTCAAGTTTATTGCCAATACTATAGGTGCGGCACCTATCGATATCCCGTATCGATACAAAGCTATTTTAATGATATTACCCTAATATCGACAAATTAAAAGATTTATCTCATATCGATACAAAGCTATTTTGTCGATATTACCCTAATAATATTTAATATCGATATCGATAAGTGATATAGTAGTATATCGATAAATATTTGCAATAATAAACTTGAAGAGGCTTAAGGCATGTCTATAATAGTTTCTGGAACGTGTAACTATGAATCCGTTGGTCTGGTTCCCCTGTTAAAGGGTTGCGAATGTCAGACTGCAGTCGCTTCATTGTAAAACCAGACTCCCCAAAATTGTGAATCATGGTCAAAGCGTATCGTAGCGCAACCGGAAATTAAACTAGGATGAAGAAGAAGATTATTATTATTTTTACAATTTGACATTAAAATAAATTGAGATTATCCTGATCTTTTAAACTTAACCTATGACATTAAATGAAGTCAATTTAAATGAATCCTGAATCATGGTCAAAACGTATCCCAGGCTCCAGATCGACAGCTTTGGATGCAACCGGGAATTATACGCTAAGACAAGTAATTTTATTTATATTAACGAATACCTATTGCTGTTTGGTACATAATCTGGAGACAACCTTGAAAATCTTTGAAATTGTAGAGATTCTTAAAATTTCGCGCAACGTGGCGCAAATTAGGCGCAATAAATTCAATAGTTGATATTTTTATACCAATTTTTTCAACTTAATAATTACATCTCGTGTTCCCGCCTGAACACGAGATATTTTTTTTCAGTGCGATATTTACTTAGTAATAAATCCAAGTTTAGTTGACTACTAATTACTCGAGATATAAGGTTACTACTTTAAATAACGTTAATAAGTAAAAGGTATTATTTTTTTTTGTAACATCGGAAACTTTTCAAACCGCCAGAGTAGGTACATGTAGGACATTTCATATTATTTTGTGGCTTTTGTTCTGTTATTGGTTTAATATGCATTACACAGACTCTAAGTCCGAGCCTTTTTTGCATGTAGGTTTTTTTTAATTATAACCTTTGTTACAATCTACGAAACAAAGTTAGCCAAAAATGATTTCCGACATTTTCCACCTGACTGTTGTGTGAGTGTGAGCACCATTCGTTATTTTAAACTTTCGCTGTGCATTATACTAAAATTCCGGCATTCATTCATTCATGTGACCACGGCCAATGTATCGTGGTCGAAACGTCAAGCAGTAAATACTACAATGTCCTTTTTTATTTTTGCCCTATTTAGCACCGTTATATGAATTTTATTATTTATTTTGTTTAGTACCTAGTTAGACTGTTCATATTTTTCTAAAAGAAAATTGTTCAGTCATCAGTGTTATCGGTAGTTCCCACTGGCATTCAAGCAGTTTTTATTATTCACCATTAACAAGACATACTAAAATGAGAACTTTGTCTGTACTTTCCTGTCTTACTGCGTATCTATCGATATCAATCAATTTTTGCCCATCCCTAACCCACCCCACTCCGCCACGCAGTTTTAGCATTTATTTTATTAAACATTAAGTTTAAATTACCATAGAAACTTTTGTACGTAATTGATTGATGGCGAAGAACAGCAAGAGATTTTGAACATTAAGGCATTAAGGTCGATAATTTATGTTGGTGGATCGGCTTAGAGTGAACATGCAAATTAGAATTGAATACTTTCTTATTTCGTGTTGTTGGGAAATATTTGGCTGTGACGTTTCTAGTATGGAACCATAAAATGGGTTTGCCACATGAAATTGAATTAGAAAAGGCTTATCTTTACACATTTTGTTTTCATGTAATCTTTTCCTTACACAAGAAAAGCTAGCCCCTTCGTCAGTGACGTATTGGCATCGTAAGTCATTCATGACCAGTAGCACCCGTTTGAACGTGGGAGAGCCACGCTTCGGCATGAATGGACCGGTTCAACCGAAGTGATACCACGGCCTCACAGAAAACCGGCTTGAAGCAGCACTGTGCTGTGTTTCGTTGCGTGGGTGAGGGTACCGGAGGCCCAATCCGGGGCAGAGAGGCGTTTAATGGTTGGCAGCGCAATTGTGGCTCCACTGGTGTCGCGGGTGTCCATGGGCGGCGGAAATTGGTTACCATCAGGTGATCCGTCTGCTCGTCTGCCACCTATCACATAAAAGAAGCAGCCACCAACTACCCGCAAATAATTTTCATTCTTAAGAATGAATGAAATATTCTACCGTCTGCCCCGAGTCTTTGCTCCTACTATAATTGAATATTATTCAGTTCCAACATTGTGACAGTGATAACGTAAAAACTTGAGAAAGTTTCCTTAAGTATTTGATCTCATCATCATCATTTCACCACTATGTCCACTGCTGGACATAGGCCTCCCCCAATGTTCTCCACACAGATTGGTCCTGCGCCGCCCGCAGACAATGGATTCCTGCGGTCTTCACCAGAGCGTCGGTCCACCTTGTGGGGGGCCTGCCACGGCTGCGACTTCCTGTACGTGGCCTCCACTCGAGGACCTTTCCGCCCCAAAGTATTTGATCTATTGTTGAAATATTAAAAGAACCTTGACAGCGCGTCCGTTATGTTTGCAGCTTGGGCTCTCTTACTTACCAGGCTGAGGTGAGCCAATACACTGTGCGACTATAGAAAATAACATAAAATTATTGCGCAACTTAGTACCTATTTTATTTCTGGACAAAAGAACAAAAACACAAGAAAATTAAGACAGTAACTGAGAAATTAGCCGTTTGGTCCCCGGCAGAGTAGAATAGGCCACCCTCACTCTTACCGAGGTGTCGTAAAAGGCGACTAAGGTAAAGCTGCTGGCATGATCATCAGCGCCCAGAGAAGGAAAACTCTGCATTTATATCAAAACCCTCGCCAACCCGTCTGCCAAGCGTGGTGAGTATGGCAATTACCCCTCATGTGATTGAGGGAGGCCCGTGCCCCAGTAGTGGGGACTTAAATGGGCTGATGATGATGAACTGAGAAATAAAAATAAGCTTAAAGTAAATAAATAGGAAAGTAAAAAAAATGTAGGTCCCTGTGGAAGTGTCCCCAAAATGCTGGCAGCTTTACCCCGCTAGATCGATTGAAGTTTGCTGGGCGAGGTAGTTGCCAGCCATGGCTCTCTCATGACTTCGACTAGACGCTTAGCTAAGTCATCTATTTCTACAAATATTCCTAATTAAATTTAAGTATACTATTGTTACTTTAATTTTACAGCTTTGCGTCGTTCAGTATGTGACTGACGTCATAAAAACGTAGGTAGTTTCCCTGTTACTATCAGATACATAATTAAATGTTGACGACATAACAATGCTGTCATCTGCGTAACTAATATCTATACTTTTTTATCTTTTATCCTAGAGCAGTTTCTGTGAAGTAAGATCCGCAACATGATCCGGCAAGGAAGTAGACCAGGTGTCGGCAACTAATGGCTCTCGTCCCAATCTATTTATATAGCTTAGACAATTTAACACAGGACGTGGTAAAACGCAGATTTAGTTTTTAAAAATCTCGGGAGTAAAGGATAGTGATGGTCTAGATATGAATAAGTAATGAAATGAAATGATGATTTTTGTTTACGAACCTTGATGAATCACTTGCTGACAGCAGCGACAGTTAAAATTTAATACCTCGGTGGCCTAGTGGACCAGGATGGTGAAAGGGTTGGGTTGTTGTAACAGTCAATTGACAGATGTACTTTATTGTACAAAATACACAACTTAAAAAACTGGGCATTACAGAAACTTAAATGTACTTAAATGGATACAGTGTTAGTTGTTCATTCTAGTAAAAATGTAATATTATGCATCTAAAGTTGTAAGTAGAACGACCAGTATCTTTTCAATGCATTTGTCATTACTATTTTACCTCCTAATACAGTCGAGTAAAAAGAAAAGTCCATCTCCTCGGGTAATAACATAAAAAAGTCAAATAGTGAGACATTAATTATTCATTCTTTCTATCATTGTCACAACACTAATTAACATCGTAAAAGATCGTTTCAACGTACCACGATATCGCCAATTCTTTTTGGGGTAATTTCTGTCGCAAAATAATGTAGATGAAAAATGTTATTATTCTGTGAAATCACGTTTATTTTATTAAAAAAATATTTATGCGTGATAAGAGAGATAAATTAGATATTTCTGGTCGTCGTTCGCAAGTAAAAACTGTACAGCAACCATTTTGACAAGTTCCGCTCAGCGACAGATACGAATTAGAAATGGCGTTTTTATAAAAATACCAGAACGTTGAATCACGTTGGTCGTATACTTTGGCAGAGGAAAAATCGTCCACATGCCACGTCCCGTGTTAAATTGTCTAAGATATTTAGTTATACAACTATGAAAATAATAATAATAATAATTCTCACAACGTCTCATACGTTGACCTGATTCCGTACTAAGTAAAATTGATTCTTGTAGCTTAAGCACTAATTAAAATGAAGAAATTAAAAATCTTTATTACTTTTAAAGGATAACAACTTCCGACTGGTATTCCAGGAATATCTAATAAAAATGTGTCTGTACATAGAATATATAATATAAAAAAGTGATAGAAAGCATCTTTTTACACTACCAGTGGCCCGCCCTCACTGAGTTTCGGGAAATTAGTTCCACTTTATACCAATAGATGGGGCTAGGAGTCGATTACATCGCGAAAGCGTTTCGTGTTTTCGGATTACCTATAAGCGTTGTCGCTGTCTGTAGGATTTACCTCTTTATAAATAGTATGGATTAAAATCGACCTGACCTGCTAAAAGGTTGCTGACCACTAAACTAGTCATTGATATAACTCGCAGAAAAAAAGCGGATATGTCAGGTCGTTGTATCAAAAACTGAGTATGTCCTCAATGATCGACCTTAAGGCAGTGGTGTTCTATGTCACCATACGTTACGTGTTACGAAGTAGAGGTGACGCATAGCGAAACTGGCGCCGCCAGAAGATTTGTATTAATTGTAGCGATTTTTTTATGTTATAGGCGGGACGAGCAGACGGATCGATTGCCGCCGCCCATAGACACCTAGCGACACCAGTGGAGTCACAAGTGCGCTGCCAACCTTTTAACCCACCTTTACCCGCACTCACGCAGCGAAACACAGCACAGTGCTGCTTCACGCTGGTTTTCTGTGAGGCCGTGGTATCACTCCGATCAAGCCGGCCCATTCATGCCGAAGCGTGATTATGAGACATTTTTTAAAAAAGTACAACGGTGAATCCTTCTAGGTTTTTTTGAGATGTACTTGTGTAATATTATATTCGTACCAGAACCATAATTCT
This sequence comes from Marasmia exigua, assembly GCA_019059595.1. Lineage (NCBI taxonomy): Eukaryota > Metazoa > Arthropoda > Insecta > Lepidoptera > Crambidae > Marasmia > Marasmia exigua. The sequence goes on from CM032484.1 coordinate 13,301,018, forward strand.
TATTTTTGAATCATTATCATCAGCCAATTTAAGTCCCCACTACTGGGGTACGGGCCTCCCTCAATCACATGAGGGGTAGTTTCCAAACTCACCACTCACGCTTGGCAAACGGGTTGGCGAGGGTTTTGATATAAATGCAGAGTTTTCCTTCTCTGGGTGCTGATGATCATGCCAGCAGCTTTACCTTAGTCGCCTTTTACGACACCTCCGTAAGGATGAGGGTGGCCTTTTCTACTCTGCCGGGGACCACACGGCCTCTGCCGGGGACCAAACGGCCTCTGCCGGGGACCACACGGCCCCACGGCCACATTTTTGAATAAATAGGCCACTTTTAGCAATTGTCGCGCAATCAGCCTAAACATGACGAATAATACTGTTTATAGGTAGGCCACGCTTAGGCATGAATGGGCCAGCTCGACCGGAGTGATACCACTGCCTCACAGAAGACCGGCGTGAAGCAGCGCCTGCGCTGTGTTTCGCCGTGTGAGTGAGGTTACCGGAGGCCTTATGGGGGGAAGGGGAAAAGGTTGGCAGCGCACTTGTGACTCCACTGGTGTTGCGGGTGTCCATGAGAGGCGGAATTGCTTACCATGAGGATGATCCGTCTGCTCGTCTGCTACCTCTCATATAAAAAAAGATATAGGTTGCCTGGATGTTTAGGTTACATATGAGCGACAAAGTAGAGGATATAAATACACAAGATAATAACGTTGAATATGCAACGATATGTCCACCTCTGTAACACTGTACTTAGTAAGGTACTTATTATAGTATAAATTTGAGAGGATAGCATTCTAGCGGATAGTATGACTAGAATAGGTACTTTCTCGGCGGTCGACTGGCTCCGTTTAAGGTGACGGATAGGGCACACTAGCGACGCCAATCGATTTAAATGTTTAGCTACTAAACCGAATTTATTTTAACAATTTTGGGGCTACAACTTCTCGCCAAACACTTACACAATTTATTAAATAACCATGCACAAGTGTTGGATCTAACGCGTACGCGAAAAATAGATTACCGCCAAAAGCGGCCACTTTTAGCGTAAATCAATTTTTCGCGTACAAAAACAGACCCAACATTTATGCATTAGTAAATAGTATAAGTGTTTGCCGAAAGGTTGTAACCCCGAAATTGTTTAAAATAGATCCGGTTTAGTAGATAAAAATTTAAATCGATTGGCGTGCCCTACCCGTCATCTCATCATCGTCATCAGGCATATATAACTCAGGTGTCAGTGCTGCATAATATAGGTACTTATTGCCCGGCTCTCTGTGAGATCCTGGAACCTTAGCACTCAATCCGGACATGGAAGAAATTTCCTCGTGGAATAGCACGAGGTACTCCACTGTCCTCTGTATACCTGCCACGAATGCTCCATCATCAGTCAACCGCCTCGGGCTCATAAACCGATACGCATGTAGGACACAAAGACGGAAGGCTGCAAGGTGTACTCAGCAAACGGTACACCAGTCATACACGATGACCCGATTGGAACAGTGGTAGTGAACGCTGCCTTTGGTCCAAGGGTTGCGGGTTCGATCACGCGCACAGTACAAACATTTGTGTGCATTGAACATGTTTGTTTGTATTGGTCTGGGTGTTTGCTATGTATTATAAGTATGTATTTACAAAAAAAAGTATTAAATGTATTTGTAATTCTGGTGTTGGTTCTGATATCTGTAACATAGGTGCTTGAGCTACCTACCTATAATAATAATATCCTCCAACCGATTTCGGCTAAGGCGGCTAATCTTAACGATCAGCCACTTAGGATATATTATAGTGCTCAAGTGTGTGCGCAAACACAAGTGCACTCTCTATTCCCTTACCCTCATAACCCGATGGGACACCAATGTGACACGACCGGAGAGGGATCTGGCGCAGGACCAACGGCTTAGCGAGCTTTCCGAGGCACGGGGGTACAAGACCGCCAACTTATAGACTCCGGGCTGACACTAAGAATTCCTTAACAGAAAAACTCAGGTACAAATTTTGGCCCGACCCGGGGATCAAACTCGGGACCTCTTGCACAGCCGTCGCTTCAAAGTGCGACACACTACCCACTGCGCCAACGAGGCAGTCAAGGTGGTGCTTGAGCTACCTATCTCGGAGTCAGATCAATGTATATGATGTTGTGAGATATTTATTTATATATTTGAGATAATGTTTGAGTGAGAATTCCTCATATTTATATTGTACCGGCAATCCTATGCCGGCGGGATTCGGGAACGTATGTGTTGCGTTTTAATAATAAGGCAGATCTTTGTAAATAAAAATAAACTAATTTAATCCATAAAAATATACAAGAAAACAAGCGAGGTAAAAGTGACAGGAGAAGAAGTAAAATTTTACACCGAAAAACAAAAGACGTCAGATTTTTGAAATCCGAACGCGCGCTCTTCGCGCCATAAAATCCATGCGGAGGTTTTATTCTGTGGCCTCTTCGACAATATTTTCCATTTCCCCGTTCACGAAGCCCTCAATTTTCCGAACTACGTAGGTGGTTTGCGGAAATCATCCTTCAAAGAAAATGGCCCCTAAACGCACCGGTACTCAGAGAACTAGATACAACGGTAAACCTGAACTTAGTAACGAGCCGGATATACTGAGGCCTGACTAGTCAACAAGTGTGATTATTAGTGAGGTACACAGTCAACAGTAAAAATCGATGTTCATTTTTGACAGCTGCTGACTCTATAATGTATCAATACGGGGATTAACACGATATTTATTATGTGAAACAACATTGTGTACTCACAAGATCAAGAAGTATAAGACTTTCAATCGGGAGGATGGATTTAAAATATCATCGACATGGAATCCAGTAATTAACAAGTGCAAACCCCGTGCTAGGCCGTTACTAACGCAAACAAACACCGATACTGTTATTGTAGTGTGTCGGAGTAGCTTCACTGACAATTCATCTAGTGGCGAATTAATATCAAAAAATGTGAGGGTGTCCGAAGATTCACAGCCCGGCCCCAGCAGACGACGCCGTGCTCCGCCAGTCCGCTCGTGACCACGGCTGCTGTAACGTAGCCGAAACGTCGAGCCAAATATGTGAGTACACAATGTTGTTTCACATAATAAATATCGTGTTAATCCCCGTATTGATACATTATAGTTATAATGCAACGCGAAAATCTAAAAAACTAGCTACTGACTCTTATCCTCATCTAGCTCATCTTATTTATTTATTTATTAATTTGGCTTACCAGCTATTGTTTTCATTAGGCTGGAGGCGGATAAACCGACGTGAAGTAGCACTGATAAAATTAGAGAAAAACACTGTTGAAGATTGAAATGTTTACTTGTCAACAAGATGAAAGGAAGGAAGAAGTGACAATAGAAAAGTAAAAGTCTAGATACAAAATAGTAAATGGAATATCAATTAAACTAATAGAAATATAGCCAGTACCTATTTAACATAGAGGCTACATTACAACACCAGCCCTTAATTGAGATTCCATAGTTGACTAAATAACCTAACTATGTCAAGTGCACAACCCTAAACCGACAGTACATTTGGAATGCGCAACCCTACCTAACGGCTTTGTCAGCATATCGGCACACATGTCACTAGTTGGTACATATTCAATTAAAATAGTGCCTTCAGCGACTTTTTCCCTTATGAAGTGAAAACGGGTATCGATATGCTTAGTCCTGTTGTGATGAATAGGATTAAGTACAATCTTATGTGCACTCTGACTGTCATTGTGCACGGTAACCGGAGTCAGAGAGGTGCCACTTACCTCCTGAATCAACCTCTGTAAGAAGGTGGCTTCCTTAGCCGCTGAAGTTAGGGCCATATACTCTGCTTCCGTTGATGACAATGCAACGGTGGGCTGTTTTTTCGATTCCCAGCTAATTGCTCCACCGGATAAGCTGAAATAGAAACCCGTATAGGACTTTCTGTCAGTGGGATCATTTGCCCAATCACTGTCTGCATACCCAGTCAGACTGAAATCTGGAACCCTCTTGTAAGTTATGCAGTAATCTACTGTTCCTTTCAGGTACTGCAACACCCTTTTTGCAGCCAACCAGTGTTGTTTATCAAACTTTGCAAGAAATTGGCTAAGATAGCTAGTTGCATAGGCAATGTCAGGGCGAGTATTCACAGATATAAACATTAAACTACCAATGAGTGATTGATATGGATACGGATGCAACTCACCGCTCTTATTTGGTTCCAACTTCACCTTTTGTAAGGGAGTAGGGGCAGATTTACAGTCTGCCATATTAAACTTCTTAAGAACATTTAAAATGAACGTTTTTTGATTAATTTTTACACAGTTCTTTGTTTGGAAACATTTAAACCAAGATAATAGTTTAAAAGTCCCAAATCCTTAATACCAAAATATTTTTGCAAATCACATTTGACAGCGTCTGCCAATTTGTCATCTTTATGACAAACAATTATGTCGTCAACATAAACTGCCAGTATGACAAGTTCCTTTCCAAATAGTTTGGTATAAATACATGGTTCTGAAGGAGCCCGTTTAAAACCTAACGCAGAAAGAGTTTCATTTAGCTTTGTGTTCCAAGCACGAGGCGCTTGTTTCAGCCCGTACAAAGCTTTCTTGAGTAGGCAAACTTTATTCTGTTGGCTTGGTTTCTCAAAACCTTGCGGTTGTACCATATATACATCCTCCTCCAATTCTCCGTTTAGGAACGCTGTGTCCACGTCTAAATGTCGCATCTTGAGGCCTAATTTTGCTGCAAGTGCAAACATCATACGTAACGAAGAATTGCGAATTACTGGCGCAAAGGTTTCTGTATAATCCACACCAGCGGTTTGGCTATAGCCTTTGGCTACTAGCCGGGCTTTATATTTCGCAACTGCACCTTCTGCATCCTTCTTTACCTTATATACCCACTTGCATGGTATTATCTTTTGACCATCAGGTTTATCAACCAAAATCCATGTTTTATTATTAATGAGGGATCTATATTCATCTCTCATAGCACCCATCCATTTGTCTCTATCTTCTGATTGAATAGCTTGATTGAAGGTTTCAGGCTCATCAAAACTATAGCTTGCTGACACAAAACCTTTATCTTTCGCTAATCGATTCCTTAAGGGATACCTTCCTTGGAAAGTAGGTTCATCAGTAGAAACCTGTTCTTCGAGAATATCCTCCTCATCGTGGGGAATTTCTTCATCAGAAATAGGGTCTTCTGGATCAGGATCGATTTGTGCAACTTCTACGTTCACCTTAGTAGAAGTGCCAGAGCTACCAGCAATGGGATTTTGAACTTCCGCTTCATTCCTGTTTGAGAATACCATCACTGCAGGGGGATCAACAGGAAACTGGCCCGCACGATTATCACCTTTCAAATCAGAGAAAGCATCTTCGAAGAACACAACATCCCTAGCTTTTAAGAGTCTTCTCGGATAGCTCGCATCTCGGAAGTAATAATTACCTGGATCTTCCGAATATCCAACAAAAGTGTACTGTTTAGCCTTCACATCCAACTTTTTCCTTTGACAATCTGGAATGTGTACTAGTGCTCTACAGCCAAACACTCGTAAGTGACTCAAATCGGGTTTTGAGCCGAACCATATCTCATAAGGAGTAAGGCGATCTAGAGCTCTATGCGGGGATCGATTCTTCAGGTACGTTGCCACTTCTATAGCATCCTGCCAATAGGCTTTGCTAAGAAAACCACCAGCTAACATACACCGCGCTTTTTCACAATCGTTCTATTTGAACGCTCCGATACTCCATTTTGTTGCGGACTGTGTGGAACTGTGGTTTGATGCACAATACCATTAGAACGTAAATAACTAGAGAACTGTTCATTAACATACTCTGTTCCGCAGTCTGTTCTTAATGCCTTAATTTTAGCTCCTGTTTGGCGCTCGACTAAAGACTGAAAAGCGATAAATTTTGCTTTTACTTCCGTCTTAGAAGCCAAGAAATAAACAAAAGTAAGTCGAGAAAAGTCATCAATGAAGAATAACGCATATTTCTTACCTTGAAATGAATTTTCCGACATAGGTCCACAAATATCGCTGTGGATCAATTCCAATAACGAATTTGTACTCTTAGGCTTATCCACACTTACCGTGAAGGGTTTTCTTGCTTGTTTCCCTTCAACACATGGTATACATGGCTCCTTATCCACTGCTGAGTAATCCATTCCAACTGCACGTCCATTCCTTAGGAGATTCATGTCAAACCTGCAAAGATGACCTAACCGCTTGTGCCACAGCTGAAATTGAGACAGACGGTTAGTGCGTACATCAACAGCCTGAACTTGAGAATCTGCAGAATGACAGTCAGAATTCACCTCAAGATGCGACATTTAGACGTGGACACAGCGTTCCTAAACGGAGAATTGGAGGAGGATGTATATATGGTACAAGTACAACTTCACTAATCTTGTCGATACTACTATTAGTACTGATTGAAACTGTTCCGATTCCCACGGAATCTATCGCTTCTCCGCTAGCGACGGTCACCTTGCCAGAATGCAGCGGTTTGAGTTCTGTCAGCCAATCAGACCTTGAAGTCATATGAGAAGTAGCTCCAGAGTCGATGTACCACGTATCTTTATTACCATTTACTCCCAAGGCAGTTATTGATGTTGAATCATGCTTATTCTTCAACTTATTGGGGCAATTGTATTTAGTATGACCTCGTACGTGACAATCAAAACATACAACCTCCTTCTTCTTCTTCGTCTTGGTACTATGTTGAATAATTTGACCTTTCTTCGAACGCAACGCAGACTCACAATCATAAGGCTTGGTTTTCGACATCTCATTCAATAGTTTTGCCTTTACCATGACCGTGGTAACCTCAACATTACAATTTTCTAAAGCCATGACCAAGGGATCGAAGTTATGCGTTAGACCTCCCAATAGTATCGCAGCCAAAGAAGAATCCTCGATTTTCTTACCAATATCAGCGAGATCTTGAGCGGTACTTATAACGGCATTTATATACTCTTCGATAGTATTAAACTCTTCAAGACAATATCGGTAAAGCTTACGTTCTAAAGCTAACCTTCTGCCCATGCCCTTATCTTCATAGGCGTTTTGCAACGACGTCCAAGCGGCCTTAGCACTCTCCGCACTCCTCACATGAGTGATGGCTCCTCCATCTAAAGTCATGCAGATTTTGGCTAGTGCTAATTCATCCTTACGCTTTCTCGTTGACTCTGGGGTTTCATCTCCATCAGGATAACCCACAACAGCTCCCCACAGCTGCTCATGCAGTAAGTAAAATCGCATCTTAAACTTCCATGCACTGTAGCCTTCCCGTCCGGAAAGCATACGGATCGCTCCCATTCCCATTGCATTGCTGCTTGTGCCTGGGGACACTCTATCCCCGCTACCTTGCATTTTGCACAATGACGTAGCACAATTTTTTTTTTTCGAGATTCGACGAACTATATTTTCGTGAAAATCATAGTACAACAACACAACTAATATTATATTTATCAGCTAGCTCGCTTGTAAAGCCTTCGTGCTGATAACGTGATAAAATTAGAGAAAAACACTGTTGAAGATTGAAATGTTTACTTGTCAACAAGATGAAAGGAAGGAAGAAGTGACAATAGAAAAGTAAAAGTCTAGATACAAAATAGTAAATGGAATATCAATTAAACTAATAGAAATATAGCCAGTACCTATTTAACATAGAGGCTACATTACAACAAGCACTGTGCTGTGTTTCGGTGTGTCAGTCCTCACTGAACGGAGGCCGAAAGATCTAGATGTAACATGGTGCGAAACGTTTGAACTAGCCTATTCACCTTCAGATAATTAATGGTCTATATTTGACCTATTGGCATTAAAATAAAATGAGGTAGGTAAATATTATTCTGACATTATTTAAACTTTGACATTAAATTAAGCAGAATTAAAATGCATGTCAAAAAAATTCTCTATATGGCACGCAATTCCGCTTTTTTTTGTACACTTAAAAATAAGTCTGGAGTAGGTACTTACACTTAGACATGAATTTAGTATTTGGAGAGTCTAGTAATTACAATCAAGAGACTGCCTTCTGTCCGTACGGTAACGGTATTGTAAAAGTATTACCATGATTCAGTTAGTCTGATTCCCCTGTTAAGGGGTTGCAAAGGACAGACTTCGCAATCCCTTAGCCTCTTTTATATTGTCTTTGTTTTTGCATTAGAATTATTCCTTTATAGTGTGTATTCGTTTCTGATAGCTAAACATATTTTTACCTGTCCTTGCATGCTTTTCCCTGCTGCAGTCCCCTAAAGGGGTCCCCTTATTTTCATAGTAGTGCCGCTCCCATGGACGTTATGTAGGCGCCTCATATTCCATCGTTAAAATAGAGGTCCATCAAGAAATGGAACTCGTTGCCGGCGCATGTATTTCCTCCTTCCTACAATATGGATTTTTCAAACGAAGCGTGAAGAAACATCTAGCGGGCCAGTATGGCAGTCCCAAAGGAGGTGATGTCTGACATTGCTTCCGTTGTAATTGCAACGTCTTGTCTTGCTTACCATCAGGCTGAGGAGAACAAATATACTGTGTCACTATAAAAAAAAAAGAAAATGAAAAGGTTCATTCGAACCTATGACCTCCAGTATGGAAGGCGCGTTTTACCTACTGAGCTATCATCGCTCTTTAATATAATTACATTATAGTATTAGTATAATTGACTATTGTGTTCTAAATTAAAATATCCTCCAACCGATTACGGCTCCGCCGGCCAATCTCAATGATCAACCACGCACGCTGGATATATTAAAATGCGCAAACACAAGTACCATCCACCCATGAACATCTGCAACACATGGGACATTACAAATGCATTGCCGGCTCTTAAGGGAGGAATAAGCTCTTTACTTGAAGATTACCAGATCGTATCTGTTCGGCAACAACATCGTTGGTACCTGATTCCATAGTTTACTTGTTACACCTGCAATATTTGTAATACCACAAGATCGCTTACTGCTTGGCGCTCAATAGTGTCAGCAATATTCCTCTTATCCATTTATCCCCTGTTTTTGTCGGGAAAAGCGCTCCCATAGTCTGCGGCTGTAATTAGCTTACAACTGAAGAAATATATCGCCAAGTGGGTGTAAGATCCGTGAGCACTTCCAGTAAGCTCGATAATAAAGCGTTTACAATATTGTAGTTGAGCTGGATGTGGCTAGGCGTCACGAAAGTCGTGGAAAGGTGGTTTGAGGTACTAAGGAAGTGTCCATGCCAGATCATACCAATTGTGTTTTATTTATTGGCTAAGGGCTTTCTCAAGGCTTCACACACTACAACGAAGTGAGCCTTCAAGTCGCCTATTCACTCTCGATTTAGATAAAATTGAGTTGGGTTTTGACTATGTGTTACGTGGCAGACGAGCAGACGGATAACCTGGTAATAAGCGATTGCCGCCACACATAGACACCCGCGACACCAGTGGAGTCACAAGTGCGCTGCCAACCCGCCTTTCAATGACTGACCGGATGGCGCAATTGGTAGTGACCCTGCCTCTTACGCCAAAGGTCGTGGGTTCGATCCCCACCCTGGACAAACATTCGTGCGATGAACACTTGTGTTTGTTCGGTGTCTGGGTGTAATATATGTATTTAAGTATATATTTGTGTTCCTCTGTTGTCTGATATCTGTAACACAAGTGTTTAAGCTACTTAGTACGGAATCAGGTTAACGTATGAGATGTTGTGAGAATTATTATTATTATTATTATTTCTCCCGGATCGGGCCTCCGGTACCCCCACTCACGCATCGAAACACAGCACAGTGTTGATTCACGCTGGTTTTCTGTGAGGCCGTGGTATCACTCCAGTCCAGTCGGCCCATTCATGCCGAAGCGTGACTCTCCGACGGTCAACCGAAGCGTGGCTCTCCCACAGTCAAAATTACCATACTTTGATGATTAAGCAACAACATTATCATCACCATGAATCTGTTGCAGTCAATTGCTGGACATAGGCCTCTCCTAATGTTCACCACTCCGATCGATCTTTGGCTACTCTCATCCAGCTCCAGGGGTCCATTCAGAGCATCACTCCATCTGGCCTATCTTATCTGATAAGGGCCATTTTCATGTGGCACGTCGACCCTAAGGGATCTTTTGTACCTCCCCTATCCTTTGCACTCCTACTCACGAAAGATTCGTTTCATCAGCGTTACGATGTCTTTAAGATTGAAGCGTCTGTAGTCTTCTGGTTTGGGATAAGCGTTACCTAGAAGACACATCCTGCCTCTGGCTAGTGAGTCCCATTCATATTATAAAAGATGTTCTATCCTTCTTACATGCTCTGCAGTCGCTGTTCGATGTTATGTTCATCTTTATCAGCATTTTGTTCGTTTCATTCGCCCTGTTAACGCTCCTATGAGCATCCTTGTCTGTTGTCTGTTATCTAAGATGTTTTTTTTCTGGTCATATGGCGCCCTACACTCCGTTTACCAAAATGCGGTATCCACTCTAGAACTCGTTTACCCCAGCGGTTTTCAGTTTTGAGGCTGATATGGCCAGCCCAATGCCACTTCAACTTGCTTATCTAGTGAGATTTGTCGATGACTTTATTTCTCTTCTAGATCTCCTGATTCTAGATTCGTTCGCACAGAGAAACTTCGAGCATAGGTCTTTCCATAGCCCGCTAAGCTACTTTAAACATGTTTTTTCATTGTTTTAAATAGGCAGACAGTCTATGTGCGGCGGAAGTCGTTTACCATCAGGTGATCCGTCTGCTCATCTGCCACGTAGCACAACTTTTCTTTTAAAGGCCATGAAACTCGCCTTGGGTAGTTTAATATTTTTATTCAGATTAGATTTAAGTGTAAAAACCAGATTGTGTGACATTTGACATGACATTTAGGTATACTTAACTTATATAGTGTTTTTGGTTGTAAAAATTTCTTATTATTATATCTTCAAAATTCAACAAGGTTACAACAATAAAATAAATTGGCACGAATAAATTTGTTAATGTATTATGGGATATTAAGGTGACGGGTAGGGCACACTAGCAACGCCAATCGATTTTAATTTTTAGCTACTAAACCGGATCTATTTTAAACAATTTCGGGGTTACAATCTCTCGGCAAATACTTACATCTTTTTAAATAACCATGCACAAATAAATAAATAAATAAATAAATATACTTTCTCATAATTATATATTGCTTTCATAAGTTTATTGCTTTTTCATAAAACAAAACAGGTACAGGTACAAATGTTGGGTCCGTTTTTGTACGCCAATTGTTTCACGCCAAAAGCGGCCACTTTTGGCGGTAATCCAAAATTCGAGTGCAAAAGCAGTTAACAGCACGTTTCAGATAGTAGCTGAAACGTGTACCTAGCCCAACCATATTTGAATTTGTCTGGTTCCCCTGTTTAAGGGTTACGAAGGTCAGAAGGCTGTCGCATTGTAATTACCAGACTCCCTAAATCCTGAATGCATAAGTGTATCTTGGGCACTAAAGCCCAAGACGCAACCGGGAATTACACGTTAAGATGAGGAAGGGTGTAAAATGAATCGTCCAGATAAAGTAGCCAGAATCTGAATGGCTGTTGCTGGTCGCCGATTTGACTCTCTTTAGCCAGTTTTATCTGCTCTTTACCACTTTTATCACTCTTTGAGGAACTGTTCGATCTAATTCTTATATCGTATATAATCTTAATCTCACGGAAGCGATCGTTTTTTCATCTGGCCTGAATGGTACTTACCGAGACGCTGTCTTCTCCAGAGCTCGTTTAATCCAGCGGTTGTCGGTTTTACGGCTGATATGATGACTTCCAAAAAGAGGTCTATTGACCAATCCAACACGGCTGGGCAGCGTTCGAGAACCTACGCAGCATATTTTCGACTCATCTACCGCAGTGTCTCAAGACGAAAGTCTTTAATGCGTGTGCGTTGCCAGTGATGACATACGGAACCGAAACGTGGCCACTTACATTGTGCCTATTAAGGAGGCTCAAAGTTAACTGTCCGAAACGAGCAGTTTTCTCTACAATGTTTTTTAGGATTTAGAAGGGACAACTATTTTTTATATTCTAGTCTCGCCTTTATAGTATTACAGTATAATAAGATCTTTCATCATCATCAGCAGTACACTGCTGGTGGACTGGATCAAAAGCCTCTTCTAATGTGATGACGACCCGTTTGGAACAGTGGTAGTGAACGCTGCCTTTGAGCCAAGGGTTGCGGGTTCGATCGCCGCACAGTACAAACATTTGTGTGCATGAACATGTCTGTTTGTATTGGTCTGGGTATATGTATAATAAGTATGTATTTACAAAAGTGGCCGTGTGGTCCCCGGCAGAGTAGAATAGGCCACCCTCACTCTTACCGAGGTGTCGTAAAAGGCGACTAAGGTAAAGCTGCTGGCATGATCATTAGCACCCAGAGAAGGAAAACTCTGCATCTATATCAAAACCCTCGCCAACCCGTCTGCCAAGCGTGGTGAGTATGGCAATTACCCCTCATGTGATTGAGGGAGGCCCGTGCCCCAGCAGTGGGGACTTAAATGGGCTGATGATGATTTACAAAAGAAAAACTCTCCATGTATATATTTATAATCCCACTGTTGATTTCGATATCCGTAACACAGGTGCTTAAGCTACCTATCTCGGGGTCAGATCAATGTATGTGATGTTGTGAAATATTTATTTTATTTATATTTTTTATATTATATTGCTCAAGTATGTGCGCAAACACAAGTGCACTGTCTATTCCCTTACCCTCATATTCCATGGGACACTACTGTGACACAACCGGGGAGGGATCGGGTACAGGACCAACGGCTTAACGTGCTTTCCGAGGCAAGGGAGTACAAGACCGCCAACTTCCAGACTCCGGGCTGCCACTATGCGACCCACTATCCACTGCGCCACCGAGGCAGTCTCTTCTACTCTCTCTAAGTCCTTGTCATAAGTCCGTGTCCAGACCCCCGTTAGCCGGCATCCAAGTTCCGAGAGGCCCCATATCAGGAGTTGTAACTGTTAGTTAACTGGTTAAGTAACCCGATGTGGGTCAACCGTTACTGATAGGTCTGAGTTATGAGCTGTGATTTGTACTGATTCACTTGTTGGTAATGCCTCGTGAAATAACCGAGCGATAAAGGGGATTTATCCCTTCTGAGAGTAAGCGCAATTAATTACCACCATTGGAAAGGAAAGTTATCCGCGAACGAGCTATGGTAGCTATATTGACCGTGGGAGAGCCACGCCTCGGCATTCATGGGCGGGTTCGATCGAAGTGATACCACGGCCTCACAGAAAACCGGCGTGAAGCAGCACTGTGCTGGTTTCGCTGCGTGAGTGAGGGTACCGGAGGCCCTATGCGGAGGAAAGGGGGGTTTAAAGGTTGTCAGCGCACTTGTGACTCCATTGGTATCGCGGGTGACTAAGGCCGGCGGCAATTGCTTACCATCAGATGATCCGTCTACTCGTATGCCACCTATCACATAAAAAAAGCTTAGTGGATACGAACGCCACGTAACGTCAAACAGGGCTAGATCGAGTTTAGTTCCGGATTTTTTCATAGCTCATTTTGAAATAAGCGGATCTATGAAAATACTTGGAAATAAATATTTGGATTTCACGGCCGCTTACCATCAGGCGGAGTGAGGGCATCCTGATTGGCCTTTCTATAAAGAAAAATAATATACACATTTCTGGTAATTACTCTTATTCTAAATATCCAAAATGTTGAATTAATGATAACTGAACCATGCTATGCTCCAGTTGTTCTGGTTCCCCTGCCTAAGGGTCAGACGGTAGACGATTATGTCTGTAATTACTACCTCGGTGGCGCAGTGGTTAGTCGGTCGCATTTTAAAGCGACGGCTGCGCATGAGGTCTTGGGTCGGGCCAAAAATTTATAGGTACCCAAGTTTTCAGTAAAAAATTCTTATTGTCATCTCGGAGTCAGGGAGTTGGCGGTCTTGTCCCCTTGTGCCTCGGAGAGCACGTTAAGCCGTATAAAATAGGAAGTGAATTTTTCCGCTGATCCAAATCACCTCGGGTACATTGACTCTGAGGTTCCAAACCTGGTGCCAGTGGTACTTGATACAGTAACGGTCGCCCCAGATACAGCTGCCTCAGGCTCATGAATATCGCTGACATAACGCGTATTGCCGCGCACTCAGCGTAATCTCTCGATAGGCGCAGGAGTGGGCTCGTAACTTGACGTTTTGAGTGGAATAGACAAACTTTGTGACGGGTTTCAAAGACGCTGCTTTGAAGGGAGAGCTAGTACTAGTGCATTCTTAATGTAGGCGATGATACGCTATTCATCTACTATAGAAATAGAAATAGAAAAATGTTTATTTGGCACCAAAAATACAGATGACAAAATATAGATCTATACATTACTTATTAATTTAATCCTAATCTAGGTGCAGTATAATATCTAAATTCTAAGAGACGCTAAAAAGTTCCCCGCTCAGCTATTTGTCGAGTCACAGAGCCTCGACGCTGATAATCTGCGGATACCTAACAAAATACATATTTGACATACAAATTACTTACAACAGAGAGAGATCGCTTCAGAATGCACCATACATCATGTTTAGATCAAATACTCTTACAAATTTAATGTTTGTATATATATTGAGTTAAAGTATGTATTAAGTATAGACTACTCTCAAAGAGTCTGCGCAAGGGCAAAGACACGTTCGATGCCCGGGATGCAAAATTTGTACCTGAGTGTTTCTGTTAAGAAATTCTCAGTGTTAGCCCGGAGTCTGGAAGTTAGCGGTCTTGTACCTCCGTACCTACCGTTGGTCCTGTGCCTGATCCCTCTTCGGTCGTATCACAGTGGTGTCCCATCGAAATATGAGGGTAAGGGAATAGAGCGTGCACTTGTGTCTGCGCATACACTTGTGCACTATAATATGTCCTGCGTCGATGGCCGATCTCTGAGCTTGGCCGCCATGACCGATATATTGGTTTGTAGGACATTATTATTATATGTAAATAGGGGGGGCTATTGCTGAACCCTCGCCCTAAAATGATACGACGGCTACGACTTAGGAACCTAGGTACTTAAAATGCACATCAGAAACAAAAAGAAAAAAAAACCGTCCAGCCATTCGTGTTTTCCATTAAGACGCATTTCACTAAGTCGAGTACGTTAACGAAAGCATCAATCAACCAAGTCTTTGCGGTCTTTTAACAGAACAAGTTCCTCCAAATGCAGATTGCAGATAATGCATGCTGCAAAGTGGATCAACAAAGAATCCTTACAAGTTCGGGCATCACTCTCATTACGTCCGCTGGGCAAAACCCTTGGTGTAACGGGACATAATTTTATCCGCATCCTGTGACCCAAATACTTGCGAGATGAAAATATCAAACGCTTTTTTTTTTGTTATTCAAACCCACACGCAAGATCGTGAATTTGACCGTGTTTGAAGGATATTTTCGGAACAAATTGGTTTATTTTTATGACTAATGATCGTGTCATTTGTGTTTTTGTGTGTTTAACTTTTATGTTTACATAACGTATATTATGTAAAGTTTGAGTTCTTAAATTTTTGACCTACTTAACTAGTTTATTTAATTTGAAATTCAATAACCTGTTCAAGGATCACGTTACACTTAATTATGGCAAGAAAATCATGAGGTTGTCTGCTTACTTCAATAAAAAGAGTGCCCACGTTAGTTCCCAGAGCCCCATCATTTCGTGAAAGAACTTACTCCGCACCTTTTAAGTAAACAGCGCCATTGAACACAACCGCTCATTAAATCAAAATCAGTTCCAAGTATGTTACCTTGCTGTACGTAATCTTCTAACCGCTAGCCTAACACTGGTAGGCATCAATGCCATAAGTGTCACAGTCAGGGTGCAGTTCGACGTCCGCTAACGGGACGCAAACTGGGTCAGAAGGCTTCGCTAATATCATCGCCAAGAACCGTTACCGATCATGTGGCGAGATCTTACATTTGTAGCCGACCGACCAGTGTAAAATGACCTGTTGTAGTGTTTTGGCTTTGTGGTGGAGTGCGCGCACTGTGCAGTGTGAGGGGTCATGGTGCATTGGTGAGTGGTGTAATCTAAGGAGGTTATTCGAATGAGGTTACGTAACTGTCGGTGACACGTGCTGGTACATTGGATTTAATGTTGGATGAATTGATGTTCGATGTCCGGGTTGGAATGTTTAGATTGCGCGTGAGTTGGAGATTGATACGTTGGGATCAGTGCAATTTTTCATTTTGAGTCACTGGCATTATTTTGTGATACATTTTTTTATGCAAAGAGGAGGCAAGAAACAGAAAGAGAGCCTGGTGGTTAGCGCACCGCGCCATTTACGTAATTTTGAATGTGATAGGTGGCAAACGAGTAGACTGATGACGTGATTGAAGGCGATCGCCGCCGCCCATAGACACCTGCAACACCAGTGAAGTCAGAAGTGCAATGGTAACCTTTTACATATATTTACCACGATACCTGAAGGTCTTTAAAAGAACTCTCTTAGAAGAAGTTGTAGCGAGAAAATGATTCTACAATGAAGAGGTGCATCATAGGAAATGCTTAGTTAAGCGCACGGTAGTGGACTGCCACCTACTAACAATCCACATGGCACGTCGCCGTATACTGGGATTCCATATTTGCCATACGAGTGGTGTGGGGGAGAAATTTGGTAGAAGAAGGATCCAGAGAACTCGCGATACTCATTGGTACTATACGTATAAGCTTATCTAGGTTGGGACGTCGTGTGTAGTTTTTTATTAATAAGTACACTTTGTAATAAATACGATTTATTACTTCCTAATAATATAAAGTATATATAAAAATCGTAAATCTTATCTTAAATCAATAAAAATCAAACATTGAAATCGATAGAGATCTTAATAGCCGATAGAGTCCATTATCTTTATGTCATCTGAATTAAATAATTAGATTTTAATTATGTTCCGATTAAAATTTAATTAACAAACCTTAGAGTGCTAGGAATTCATAAACGCTTGTAGGTATTGATAAACTCAATTATCAATGATAAGGGGCTATCTAAAGTATTTTGTAACGATATAATTAATCAATGATATCGTTATACATAGGTATATTTTCTAGACGGTAGTTATGTTGTGCTAGAACATGATCGAATATAAATTGTTAAAGGTCCAGTCATCGGTAATAGTCGATGGTCCGTCTAAGATCCTAATTTATTTGAATGTATATCGAGTACTTTATATTATTTTATCAAAGCAAAACATATTTATTTATTAGTATATAATATTGTGTTTATTTATGTATTAGCATTATAAATATTTTAATATATATATACAGTTCACTCTTATTTCCCTTTTCAATATTGCACCACCTGCCCCTCCTCTACTATCAAATGTCCTTTGCCTGAAGGTTGTCTGGTAGAAATCGCTTCCAGCGATAAGACCGCCGAAATTGTACAATTAAGATTCTGTAATAACTAGAGTTTAAAGTTGTGTTTTTTTTTTGTGCAATAAAGTATATCTATCTATCTATTGTTCTAAACTTACATGGTCACTAACATTAGAGTAGTTTTAATTGGGATTGTTACCATGTAAAATGTTTTTGAGTTACCTACTGATATGTCGGCGCTGTTGCAAACACCATTACCTAAATTTTTAAGGTTTTTGGTATAGCATTTTTTTGCAATATATTCTTAAGTGAATGAAAAATTTAGTTAAATAATGCACTTAAAAACTTTTCGACACCACCCGAAAACTGTAATATTTTTTTAAGTGCATTATTTAACAAAATTTTTCATTAAAACGTCTATCATCGTCAGCCCATTTAAGTCCCCACTGCTGGGGCACGGGCCTCCCTCAATCACATGAGGGGTAATTGCCATACTCACCACGAGCGTTTACATATAAATGCAGAGTGTTCCTTCTCTGGGTGCTGATGATCATGCCAGCAGCTTTACCTTAGTCGCCTTTTACGACACCTCGGTAAGAGTGAGGGTGGTCTATTCTACTTTGCCGGGGACCACGTCCCAAAGCAAAACGTCTATAATGTAAAATAATAAATAAATACCTATTGGACATCATCCTAAAAAAATCATAGACTTATATTCAATTAAAATAACATTATCAGGTGCTTTTCACTACTTTTTTCAGCATTCATTCAGTAATATAAGTTATGATACATTTGTGCATTATTATGATTTGTTTTTTATTCAATACGACTCACTATCTTTGTGTTAGCCGTGTGGTCCCCGGCAGAGTAGAATAGGCCACCCTCACTCTTACCGAGGTGTCGTGAAAGGCGACTAAGGTAAAGATGCTGGCATAATCATCGGCACCCAGAGAAGGAAAACTCTGCATTTATATCAAAACCCTCGCTAACCCGTCTGCCAAGCGTGGTGAGTATGGCAATTACCCCTCATGTGATTGAGGGAGGCCCGTGCCCTAGCAGTGGGGACTTAAATGGGCTGATGATGATGATGATGATATTTGTGACTAAAAAACTTCCAAGTAAATTCATATAGACTAAATAAAAATCTAAACAAAGCAAAATATTCATTTACACATATTTCTACGCAAACAAATAACTACAAATATAAAACCATAGGTTGCAATGAAAACCATAGTCTGATAAACATTTCAGTATACTTTATTCTGAAAACGAAGCCACAATTAGTTACTTATCTTATACAACTATTATACATAAAAGTAAATAAGTGAAAACGTATAGAGTTAACATAAATAAATTTATATTATGTATAATTGTACCAGGCGGCCATAGAATCGCAGAGCTATAACATACTCAACTCATACGCTGTAGGTACTCACTATGGCGAGTTAACTGATAAGACCTCCAGTGGTATGAATGGAAATACTTATAGGTATTCGTAGGTAGATTACGTGCGTGTATAAATCGTTTTGTAAGAAGTATCGTTGAAAACGTATTTTTCATGATCAAACTTTGTGTGTAGTATAAATATTTTTTACATGGAAAACGTACCTACTTACTTCGAACTAATTTTTGTGTATGAGTGCTAAATGTATGTCTTGGTGGCTTTATGATCAAATCAATGTATGGGATGTAGTCTAAGTTTTATTCATTTATGGTTTTGTTAATATTGTCTTGTGGGAACACAAGAAAGAAATAATGTATTTTCATTATTTTCTCTCTAATTATTAAGCTAACCTTTTGCATTACGGACCACCTTCAATGATTTAAAGCCAAGCCAAAAAGGACGTTGTTTGAATTCAAGTATACTTATTATTTTCTAGATAGTACTTACATGTAAAAGAAAATGTCAAATGTGTATTTATTATTAAATAATTCTACAGCAAACTAAAATCAGAAAATAAAGATAAAAAAAGATAAAAACTTGATAATGTTAACAAAAGCTAATCGCAAAACTCTCAATTAGCTCATACATTCAAAATTAAAGAGAAAGGGAAACCCCATATAAACTGTTAAAATAACCCTTCAATATCACATAATTATAATCATATTACTTAGTTTGCTGATGCTGCTGACACTTATTGTTTAGAGAGAGTGCGAAACGTAATTAAATAGCAATATTTCAAATACAAATGCCATTGATTTGTTCATTCATGTCAAAGCAAAGAGAAAGATGAACTTTATCCTACTATTTGGTCCCTCTCACTTTACAATAGAAAAAAAAGGAAGATTTCAACTGTTATTTTTTGTGTTTCTACGATTTAGAAGGAAATAAATCTCTTTATGAATGAATCACGGCGTCTAATATTCGTCGTTTCGCCGGCCACAACTTGACCCACATTTGGCACGAGTAAAAGAAATTCGTCGGTCAACGACCTGCCGTTTCACTCTTTTTTTAAACTAATAGCAATGTAAACAAGCATTCACTGGGCTTTCTACAGCGGGTTGTCTACGGCCGCGCCTTCGCCCACCAAAAATTCGCCTCTCACCACTCCCACCAAGCGCAGAAACCGCCAAAATTTGACTACCTTATTGTTTCGAAAATAAGGTTTCAAATTGCGTGTTGTATGGTGCGTGCATTCAAAAGACCTTTCTCTAACTCATTTTCTCCTAGTACCTCCTATGCGATATTTTTTTTTTCACGAGCGCAGTCAGATTGGGCGGTCGTTGTGCCACATTCGGGGGTCATTGCCGGTACCGTTTGCCGACCTACCTTCACAATTCGCTGGCTTTTTATTTTGGGCAGACAGTTAGGTTTTATGCGGCATTAAAATGCTGTGCAAGAGATCGCCGTTACGATAATGTCGTTTATTGAGTATCGGCGAGGTGACGCATTTGACCCCAAGCCGGGTGATGTCAACAGTTTGGTACATTTACTGTATAAGTACAAGGTGACAGTATTTTGTTTTTGCTAAAAAAATGCATAAATAGTAAAAAGTAAAGTATCAGCCATCACGGCCCAGTACTTAAACCTCTAGACCAACAGGGCGTTAAAAAATGCATAATTAGCCGCAATTACCGTGTAATGGTAACACCTACTGTGTGCAGAAATATCTATAAAAAAAGTGAGACCATTTTCCTAAAAAGATTACGATGATTGAGATCTTTGAATAAGTTTTCTCATTTCTAAGTGTGACGCATCTTTAATAGCGTGGAAAAGTTTCTAAATCCTTTAACATTAATTTCTAACGGCCGCACTCAGAGACTTCAGTTAAGCTAATGTTCGTTAACTTTAGTATCGGTAGTTTTTATGCGTATCAAAATAAGTGTCAATATTTTTTCTTAAGTAGCCAACTAAGTTAATCAACGACTCTGAGTGTGGCAGTTAGAATATAATCTCCTATTAGTGGCTCAGTTTTTTCCCTAACTGAGGTAATATAGGTAGGTCTGTGGAACGGTTTGGCTGCGGGAGTATTTCCCGTCGGCTACGAGGGACCTTCAAGAGAAGAGCGTACTCTTTTTTAAAAAGGCCGGCAACACATCAGCTATCTCTCTGATTTCACGGATGTTCATGGGCGGCGTTGATTACTTTCCATCAGGTGACTCGCTTGCTCATTTGTCATCCCTAGCATAAAAATCGTATATCGAACACTCTAGAATAAGAAAGAAGCTTATATTCTAAAGCGTTCGATTAACTGGATCGCATCGCAATATCAATCATCATCATCATCGCCGTCTCGACCGGAGTGATACCACGGTTGTACAGAAAACCGGCTCGAAGAGCAGCGAGAGAGTGAGGGTACCGGAGACCCAATTGGCGAGGAAGAGGAGTTAAACGGTTGACAGCACACTTGTCCATGAGCGGTAATCGTTTACCAGGTGATCCGTCTGCTCGTCTGCCATCGAACACAAAAATATATGAAAAAGAGTTCCCTAAAAGAATACCAGTGGGTTAATCCAAAAAAGGCATAATATTTTTTATATGCGATCTCTCTGGTTTCGCAGATTACCATCAGGTGACTTTTTAGGGTTCCGTAGCCAATTAGCAAAAAACGGAACCCTTATAGATTCGTCATCTGTCTGTCTGTTCGTCTGTCCGTCCGTCCGTATGTCACAGCCACTTTTTTCCGAAACTATAAGAACTGAACTATTGAAACTTCGTAAATAGATGTATTTAGTCTACCGCATTACGAATTTTACACAAAAATATGAAGAAAAAAAAATTTGGGGGGGCCCCATACTAAGAACTGAAAAAACGCAATTTACCTTACATATATCTTACTTGCTGCTAGGGAATCCTTCATGGGCGAGTCCGACTAGCACTTTGTCGGTTTTCATAGTATAGTAGTAGGAACATAGTATATTGGCTCTCCTCAACCTGATGGTAAGCAAGAGAAGAGCCCACATTGCAATTACGACGGACTTGCTTGCTCGTTTGTCGTCTCTAGCATTTAAAAAAAATCCTGTTAAACAATGATTGTTATAAAATAAAATAAATAAGTAAAAATAAAAATGCTTTATTGCTTACCGAGTTACTTTATTAAGAAGTAATAATCTAATTAATTGTCTAATACATTTGTTGAATGTATATGAGCAGGGAATCCCAAACTAGGCACAGCCTGTATTTATTGGGTGTTATTGGGAGAGTGTATTGACTAGGCAAATTTTGTATGTATGTAAGACAGTTAAACGCCAACCCGTCTGCCAAGCGTGGTGAGTATGGCAATCACCCCTCATGTGATTGAGGGAGGCCCGTGCCCCAGCAGTGGGGACCTAAATGGGCTGACGATGAAGACAGTTAAAATGTATGTATTTTTGACGGTAATTTGATTATACTACACGTAAAGACTCGTATTTTCATTCATTAATTGTGAATGAAATATGATACCGCCTTCCACGAGTATGTTGAGATCGAGTATAACAGTTAAACTTTAACCGCCTTATTACACATCCCGATCTAAGAAAAGTTCCGGAACTAAACTCGTTTCAACCAGTTTTAACATTGTGCATTGGAATAAGATGGCATGAACTTTAGTACGGTCATAACTTTTGAGAGACTATCCGTGTCGTGCATTTTTGCTCATTTCTTATAATTAATGAATGACCGTTAAGTGGTTTAAAATGGTCAATAGGTACAGAACATATGAACAAATGTGGGAGAGCCACGCTTAGGCATGAATGGGCCGGCTCGACCGGATTGATACCACTGCCTCACAGAAGACCGGCGTGAAGCAGCGCCTGCGCTGTGTTTCGCCGTGTGAGTGAGGTTACCGGAGGCCCAATGGGGGGAGGGGGAAACGGTTGGCAGCGCACTTGTGACTCCACTGGTGTTGCGGGTGTCCATGGGCGGCGGAATTGCTTACCATCAGGTGATCCGTCTGCTCGTCTGCCACCTCTCATAAAAAAAAAGAACAGATACGACCTGTCGGGCTAACATGCCATCGCGAGATATGTCACGGAAGAGATACGACAAATTTGTCGATATCGACTAATGTCTTTTTCTCTAACATGCGCATCACGATCGACAAATTTCTCTTGGTAGACAAAGGATTACTCGTGTAGACAAACCAGTGTTGCCCTTTGAAATATACATTTGTTTTCTTATATAGCTACACTGGTTTCGTTCATTCAATTAACCACGAGATACGGGGTAGACAAAATTATGTCGCGGTGCGCATGTTAGGCCAACTGGTGATCTTCAAGATAGAGCTTATTCCTCCTTTAAGAGCCGGCAACGCATCTGTGATACCCCGTGTGTCCCAGATGTCCATGGCGGCGGCCATCGCTTACCATCATATGATCCGTCTGCTCTTCTGCCACCTATCACTTAATAAAACTTCATTGGTACCTGCATTTGTCCGTCGTGAACACCGTGGTAAGAGCAAAGTGAGTGTGGAATACCGTAGAAAGTTCTGCAACGCGCCATGGCCGGCGAAAGCGTCCGTGTACCAGCCACACAATCTCCTGATCAATGTTGATTCCTATTCCATAAGACATAAGGGTCAGTAAACTGTGTGAGTGACTGTACCGCCTTCGTTGAATTAAACTGATTGGCTTATGTCGATATACCTATATCAATAGAGAACCTGTATTGCACACTTTTGGAACTGGCAGATAATGGCGTGGGAGAACCGCGTTTCGGTAAGAATGGGCCGACTCGAACGGAGTGACACCACGGTCCCCCAGAAAACCAGTGTTAAACAGCACCTGCCCTGTGTTTCGTTGAGTAAGTGAGGGTACCGGAGGCCCAATCCAGGGGAAGGGGATGGTTTAAAGGTTTCCAGTGCAGTTTTGACTTCATTGGTGCAACACCAATGAAGTCAGAACCAATGAAGGTTTACCATTGGCGGCAACATTCGCTTACCTTACGCTTCAGGTGATTCGTTTGTTCGTCTTCCGCCTATCACATAAAAACAATAACAATTATTACCAAATGAAACTCTTTTCCCGTGTTAATAGGTATAAGTATAAAATCTACGTCATAGATTATAAACAAATTGAGACAACATCACATGCCAATGTCCTAGTCCCAAATAGGCTTTTCCCTTGTTACTATGGAAACCAGAAACAATGAAGGTACCACAAACACCCAGACCTAGCACAAATGTCTGTTTCATCTACAAACATTTGTGTTGGTGTGGGAATCGAACCCGCGACCGGCTCTACCGGTGTGATACCACGGCCTCACAGAAAACCGGCGTAAAGCAGCACTGTGCTGTGTTTCGCTGCGTGAGTGAGGGTACTGAAGGCCCAATCCGGGGTAAAGGGGGGTTTAAATGTTAGCAGTTCACTTGTGACTCCATTGGTGTCGCGGGTGTCTATGGGCGGCGGCAATCGCTTACCATCAGGCGATCCGTCTGCTCGTTTGCTACCTATTACATAAAAAACCTATCACATAAAAAAATATATATACCTAATAGTAGAATGCGCTTGGACTATGACTATCTTTGACCCCGGATTTGCCTTCTGATCTTCGCCACCCATAGATATCGGAACCATACAAAATTGAGCATGGTGCTACTTTATAGTATGCTAAAACTGTCTCCAAGTTTCATATCAGAAATATACCCACATCCACACACTGCTGAGTTTAAGCCTATTCTTTATCACGCCATTCCCTTCTGTCCCCTGCCAGCCTTATCCATTGTTTCCCCCCTGCCGTCACAAAAGCGTCTGACCATCGGGCAGGTGGTCTACCCACAGGACGTCGTCCCATTCTTGGCTACCATTCGGTAAACCATATCATTTATATATTTACAGTGGTACTCATTTGGTTTCAGACTAATATTTAAAAAAATCAAAATTGTCAGCCAGTTACTAAAATTAAATAAATAATATATTAAACTTATTAATAAAACGGAAATCATAAGTTCCTCTTGCAAAAGTAATTTTATTGATTCCGAAAGAAGTTCTAACATTTTATTGGTGACAAATGGTGTTAACAAATTCATAGATAGCGAAGGCGAACGACCCATGACAATTTAGAAAAAATGTTTTTATTTTACACGTTTCGACATTAGATGTGACTCACTTAGTGAATACGGCAAATTTTAGAAAATTTCTTATAAATGGCGATTGTTGCAAATATTTTGTGGTTTTAAACTTTACACAGTCAGGACTGGCTGGATTAATTTTAAAATTAAAAATAGATACGACTTTAAATGGCATACCATTTAAATTTCGAATGCGATTCGTCAAAAAAAACGCGCTCGAAATTCGGCCAGTAATGATAGCGCAGTAATCGCACTGATGAGTCAACGGCCGGTGAAATGAGCAGGTCGTTCACCTTTCACCCAATTTGCCTAAACCCGCGGTCGTCGTGTTCGAGTGAAGTCGAAGGCAATTTCGCCTGTTAGCACTTATGTGAAGGTACAACTTGTGTCTTTGTCCGATATACCGCGCTTCCTGAGTCGGTGCGGGAAATTTTCAGCGTTTTCCGACGCGGGGTTAACGACCCGATGTCGATGTCCTAATTTGCGCGATAGTGTTTTGTTTGTGACAGCACTCTAAAGTATATGTTAGGTATTTTAAAGTACTTGTGTGCTAGAATCTTCGCGGTAATGGTGTTGTGGAAAATTATAGAATGAGGTCGATTGTCTAATTATTTTTATCTTTATGCGAAACGTTGCTAAAACAACAAGTTAGAGATCTGTGTCATTGCTGTAATTTGCTTTTGAAAACTTTGTTCTACATAGGTTTTTGTAATGTCACCATAGCAGAAGTACAGAAATAGGTGCATACTAACAAATAAGCTGAATAGAAGACACATTATCACACTTTAAAGGCTACTATAGGTACTCCACGCAAATACTAGTGGCAGTCGGTGTCATATTTGGTTCATAATAATTAATATAGCTCTGATGGTTGAATGAACGAGACATTTATTGTCACAACAAATACACATACGTAACAGATATCACACGAAGGAAAATATGGTATGACAACTTAGCATTTATGATCTGATATCTTACCATCATGTGAGCAACTTGCTCGTTTGAAACCATTTCTAGCATAAAAAATAATAGATAGATATACTTTATTGCACAAAATACACATCTTAAGTACTAGGCAATACAGAAATTTTGTGTACAATTTCGGCGGTCTTATCGCTGAAAGCGATTTTTATCAGACAACCTTCAATAATATTCAGTAGGTTTAAGGGGAGTAACTGTAATACTTCAGCCAAAGACTCGTGCATGTCATAATAATTTTTATTAATGAATAACCACTGAAATATGACACCGTCTGCCAGGAGTCTTTGCGTTTAGTATAGGTACCAATGATACCATGTTATGTTGTTTATTTTTTTTGTAGACAGCGTTATTGAAAATACACGCTAGTTCACATGCGATCTATTTTTTAATTTTTCCAAATTCGAATCATACGAAAACCATTTTTTACCAGGCTGCTACTTGCCCACGGCGAACACTTATATAACTCTGCCAATGTCGAGCAATTAAAGAGACACGTTTTAATAAGAAATTGACCGGTGTAAGGATATCTTACTCATTCTGATTTTTATTTTTTAATTGAGGGTTACACCACCTAAAACAAAATAATAAAACGTATACAAACAAACAAACACATATACAGCACAACATTATGAGGGAGATTCGGTGAGGGAACCATTCAATGCTATCGAGGTTGTCATAGGTTTACGTTTGAAGGTCCTTCATGTAAGAAGGCGGGTCCAAGCTTGTGTAATACAGTGTAACACAAAAATCGCAGCTACATTAGTCACAGGTTCCTATCACGCACACTGATGCAACATTTGCAAATCAGAATCACACCACCCACTTTCGCAACTCAATGCTTGTAAACAAACGTTAGGTCTAGAAGAATCGATGGCAAAATATTGCCGTTTTCCTTGACGGCTTAACATACCGCGCCACCGGATTTAGGTTTGATAGTACTGTCTGTGGAAATATAACTCGCAGTTGCATTAAACTCACAACAAAATTTTTATGGTTTAAAATGCGTGGTATGATATCGCGCCATCGGAAGTAGGCTTGTGTAGAAATCTGCTTCTCCTCCTGCAGGAATCTAGGGGCTGCCTCTAAGATTCTATGCTCTACTTATGTGTACCTTCGTGGTGTTATTCTAGCTTCTTGTGTGTGATGTGGACTGTATATGTAATATCCATAATCACACGTAAACGGTTAGTTTTGATATGAATCATTTTTGAATTGATTTGCAGCAACAATATTTACTTGGAAGCAGTCTTTAAATTTTAAGTATGGTAGGTATTCAAGTATGGGCACCGCGTGCTTAGTTTTATTTATAGATTACATTTAAATGCACTTTGTATAAAATCTACTACATTCTTGATATTAGAGCGAAGTGTTGTGTTGTTATGTATGTTAATGAATATTATATTACGGCAAATATTTATAAAACGTAAATTCTGACTATTACCGCGTTGATTAAACTACAACTGGATATCTAGAAGAACGAAACGATGCAATGCTAAGGGTTATCATGCGTGAAATAGTATGTTCGGTAGGATTCGAACAGCTTGATAATGCTGTCTGTGAAAATGTAACTCTTAGTTGCAATAAACTTACAATAAAGGATAGGTCTATAGAAGATACGATACTACATAATGCGGTTTTCTTTGTGTTCAAAATGCGTAGTGTGATAGCGCGCCATCGGAATTAGCGTTAATAATGCCGTATTTGTAATAGCAACGTACTTTTGCAACTTTTAAACTTAAATCAAATCGACAGGTCTAGAAGACTCAAAACAAAAATATGGCCGTTTTCCTTAATGGTATTAAAATGCGTAGTGTGATACCGTGCCATAGTGTCATGAATTTGGGTTGATATTGCTGTCTTTGGAAATTAACCCACTTTTGCAACTTCCAATTTTGTAAACAAACTGACAAGTCTAGAAGACAGGATAGCAAAACACAGGCATCTTACCTAGAAGGTGAATGCATGGCGTGATTACAGCGCCACCGAAATTAGAAAATAGAAATAAATTTATTGACCAGTAAAATTTGTACATATAACAATAATGCCGTTGGTTTCTGCACTAAGCACGAGGCTTGTATCGCCGAAACCGTATCGTTTTACGGTAACAGTTTAGGTATTACAGACACCAGTTCGTAGTCAAGAAAGGAAAGTAACGAAAGAAAAACAAATAAAATAGTTAAGTAACAAATTTGAACCTTGATAAAACATTTTTTTAGGTTTAATAGGTTTAATTAGGTTTAATACTGCTGTCGTGGTTGTAAACAAACCAACAAGTCACAAGACCCAATAGCAAAATGCAGTAGTTTCTTCTAGAGGATTTAAATGCGTGGTGTGATACTGCGCCGAAATTATGTTTGGTATTGCTGTCTTTGGAAATGTTACCCACTTCTGCAACTCTGAAACGTGTTAACAAACCAACAGGTCTAGAAGACTCGATACCAATTTACTGCCGTTTTCCTTGATGAATTATTAGGTGGTGTGATACCACGCCACCGGAATTAGGATTGACAAATATAACCCACTTTTACAACTTGTAAAAGTGATAGGCCTAGAGAACCCGAAGACCGATGGCAAAATATGGTCGTTTTTCCTACTTGGTGAATGAGTGGCCTGATATCACGCCAACAAAATCAGGGTTAATGTCAATATTTAGTAATGCTTAAATATGCGGCTTATGCTAAATACAGTCTGTTATTCGAGAAATTTGAAGGATAATTTACATAATACTGCACTCAATTGCACGCTTCAATTCCTACGGTGAAGTGAAGGTGGATAAACTATGTCTAGACGGACTGACAGACATTGGAGCTTAATGTAGTATAGGACGCTCATCTGCCACACGATGGACGGCTTAAA
Source organism: Marasmia exigua (assembly GCA_019059595.1). Classification (NCBI taxonomy): domain Eukaryota; kingdom Metazoa; phylum Arthropoda; class Insecta; order Lepidoptera; family Crambidae; genus Marasmia; species Marasmia exigua. The sequence goes on from CM032484.1 coordinate 13,329,643, forward strand.
AAAAGATGTCCATTTTTATTTTATTATTTATTTTGGCACAAACAGTCATTACAGTAACAATTAGGTAAATACATATTTTTAACAGACAACGAGTGCCGAATGAATACATACATCATATATTAATTTTAACATTAAATTAAAGTGTGCTTGTTACATGAACTACCTACAATAGTTGGGTCTTACAAATGTACTAATGTACGAAATTTAGAAAACAATAAATTCATAACTAATAGTGTACAAAAATACTTTAAGGAATTTAAACTAAAACTAAAAGAAGTAAAATACATACCATCACCAAACCCCAAGAAATGCATATCTTCCCTCAGTGTATGAGGGAAAACATGCACACCCCACAGATCAGCAAACAAACATTTTAGTAAGTATATATTATAATATAAATCTAAATGAAAAGAGAGAGGTAAACGGATAAATATATATGTAATCTTAGCTTTATGTATTATATAACAAAGAGAAGAAATGCGATAGACATATGCATAACTCATAGTTTATTAAAATCAGGTTACATTAGGAATATTTACTAAGATACGTTTTAAAAATAGATCTTTTAATACTATACAAGGAGCAATTAAAAACATCGCGATTCAGAAATTCTTTATTATACAAGTTAATTTATCGGGAAAGAAAACAATTCTGTGTATATTTTTTTCGTAGAATAGGTTTTTTTAGGTGATAGCTAGTAAACCAGCAGGTAACAAACCTGATGATAAGCGATTGCCCCTGCCCATGGGCACCCGCAACACCAGTGGAGACACAAGTGCCCTGCTTTACCCTAAACTCCCCTTCCAGTAACCTTACTCACTCGGCGAACTGCTTCACGACTATTCTGTGAGGCCGTGGTATGGACTCCGGTCCCACCCTTCCATCTTTGGTGATATTCCATCGAAATACTGTAGATGTGAAGAAATAAAGAGAGCTTTCTTATTATAGAACATTTTTTTTTTCTGTAGATAGGTAAGCGTTTGACCATATTTCACCTGATGGTAAGTGATAATATGGTCTAAGATGTAGCACGATTACCTAGAAGATACCTATTCACTCGCGCTTTGAAAACCCCCAAATTGTAGCCTCTCATACATACATTTTCATTATAGAACTGTGTTAAATACACATACCGTCTGTTCTCGTACTCACCTTTGTCTGTAGTTGTAATGTGTCAATGTTACCTATGTTTTCTAATGAGTGTTCATTGTTAAATTATTTATTGTGATGGTCAATAAAATGTTTCTTTCTTTCTTTCTTTTCTTTCTCGACCAGTAACAACTTTCGGAGCCGGTGGTAGAATCGCATTCTGTTTATTTATTTTTCTAGTATATTTTATGTATTCATAAGTACTAATGTAAATTATACATAAGTACTTATAAATAGTTTTAAAATACTAAGTGCTGTGTATAAGCCTATGCAAGTAAAGAATTATTTGAATTTGAATTTAAGCTCTTGTGGCTGAGCACACACTAAGGTTCTGAGCATGAGGAGCAAAGATCAAAGGAGTCTTGTGGAGGAGACTGCGGGCACAAGGCCTTATGAGAGAGAAGGAGAATGATGCTGCACTTTTCTAAATACCTACTGCGATCTTGAGGCGCTATATGCGACATATCATCACCATCACTCGCTCACTCATATCAGCGTGTGATTCCAAGTTACATCCAAAGCTACTGCTTGGGAACCTGGGATGCGATTGGACCATGATTCAGGACTTGGGTAGTCTGGTAATTACAATGAAGCGTCTACCGTATGACCTTCGCAACCCTTTAACAAGGGAACCAGACCAATTAAATCATGGTTGAATTGAATCAAATCATCATCATTCCAGCCAAGATGCCGTGTGGTCCCCGGCAGAGTAGAATAGGCCACCCTCACTCTTACCGAGGTGTCGTAAAAGGCGACTAAGGTAAAGCTGCTGGCATGATCATCAGCACCCAGAGAAGGAAAACTCTGCATTTATATCAAAACCCTCGCCAACCAGTCTTCCAAGCGTGGTGAGTATGGCAATTACCCCTCATGTCATTGAGGGAGGCCCGTGCCCCAGCAGTGGAGACTTAAATGGGCTGACGATGATGATTCCAGCCAATAGACGCCAACAGCTGAACATTGGGGGATCCCACACAGATCGGTTCTGTGGATTCCCACGATGTTCACCAGATCGCCGGTCCATTTTGTGGGGGGCCTACCACGGCTGTGACTGCCTGCACCTACGTAACGACGAGTTTAAAAAAGATTTGATTTTTTCTTTTTTTTTTATCAATAGGATAACGCTTGACCACAATCGCACCTGATGGAAAGCGACGATGAGGTCTAGGATGATACGCGTTTGCCTAAAAGATGCCTTTTCACTCTTGCCTTAAAGATATCCAGATTATAGTGGTCAGGATAAACAGACCTCGGCAGGGAGTTCCATTCCTTAGCTGTCCGCATTATAAATGTGGAAGCGAATCGCCTCGTTCTCCTCTCAAAGGTGCTACTATCGGTTTGTTTATAACACTTGCATAAGCGCACGACTTGTAAATGTTTACATCGAGGTTGCGACATGCGACTCGTAACCCATGACTCAGAGTTCCTTGAATGACGAGAAGTCATGAATGAAATGCCGAAACGCTGATGTAAATTCTTTCATAAGCATTTGCATGAGATCTCAGAATCGTGGTCTCTAAAGGTCTTTGTTTCGGTCCGGATATCTACAGGGTCATAAACTGCAGTTACATTTTGGAAGTGTTTAAAGCATTCCATAAGACAATTTCGTAAGGAGAGCCACGCTTCGTCATGCATTCAATGGTTCTCTGTACGAATGCACAAGAAAATCATTACTGCAGGAGGAGTGTCCATGGAAGAGCCACGATTCTGCATACTGCCGCTACGTTTTTGTACGCGAAAAATTGATCAATTTTTCGCGTACTCGTTGGACCCAACATTTGTGCATGGTTATTTAATAAATAGTATAAGTGTTTGCCGAGAAGTTGTAAAAAAATGTTTAAAATAGATCCGGTTTGGTAGCTAAAAATTAAAATCGATTGGCGTCGCTAGTGTTTCCTACCCGTCACCTTAACGGGGGTACAAGACCGCCAACTTCCAGACTCCGGGCTGACACTTAGAATTTTTTACCGAAATCTTAGGTACAAATTTTTGACACGACCCGGGGATCGAACCCGGGACCTCTTGCTCACCCATCGTTTTATAGTACGAGCCATTAACAACTACGCTACCTAGGCAGTCGATTTACCGCGTACAAAAACGGACCCAACATTTAAGCATGGTTATTTAATAAATAGTATAAGTGTTTGCCGAGAGGTTGTAGCCCCGAAATTGTTTAAAATAGATCCGGTTTAGTAGCTAAAAATTAAAATCGATTGGCGTCGCTAGTATGCCCTACCCGTCACCTTAAGCCATTGGTTCTGCGTTCAATCCCTCTCCGGTCGTGTCACGCTGGTGTCCCATCGGAATATGAAGGTAGGGAATAGAGAGTGCACTTGTGTTTACGCACACACTTGAGTACTACTGCTATAGCTGCCGTAGCCGTAATCGGTTGGAGGATATTATTTATTGAGGACCTAAAATTTTGTTGGTCGGTTTGAGGACCTAAAATGAATGGTCTATTGAATTTTCTCTACTTGATCTAACTTAACTACTTGCAACAACAGCTAAACATTTTTATAAGGTTCTTTAACTAGTCATTAGATACTTAACTTTTTACTTAAATGTTGAATTAACAGTTACCTGAAGAAAGTCTTGTTACAATACTTATGCATCTCTGAAATTCTCAAAGAAGAAATATAGACACACAAATATGGTCACTATCATCAAAAGGTACCACCTATAAATATAACTGCACACACAATAAAGTGGGCAAAAGTTGCGCGGGCGCCGGTCTTCCGCCGCCGAAAGAGAAATAGGTGAAGAGTCTATGACCGAGGCAGTTGTCAACATTTGGCTAAATTACAAAGTCAGTAATACAAAAATATTATTCGATAAACATAACTGTGTTATTTTTCATCACCAATTTATCATCACGAAGATTTTTTACCAACACATCATATCGGAGGTCCAATCCGAGGGAGCAGGTGTTTAGAGATTGGCAGCTCATCAGTGATCGACGGGTGTTGCATTTAGACGGGCATTCTATGGGTGGCGGCCATCGCTTACCTACTACATAATAATCAAACATTTCATCATCAGCAACCCACACTCGTCCACTGCTGGACATAGGTCTCCCCTAATGCACGCCACTTCTCCCGATTTTCGGCCACTCTCATCCAGCCCACACCAGCCAGCCTTCGAATGTCATCATCCCATCTTGTCGCAGGGCGTCCTACATAGGTCCAATCCGGGGGAGCAGGTGTTTAGAGGTGTGTTTGGGTTGGCAGCGCATCAGTGATCGACGGGTGTTGCATTTAGACGGGCATTCTATGGGTGGCGGCCATCGCTTACTACATAATAATCAAACATTTATTACTGCAATACTATTTTGCTTACTTTGAGAAATGTATTAGGTACTTATTTATCGTGATTTGTAACCACTTAGCGAAAACCAAATTTAAGGGAATAGGAACGGCAGGGAACAGAAGCCACCGTCTGAAAACCAGTGCCATAGTATGACTCTGTTGTAGCATATAATCACACAGGGATCATTTTCACTGTCTTGAAAAAATTACCCTCGCGGTTACTTTAACTTTGACTGGCTAAGAACATTTGGTAGTGTATGCTTCATGGGCCATTATTCATGAGTTCAAAATGCTGCCTGAGGATCGTGAAGATAAATCGTCAGTTAAAAATCAAGTACTCGCTTAAAGTCAGAGAGTTTGCATGATCGTAGTTTTATATTCATTCTTAAAAGGTTACGAACCTCTGCCGCGATTTCCGATCAGATCATATGTCCGGAGGTCATTAACACTACAGATTTCGTACACAACATCAATTATGCATTTCCGATCTTAAACACTCGTGCACAAGGTCCGAAATTGATAGTTTGTGCCAATCCAACTTTCTGACGTCCGAAAGCTGACCCATACGAATAGTAAATAGTTTTTACTAGATTTAGGGATGCTTACTAAAGTCAAAATGTCACTTGAGTCATTTTACAATTTCACTGGAATATTTAGTCTCGCTAGCTAACGAAAGTCACTGACAGTGCTCACAGAATCAGTACGCTGAAGTGGCTGGACTGCCCGTGTCTCTAGAAGAACTAATATGGACGATGCTGGAGCCGAACCATATTAAACTAGGTTAGTCATCAGAATGTCAAACGTAATGAGGGATGCTCTTAGAATTTAAAAAAAAAAGTTAAGTAAGAAACAGATTACGACGAACCGGCTTGGATGTCGCTCTTTGGGGGTGACATACTTTCAGCAGTGGGCGGCGATTGCTTTTCTCTCATCAAAGGTAATCACTGAACATTGAGTCTTCTGAATACTCGACTCATTGGTACATAATGTCTCAAACTTGAGTATTCTCAGTATCTTGAGTAGGTATTAGCCATGAGAAAGCCGGCACACTCAGACTTGATGTTGTGATTTCAACATAACCATAAATTATTTATATATTTTTTTTCTCAAATCACTCTGCCAGCACAGCCAAACTCCAACCTTTATAAAATTATTTTATTAATTTTTTGAACCTCAAGATGAGTCTATAGAAGAATAAGTCATTTTTTTAAATGTCACTTAAGTCAAATCGCCACGGAGTGCATCACTACCGTAAATTTTCTTTGTGCTCAGTCACTTTCCACTGAGCGGTTTTCTCTCCGAATGCCTGTTAGGTGCCCACGGTTTGTGGTCATTTCCAATATATGTACTTTAGAGAGAGAGAGAGAGAGAGAGAGAGATTTCTATTGTTACTTGCCAGGAATCCACTTTTACGTCTTAGTTGGCCTAGACTTTTGATCTAAACATAAGTACATAGACGATTTAACTGATTTCTAAATTTTTTTTGTATTATTAAGGTAACAGGTAAGGCACACTAGCGTTTATCTAGCTAGCCAATAGATTTAAATTGTTAGCAACAAAACCGGATATCTTTTTAACAATTTACGAAGCTGCAGCCTCTCGGAAAACACTTATACTAATTTATCTAATACTTATACTTAGCTTTTGGGTCTGCTTTTGTACTCGAAACTTGAATTACCGCCAAAAACGGCCACTTATAGAGTTAATGCCAAATTTCGAGTGCAAAAACAGATCAAACAGTAGTGCACAATTATCAAATAAATAGTATAAATGTTTGCTTAGAGACTCCCGCTCCGAAATTGTTTGAAATAGACCCGGTTTAGTAGCTAACAATTTAAATCGATTGGCGTCGTTAGTTAGGGGTACCCGTCGCCTTAAGTGTCGTCTATCGAGTTTATAGGTACAGTGGCGGACAGGTCAAGCTATACAAAACTGTCAAATTTCCTCAATCGATTTCGAACTCAATGTGTAACAATATAAGGTTTATAATCGAATGAAGAAATTTGACAGTTTTGTATAGCTTGATGTGTCCGCCACTGTACATAAAACAAGCAATTATTTCAAAATTGATAAAAATGCACATTTTACATAACGCGCGAGAACCCTTGCATAGGACTATGGCGATGATTAGAAGGATATGACGTATCTGTTCATCAAATAGTACCCTCCTTATTACAACTTGCGAACTAAGGATAGTTCCAGAACAAAATTCGTGCTAGCCCCTTTTAACATTGCGTGCTGGAAAGAGATGACATGACATTTAGTACGGTAATAAGTTTAGATTGTGATAGAGATTTAGAATAATATGGTACAATTTTTTATCTGTGACAGCAGTCATTTACAGCTTCGGGATGTGTCGTCACTTTAGTACTACCTACCGACTAACGCGAAACGGTTTCGGGCATAATAAAAGTATGATTTTATTTGCGAATTTTAGAGATGTATGTACTTTTTAAATGTATATAAGTTTAAGTTGCATGTAAAAACTGCCTAATGCAGAAAGGCTACTATAAAGTAGATGGTTATTTGAATGATAAGGATTCTTAGACATGTTGATCTCTTCGCCTGTCCTCTAATGTATAATTCATTTCATACTTTTTCTTTGACGATTTATCTAAACGATATTGATTATAAGTATTGTATATCATACTGTCACTGTAATCATAATTTGTATAAGAATGAATATTGTAATTACCATATTATTTGAAAAGAGTAACTACTGAGTTTCTTGCTGATTCTTCTCGGTAGAAATTGACATTCCGAATCAGCGGTAGATTACATAATATTTGACATTCATAAATGTTCTGTATGGACTTAAATTGAATAAAGACATTTTTGATTCTGATTTGGTTTTTGAATGAAATCGCTGCAAGTGCTATCATTACAGTAGATTTTCTTAGCTCAATCACTTTCCACTGAGCGGTTTTCTCTCCGAATGCCTGTTAGGTCACAGCCCACGGTTTGTGGTTAGGTGTTGTCATTTCCAATATCTTGTTACTTGAGTTTATTATAGTTGCAGTCAATCAACTTCTCGGGAATGAATTTTTCGTCCTAAGGCTGACTAAATCTACGGTATAAGCGCCGTCATTCTATTACAAATCTGACGTTATACCATAGATTTATCTACGGATAGAGATTGGTCGAAATGAGCCTTAGTTTTTTATGTAATAGGTGGCAGACGAGCAGACGGATCACCTGATAGTAAGCGATTACCGCCACCCTATGAACTACCCGCGGCACCAGTGGTGTCACAAGCGCGCTGGTAATCTTTAAACCCCCCTTTCCCCGCATTGGGCATCCGGTACCCTCACTCACGCAGCCAAACACAACACAGTGCTGCTTTACGCCGGTTTTCTGTGATATTCAATTGTTTAAGGTGATGGGTAGGGTACACTAGCGACGCCAATTGATTTAAATTGTTAGCAACTAAACCGAGCATCTTTATAACAATGTCGAAGCTTCAGCCTCTCAGAAAACACTTATACTACTCGTATTTATTTAGTACTTATACTTAACTATTTGCCTTGCTTTTGTACTCGAATTAGGAATTACCGCCACAAACGGCCACTTATAACAGTTAATCCAAATTCCGAATGAAAAATATATCAAAAGTAGTGCACAAGTTGTTAAATAAATAGAATAAATGTTTGCTTAGAGACTGGAGCTCCCAAATTGTTATTGATTACAAAGGTCAGACGGCAGTCGCTTGTATTTATCAGACTCCCCAATCTTGGATTCATCATTTCAGCCAACATACGTCCACTGCTGGACTGCCTCCCCCAATGTTCTCCACACAGACCGGTCCTGTGCCGCTCGCATCCAAGGGATTCCCGCGACCTTCACCAGATTGTCGGTCCACCTTGTGCCCAATCCTGGATTATGGCACAGTATATCTGTGATTACGGATGGTCTAAATGTATCCCGTTCTCCAAAGCAATAGCTTCACGTCCACAGCTATCGAATCTGAGATGGAAAAGGTATCATCTTTGAGCCTTATCACTGACCTACTGTCTTCACTCAACTTTACTCACTCATACCAGATACAGATCTCGCAACCCGAACATATTTGCACTTCAGGTGTATAGAAACAACACCTCCTTTTTAAACCCTGTTGTAAGGATGTGTCGATCGTACAACCAAATATTTCGCAGTGGTAAAGATATCGACATTTTCAATGGCAGTTTTCGCCGATATAAGAGATCCATTACAGAGTTATTCAGAAAAGAACAACCGTCGACCCTACATTATAAATAGTTACCTACTTAAATATTTTAAATGTAATTTAGATTTAGATTTTTTTGTTTTTTTTTTAAGTGTAGCTCTAATTTTAAGCATGTTGTGTACGCTAATTTTGGATTGCTGTTTGTTAAAATGAAATGTTAATATTTGTGGCTGTATAATGTTCAGTAATCTGTTTGTGTACCAATCTACACTAATATTATAAAGAGGAAATATTTGTATTTTTGTATGTTTGTAATGAATAAACTCAAAAACTACTGGACCGATTGCAATAATTTTTACACCATTAGAAAGCTGCATTATTCAGAAGTAACATAGGCTATATTTTATCCCGGTACGGGAAGTAGTTCTCTCGGGACGCGGGTGAAACCGCGTGAAACAGCTAGTTTGAAATAAATAAATAAATAAACCATCATCATCATCATTTCAGCCCATATAACGTCCTCTGCTGGACATAGGCCTCCCCCCTAATGTTCTCCACACAGATCGGTCCTGTGCCGCCCGCACCCAATGGATTGTTCCTTCACCAAATCGTCGGTCCACCTTGTGGTTGGCCTGCCACTTTATAAATCTCTTTGTACAATGCCTCCCACCATTGACAAGCTAACAATACTTTTCGATGAGACAACACCTAATTACATATAATATCACATATAATATTTCCTCATCAGTCGTGAACTGCAGCAGGTCGTCAACCCTTGCACAGTACTTTTGGCTAGCTTTTATGTTGCAGTACAACTTGGAAATCAGGCGCTTCTTAAAATAACTATATTTATCTTTTAGTTACACTAACTTTACAATTAATTTTAACCTGATTGTCATTTAACTTTTTTTTTCTATGATGAACTATAGGCAAACGCTTGATCACAATCTCACCTGATGGAACTTGGTCCTTTTCCTTTTAATTCTGGATGAGATACAGGATTACAGGAGACCTATTCGTAGTTTAGAATCTAACAAAAAAAACTTATTATAAGTAGATGATAAGTCTGGATTGTTATGATTTTTTCAATATTGATTTTTTGTTATTGTCGCCTTAAATTCGTCGAGTGACTATCGGTAGCTCATTTGATACCGAATATTTTGAAGAAAGGTTGATGAAATGTAAGAACTATTTAAGAAGTGTGAACCAGTAATGGAACAAAAAAAAAACAGCGAAAACATTTCACAGAGCGACACTGAAATATTTCATCGAAAAAATTTAAATGTCAATCTATTGTAGAGACGAAAAAATCAAATTATATAATCACATGTATCGAAAAGATTTCAAATTAAGAAGTTTATGTTCTAACTTTATACATTTATTTTGTATCAGAATTTATTAATACGAAAAATATATTGATATTTAAACATCAAAACACTGAATAATCACAATAATATTACTACCCAAAGATAAGCTTTGAAAAGAATGTCAGGTAATGTTGATTCAGTAGGTACTATTAATAGGCAGTACCCAGTAGGTACAAAAATTAAGTTTTTTTTCTATGCATTTTAGTGTGTATTTCCTACCGAGCAACAGGCACAAGATGAATTGCCCTAGTTTAACATTTGCCCGCAACGTATATGGTACGTGACGGAATTTTTTAATTGCCTCCCTCTCTCGCGTACCACGCTACGCCTGTGTTTAACAGAGACAGGTTACAGGTCAACACAGGACATGTTATAGCAAATATTCTGCTTGGTTTTGGCTTACTATAGTTATCTAGAGGGATTTGGCAAATTGGAATAAACTGGCCACAAGGGATGCACAAGACGCGTGAAGTGGAGGAGTTAAAGCAGGAAAATGGACCCTGAGCTCCGGAGCGGAGATAAGCTGGCTTTAAACTCGGCACCAAGAGTTATAGAATTTTTTGTCGATACACCCTTAGTCCGTTTGGAACAATGGCAGTGAACGCTGCCATTGGTCCAAGGGTTGCGGGTTCGATCATTTTCGTACATGAATTTGTCTGTTTGTATTGGTCTGGGTGTTTTCTATATATTATAAGTTTGTTTTTTTTTATTGTAGATAGGTAAGCGTTTGACCATATTTCACTTGATGGTAAGTGATAATATGGTCTAAGATGTAGCACGATTACCTTAATTACAAAAGAAGTCATCATCATCATCATCATCAGCCCATTTAAGTCCCCACTGCTGGGGCACGGGCCTCCCTCAATCACATGAGGGGTAATTGCCATACTCACCACGCTTGGCAGACGGGTTGGCGAGGGTTTTGATATAAATGCAGAGTTTTCCTTCTCTGGGTGCTGATGATCATGCCACAAACAAAAGAAGTATTATATGTATATATTATCTGTGTTGATTGTAATAAGATGCACTTTTGCTTGAAGGGGTGGAGGAAGAGAAATACGTGTGTCTTGTAGCAATTTTATTGGCGACTAAAAAATAATTTCTAAGACACTGTTTTAAATACGCGTGCTATGGTGTCGCATAGATGATGTTGATCTATAGCTAGGTACTTATGTACGTACGTAAGTTAGGTCGGTGAATATGCGGTTTAGAAATACAATTTAGGTAAATTAATCACAACAATCTGCAATACCACTGTAGATTCCAATATACGTAATACAAGTGCTTGAGCTACATATCTCGGAGTCAGATTAATGTATGCGATGTTGTGAAATATTTATTTATTTTCCTATTCTCGAAAGTTGAATTCCGCCATTTTTGTTTATTATAAATAGTCCATCGAAAAATTATTAATGTAATCTCTCCAAGATTTCCATCTACGCAATACACAAAATCCTGTATATAATGATGCAATACAATTTCTTATTCGGCGACTATATCATTTGCTACTATCACAGTACGAAAATAGACGGTAATAAGAAGTATTTTGAAGTTTTCAAGATGTTTTCATTCACCGCCGAGTACATTTGAAACTCCATAGTGTGCGCTCGTATTTGATCCTACAGCCTCTTGGTAAAAGTTGAATTTTCTTACCCACTAAAAATTCTCACAACATCTCATACGTTGACCTGATTCCGTACTAAGTAGCTTAAGCACTTGTGTTACAGATATCAGCCAACAGAGGAACACAAATATATACTTAAATACATATATTACACCCAGACACCGAACAAACACAAGTGTTCATCGCACGAATGTTTGTCCAGGGTGGGGATCGAACCCACAACCTTTGGCGTAAGAGGCAGGGTCACTACCAATTACGCCATCCGGTCAGTCCCACTGAACTACCATTCCTCTTAAAAGTACACATCAAGATAGTCACACATTAATATATACAAATCTGTCGAATTTTTTCAATTGGTTCTCACCTTAAGGGGCTGCGAAGGTCAGACGGCAGTCGCTTTATCGTAATTACCAAACTTCCCATATTCTAGATCACGGCCCTAGCGAACCCCGGGGTCCGAAGCAACGGCTTTTGGAGGCTATTGGGAATGACACGATCAGATGATGACAATAATAGTCATTGTCAAACACCTTTTGCTCAAGAGCGGCATCTTAATCAATCAAATAATACTTTATTTTTCATAGGCTTGTACATAGCACTTACAAATCGTCATACATTTAACTAATTTAAAACTATTTATAAGTACTTATGTATAATATCCTCCAACCGATTATGGATACGGTGGCCAATCTCAACGATCAGCCACGTACGCAGGATATATTATAGTGCTCAAGCGTGTGCGCAAACACAAGTGTACTCTCTATTCCCTTACCCTCATATTCCGATGGGACACCAGCGTGACATGACCGAAGAGGGATTTGGCGCTGGACCAACGGCTTAACGTGCTTTCTGAGGCACGGGGGTACAAGACCGCCGACTTCCAGAGTCTAGGTTGACACTAAGAATTTCTTACCGAAAACTTAGATACAAATTTTTGGCCCGACCCAGGGATCGAACCCGGGACCTCTTGCGCAGACGTCGCTTTAAAGTGCGACCCACTAACCACTGCACCACCGAGGCAGTCACTTGAGTGTAACTATGTATAATTCACATGTAAATTCCCCATAAAATAAATATTTCACAACATCACATACATTGGATCTGACTCCGAGATAGGTAGCTCAAGCACCTGTGTTACGGATATCAGAATCAACAGTGGAATTACAAATATATACATATAATTCTTTTCTTTTGTAAATACATACTTATAATACATAGCAAACACCCAGACCAACACAAACAAACATGTTCATGCACACAAATGTTTGTACTGTGCGGGGATCGAACCCGCAATCCATGTATCAGAGGCAGCGTTCACTACTGTTCTGTACCAATCGGGTCGTCAATATATAATAATATATATGTTGATACATAAAATAAAATAAATAAAATACTTTAATTTGATTTTAATATTTTATCTATTTCTCTTTCACAATATAGCCTTAAATCGTTAAAATTATAAATAAATAAACATACTTAATTAAAAATTAAATTAAAAGAAATGATCTGTTATTTCACATGATAGGTAATCCACATATTATTAGTACAGTCTTAATATTATGTTAGTAAAATATAATGCAATTCTAAATATCTTAAGTCTATCTTAATTTTATGATTTCAATGAGGGACTTCGCGTGTGAAAAATCCGCTAGATGGAGTACTATAGGAGGGATTTGTCAAAATGTCAATTTAAAAAACTTAACAACCAATGCGATTGAAGTTGGACCCCAGTCCAACAGTACGCCATCTAGCGGATTTTTCACACGCGAAAACCCTCATTCCATGATATCAATTGTCAGATTATGGTATGTGGCTCTCTGTACTGGCAAATCACTGGTTTTCTTAACACTATGCTTCTATTAAACCAAAATGACCGTTTATTGAACCCTTGACGTAATATCATTCGGAGTCCAGCCTGCTTACCATTGCTAACTAGATAGGCTGAATTTAAGCATTTTGTCATCGCTTTTGTTTTGTTCAGCCGTCAAGGGTAAGTCACGAATAGTGTTGTCGAATTGGTGGTGAAGCTTCCATCTTTTTTTGGATAGATGGCGCTACACCAAAAAATTTTTGCACGTCCTCCGTTTCTCCCTATACTACAGATGTGCTTTCCTGTCCATATGACTGCCCGAGGGCGCAATGACCCTGCCTCATACGTCAAAGGTCGTGGGTTATTATCCCCATCCTGAACAAACATTCGTCTTATGAACTCTTGTGTTTTTTCAGTATCTGGGTAGATAGATCTTTATTGCACAACATACAAAACTTAAAAGCTAGGTATTCAGAGATACAAGATTTTTTTTATTTGATAGATGGCAGACGAGCAGACGGATCGATTGATAAGCGATTGCCGCCGCCCATAGACACAGTAGGGTATATGACTAAGCTCAAGATTTTACAAAATATAAATATTTTATCAAAATATAGGTCAATATGTGCCAATGGCAAAAATTCTCAATTAAAAATAAACGTCTAGCCGGTTTTATGGTCATTCAAAGATTCATGGGCAAGTCCATTTTAAAAGTATGAAATTTTTAAAAAATAATTATACCATTGAATAATCCATACAATTTGCACCAACTATTATAATAGAACCATTGACATAAACGAAACATTTGATATAGCTACCATACAAAATTCAAATGAAATGCATACAAAATACTCTAGTGTGACGTCACATCTTAGTAGCCATTTGTATGGAGCGTTTTGGGTTTGCCCAAAATAATGTGATTTTAAAGTTGTGATATCTCAGGTAGTTTAAATGAGAATCAAGTGATTCTTTCAACGATGTTTCTATCATTGAGAGGTCTTTTGATTGCAGTAATAAAAAAAAAATAGTCATATACCGTGTTGCAAACTGATTTGATCGCGTTCATTTTCAGCAAAGAAAACGGCCCTAAGTTGCCTAAGCACTTGTGTTACGGATATCGAATAACAGAGGAATCACAAATATAATTTATTACACTTGCACATATTATTAGCCATCTAACTACTTTATCTAATGTCCGTTACCAGAAAGTTGTCTGGTAGAGATCGCTCCCAGGGATAAGACCGCCTAAATTGTACATTGTAAGGGTACTGGTGGCCCAATCCGGGGAAAGGGAGGGTTTAAAGGTCGCATGAGCGGCGGCAATCGCATACCATCAGGTGATTCCTTTGTTCGTTTGCCACATATGACATAAAAAAAAAGAAATCGGCTCTTGGATCAAGTCAATGTATGAAATGTTGTATGAATTTATTGAATTTTCAAACAACCAAACCTTTTACAACACTAGTCGCTAGTTCCAGGACCGCTGGGATAATAACCTAAGAAAGTACACCAGCGAAGGTTACCTCAGATCTCTGCAAGGACATTTGGGAAAGAAGTTCTTTATTTGTTTAGAAGCACAATTTGAATTGACGTTTGCAGTTTTGTTTGCATAACTTTTTTCGTAAAACATTATACTATTTTGCTGAACTTGGTTCGATAAAGCTTAGCTGGATTTTTTTGTAGTTACATTAAATAATTTTTAGTGTTTTTTTTATTAATTTGTAAACATGTTTTTTCTCTTATTATCTTTAGCATTTAGTTGGAAGCAATTAAAAAAAAATATCAAAACCACCACAAAATTGCCCTATAATTTATGGTTTTAATTTTTTTCACTATTTATATTTGTCAAAGATTATCATCAAATTTACAAAAATGCCCTATCGATTTAAGATTAAATATCATCTAAAACATTTCCTTACCATTCCCCTTAAGAATTCGCCGAGTTTTATATTTACGATATTCACATTAAAATTTCATGTTCAGAGGTCAACCTCACCAACTAATTTTAAATTTATACACGTGCAAATGGGTTTCTTTAAAAAAAATAGAATTTTATGTTCACATAGAGATTAGCATGTATCTTTAACAGAGTTACCAGTCCAATTAATTTAGGAATAAAAAATGATAAGTTAATTTAAATAACTTGTACGTAATCATATTAAATATTTTTACAACAAATTCTATTTTAAGTTGAGTCAATCTTTGAGGATCTTTCCAAAACGGAAGTTTTTTTAAAACCAATGCATTGTTATGAATCCATATTCCCAGCTACTTTAAATAAAAGATAAATGATTTAAAATTCAATAGATTTTCGAGAAATGACCACTGTAAAATTTCACGCAATAAAATATTCCGAAGTGTGTGTTGTTTTACGAAAAAATCGTCAAAGGTTTTTGTCTAGCGCTCCTGCCGTTTGAACCACTATTCAATAGCGGTGTTTGTTTGAGATCCCGTTGGCACAGTGATCCCGCAGCGTCGTAAATTTAAACAAAAATATAATGAACGGGAACGTTTGTGAAACTGTACATGGGCGATTTTTTCTAACAATTTTTGACAGGAACGTCTCGATGACGTAGCGTTTGTGAGTTCTTGGACTTGAAATAAAAACTTACGATTCTCAACCTTGCCAGGGAAGACGTGAGGACTTTAAAGCATTATGTCATGATCTCGCAACATTTGTCACTTGGTAACTCAATAGACCGTTACTCATCTTTTGTTGTCATTTTGGACAAGAATATTATTTTAACAACTAATTTCGGTAAGTACGCTAAAATAACATTCAAAGTATTGTAAGCACGTGTAATTATAATAAGAAATCTCATGGGTTTTCATTTCATTGGTGTTTTAAATACTTACTCTACACAAGGTTTCTTTTGTTATTAAGAATACTAAATAAAAAAAATGTGCCTATCGATAGGTTTTGACAGCGTCTCATACTTAGTCAAAACTAGCCCTGAAATGGAATATGTATTTAGTATAAATATGGAAAGTAAAAAATAAAGCAAAGTACCTATCAGCCTATAAACTCTCCCACTGCAGGGCAAAGGCCTCCATCATAGAAATCAAGTTATCGCTACTATGATGAGATAAGGCTTAATCACCACGATTGCCAAATGCGGATTGGTGATCAATGTTAACATACCCGAGCAATGTTCGAAAAATTAGAAACATATATTTCGCTCGACCCGGGAATCGCACCCAGGACCCCGAGATCACGGCCCAGTACTTAAACCACTAGACCAACAGGGCGTTTATATAAATATATACGTTACATTTATATACACACTGTTAGTAAAATACGTGTTTCTCTTACCTTCTGTCCCTGTGTCTTATTCATAAGAAGTTTGTTTCAGTCACCTCTCATTAATCAACCCAAGTCAAACGAACCTAACAGTTTCCAATAGCTTACATTCCTTTTCACCCGCTCTATAAAGGCTTTCGGTAGCACTTTAACACAGTGAGCATAAAAGACAACAGGAGCGCAAAAATGTGAAATTTTAAAATAAAGGTGCGACACTCCTTTCAAAAGACAATAAGACAATTTCTTCAGTAGCGGGACAAACCAAATTATCTTATGAATATATAATTACGTCTTAGAAATTCTGGCCATTATTGAGAAAGGGTTGGTTGTTAAACGTTGTAAATCTTTGGGGTAACGGGACAGTGGCCAAACTTTATGCGTACTGCAGGTATTGTGAGAACTGGGAATATAGATAGCTTTATTAGTTAAAAATCTTTGGTGTTTCAAGGACACCAGGAGCCCAGTACATCTTGAAAAGTTTTGTGAAAATTAATAGCGGTTTTATTTAGTAATAAATAAAGAAGTGGACTATAATAGTAACACAATACCAGCCAGCAGATGGGCGACGATAAAGATCTAGAGAATGGTGTGACGATTCAGACCATCAATGCCAGGATTGGCAAACGCTGACTTCAAACAGAGATCCCGAAAGTGCCCCAAAGTAGGTAGCTTAAGAACGTGTGCATTATTGTAGGTACTTGTGTAATTTGCATGTATCTCCCTTTGCTGCCCGATAGGGATGGCTCAGTTCTCTCGGCTGTCCCTATCCCCTCTCCCGGCACGTCCGCGGGAGGAACCGCCTAGTCCGCCGTAACCCGGCCACCCCCCTGTGGTATGGTATGCATAAGGTAGTCGGCTCATCTCTTGAGCCGGCGGCATTCACCCTGCGAAACTAAAAAAAACAAGGTACTTGTGTAATTTGCATGTACGCAGTTATTTAAGATTTTTACTTGTTTTTTAACTAGCAACCCTCGGCGTTTTACCAATTATATAAAGAAAATAATAATATTTTTTCTCACAACATCTCATACGTTGACCTGATTCCGTACCAAGTAGCTTAAGCGCTTGTGTTACAGATATCAGACAACAGAGGAACACAAATATATACTTAAATACATCTATTACACCCAGACACTGAACAAACTCAAGTGTTCATCGCACGAATGTTTGTCCAGGGTGGGGATCGAACCCACGATCTTTGGCGTAAGAGGCAGGGTCACTACCAATTGCGCCATCCGGTCAGTCAAAGTTACATGTGTCCGGTGACTGGTGTCCGACCAGTCTAGGTGAGTCAATATTATCAATATGATTAAATTTATCGACAAATTCATTACTAAAAATATTTTTTTTTCCATTGTTAAAAATAGTAGCCATTTTTACCCGGCTACGGAAAAGCCAAATAGGAAGGGCTATGATTTTAGCAGTCTATGTTTTTTTGGTTATTGAAATCGGGCTATGGAATGTGCCATTTTCGGAACATCCAACCGGCGCTGACGCAGATTCTATATGGATTCTATACGGTACAGAAAGAACGTCGCCCATCACGTCACCCCAGTACTAACGGCTTCGCGCAGTTTTTGAAAAAAAAAAATAATCGTTTATGGTCTCTTATTAACAAAAATACAAGGTTAACATTATGCAATTAGCTGTCAGAAATACCCTATCTCATTGTATGACATCCTTCCTCAAAATTTTCCCCGCCCTATTAACTTTTCTCCCCTATTGTCTCTTTCTTCTTCCTCTGTTATAGAATATTTATGTAAATATATTTACAAATATAATATAAGACTCTAATTTTACATGAGAATCTCCCTTTAATATTGTGACGTCTTTGTGTATGTTTTGTTCTGTCTTGGTTTTAGATGGTGCTTGGTGATAAACTCAATTAAAATAAACATCAAAAGGATTTAACTCGCCACACCGGTCAATAACCATTAAATTAACGTGTCTCTGTAATCACTCGACATTGGCAGAGTTATTATGTGTTCACCGTAGGCAACACAGTAGCAGCCATATAGAAAAAAAAAACATTATGCAATTAGTAGTAGGGAAAAACAGTACATTCACATAACCTAATTTGCCAGCACGAAAAGACAAAGGGATAAAGTTCAGGTCATGCTGCCTCGAGGGAAGTTTTTTTTAAGTTAAGTTTGGCTTTCTATGAAAAGGCACATAGTCTGTCTTGAATGTAAGTGATTATTGACATAAATTGTAATACCTATTAATTATTTTCATTATATTATGATTACTCTGGTTGGCTGTCGGATTACATCATTTCTGATGCGGTCCTTCAAAGATATCCCAAGCATAGCCCTTTCCATAACACTTTCAGCGACTTTGAACCAGTGGACTAGTCCAGCCGTGAGTGTCCACGTCTTGGCACCGACATAGCCCACCGAATTAGCAAACTGTGGTGGCAATGGGCTGGTCATATTAGCCGCAGAACTGACATCCGTTGGAGCCGTAAAGTCCTTGAGTGGAGACCGCGACTTAGTAAGCGTGGTGTAGGACGCCCTGCGACAAGATGGGATAGTGACAATCGAAGGCTGGCTGGTGTGGGCTGGATGAGAGTGGCCGAAAATCGGCAGCAGTGGCGTGCATTAGGGGAGTCCTATGTCCAGCATTGATTATTATTTTTGTAGCGATGGTACCTCTGTGGATAAAAACATGCCTTCCACGCGGAGGGTCGTGGTTCAAATTAGAGGATTCACCTCTGGATTGTTAAAATCAATGTTCTTATTTCTACCATTAGAACGGTGAGGGAAAACATCATGAGAAAACTTGCAAGTTTCGGTTGGTTTCTTAAACGTATAACTATGATTCAGTTGGCCTAATTCCCTTGTTAATGGGTTTTGAAAACCAGTCACTGCATTGTAATTTTTGCTATACTTTTCAAATCCTGAATCATGGTCCAAGCGTACTCTGGGCTCTAAAGCGACAGCTTTGGATGCAACCGGAAATTACACGCTAAGATGTAGAAGAAGATTATTATTATTTTGACCAATTGATATTCTAAAATGACATTATACTGACCATTTAAAGTTAAACTTTGACATTAAATTAATTCAATTCAAATGCAATCCATTTCCTTATTAATATTATTTAATTATGTCGACCCGTTTGGAACAGTGGTAGTGAATACTGCCTCTGGTGCAAGGGTTGCGGGATTAATCCGCGCATAATACAAACATTTGTGTGAATGAGCGTGTCTGCTTCTTATGGCCTAAAAAAATATATTCAATGCATATATTTGTAATTCCACTGTTGATTCTGACATCCGTAACACTTGAATTACCCATCTCGGAGTCAGATCAATGTGTGATAATGTAAACATATTTTTAAAAGAAATGTAATTAGTATTGAAATCCATGTCAAATAAGTATTATTAAAATCAATTTCATAACTATGACAATTTTAAACCTAAACATGTTTTGTGCGAACTATTCTATTTTTTTTTACACAAAACAGAACATCATTATTACAAAATCTAAACTACACAATGACAAATCTATTTGAAACATCTGCATTTTTTGTACTACCGCAATTTCACAAAAAAAAACTTAGGTTACCTACCTTACCTATCTATTTTTGACTGCTTTTAAAGAGTAGACAATAAGGTTATATTACAAATTCATCAAAGACTTCTATAATCTTTAAAAAGCACATGTACCGTTAAATCGTCATCTCTGATATCGCGGTTTTCATGGGCGGCGTTGATTGCTGGTTTGTCGCCGCTAGCATAAAAAAGCCTGATAAAATTGGTGACTATTTTTAACTTTTTCAATGAAAGGAAAAAGCATTCAAAGCATTTATTTATTTGCATATTTTCTATGCAAATAAATAAATGCTTTGAATGCTTTGGTACAGTACATGCTGGTATATTAAACTTTGACACATCTTTTTTTTACTTTTTAGGTGGAGTAAGTCATTAAACCTAAAACTATATGTATATGGTTGCAAGTACGCGTAGTAAAAGTCTACGAAGGCCGATATCGTCGTGGATCTAACACCACGTAACTCATTTTAAGCAACTATTCAGGAAAGCTAAATAACTGATCGGAGACTTACATGCTATTTCTATTAGAATTCAATTGTTGACTTCCGTTCTGTTACCTTTTCAACATTTAAAAGGTTGTTGATGGCCGTAACTGAATTCTGAATGATAAAAACGATCCGTCTTCCAAGTCTCTAACGAACGGCATCAAAATATCATAACCGCCACCAGCAAATTAGTAAAAAAATAAAAAAACTAAATTGTGACTTACGTGGTCATCTCAAAGCGTAGGTCAATTTATGACTTCCGTACTTTTTCGTAATTTTAAAGGTTTTAATTGGACGTATCTTGATTCTGATTGGGTAAAATGACTCGTCTATCGATTCTCTTGCGAATGGCATCAAAATGTCAAAACCGCCTAAAATGACTTACGTAGTGTTAGAACTTCACTGACGATATGTCTCCCAGTAACATCTTACCCTCAAAAACATCAGTCAATCCGTGACCATGGCGCTTGCAACAGTGCTGAAATATCGGAAACTCAAAAATAAGGAACATGGTAGAAATCCCGTAAGTAACTATTCTAAACCTAAACCTGATATTAAAACCTACCAAAATATTACTCGTATTCTTGACCTTCGTTTTTTCGACCAGTGCGTCCTTCCGGTCATGACTTACGGTGCCGAGACGTGGACACTCACGGCTGGACTAGTCCACCGGTTCAAAGTCGCTCAAAGAGCTATGGAAAGGGCTATGCTCGGAGTATCTCTGAAGGCCCGCATCAGAAATGATGTAATCCGACAAAGAACCAGAGTCACCGACATAGCCCACCGCATTAGCAAACTGAAGTGGCAGTGGGCTGGTCATATTAGCCGCAGAACTGACAGCCGTTGGAGCCGGAAAGTCCTTGAGTGGAGACCGCGACTCGGTAAGCGTAGTGTAGGACGCCCTGCGACAAGATGGGATGATGACAATCGAAGGCTGGCTGGGGTGGGCTGGATGAGAGTGACCGAAAATTGGGAGCAGTGGCGTGCATTAGGAGAGTCCTATGTCCAGCATTGGATTTTTTAGATACCAAAGGAGATGTGTTATCTTAAATGGGGTAACAATGTAGAGAAAATACCTACATAACAAAGAATTAATGTACTGAATGTGAATATTATCTCAATGTATTACGTAACTTCAACATTTTCGAAAATATATTTTGCATTAAATTTTATTTTCACATTATCTGGGTACATAAATACATGTGTAAAACCGGATAGTTGAGTTTGGTCTGAATAACTAATACTGACTTTCTTATTTCATTCATGGATATAAATGGACCAGTGCCTATATCCTCACTTTACATATATATATTATGTATGCGCCGTAAAAGCACAAATAAAACTGCTTCATTTGGCAGTTAAAACAATGTAACAGAAACGTTCCTAAAAACATTTTTAAATAATTTGACCTTTTTTAATGTGATAGGTGTCGCCCTGTTGGTCTAATGGTTTAAGTACCGAGTCATGATGTCGGGGTCCTGGGTTCGATTCCCGGGTCGAGCAAAAAGTATGTTTCGAGTTCTTCGAACATAGCTCAGGTTTGTGATGATCACCAATCCGCATTAGGCAAGCGTGGTGATTTAGCCTAATCCTATCGTATTAGCGATGACATGAATTTTATGATGGAGGCCTTGCCCTTTTTTTTTGGGGGCAGCCGTTCAGTTAGATCACCTGATCATTGATACCCGCGACACCAGTTGAGTCACTAGTGCGCTGCCAACCTTTAAAACCTCCTTTCCTTACAATCAAGCTATGGACAAACAAATTTAGTATCTTACTTACTTTTAACTTATTGTTAGTGTATGTAGATCTTGGCCTCTGACATGTTTCTGGGTGTTATAGTATAACATAACTATAGTATACGAAACGTTTGAACTGTCCTATTCACCTTCAGATACTGAATGGACTATAGAAACCCATCCATGCTTTCTTTCGGGACTTCATTTTATCAGTGACATGAAGAGACATTTTTGGAATATGTTATCACTTTATTAACTAAGTTAACGCCCCGTTGGTCAAATGGTTTAAGTATCGGGCCATGATCTAGGTTCGATTCCCGGGTCGAGCAAAGGTATGTTTCGATTTTTTCGAACATAGCCGGGTTCGCGATCACGAATCCGCATTTGGTAAGCGTGGTGATTTAAGCCTAATCCCATCATAGTAGCGATGACTTGATTTCTATGATGGAGGCCTTTGCACTGCAGTGGGACAGTGAGTAGGCTGATACTTTATCACTTAATTACTTAATTAGTTTATGTTTTTTTATTTTTTTTACATTATAGCGGACAAACGAGCAGACGGCACACCTGATGGAAAGTGATCACCGCCGCCCAAGGACATCTGCAACACCTAAGGTATCATATGCGTTGCCGGCTCTTAAGAAAGGAGTACACCCTTTTCTTGAAGGTCACCAGTTGTTCTTGTTTGTCGCCTCTAGCGTAAAAAAATGTCATTGAGGTTCGAACAAAAGCCTATATTTTATACTAATTTTGAACCCCCGTTTTACAACCTGTGCGGATAAAGAATGGGATCAGAAATGGCGGCGCATCTATTCACTTCTCGCTCGCACACTGTTTGCGTCTATACTCGCACTCGTGGGGTGCATCGTGGGGTGCAACGCAAAGCAACGTGGATTTGGCGAGTTACCAAAGCAATATTGATGGCCTAGGGCGGCACGTGAGGTCTAACCTAACTGTAATCAATCAAAATCTATACAAGCGAAAGCTGCCTGACTGACTGATCTATCAACGCAGCAACTACTGGTGCCCACAGGTACTTTGCGATCAGGTCGACGCATGTGTGAAGTCTTAGCATAGATTCAGTTAAACACAAAAGGTGAACAAACGCAGAGAGACACGTGCGGACTCGGCCGAGGATAAATCACGTTTCTGACTGTGTTAAGGTTAAGCGGTGGTTAAAATTGCGATTTTGGACCAATTACGGAACGTCTATTTTAAGTAAACAACTTTCGTCTCGTGTTCAGGTGGGAATCGAACCCACATCTTCCACGTGGCAACGCGTTACCAAGCCAACGAAATTTGTAAGTGCTTGATTCGCCATAAACACGATATGAAAATTTCAAGTGCGTTATTTAAATAACTAAAGAATAAATTGCTAAAAATATCAACGTCTATTTTATTCTTGTATCTATATTCACGTACTCAAGGTAAACGAAATAGTTGACGCCCATTAGCCAGATAGGCGGATGACATAAACAGAGCGCTGGGAATGATCTGGATAATTCTGACAGGACTGTTGTTAGTGGTGAATACGGGACAGCCTATATCCGGCAGTAGGATCAAGATACAGGTAGTCTTAAGAATAAATTGCAAAAGATTGCTATAAAAAATATGAACTATTGATTTTGCAGTCTCATCTTAACTGGTGGTCAAATATTTGTCATAATAGGTATATCCAATGGGTATTGTAAAGAACCAGAGTCACCGATATAGCGCACCGCATTAGCAAACTGAAGTGGCCGTGGGCTGGTCATATTAGCCGCAGAACTGACAGCCGTTGGAGCCGTTAAGTCCTTGAGTGGAGATCGCGACTCGGTAAGTGTAGTGTTGGACGCCCTGCGACAAGATGGGATGATGAAATTCGTGGGCTGGATGAGAGGGGCCGAAAATCGGGAGCAGTGGCGTGCAGTAGGGGAGACCAAAGTCTCCAGCAGTGGACGATGGTGTGGGTTGCTGATGATGATGACAGATAATTATGATGAATGGTATACTCTAAGATACCGCTCCAAAGATGAGGTCGAAATATAATTGCTCAGTCTCTTAGCAGAGGACTGGCAGGAAGTGGCGCAATACGGACGGATATTGGGGTGCTCCGACCCAGAGATGGGAGCAGTACTCCATGTGAGGCCGAACTTGTGCCTTAAAGAGCTGAAGGCGGTGGGTGGGTTAGTGCTCCCCTACGCTATTAAAGAACCCCCGGCCTGGTGCAAATTGTCAAGTTTCTAACCCATAGATTAAATAGAATTAGGTATTCAAATTAATCACAATAGTCCTAAACGAGAATCCCGTTGTCTTCTACGTTCTTTTCACATAAAGACTGAATTTAGTAAGTTACCATAACATTGATTTAACTTCTACCTTATGTTTTGTTAATATGTTGAGAATATACGTCCATTGTAATTTATAATCGCTATGCTTCCATTTCCGTTGCGTCCACCGGTTCACTGAACATGCTAAATATTTCAGTTGAAATTCAATTAGAAACTGATATTTACAGTCTTTTAGATTTTTAACCCCCGACGAAAAACGTAGATGTGTCTGTCTGTGGCTTCGTAGTTTCAGATTTTCTTTGTTTGAAAGTAAAATTGGTCGGGAGTGTTCTTAGCCTTATTTGATAGAAATTAATCCAAGATGGCCGCCACCATAAAAACGTAACGGTCTCACAGAGAATTATTGACTGGTGTTGCACGGACACTCCATGAGCGGCAGCAAACGCTAACCACCAGGAAATAGGTACGTCTGCTTGTCTCGTCTGCTAACGATCACAGAAAAAAAATAGCGGTTTAATACGAAAATGTTCAATTTGGCGTAGTATATAAGTGCTTAACTGTGTGACTGACCGGATGGCGCAATTGGTAGTGACCCAGCCTCTTACGCCAAAGGTCGTGGGTTCGATCCCCACCCTGGACAAACATTCGTGCGATGAACGCTTGAGTTTGTTCAGTGTCTGGGTGTAATATATGTATTTAAGTATATATTTGTGTTCCTCTGTTGTCTGATATCTGTAACACAAGTGCTTAAGCTACTTAGTACGGAATCAGGTCAACGTATGAGATGTTGTGAGAATTATTATTATTATTAACTGATGTTTGCGTAAAAGTGAGTTGCTAACTAATTCTAATGTAGAGTTGGATTTCTGCTTTATACTTTGGCATCTGGATTTGGACGCAACTGGGAATCACACGTTAAGGCGATTTTTGAGTCGGGTTATAGGCTTGTGTACTAGGTCAGAGATTGGCAGATTTTTTAAGTAGCATAAACAACGGTCAAAATGTGATATGTACAAAATTTCAGCTTGAAACCTTACGTATTATTTTTGTTATGAGCCCTCAAAGGCAAAGATAGGCAAGTAAATTTTGAGTCTTAAATTTACGAAATATTTATATAGCAATCGATATCTTATTCAATTTATAGCAACTTTTGTTAATAAACCATTTTCATAAACGCACTATTACAATTCATTAACAGCTATCTCGCGATGCGCACAAACTGTCTGGCCTGACGTCACGCCTCGCGTCGCTGTTTGTATGGAGCGTTCTGGGCAAGTCTATTTTAAGTGATTTTCAAATTGTCCGATCTCGTTTGCAACTCGTCCGAGTTTGCAAGCTCTCAAATCCTCCATCATTCACTGATATTTTCACTTTTGAAGGGTTCTTATATTAACAAAAAGAGAAAAAATATAACACAAGCCTATGACTTTGCAACGCTGTCTATCCTTCGGTATCCTTAGATTGGCCTTCATCTACTTCACACGATTCTTGGCAGAGTCGATTTTGACGTGTTGTATCGAATAAACGCCCTGAGGTAGTCAAAAACCTGCACATCAATAAACGTTGAGTTGCTTGTCAAAGCTTTTACAATAAAAAAGGATGTACCAAAAAACGCACCCAAATATCTTTAAAGTCACTTTACCTTTGCTTACCGCAATAAAAGAAACAACAAATATTTCGCCGACAAAGGATGATTTTTTTAAAGAAAAAATGAAGCTGTATTAAAATTAAAAATGTTACTAGTTATTCATTACTTTATCGTATTTGCATAATAATTATTTCCTTATTTTAATTTGTTTGCTTAAAGTTTGTGACAATTTAGAATTGCTCGAGTAAAGGATTATTTTGTCGCAACGAGTAAAAAAATGCTGTCCTTCTTAGTAGCACTTCCATATTGTTTTCTTCGGGCCCAACTTCTTTTTATAGGACAAAAAAAAATCTGCTTTATTTTTTTTTTTACTGCACAAGAAAATAAAGTACAATTGGCGGACTTAGTGCTATTAAGCATTCTCTACCATCAACATTATCAACATATGAAAGATCCCATCCTCATTTTAGCGTGTAATTCCCAGTTGCGTCCAAAGCTGTAACTTCGGAGCCCGGGGTACATTTGGACCATGATTCAGGATTCGGGAAGTCTGGTAGTTACGACCTTCGCAACCCTTAGATATGGGAACCAGACCAACTGGGTCACGGTTACACATTCAAAACCATTATCTCATATATTGTAAGTATTAACAATTCTGATAAAATAGATGTCTACCATTAATTTAATGAAAGAGTTCGTTGTTCAGTACCTCGTTTTATAGCTTACGTTTTATGTGCAATTAAAGTAGATTAAGTACTAAGACTCAAATGTTAAAAACATTTTACTGAAATTTGTTTCATCTTTTTTTACGGTTTGGCCGCAGGAGTATTTCCCGACTGCTACGACTTAAGGACCTTCAAGAGAAGAGCGTACTCTTTTTTAAAAAGGCCGGCAACACATTAGCCATCTCAGTGATTTCGCGGATGTTCATCGGCGGCATTGATTACTTTCTGTCAGGTGACTCGCTTGCTCGTTTGTCCTCCTCTAGCATAAAAAAACTCTTCATAACGTTTTAGCATTAACGTGTGTGAGCCGAACTCCACATCGATTTACTTCACTCACAAGTGATCACACTGCTTACAATATATTCAAACTCATATGTTTTCTAACTATAATTTATCAAGACGGGAATTAACACGATATTTATTATGTGGTACAACATTAAATAAATTAATAAAATATTTATTTCAAATATCTTATGTCTAATATAACTTTTGATTAATGAATCTTATATAATAGTATACATATTTAATATTTTGCCTGAATTAGGGTGACCTGTGTTTTAGGCTAAAAATAGGTCTTCGAAACTTTAATCGTATAAGTAAGCAATACATTACAACTTAAACTTAATTTTACTCTACGCTAACAATTAAAATTAGGTGATAGTTATTTAGGGACAATGAGTACTCACAGCACATTGTGTACTCACAGCACAGCAGTGGTCACAAGCGGACTACTACCGCCGTGGTCACGAGCGGTAGTAGTCCGCTCGTGACCATGGCTGCTGTAACGTAGCCGAAACGTCGAGCAAAATATGTGCGTACACAATGTTGTACCACATAATAAATATCGTGTTAATTCCCGTTTTGATAAATTATAGTTATAATGCAACGCGAAAATCTAAAAAAGTATTCATATGTTTTCTTTTGACAAGTTTCGTAGCTTGAAGCAAACGGTATTTGTATGCGCGATACTCTAGGCACGACTAGTCATTTTTGGCGACTTCGCTCGAGCATGCATGCTAAATGTTAGTTTATTCAAGATTTTGGTGAATAATTTGAATCGTGAAATTGTTTATTTAATATGAATCAATGAATAAAGTATGAATGAGTAGTAAGTTGTAGTTTTTTTCTTTACCTACTTTCTAGTCAATTGCCTGGTTTGAAACGAATCAAAGCGTTCTGAGAACAGTTTTTTTTTAGAAAATTGCCTAAAACGGCACAAGCATTTTAAAAAATAAAACAATAAAGTTTCCCAGAAGCATAGAAAGCTGATCCCTTGACTTTCTAACCATAAAAATTAGACAAATTGCAATTTTTAGCGCATAACGATGGCATAGTGTGTTTATTGATGGTAAAAAACGGCTCGCCATTTTTAACACTGTAAAAACTAAAACGTTGGTTGTAAAACCATTTACTTAATGATCAAGTACGAAATGTATTTATTATTGAAATTGAAGTTTGTGCAGTAACACTGGCCCAATGGCATATTTGGTAGTGATCCTGCCTCATTCAGGTAGACTATGGTCAAAGACGCAAGCGGGAATTAGGTACTCGCTGATATGAGAGACTTAGGTATATGAAAGTACAAAATTACGAAATAAAATGCCTTATAACATGTACGTTTTTGATTCTAGGAAGCCCCAATAAATTAAAGCCCTCTATGTCTCAATAATGACCTCTAACAAGATTTCAAACATTACTGTACAAAATAACGGAAATTGTAGGTTCATTAAAAAATTGCAACACTTTCTTATTAAGTGTCAATTGTTTCAAGTGGCAGCTAATTATATAAACAGAGTATTTGTATGCAAGTCCAATTAATTACTAATTAGATAACAGTGATTATGTCATGTCACGAATGACGAATATTCGAACCCTTTGATATAATGACTAATGCGTCATGTTCATTTATGAAAGTTGTCGAATATTTCCGATTTAACATTCTTAAAACAAACAGCTTTGGAGAGAACTTGATTTTTAATCCTATAAAGAATTCGGTTAAGTGGCTCAATTAATTGGTTTATTAAAATGTTCAATCGCTCTAATTTTGTAATAATAGTAATGACAACCTATTGAGAATGATGACAATATGGTTAGGTTATAATTAGCTTTTTTTTTGTTAAATCCCATTTGATGAAACTTGTCTTTTTTTGATGTCTGAGTAATATAATAACAACGCCTAAAAGTTATAATATTATTGATATAATGTTATAATGCATTCTTAAACTTAATGCTAAAATATAATTTGAAAATGGTGACACATTATCTTTCCTATAATATTTTTACCACTTAGTGCGGAATCAAATATTGATACATTGGTATGAGATGTTGTACGAATGATTTTTTTTTTCGAAAATTACCGTTGTTTTTGGGAATGATGAAATTACAATTTCTTCAAGATAGCTTTTATATAATACCAATATCTATTAAACTTTCTGCAAACTTTTCGCAGAACTGACAGCCGTTGGAGCCGTAAAGTCCTTGAGTGGAGACCGCCACTCGGTAAGCGTAGTGTAGGACGTGTGGGCTGGATGAGAGTGGCCGAAAATCGGGAGCAGTGGCGTGCATTAGGGGAGACCTATGTCCAGCAGTGGACGAGTGTGGGTTGCTGATGATGATGATGATTAAACTTTCTGATGATGAGATGTGTTCCTACCTATTTTGACATTCATAAGTGCTCTGTACGGACCTAAATTGAATGTAGATTTTTTTATCTTAATCTATTCAGGGTAGTAATACAAAGAGAAATATTGGAATGCCTAATCTATCTTCAACAAATGTAAATATAAATAATAAATATTTCACCACATCACATACATTGATTTGAATCCGAGATAGGTAGCTCAAGCACCTGTGTTACGGATATCAGAACCAACAGTGGAATTAAAAATATATACATATAATAATTTTCTTTTGTAAATACATACTTATGATACATAAAAACACCCAGACCAATACATGTTCATGCACACAAATGTTTGTACTGTGCGGGGATCGAACCCGCAACCCTTGCACCAGAGGAGCGTTCACTACCACTGTTCCAAACGGGTCAAATATAGTCATGAATATGTACCACGATCTCCGATTACGCCATAAATATGAATCCCAGCCTAAAATATTGTTCTATGTATCGAATAGAAAATAGTACGTTTCCGTGATTTTAATTTTTTCAATCCTTTTTGAAACTCCTTCCGATGTTTATTTATGCCGAAAATATTTTTAAACCGGATTAAAAACAATGCTAATGACTTTCGCAGCCCTAGGTAGTTGAGGAAACTATTGTGCATTTAGTTAGAAATGCAATTTTGTGCAGCGGTACCATTTATGGGATTAAAATAGGGATTGCAAAGACAAAGTTTTGTCTACCTAGTAAAGTGAAATATTTTTTATGTGATAGGTGACAGACTAGCAGATGGATCAGCTGATCGTAGACGACTACCGCCGCTCATGGACATCCAACACAACAATTGGAGTTTCAGTGTGCTGCCGACCTTTTAACTCTCCTTCCCCCCGAATGGGTTCCCGATACCCACACTTACTCCGTAGCCGTTGGTCCTGTGCCTGAGGCCTTACCATGATTGAAATACTATCCTCGCTGTCCAAAACTATTCTAAGCTCTGTCTCTTTCTCATGCACCACAATGTAAGGGACAAAGCGATAGTTTTCGATACCAAGAACAGTTTTTCAAACTCATGGTAAGGGTACTGATCCCTCTTCAAACGTGTCACGTTGATATCTCATCGAATTATGAGAGTACGTGAATAGAAAGTGCACTTGTGTTTGCGCAGACACTTGAGCACTATATTATATCCTGCCTAGGTGACTAACCAATAAGATCGGCCGCCGTAGCTAAATCGGTTAGAGGATATTATTATTCTTATGATTAATTAATTGATCAGTCGCTAAAATATTATAATTGGTTTATTAATAACCTAGATACAGGTTAATTTATTCGGTGCTCAAATTCATACAGTTCCCCAGGACCATATCAAAATGGGACAAAATATTCTGAGTAAGTATTAATTACATACAATTATTATTTTAAATGGGTTTTCCTACTCAAATATGTTGCTATTAAATTACGTACGTGGAAAATGATAACATAAATTCCCTGTCGGGGGTTTTATTGGAAAAGCCCTATCTGTAATACCTACTTCCCTAGATTGCATTATGTAGGTACAAGGTATTTTAATTATATTTTTTTAGACAAAAATCGAACACACGTATGACATTTTTTTACCCCGCAACGAAAAGGTTGCATTTCGGAGTGTGCGAAGGAATTACCTTCTCCCTTTGATTACCGGGAGACAAGACGGAGGAGGGGTCCCTTATATCGTAGAAAAATACCGGCATTTCGTACCAAACCGTTCAAATGTACATTCCTGTTGCGTGCGGTTAAGGAATGGAACTCTCTGACGGCAGATGTGTTCTATGGACATATTCAAGAAATGAGTAAATGGGCTGTTTCTAGACAGATCCACCCTCGGCCAACTTACCATCAGGTAAGTTCTGCCCAAACGTCTAGCTATTCGATAACAAAATACAATTTCCTCTCATCTGCCTGTATCGTTTACCTTCAGTTGACCCGTCTACTCGTCTGCCTCCTATCACATAAAACGAAACCTGTATAGCGTTAACATAAGTTACTCGACCCATTGCAAAAAAAAAAGGAACTAACTTACACAATGGTATTAATTTTGACTTAAAATATAGGTAAATCTGCAGCCAATCATGTAAGGGAAACTATGAGGAAGGAAAACCTCTGGAAAATTGATTGTAAAAAAACATACTTTTTGTTTTATCCCTCATATTTACCTGCTCTCATATTTAGCCGTGTGGTCCCCGGCAGAGTAGAATAGGCCACCCTCACTCTTACCGAGGTGTCGTAAAAGGCGACTAAGGTAAAGCTGTTGGCATGATCATCAGCACCCAGAGAAGGAAAACTCTGTATTTATACCAAAACCCTCGCCAACCCGTCTGCCAAGCGTGGTGAGTATGGCAATTACCCCTCATGTGATTGAGGGAGGCCCGGGCCCCAGCAGTGGGGACTTAAATGGGCTGGTGATGATTTACCTGCTCAGTTTCGTGAATTATAATTAGTGTAATATAGAGACTACTTCAAAGAGACAGTCTACACTAACGATCCACGAACATTGTGGACTTAAAAGACCACATCTGGCGAACCAAGTTTACTGTTCGTCGTTTTCAGCGTCTGGTGCGGAAAACGAGGCTCCGTTTTGAACAGTGTATGCAACGAGATGGAAAATATTTAGGGCTTTAATCATAAACGTTCAATAAACCTTAGCTAAAACTTTGATACAAAGCATTTTTGATATTTGAAAATACATACAATTTATTTTAAAAAGGATTGATAACCGCTTTATGACACCGCTTTAGCTAACAAAGCACAAACTAAGTAGAAGATACTACGTATTATTGTTAATTTAACAGTCTTAACAAACATTTATGATTATGATCCCTAGACGTTATATTCATCGTCATCATCGTCAGCCCATTTAAGTCCCCACTGCTGGGGCACGGGCCTCCCTCAATCACATGAGGGGTAATTGCCATACTCACCACGCTTGGCAGACGGGTTGGCGAGGGTTTTGATATAAATGCAGAGTTTTCCTTCTCTGGGTGCTGATGATCATGCCAGCAGCTTTACCTTAGTCGCCTTTTACGACACCTCGGTAAGAGTGAGGGCGGCCTATTCTACTCTGCCGGGGACCACACGGCCTAAAACGTTATAATATTATGTATTTAAAAATAAAATCCGCACTTCTTATCTATATTTTAATACTTTCAATGAAACTATATGGCATACAGTATTTTTTTAATTTAATATTGAGAATATAAACCTACCACTAAGTCACCCAGTATAGGTATGTAATGTTTTTTCGTGAATCGTCTATTTGGTGTACCTAGTCATAAATAACATGCAAGCATTTTTCCATACACTTTTCTTACAGATAAGATAAGATGGAGATCTGCATTTAATAAAAAATCTGTAAGGATTTTTTTATACTAAAAGCAAAGACTCGCAAGAGATGGAAGACTATTTCATTCATTAATTGAGAATGAAATATGACACCGATCGAACACCCTGTTCAAAAGGGAATATTTAACAAAAAAAATACTTTTGTTTTATTAAATATGAATGAACAATTTAACGGTCATAATAATAATAAATAAATAATAATAAAATTAATAATAAAATTTTATTGAAAAAGCGTTAGAACATAAACTACTTATAATCTACTTAAACTAAGGGAACAAATTTAAGTTTACTGCCTAAACTAGGAATTTCCTGTATCTTAGACGTCATATACGAGTATCATTCATTATACTCTACCAATTGCCGAGAGTCCTTGCGTTTGGTAGGCACTTATGCTCTTCTGTTTTCTTCTTTTTTCAGGTACTAAAAATACATTTCTCAAAGTTCAATATCTCAATATCAAAACCGTTGTCGGAGGCAGGGAAAATCTTTAATACAATAATACAAATCGATGGTTACATTAACTTTGACCCTAGACACTCGCCTAATAGTTCATTGACTTTGACACCTCAGGACACAAATAACCCACCCAAACTGAAAAGTGATCACTTTGCTATGTCCAATAGAAGCAGATTGACCACTCAATTTCGCCAGAATTAAACTTGTATCACACTGCTACGATACTGTATATTAAACTTTCATAGTATAAACACACAGTTGAGTTTTTAATGGCAAAAGGATTCTGCAAAAGGCAGTGCTTTCTTTTATTTAAATAATAGAAACCAATGATCGAATAAAGAATGGACTAGACGAATATCTATAAACTATACAATAAACGGCCAGTTTATGGCTGTTCAGACGGTAATTAATGCAATTTATGACTCAGCTTCGTTTGCGTCGGCCATTGTATTATCAAAGAGCATAATTCAGAAATATATAATTTATTAAAAATAGAATTGAATTTAGCGATGATATTCATATTCAATAGTATTAGTATTCCGAAGGCTTTGGATGCAAATGCAGAGCTACTCGTAAGGTAATGATGATTATGATGATGAATTTATATGCATAGTGTCATACACAGTGATTTTTTTACTGAAATGTTGTTAAAATGGTAATTTATGGTAACTTTTACATTAAATAAATAAAATAAATAAATATTTCACAACATCACATACATTGATCTGACTCCGAGATAGGTAGCTCAAGCACCTGTGTTGCGGATATCAGAATCAACAGTGGGATTACAAATATATACATATAATACTTTTCTTTTGTAAATACATACTTATAATACATAGATAACGCCCAGACCAATACAAACAGATATGTTCATGCACACAAATGTTTGTACTATGCGGGGATCGAACCCGCAACCATTGCATCAGAGGCAGCGTTCACTACCACTGTTCCAAACAGGTCGTCGTCACATTAATTTAGGTCCGATCCGTCCAATTTATTTTATTTTATTTTCTTTATTGTAAGGAAACATACAGTACTTAATATAACACTATTTAACACACAAAACATAATCTTTATTCTCATCGTTAATTGCAGTGTAAAATAAAAATCCGTTCTACCAACTATTTCAACAACAGTCAACGCCTATTCCAATAGTAAATCGTGAGACCGCCAATTTTGACATAATTAGTAACATCCGAGGAAATTAAAAATGGCGTTGTCATCATTGTCACAGCTGTTTTTGACTTTTAACATTACCTGTATACTAATACTACATAAAAAAAAATATCCCGGTGTCACATCATCAATCACAAATCAATACATATTATTAGTGCGCGGGATAACACCATAAAAAAAATAGGTACATATTATTTTTTGCCTGTTTATAATGTCATTCGTTCATTCACTCGTGACGTGAAGCAAGGTATAGCTATACCGACTTTGGAAAAACACAATTGAGTTTATTACGAAAATAAAGTAACGAAGCAAATTATCCTGCGGATAGTTATCCTCTTATAACTGTCAAGTTGGTGGAATACAGCCTAAGGGCTGGTTTTTCAATGGCCCGTTAAAAGTTAACAAATCGATAAAATGCAATACCATTAAAGGTAATAGTTACATTCATGCAAGTAAGTAACAATAAGACTACTATCATTTAATTTTGCCGGGTAATACTTTATCCATCAGTTAAATTTTATCAGACGATGGAAAAATCAGCCCTTACTCGTGTAAATTTGATCACATAAATCCATTATAATGAATGGTATATGACAATTGGTTGTTCAAAATGAATGTCAGTATGTTTAAAGGAAAGTAACTTGTATACTCGAGATTCGGCGGGTAGGGCTAAAACAAGCCGCATGGACTGATGCATTTCAAAGGTTCTTAAATTAGTGTCTAGTGGTTTTTAGTGTACAAATTTGATGTTTATTTGTGCAGTGAAGTGCCGTCAAGTGATCCTAATAATGAGAATCGTTGGATTGTATCGTTTTTAACACTGCTATTGTGTGTCGAGTGCGTCGTCTCGTAACAACTTGCTCGGACCTAATAGAGTCTTAAAACCCGCGATTGCTTTTAGAGTTTTATATACGCTGAATCCGTAGGTAAATAAAACGTAAAACACCGGCGTTTTATTGAATGACTGTGACTTTGACTGTTGACTACCTACTTATTCTCAATAAGTTACTTGACATTGGCGAATTACGCCGTGTGGTCCCCGGCAGAGTAGAATAGGCCACCCTCACTCTTACCGAGGTGTCGTAAAAGGCGACTAAGGTAAAGCTGCTGGCTTGATCATCAGCACCCAGAGAAGGAAAACTCTGCATTTATATCGAAACCCTCGCCAACCCGTCTGCCAATCGTGGTGAGTATGGCAATTACCCCTCATGTGATTGAGGGAGGCCCGTGCCCCAGCAGTGTAGACTTAAATTTATTCTCAATAAGTTACTTGACATTGGCGAATTATCTTTGGGTAGAGCCATAATAAAAAAAAACTATACTCGAGCCAAACAGTCGGTGTTATATTTAGTTTAAAATAAAATACTTTACCTTTCATGTAGTATAAATGTGTTCCACAACTATCCCAGTAGCAACATCAACATTTATTTTCTGAATACATTATCCCTAAAATTATCTAACGGTTTAAAAATTCAAAGGAAGGGTAACCAATAAACGTAGTTGTAAATCAAAAGAGAAAGACGAACAGACCAGTGGCCAAAGTTTATACTGGTGGTAGATAATTTTATATGGCCCTTTTGAAGGGATAAATAACCCTTTCCGTTAGTTCGTGCACGTAGTCTCCACGAAACGGGACCTGATATTGACGTCATAATTCTGTCGTCATTTGTCAGAACTTTTGAAGAACGTGACGTTATCGTTCGTAGAATAGATAGATAGATAGATATTCTTTATTGCACAAAAATAAAATACAAGCATGATACAACAGCAACAGACAGTACAATAAGGCGGTCTTATCGCTTGTAGCGATTTCTTCCAGACAACCTTTGGGTAGAGGAAAGAAATATCGTATTCGTAGTAATAAGGGAAGGCAGTGCAAAGTAGTTTAACAAATGAAATTGAGAATGGCATAAAAATGAATGAATGAGATGAATGGAATAAATAAATATTTCACAACATCACATACATTGATTTGACTCCGAGTTAGGTAGCTCAAGCACCTGTGTTACGGATATCAGAATCAACAGTGGGATTACAAATATATACAAAGAAAGAAAGATACATTAAGTAGTATTATAACAAAGTTATTTTTTTTATCGTGAACATCCCGAAAACCTCATGATGACTTACTTTGACTTATTATCGTATGTCCCCGAGCAGGGGCAGATGGCGTCCACAGTGGTCTTCCATCGCGTTCGGATCTTGAGCTTCGCGTTTGACCTCACTCCAAGTTCTTCACCTCGTCTGCTACAGTACGTCGCCAAGTTTATTTGGGACGGCCACGTTTGCGTTTCTCTTGGGGATTCCAATCCAGAGCCTGTTTCGTATGGTTATAAAGTCCATTTGGCATGTCAGATCAACAAAATAAGCGAAAAAAAAATCTGCTGTTCCATACATTATTGCCGGATATCCTATTTTGTATGGAGAGCAAATTTTTTTTTTGCTTATATTGTTAATCGAACATGCGAACTGGACATTAGTCACGATACCTATTAGGGGTTGTTCATTAATCACGTGAGGCTTGAAAGGGGGGGGGGGGGGGAGGTGTTTGATAAAAATCACGAAAATAATACAAGGGGAGAGGGAGGTGTAGTAAGATATCACGTGTATTTATTTTTTCGTCAAACGTTTTTCGTATGATTACCTACACTCTTCATTTATTATTATTTTTATGGCAATCAAAAATAACTTGCAACCTAATCGAAACATTTTTATCGTAGTCCTTAATTTCAGAATTAAATAAAATTATAGTTTATACCTATATTTAAAGGTAATATTTTGAAAAAATTTAAATTGTTTGTAGGTACTAAAAATATTCGTGATGTGGTAGTCTTAAACCTCACTACGTATCACCAAGGAAAAAGGGGGGGCTTAAAAAATTATAAAAAAAGATCACGTGATTAATGGACGGCCCGTTATGAGGTTTTCAGGATGTAAACGATAAAAAAGTGACGGTGTATAAGTTTAAAGAGATTCTATATTCACTAAAACAGTTTTCATTCGTTGTGGGTTACTGAAAGCATAGATTTTTGAAGCAAGTGCAGAAAAGAAGCTGCCAATAACACTTAACCATACAAATAAAAGCGGTTATGATGGGCCCCAAGAAAGGCTCCGAGATGTAGGTTCTATTCAGATCTACTTACCGTACCTGTTTAATAGTTAATCACAAGGTATACTGATAGCCATACCTAATTCGAATACCGAATTAGCAAACTGAAGTGGCAGTGGGCTGGTCGTATGCTAATACGACCAGCCAGCCAGTTAAGTTTGGCTTTCTATGAAAAGGCACACAGTCTGTTTAGGGTGCATGTCTATGGTTCGGGCGCCTTCGTTTATTCCTCCGATATATAGGACCTACTTGAATATAAGTGATTATTGACATAAATTGTAATACCTATTAATTATTTTCATTATATTATGATTACTCTGGTTGGCTGTCGGATTACATCATTTCTGATGCGGTCCTTCAGAGATATTCCAAGCATAGCCCTTTCCATAGCACTTTCAGCGACTTTGAACCAGTGGACTAGTCCAGCCGTGAGCGTCCACGTCTTGGCACCGACATAGCCCACCGAATTAGCAAACTAAAGTGGCAATGGGCTGGTCGTATTAGCCGCAGAACTGACAGCCGTTGGAGCCGTAAAGTCCTTGAGTGGAGACCGCGACTCGGTAAGCGTAGTGTTGGACGCCCGTGCGACAAGATGGGATGATGACATTCGAAGACCGGCTGGTGTGGTCCTGGATGAGAGTGTTCGAAAATCGGGAGCAGTGGCGTGCACTAGGGGAGACCTATGTCCAGCAGTGGACGAGTGTGGGTTGCTGATGATGATGAGGAGCCTATACCTATACTGCCTGATAGCGCATTTGGTAATGACCCTGCTTCTGCTTCGCTCTCGAAGGAAGCCACAAGCTTCTATTTTTTTATAGTGATAGGTGGCAGACGAACAACGGATCACCTGATGGTAAGCAATTGCCGCCGCCCATGGACACCCTCGATACCAGTGGAGTCACAAGTGCGCTGCCAACCTTTAGACCCCCTTTCCCCCTGGATTGGGCCTCCGGTACCCTCGCTCACGCAGAACCATTCCACCACCACCACCATTCCAACCCTAGATAAACATTTGTATGATGAAAATTAAAAGGAGTAGCTATGTACCTTCGCTGATAATATCCCATCGTACAGTTGTATGCTTCTTACTGGTATTTTGGGATCAAGACCTTGTACTCGGGAGTAATACTGTTTGATATTTAATTACGAGTACACTATCAATAGACTTATAGACTTCTGCGTTTTTTTTTTCATAATCATCGTCAGCCCATTTAAGTCCCCACTGCTGGGGCACGGGCCTCCCTCAATCACATGAGGGGTAATTGCCATACTCACCACGCTTGGCAGACGGATTGGCGAGGGTTTTTTATAAATGCAGAGTTTTCCTTCTCTGGGCGCTGATGATCATGCCAGCAGCTTTACCTTAGTCGCCTTTTACGACACCTCGGTAAGAGTGAGGGTGGCCTATTCTACTCTGCCGGGGACCACACGGCCGACATTTTTTCATAAGACAACAGTCAAACCTTTAGCAAAATATAACCATTTTGAACCAAACCAACACCATTGATGCGTTCGAATACTTAACAAAGTTACATAGACCATAAACCGTAAAACATCTAAAAGAACGTCTCATGATGTCTTCTCCTTTGTCACAACACTCCCTTCAGCCCATTAAAAAACTAAACACACAAAAGAAACCCTTAAAACACAGAAAGAGCACGCTTTCTAATTTAAAAAAGGTTTTAAAAGAAATCGCAATTTTGCACAAAAGTCGGCATCACAAAGTTGCAATAAAAAGTTTAAAAAACGTGGCAAATAAAACTTGGGCGTACAATAAATGGTTAAAAAATTGCGTCTGTGACCTTCGCCACATTTGCACAATGTGTCTGTTTAACTCGTATCGTAAAACAATTAAGATGGACCTTTCTTAATGGGCGTTTTATCAAGGAGTGAACATTAGGTGAAAAGGGACTACAATACTTGTTTGTATTCGCATGTTTATTGTGCTTACGTCATTTATTGACCTGTTGCGATGGTTTTGAATGGAATGTTTACAAAGTTTATAGAGAGGTTAAAATGTATGTGTGTGTGTGTGTACAAAACTATTTTGAATTCTTGTTGATGTCGCCGTGCCCTGCTTTGTAAGAATGCATTCGAAGATTTTGTCAGACAAACACGGAAATTGGGTGTGACTGTTTTTTTGTTGCCAATCTTTATGTATCTAGGGTTTGTGAGGTTAATTGAAAGAAAATTAATTGAGTCTTGTCTACTACCTACCTATACCTCATAGACAAGACAAAAAACCGATTACATGATATGTTAAATGATTTTTACTCGATCTTAAAAAATATTTACAAAACATATTGCGCGCGATCGTCCGCTAAAAAAATATATCCAAAATGTCCTTATTAGAGTAGTGTTCAAAATAATATGTTTAATTATCTTGGGGCATTTTCTCGAATCACAAATAAGGCGTCTTCATACCACATATGGTTTATTTGGTCCTTTAGTTCCTAATTATATCTGATTTATTATGATTTGCTTAATTTTTTTGTTTGTATTTTTCGTTTAGCCTAGATTATTAAGCTGCTTTTTATTCAAATTTTTAGGTGATTCATAATCAAAACTATTTTGAGCATAGACAGTAAGATTGTTCCGGTTACTACCTAATTAAGTACCTAGTTTAGCAGCATTACTTCTATTAGCAGAACAAACGGTTTATCATAATTATTGTAAACTCTTATGAATGTAATTCGCCGCCGGTAAGGTTCGGTTTTGGCGTCTGTTCTATAATACCTGTATTGTATTAATTAATGAAGACAAGCAAATAACGCCATTGAATAGCGTTTTCTCATAAAAATATATAAATAGGTAGGTACCTACTACAGTGGCATTTAGTAAATCTATCAATGTTTTAGATTTTATTATTAAGAAATATGTCACGAAATATTTTGCTTACTTTTGCATGTATAATGAAATGATTATTATTTATTAATTTTAAATTAAATTACAAATATATTTTGTTAGGACTCATATAATGTATAATGTAACACATAATTTGATCTTTGTTGATAAGATTAAAGTATTTTTATATCTTCTTACATTATACTATCTTTTTACATTATAGCGGACGAGCGAGCAGACGGCACACCTGATGGAAAGTGATCACCGCCGCCCATGGACATCTGCAACACCTGAGGTATCACATATGCGTTGCCGGCTCTTAAGAAAGCAGTACACCCTTTTCTTGAAGGTCACCAAGTCGTATCTGTTCGGAAACACCACGGATGACAGCTGGTTCCACAGTTTTACTGTGCGTGGTAGGAAATGACGTGAGAAACGCACTATAGTCGATATAAATCCATCCAGGTGATGTGGATGGTATTATTAAATGGTAATTTTATGTTATGGTTAATTTAGGCACACGTACGTTTATTAGGTACATTACATTTATTTACTTTTTTGATTTTTATATATTTATCTGATACCAGCAGTTGTTACAAGAAACGCATTCTCTGTAGCTTTCGTATAGTACCTATTAATCAGTATTAATTTAAATTACATTCATTGTGAGTACTTATTAGAAATATGGCGTCAGTCAACGGCCTATTCTTAATTTAAAATCTGAAATGTATAATTAGTATAATGTAGCGGTTGCTAGAAGAGGTTTTATAAAATATTTAGATAAATATGGTATTTTTGTTTTCATAACTTATACTTCTTTTTGTAATTTTTTTTCGTGCTCCTGCTAAGCAAGAAGTAGGTAACTTCTTGCATTTTCGAGTTCGTAAGGTCTACTTTTGCGTGAAGCTGCACTGGTGTACGTGAGTGCATGTATTTCCGCAGTTAGGCGTCTGTCGCCTTTCCTAAATAGGTGTGGTCGTTTAATTGGTGACATTTCTTGTTTATAGTCACTGGAGTAATTAATAATTTCTCTGGGTTCCGACAAAAGGTATTTAGAGTTATTAGAATTGAACCGGTTGTCAAAAGCACGGTTGCTTTTTACTTATCGAAGGCATTATATTGATAGATAGATGAAAAGAAACATTTTAAATTAATTTGAGACTAGCTGATGAATGCTGATGTGAACTTAATATCCTTTACATTTATGAAGCTGTTAAATAATAAAAAAAATCATTGTGGTGAAGGGTATACCCCACTAGTGACGCCAATTGATTTTAATTGTTAGCTACTAAACCTGATCTATTTTAAACAACTTGGGGCTTCAGTCTCTCGGTAAACACCTATACTATTTATTTAATAGTTATAGTTAGCTTTTTGATCTGGTTTTGAAAGAAAGAAAGAAAGATAGAAAATATTTATTATTATAGACATCACAACACAGAACATATAGCAATTGTAAACAGAACACAATTTGGCACAAACAGAAAACAAAACATAAAACAATTAAAAATATATAAAAATAAAACAAAAGGAAAAAAAAACAAAACTATATTCAATCATGTCCAGACAGTGCCAAATGAATATTATGATGTGTAATGACGTCTAGTATAAATGGCCCTCACTCAGCTTATGTCACAGCCCATACAAAGGCCATGACGTTGGTTTTCAGTAAGACCAGGCTGAATGAGTGCCACGGACGCTTTGCACTCGAATTATGAATTACCTCCAAAAGCGGCCACTTTTGGCGTGAATCATTTTTTTAGTACAAAAACAGACTCAACATTTGGGCACCGAAGCCCCGTAATTATTGAAAATATATTTGTTTTAGTAGCCAACAATTAAAATCAATTGGCGTCGCTAGTGTGCTCTACCCGTTGCCTCAAACAATTAATATTATGATCGCTACGACATGTCTTCTTTTAGACGAGGTTTGAAAAAAAATATTTCACGGTAGGCAGCGGCATGACTGTGCTCCGGCATTGTTGATGTCTATGAGCGGCGTTTACTCTTTACCATTAGATAAGCCGCATGCATGTCTGCTTATTTTTAACTATAACCTCCTTATTTTAGCTTATTTAAAATCAAAATCAAAAATGTCTTTATTCAATTTAAGTCCATACAGAACATTTATGAATGTCAAATATTATGTAACCTATTGATGATTCGGAATGCCAATTTCTACCAAGAAAAATCAGCAAGAAACTCAGTAGTTACTCTTTTCAAATAATATGGTAATTACAATTTCCATTCTTATACAAATTATGATTACAGTGTCAGTATGATATACAATGCTTATGATAAATATCGTTTATATAAATCGTCAAAGAAAAATATGAAATGAATAAAATACATTACAAGTGAAGAGATCAACATGTCCAGGAATCCTTATCATTCAAATAATCATCTACTTTCTAGAAGCCTTTCTGCATTAGGCAGTCTTTTACATGAAACTTAACTTATGTACCGGTAAATCAATAATATTTTGTGGTAACTTATTAAACATACAAATGAATTTTCATTCCAACATATTGCGTCAAAGGTCGCTTAGGAGCCCAGGTTACGCTTGGCCCATCATTCAGGGTTGGGGGATTGTGGTAATTACATTGAAGCGAGTGCCGTCTGAATAAAATTCATATAACCATGTGTCATATCCTGAATTCAAGGCAAATGCTTTGAAGTGCCTACCTTGAATCCAGATGATAGCAAATGCTTCACTAATTTAACTAATAAATCAATTAAAAATCCCAATAGCTAAATCTAGACAAATTAAATTGTATGAGCTCTGTATCAATAGCCAATTTGTTATCATAATACTTATTTATGACTAATAATAGATCATATTAATATTAATACCCAGATACATGAAATGGGGGCAGCTAAGTTGTATTTTTAAATAAGAATATCCTTCAACCGATTACGGTTACGGCGGCCAATCTCTACGATCAGCCAAGTACGTAGGATATGTTTATTATAGTGCTCAAGTGTGTACGCAAACACATTTCCCTTACTCTCATATTCCGACGGGACACCAGAGCTATTCTCGAACACTTGATATCGAAGTCGAGGAAACGATTTGTATGGATGATTTTTTTTATGTCATAGGTGGCAAACGAACAGACGGATCACCTGATTAGCGATTGCCGCCGCCCATAGACACCTGCGACAACAGTGGAGTCACAAGTGCGCTGCCAACCTTGTAATGTATGCAATCTTTAAATTTGACTTCTACTTACTACTAATTACTTAAGGTGACGGGTAGGGCACAATAGCGACGCCAATTGATTTAAATTGTTAGCAACTTAGTAATTGATTTAAATAGAGATCTTCAAGAAACGAGCCTATACCTGCCTAAAAGGCCGGCAAGGCATCTCCACTCTCCCTGGTGTGGCTGATGTCCATGGGCGGCGGTGATCGCTTACCATCAGGTGACTCGCTTGCTCGTTTGCCTCCCTTATATCTTTTTACAAATTTTGAAGCTTCAGCCTCTCAGAAAGCACTTACTATTTATTTAATACTTATACTAAACATTTGGTAATTTAAATTACCGCCAAAAAGGGCCACTTATGGCGTTAATCCAAATTTCGAA
This sequence comes from Marasmia exigua, assembly GCA_019059595.1. NCBI lineage: Eukaryota > Metazoa > Arthropoda > Insecta > Lepidoptera > Crambidae > Marasmia > Marasmia exigua. The sequence goes on from CM032484.1 coordinate 13,373,896, forward strand.
ATCAAAAAGTATGTGTATGTATGTGTAAAAACAGATCAAAAATAAGTGCAATTATTAAATAAATAGTATAAATGTTTGCTTAGAGACTATCGCTCCGAATTTTTTTTAAAATAGATCCCGTATCATCGTCAGCCCATTTAAGTCCCCACTGCTGGGGCACGGGCCTCCCTCTATCACATGAGGGGTAATTGCCATACTCACCACGCTTGGCAGACGGGTTGGCGAGGGTTTAGATATAAATGCAGAGTTTTCTTTCTCTGGGTGCTGATGATTATGCCAGCAACTTTACCTTAGTCGCCTTTTACGACACCTCGGTATGAGTGAGGGTGGCCTATTCTACTCTGCCGGGGACCACACGGCAATATGGTAATAGTAGCTAACAATTTAAATTTATTCGCTCGCTTTTCAAAATATTAAAGTAATGAAAACTAGTTTTCTATTAAATAACGGAATACGGTGACGGCAAGTGACATCAAAATATCAACTTAAGCCATTAATTGCATATAATTTACATTGCAAATCATCATTAAAACATACGCAAATGATTAAGAAACACTTCATTAGATTCACGTGCGTAAATACAAACGAAACTAGCTGAGTTCAATACAATTCGACTGGTGATTTATGAACCGGTAAGTATACATTATAAGTATCTCATCTTATACTTTTCAAAATTCAAAAGTACTTTGTTTGCATAGGCTTATATACAGCTCTTACAAATCGTCATAATAATAATTATAATAATAATTCTCACAACATCTCATAGGTTGACCTGATTCCGTATTAAGTAGCTTAAGCACTTGTGTTACAGATATCAGACAACAGAGGAACACAAATATATACTTAAATACATATATTACACCCAGACACTGAACAAACACAAGTGTTCATCGCACGAATGTTTGTCCAGGGTGGGGATCGAACCCACGACCTTTGGCGTAAGAGGCAGGGTCACTACCAATTGCGCCATCCGTTCAGTGATACATGAAAAGTATAAGTTATAGCTATGTATTTTATACCTACATGTAATTAAACATACAGGGTGTAAAAAGACCCTTAACTAAGCTGAAACATTCAGCACATCATCAGGACCATTTTTTTCTTCTAGACCATACCTGGTAACTCAATACTTTCCAAGTTATTGAAGGTCAAAGTCAAAATAAAAATGTCAAGATTTTGATGTAAATAAATTTTAAACATTTATTACCTAATTTTGTCCAAAGAAACTTGTTCAAAATTTTAAGTAATTCCTAGGGAAAAATGGCTTCAAAACGTACAGCCCGCAATGTAATGTTTGAGAGCGGGGCGGGGCGGTGTGCGGGGGACGCGCCTCGGCGATTGAGGCGCGGGCGCGCGTGAGGCGCGGTCCGGTGTACGCTGTTCATTGCGTTGTTCGCTCATACAGGATTAAAATTGACACTTTTATCATCAATGTTTTTTTGTTCTAAGACTTGTTTTAATGGTTTGAGTGCGTAGACGCCGGCTTCGTTAAGGGTCTTTTAACCCCCTGTATATGTCGATCCAAAAAATATATTAAGAAATGAATAAATATTAATGTGATTCTACCACCGGAATCGAAAAGTTGATTTTGACGAGAAGATCCGGCAAGAAACTCGCCAGTTACTCTTTTTAGTCTCCAAATTTTTTGTAAGTACAGTATCATGGGTGTAGGCGAACAGTTTATCATTTCCACAAATACTTACCGGTTGCTTGTATACTTACATGATTCAGGATGTGGACAACCCCTCCACCTCCCATGGCCGTACCAACACTATGGTTATACTGGCCGAATCGTGGGAGATGTGCGCGGATATTGCGTGTCCTTGGGATTGTTACACTCCATAGCGCACAATTCTTGACTCCCTACAAGGATTTTGACAGTCTTGTAGGTTAATTACTATTAGAAATACGCTGATGAAATTGAATAGGCCACCCTCACTCTTACCGAGGTGTCGTAAAAGGCGACTAAGGTAATGCTGCTGGCATGATCATCAGCACCCAGAGAAGGAAAACTCTGCATTTATATCAAAACCCTCGCCAACCCGTCTGCCAAGCGTGGTGAGTATGGCAATTACCCCTCATTTGATTGAGGGAGGCCCGTGCCCCAGCAGTGGGGACTTAAATGGGCTGATGATGATGATAATGATGATGAAATTTATTTACGCCAAAAGTAGCCGCTTTTGGCGTGAATCAATTTTTTGCTTACGCGTAAGGTGACGACCTTAGCACTATATGGAAAAGAGTGCCGGTCGATGATTAAATACCTCGTTACTATAAGTTAATTATAATATAATAAAAATAATTCTCACAACATCTCATACGTTGACCTGATTCCGTACTAAGTAGCTTAAGCACTTGTGTTACAGATATCAGACAACAGAGGAACACAAATATATACTTAAATACATATATTACACCCAGACACTGAACAAACACAAGTGTTCATCGCAAGAATGTTTGTCCAGGGTGGGGATCGAACCCACGACCTTTGGCGTAAGAGGCAGGGTCACTACCAATTCCGCCATCTGGTCAGTCAATTATATATGTTGTTTGTCTTCTTCATCGGTTTCTTCATTGCTGAAGGTCGTGCCTTTCTTGAAATGCCTTTACCGAAGCGGTGACGAAGGTCTTTTCCATTCTTCCCTATCCTCGACTTGTCTTAGGGCAATCGGCAAAGTGAGTCCGGTTACATCCCTTATTTGGTCTTTCCCAACAAAGATGTGAACGGCCTCTTCGTCTTTTACCATTGACCTTCCCCATAACAACCAATTTGTAAAAGTAGTCGGACTGTGTACGAGCGATATGGCCAAAGTAACCAGTATTTTGTTTGTATTTCTCATCATATAGGGTAGGCACGGTGATGGCAGGTGGAGTAAAATCCTGACCAAATGGTATCCTAGCACCGGCAGACGAAATCTGGGTCGTCCAGTGTCTCAATAGGTCGATGACATCACTAAAATCGTGGGGGCTACATGGATCCGAGCGGCCGATGCCTTTCCTTTACGCCAATGTACCCGATCAAGAGGCGGGTACATTGGCGTAAAGGAAAGGAGGCCTTATACTCCGCAGTGGGTACTACCGGGCTGATGATGATGAGGATGAAATTCTCATGAGAATAAATTTCTTTAAAACTAAACCGAAACCTGAGGTACATACTCCAATTCGAACTGATGACCTCCCGCATGGCAGGGCGCATTATTAGCCGCTGCCATCGCTAAAGTATACAATGTAGAGTAAGCCACCAAAAAAGTCCCGTAAAGTGCGCGCTTCAATTGCCATCAACATTCAAATTCGAGCTTTCTATACATAAACACAAGGAATCTCAAATTTTAGTTCCGTGATTTTCCGCAGGACTTGTTTTGTGGCGCAGACTCTTTATTTTTATATGATAGGTGGCAGACGAGCAGCCGGATCACCTGATGGTAAGCAATTGCTGCCGCCCATGGACACCTGCGACACCAGTGGAGTCACAAGTGCGGTGCCAACCTTTTAACCCCTCTTCCCCCCGTATGGGTCTCCGGTACCAGCACTCATGCAGCGAAACACAGCACAGTGAGGCTTCACGCCATCAGGCATCACTCTGGTCGAGCCGGCCCATTCACTCCGAAGTGTGGCTCGTGGGCACGGTTTAACTCTATGTAAATATATTAATATATATCTCCTGGGCACATTTCCTGTGATTTGAGAGACATATTCTAATTGTAAATATTTATGTATCCCCTCTGAAACAAAGAGATTTTCAATGAGGCCGTGTCACCTCGGTCGCCAGAAGCATTGCTCTCCCACAGTCAAACACGGTCTTACATCTCTTTCTATCTACTCGGGCTCTCCAACAGAAGCGACTAAATGTAACAAACACTAATGTAATTAATCAATTGTGTCATAATCGGCGTGTGCCTAAATCGTTTGCAATGTTTTAATCGATTCACGTCAATGTATGTATTGTTGGTGTTTTTAATTAAGAGTTTGTTTACGTATTTGAAATAAAACTTTACTTAGCTACTTTAGTCATTACTTTTTTAAATTAATATGCTAATGCTTCACCACAATCGCACCTGCTGGAAAGCGACAATGCGGCCTGTGATATTATTCGTTTGCCTAGAAGAGCGATGATAGCTCAGTGGATAAGATAGAAGTTCCCCTGTCAAAAGAGTTAAGAAAGAAGGTCAGACGGTAGTCGCTTCATTGTAATTATAGGACTCCCCAAGTCCTGAATCATGGTCTAAGCGTACAACGGGCTCAAAAACTCTCGCTTGTAAGATGAGGAGGGGGTACTAGAAGATGCCTGATTGTTCTTGCCTTAAAGATATCCAGACTAAAGCGAACAGACCGAATTTTCAGATCAAAGGTCAAAAACTGTGACGAAATATTTAACTTGTCTCCCCCTAATTCAGTAGCTAGCTGGCACGCCCATGGTGGCGACTGCTTTACAACTAATATGTCATTATTGTGTTACAACCTGTGCGGATAAAGAATGGGATCAGAAATGGCGGCGAATCTATTCACTTCTCGCTCGCACACTATTTGCGTCTATACTCGCAATCGTGGGGTGCGAGTATAGATGCAACTAGTGTGCGAGCGAGAAGTGAATAGATGCGCCGCCATTTCTGATCCCATTCTTTATCCGCACAGGTTGTACATATTTTTACTACATACGTAACTTACTGTTAATTTCCTTACACTCATTATTACACATTGTATTTTCCCGTTGAAAACATATTTATAAATTATATTTTTATATTTTGAAATATTCTTTCACTTTTGAATGAATTAACACCACTAAAATTAATATAAAACAAGGTAAAATGTTTGTACAAATGTGGTTTAATATTTACCATAAATGATTATAATCATGTTTGATAACACGAAGTCACGTTCCATACCGGAATAACCCTAAAGAGAAATAATTTTAGAATTAGTTTTTGTGAGGATATATAAATTATCTGTTTGGATTTGTCTGGGTGTTTTATATGTATTTACAAAATAAAAGTATTAAATGTCTATATTTGTAATTCCGCTGTTGGTTCTGATATCCATTACACAGTGCTTGAGCTACCTATCTCGAAGTCAGATCAATGTATGTGATGTTGTGATAAGGTAAACTATGAAATATAAGGGAGCGATGGCAACTCAGTAAATAAAAACGTGCACCTTACAAACGGGAGATAATAGGTTCGAAACCGATCATGCACCAAATCTAAATGCGTACGCATTCGCTCGAAAATATCACGAGGAATCCTGCACGTTTCTGATAGATTCTCAATTTTTGAGTCTATTCTCAACGTGTTATCATGATTAAGGCGACTTTTTCCCTGTAAGGGCATCTTAAATCTTGGATCTTGGTCCAAGTGTATCCTAGACTTTGGAGGCAATCAGTAATTAGAGTTCGCGTCGCGCCTCCAAAGAAGTCCCGCAAAAAGCGCGCTTGATTCGCTTCAAGATGCGCGCTTGATTCGCTTCAAGATTCAAATTTGAGCTATATTCTCATAGATACAAGGAATCTCAAACTTAGGTTCCGTGTTTTCCGCAGGACTCTTTCCGTGGCGCGGACTCTACACGCTAAGGCCATGCGCTGCTTTAAGCTGACGGGTAGGGCACACTAGCGACGCCAATCGATTTTAATGTTGAGCTACTAAACCTGATCTATTTTAAACCATTTTGGGGTTACAATCTCTCAGCAACATCATCATACATCGTCAGCCCATTTAAGTCCCCACTGCTGGGGCACGGGCCTCCCTCAATCACATGAGGGATAATTGCCATACTCACCACGCTTGGCAGACGGGTTGGCGAGGGATTTGATATAAATGCAGAGTTTTCCTTCTCTGGGTGCTGATGATCATGCCAGCAGCTTTACCTTAGTCGCCTTTTACGACACCTCGGTAAGAGTGAGGGTGGCCTATTCTACTCTGCCGGGCACCACACGGCCTCAGCAAACACTTATACTATTTATTAAATAACCATGCACAAATGTTGGGTCCGTTTTTGTACGCGAAAAATTGATTCACGCCAATAGTGGCCACCTGGTCTCCCGTCGCATTCAGCGCGGACGACGGAGCACTCTCCGGGAGACTGGCGGCGCTTCGTTAGAGGGAGGTCATTGCGAATATCTTTTAGTTCGCAAAGGAGCACGGAGCGGATCCCCGCGACGCAACGTGCACCCGCTTAACACTGCGGACGGCCTAAGATGAGGAAGAGTGAGTAAGTGATAAGTAACGTTAAGATCTTTCTCGAAGTTTTTTTTTTATTATGTAATATATGTGGTAGGCAGACGAACAAACGGATCACCTGATGGTAAGCAATTGCCGTCGCCCATGGACACCCGCGACACCAGTGGAGTCACAAGCGCGCTGCCAACCTTCAAACCCCCCATCCCCCGGATTGGGCCTCCGGTACCTTCACATACGCAGCGAAACACAGCACAGCGCTGCTTCACGCCAGTTTTCTGTGAGGCCGTGGTATCACTCCGGTCGAGCCGGCCCATTCATGCCGAAGCTTGGCTCTCCCACGGTAGAAAAATCTTTATCAGTGAGTCATAATCGGATATATTATATAACGACAGATACATATATAATTTGTCGCGCCGTTTGACTAGACGGCCACTGTCTCGGCGGCTGCGGTTATACCGACAGATTAGTCGACCTTATCGGCCAGCGCGTCGAGCTAAAGTTTGTGGTCAGAAAGAGTTGTGTGACTTAGTCATTTTTAATTGAAGAAAAAAATTTTTTTTTGTAGATGCCTATAATAAATATGAGACTATCACCAGTTCATAGCGAATCAGGCGCTCACAAATTTCGTCGGCTCAGTGACGCGTTCAATAGTTTCATTGGTAGAGACACGAGATGAAATTTTTAAGTGTGTTATTTACTTAAGAATAAACTGCAAAAAATATTGTTTGAAAAAATATCAACTATTTAGTCATTTTGTTTCTTACACCACTCATGTGCACCTTGCTTTTGAACAGTCTTAGAAACTTTTCGATATGCTAAATGACAACAATATTTTATTACCTACGTTTTACGTATCTCTTCAACCCACTTGCTCGTTGCCCCCTGAATCACATAAAAAATCTTCCCGCAGTGGTATTTCCACTTTCAGCAAATTACTCTTAGTGGGCAAATTTTAATACCTTGGCGGATCACACTGTGGCTAGTGGATGAGTAGACTTGCCCTAAAACATAAACTATTAACATTATATTTTTTAATAATTATTTTATTATTTTAATGAAATGAAAATTTATGAGCCTAAGAACAGGATAATTAAATTGCAAAGATTTTTTTTTACCAACACATTTTAAAAGAATTGAAATTTAAACGCACTTTGACTGGATCTATACTATAATAATAGCTTTAATTTTATAAATAACTTTCTTTAAAGACCATTAAAGGTTCGTTCGTATTAAACGGTTCTCATTAACCCAATAGATCAGCATTTCCCAAAGTAGGCAATGATGTCCACTAGAAGTGTGCGCTGCAAGCCTAAAGCGAGGCAATAAGAGACGCAGAAAAAAAATGTTTTATTTTTAATTAATATTGATTTTTATGTACGTAAAAATGGGGGGCGCTAAAAAAATATTTTCAATCTAAGTACCTACATCAAATACCTATAATAAAATAACTGTCTGTACATTAAATATATTTACTTAGAAATAACTTTGGGCAATCATTACAGTGACTACTGTCACATTATTTATACAAAATGTGTCTAAGATAAATATAGATTAATTCTATATTTATCTTAGACACATTATGTATAAATCTAAGATATTTATATCATGTTAGTTACACTATTTATAACTCAAGAACGGGTGGATCGAATTGGCTGAAATTGGTGGAAAGGTAGCTAGGTAACGGACCAGGGTAAGGACATGGGATACTTTTTAATCCCGAAAATATCAGGTAAACAAAACACGGGCAACGCCGTAGGCGAAAGCTAGTAGAACATACATTAATAATTTCTAAAAAGTTTTGTATGTCTGTTTCTTCGCGCTAGTCTTGGAAACTACTGAAAGGATTCGAATGATTTAGTAAAAATTAAGTTAAGGAACCTCTGAACAGATCCTTTCATGTCAGCAAACACGATTACGCATTGTCATCGCCCTGGACTATTTCCCTGCAAGTCTTGACTTGTCCAGCGCAAAAAACCATTTATTGCCACCCGCATACCGGCGAAATAATCTACCACTTTCATCTCTTTCAATGACACAAACCTGAGCATTGTCCTTTTTAAATCCCAATTTAATCCGCTCCAGGGACCCCGTGGGCTTTAGGAAGGATTTTTGTTAAATTAGCCACTGTTTTGGATAAACCAATTGTTTTTAAATATTGGTGTTTTATCTTGGCGGCGAGTCTGATGAGATTACGTAGATCCGATTATAGGTTGGAAATATTTGTTGGTTTTATATGACCAGGGACGGCTCTAGCAAAAGTAGCGGTTGCTACTACTGTCATCTTCACACTTTGGTGCGGTTCGGGTTTCGGGGTAAATTATTACCCGGGCTGCATCTCGCGCCTTCGTGGCGCGGTGTTCTTGCTCCTCTAGGAGAGGAGCCCTCCTGATACTGCGCAGTTGGGGCGGTCTTCCACCCCGGTTACCGGCGACCCTGCTGCGCTAGTCTGTCTGGGAGGGGGGATGGGGGTAGTCGCCGTGATCAGTCTCGAGGGAGATGTAGCGGCTGGGTGCAATCAATAACCTGGCGCTCTCTTGTTTCAAAATGTGCGAACAAAATGAAATACTTACAGCCTATTGCCAGTCGCTTCATTGTAATTATCAGACATCCCGAACCCTGTATCATGGTTCAAGCGTACCCCGGGCTTTGAAGCGACAGCATTGGATGCATTTGATCACACGCTCAGATTAGAAGATCAGTATACACGCGCACGCTCCTTGCCGAGCGTTACAGTGGAGGCTCTATGTGTAGCGAGCGGCTTTCAGTGCCCTCCTACTTCCAGCGCCCGGGTGCACCGCACCCCCTTCACTATAGGTAAAGACAGACGCGCATACTGCAGTACTTTGGCCATGTCTCTAGGCGTGATAAAGACTCGATAGAGCGGCTAGCCGTTCAGGGGAGGATAGAGGGAACGAGATCACGCGGCAGATCACCGATGCGCTGGACTGATCAAATGAAGTCCGCAATAGGAAACCCTGTGTCAGACTGTGCCAGACAGTCTGTAAACAGAGGGAGATGGCGAGAGATCTTGAGGGAAGCTGCGCCGCTTCTAACACCAACAAGGACGCCTCAACGTGACCACGACCGCTCTGGCAAGAGCGTAGCGACAGAAGAGATTATAAGCAATAAAAAAACATGCTTATTAGTAGCATGTGTACATACACATGATACTAAGTAGCACTTGCGCAAAAGTGGCATGCTTAAAGGTGACGGGTAGGGCACACTAGCGACGCCAATCGATTTTAATTTTTAGCCACTAAACCGGATCTATTTTAAACAATTTCGGGGTTACAACCTCTAGGCATACACTTATGCTATTTATTAAATAAACATGCACAAATGTTGGGTTAGTTTTTGTACGCAAAAAATTGATTCACGCCAAAGCTGGCCGCTTTTGGCGTGAATCAATTTTTCTCGTACGCATTGGACCCAACATTTTTGCATGGTTATTTAATAAATACCTAGTATAATTGTTTGCCGAGAGGTCGTAACCCCGAAATGGTTTAAAATAGATCCGGTTTAGTAGCTAAAAATTAAAATCAATTGGCGTCGCTAGTGTGCCCTACCCGTCACCTTTAAGCATGCTACTTTTGAGCAAGTGCTACTTAGTATCATGTGTATGTACACATGCATGTGTATGTACAAATCGTTTGGCGTCGCTAATGTGCCTTAAGCATGAACCCGTCACCTTAAGCATGAAAATAAGCATGCGTAAAAGTACCTTTAGATGTTAGCAACTTTCTTCCCCGTAACACCTTTTTTAGGTATCAGTATAACTTTTGCTATCTTAATCCTTTTTAATCTTTTCCCAGTTACAATATTCTTGGGACTTGGAATCATTTGTGACAAATTAGCGATTGTGTTTTATCTGGCGGTCACTTTGTGGGATTACAATGAGTCTATTATTTGAAGCCGTCTAAGGACGGATTAAAATTCGGTAGTACTTAATATTTTGGTGTTTTGTAAATAGACGTAAAAGTCGTTTTACTTTGTGTTTCGGAAATTAGAGGAAAAGTACCTGTTGACCGTGGGAGAGTCACACACACACTGTGCTGTGTTTTATCTGCGTGATTTTTTTTGACATTTATTCAACTTCTAACACAATAAAAATGATTCGTGGATACTGTGAAATAACACTGTCGATAGCAAAGCATTTGCCAAATGCCCGTGGGAGAGCCACGCTTCGGAATCAATATTCTGAGTTTTAATTGTATCATCATCATCAGCAACCCACACTCGTCCAGTGCTGGACATAGGTCTCCCCTAATGCACGCCCCTGCTCCCGATTTTCGGTCTCCTTTGTTTGAATGCGACAGGTATGACACTTGAAATCACACTCAATAAAATTATGAATATCAAAAGCAAAGAACGGTAAATTCAAATATATAAAATCCTTGTAAAACTATAGATATTAAAAATGAGGTCTGTTGCCAACATAAAGTTTAAATTAGTCTATCTTACTGCTGTTTTTAATTGCAATTAGTGAAACTCTAAATCTATTATCAATCATATTTATTGTGCAAAGTTTATAAATGTCGGTTTGTTTCCAAATAAATAAATAAATAGAAATAAGATGAGAACACTTTTTTCGAAATCAGCGATGGGCCACTTTTATATCATTCATTAAATGTATACATCAATGAAACCATTATAATGTCTGTTTTGACCACAAACGGTGCTACATTGCTCCGTCTAGACCTTAGCCGCACCACCGAGCAGGCGCGACAAATTACGTATCACTATTAATTTATAATTAGATTAATCGACTTTTACATTACGGGAACACACATCACTTTCATCATTTTTCTACCGACTTTCACTGGGTTTAGTTATAAATAAAATCAATCAATAAACCTATGTTGTACGGCTTAGGCAGGCGAAGTGTTAGTGTTGAAACAATTTTTTTTTTGTAATTTTTTTAATGCTTTTATATCCCGTTAAGGTGACGGGTAGGGCACATTAGCGAAGCCAATCGAATTTTTTAGTTAATAAACGGGATCTATTTTAAACAATTTTGGGGTTACAACCTTTTACTGTTAATTAAATAACCATCCAAAAAATTGGATCCCACGCGTACGCGAAAAAATTTTCGCGTACAAAATCGGACCCAACATTTGTGCATGGTTATTTAATAAATAGTATAGGTTTTTGCCGAGAGGTTGTAGCCCCAAAATTGTTTAAAATAGTTTATTGGTTTAGTAGCTAAAAATTAAAATCAATTGGTGTCGCTAGTGTGCTCTACCCGTCACCTTAATTTGAAATATTCGTTATCCGTTCCTCCGCTATCCGTTATCTATAGTATATTTATTATTAATATATCTTATAATAGTAATATATGTGTATATATTGTCTATTTTCACCTAAATTATTTTTTGTATTCCTTCTTTTAGATCCACTTACCTAACTCACTTACAAATATATACACAACAAAGTTCCACCAGAATACCAGCGCTGCTGCGGCGTCGCAGATAATTCCACCCTTCGGCATGAATGTGATAGGTGGCAGGGGAGCAGACGGATCGCCTGATGGTAAGCGATTGCCGCCGCCCATATACACCCGCGACACAAGAGTCACAAGTGTGCTGGCAACCTTTAAACCCCCTTATCCCCGGATTGGCCCGCGGTACCCTCACTCAAGCAGCGAAACAGCATAGTGCTGCTTCACGCCGGTTTTCCGGAAGGCCGTAGTATCACTTCGATCGAGTCAGCCCATTCATACTGAAGCGTGGCTTTCCCACGGTCGGACATTATAGGTAGTATCAATATTCTGAGCTTTAATTGTATAACAGGTAATAATGAGAGCAATATTTTTATGCACTGTGATGGAATATGCTCTTAGAAACACATCTAAATTAATTATACAACTTTGATAATGATTATACTCCTTATTGTATAATTTAAATGTACAAATTCGGTTCAGTAAATTAGAAGTAGCTCATTTTAACCGTGGAAGCTCCGGCATGAATGGGGCGGCTCGACCGGAATGATACCACGGCCTCACAGAAAACCGGCGTCAAGCAGCACTGTGCTGTGTTTCGCTGCGTGAGTGTGGGTACCGGAGGCCCAATCCGGGGGAAAGGGGGGTTTAAAGGTTGGCAGCGCACTTGTGACTATACTGGTGTTGCGAGTGTCCATGGGCAGCGGCAATCGCTTATCATCAGGTGATCCGTCTGCTCTTCCGCCACTTATCACATAAAAAAAGTGTATAAAAATAGGCACCTTCTGAATAAGAGGTCACTCGGTTCGATTCCAAGCATGCACTCTGGATTTTTCAAATCTAAAAAATAATTTTTACTATTAGCTCGACGGTGAGGAAAAACATCGTGAGGAAACCTGCACGTTTCGGATAGTTTCTCAAATTGTGAATAAACACATTTTTGTAAGTGTTAGGTGGCAGACGAGCAGACGGATCATCTGATGGTAAGCGAATGCCGCCGCCCATGGACACCTGCAACACCAGTGGAGTCACAAGTACGCTGCCATCTTTAAACCCCCCCTTACCCCCGGATTGGGCCTCCGGTACCCTCACTCACGCAGCGAAACACAGCACAGTGCTGCTTCACGCCGGTTTTCTGTGGGGCCGTGGTATCTGTCCGGTCGAGCTGGCTCGTTCGTGCCGAAGCGTGGCTCTCCCACACATTTAGAATCATTACCTCAACCATTGTTGAGGTAATGATTCTATACAAAACATTTCGTAAAATGTAGAATCATTACCTCAACAATTGTTGAGGTAATGATTCTAAACGTGTTATCAAGATCTAATTAACGCTCTGTTTCCCCTGCCTATGAGTTGCGATAATTATCGTGAAGTGACTGCCGCACTTCGCGCATGATCTAGAATAATTGTTGCCAAATAAGCATTTGTGCCGTGCGGTCCCCGGCAGAGTAGAATAGGCCACCCTCACTCTTACCGAGGTGTCGTAAAAGGCGACTAAGGTAAGGCTGCTGGCATGATCATCAGCACTCCGAGAAGGAAAACTCTGCATTTATATCAAAACCCTCGCCAACCCGTCTGCCAAGCGTGGTGAGTATGGCAATTACCCCTCATGTGATTGAGGGAGGCCCGTGCCCCAGCAGTGGGGACTTAAATGGGCTGATGATGATGATGATGAAGCATTTGAAAGCATTTAGAATCATTACCTAAACAGTTGTTGAGATAATGATTCTAAACGTATTATCAAGATCTAAATTATTGCTCTGGTGCCCTGCCTATGAGTAGCGATAATTATCGCGAAGTGACTGCCGCACTCCGCGCATGATCTAGGATGTGGCGAGTGTAATATTTATTATCAGGATAATTATTATCAGACTCGCCACATCCTAGATCGAGGTCCAAGCGTAGGTACTTCGGGCTCCGAAGTGATTGCTTTGGACATAACCAGGAATGTCACTTTACGATCCGTTTGGGTCAGTGGTGGTGAATGCTGTCTGTAGTGCAAGGGTTTGTGGGTTCGATCCCCGCACAGTACAAACATATGTGAGCATGAACATGTCTGTTTGTATTGGCCTGGGCGTATTATAAGTATGTATTTAGAAAAGAAAAGTATTATTTGTATATATTTATAATTCCGCTGTTGGTACTGATATCCGTAACACAGGTGCTTGAGCTACCTATATCGGAGTCTGATCAATGTATGTGATGTTGTGTGTGAAATATTTATTTCGGGTTAGTTTAAAACAAATTCACTGAGTATTTTCTTTTATTATGTTTAATTGGTATTAGTATTTAAACTGTTTGTTTCCTAAATAAATAACATAATTATAAAAATTAAATTATAGTGCACTATATGAAAATAGGATGATGCTAGAGGCGGGCAAACGAGCAATGGATCAACCTAATGGAAAGTAATCAACGCCGCCCATGAACATCCGCGAAATCAGAGAGATCGCTAATGTGTTGCCGGCCTTTTTAGAAAAGAGTACGCTTTTAATATACCTACAATACGCTTCCAGCGATAAGACCGCCGAAATTGTACAATTAAGTTTCTGTAATGCCTTTTAAAGTTGTGTTTTTTTTTGTGCAATAAAGTATATCTATCTATATTGATGAGACTATCGCCAGCTCATGTCGAATCAAGCACTTACAAATTTCGTAGGCTTATTAACGCGTTCAGTGGTCTAATTGGTAGAACATTCACCCGGATTGTGTAAGGTGTGGGTTCGAGTCCCGCCTGAACACGAGATGAAATTTATAAGTGTGTTTACTTTAGTTGAGTTGTGTTCAAGTATTTTTTTAATTTAGAAAATATTTACTTAACTTTTCTGCACCAAGGACAGAATCCGTGATAGTAAAAATGCGAGAACAAGAAGTTAATGTAGTGTGGCGTGGGTTTTCCTTATCTTATTATCTTTGACTAATAGAGACATCCTCACCTAGGCCTACCACGATGGATTATACGAGTAAAAGGTACTAATGGTTTTAGACAAATAGTTCTTCGGTATCACATTCCTGTAAATTGTAAATATTTCTTTGCTAAAATAAGAACCTTGCATTTAAATTAATATATTAAAATAAATAATCAACAAACTGTCCGTTCAGATTATTATCTTTAGAGCATGTGCTTACTGGCAGCACGGCATTTTTTATCTTTACTGCAAAAAGGTGCGGAAAAAAAACTACGCAAGGGCGGGGGCGCAGACGCCCACCCGGCTGAAAGCTTCCAAATTCAAATCGCAAAAAAAATACGCGACCGTGCGCGAGAGCCAATATAAAAGGTAGGCACGTGGTGGCGCAGCCATCAGTCGATTGACGCCCGCCGCGCTGTACGCACGTCAGACCGCTCCGCGCGCGCCACTCGCTCTCATCGTAAAAAAGATCGATCTTTCAAATTCAATCGCATCTCCAAAATGGATATCAAAGTATTGGACCCCACCGGCATTTATTGAAATCTGCAAGTTCAAGTGCAAATTGAAATCACAAAAATCAACAATTTTACAAAAAAATCTAATTTTCAACTTTTGCAAAATGTTCGGATTGGACCCCACTGGAGTTTATTGAAGATCGTCGATTTGTTGGAGTTTTACGAGTTTCGTCAAAGTGAGCAAGATGTTCGTCCTAGACCCTACCGGCGTCTACTGATTTTGGCGGGTTTCGCCAATCTTCATCATCATTCATTCATCATCGACACTGCCAAAATGTTCGTACTCGACCCAACTGGTGTTTACTGAAGACTGTGTGTGTGAGGAACTAAGTGCATCAAAATGTTTGTGCTCGACCCCACGGGAGTATACTAAATACAGACTTTATTTTAGTGTTAAGTGATTTAGTACAATTTTCAAAATGTTGATTCTTGACCCTACTAACGTCTACTAGTTTAATTCTTTTAGTTAAATTATTTAATTTCTTTAAAAATGGCTATAGTTTTAGATCCCACGGGAATTTACTGAAATTCCCAAAAAAAATCTTAGAATAATTCCATTTCTTTCCTATTTTAGGAAAACTGTTAATTTCCCTTTTTAAATGTTGATTGTTTTATTTTAATTATCAAAATGTTTGGTGCATGCTGCTGTTCATCAGTCCGTCACAAGTTAATATCCACGAGTAGAAACGAAGTGTCCTGTAATAGAAAGAAAAGGAAAGCAAGTATAAAAGTAACATTGACTAAATTGTAATATGTTAATAGGGAACCAAAGACTGCTGTAACTGCCTGCCTGATCATTATTATGATTGTTTATAAGTCTGCTCTGAAGACTATGGAAGTTATCAATTTAATTTATTGAAGTTACCTTAGATTAAGCATTATTTATTTACTAACCCTAGGTGAATAGATTAATTTAATTGAAATATTGGAATTGTTCTATCAGTGATTTTCTTTAGATGACTCATCTATACATACTTACGATGTTTGTTACTGTTTTCCATTTGAAATGTTATCTGACATTTTGGTACCCGATTGCATTTCTTTATTTTTGGCAGTGATTTTATACTCTTGTAAAATAATAAGACTGTTAGATGAATACTCTAGATAATTGTTGCCAAATAAGCATTTAAAAACTAGAATTAAAAAAATCTATAAATTTTAAACTGTATTTGATTTATTTTACCCTTTATTGCTAATTACAGCCGAAAAAATGTTATCTACAAGTTAATTTGCATAAAAAATGATGTAAATTAAATTTCCATTAGTGATATAACATTTTTTCCGTGTTTAATTGATACTCCAGTTTACTAATTTGCCACTAATTAAATGGCGAGCACATTTTTTAAATGTTACGACGATTTTATGTTAAATATAGTGCAGTGAGGAAATTAAGAATTTTAGTACAAGTTAGCAAAGTTAACAAAACATGTTACGAATTTTATATAAATCACAAAATCTGAGTTTTTGATATACGTAACATTTTTATGACTTACATATTTTTCTGAACCTTTGTCATAAAGAATGCACACATGACATAAAATTTAGAAACATCGTAACACATTTCAACACATATCTTACAATTTCTTTGATAAAATTGCATCAGCTGCAGAATGGAGGTCTCGTAAGTACTACTAAGGTTGCTATACAAGTGAATGGTAAGTTCGAAGCTAACTACTACGACTCATTTTTATTCTCATACATACATACTCAGTTAATGAAAATAACTCTAGTAATAGCCATGATAAATCTTGACTTGTAGGCTGTCTTGCATAGTTGATTCAATTGTACTAAAAACTTGCAGTACATTGTAAAAAAAATATATTATTTATTATTTAAATTTAGAATTTCCAAGTATCTAAAAATAAAGGTTATATTAGTGTAAGTCAACAAACATTGCCCCATCAGATCAGGGGGCACAATAGTGCTCCCGCGATATCGAGCAAAAATGCGGTACGGACGGTACTTTCCTTTTCGACCCCTTATAAAAATACAACGACCCCGTCGTTGTATTTTTTAAAACATTACCTGAGTATGTTTTTCTGCCTATTTCAAGAAAGGAAATTTCTTTTTTTATGGTATTTATAGTTACTTATATTGCATATACTTATACAATACAAGTATGAGAGAATCGCCTTCCATAACAGTCTAGCAATTCCCTAGATCGTTCATGTAGCATCAATGAGTCTATCAAAATAACGCCTACATTTTCACTTCTAGCTATCAATCTTTCAATCAGACTTTTCCAAGTTATCTCTGGTTTTGTACTTTTCCTATCAACAGTTTTACGGAGCGTGCCAAAATTTTCAGAGATTATTTGCCAAGTAATGATAAAATGAAAGATATTTCAAAACCGCTACCAATAGGTCATATCAGTACACACCATTTATTGTTTTTGTGGTTTCATTAGTAGTGCTTGTAGTGGCTTTATCTCATGATAGCGCCTTGTGTGGTTTTTCACATTTGTCATAGACAGGATGCGGGGTACATTCTGTGTCTAGGCCACCACTAAAATCTGCAATGCTGCATCATCAACAAAATCATATACTAAGACTGTATGAATATTTCTAATATATTTTTTAATACCAACTTAAACGATTTGTTTTCGTTCGTATCTACCATTACATCTTTCTATAACCACGTTAAAAGTCCTTAAGGCAATTTGAACCTTATAAACATCTTACACGAGATCATCAAGAATGTGTTAAAATGATAGACCTAAGTGAAAAGTTTATAGTGCATTTAATTCTTCCGTCGGTGTTGATCTTGTTTTAAACGCTCGTTCGCAGTTTATGTCATTCTAGGACTCACTTAAATAATTCCATCAAGTATACTGTCTTCCAACGTATGCGCATAATAGTGTGCATATTTTGAAAATTATCCTAATTTACATTAATTAATTATTTTTTAAATTGAAAATCATCTCAAATGCTATAAATCAGCATATAAAAGCGAATTCTAGTAATTAAAGCAAGAGTAATAGCATACAAAAATGAATAACAAAACGGGCGGAGTATTGCACCTTGCGCGACGCCAGGAAAAAAACTTGTCTTTAGTATTTATAACTACGGTAATACATTGTACGGTTTTAACTGCATTTATAATAAATATAGGCACAATTACATTCGAAATTGTTGCCGTAGTTTATCGTCGTTTCGATATTTTATATCATCGAATGCTTTAGCAAGTTTAAAAATTGCAGTACATTACAACTATACGTTTTTTACGTGTTCAAATGTAATATGTTTAACGAGACAGCGACAAATTCGATGTAGATAAAGGTAAGTATTTTTATTTTTCTATCGACGTAAATCATTCTAGTCTAAGTTTATTTACAATACTTTGGGGAAAAAATTGGTTGTTGTCGTATTCTACAAACTGAGTCTTTTTGTATCCGATGGCGTTTATGATATGAGCTGCCTCATGCTCTTGGGTTACCTTACTATAGTTATAGGTGACAGACGAGCAGACAGATTACCTGTACACACAGCATCACTTGGAATTGCCTTTGTTAGACTTTGGACCGTCCTTATGTCTGCGATAATTGCTATTTTGCAGGAGGGGGGGTTACTTGATCTAACGCCGTCTGTATATCCACAACCATAATGAAGTCACAAGTTCACTACAAACCTTTTAATTGACCCGCCGAAGAATGACCCACCTACAACCCGCACGACGATCGGCGAGTTGCAACCGCATTATTATTTCTCGGAACCTGGACTAAACTTGGCAATATGATACAACTGCGCCATTTGCATACGGATCTTACAATTACGATTTGGAGAACGCACCAAGGCCCTTCAAAAAGGATCTAATAATTGACTAAATAGATCATGTCGGGTATTTACGCGAGGTGAGCTTGACGTTTACTTGCCTAGTTTCTGAGTGAATAGCTCACTCTTTCTGGTCGGATATAGTTCAGTAACTCATTAATTTCAGTGGATTAAGAGTAAGAAGAACAGACCGAGTTCATGTTAAATCATTCTGTCTCGTTTAGGCCTTTCAGGATGATAGGGTTATTATGAATGGTTGGCATGTCACATTTAAAGGGTACATAAAAACTAATAGAGTTGAAATTTTTGAGTTAGAAAGGTACACTATTGAGGTAAGCTTGTTTTCTTTCTGAATAGTTTGAAGGTGCTCCCTCTTTCTCGACCCATACGATTAATACCTACAGTTAATCCCCAAGCAACAAAGAGTAAAAACAACAGATTTATGGCTATCTTTAGATATCTGTTGACGACAGTACTAATAAATAATAAGTAATTTAATATTAATTAGATCCTTTTCATCCTCTAGATTCTCACTTTATCTCTCAATAGTTCAACTGCGGAAAGATCCTCGAGTGGAGGCCACGTACAGGAAGTCGCAGCCGTGGCAGGCCCCCCACAAGATCGCGGCAATCCACTGGATGCGGGCGGCACAAGACCGATCGGTGTGGAGAACATTGTAGGAGGCCTATGTCCAGCAGTGGACGTCTATTGGCTGAAATGATGATGAGTTCAATTGAACTATTGATTTGATTGAACAAATGAGTAATATGGTTTCTTAAGCCTCGTGTCGCAAATCCATGAACAATAAATAAAACTATTTGTCTGTTTTTATACGTATATTATGTTAGACTATAAAGTATTTATTACAGTGGCCAATGATATTGTGTAGAATAATCATAAAGTCTGAAATAAATGGTTTACTATTATTAAATTCAAAAGAATTGTATAATTCTTTTCAGTTCAGTGAACTGTTTACCGCGAGTCTATATTGAAGTGGGAACTTGACATTAAGGTGGACAACTCTCAGCTGGCCGAATCCTTTGATGTTAATGTTATATTATTATATCGATACATCGTTTATGAACGAAATCACTGTTGAAATAATGCGCTATCGGACCAAAACATACATGTACCTTATTAGGCCGAGAGCGATTTGCCTCACACCTTTTAAGGGCAGGCCAATTACCATCCTAGACGACCACTCGTATGGTCACATTTTGCCCGGGTTCGATCCCCGGGTCGGGCCAAAAAATTGTACTTATATTTTTGTATTGAGAAATTCTCATCATTAGCTAATCACTAGGGCGGTTTGAAACTCTATACCAGATAAACATCATTTCAGCCAATAGACGTCCACTGGTGGACATAGACCTCTCCCAATGAAACTCCACACAGATCGGTCCTGCACCTCCGCATCCAATGTATTCCCGCGACCTTCACCAGATCGTCGGTCCACATTGTGGGGGCGCCACGTCTGCGATTTTCTGTACGTGGCCTTCACTCGAGGACCTTTCCGCCCCAACGGGCGTCTGTTCTCCTCGCTATGTGGCCTGCCCATTGCCACTTGAGGCATGCAATCCTTTGGGCTAAGTCTGTGACCTTTGTTCTTCCTGCGGACCTCATCATTTCTAATACGATCACGCTAAGAGACTCCAAGCATAGCCCTCTCCATTGCTCTCTGGGTGACTTTGAGCCTCTTTACTCGGCACATTGTAAGTTTTGTTTCCGTATGTCATCACTGGCAACACACTCATTAAAGACTTTTGTCTTGAGACACTGCGATAGATGGGCCGAAAATATGCTGCGTAGCTTCTCGAACGCTGCCCAGCCGAAACGGATTCGTCGATCGACCTCTTCCTAGAAGTTGGATTTACCAAGCTGGACTTTTTGTCCTAAGTAAATGTACTCGTCCCCAACTTCTAGTGTATAGCTTCCAACCTGTACAAGAACATGTCTGTGACCTTACCAGATAATAGAAAAGACCAAAAGAGTGCGTTTAACATTTTAATCTCGGGTACAGTAAATACCCCGCCACATGTCTTCCTCATCGTACACCCTTAAGAGATATAGACAACTTTGAAGTCACTAAATATATTCACACTTATATGTATATTCACCGTGGGAGAGCGACGCTTCGGCCCAACACGATACCACGGCCTCACAGAAAACCGGCGTGAAGCAGCACTGTGTAGTGTATCGCTGCGTGAGTGAGGGTACCGGAGTCCCAATCCGGGGAAAGGGGGATAATAAGGTTGGCGCTTTTGTGACGCCATTGGTGTCGCGGGTGTCCATGGACGGCGGAAATTCTACCACTTATCTAATAAAAAATAAAAAAGCACTATGAGTTGAGATAGTCAATACACGTGTGGATTTTACAAAATCATTGAACGTCGACCATGATACTAACATAGGTAAGTAATTCTGTTTTTTTTTTAAATAAACAGTGACTGACGTCAAAATTAGTAAACAGCCAAGGCCAAAAGGGATACACATATTTGAATTATTTATAATGAATATTCATCATACAAGTTTCTTTCGAATGTTTGTTGCAATTGACCTTCGATGGTGTTTCATTGTGCGTTTTTTACCACTAGCTCGGCACGAATGGGAACATCGTGAGTACCTAAACCTGCAAGTTTCGTTAGTTTCTGAAACGTGTAACATTGATTCAGTTGTTCTGGTAACTCTGGTTAAAGGATTGCGAAAGGTCCGACGGCATTCTCATTATTGTAATTACCGGACTCCATAAATCCTGAATCATGGTCTAAGGGTAGATACCCCAGGATGCATAGAATCACATGCATTGTGCCAATAAATCTTTTTTTTATATGATAGATGATTAGAAGAGTAGACGGATCACCTGATGGTAAGCGATTGCCACCGCCCATGGACACCCGCGATACCAGTGGAGTCACAAGTGCACTAACCCCCCCTTTTTTCCCAGATTGGGCCTCCGTTACCCCCACTCACGCAGCGAAACACAACATAGTGCTGCTTTACGCCGGTTTTCTGTGAGGCCGTGGTATCACTCCGGTCGAGCCGGCCCGTTCATGCCGAAATGAATGGCATCAGTCGACAAGTTGGTTTGAGCTCTACCCGCGGAATACTTTTTATTAATGCTTATTATACTCTAATAGTTACTTAAACAAATGTAATTAAAAGTCTCGACCGGAGTGATACCACGGCCTCACAGAAAACTAGCGTGAAACAGCACTGTGCTATGTTACGCTGCCCGAGAGAGGGGACCGTAAGCCCAATCGGGGGAGAGGGGGGTTTAAAGATTGGCAACGCGCTTGTGACTTCACTGGTGTCGTGGATGTCCATGGGCGGCCGCAATCGCTTCCCATCAGGTGATCCGTCTGCCCATCTGCCACCTATCACAAAAAAAAGTCAACACGTTGTTTTGAACATTGCTCGCAGAATTCTTCTTAACTTGTTTATTATACACCATCATCGTCATCGTCAGCCAATTTAGGTCCCCACTGCTGGGGCACGGGCCTCCCTCAATCACATGAGGGGTAGTTGCCATACTCACCACGCTTGGCAGACGGGTTGGCAAGGGTTTTCATATAAATGCAGAGTTTTCCTTCTCTGGGTGCTGATGATCATGACAGCAGCTTTACCTTAGTCGCCTTTTACGACGTCTCGGTAAGAGGGTGGCCTAGACTACTCTGCCGGGGACCACACGGTTATTATTATTATTTATTTTTTTTTATTGCTTATATTAGGTAGACGAGCTTGCGGCCCATCTGATGGTAAACGGTAACCGCCGCTGATAGATATCAACAATGCCGGAGCACAGTCATGCCGCTGCCTACCGTGAGAGAAGAACACTTTTCAAACCTCGTTTAAAAAAGGACATGTCATAGCGATCAGGGAACACCGCGGCTGGAAGCTCATTCCAGAGTTTGCACGAGCGCGGGAAAAAGGAGCGCTGGAAACGAAGAGTTCTGGAAGGGATTAATACTCATATAATTAAACAAATGTAATTAAAAGTCTCTTGACTTATTTATTTATGCCCGGAAACAGCATTTTCACATTTTACTCTTCATCATAGTCGTAAAAAATTTCGACGACCCGTTTGGAACAGTGGTAGTGAACGCTGCCTTTGGTCTAAGGGTTGTGGGTTCGATCGCCGCACAGTTAAAACATTTGTGTGCATGAACATTGTCTGTTTGTATTGCAGACACTTATACTATTTATTAAATAACCATGCACAAATGTTGGGTCCGTTTTTGTACGCGAAAAATTGATTACCGCCAAAAGCGGTCAATTTTAGCGTGAATCAATTTTTCGCGTACAAATGTTGGGTCCGCATTTGTGCATGGTTATTTAATAAATAGTATAATTGTTTGCCAAGAGGTTAACCCCGAAATTGTTTAAAATAGAACCGGTTTAGTAGCTAAAAATTAGTGTCGCTAGTTTGCCCTACCCGTCACCTTAAAGAAATGTAAATAAAATTCTCTTGACATATTTATGCCCGCAGAAGGCATTTTCACCTTTTCCTCTTCATCATAGTCGTAAGAAAATTCTAAGTAACATGATGTAAGAAAGTTGCATTCTAAAATCTTGTAAGATGAGTATTTCCAATAAGACGTATGTCTCATTGTGTTGTACGTGCTATCACCAGTCACAGTTTAACACCAGAACTTTTCACTCGTTGCTGGCTTGCCTGACTAAATAAACACTTGTGGTACGTTTGTAAGTACGGTACAGAGAATAAAAAAGTTCGTAACTTTAAGGTGACGGGTAGGGCACACTAGCGATGGATTTTAATTTTTAGCTACTAAACCGGATCTATTTTAAAGAATTTCGGGGTTACTACCTCTCAGCTAACACTTATACTATTTATTAAATAACAATGCAAAATAGTTGGGTCCAACGAGTACGCGAAAAATTGATTAACCTTTAGCCACCACGCCACTTTTGGCGTGAATCAATTTTTCCCGTACAAATACGAACCCAACATTTGTACCTTAAGGTAAATTTTCGCTTGCACGGCATGAATCAGTTACACCAACATACCGTTTTAAAAAGATCTGCCAACCTTCTTTAAATTTTCTTTACATCAAAAGGAATCAATGATACTACAAGCAAACCTGAACTTTCTGATCTAACGGTTAAACATAATTTTCAGTGCAACAGGTATTACACTGACAAATTTACGAAAGGTGCTCATAGCATATCAAACAATTCAATTTGAAAACTGACGATTTTTTTCGTTCTTTGACGGTACTTCCAACAATTTTGAAATTAAACAGATAATTGCTACCATCTATCAATTTGTTAATAGATCTTCAATCAGAGCATGAATTGATAAGTTAGTTTAAACTAAGTTTTGGTCTGACGCGATAGCGCATTTAATAGTGACCCTGTCTCATACACCAAAGATCGTAATTTCAATTCCCACCCAGGATCAACATTCGTGTGATGAATTTTCACACGAAAAAGATGAAAACACAAGTGTGTTTGTTCAATGTCTGGATGTTATATAATATGTATTTTTTAAGCTTTATTTATTTAAAGTAGTAGTATTAGCCTATTTACATCAATATTTAAAAAATATATATATCCTCCAATTCGCTGCCCACAGGCATCGTTCCTAGGAGACTTAGCGTATTGCCTTTCTGAATTTCCAAACTTATACGTTGGCCCAGAAATACGCTAGCTCTCCTGTCACCCGTAGCGTCAACCAGCCTCTGGGCTAGTACAGGTGGTGGGCTCCCGGTCCCCACGGGAAGGTCTCAACTCCAAGCGGTTCAAATAGGCAGGTGTTGCTTAAACCTGCGTATTTGCGCCGATTGAGTGACTCCGCTGATGCAGCAGCGGCTGCAGCCTCTAATGCGGTACGCGGAAGATGGGACGGAGCCAGAGTGTCGAGCCACGTTGCGTCCCACACTAGGGGTCGCCCCGTCTTCCACGGAACTAAGGGCATGCCATCGGGTCTCTTGCCGTCACTTCGCCAGGCCGCTCAGTTCAAGAACGGCTGGTATGGAGGCGCTGACAAGAGCCCCAGGGATAATATCATTGAGGCTGGCATGGCGGGTAATTCTACCCGCGCCTCCGCTGCATGACAGACCATGCTGACTGAGGGAGTCCAAAAGATCACCACATGGACAGCGATGGGGGACATTACAGTTGGCCCCCATAAGAAGGCAAGTTGCCAAACGGAAAGATGAATTTTGTAAGAAGGTACCTAATTGGGGAGACGGAAGGGCGTGGAGCCAAAGACCCGATTCCCATTTTGCCACAGCAAGGAGACGAGCCTGGTCTGGTAGTTAGCGTTTCGAGTAAATTGTTCCGCACTAGTCTGCACAGCGGCTCATCCCACTGCCTTTGGGATGATGGTGAAGTTGGCACGTCATCGCTGCACAAGCCCTTACAGGCATCAATGGCTTTGGACCGCTGGGCTGAAAAATAGTGTCCTGGGGCTCTTTTGAAGATTTTAGACACAAGCCCACTAGCGCCGTGTATTGAAGACAAAAATGCCGGAAGGGTTATACTAGATACTTTGCGTATACCCAAGCCTCCAAACAGAATTGATAGATAGGCTTGGGTCCAAATTTGGTGATCGAAATTCAATATACAAAACCAAAGATAATGTGTTTTGTATGGTATCGTCTAATTTTGATGTTAGGTTGGGAAATTTCCAACATTGGGAAGATGCAACGCTATAGATAAATTTTGGGACAAACAAACAATATCTAAGGATCGTGAAGGCCATACGTATTAATTTGAACTAAACGGTTGGACACTGAATTAAAACTGACTAATTTTTCATCAACGAAAGGGGCGAATGAAATTTCCAGGATGAGGTTTCCAGGAGAATCTTTTTAGAAATCTCTGCCAGAATACCAGCGCTGCTGCGGAATTTCTGTCGTGGCAGCACCATGCTGAGGCCAGGACCTGATTGACCTCACACTTCACACACGCCTCACATGTATTTACCTACCTATCGTCTGTTCTCGTACTCACCTTTGTAGTTTTAATGTGTCAATGTTACCTTACCTATGTTATCTAATGAATGTTCATTGTTAAATTATTTATTGTGATGGTCAATAAAATGTTTCTTTCTTTCTTTCTTTCTTTTCGATAATTTTGATGTCCAGAGCGATGGCATTAAACTGTTGCAGGATATCGTTTTTTGGAGGGAATGAATCGGGGATGTAGGTATAACTCACATTTATAAAAATTTAGATCGAAACGAGTTTTTTGAAGTGTCGGGTGATAGTACACAGGTCTCTGAAAACAGTATCAGGGTCACCTCCAAGGGATCCAGCATCTAGATACCATACGTAATTTTGAATTTTACTGATCAATAATTGGTTTAATAGACAAGCCAAAAATAAGTATTATCTACAATTCTGTTGTCTAATATCCGAAAC
The DNA here is from genome assembly GCA_019059595.1 of Marasmia exigua. Classification (NCBI taxonomy): domain Eukaryota; kingdom Metazoa; phylum Arthropoda; class Insecta; order Lepidoptera; family Crambidae; genus Marasmia; species Marasmia exigua. The sequence continues at coordinate 13,400,082 of CM032484.1, forward strand.
ACAAGTGCTTAAGCTACGTAATCAGGTCAATGCTTGAGGTGTTAGATAGATCTCTTCTTCTCAGTCGTACACTCCTGACGGAGTGGTCGTGATTATGGATTGTCTGTATGTTGGGTAGCGGCTTTAGCGAGACTACTCCATCTTTCTCTGTTTATGGCACTGCGTGCACATTCAGTCAAGGAACAACTTGATACTGTCCGTCCACCTTGTAGGTGATCTGCATCGGGAGCGTTGACCTAGATAGATAGATATATATTCTTTATTGCACAAAAACAAAATACAAGTATGATACAACCACAACAGTACCTACAATAAGGCGGTCTTATCGCTTGTAGCGATCTCTTCCAGTCAACCTTGGGTTAGAGGAAGATACACCTTCTCAAGATATTGGTCCACAAATAGTTACACTGAATTCAAAGCACACGAAAGCCACGCGCACGCGCAAGTCGTGGCGACGTTAAATTCGGCCACTGGTAGAGGCCGCCTCGTGCTTTCATTTCGTAAACTCGTTCATAGTGAAATGCGTCTACTTCTCTTTGTTCCGTTTTTGCTTTGAACTTGCGTGCGATGACAAGTTTCCCGCGACATGATTTGTGAATTATCTTTTTTTATTGCGGGCTGTCTTTCTCGGGACACTGTCCCGGCCACTGGCACGAATATGATGACGAAGGTCCCTGAATTCTAATTTGCCCAAAATATAAAAAAAAAAACTAGTGTCCTGCCCTCACTTTGTTTCGGAATTTAATTTTGCAGAACCTAGGGTTTTTTGGTAATAATTTCAATTTGCACCAATAGATGGCGTTGAGTGACGATTGCATCTCGGAAGTGTTACGTCTTGTTCGTTTAGTCAATGCTGGTAGAGTTAATAAAATTAACCTCCTATCAATACAAAAAAATACAAAATCATGTTGTTTCTCTTTTCATTCTCATACATGTTTTGAAATGCCCCAGTACCTATCTAAAAAAATAATTGAGTTGGAGCTATCTCGCTCTTTCCCATTACATTTCACTTATATGAGCTTTAACTCTAAAGCTACTAAAATAAAATGGCCAATCATCATCATCATCATCAGCCCATTTAAGTCCCCACTGCTGGGGCACGGGCCTCCCTCAATCACAAGAGGGGTGATTGCCATACCACGCTTGGCAGACGGGTTGGCGAGGGTTTTGATATAAATGCAGAGTTTTCCTTCTCTGGGTGCTGATGATCATGCCAGCAGCTTTACCTTAGTCGCCTTTTACGACACCTCGGTAAGAGTGAGGGTGGCCTATTCTACTCTGCCGGGGGCCACACGGCCCCCAAAAAAAATGGCCAAACATTCCTCTTTTTAACCGACTTCAAAAAAAAGGAGGTTCTCAATTCGACATGTATATATCATATATAACATTTTCTTTCAATGGTATAGAAGAAGTAAATCAATATACTTACCCTGTGGAACTAAAAACGTTTGTAACTTTCTATTGATCTAAAAAACAGATTTACTTTATGACAAATCGGAAAGTTTCCATTTGGACTCAAATTGATTAAAATCTGAACATATGCGAGTCATGTTGTCTGAAATATTGCAATTGGACCTTCCACTTATTAATGCATGAGATCGTAAGTGAGCAAGCTTGTATGAAAAAAACTTACTGCCACGTTGGCGCAGATAAAAAGTATAAGTGTTTGCCGAGAGGTTGTAACCCCGAATTTGTTTAAAATAGATCCGGCTTAGTAGTATTAACTATTCCTTATTTACTCCACACTTTTCACCATAAAACACACGAAACGGGGTAATTCAAACTCTTTTTACACTAATCAAACTTTTTTTCTCGCATTCCCTTTTCGCCATGTTTTTTAGATTGACAGCTTTCCGAATCGCGCGGCAAAACCCGCGTATACCACAGATAATGTCATCCGATATTATTTTTTAAACCTGTACGTTTTGTTAAATGATATCGATTTTATGTAAAATAAAACATTGTTGCTACCACTTTAATGAGTATAGTGAACGTAAAATAATATTTGCTAACAGTAGCTAAAAATTAAAATCGATTGGCGTCGCTAGTGTGCCCTACCCGTCACCTTAAACTGTATTGGAATACATATAATAATATGCATATGACGCTGTAGCATCATAATCACATTAAATGAATAATCTGAGGAAGTTACTGCGAACAATGTAGCGACTGACTCGCTAATCCGTACAGTGAATGTCTGCTAGGCAATGGAGAGAGTAGGGGCACTTGCGATGCGACACCGAGCTTTGCTAGATGCATTTCTGCACACGGAATGCCATGGAGTAGGTTAGAAGCTACATTATTTTTACTTGCTAGTAATATAAATATATTTAAAAAAGTATATTTCCACGAGCTCACATGGTGCATGTATTGACCGGACACAATTTTTATAACATCTCAAATGTGTAACATACACGTACGCAATGAATAAATGAATAAATAAAATTTGAATTATGACGAACTACTTAGTCGCAGTTATGAACTGGTTCAGATTCGGCTCGAAGGACCAAATGTGTGTTTTTATGGTATACGTGGCAGGGCAGACGAACACACCGTTGTAACCGATCGCCGCCTCCCACAAACAACATACTCGTAGCAACACCAGTGAAGTTACAAGTGCGCTACCAGTGCTAATTTACTTTTTCCCCTAGCTCCAGAATTGCATCTCTTACACATTTACTCACTCGGTTAAACAAAGCGCAAGCGTTGAGTCACGTTGGTTTTCTATGTGTACCTACGTGATATCACCCTCAAGCGTGGCTCATCCTCGGAATGAATGCTAAGCCATGCCCTCTATGCTATGACGATGATTCCTACTCTGAAAACTAATTCATGACCAATATTATATCCCTCCACAACACATACTACCTTCAGGAACCACTTGGAGCAACTTAGGGATCTTCCTTATCATAGCCGAACGTGGTTCATTTCATCTCATCTGAGCGTGTGATTCCTGGTTTGCCGGGGTTCGTTCAGACCATGATACAGGATTTGGGGAGTATGATAATTACAATGAAGCGACTGCCGTCTGACTTTTGCAACGATATAATAAGAGAATCATATCAACTGAATCTTGTTTACACGTAACATACCATGTTACGTGTAACCCGCGTTACATAGTCTAAAAAGTACTCATGTATTTATTTATGTACAGTCAAAGAACGAAAAGGTTCGACAGTTTTCAATTTGATTCGTTTGGTATGCTATGAGCACTTAATAACATTTCACATAAAATTTTGCTTAACAGTTAGTTCAGAAAGTTCAGATTTGCTTGTAGCAACATTGATTCCTTTTGATGTTAAGAAAATTTAAAGAAGGTTGGCAGATCTTTTCCAAACGGTACCTATGTTGGTATAACTGATTCTTACCGTGCAAACGAAAATTTACCTTAAGGTGACGAACTTTTTTATTCTCTGTACCGTATATTGTAGGTATATCTCAAAAGATATTCGCTTATCTCAACTCTATGGAACTTCTGTCCGCAAACTAGGTTAACGCAAGAAAGTGTCGCCGCGCGCCACCTGCGAGCTCCAACACTTTGTCTTATAATAAGTAATGCGTATGTGCTGACACTGACTAGAATAGTTTCTTCTACAATGAACTTACTCATCTCAACGTGCTGTTCCCCAGTTACGTCTAAACTGTCACTAGCCCGAGATACGCTAAGACTACGATCCAGGATTCGGGAAGTCCAACAATCACAATGAAGCGACTACCATCTGAACTTCGCAACCCTTAGATATGGGAACCAGACCTATTTTTTTATTTTATTAATTACGCGTTTAGAATCATTATCTCAACAATCGTACACTTTTAAGAGACTATCCGAAATGTCTAGGTTTCCTTACGATGTTTTCCCTCACCACCGAGCTAGTGGTAGAAATACGCACATAGAATAAAAAAATCCAGAGTCGCAATGTTAGTTCCGAACTTACGACCTCCCGTATGGAAAACTCAAGTTCTTAGCCATCTTAGCTCTCCTTCTTCTACAATAAACATGAGATTTATAATACACATAGGCGTTACATCGCAAAAGCTATTCGCATAGTGATTCCTCTATGCCCATAGTGTACCTCCTGTGTGCGAGGTAGATTAACGCATGAAAGCATCGCTGCGCGCCACCTGTCGACTCTGACGACGCACTGATCATAAATACAATCGTATCTTTTACAATGAATAATATTATAATAATCCGGCAACTAGTCTCAACAATCAGCCACGTACGTAGGATGTAACATATTGCTCAAGTGAGTGCGTAAACACAAGTGCACTCTCTATTCCCTTATCTTCATATTCCGATGGGGCACCAGTGTGACACGACCAGAGAGGGATCGGGCGCAGGACCAACCAAGGCGCGGACCTCCAGACCGCTAACATCCAGACTCCGAGCTGACACTAAGAATTTCTTAGCGAAAACTTAGGCACAAATTTTTGACCCGACCCGAGTACTGCACCCGGGACCTCTTGCACAGCCATCGCATTAAAGGTGCGACCCACTAACCACTGCGCCACTGAGGCAGTAAAAAGTTAGTAATATAACACGTATATCACACATAACAGGGACATTGCAAAGATAATTTGCGCATTGCGACTCCATGCAACTCCTGTGCGCGAAGTAGGTTAGCGCAAGAAAGCGTCGCTCCGCGCCACCTGCCCCGGGCTCCGACGCATTGTCTTATAATGCGTATGCGCTGACACCGGCTTTAATAGTTTCTTCGTTTTGCGACTTTGTTTGACTGGAATGAGTGACTTAACTTACTTGTGTTTGACACGACTTGTAAGAATGTCCTGTGCATAAAATATGCGTCATTTTAGTAAACTATGGGTTGTGATTCCATTAAATTAGGAGCGTGAGGCAGTCACAATAAATACGTCATCGAGCCTATCAAATGCATTGTAGAAATGTTAGTACAAAATACTTTCTAGCATAAGCAAACACACATGAAACCTCGCTTCACGATTTTCTAGTACAAACTTAGTGGATTGCTTTCCCTTGCACGCAATAGTTACCTATTCTTATGTCTAGGTCACATTATCATTGCACCAGGCGCAACTGGTATCGTAGTATGTTGCATACTGATGCAACTATGACCCTACTTTTACTCGAGTGACTATGTTGGTGCCTGGAGGCCAAGTGCATTACAAGATCAATAAAAGTAGATGGCCTAAAATTCACCCCTGATTGACACCGAATGGAATAAAGTAATTTTCAAATACAAAACAACCAAACTGTTGAAATTTTTGTCTGCCAGAAAGATAATGGGCAAGAAGATGTCAAACATGAGGTGTAAATTCGATAGCTCCATGCTTTGTCAGTAGGATAGTAATATCAAGCAGGTCAAATGCCTTACTGTAGTCAAAATACAACTCGCCCACTGGGCAACCTTTATTTAAGCTCGCAGGGATTTCATGCCCCAGTGTCAGAAAATTTGTATAATGGATTTTTGGGCCCAGAAACTATGCTGTCGTTGCAAAAATAAGATTAAACCTGGTTATATGCTTTTGTGTAACAGCTTTTGAAAAATCTTTGCAAGCTTGTATGTTAGTGCAGAATGCTTTCTAAAACAAACTTTGCCTCACAACATCCTCCTACGCGGTTGATTTTCTAAACAAAACGAGTGGAATGCTTTCCCTTGCACGTAATGGTTACCTATTCTTATGTCTAGGTCACATTATCATTGCACCAGGCGCAAGGCAGGCATCTGTGTTGCCATACTTAAAGATAATATAAACAATAGAAAGACAAATAAGAATAGTTTTATTTGGCATAGTTACAACGGTACATTTTTTTTCCGTAGATAAATATTTAGAGAAATGTACTTAATATTTGTCATATTAACCAATGTTAAACAAACGTTTAATTTATGAGCCATGTAAAAAAGAGTGATATTTTGACTTGTGTTTCCTAAAAATGAAGTTTTAAGCTAATTAAGTTAACAGGAACCATTCAAGTCATGTAACATAAAAGTCTGAGTGACAGAGCAACGCTCTACAAGCCTCTTTTTTTATGTGATAGGTGGCAGACGAGCAGACGGATCGCCTGATGGTAAGCGATTGCCGCCGCTCATAGACACCCGCGACACCAGTGGAGTCACAAGTGCGCTGCCAACCTTTAAACCCCCTTTTCCCCCGGATTGGGCTTCCGGTACCCTCACGTCTTTTTGAGTCTTTTATAGGCTCAAAATCATCTAAAAGGTTACAAAGCTTCTCCCTGGCAACGCTGACAGTATATAGTTGCGCTTGCGACGCGAGGGGAATTCTTAGTCCTCATTGGGATTGTGCGTGCGTTGACGACTAACCTATTACGCCTAGGGTTTTAGGTCTAGCTAGAAATATGGACTCGAAATATAGACCATTATTGTGTTATGTTTTTATATGCCAGTAAGGTTAAATGCCGGACGCTGTTGTTCTATTGGTTAAAGTACCGGGTGGTGATCTAGGGGTCCTGGGTTCGATTCGAAGGTCGAGGAAAAAGTATTTTTTGAATTTTTCGAACATAGCTCGGGTTTGTGATCACCAATCCGCATTTGCCAAGCCTTAGTAGCATCTTAGTAGCGATGGCTTGATTTCTATGATGGAGACCTTTGCCCTGCAGTGGGACAGTACATAGGCTGATACTTAACTAAGGTTAAATAAATATCAAACACCATATTCTGTCAAAGTTCGTCAATTGAAACAATGTGGGACATCAGAAATGATGTAATCCGACAGAGAACAAGAGTCACCGACATAGCCCACTGAATCAGCAAACTGAAGTGGCAGTAGGCTGGTCATATTAGCCGCAGAACTGACAGCCGTTGGAACCGTAAAGTTCTTGAGTGGAGACCTCGACTCGGTAAGCTTAGTGTAGGACGCCCTGCGACAAGATGGGATGATGACATTCGAAGGCTGGCTGGTATGGGCTGGATTAGAGTGGCCGAAAATCGGGAGCAGTGGCGTACATTAGGGGAGACCTATGTCCAGAAGAAGACGAGTGTGGGTTGCTGATGATGATGTAATTAGAATGAAGCGACTGCCATCTGACCTTTCGCAACCCTTTAACGGGTGAACCAGACTAACTGAATCATGGTTACACGTTTCAGAAACTATCTATGTACTATAGTTACTATCCGAAACGTACAGTTTCTACGCGATGTTTTTTCCTCACCGCCGAGCTAATGGTATAAATATGCACATAGATTTGAAAAATCCAAAGATGCATGCTCAACCAACCTCAACCACTGAGCTACCGTCGCTCCTCGAATACGGTCACACGTTCAGAATAATTATCACAAATATTTTAGGTATCCACCATTTTGAGAAACTATCCGACACGTGCAGGTTTCCTGCATCATGGGTCATGTTTGCCCCATTCCTCCGTCTGAAAACAGGATTCAGTACTAGACGGAAGAAATAATTAATCGTAGGTATTCGAGCCAGTAACTCTATACACACACATTCATGCATACATCATCATCATCGTCAGCCCATTTAAGTCCCCACTGCTGGGGCACGGGCCTCCCTCAATCACATGAGGGGTAATTGCCATACTCACCACGCTTGGCAGACGGGTTGGCGAGGGTTTTGATATAAATTCAGAGTTTTCCTTCTCTGGGTGCTGATGATCATGCAGCTTTACCTTAGTCGCCTTTTACGACACCTCGGTAAGAGTGAGGGTGGCCTATTCTACTCTGCCGGGGACCACACGGCCATTCATGCATACGCCATATCGGATATCAAACATCATGATAATATAAGAGAGCGGTTTTCACTAAGGAAAGGGAAGTACATACCGACTCGAGTTATCTTAACATTAAACGACGATAAAAACAAAATGGCGGCGATTAATTTTGTTACAATTTAGACAAACACTTACCATCAGATGGGCCGCATGCTCGTCTGCCTATTTTTTTTTATAAGAGAGGTGGCCGACGAGCAGACGGGTCACCTGATGGTAAGCAATTCCGCCGCCCATGGAGACCCGCAACACCAGTGGAGTCACAAGTGCGCTGCCAACCTTTTCCCCTTCCCCCCATTGGGTCGGTACCTCCGGCGAAACACAGCGCAGGCGCTGCTTCACGCCGGTCTTCTGTGAGGTCTATTATTCGAAAAAAAAAACCAAAGTATTATAAATATCTTCTTCTTTGAGTGCCTCTTCAGTTCTGAAGGTTGGCCGTCAGCTTTCCAAAATCCTCTTTGTTCATTGCGAGACGAAACCGGTGATGCCTGTCCACTGCCTTATATTACGCAGGCACGATTTTTTCCTTCTTCCAACGCGTCGCCTCCCCTCTATTTTTACCCGACTACGGCGAAGCAAAAAGGAAGGAAGTTATGATTTTGACCTGTATGCATTTATGTATGGTTGTTCATCTGTTCCCTCGTAACTTCTCTTCCTTGAACAAATGAAGTGTCGTTAGAAGCGTCTTGATTGTGTTCTGGTTATAGGCTACATGAAGTCACGTTAAATTGACTACACGGGCCCGGATTGTCCATGTTACTCCATACAGGAAGATAGGAAAAAACCAGGGCCCATACCAATCTAATCCTTGTTTTGATGCCAATGCCTTCTTTTCTTGCAGATGTTATTTAATTGAGTCATTGCATCTTTTGCTATTCCTATCCGCTTTTTATCTCGGGGACACAGCTGCCGTCATTGCAGATTTGGGAGCCAAGGTATATGTAGTGTTGACTATATTAATGCCAATTGGAATTTATCACTCACCATCAGGTAAAATATTTTAGCGTTTGCCATTCACGAATCAGGTCTCAAGTCGCACGATTTTAATACGAATAGTTGAATCCCAGTAGGGGGTGGTATGTTTAACAAATGGAACTAAAAATCTCAAGTATTTTTCCATCATAAGCGTGACTATGTGTACAGATGGCGTCAGGCTGAGTTACTCCTCCGTAGTGCTAAAATAGCACTTGTGTCTCAGACATAAGGACGAACCTAAGCCCGACAAGGGCAACCCTACGTGACGCCGTGTGTACACTGCACCTGTATTGAATTTACAAGTTTCGGTAATACTCGACACGCAACGCCATAATAATTGTTCCATGTTTTACCGCGGGGTAAGTATTTAAACGATTTTTGATGCCTTTGATTAATTGATAGATATTGATTTATAATATTCGTATTTATAACACCATATTTTGTCTGTGGTAAATACGAGTACATGTATGTATATGTTAATTTATTTAAAACTTTATTGCACAAAATGTTGATACAATAGGCGAACTTAATGCCAATACCATTCTCTACCCAAAGGTTGATTGAACTTTTGGGTCATACAGAAAGGATAATGATGCGGCGATAGGACTGAGAGGCGATGAAATTCTAAAGAGAAGTAGGGTAGTAGACGTAGGGACGCGAGTGTGTGGGTAGTAGTAAAGTGGAGATGGGCAGGACACCTGACAAGGCGTGAAGATGATAGGTAGGACTATAAAACATACCGAATGGCAGCCAAGAATGGGGCGACGCCCTGTGGGTAGACCACCTGCCCGATGGTCCGACGATATTGTTACTTCAGTGGGGAAACAACCCCGAAATTGTTTTAAAATAGATCCAGTTTAGTAAGCTAAAAATTAAAATGGATTGGCGTCGCTAGTGTGCCCTACCCGTCACATTAATTGAGTTTGCTGTTATTATTTTAAAAAATAAATAAATTTAAATACTGACAGAACACCAACCATCATCATGACATTAACAGTCCTGCCATTTTTAATTTTATTTTACCCATACGAAGATATAGATAAAAGTAAACAAGTATAATATGTATAAAGTTCCTTTTTGCATCACTCTCATGTAATTTTATAGGTACATAGTACTAAAAAAATACATCTTAACTACTAAAGTAATAAGATTTTAATGTAATAAACCTAAAGCAATTATCCCATAAATTATGGACCGCATGAAATATCATACCACACCTAACATTTACCTTTGAGAAGAGAATCAAAACATTGACTAGGGACTGACTTGCGCCATCTAGCGAATCACTTAGAAAATTATAAATAACGACTGGAAAACTACTCATTGGAAAATTTGACAGATTGTGGCAACCTGGAGCCCAATTCTCGGGCTTGTGATATTTTGAAAACATGGCGGATATCCCCTGAAAACCATACAAAAAAACTATGTTTTAGTGATATATGTCGTATAAAAATAAATGTCACGGGCACGAGAATGGGGCTCCTGATGTGTCTTGAAATGTCTAGACTCAAAATAATTATTTGGAAATCTACCCCTACCGCGCTTGCAGCACAGAGCAAAACATCGGTTGAAAACCGATGATTTGCTCTGTGCTGCAACTGTATTGTCCCTTTAGATTATTGGACAAAAAACATATTAGTCATAACTAGTTATATTTGAAATTTTGATGTATATAGTACAAAAATAGAATAGAAACAATTTCTTTTCTAATTTTGAGGCTACAATAATAAAGTAAAAGGCGACTAAGGTAAAGCTGCTGGCATGATCATCAGCACCCAGAGAAGGAAAACTCTGCATTTATATCTAAACCCTCGCCAACCCGTCTGCCAAGCGTGGTGAGTATGGCAACTACCCCTCAGGTGATTGAGGAAGGCCCGTGCCCCAGCAGTGGGGACTTAAATGGGCTGATGATGATGATGATGAATAATAAAGTAACTATCGCGTTGAAGTCTTTTTTTTTTAGTTAGAATAGCCAGACATTTGCCTACAATCTCACTTGATGGTAAGTGACGCTGTGGCATAGGATGGATCATGTCTGTCTAGTAACAACCTATTCACTCTTTTCTTGAATATCATGTATCAGATCATAGCGTTCAGGGAACACATCTTCCGACAGAGAGTTCCATTCCATAGCCGTACGCAACATGAATCTATATTTGAACCTTTTGGTACGTATTGCCGGTATTTCCACCACATAAGGGTGGTAACCCCTTCTCCGTCTTGTGTCCCGATGATGAAAGGGGGCCGGTGGAATTAGACCATGTAATTCCTTCGCACACTCTCCGAAATGCAACCTGTTAAAGACCGAAAGACACGCTACCTTACTCCTGTGTTCAAGGCTTAACAACTTGCGTTCAAAAAGTTCGGCGTCGCCAACAATCCTTTTAGCTCGGTTTTCGATCGATTCCAATGCAGCCAGTTGGTATTTGACAGATCCACCCCAAAGGTGACAGCAGAACTACATGCAAGTTCGGACTTGAGCTTGGTAAAGTTGTAGAAGCTGCTCCGGTGTAAAGTACCGCCGTACCCTCGAGAGAATACCAAGTTTTTTGGCTGCTGTTTGGGCTATAGATTCGCTGTACTGGCCGAAGTTTATTTTGGATGTCAACTGCATACCTAGGAGCTGTAGGTTCTCAGTCACGGGTACAGGTACATTCCGAAAAGTTGGGTCAGGTCAAATTGACTCCGTTTGGTGGAGAATAGTCACACCTGCGTTTTGGTAGCATTAATTTTATAAAATTTTATCTATTCTAATAGAAACAATAAATCTTTTCTAATTTTGAGGCTACAATAATGAAGTAAAAATAGCGTTGAAGTCTTTTCTATGGAACAAAAGAAAAATGTTATACGAATACCTACTATTTCTGGGGATAATAGTTTATTACTCTGAGCATAATGTAAATGATTCATTTTAATATTTTATGCTGTTAATTATTTCATGTACGAGTAGGTAACCTTATCTTCTCACGAAAAAAAATAGAATGTACATATTTAAGAAAATAATAATACTTTTAATACGACGTGTGTTACTTTAAATCCCTGTAGTCCAATTTATTTCTTATTATCACGATACATTGTACAAGTACATAAATGAAATTGAAGAAATAAAAAGTCCATACAAAAGAAATTTATTCTATCATACACGATAAACGAAATTGAAAAAAATAATCCGTTCCAAAAACTTCCATGACATAACGATACAAATAAACAACCTTTTAATTGTCAATTATATGTTGAGGTGAACAAGGAGGCAATTCTGCTTCGATTCCGATAATGTCACACGAACGGAAAAACAATACGTACATAGTATACGTCGCATCAGTGTCATATAACATTGCAGAGTATATGTGTGTTGAGGGTAGATAGTGAAATTGTGTATTTTGGAAGCGGTCTATTTTAATTAGGGTGCCGTTACTCAATAGTAACTTTTTAAATCGATTATTGTATATACCTGTTTCTGTACGTAAATGTTCACGTCCCTTTATAGACGTGACCTATCAACGATTCTAAACAACATTTTTTCTAGACCTTTGGAAATTCGCATTAAAATGCAACTTAAATACGGTCGTCGATCACGTGACTTGGTCTTTTTTATGTGATAAGTGGCAGACGAGCAGACGGATCGGATTTAATATGAGGAGTCGAACAAATGTTGTTTAGAATGGTATGGTAGAACACGCGGTTAAAGGGAAGTAAATGCTCACTGATACACCCTGTATGTTTGTATATATTTGCAGGGTTATTCAAAGGGTTCACACTTAAATTAGTTAAGCTATAAAACACGTTCCGCTATGTTAAAAAAGCACGTGATTTTTTCGTAAATAACTTTTAAAGGGGAGGGGGAGTAGGTACCTACTACAATACCTTTCCACGTGAAGCCTTATCACCAGGAGGAAGAGGGATCTAAAAAGTTGTGAACACATCACGTGTTTAAATGACGGCCCCTATGGTAAAAAACCTTAAAGTAAGTGTAAGAATACAGTGTAAGTCTTCATAAAGGGCGCATATCAAAATGAGGGAAAATACACCCCATTTTATCGACGGAAAAAATAAAAAAAAAATATTTGTATTTTTTATGTTTTTTTTACAAACGGTCATAGAAAACTGTTGTTTTTGAGTATTAAATGTGCAATTTTTACTTTTTGAAATCTAATGCCATGTAAAATAAACTAGAATCAAAACGGTCAATTTGGTCAATAGCATGATTTTAGGAGAAAATGTAAAACAAATGCAAAAATTATGAAAAAAAAACAGATTTACAAATATTTTTTTGATTTTTAAATTTTATTTCTTCCGTTATGAAGACTCACACTGTATATGTACAGACACACATCAATTTACTACAATCTGTCAAAATTCCTTATTGATATTGGACCGAACGTGTTCGACATTAAGTTGAGAATCGATGTGCCGTGTGGTCCCCGGCAGAGTAGAATAGGCCACCCTCACTCTTACCGAGGTGTCGTAAAAGGCGACTAAGGTAAAGCTGCTGGCATGATCATCAGGACCCACAGAAGGAAAACTCTGCATTTATATCAAAACCCTCGCCAACCCGTCCGCCAAGCGTGGTGAGTATGGCAATTACCCCTCATGTGATTGAGGGAGGCCCGTGCCCCAACAGTGGGGACTTAAATGGGTTGACGATGACGATGAGAATCGATTGAACAAATTTGACAGTTTTGTATACTTTGATGTGTGACTGTAGTACATATTCTAGAGATTTTCGAAGATGCCCTTATTTTAACTGGTTTGCAACACAAACGTTATGACTTAAAAATTAAAAATACTACACTTGCTTGAATAAGATGGCAATTTTGATAAGATGAAAGTTATATGACATTGCGTTGATTATCTCGCTCAGAGCAACGTTAAAACTGTAAGTGTTGCCACTGATAATATATGTATAGTCAAGGAATGAAAAGGTTCGTCAGTTTTCAAATTGATTCGTTTGATATACTATGAACACTTATTATCTTTCGTAAAATTGTTAGAGTAATACTTGTTACTTAGAAAATTATGCTTAACTGTTAGCTAAGAAAGTTCATATTTGCTTGTAGCAACATTGATTACTTTTAATGTAAAGAAAATTTAAACAAGGTTGCCAGATCTTTTTAAAACGGTATGTTGGTATAACTGATTCTTGTCGTGCAAGCGAAAATTACCTTAAGGTGACGAACCTTTTTATTCTCTGTATCGTACCTGCCGTATTTTAGGGAAATCGGAGGAGTCAGGCTACGGCCTACTGATTGCTGAAGCAATATCTACGAAAAATTAAGAACATGATTTTACAGGAGGAACTGAAAAACGAAACATAAAATCTTATGTTGTCTTCTCTTACCTCTCTCGTTTTGTATTTAGCTATAGGTATAAACATTTTATACTATTTCAGTCAATTTTTATAGTAAGCAGCTCGGTCTAATAAAGAGGTTATTGTCAATAGTAGTTTAAGGCGATGGGTAGCCTAACTAGCGACTCCATTCGTTTTTAATTGTTAGCTACTAAACCGGATCTATTTTAAACAATTTCGGGGTTACAACCTCTCGGCAAACACGTATACTATTTATTAAATAACCATGCACAAATGTTGGGTCCGTTTTTGTACGCGAAAAATTGATTACCGCCAAAAGCGGCCACTTTTAGCGTGAAACAATTTTTCGCCTACAAATGTTGTGTCCACATTTGGGCATGGTCATTTAATAAATAGTATAAGTGTTTGCCGAGAGGTTGTAACCCCGAAATTGTTTAAAATAGATCCGGATTAGTAGCTTAAAATTAAAATCGGTTAGCGTCGCTAGTGTGCCCAACCCGTAACCTTAACACAAGTGACACTTCGTAAGCAGAACAAGTAGCAATCTATTTTTACCTTGAGAGAGCATAAGTAGGCGGGCTCACCCGGAGTGATACCACGGCCTCACAGAAAACCGGCGTGAAGCAGTACTGTGCTGTGTTTCGTTGCGTGAGTGAGGGTACCGGAGGCCCAACCCGGGAGAAAAGGGGTCAAAGGTTGGCAGCGCACTTGTGACTCCACTAGGATCACGGGTGTCTATGGGCAATCGCTTACCATCAGGTGATCCGTCTGCTCGTCTGCCACCTATCACAAAAAAAGAGAAGTGTAAGTGACATGATTAGTTCCTATTATCAATTAAGTTTCTGTAATGCCTAGTTTTTTTGAGTTGTTTTTTGTGCAATACTAAATAATATATAAATTTAATTCAAAAACCAGGAGAACAATATAAATACTTATAACCTACTTATACTATGGGATTTAATTTTAAGTTTGTTGCCTGAACTAGGAATATCCTGTATCTCAGGCAAAAACGAAAAAAAGAAAAGGACAAAAGGAGCTTATCAATTTTAACAATAAAACATTGAAGTATACTAACACTTAATCCAAATTTAAAAATAAATTAACCTGACAATGATTCATGAATAACCCAGTTAACTAGTGAATTTACATGACACACATACCTTCACACTTAAAAACGTTTATCTAGCAATGCTACGGAACACCTTACAAAGTCTATGATTACATAATAAAATAAAATTAGTAGGCACTGAACACAATTTAAAAATATAAGCTATTTATAGTAAATATATGTATCTATCTATTGTGTGTATCTATCTATTGTAATCAATTGCCGTGTGGTCCCCGGCAGAGTAGAATAGGCCACCCTCACTCTTACCGAGGTGTCTAAAAGGCGACTAAGGTAAAGCTGCTGGCATGATCATCAGCACCCAGAGAAGGAAAACTCTGCTTTTATATCAAAACTCTCGCCAACCCGTCTGCCAAGCGTGGTGAGTATGGCAATTACCCCTCATGTGATTGAGGGAGGCCCGTGCCCCAGCAGTGGGGACTTTAATGGGCTGATGATGATTGTACTACCAGTTGTGTCCAAAGCCCTCGCTTCAGAGCCCAGGGTACACTTGAATCCTAATCAAGAATTCAGGAAGTCTGGAAATTACCATGAAGCGAATGCCGTCTGACCTTCGCGTTAGACAGAATTATTATCTCTAATATTGTAGGTATGTACAATTTTGAGAAACTATTCGAGACGTGCAGGTTTCCTCAAGATGTTTCTCTTACATATTTTCACCACTTGTCGATTTGCCGTATTTTTTCTGTGTGACCGTTGGAGGTGTACCTAAAGCAAAAGACGAGACTAGATTGTTATCGCAAATAATAGAACCTTGGTTAATTTGACATCGCCTCTTCCTTCATAATTCACAAAATTTTCCCTTACCAAAAACGGCAGTCAAATATTATTCGCTGGCAACACTCAATACAGTTAATACTGCAAACAGCCGGATTGTTACAATAAAATGAACGAGTTATTTTCTGCGACATTACTGCATCCTACTTTTCAACACAAAGAACATGCATTTGTGTGTCATAAAAATATCTTCGGTTAGCATTTTGGAATTTTCGATGATGAGGAAATAAATGATCGTAAAACGATTTTGATCAGTACTGACCAGACATATCAATACTTCCATGGTATTTATTTCTTTTTTTTATTAACTATAGGCTGACTTCTTCTTTGTCACGCTCTTATATCAGAGCAGACGTGGAGTCCTTGTGTTGGTCTCTCCTCCTTATCTTAGCGTGTACTTCCCGGTTGCGTCCTAATTTGTCGCTCTGGAGCCCGAGGTACGCTTAGATCATGATTCAGGATATATAGTAATAGGCTTGTGTACTAGGTCAGAGATTGGCAGATTTTTAAATAGCATTGAGAAATAACGGTCAAAAGGAGCTATTTACAAAATTTCAGCTTGAAACCGTAGTATTATTTTTAACCGACTTCAAAAAAAGAGGTTCTCAATTCGACATGTATATATATATTTTTTATGTTTATTCGCCGATAACTTTGCCATTTATGAACCGATTTAGATGATTCTTTTTTAGTTGGAAAGTAGATAGTCCCGGATTGGTACCATGATCAGAATATCAGGATCTGATGATGGGATCCTGGAAAAAATGAGAACTCTCAAATTTTATAGGGACACGTAATGTTTTTGTATCTTTTTTCAAAACTGCACCAGTATTTACGCCAGACTGTATTAATTTTGTGGCTCTGCTGATGATGGAAGGTCAACTCCTCAACGGTAAGGAGTTAAAGGATAACTCTCAAATTGAATGTTGTATTAAATTACAAGATAGTGTTGGGCGCCGACTTCGGTAAAACCTATTCTCGAGTGCACTGTTGTAAAATGTTATTTGAGGTGTATAAAGTGAAAAAAATATTATTTTACATTTTTCAGTTCCTGGTTTATGAAGGCGGTTTTTTTTGCAGAAAAAATTTTTTGGAGCTCTCAATGGCAATGATAGGCAAGTAAATTTGAAGTCTTAAATTTACGAAATATTTATATAGAAATCGTTATCTTATTCAATTTATAGCAACTTTTGTTAAGAAACCATTTTTATAAACGCACTATTTCATATAGCTATCAATCAAAGCTATCTCACGATGCGCACAAACTAGAGAGGGCTGACGTCACGCCTCGCGTCGTAGTTTGTATGGTTTTGAGCAAGTCTATTTTAAGTGATTTTCAAATTGTCCTATCTCGAAGAGTTTCCAAGCTAACAAATCCATTCTTTCACCGATGTTTTTACTTTTGATGGGTTCTTATATTACCAACAAGAGAAAAAAAAGGACACAAGCCTATTACAATAAAGCGACTGACGTGTAACCTTCGCAACCCTTTACAGTGGAACCAGACCAACTGACAGTGTTGGTATTAGAGGTATAATACTTTTATTTGTTCATTTGAACAGTTATATCCACGACCTCACGTCATCTCTCTCTGTTCGCAAGCTGCCTGGCGAGACGGGGTTTCCCACTGCTGATTTCACTTGACCAGTCCAATATGTTCTGGCACGTAATCTGGTTCCCACTACCTTCGTCGTCATCACACTATAGGCTGCATTGACCTCAATCGTTACCGTCCCGCATAGCCGACCGTACAAGCGAGCGGGAACCATCGAGATTGCATTTGGTCAATCTCGGATTTAAATATTTCAGTTACTAAAAACATCGGAATACCCCGTATTTTTAGGTAGAGGATCCTTGAAATTGTGCTTGAATTTGAAGGAGAAGTAAAAAATGTCTGGAGAAACAGAAGACTTTTTAACATACAGTAGTATACCCACGTTTGCAGACAATTAGGTTGCCGAGTTCCTTCCTCGAAACTGCTCTGAGTCATGCAAAGTCGAGAATGATACCTACTGATGTAAAAAAAATTGTGTTTGGCTGTCGCTTTGGAGCACGGCTTTCGCTTTTCTGCTACATCTCCTCCACTTCTTGGTATCCATTGTAGTGAGGTTACTGGCACGCATAGCATTCCTTACGATGTCTAGCCGAACCTATTCGGGTTTCATCATCATCATTATCATCAGTCCATTTAAGTCCCCACTGCTGCGGCACAGGCCTCCCTCAATCACATGAGGGGTAATTGCCAAACTCACCACGCTTGGCAGACGGGTTAGCGAGGGTTTTGATATAAATGCAGAGTTTTCCTTCTCTGGGTGCTGATGATCATGCCAGCAGCTTTACCTTAGTCGCCTTTTACGACACCTCGGTAAGAGTGAGGGTGGCCTATTCTACTCTGCCTACCACACGGCACTTTTCGGGTTTACTCCCTTTTATCTAACATTTCGCAAATCCAGAATTCAGCAAAGAAAAAAATAAGACAAAATCAGTTCCAAATAACTAAGTATTTACCGATACAATCTGTGTATAAAATATTCGAGTAGATATGTTAAATACGCTAGTCACGAATATTTTTTCCTTTCCACGTCCATAGATTGTAGTATTAAAAAATACGTAGACCCAACCAAAAAGATCACTACAATTTAACATTATTTATTCTGTCCTCCATTTATTTTCGTCCAAGGATCGTTTCTCAGAATTTGAATAAAATAATAGTAAAAAAACTTTAAGTAATTCATTGACGCTGTTGACTACGGACTTTAAATATCCCATGAAATATTACACATTGGTTTTAATAACACTTCTCGATTCCGCTAATTATGATAGATGATGATACTGTGAAATAATTTCTGTCAGACAGGTGGCTTCGTAGTTATTAAACACACATACGATTAATATGGACCCTAATTATGTCATATAAATAAAGCCATAAATTATGGGTACACCTCATTTCTGTTCTCGAAATCTAACTCATCTTTCTTTCTAAATGAATTAGGTTTTACAAATTCTGGATGTTCTATGCATATCCCAGGCTGCTTTAGGCGTATCCAGGAAAATACGCTGAGGCGATGAAGATTAGCCGTCCCTGCCTACTATGAATTAGACTTTGCTTCTAAAAAATAAAACTGGCATCTAGCACCTTATTATCAAGCAATACGAAAAGGATTTTAAATGGCTAGGACCGTTTAAAGTCCAACATCGGAAAACTCGCTCGTAGCTCGGCATCGTATCGGAAAACTCGAGTTGCCTCCCCTCGCCACCAGATGGCGGCGGCAGACCTCGGTCCTATCATATAAGCGAGCGGTCGCGGTGCCTTGCGCATTGCCCGTTCTGGCACAGACGCGGACAGGCCGCTGTGTGACTAGCGCGATCGTGCTTCGACTTACGAACTATTGTGTTAACTGTGCTTCGAACATGGATATTCTCACCTTGGACCCCACAGGACTGTACTAAACGAGAAAAAAACAAAAATGGACGTCACCACTTTGGACCCCACCGGCCAGTACTAACATTTTCATCAGTCTCGATCACACTGGTCTGTACTGAACCTATTAGAATCTTATTAGAAAAAAAATGGCGGTCATAGTACTCGATCCCACTGGCCAGTACTGAGACACCACCATGTTCGGGTTGGATCCCACTGAAATCTACTAACTCCCATCTTCAATGAAACAACATGTGTTGCGGAAGACGAAGAATCCTACCCGGCACACGCCCAGAAGAAACGTCGTCTTGCAGGAAGAGAAGGCTAAGAGCGAGAAAGTCGACTTGACTCATCAATAACAAACTCAACGCGACTGTAAATACTATGAATAAAACGAAGGGGGACGTGCCCACAAGGTCATCGGATGGAAATCAGCTGACTTGCGCACCGCGCGCTATCCGGAAATGTACATCTATAAGAAATCTGACAATACACAGCAAAAAACCTCATTCCAGAGCGCGTTACAGACAAAACATTTGACTGTAAGTATTCTTTTGTTTCCTTTTTATCTGCAATGGCATCTGTCGATGAATTTGAATTTGGAATTGCGATTCGAAAAGTTAATGTGGAGTGACAGATGTCAGTGCTAGCTTTTTGTTTTGTGTTTAAATAATGTTGTCTAGGGAATTTTTGTGGTATGGCCGTCGACAAAGAGCGAATTGGACAGCTGCTGTCCGCTCGCGCTTGCACTGTGCATATTAAAAGTTCGTTGCACAGTAATCCTTCCTATTTCGGCGCCATATTTGGCCGCCGAAATTACGGACCGCGTGGAATTTGGTTGGTTTTTGGATCACGATTTGTGCATTCAAGTTTTTTTTTAGGTTGGTTATGTAATGGGAATATGCCGATGAGTCTAAGAGACGAGATTTTCCGGCGGAATTTCGGCCAGTATCGCAATTTTTATGGCACCGACCGCGAGTTCGTTGACCGGACATATTTTATTTCATCGCGCGCTTCCACGTACACACACAGAGAGAACGCACGCACACAAAGGCGGCGTTACGCACACACGGGCGGCACTCTTCGCATGTTTGTGTACGGTTTCGCGTAAACACTTGTGCGTTGTATTCCGCATGTGATCGCTTTTTTTGCAATTAATTATCATTATAGTGCCATATAATTTGCGGGCGTTACCTTAACTTTTAAAAAGCAAGGTTGTGAACCTTTTTGTACCTAGTTCCATATTCATATGAGGGCTTAACCTTTTTATGAGTGTTGGTTTTGTGGGGTTCCGCATAACAACAGAACATTTATGAGATCATTCACGCGTGTACTAATTACCTACCTGTTGTCTTTATTTTGCTACAGATAAAAATATTGACCAATATTTACGTAAGGCTAAAACAGATAACTTTGAAGAAATATTTTGGGATTTCGGACGTTTTTTATAATTTACGAATACTTTAGAGTCAAGTTAAATATTCATTCGTGATATTGACCTTCTTGATATACCTATTACCTAAATTCTAAATCAAAAATACTTAGGAACGTATAAAATAGAACAATGCAGTTTGAATAACATACTTAATTAGAATGGTAATTCAGTCTAAAAACAATTCCTGGAGGAAGAAAGATTAACTTAACTTTGTTACTGAAATAAAAAAAAAACAAAAAAGGTTCGATAAAAGAAAAAAATGTGTCACAAGTGTATTTACTGCAAAAAATTGTTTCAAAAACTTATTATATCTAACTTGTTAAATCATAAATTGGAAAACTTAATAGATCTGTTCGAATTTTAAATAGTGGGTAAAAATTTAAAAACTTCATTGAATCGAAAGAGTTCCAATTTTTAAATTGGAATGAAACAAAAGGCTTAAGGTGACGGGTAGGGCACGCTATCGACGCCAATCGATTTTAATTTTTAGCTACTAAACCGGATCTATTGTAAACAATTTCGGAGATACAACCTCTCGGCAAACATGCTATTTATTAAATACTTACCTATACTTAGCTTTTGGGTCTGCTTTTGTACTCGAAATTTGAATTACCGCCAAAAGCGGCCACTTTTGACGTGAATCAATTTTTCGCTTACAACATTTGTTCATGGTTATTTAATAAATAGTATAAGTGTTTGCCGAGAGGTTGTAACCCCGAAATTGTATAAAATAGATCCGGTTTAGTAGTTATAAATTAAAATCGATTGGCGTCGCTAGAGTGCCCTACCCGTCACCCTAAATTGACATTAGTTCTAATATTTCAAGGTCTATTTTAAATGGGGAAATGTAATGATTTATCTTTTATTAATATCAATATTTCCATCATGGATCTAACGTCAACAAAGGAAAAAAATATTATGGAATTTAAAGTAAGCTACAAAATATATGTATTTAAATTTAAGTTGCGTCGATTTAAAAGACGCAATTTGTTTATAAGCCGGCCGCATTGCGGGCGCGTGATAGCGCTCGGCTGTCTGTTTGCCGAATTATTCCAGTTCAATAACCGGGCGCTTCGGGTTCGAAATAGACGCGCGCGCCGCTTCGAGGGCACATCAACGGATTTGGCCCCTGATTCTTGCGCGTTCGGTAATTCTACAAGACTTTTTTTTATGCGATAGGTGGCAGACCCTGTTGGTCTAGTGGGTAGGGCACACTTTAATTTTTAGCTACTAAACCGGATCTATTTTAAACAATTTGGGGGTTACAACCTCTAGTATAGTATAAGTGTTTGCCGAGAGATTGTAACCCTGAAATTGTTTAAAGTAGATTCGATTTAGGTAGTAGGTAAAAATTGAAATCGATTGGTGTCGCTAGTGTGCCCGACGGATAGGGCACACTAGCGACACCAATCGATTTCAATTTTAAGTACCTTAAGTAACGGGCCGTGGTCTCGAGGTCCTAGGTTCGATTATTGGGTCGAGCAAAAGGTGTGTTTCGAATTTTTCGAACATAGCTAGGGTTTGTGATCACCAATCTGCATTTGGCAAGCGTGGTGATTAAGCCTAATCCCATCATAGTAGCGATGACTTGATTTCTATGATGGAGGTCTTTGCCCTGCAGTGGGACAGTTATAGGCTGATACTTTACTTATACTGTAGGTGGCAGACGAGCAGACGGATCGCCTGATGATAAGCGATTGCCGCCACCCATGGACACCCGCGATACCAGTGGAGTCACGCGCTGCCAACCTTTAAACCCCCCTTCCTCCGGATACGGCCTCCGGTACCCTCACTCACGCAGCGAAACACAGCACAGTGCTGCTTCACGCTGGTTTTCTGTGAGGCCGTGGTATCACTCCGGTCGAGCCGGCCCATTCATGCCGAAGCGTGGATCTCCCACGGTCACTTCGACATATCGTCGACATATTCGTAGTTTTTCTGTTAAGAAATTCTCAGTGTTAGCCCGGAGTCTGGAAGTTGGCGGTCTTGTAATCCCTCTTCGGCCGTGTCACACTAGTGTCCCATCGAAATAAGAGGGTACGGGAATAGAGAGTGCACCTGTGTCTGCGCAAACACTTGTGCACTATAATATGTCCTGCGTCGATGGCCGATCTCTAAGATTGGCCGCCATGACCGAAATATCGGTTTGAAGGACATTTTTTTTAAAACACAGTTTTAGCTCAGTATCTAAAAAGGTACTGGTGTAGTGAAATGCATGGGCCTAAGCCAAGTGCAATTCAGGGAGGTTAATGCCTGGCGTACAATTCGTTTGTAGATTTGATGGATTTATTTTTATTTTATTTTATTAGGACAACCAACAAGATAAACACCGTTACAAGCAAATAAGAACATAGACAATCATAATCTTAAAACTAAGTGTCACCTTACTTATAGGTTGCCACGGCATGCAATGTGTACTAGTGCGTTAAGATTTAACAAAACTTTATAAAATTTTATTATGTTCACGACTTGTGACGTGTTCGCTAAAGAGTAGGTGGTTCAGACAAACAGAGAAAAAAAAATGAAAAGTAGCTCACTCAGCTTCTGCCATGGCTTTAGGTAGGAGTACCTTCAGGCCATGGCGCTGGTTTTATGTGACGCACACATATTTGGGGATTGTATGTCTGTCAGTAAGAGTTTAATTATTTTAAATGAAATAAATGATCACTAGTTATTTGAATTTGTCTCCTACCTTTGCCGAATTATCCCAGTTCAATGATCGGGCGCTTGGGGTTTTAAATAGACTCGTGCACCACTCCGCGGGCACATCAACTCGTACTATACCTAAGGTATGATCAGCATCAAAAGTACACTTAACACTTTAGTACCATGTCAAAGTAACTGTTCTGCCTATCATAGTCCGTTTTTAAGGGGTACGTGAAAACTGTTACTTCGACATGGTTACCCCCGATTCTCGCGCTCTCGACAATTCTACAAGGCTTCGACATATTAAATTAAATAAATCATTAATAATAATTTGATCTTACTTATTGGATCGATGGTAGCTCAGTGGATTGGAACGCGCCTTCCATCCGAGAGGTCGTGATTCGAATCGGAGCATACTGAGAGCACCTCTGGATCTTTTTACCGCGGGAGAGCCACGCTTCGGCATGAATGGGCCGGCTTGACCGTAGTGATACCACGGCCTCACAGAAAACCAGCGTGAAGCAGCACTGTGCTGTGTTTCGCTACGTGAGTGAGGGTACTGGAGGCCTAATCCTGGGAGAAGGGAGATTTAAAGGTTTCCAGTGCACTTGTGACTCCACTGGTGTCGCGTGTGTCCATTGGCGGCGGCAATGGCTTACCATCAGATGATCCGACTGCTCGTCTGTCACCTATCACATAAAAAAAAGAACTGTCTCTCTCTCTAGTCGGTCTCTCATTACTGAGGATCATGGTCACTGGAACTCATCAACCAAACAGACTTTCTCCATTGATTCCGATTGGAAGTAGCCTTGACCACGTCGTAGAACTTTGGTAGGGATCTAGCTCCTGTCATTTGGTCAGACCATCGTGGTGATGATCGGCCTTGTGATCTTTTGCCTTCAGTTTTGCCAACAATGAAGAGCAACAGTTTTACAAGGCTATCGTCCCCTCTTCGCATTATTCGGCCGAAAAAATGGCCGGGTTCTTATGCCAAGTTGGGAGAGAACAGATACATTATTTTTACATTATAGCGGACAAACGAGCAGACGGCACACCTGGTGGAAAGTGATCACCGCCACCAATGGACATCTGCAACACTTGAGGTATCACATATGCGTTGCCGGCTCTTAAGAAAGGAATAAACCCTTTTCTTGAAGGTCACCAAGTCGCATCTGTTCGGAAACACCACGGATGACAGCTGGTTCTGCAGTTTTACTGTGCGTGGTAGGAAATGGCGTGAGAAACGCACTGTATTCGACTATAAATCCATCCAGGTGATGTTACATACTCATTTGTGCGTTTAGCCGTCCAAGGTATTGGGAGCATACGCCCCCCTCCCTCCAGCACCACATTTCGAATGCATCTATTCTTTATCTCTCTATTTCTCGTATTGTACATGTTTCCACCCCATTAAATTATTTGTACACTATTAAAAAACCAATCGAAACTTTCTGGTTTCCTCATGTTGTTTTTCCTCACCTCCTAATGATAAAAATATGCACATAGATTTGGAAACTAGAGGTGAATGCTCTCATTCGTACAGTCAACAGCAGAAGTAGCTGCACATATTTCGCAGTTTGTAGTTCTTATTCCGTGGAGCGTAAGAACGAACAGTGTGCATCAACTTTTGCTGTTGATTGTACATACGACCTCCCATTAAGGTGCGATTTGACTGCCTCGGTGGCGTAGTGATTATTAGTGGGTCGCACTTTGAAGCGACGGCTGCGCTAGAGGTCTCAGGCACGATCCCCGGGTCGGACAAAAAATTTGTACCTAAGTTTTCGGAAAAGAAATTCTTAATGTCAGCCCGGAGTGTGAAAGATGGCGGTCTTGTACCCCCGTGCCTCGGAAAGCACGTTAAGCCGTTGGTCTTGCGCCTGATCTCTGAATGTGAAGGTGCACTTGTGATTGCGCACATGCTTGAGCACTATAATATCTCCTACGTGGCTGATCGTTAAGGTTGACCGCTGTATCCGTAATCGGTTGGTGGATATTATTTTTAAGACCCGAATTTATGCACTGAGTACCTATCACCGATTCTGTCAGTTTGCCGAACTATCTTAGTTCAATAAACCTGGCAGTATGGGTTCAAAATAGACGCGCACGCCATGCCATCTTGAGCAACACATCTCCTGTTTGTCAAAAAATCTCAGGTTGGCGACCCCCGTGCGCGATATGTCGTTGGTCCTACGCCCAGTCCCACTGCGATCGTATCACACCTAGAGGGTGCACTTTTGTCTGCGCTCACACATGTGCACGATAATGTCTTTTGACTGATCCTTGACATTTTCCACCTTGGCTGAAAATATCTCTAGTATGACATTTAATTTATTTTATATAATTAAACGTAATCATTTACTTCCAATATGCTGAGTGTCTTGTTAAATAATAAATAAATTATTATATAAAATAAAAAAGTATTTATTTCGGACCACTAAATCCTATGTTAGTAGGTACTTTTATATAATTCCGTTGCATTTACATACCATTAAGTTCCATACCATATATTAATGCAATCCTATTTATTCATTTTAGTTTATTAAATCATAAATATTGATTAATTTGCCTAATACACAGTTCAAACACAAGGTTATAAAAATATAGAAACGGAATCGAGCCAACCAGCTGACGCGCAAATAGCTCTTGACATGACAATGTCTGTAATTTAAATTAAATTCATTTATTACAAGCCAGAGTATATTCAATATACGATTGACCTAAATTTGATGAAAACAAAATTATTAAATGTAATTTCAAAAGATCATCGAATAACTTTTAAGAAATCCGTAAAATTCTAAAGGTTATTCGGTGACCTTAAAGTACTAAGATGATGCATCAATGCAAATATCCTACAAATGACATCTATTAATATAGATGCAGTTACAAAAATAGCAAATTTAATTCAATATACTTAAATGTCATCGTCATTATGACATTTAATATTATTAACTTGACTTTAATCACTTCATTTCATATTAAGTATCTTAAGATAAGTATATAATCAATATGGTTGCGTGACCCGAACGATTTGATCTTGCATTTCAAATGATGATGATTTGACTTAGATTAGGCCAGGGATCTTCTTAGTCCGGTACCTGTAAACCTGTAGCCCATGAATGAAACTAAAAATGTTGGAACAAGCCAAAGTAATCCGATGTAAAAAATATAAAAAGTACACGATTCTGTCTTTCACTGGTTGATTAAAAATAAAATTACTGATCACCATCATGACATTGCTACTTTCCGATTTGTCTTTAAAATAGTTAACGAAATAAGGTTATACTCTGTAATAATATCCCCGTGCAAATAATTTTAAAACCAAATTAATCATAGACGGAAGCCGACCGTATAATTTGATATGTGAAAACAATATTTTGAGGACCATCCATCATTGGGGAACAAAAATCATTCATATGTAACTATCATATTAAAAAGTTGAAGGCTTCTGAAAGAAAAAATAAACGTTAAAAAAGGAAGAAAATCAATATTTTTTTTTACAAGAATTAAAACATCATTACAAACTGTGCGGATAAAGAATGGGATCAGAAATAGCGGCACATCTATTCACTTCTCGGTCGCACACATATTTGCGTCTATACTCGCACTCGTGGGGTGCGAGTATAGACGCAAATAGTGTGCGAGCGAGAAGTGAATAGATGCGCCGCCATTTCTGATCCCATTCTTTATCCGCACGGGTTGTACGAAATATCGATCCACATGCCCGATTAGTGCGTTTGGTAGTGACTCAAGTTGTACTTTCCATAACTGACTTTGTTAAAATTTGTAAAGTAACTATTCATGCTACTACTTACTCTATAATTAGCTATGTTTTAAGGTGACCAGTAGGGCACACTAGCGACGCCAATCGATTTTGATTGTTAGCTATCAAACCGGATCTATTTTAAACAACTTCGGGGTTACAACCTCTCGGCAAACACTTATAATATTTATTAAATAACCATGCACAAATTCGGATCCAACATTCGTACGCGAAAAAGATTCACGCTAAGACCGCTTTTGGCGGTAATCAATTTTTTGCGTACAAAAACGGACTCAACATCTGTGCATGCTTATTTAATAAATAGTATAAGGGTTTTCCGAGAGGTTGTAACCCCGAAATTGTTTAAAATAGATCCGGTTTAGTAGCTAACAATTAAAAACGAATGGTGTCGCTAGTTAGGACTACCTGTCGCCTTAATGGACAACGTTTAGGAACGTGTACGATAGATTTCAGAAAATAAATACCAATTAAAATGTTATTATTGATAAAAACGTGAATTCTGCCAAAAAAAGGTCATTTTCAAGATTTTGTTTTTGCACCACAAATACAATGATATCTGATTTCAATTTAGTATAAACCTTAAGGTGGTAGGGCACACTAGCGACGCCAATCGATTTTACTATTAGCTACTAAACCGGATCTATTTTAAACAACTCCCAGGTACACTTGTTGAGTCCGTTTTTGTACGCGGGAAATAGATTACCGCCAAAAGTGGCCGCTTTTGGCGTGAATCAATTTTTCGCGTACGCGTTTGACCCAACGATTGTGATGGTTATTTAATAAATAGTACAAGTGTTTGCCGAGAGGTTGTAATCCCGAAATTGTTAAAAATAGATCCGGTTTAGTAGCTAAAAATTAAAATCGATTGGTGTCGCTAGTGTGCCGTACCCGTCACCTTAAATAACCTTAAAATTATACTATGGTGACTTTTTGCTTATTAAAGGGGTATATCTTATTGTGTCTAGAAAAACAACGGCAATGTCATAGATAAAAACCTATTTAATACCACAAGAAAGAGCTGAATCACGGTGACTAAACCCAATACATGGTAACTGATGATGAACCAGATAAGATAGAAGACAAGTAACATTAGAATATCTTTAATAATCTGTAGAAATTAATGAGAATCGGTATATCGTTGGAGATGCGACGATTGCTACTCAAAATAGGTGCACATGCAGATTTTCTTAAAGCTAACTTTAAATTTAAGTATCTAAGCGGTAATCCCGGAATAGAGAACAGTAACAATCCTTTTTAATTTCTTCTAGACGTAAATTTTTACACTAGTTACACAAAATATTTTTTTTCTCGAAAACTACAAAAAATCGAAGTACATACAAGGAGCAGCATGGGGGTGTCTCAGATGCACATTATTGTGAGGTATCTATAATAAAATTTGGGCTATGGATCAACCTGTATAAAATGACGGAATTCTGGCCCTCATGGGCTCTCTAAAAGATGCGTTATGAGAAATCAAACATGATTGCACAACTATGAACACTTCACATCCCTAGGTGGCAAGTGGCAATACCAAATTCGCGATCCGCTGTGAACTGCCTTGACCCCGGCATGCAGCGCGGCCCGTTTTCGGCGTTACGTCATCATAGGTCGCTAACTCGAGTCCCTAGCCGGCCATTTTTTTGCTCATATACTTATGCTTGGCACGTTGTAGTCTTCCTTTGTCATTAATTTCTAGGGTTGCCGGTAAAACTAACTAAGTGATTTATCTTGGGTAAAGTTTGTCAGAAAATTCATCTAGGGCTGCCATTTGCAATTTTGGGGTATTGTCTAGGGCAATAAAGCAGGTCACCTAATCTAGGCAAGCATTTTCAAATAAAAATATGAAAATGGAAATGACTCATTAGGTATCAATAGAACACCTTTTTTTTCTTATACAAGTTCACGCCTAAGTCCGTGACTTAATAATGCCTTTTTTATACAAGGAGCCATGAAAATTGAAGTAACACTTGGTTAACCTTTTATGACACAAAAAATAAATAGACTGACATTATCACAGCGGTAGAAATTCTGAATTCAACATCTCATTTTACCAGATTTCGTTTGTATTACGGTTATCGGACAAACGTAGAAATACAAATATTTTTTATTCAGGACCAATAAAATTTCAAGCAAATGAGGAAGCTTATCCCCTCAGTGGGACTATATATAAAAGAAACACTTTTCCATGCAACTGTTTTAATTTGACATAAGGAGAATAAAAAAATACAATTATCAAAAATCATAAATAATATAAGGAGGTAAATTGCTGGTCGCCAACATGGCCCGTACAGGGAAATGATGATGATGTACATAAAATGTTGAAAATGACCTTTTTCTTTTAAATAAGATCGTCGCTTTTGTAAGAGCAGCCACCATTCTTTTCTGTAGTCCTTTTCCTTCTATTTTAAAAAAATTACCGATAAATTATAATTTGTTACATCACCAACCCTAAGGCCCGAGTCTATTCGGTAACTCAATATGGACAGACGAGTAATTTCGTTGTTTAACGCAGCGTAATTTGATTGTGACAAAACTGGACCTTTACGCTCTTTTAAGGTAGCTATAAAAATAGCTTATATGGCGCATGGGATATGTTAATCTTGATAACTGGCTGCGCGACTCATGCGCAGGGCAAAAAATATCATGACACTTCGCTTAGCAATGTAATAACTTTTCGACTAATTTTGTATCCGCACTAAACAGGTAACATGTTTTTGTCAACGTTGGTAATCTCACCGGATACGTAAATAATAATAATATTTATTTATTTATGTAATAGGTAGGCAGACGAACAGACGGATCACCTGATGGTAAGCAATTGCCGCCGCCCATGGACACCCGCGACACCAGTGGTTAACGTTTATTTTCACCATAATCAACACGTTGCATTGTACAAACAATTACACACTCATTGTGTACTCACGAGCGGTGACCACGGCTGCTGTAACGTAGCCGAAACGTCGAGCCAAATATGTGAGTACACAATGTTGTTTCACATAATAAATATCGTGTTAATCCCCGTATTGATACATTATAGTTATAATGCAACGCGAAAATCTAAAAAACTAATTACAAACTCGTTATATAAGTAGGGTAGGTAACAAAAATCTTAAGTTCGTAAAAGTTACAGTACAGCAAAGTAAGAACACACAATGAGGACTATGGCGGGTTAACGCCTGAATTAGGGATATCTTGTATCTCAAGGTTGTTAACCCTCCACCCCTTATAATGGTCAGTTTTTCATTATTAATACAATTTTGTTATAAATAAATACAATTAATTCAGACAACATCTCATTTTACCAGATTTCGTTTGTATTACGGTTATCGGACAAAAGAAGAAATACAATTTTTTTTTCTAAATACACGCAGGCTCACTACAAATGCGCCATCGATCAGTACAATTCAGAAAAAAAAAACAACAATACATATTTTTGGTAGTTTTTTTTTTGGAAAACAACCTAGGTTTTCCTTCCCTTTGTTGTAATTGTGGCAAGCAAAAATCGAAACTAAGGCCGTATTCTTCGTAAAGTTCGGAAGTGTCACATTCGTGTCACTATTTTTGACAGTTCTACATACAAATTCGTTGTACAAAGCTTCCCTATCAATGTCACTTTTCGTGTGACACGCTCACACGGAAGGCAAAGAATTAACTAGTTCCTTTGCAGACAAAGAAAATGAATATAAAACCCCAATTATAAAAACGCTTGTCACACATAAAGCAGGTGCGCAAAACTAGTATTGAAAAAAAAAACGATTATCAACCTTTTTTAGGATGCATTTTAGCAAATGTTTGTAACAGCAGGCCTTAAATATTAAGCTTCCACTTTTTGCATTAAAATAGCAATTTTAATTTACATACTACCCTTTATCTTCTATTTATAATCGAGAGGCTGTTGAAGATAAAAAAGGAGGTTCAGTAAAACGGAAACTGGCCAGTGCACGTACGGATCCGTTCATTCATTCAGTCCTTTTGAACTGGTTTGATCGAATGAAAGAATTTTAGTGTGTACTCAAATGTGACAGCTGTCAAAATAATAGGTGTGACTTGCTAAGAAACAAGGAATAGATTAGTGTATTAAAATTAATGAAAACGGAAAACGACTTCTTATAATTTAGTCCTAATAATTACTTAAAATTTTTAACTAAACCATATTATTAGCGCAGTACCTACAACAAGGGCTTTCCTTAAAGCTCTTGTTGTAAATTTTGATAAATAAGCTACTTTTTTGTTTTATGAAGTCTTTATTCAGAGAAGATGTACTATTGCAGTATTAAAAAAAATGTCGTTTAGTGTTATTTTTCTTCGACATTTGACTCAAACAAACTTCCCAATGAAAAGATCGCTTCGCCATTTGAGTAAAAAAGAAAAATACAGTCCGTGGACTGCATGATGACTCTCTTCACCCGCCTTTCTCAATACCATGGAATGAAAGCTACATAAGTAATTTTCTTGGAAATTTTTAATGGAGTCGTCCGCCATTTTCCTCTCTTAGAACTATAGATAGGTACCTCATATGCGCAAGCTGTAGGTAACATTGCAAAGGGTTTTTGCGTCTACCATTGTAGTCAAATAGTTAAATAATAAGTTATTTGGTAGCTACAACAGTATGCAAATTAAACTAATAATATCATCTACGTTAAAAATGTCAACAAAGAACGCGAGATCAAGTTGTTTCGTTGACATTGCTTCTTTTTTGAGCGCAAAAACCGCTCGTGAATTGAAGTTGAAAATGTGCATTTTTTGCGATGCAAAATACAGCATGTCGCATTACAAAGGTGCAATACAAGGTCGACAGACAGCTGGCTGGCTGTCTAATTACAGGTTTTATGTTTAAATAATTAAGTGTGCAGCACTCTAGTCCTAGGCAGGTGCCCCACTGTTTATGCAAGAATAAAATCGTTATTTACGAACGTGCCAAATTACGAACATTAATAATTTGCTCTCGACGTCGTATTATTGCCACTGCGCACGACACATTAATCGCGCACCAATTGATGAATTTGAATGTGACTGGACGAAAACAGGATGTGACTATTTTGTGCAAGATCAATGCTTACGACTATTCTGTTCAAGTCTCACTTACAGCTATTTTGTGAAACTCATTGCTTACAACTTTTGTGCTTAGACTAAAAACTTACGCCTTTTGATGTAAAGCCTGAACACAATTAATTTTAATGTATCAATACGGGGATTAACACGATATTTATTATGTGAAACAACATTGTGTACTCACATATTTGGCTCGACGTTTCGGCTACGTTACAGCAGCCGTGGTCACGAGCGGACTGATGATGACATGACACCAGTCCGCTCGTGACCACGGCTGCTGTAACGTAGCCGAAACGTCGAGCCAAATATGTTAGTACACAATGTTGTTTCACATAATAAATATCGTGTTAATCCCCGTATTGATACATTATAGTTATAATGCAACGCGAAAATCTAAAAAAAATACAAATAATTTTACTGGATATAATACTTTCGAGTTCAGATTTCAGGATCAGACTAACATAGCTGTTCAATGTGTAAAGGTCATTTATGTCGCCAATTTTGCACGCACTGATTTCAATTTCTGAATATTCTGATACTTAGCTATGTATCACTTAAAACTTCAAATCTCCATCATCATTTCAGCCAATAGACGTCCACTGCTGGACATAGGCCTCCCGCAATGTTCTCCACACAGATCGGTCCCGCGCCGCCCGCATCCAATGGATTCCCGCGATCTTCACCAGATCGTCGGTCCCACCTTGTGAGGGGGCTGCCACGGCTGCGACTTCCTGTACGTGGCCTCCACTCGAGGACCTTTCCTACATATAAGTAGGTACACAAAATATTGATAGGTACAAACAATTTAAAGAGGATCCAAAAAATAACATTATAAAACAAATCCTCAACTAAAAGATAAACTGAATATTCAAGATAAATTAATATCTTATTAATGATTTAAAAATATATATAACTTT
Organism: Marasmia exigua; assembly: GCA_019059595.1. Lineage (NCBI taxonomy): Eukaryota > Metazoa > Arthropoda > Insecta > Lepidoptera > Crambidae > Marasmia > Marasmia exigua. The sequence continues at coordinate 13,433,237 of CM032484.1, forward strand.
TAATTGACAAACGGACGACTCGACACGGAATTCCTTCTACAGTATTAATAATATCGGTGCCCCCAAAGTTGCACTTGCATATTAATTTATTTATTTAAATAAGATATTAAAAGATGACCTTATAATAAAAAAAAAACAAATTTACATTTATTAACATTAATTAATAGTTTTATACTTGAGTATAAATCGGACCCAAGTTTATGAAAAATTAGAACTCTTATTCGTCATAAAGCTTAAATATCAATTTGCAACTAACCACTGTAAGAGACACAAATATCGAGTACCTACGAAGTTTAATACTCCAATCTTAGACATTAAATTGTCTAAGACTCCAATATATAAATGAATCAAAACGTAGTACACTTTTTTGTGAGGAAAAATTTCGTCAGGATTGTACATCTCAACAAACGACTTCTACAAAATGTTCAACATGGCCATTACACATCATGGGTCCGAGAGTCACAATAAACACCAAAATGTCGTGTTTCTAAAATTTAATAGAGTTCCGAGCTCTGGAAATATTTCAAGGAGTCAATAAACTTCGGAAACTGGTTTTTGTTTTGTTTGAACACAAATATTTTATTTGACTAGCTCTGGTATACACTTATGTCGTCTTTAATAGATATCCGATTCGTACCAAGTCTGGGTTTGGTCGTAATAATCGGGGTTTTCCGGAATCTGGGTTTTTCGACTATATTTTTCCGGAATCATTTCTAGGAAAAATATAGTCGTAATATTATTTTTAAGGGGTTTTGCATGTATTCTGTTATTTGCAATAATTTTTAGTTATTAATTTAAGTTGAAACAATATAAGCATAACTTATTGAAATTCTATTGGTATTTTTTTATTCTAGTTATATTTATATTTTTGGTCTTTACCACCATTTAAAACTAACATTAAAGCGTAAAAATGTCAATAATTATAAATGTCATTTCAGCATATGAGTATTAAACTGAGTGTTAACGTGAGAGCTTTGTTTTAATGCAAAGTGGTTTTGAATATTTATAATTGTATTTAGAAAATAAATCAATAAACAAAAATATAATAAGTTACTCAATACCCATAAGTCAATGTAGTAACTATACAAACTTTTTATGTACATAGTTAGGTGTTGTGTTAACGTTTAAAAATAGAATTACATTCCAAACAGCACAATTCTCAAACACCAAAAAGTTCAAAAGGCAGTTACAAAAGAGTTGAGGTCCCAACCGGCCAGTTTCAAAAGAGGCTAGGCAAAAAGGTTGCAGTTAGTAGGTCATGCAGACGGTGCAGCCTTGCGGTGCGGTATCCAAGTTTAGTTGCATCAGCGCTTGCATAAGCCCTCGGTAACATCCGCCTTGGTTGGAATCTAACTTACTTTCGTGATAGAATGTGCTGGATATTAATCTTAAGATTGATAAAAAATCTAGATTATTTGTACTTTAAGGGTGTAGGCTACTGTTTGGTTCTCAAGTGGAGCCATTTGATTTTTATTAATTGTGACGAATTGTAAGAGATTGAAAGAAAAGATAAATATCTCTGCGTCCAAATTTGACTATCACCGTTAACAAATAATCTATTTATACAATAGCAAAAATATTTGTTTTTGTAAGAGTCGTGATGAAAATGTTCCGTTGGTTAATTATTACAAATGTTAGTAAACAATTCTCACATAAGGTAAATTATACGCTTGCATAAACTTCTTCAAAAAAATACGTTATGTTATCTATGATTCAAACAGACATTTTACTTAAATATAAATTAATTACACTTTTTATTCTACTAATAAAAGTAGATAGCTACAATTTTATACCGCAATAACTTAACAAGGTAGGTACTTAAAATTACCTTAATACAAATAAAAATAATTCCTTAAAAAATTAATCAACGACAAGTGTATTTAAGAAAAGTCTTATGAAACCACAGAGAAAAACGTGCCAATGTCATTAAGTTTTCTTTTTTTTAGGAATTAGCGTGAGTCGCGTATAGAGTCGTTCTTCGTTTTTCCTCAAACACACACAAACACACTTACACTGCCACTGTCACTTTGCTTTGTTCACATGCACATATTTCTTTCTGTGTACGGCTGCCCCGACTTCCCCCTTTCTATCAATTTATGAGTCCACTTACTGAAGTTTTTGCGCTATTATAGCATCGGAACTTTTTCATTGCTCTTTTTGTTGCCACGTAAAACAATAAAAAAAACATAAAAGAGTAAAATATTAAAATATAGATACTATACTTTGATGTTTAATTCGGCGAACTAAACTGACAGCTCCTATATATTTTGACACTTTGCGTCAGTCAAAAGTAGCAAAAATGGGAATGACACATTGACACCTGTCAGTTTAGTTCGCCGAATTAAAAATCAGAGTATAGTTTGCAAACTTCATATGAAAAACATAGGTAACAAATTGTTGTATTTATACCCTACTCAAAGGCAAATAAATGATTTCCATTTCTATGCATTATTTGAACAGAATTTTAGCTGTATTTTAAAATATTAATTTAATAAACGAGTTGTTTGAGAAAAACCAAATCGATTTGTAGTTTTGTAACACAGATATCATATCTTCAATATAGATTATATAATATCAAAAGTATATGAAATATTTATTTGTATTCCTGTAAATAATAGTCTGCCCTGTGGCTGTGGCTCTACATAGAGAACATTATTAGCGGCGAAGCAACAGGTAATTTGAATAGCAACAAAAGTATAGTTATTCCATACATTAAGCCTTACTTGTAGGTAAATTAGGCAGGTGTTTAACAATCGATTAAGTATTTTTAGTCTGAAAAGCACTTGCGCTACTTTTAATTTTATTAACGTTTTCAACTTGAGCCAAATGAGACTGGCATAATGCAAATTGATTGAAAAACAGTAGTAGTTTAAAAATAAATGAGCTGGTATTCGTGTTTTAATTTTTTGCTTTAGATTTACGCTAATTCGAAAATCTATGGCCTATGTATAAAATAATAGTGTTCTTATTTCAAGCTTATATTTTTATTTCTACAGAGATTATGTTTGCGAATTTCCCACCAAAACTCTTCTTAATTTTTTAATAGCCACGTGGTATGATTCGTCATTGTCAAGTCATTGACACCGCTGCAACAATGCCTCTATACTAGGAGAGGATGAGTTCCGTTCAATCAACTCTTGGTGCATCCACCCTTTTATACGGATCCACCAGATCTATCCAACTTCCGTGATTCGTAAAACAAACTCAACTTGGAAAATAAATTCAAAATAACCAAACTTGTTTTAGCGAACATTCTACCCGTATTCCTCGTGTCACCGACGTTACGTTTTCTCCGATAAACAAACAGATAAAGCGTATTAGATAACACTATAACGCACACAAACAAAAAAACGCGATCGTTACTAAACACGTGCGCCGTGCCATACTCTCCAACCTCCACCAAAATCATGTTCTCCTGGTACCCGAAACATAGAAACAGCTCACGAACGAGGCTGAAAACACAACATCAGCAGCTTTCACATGTGGAAAATGTATACAAACGAGCCACATGCACAGCGCATGCTCGCATTTAGAAACGTCTGTATTGAAACGCTTCGGTGTGGAGAAAATTTCTTAAGCGAACACGTACATACGCGGCTATGTACGTACTAAGTGGCAGTATCTCATAGCAAGGAACGCGTGTTAATAGCAAAGTTGTGTTTCCGCATAGGCAGTTCTTAGAGGCAACGATCACGAACGTGCGAGGCGTGCCCCCGTGTGAACAAGAGAGCGTCAACCTTACGAATTAGAAAAAAGTCGCTTTACGCCACTTGCCTCTCGACGCGTCAGGCCAGCGCGTTGCGATACAATCTTTTTCAAATTCGGAATTTACATTTCGCTTCGCGATAAATCTAAAATACATTTTGACAATTAAGCTTATTTAATTATTGGATCAAGCTCAGTTTGTTTTTGTAACAATAATTATGTAGATCAAGATAAAAATAAACATTTCGGCCGAAACGAAACGCGTTAAAATGTCGTCAGTAGTTGTGATTGTGACGCGACTACACGCGCTCACGCACACAAACACGCGCTCGCCCACACTCAACGCGCTTATATCAACATTGAAACTATACGTCACACGTTGGCCTCTCGCGATCTCTGCGCGCCTGGTACCCCGACTCCCCGTAATAAGCTGAAGATAACTCGCTTTTCTTGATCTTACAATAAAGGAAGGCATTATTTATTAACTTCCGTGTATCTACCTATCTTTTCGTCTTCAGACTTCCATTACTTATTGCATCGATATTTATGGCGGATTAGATACTTAACTCAAGCAAATCATCGTAGTAGAGTTGCTAGGCTCGATCAGAAAAAGGTCTATCAACTCGCGTTATTTTATGAAATGGTTGCTAATATTTCAGTGTTGCATAAATTAAATTAACCACTCCGGTTTAACTCTACCACAAGACACAACAGGCAAACCGCAGGTCCTTTCGTAACACCATCACTGGCATCACCGGGTCTTCATAAATACACAGAAAGCAAAGTTGCCTTCAACCTCGTCATTCAATCTCTTCGTTGGTTATGTTGTCCTGGTACAAAGTGTTCTAGTTGACGATCCATGCAATACTGAGATGAGGATGAAATCAGGTTATTTTAAAGATTTTGATGAGCAAATTATTTAATTTATTCTACCGCTCCTATTTAGATGTATTTAAAATTAAATGTAAGTTCAAAAATTCTTGTTACAAAAATAGCAGACTGGTTGCGCCATCTGTTGTCGGCTGGCGTCAAACTTGAACGTGCGGACGCTGAAAAATTTAATACAAAAAAGCTAGGGCAGCAAGCGTTCATTTTGAGGGATTATTTAAGGCAATGTGTCGCCAGGTTTAATTGAAGAATGACAGGTGCTGCGGCCAAGGATGACCAGTGCGGCGGGTGCGCTCGGACGCCGGCAAAAATTGTCTAGTTTTTTGCTTTAGGACATTCGAGATCCAGTGGAGGCTTCTATTATAATTAGCTGCGTTATCGGGATATTGTAATTGGCGTCTGGCGTTAAGAGACATATCCTTTGTCCGCTCAGCTCGGATGTGACGTAAGAGATACGCCTAATTGGTCCATAACCATATTTTTCCACCTGTCATTTTGTCATCTTTTTAAATTGAGCAAAGTTGATCAGTATTTTATACCTAATATTATAACAATTAGTTGCACGTGAGTAACATTTCTGATGTTACAATAAAAAGTATCAAAAAAAAATTTAAATTCGAAGACTGGTTTTCTCTTTTATTTTGTTATGGCGTTACTGGTTTTCACTCGATCATACCATTACATTCCGGGTCACAGACGGGGTGTTGTGACAAAAGTCATAACATCTTATGGGAGACAGGTGGTCCTATCATATCCTATCATAGACAATAGCCGTGTGTAACCATAGTAACAATTTTTCGCAGTCAACTTTTTTTTTTCAAGGTGTGTGAATGTCGCACTAGTGGCACACAAATTGTAGCTATAGTTAATTTAATTTTGTTTTGTTTTTTATTATTATGCATGATGTGATTTCCTGTAATAGTAGGTACAGTTAGCTTTTTTATCTTTTAGTGTTTTTTTTTTGTGTGTTATTGCTGTAACCTAAGTTGGTAATCCTTTAAATAAATAAACAGAGCAGAGCGTTCGACCCAAAAGGGAATTGTCACATTAAATGGTTCTTTATTTTTCTTTATAGCTATAAACTGAAGATTATTTATATCAAAACTGTATTATTATTAATCAAGTTCCCTTTAATTAATAAATTCGCTCGAAAATATTGAAAGTATAACATTTTTACAATTTCCTTACCACTTGGACATAATTTGTAAAATCACCTTTTTCCTGCTTATTGGTGATTAATATATAAATTTATAAATTAATTATTTTATACATTTAATTTGAGCCGTGTGGTCCTCAGCAGAGTAGAATAGGCCACCCTCACTCTTACCGAGGTGTCGTAAAAGGCGACTAAGGTAAAGCTGCTGGCATGATCATCAGCACCCAGAGAAGGAAAACTCTGCATTTATATAAAAACTCTCGCCAACCCGTCTGCCAAGCGTGGTGAGTATGGCAATTACTCCTCATGTGATTGAGGGAGGCCCGTGCCCCAGCAGTGGGGACTTCAATGGGCTGACGATGATGATGATGAAATTTAATGCTTATTGGTGATGAATATATTAATTAATAGATAAATTTAGCTCAGTGAAACTAGCGTTAAACGTTAGCGTTAACTAATTAAAACAATACTGACAGCGTTTCATGTCTAATAAATATATAATTTACCTACCTACAATAAAAACTTTTTGAACATAAATGGAAGGATGTCAAAGCTTGAATACTCTTTAAGTTAGTGGCAGTAGGCCAGGGATATACCTTTAAGCCCTAATTATATAATTTCAAATAATAAAACATGTAAATTATTTTGTATAAAATAACCCCGTATGAAAATTATAAATCGTTGATATACATATTAAAATAAAATATCATCTCGCTAAAAACATTTACCTCGTACGTTTCCGCAAAATGCGTTAACCCACAATATTAGGAGCCATAAAGCACAGCCCGCCGCTTTTATTAACATTTAAAGCAATTTATTTCAATGGCACAAGTCTAACAATAAGTATATTGTACCGTAAAAATTATCGTTGCGCAAACTAAAAGATCCCAAAACAAAACGCTACTTTTTGCAAACATTACCGAAAGCTAAAAACTTGTGTTTGCTTTCGCAAAAAAATAAACCATCGACCTTGTAACTGAGTAATTACTGCTTTTGAGATGGTGATCTAGGTGGTCGCACGCACTTTTTGCTTGTTGTACATCTTTTATGAAGTCTCATTGTCAAAATCAAAGGGCGTCCCGACTTTTGTCCCGCGTTCGACAATTAGGCAATCTTTATCACTGGCATACACTACTTACCGAATAAAATAAATAGATTTTATTTGTAACAAAAGTGTAGCGAGCGGGAATATTTAGCTTTAAGCTACGACTTATGGACATTCAAGAGAAGAGCGTACTCTCTTTTAAAAAACTTGCAAAACATTAGCGATCTCTCTGATTTCGCGAATGTTCATGCGCGGCGTTGATTACTTTCTATCGGGTGACCCGCTTACTCGTTTGTCGCCTGTAACATAAAAAACAAGATTGAGCTCCTGAATTCCACAATAGAAATGATGTTTATTACTGTTCAACTTGATTACAAGCTTAGCTGTTACAAAATGTAGGGTACATTTTTTATTCGTGATTAGATTAAGCAGACAACACGTTGTCCTGTCGCTTGCTTTTATTTGTTTCTGGACTATTCCTTACTGTTATTATAGATGGCGCCGGATGTAACTTACATCGCACAAGGTTTAGGTCGGTAGCCAAAAAAATAAATTAATTAATATTTTACAACATCGCATTGATCTGACTTCAAAATAGGTACCTGTGATATGGTACCAATAGTAAAGAAGATTTAATTTATTTAAAATTTTATTGCACAAATTTTGTTACAATAGCCGAACTTAATGTACAGAGGCATTAATTGTTGGAACATAATAAGGAAGCAGAGAGGTTTGTCCATCCTAGCATTTGGATTTGCATTGGACTACTAACCTTAAGAAAACTATTGACAGTGGCTGGAAAAGCTTCAGAACCTCTTGAGACGCAGATGGATGTAGGCATATGTTCAGTGTAAGATGTAGATTGATTGATTGAAAGTATAAAGTTTAAAAGTTCAAAGGAACCATGAAAGTGCATTAAGACCGAATGACGAAGACTAAAGTGACAAAGCAATACACCTTTAACGCATTATGTCTAAGTTACGCGCTCTGTTTTATTATGCAATTATGAAAAAACAACTCTAAAAGCCCGAACGGACCGTGGACAAAAGCAATTTTATAATCATTATAAAATTTTCGCCACAAAAGTTGTTCTGTTTTAACTAGAGCATGTTGAAGCGAGTATAAATAAAAAGAAATATGTAAACTGGCAGTGACCACCTGACGGCATGTGCACTAAAGACAAGATATTGGCCATTGAAAAACCGGTCATGTTTAGACCAAGTATTATCTTACATCGGGTATTATTTAAAGCAATATGCTCGCCAAACAGGGGGTCAGTGTTGCCGACTAAGTGGGTTGTCCACTAGACGCCATTGTTCTTAAAAAAGGACAAAACCTTTTTTGCAAATTGATTAAAAAATACGAATTCTTTTGCACGTTATTTACTGGTTTAACCTACCAGTGCCTCAACGTCAATAGCCTATTGAGAAGAGACGCAATTTTTATTTTATTTTTCAAATTTATTAGTTTTGTAGAAAATGTTGTTTGTGATTAAAAAATAGCCCTGCATAATTTTATATTATTCACGCAAATTAATAAAACCCGAGTCTAAGGACTCGGGTTTTATTAATTTGCGTGAATTTCGTATCAAATAAAAAAGTTCCAAACGCGCCAAAAAAGTGTGAAAATGTCCACCTTGTGGTTTCTGGTAACATTCATATGGTTTCATTATCCAAATACATGACAACACTGGTTCCATTCAACATGTCTATGAAACAAAATACTATTCTCCACTTGAGATTACACGATGAGAATTTGTAAAATTGGTTATAAAAATTATTGTTAAAATATTTATTGCTATACAAATAACAGAAGATAGGATCGGGTTGGCTTGATTTTTTACTAACAAATAGTATAATAAACTAAGAAACCAACTAGTTGAATGTCGTGTATTGAGAGAGCCAACAATACACTTACATTAAGGTGACGGGTAGGGCGCACTAGCGACGCCAATCGATTTTAATTTTTAGCTACTAAACCGGATCTATTTTAAATAATTTCGGGGTTACAACCTCTCGGCAAACACTTATAGGTACTATTTATTAAATAATAATGAAAAAATATTGGGTCCAACGCGTACGTAAAAAATGATTCACGCCAAAAGCGGCCACTTTTGGCGTGAATCAACTTTTCGCGTACAAGAACGGACCCAACATTTGTGCATGATTATTTAATAAATAGTATGTTTGACGAGAGGTTTTTACCCCCAAATTGTTTTAAATAGGTCCGGCTCAGTAGCTAAAAATTAAAATCGATTGGCGTCGCTAGTGTGCCCTATCCGTCACCTTAATGTTTTTTTGGTGACAAGTACAGTTGCGCGCGGAAAAACTGGGCTCGTGATTAATCTAATGAATAAAATGTGTTATAAGTAAGTTTCTCGCTATCTCTACCGCCTACATTAATAAAAGTAGTAGGTAATAAAAGGTACTGGCCATGTTTCGCTAGCATTATTGGAATTATAAAAACATGAACGTAATTCATAAAAAAAACAAGGAGTATGTTCCCTGTGATGGTCCGTGGGTTAGGCCCCCGATGTGTGACGCCCCCGTAGTGGAGGCACCCGAATTGTTTTAATGAGTAGAAAAAAATCAAAAACAAGTATGAAACTACTTGTGTGGTTTATATCGAATTGTTTTGCCTTAATTTTTTATTGTAAATGCATGTAAATTTAAATTCAATGAATAGTAGACATTATTTATAAGCCTTTGTACATACCCATTTTATGCAAATAAATACTCTGACTTTAATAAATAAAAATGAAAGCATATTACAGAAACAAATGCTTCAATGAATAAGTAGTTTTAAATTACATTTTATGGTCTGCAATTGAAAGTACCCATCTACATATTTAATCATTCATCCTCATAACTCTTTGCCAATATCTCTTTGTAATCGAAATGCCTTTATGCGATACGATTATTGGTATGCAATTTTTTCTTCAAGTGTAGAATGGTAAGGCCATAATTCGAATCCAAACATGCACCTCTGGACTTTTCTAATCTATGTCTAATCTATGTCCTATCATTCGCTCGATAGGTGACATTTTGAGGAAACCTGTTTCGGATAGTTTCTCAAATTATGGATACCCACAATAATTGTTGCCCATGGACACCCGGCAACCGCTTATCATCAGGTGATCCGTCTACTCGTCTGCCACCTATCACATAAAAAAAAATGATTCTACATGAAAGAATTATTCATATGGTCAGCTTTCCCTGTTGGATCCCCTAATCTCATCCCTTGTCGGTTATACCTAAAGGTTCCGAAGGTCCTGGATCAAAATCCATGCGTACCCCGGACTAACAACAAACTATAACAAGCTGAGATGAATCAGTCCCATCATCAATACAGATGATCAGGGAGGGAAATGTGGGGCGTTGCCACCGACGTTGTTAAAAAAACATAACTAACTATACTATAGTCTATAGTCTTGGCCTCCGACCATAAGAGCCTCCATCTCGGTCGGCCTTGCGCCACCTCCTGCCAGTCATTTGGCTCATCTAAAAACATATTATTAATAAAATATTGTTTCATTTCTTTCCAGGTAAAATGTAAGAAGTAGCTGCGCAAGCCTCTTCAGCACGCCGCTTCGCCTCATTAGATCATCCGTTTCATCACCCATCACCGGCTTCATCATCTATCATTAACATCCATTTACATCACCCCTAAATAATTGGATAGTCGGATCAATACAATACTCATTAGTGTTATAAGATTATATTATGACTGACAATTATTTTTCTTGTGTAATAATAATGCACATATCTTTCATGCATTTGTTTTCAAATAAATTATTTAAATTTAAGTTCAACAATGTCAATTTTACTGATGAACTGCCTATGTGTAATCCCTAAATTATTTTTTTAATAAAAATAGTCTTTGTGTCAGTAGATTGGCATTTTAGTAATAAGAATCTAAAGACAAGCAAAAAGAGGCAAAAAGGTTTTTTGAATGTTGTTCTTCGTTGTGTTGTAAATTTTTAGAGGAACCGTCAAAAATATTTCCGTATAGAAAATCATATAATTTAGTTTAGTTACTTGACCCCGATGTATACGTAACTTCCAACATAATTCGAGTTACCATGTTTCCTTCCGCTTTGTCCATGTAAATATTTGCAGAGCTTCTCGCTTCTCAGATTAGTCTAGATATTCGGGCGAAAGGTATATTGAGAAGTACAAAGTATTATAGTATGTTGAATAAATCATGTTAAGTTTATTCTTCCAAAATAATGTGTAAAATTCGTTACAAATAACTTTGTGTATGAAAATAAATTGTAAACTGGTACTTAAGCAGATAATGTCAGATTAAACAATTCTTTTCATCTCAAAGTTGAAAATCGGTAGAAGAAAAAGGCAAAGCCAATTTTTGGCCTACCTATTTTTAATCGAAGGATACAGTTGACAATGTCCAACCCCATGACCAATTGACATGGGACGTCACTAGCAGACTTTGACACTGTCAGTGGTGACAAGTACATTTGCGCGCGGAAAAACTGAGCTCGTGATTATTCTAACACAGTTTGGTGTGTTAAAAGTAAGTTTCTCGCTGTTACTACCTACCGTCTACATTTATAAAAGTAGTAGGTAGGTAATAAAAGGTACTGGCCATGTTTCGCTAGCATTATTGGAATTATAAAAACATGAACGCAATTCATAAAAAAAAAAACAAAGAGTATGTGATAGGTCCGTGTGTTAGGCCCCCGATGTGTGACGCCCCCGATGTGGGACGCCCCCGTAGTGGATGCACCCGATATCGTTTTCAGTGAGTTAATTTGCTTGAATATTCCACGGGGGCATCATACCGGGGGCCTAACCCCTACTAATGACCTCTGAGACGGCCCCTAATAGGGGGTTAACAATTGAAGACATTTCTTAAATATACCTTTCGCTCTTTTATTGTAGTATTAAATTCGACTATAATTACTAGTTTAGTGAGAACAGTTAATTTTCTACATAATTCAGTGTTGCCTGATACTAAGACTGAAGCTCTTGATGCGATTTCCCCTATCTCTTGTAAAAGAAAGGATCCCACCCTAGGATTTTTAATTATAAAAATATTATTTGTAAGTATGGATTAAAGTAATGGGACAATAAAGATGTTTTATATTATTTTGCAATTATTGTTGCAGTTTTATTTTTTTCCTTATCATTAGTTAACAATAGCCTAACCTAAAAATAACAATAATTTAACTTATGCCACCATATTGCATAACGCGATCTTATTAATACCGTACCAAAGCTCATGCCATCCCATTCCAACACACAATGATAAAACGGGCTAGAACGAGTTTAGTGCCAGAACTTTACATAGATCGCGTTTTGTAAGAAGGTGGATGGACTACAGAAGAACTAGGGGCTTCGTTCATATACTGACGGTTATACGGTATTCGACTATTTATTTTTTATTTTTGTAATGAAGAGACCTCTCAATTATAGAAACATCGTTGCAAGAATTACTTGATTCTCATTGAAACTACCAGAGATATCACAACTTTAAAATCACATTATTTTAAGCAAACGCTCCATACAAATAGCTACTGATATGTGAAGTCACACGCATGTAATTTTGTATGCATTTTTTTGAATTTTGCTTGGTAGCTATATAAAATGTTTCGTTTATGTCAATGGTTCTTTTGAAATAGTTGGTGCAAATTGTATGGGTTATTCAATGGTAATTATTTTTGAATAATGTCATACTTTTAAAATGGACTTGACCATGAATTTTTGAATGACCATAAAACCAGCTAGACGTTAATATTTTTCATTGAAAAATGTTTGCTATTAGTACATATGGACCTATATTTTGATAAAATATTAATATTTTGTAAAATCTCGAGCTTGTCTACTACTACGTCATCTTCGCACTTGGTGCGGTTCGGGTTTCGGGGTAAACCCTTTACCCGGGCTGCATCTCGCGCCATATCTTGGCGCAGTGTTTTCGCTCCTCTGGGAGAGGAGGCCTCCCGACACTGCGCTGTTAGGGCGGTCTTCGACCTCTAAGAAAGGGGCCTGCCGGCGGCCTACTTGGCGCTAGTCTGTCAGGGAGGGGGGAAAGGGGTAGTCGCCGTGTTCAGTCTCGAGGGAGATGTACTTCGAGCTTGTCAAATACCCTATTAGGTACTATGTAGCTACTGCCATCTGACCTTTGCAACCCTTTAACAGGGGGGGAACCAGATCATCTGAATCATGGTTAAACGTTTGAGAAACATGCAGGTTATCTTACGATATTATCACTCACCGCCAAGATAATGGTAGAAATATGCATACAGATTTGAAAAATCAAGAGGTGCATGTTCGAATTGCTCGTAATGTAGGGTAGTGTGCGATTTTCTATATCACGGCAAAACTCCCGAACATCTCAACCAATTTCAACATTGGTATCATTAGAATCATTGCGTTTTGCCACAGGCTACCTAGTCTGATCTGTCTGTTCTACTGTCTTGTTCAATGCAGGTTTCTGCAATTGGGTATTTATCACTTCGTTTACATTCTTGTATCTGTATACCCAAGCTGGCTAGGAGTTTTGATAAAGTAAAAATCAGTTATTTCATCATCATCATCATCATCAGCCCATTTAAGTCCCCACTGCTGGGGCACGGGCCTCCTCAGTCACGTGAGGGGTAATTGCCATACTCACCACGCTTGGCAGACGGGTTGGCGAGGGTTTTGATATAAATGCAGAGTTTTCCTTCTCTGGGTGCTGATGATCATGCCAGCAGCTTTACCTTAGTCGACTTTAACGACACCTCGGTAAGAGTGAGGGTGGCCTATTCTACTCTGCCGGGGACCACACGGCTCTCAGTTATTTACCTAATGTTATTTGGATGACGATTGTCCGCAAGGACATGAAGCAGTTGGGGGCTTTCAGATGACGACGTTTACCAGCGGAATACTTGGCGCGTCAGTACCAGGAAAGTCGACCCCGCGTAACGGGAAAAGGCGAGGCCAAAGAAAAAAAAACCTAATGTTATGAATCTAAACATTTAGGTATATCGACGTACGAGTACGTAATTAGCAAACTGAAGTGGCAGTGGGCTGGTCATATTAGCCGCAGAACTGACAGCCGTTGGAGCCGTAAAGACCTTGAGTGATGACCGCGACTTGGTAAGCGTAGTGTAGGACGCCCTGCGACAAGATGGGATGATGACATTCGAAGGCTGGCTGGTGTGGGCTGGATGAGAGTGGCCGAAAATCGGGAGCAGTGGCGTGTATTAGGGGAGACCTATGTCCAGCAGTGGACGAGTGTGGGTTGCTGATGATGATGATGATGACGTACGAGTATACCAAGTGGCCTCCTCCTCATATTAGCATGCAATTCCAGTTGCGTCCAAAACTGTCACTTCATAAGTAAAAAACACTGTTAAAAAGTCCATCTCTTATTCAGACGGGACTCAAAGCCACATCTTCCAGAATCCTGTTGGCTGTTTTGCCAATTAGATCACTGAACGCGTTACTAAGCCGACGAAATTTCTAAGTGCTTGATTCGACATGACCTGTCGATAGTCTCATCAATATTGTAGGTATATTTACAGTATCATCATCATCATCAGCCTATCGCAGTCCACGGCTGGTAGGCCTCTCCAATTGTTCGTCACCGTGATCTACCCAGTCTTCTCGCATCCAGCTGTTGCCAGCCACCCTGCTCCGATCGTCCCTCCACCTAGCCAAAGGGCACCCTACATTAAGTTTTCCAAGACGCGGTCTCCACCTAGAACTCGTTTACCCCATCGGTGGTCGGTTCTGCGGCTAATATGGCCAGCCCACTGCCACTTAAGCTTGCTAATCCGGTGAGCAATGTCGATGACTTTGATTCTCTGCCGGATCACCTCATTTCGGATTCGATTTACAGTATCCAGTGGAAATATTGTGGAAGTTGAGGGTCCGAGTCCCGCCTGAACACGAGATGGAATTATTAAGTGGATTATTGACTACAGAATCCATTGCAAAAGATTTCTATAAAAAATGTTACTTCATAGCCCGGGGTAGGCTTGGCCTACGATCCAGGATTTGGGATGTCTAGTAATTAATGAAGCGAACTTTAAACAGGGAAACCAGACCGATTGGATCACGGTTACACGTCCAGAATCGTTATCTTAAATATTTTAGGTATCCACAATTTTGAGAAACTATCCCAGACGTACAAGGTTTCCTCGCGATATTTTCCCTCCATTAACTTGGCTAATGGTACAAAATATGCACATGGAGTATGCCAAGGGGCCACTAGTCTAAAACAACTATTACGAAACCTTTAGTTTAAAATCGAACCCGGGATTTCTATGACTAGACTACACTTCAAACGCCCGAGTCTATAAGTGAGTAAAGAAATGATTGACGCCCCAACTAATCAAACTCAAAACAAATATGAATATTATCTAAACAAATAAGTACCAGGGGCGCATAAGACGCTGGAGATACAAAGGGCCGTTACTCCCAAATTCCGGGCACGGTATAATCGCAACGAGATAAGCTCGCACTTTAATAAGGTGCTGCCGAAGCACTAGCTTTGATGTATCGTTTAGCGGTACCTATGTAAGCTATGTAGGGCTGGGACCCGTTAAGCGTAGGGACGGGATAGTGCGTTGCGGTTTTATCGATAAAAACTTTTTTGTGTGATTGGAGACAGACCGGCAGATTGATCGTCAGATGGTAAGCAATTGCCGCCACCCATGGACACCCGCAACACCTGATTAGTCACAAGTGCACTACCAACCTTTTAACTGCCCTCACCGTTCATTACAATAAAATAATATTCTCCAACCGATTTATTTATTTATAATAAGGCATACACTACAGTTTTCGGCTAAGGCGGCCAATCTCAACGATCAGCCACTTATGCAGGATATATTATAGTGCTCAAGTGTGTGCGCAAACACAAGTGCACTCTCTATTCCCTTGCCCTCAAAATCCGATGGGACACCAGTATGACACGACCGGAGAGGGAAGGGATCGGTTGGTCTTGCCAACGTGCTTTCCGAGGGACGGGGGTACAAGACTGCTAAGTTCCAGACTCCGCGCTGACACTGAGAATTTGTTAACAGAAAAACTCAGGTACAAATTCAATGCTCAAGCGCAGCCGTCGCTTTAAAGTGCGGCGCACAACCCTCTGCGCCAACGAGGCAGTCAGTACAATATGTTTACTATGACAAATGTAAAGATAGGTAGGTACGAAGAAATCTTTCGATATTTGGAAGTAGGAATTTAAATGATCCGCCGAGCGTGGCACAGATGAGCACCATCTATCATATAAAAAAGTGCATCAGAAACTTCATACGATTATATATCACAATAATAGGCTATCAAGTGCCATATAATTATCCACAATCGAAGTAGGTACATATATACATATAATATTTTGACACAGCTAGCTTCTTTGGTCATGTCGAATAGTGATGTGATAGGGCTTGCGACTTTAATCGATTTTGAAATTTTATTACCCAAAATTTATATAAGATGGTGGTCAAAATGTTAAGTAACTTTGATTTTTTCTAATCTATTTATGTAATTCTACCATTAGCTCAGCGGTGAGGGAAAACCTGCACATATCGGATATTTTCTTAAATGTGGAACCCTGTTTCAATTCCAATAGGTCTGGTACAATAACCAAGTAATTCCAATTGGAATTGGTTAAGGGTTGCGAAGATCAGATTGCAGTCGCTTAATTATAATTACCTGACCCAGCAAATCCTGGATCATGGTCCAAGCTTACCCCGGGCTCCGAAATAAAGCCTTTTGACATGACCGACTGGGATTGATACGCTAAGATAAGATCTATAAATAGGTACGCTTTTTACGCGTGTTCTTCTTTGTATCTATGGCGTGTCGTGTTATGCCTACTGTATTTATTTTTTCTGTGTTCTGATGGTCAATAAATGTATTTTCTTTCTTTCTGGTGTTTGAGCGTTACCAAAGTCTTCTTAGCTATGAAGAAGGCTTTGAGAATTCTTCTGATGTAACCATGATTCAGATGGTCTGGTTCCCCTATATAAGGGTTGCGAAGGTCAGACGGCAGTCGCTTCATTTTGATTACCAGATTCCCCAAATCAAGAATCATGGCGTATCCAAGCGTACCCCGGGCTCCAGAGCGACAGCTTTGGACGCAATTTGGAATTACACGATAAGATTAGGAGGGTACAGGCCCACACTTATACAAAAGGTGAATGGGAATCAATCTTACCTTTTGAAACGCTGAGCACGACATGTGTTTTTGACATTTACCATTTATATCCTAGATCATTTATCGGTCTTTTATCGGTTTCGTTACAAAAACATTTTCTGTGAGAGGTCTGAGGGCCACGCCTTCCACTTCTCATCGGACTTAACTGGTAGCTAGCTAGGCTGTACTACTAGCCAGCCCCCCATCCCATCCGCAACCCGGGGGACTGAACGGCGCCGTGAGGGCCAGCGCTAGGCCAAGACACCAGCCATCGGTGTAAGTACGTAGGTAAATTAAAGTCTAAGATTTACCAATTGAACGGTGGTAAAAGTTCAAATCGCAAACCTTTTTGGACCTTTACAATTTAACATCGGTAATTCGTAGGTTTTCTTCAAAATCGCAAGATTTGCTGTAGTTCGAGATTTTACAGTAACATATCGATTTGATTTTATTTAGACCATTGCTGGCTTTAAATTCTTTTTAAACGTTAGGGGTGGAAAACTTACCAGACATCCTGGATTATGGTTCAGGCGCAATTGGGAAATACATGCTAAGATGGGGGTTAGGGATGGAAAAGACCAGAATCACTGCTTATACTGTTTCTGAAAGGATTCTAATCTTTAAATTATTAAAGATCACGGCCTGCTACACAACATATCGCCACCATCTTAAGCTATTAAATTCATCCTGGTCCAAAGAGAAGTAGATCCATCGACAGTATCGATAGTGGTGTATCGATACCTTCCATCGATATCGATGCGGCAGGATCAGGGATAGGCGGCCAGTGGAGCAGTGGGTCGGCGGCCGGCAGGAATGCGGAAGGGCTGCGCACGGCGCCTGCGCGCGGGATTAGTCCCGAGTTAGATGCGCTGGTATAAATATACTAGAATTTAAACATGGCGACTATCTTCGCATTTTTGTGACTGTGGCTTCGTTGAAATTGTTTGTAACGGAATTGCTACTATGTACATTATATGTTATTTAGAGGTTATGTTACCAACTTTTCTAATCATAGTGACCATATAAGAGTAAAACTATATATCAATGTCTTAGTGCACATTATTTATTGGCGATATTCTCGCTTTATTCTATTATTTTAAAGAGATGTCGTTATTCAGCTTACAGATAATATGTAAACGAATAATTAAATACATAAATAAATTGAGACAACATCACCTACATTTGTCCAGGGGCCGATTTACCGAAGGTGCCACTAACACCCAGACCCAATACAAATGGCTCGTTTCGTCAGCAAACATGCTTTTAATTGTCTTTGATATAAGTGGCCCTGCCTCGTCGTCGGTCTTCGAAAGGTTCAATTCCCCTCAGAATGAACATGTTTGTGATTAACATTTCAGTTTTTTTATATGTTATACATATTTAAGTATTTACATGTGTTTCCTCTGTTGACAGATATCCATATGACAAGTGCTTAATTTTAACACTTCAGAAGTGCCATATTAACATAATTTATTTGTTAACTCCTTTTTTCTCTATTCAAAACTTTTTCCCACATTCACACTCAAATCTAACACCCTAAAATACCAAAACAAAAAAAAGCAAACAAAAACACTCAAATTGCGTCACACATTCTTAGAAATATCCCCGGACGAGTCCCGAAGGATCACGCCCTCGTGGAACCCACTTTAACGGTACTCATTTAACAAAAATCAGGCGCTAGGGTCCGATAAAAAATGGGCCTCTAGCCACTAACTAAAAAACTCTTGATCCTGTTACCCGCAGGGTACTGACCCCTGCCAAGGGTGGAATGACCCACTTAGATTGAATGGGGTCATTATAGGGACCGGGCGCATCTTTTTTGAATTCTAGTGAGTGATTTTATCTGTCGCCTTTATTAAAAATGGTAACGATTTGCTATGGTATAGTGGTTCTTGTTATTGATCGATACGTTCGTCAAGTAAATATGTATACCTATCCATTCTATTACCGTACTATAGTAGGTATATGTTATTATAGACATACTTAACATTTACCTAGGTTTTATTGCTGAAAGTCTTTCACTCATGTCTTGTCGTCTCTTTGTTGTTATTTTTATATAAGAAAAATAAAGAAAGTCCGTTATTAGCTGTAAGATTAATATATAAGAGTTTTGTATCTAACATTAAGAGCTGTGGATTTTTGGATCAAACAAAATAAAATAAAATAACAAGAAGCTTCGTATTTCTATCATTAGTAAGGTAAAGTAAGAGCAAACATCGTGTGGAAACTTGCACGGTGCGGATAGTTTATGAAACGTGTGTCGCTTCCAGCGATAAGATCGCCGAAATTGTACAATTAAGTTTCTGTAATGCCTAGTTTTTTTAAGTTGTGTTTTTTGTGCAATACAGTATATCTATCTATCTATCTAACCATGATTCAGTTAGTCTGGTTTACCCATAAGGTGACGGGTAGGGCACACTAGCGACGCCAATCGATTTTAAATTTTAGCTACTAAACTGGATCTATTTTAAACAATTTCGGGGTTACAAATGGGGTTACGTTTTTGTACGCCAAAAGTGGCCGCTTTTGACGTGAATCAATTTTTCGCGTACGCGTTGGACCCAACATTTGTGCCTGGTTATTTATTAAATAGTATAAGTATTTGCCGAGAGGTTGTAATCCCGAAATTATTTAAAATAGATCCGGTTTAGTAGCTAAAATTTAAAATCGATTGGCGTCACCATAACAGAAAAACTCGGGTACAAATTTTGGCCCGACCCGGCGACCCGTTACGAACCCGGGACCCCAAGCGCGGCCGTGCTTTAAAGTGCGACGCATTACCCACTGCGCCAATGAGGCAGTCAGAGTAAGGTAAATTTATAATTAAATAAATGCATAATATTGCACCCGTGCGAAGCCGGGGCAGGTAGCTAGTTTATTATATAATATTCTGTGGGGCCGCGTCTTTTCAACGACTCTATAGCTCTTTTCCATCGCTCTAACAGTTTTTATTCAATTTTATAGTTTATATATTTTGTATACTCGTTGATTTGATAAATATTCAGAGACTGGCCAGCTCTGTTTTGATACATTGACACCGATTAACACTATACTGTATTTATTTAACACGCCCAGAATGATGTAATGGCAGCATTTTCAATCCTAAATTTTATTTTATTATCTGCGATTGGAAATTGCCGCACTCTTTTTTATTAATGAACATGGGTTTGCTCTTGGCTGAAACCTAGAGCTGAGAAAAAGCCAACGATGGAGCGAGCTTACCCAGAAGTAGTGACCCAACCTCATTTCTTTCCGAGAGTTTTAGCTATTTATTCACTAGATGGCACTGAGAGTCGCTTACATCGCACAAGTGTTATTGTCTTTTCGGGTTACGTTTGCCTCGTGGATGTCTATAGAAATATATACTAGTATTGTTTTAGGCGATAAGAATGACTTAAGTAACAATTTTTTAAGCTCAAAAGGACTTAAGTCGGAAATATCCAGTAATAATAATAATAACCTGAAAAATAATAATAAAGTATCTGTATAAGATGTATTTCAATTATAATAAATGATAAAAACAAAACATGTGGTACATTTTTTTACAACATTTAATTAAAACCTTCCTCTGTAATTTTATTATTTACAACAAGAGTGCTTTTTCGATCCGCGTCTAGATATGTCCATAAATAGTATGGATAGATAGATAGATGCCAAGCTCCCCCTTTGTGTACAAAAAATGTACATAAAACCATAAAAATTCTTCAGAACGCAGTGATTAGGTGTTTCAGACATTTGACCGTGAATATAGAATATTTTTATCCAACCAAGGACAAACCTGACTGAATCTGAATTTTAAAAAGTTAACCCATAACTTTTTTTTTCAAAGATCGTAAACATCATTTGCAATATCTATTTTTGGTTACTAAATCAACACACTATCTGACTACTTTTCTCAATTGATCTTGAACCAAACGTGTTTGAAATTCAGATGACAATTTATTGGAGCATCGATTGGAGGAAAAAAATTAACAGATATGCTTAGTGCTAAAAACTTTAGCACGGATACATCGATATAAGTACTAAATGTGTAAAACGCTGTATTGGCTTACACGCCACAAGAGGTGGACAGATGTGTCCCACCTTCCATCAATATATGATTGATAAGTAATAATTAGTACGTACTAACATAGTTCGTAAGTTAATATTGTTACTAACACCTATCGCACCCGCAGTGGAAAATGATCAGAAGTGATCTTACTTCGAACCATCGATTTTATCATATTTGAAAAGTATGTTTATAGATACATAATGTTGAATTTCCTCCATTAAGTCGCCAAATTAGAGAAGAAAAATATGAAAAAAGTTACAATGTATCTTTAAACGGACCTCTAAAAACCGGCCAAGTGCGAGTCTGACTCGCGCACCGAGGGTTCCGCCGTACAAACGTAGCGGTTTACAATTTATGACGTATTAAATCAAATTTCTTACTAGATATTTATTAAAGGGGCAGTAGACCTAGGTATTTGGTATAAATTTCAATTTGATACCTTTATTCGTTCGGGAGAAATAAGGTAGTAAGTTTAATTTTATTTAAATATTTTTATTATATTATATAACTAAAAAAATGTGATTTTCGCATTTTTTCCTATATTTGCATTATATGATAATGCTTTATGCCAAATTTGAAGATTCTGAGTTTACGGGAAGTACCCTGTAGGTTTTGATTCCATTGCGAGTGTCTAAATTTGTTGAAAATATCGACATAATCGGCTGTATCTTTTGATTGGCTTGGATTAGAAGTTTGATATTTTCACAGCTTAAAGGGACAATAGACTTGAGTATTTCATGTGAATTTCAGCTTGATACGTCCACGCGTTCTTGAGATAAAGGATCTTGACAGACAGACAGACGGACAACAAAGTGATCCTATAAGGGTTCCGTATTTTCCTTTTGAGGTACGGAACCGTAAAAATGATAAAATTGATGATTAGAAGTAAGAACACTTATGCTTATTTTCCGTTTGGGGTGCGCTTTATGGATTCTGTGGTCTTCAGACCACTGATAAAGCTTCAATTAATTAATTAAAGTAAGAATGAAAATCCTCGTATTAAATTACCTACTTTTTTTCCTAGGAAGTTTTTTTCTACAAACCATGAATGCAATTATAACCTTCACTCGTCTTTTGGATTTGGATTTTGTATGTAAAATGTACAGAATAGTATTATAAGGCAATGTCGTATGTTTTGTAATAAATCATCATATTTTTGGGGTATTTTACTATTTCATGCGTCATTGTGGTCCAAAAATAGGTATTTTAATATCTTACAGGTCAATAGCTCTCTAAAGGATAAATAAAGGCTTATACAGGGTGTATCTGTGAACACTTACATCCCTTTAACCACGGTATTCTACCAACCATTCTGAACAACATTTATTCTCCCCACATCCCATACAAAATGGCCAAGTCACGCGACCGACTTTGTATGAAAAGTTGAAATTTTTTCATGCGAATTCCAATAGTGCTAGAACAAATTTTGTTCATAATGGTTAGTAGAACACGTGGTTAAAGGGATGTAAATTTTCATAGATACACTCTGTATCTACTAAGTAGTAGGTTTTATGGCAGTCACCGCACCGCACCGCCTGGTAACTTTCGATTCAATTTTTGTTGCTCATAATTAGGTAGGTATAATACTAGAGAAGTTATGAGTATAACTACGTACAGCAACTCATCAAAGTTTGCAAACCTGACAAATTTATTCAGTCTATTCTCGCCTTAAGGTGACGGGTAGGTAGGGCACACTAGCGAGGCCAATCGATTTATTTTTTTAGCTACTAAACCGGATCTATTTTAAACAATTTCCAGGTTACAATCTCTCGGCAAACACTTATACTATTTATTTAATAACCATGCGCAAATGTTTTTGTACGCGAAACATTGATTCACGCCAAAAGTGGTCGCTTTTGGCGTGTATCAATTTTTCGCGTACGCGTTGCACGCAACATTTGTGTATGGTTATTTAATAAATAGAATAAGTGTTTGCCGAGAAATTGCAAACCTGAATTTGTTCAAAAAAGATCCGGTTTAGTAGCTAAAAATTAAAATCATTGGCCTCGCTTGTGTGCTCTACTCGTCACCTTAATATTAAACACCATCAAGCCGCCGCACTATTAAGATATTATGGAACTCGTTGCCGGCGCATGTATTTCCTCCTTCCTACAATATTCAAATTCAAACGAAGCTTGAAGAAGCATCTCGCCGGCCAGTCAGTGCCAACGCAGGTGATGCCTTGACATCGCGTCCGTTGCAACGTGGGCCCTTCTCTTGCTTGCCACCAGGCTGAGGAGAGCCAATATACTGTGTCACTATAATTGTCGATTCAATATCAATTGAGGAATTTTGAAAGATGTTAGTGATCTGATACTTGGTGTCTTTACATATTTTTAAATTTACATATTTCATAAAAATACCTATCTCTGGCCTGTAGTTAATCATCATCATCATTTGAGCCAATAGACGTCCACTGCTGGACATAGGCCTCCCCCAATGTTCTCCACACAGATCGGTCCTGTGCCTCCCGCATCCAATGGATTCCCGCGATCTTCACCAGATCGTCGGTCCACCTTGTAGGAGGCCTGCCACATCTGCGACTTCCTGTACGTGGCCTCCACTCGAGGACCTTTCCGCCCCAACGGCCGTCTGTTCTCCTCGCTATGTGCCCTGCCCATTGCCACTTGAGGCATACAATCCTTTGGGCTACGTCTGTGACCTTAGTTCTCCTGCGGATCTCATCATTTCTGATACGATCACGCAGGGAGACTCCCAGCATAGCCCTCTTCATGTAGTTAATAAATAGGTACATTAATAATTATTTTCTATAACTTTAACGTCACAAGCTAAGTTAATGAAATAATTAACAAATAATAAAAATAATAACACAGAAACGACAAATATGGGTATAAATACAGTAACGACATAATACAGAGATACGCCTTAGTTATTAATTCAGGCTTACTATTAAAGTAGCGACTCATTTGCATTTAATAACACACCTTATTTGAGCATATCGAGTACAATGTGGAGCCGCGTACCGCCGCGTGCGCACCTGCTTCACGTATCGAAATTATAAGGATTTGGAGTCAGCCTCATAACGCATTTAGCTCTCATTCTCATCCCAGCCTGTTATTCCCGGCTGCGACCAATGAAATGAAATGAAATAAAAAATGTTTATTTACAGCAATGCTGTTGGTTTTTGAGCCCGGGGTAATCATGATTCAGAATTGAGTCTGGTAAATACAATGAAGCGACTGCCGTCTGACCTGTCAACTCTTAAACAGGGGAACCAGACTTACTGGATTATGGTAAGGAGCTAAGAGATGTGCACATTTGAGAAACCGAAACGTACAGATTACTCACGATGTTTTACTAGTGGTGCATACTGGGAATTCGAACCTACAACTCCCCGTTTAGAAGGCACACGTTCTTATCCACTGTTCTACTAAATCGCTCAACTCACTCGTGTTTGTACTTAGTAATGTTCCTCTAGAACGAAGCAGATTTACTATAGTGCACAAGTGTGTGTACAGATACAAATGCACTTTCCATTCCCTTACGCTCATATTTCGATAGGAATTGCGTGAGCGAAGAAATCGGGCGCAGGACCATTGGCTTAACGTGCTTTCGAAAGCACTGAGTGGTACCTAGACCTTTTTCAGCTCTAATGCTTTAGAGTTGAAAAAAGGTCTTTTCTTCTTGTTCTTAGTCAAAATAGAGCATCGAAAGGAAAAAGAAAAAAAGGTAAGTATACATGACAAAACGATGTCCGTAAACACATTGTATGCGTTCTCGAGTTCTAATTTCCCACTAAAGCAGGTTCAACAATCCTTCGTTACACCTAGGAGGTCATAACAAACATAAACCCGGAGAACGCACCCGTTGCGTCAGGCGCATTCCCAAAATAACAACCACGAGTCCCTAGTTCAATCAAGCGCTTTTAGTCCTTTACCGGCCCAATAAAAACTCCTATTAATTGCGTAAGCTAAAGTAATAAACTTTTGGATTGGTTAAAAATAGCTGAGCGCACCACTGACTCTCCGTAAATTCTTAAAAAACATATAAACTCCTTCCTTATCCATTTAAAAAAATAACATCGAACACCAAATTGAAAATTCGAATTTCAAATCAAATCAAAATCCAATAGGATTCAAATTAGAATTACCGCCAAAACCGCTGTATGACGTTTACGTTCGGAAACCAAATCTAAACTTCTATGATTAGAACTGGATTCTAACGCACAAAAAATAAAGTTTACTATACATGCCTCCTATAGGTGCTGTTGCTACATTTTTCCGGGCAAGTACAGCGGCTAGGATATAGGTCATTGCTCCCCTAAACCTGCGGAGTAGTCAGGGCAGTTCGTAAGTACTTCCATGTTTAAATTGCCCAACTTGTACGTACCCTCGGTACAGGATACCGAACGCTGGGTACTTACAGCGCGCTGGCCCGAATCGTCCTGATACCATCGAAATGTTGAAACGATTCCTTTCTGGATTGAGATCTACGACATGTGATTTGAATTTGTATACGAGTAATTAACAAATGCCTTGTAAATACAATGTTTTCATTTAACACCTTATCTTTTAAGAAAGATAAACTTAAACGATCGTTTTATAAAACACTTCTAGTTCCGCATGTAATTAGGTGAATTCGTTTTATTTTATCACTTAAGACTGTTGACGTTAAAATTTACTTTTTTTCTATTACGTTAAATTATAATGGTGATGGCAACCGAGATGCATATCGTATCAATAACATGGTTTCCAGATTACTACGAAAAGATTACAATATGGACAAAATCTTCGCAACATAAATGTTACCGTCTTCCTTTTTCAATAAAACGTTTTGCTCACTCCATTATTGCTGACAAAACCTCTTGCATATTAATTCCTTCGCTATAGGCCATAAAATTATTTAAAAAGTGAGCTCTCAAGAAGTCGCGGCAAAAAAAGTTTAGATGCGTTTCCGGGTGTGAAATGTGGCCAGCCCATTTGGTTTCTGAACGCATTTGGCGATATAAAAAATGGTATAAGTACCACGAGTTGACAACAGAAATCTGTGAGGTCCCGTAGGTACATTTGTGACATCCTTTTTATCTAGTGGTTTAAAGCACTGGACCGTGATCTCGTGTTCTTGGGTCGTGCAAAAGTATTTTTTTGACGAACAAACGGATCACCTGATGGTAAGCGTTTTCCGCCGGCCATGGACACCCGCGACATCAATGGAGACACAAGTGTGCTGCCAATATTTAAACCCCCCTTTCCCCGGATTAGGCCTCCGGTACCATCACTCACGCAGCGAAATACAGCACAGTGCTGCTTCACGCCGGTTTTCTGTGAGGCCGTGGTATCACTTCGGTCGAGCCAGCAGATTCATGCCGAAACGTGGTTCTCCCACGGTGATGGTTGGAATGTTTATTTTTCGTACATAGCTCGTGTTTGCAATCCGTATTAGACACATACGTGGTGATTAAGCCTAATCCGATCATAATAGCGATTACTTGAATTCTATCATGGAGGCCTTTACCCTGCAGTGGGACAGTTTATAGGCGGCTCAAGGTTGTTACCTAGGAAACCCTAGAAGGTTTTTATATCACCATGTTTCTTCTCCCGCTACCGGGCGGCGTTTTCTCCGGGCCTTCGGAGCATACCCACTACTGAGAAGTGACTTGCTCAGCATACGACTCCGAAGGGCAAGACGTTACTGGGTGTCCTGGTACGTCATATACCAGAGAAGGGCTAGCGCGGCGAATCTTTTGAGTTGTTATTAATAATAGTGATAATTGTATTGCCTTTTCTCTTCGCAATTCAAACTCTGTAACATCATGAATTTTTGACAAGAATAACTACTGAGTTTCTTGCTAGCGTCTTCTCAGTGGAAATCGACATTCCGAACCCATTGGTTCTGAATGTCAAAAAAGGTTACATATAGTATCATCTACCATTGTAGATGATACTATATGTAACCTATTTTGACATTCAGAAGTGACCTAAATTGAATAAAGATTTTTTTATCTTTATCTTTAGTCCAGGTCCCGGTTTGGGGGCGATTGTGCTGAGATGGACACCCCAGGGATTTTTGTTAGGTTTAGTGTCCCATAAACCATCTTGTTCCCTACATATGACAAGGCTAATAAGAATAATAAATTATTTATTTATGTGCCAAAAAACATCTTACTTAAAACATATGCATCAAACAATGTAGGCGCTTAAAAAGGTCTCCACTCAGCATCTACCACGGACACGCGAAGTCCACGTATCGCTGGTACTCTGTGGAGACGGCCATGTTGGTATCCCCTGGAAAAAAAGTGAGGTCTATCTATCTATGCGACGATTCTTTAATATCTCCTGTTCCCTAGGGACCCCTAGAGTTTCGTAACTGTCACTTTGTTTCTTCTCATACCGCGGCGTTTTTGCCGCTCATCACGTGTTTGCAGGGCGACCCCGTGAGAATTGCAATTGCATCCGAGTGCATCTATTCAAATCATATAGTTTCCCTACGGATGAACAATGTAGCTTTGTGCACTTTGCACTCGGTGGGATCATAAATGATCTTTGAATATTAATCGTGGGTGCCTAGGGTTCCGTACCTCAGAGAAAAAAGCGGAAACCTTGTAAGATCACTTTGTTGTCCATGTGTGTATCAAGCAAGAAAGCAAGTAACGGGGTTTTATTTTGGGGCAAAGGTATCGAGTTGAAAACCGTATACTCAAGTTTACGGTCTCCTGAAATTATGAAAAAAAAATAAAAGATCTAAGCTCTGATTTTTAATTCGGTGAACTAATCTGACAGGTGACATTGTGTCGTACCCACACAACTTTGCTACTTTTGACAAATGCAAAGTGTCAAAATGTATGGGAAATTGACGTATCCAACTGTCAGTTTAGTTTCGCCGAATTAAAAATCAGAGTTTAGTTAACGTAAAAGAGGTGAAGCCTTATAAACTAGACGGAAAAAAAACATTGGGCCCTAGGCT
This sequence comes from Marasmia exigua, assembly GCA_019059595.1. Classification (NCBI taxonomy): domain Eukaryota; kingdom Metazoa; phylum Arthropoda; class Insecta; order Lepidoptera; family Crambidae; genus Marasmia; species Marasmia exigua. The sequence continues at coordinate 13,461,158 of CM032484.1, forward strand.
CGGTAGGGAAACTGCCTTAAATCCTTAAGTTAGCACGTTTTTATTAAGATGGTATTCATTTATTTTTTAAAAGAAATAAAACGGGAATGGTACCGGAAAAAATTAAAAAAATCACATTGACCATTTTTTTCCACTAATTGATCCAGGTATTATAAAATATAAACAAGAACAGTTTCTCTAAGAAACCTTAAGAACTTTTGTAAGAACACACGTGTTTGTGTAGCAAAAAATATTTGAAAAAATCTGCCTCCATACCATAGAGTAAGATAAAAATAGTCTGCTCCAAACCCATGGTGGGTGATTCCGACTCGCACTTGGCCGGTTTTTTTTCAGTGGAAGGAGTTTAAAAAGAAGGAAAATAACAAACACGGAAAATCTACTATGAGAAAGTAGATAAGTACTAGATGACGATAGCGTCACAGCACACCCAGGCTTCATTAAAAAAATTGTCGAATCTAGAACATTCACGGTTAACCTACGTCACTGCCCCATCAAGGAGGTCATCAAAATATGTACAGACCGACCAACAAGATCAGAAGCACAAACTAAGTAGAAGATACTATCAGAAGGCACTTCAGTGACAATAACAGGGGGCGACAATGTCGCAATAAAGTTATCAGTATGTAATATAAAAATATTTTAAGTGGTTTAATTATTAATTCAGGATGCATTTGAGAAACCTATTTGTAATTGTTACGAAATTATGATATAAAACGGAACATCCTCTTTTCAATAATGAATGGATCAGATCAGAATTTTCACCAAATTTGTTAATCTAACTTTCTGACATAGGACTTTGTAAATTATTATACCATCATCATCATCATTTCAGCTAATAGACGCCGACTAGTGGACATAGTTATTAAAAAAATAAAGTAAAGTAATCAGCCCATAAACTGTCCACTGCAGGGCAAAGGCCTCCATCCTCCTCCTACCTCCTCCTCCTCCTCCAAGTCATATCGCTACTATGATGGGATTAGGCTTAATCACCACGCTTGCCAAATACGGATTGGTGATCACAAACCCGAGCTATGTTCGAAAAATTCGAAACATACTTTTCGCTCGGCCCGGGAATCGAACCCAGGACCCCGAGATCACGGCCCGGTACTTAAACCACTAGACCAACAGGGCGTTCCCACTTTTGCCGAGTGCCAAATTGTTTGTAATCGGACTTAACCATGGGCTTCGGCGGGTTAAAACAAGCCGCATGGGCTGATGCAATTCAAAGGTTTTAAATTAGTGTCTAGTGGTTAGGTTAGGTTAGGTTAGGTTGTAGTGTACAAATAAAATGGTGTTTATTTATGCAGTGAAGTGCCGAAAAGTGATCCTAATAATAAGAATCGAAAGAAATACAATCCAATTGTATCGTTTTTAACACTGCTATTGTGTGTCGAGTGCGTTGTCTCGTGACAACTTGCTTGGACCTAATGGAGTCTTAAAACCCTCGATTGCTTTTAGACTGATATCCGCTGAATCCGTAGGTCGATAAAACGTAATACACCGGCGTTTTATTGAGTGACTTGTGACTGACTGACTTCGACTGTTTACTATCTACTTATTCTCAATAAGTTACTTGACATTAGCGAATTATCTTCGGGTAGAGCCATATTAAAAAAAGACTATAACCAAAACAAACTTCACCGATAAAAAACAGTCAAAATGTGTTTTAGTTTTTTTTCTATAAAATAGAGAAAACATTTATATGAAACTATCTTCCTATTAAATCACCTCGGAACGGCTGCATTTATAGGAGCTTTTTGTTAATTTTTCGCGTTCGCCATCAGATGGTAATCTTTTCAATATGATTAACGATCAATGGCAGATGATATTTTACTCACAATAAAAAAAATGGCTTCTCGAAAACATGTGACGCTAACAGTATAGAACTATCTAACACGATCTTGTTATTTTTGAAGGTCTCCGCATTTTAATGGGGATCAAATTTCTAGAAAATAGCTCAGACATTATACAGCCGAGTTTTTATTTTACTTAACCATATTTGGATAAATAAAAGGTGTTGTAATGATGAAGCATATTATTAAAACTACATATCTTTGTTCGTAAATTATTTTTAACACGCCAACATGCAAGTTCCAAAAACATTTAGTTGTATTTATGGCCTACGGCCTCCTACGGCAATAGTTCGCTTGGTCGTGAAAGACTTACTGTTTTAAGAATCTTTATACTTTTCATATCTATGTACATCATCATCATCATTTCAGCCTAATAGACGTCCACTGCTGGACATAGGCCTCCCCCAATGTTTACCACACAGATCGGTCCTGTGCCGCCCGCATCCAATGGATTCCCGCGATCTTCACCAGATCGTCGGTCCACCTTATGGGGGGCCTGCCACGGTTGCGACTTCTTGTACGTGGCCTCCACTCGAGGACCTTTCCGCCCCAACGCCCGTTTGTTCTCTTCACTATGTGCTCTGCCCATTGCCACTTCTTGCAAGGCATGCAATCCTTTGAGTGACAAAAAAAATAGATACAGAATATGTCTGTGACCTTAGTTCTCCTGCGGATCTCATCATTTCTGATACGATCACGCAGGGAGACTTCGAGCATAGCCCTCTCCATTGCTCTCTGGGTGACTTTGAGCCTCAAGTCTTCAATGCGTGTGTGTTGCCAGTGATGACGTACGGAACCGAAACGTGGCCGCTTACAATATCTACATAGTCTAACGATATTGTAACGGTAACAGGGAAACAATGGATAAGGCTGGTAGGACACTGTCATTTTTTATCGTTGACATCCCGAAAACCTTATACCTACAAGGTATCGTAAATAAAGTATATTTAACATGTTAATTATAATGTATCAATACGGGGATTAACACGATATTTATTATGTGAAACAACATTGTGTACTCACATATTTGGCTCGACGTTTCGGCTACGTTACAGCAGCCGTGGTCACGAGCGGAGAAGTCCGCTCGTGACCACGTGAGTACACAATGTTGTTTCACATAATAAATATCGTGTTAATCCCCGTATTGATACATAATAGTTATAATGCAACGCGAAAATCTAAAAAACTGTTTAACATGTTAGATCAACAAAATCACCTGTTCTATACATTATTGCCTGGTCAATATTCTATTTTATATAGAACAGCGGATTTTTTTGCTATAAGGAAATGGCGGGTTGAAGAAATAGCCTATACTCAGCGGTGGATGGATTATGATGATGATGATGAAATTAAGCAGGTATATTATAAAAGTCTTCTTTCCGAAGTTAGCACGTTTATAGCTAAAAATTATTGTTTGCAGTTTGTTCAATATATACATATACCTACCCCATTATTGAAATAAGGAGGTAATTGTATAAAAACTATAGATTACCGTAGATTTAGTATCGGAATATCGGAATGGTTGAATCGGCCCTTAGTGTTGATTTGACCAATCTTATTCCAATATCTTAGTCCAATACTAAATCTATGGTAAGTATATCGCTGTCATTCTATACAATTCTAACGTTAGGTATACCATAGATTTATCGGGGCTAAGTCGTTCTTAAATATAATTGGTGTAACTAACTGGACTTTGCTTTATAAATACTAGTTACACAAGACACACAAGGCTGACGTCCGTGGCACTCACTCAGCTGGACCTACTGAAAATCAGCGTCATGACTTTTTTTAGGGTCATACATAGGCTGAGTGAGAGCCACTTGTGTTGGAGGTCACAACACACATTATATATACACTGCCTGGTTATTTATACCTTTATTATTTTGTTTTTCCTTTGCTTTGTTTTTTTCTGTATCTATTTTTTTTTGTTTGTTCTTTTGTAACCGATGTTGTACTCGTATTGTGATGTCCATAATAATATTTTTTCTTTCTTTCTTTCTTTCGTAATATAAGACAACTATACCACAGCTTATCAGAAACCCACCCTATACTTGATACTCACCAAACATGCCTCTAAACTATTCTCAGATCACAATCGATTAGTTTAATAATATCGATAAATAGAGCAAAACCCGCTCGCCAAGGTGTATCGGATATTGGCCTGATAGCATCAGGCCGCCTCCACTGTCATCAGCTGCATAAGATCGTCAATTTATTCGCGCTACCTACAGTCGCAAGCGCATAAAATAAAATAAATTCAAGTATAAAATTAAGAAACCTACGAAAAAGTATAAGGATTCATTAAAATTCATTCAAATTCACCGATCACATTCTTTGAGATGTCATTTTCGTGATAGTTTTTTTTATAATATAGGGGGCAGACGAGCAGACGTATCACCAGATGGTAAGAGATTACTGCCGCCCATGGACTCCTGCAACGTCAAAGGTATCACAAGTACGCTGCCGGCCTTTTTAAAAAAGAGTAGATACGCTCTTTTCTGAGGTTTTCAGGTCGTATCAGTCCGGAAGCATTCCACAGTTTTATCGTACGATGTAGAAAGTTTCTTGAGAGACAATAGGCTATTTGACAAAAATCTGAAAACTATCTTAGGGTATTCATTTGTTTATAAGGAGCCCTAAATAATACTTTTCTGTTTTTATTTTAGATATTTTATTAAAAAAACGAAAAAGAAATTGCAATATTCAAATATGCCGCAAAAACGCGTCTCTTAGCAATATGGCGGCCAGTGACGTTGATTGTCCATAAATAAACATTAAGCTTGTTGGTGTTTCAGTGTTTCTTTCAAATATACTTTTTTTTGTTTATTTCTTCCTATAAAGGAAAGGCTATCAACCATAGGCAGTAGACTTACGCGTAATCTACGTCACGGGCCGTTTTTGGTCACGTGACCCCTGTTTAAAAAGTAATAATTTTAGAAGACGAATTTCGAAGAAATAATTCAATATTTTTATCTCGCGTTATTACCAAACGCTCCACAAAAAATATATTAACACTGATGTTATAAAAGAAATGTATATTCTTATCACTGTCAAATAGCCTATTAGTCTTCAAATCCAATCATCATCTCAGTGTCATTCCCAGTGGCGTCCGAAGCAGTTGCTTCGGTGCCCGAGTTAAGCGTAGTCTATAATCCAGGAGTTTAAGTATGGTACCTAATTACAACGAATCGGCTGCCGTGTAACCCTTAAACAGGGAAACAGACCAATCGGACCGAAGACTGCACTTTATGAATAATTATCTCAACAATCAAATAACTATATGCGAAACGTGCAGGTTTCCTCAACGTTGAGTGAATGGTAGAAATACCCAACCATTATTGATCAAAAAAATCCAGATGCGCATGCTCGTTTTAGAACCTTAATTAGGATGGTGTTCTTATGTACTGAGTCTATCATTGCTATAATTTATCAAATAAATAAACTATTACATTTATTGGAATACTAAGGAATACTAATTAATCAGGTAACACGCATAGTTTAACGCCATCTACACTATACCCAAGGAACTAAAAATATAAGCACTTGCTTTCGTAGTTCTGTTGAAACTAGTATTGAAACGACGCGAAACGAGTTTACTATCATCTTCCAAACTAAACTTATCCTTATGCAAATAAATATAAAGTTAAATTTCTTTCGCATCAAACTAAACGTCTCTTAATACGCCGTAGTAGTATATTATGTAGATGAAATGCGAACTTAGCCAGGCGTAAATAAGATTGATATTTCTATGAAGAAAAAATGTAAAGTGATATCTGTTAACTTCTTTAGCGAATATGCGAGCCTGGTACCTCGGGGCACAGATATTCCGTTTGTTCAATACCAAAGGGAACATTGACGTCACTCACATGTTTGTTGAACAGAAAATTATCATCGATTGTAGTTTTAGAATACTTTCAATAAAAATTTCGATTACATTTTCAGAGAGTGATATTATCATAATCATCATCATCCTACACGTCCAATTTTTGATTTAGGCCTATGTATTAATTATTATGGCAACTCGGTTAGAGCCTTACTTGCTTAGTTGTAACATTTTTCTGTCGTAGTTGCTTCACGAAAGTTGTCTAATATAACTCAAACATTTAAAGACGTGTTTAGCTCACTTAATTTATAGGATATCTTTAATTTTTTATGTAGGTGGCAGACGAGCAGACGGATCACCTATAGGTAAGCGATTGCCGCCGCCCACGGACACCCACGACACCAGTGGAGTAACAAGTGCGCTGCTAACCTTTACACCCCCTCTCCCAGGATTTGGCCTCCGGTACCCTCACTCACGCAGCGAAACACAGCACAGTGCTGCTTCACGCCGGTTTTCTGTGGGGCCGTGGTATCATATTTTTAGTAAACTATGTTCACACCCAAATGCTGCTAAGTACCATTAGTAGTAAAACTTATGTTTTCGTCGACGAGAAGACCGTAATTTAGGATAAATAAATGTCTAAAAAAACTTTACTTACATGATGGCTCAGCGACCCGTAGTAGATCGTGGCCTCTGACACAACAAGTCGCCATTCCTCTCTGTTCTGGACCACGGCCGACCAATCGTCGATCTGCAGCTGGTCCTTTGTCACCTCGTCCCTCCAGCGATACCTAGGACGTCCAACCGGGCGGCGCCGCCCATTTGGACGTCCCATGTATGCTGTCTTCACCACTCGATCTTCCTGCATTCTCTCCAGATGTCCAAGCCAACGCAGTCTGGCAGATTTGGTCTCTCCAATTATGAAAAGGACATTATCTTTATGAAAATCCGTCCTATAAACTCTCTTTCTAGACTGCATAAAAAGTGCCAAAAACTTGTCGAACCGTCCACTTCCTGTATTTCCGAACCCATCCGCTTGCCTAAGGCGTCTGAAGGTGAGAAGTAGTCCTTCTTACTCGGATTTTGGGTGCTACCGTTGATCTTTAGGTCAGATTCCTCCGCTACCAACCCTAAGGTGCCACTCCTTAGTAGCCGTCACACGCCCTAGTAACCCCCTGTCTCTCTCTCTCTCTCTGTTCGTCGACTCTACTTCCCACGGGGATCGGAGAAGATGGAGGTATCCACTGCCTGGTATTTCTGATAAGCTCCAAGGAAACAATAAAACAGCGTAATCGGATAGGATGCGAGTAATTAGAACGTTCTAATAGTACAAGATTACTTCGATTATTCATACAAATAGTTGCATGGCCGCTGGCTGGGCAAAAAATGCGTACAGGTGTATCAAATCAACAGGTAATAGACTGATTTTGAAGGGACAAGTGACTTACAGGACAGAGCGTGCCGTGGAGACTCTTTATTACAAATTATCAAATGATGCTATGATGGTGGCATGTGCCCTACAGTGCAAGGGACAATACAGGCTGATACGTTTAATTTTATTTTATGTTATTTTCTTTAGCAAGGAAAAATACAGCGGTCAAATAGTACCTACTTCTGCCTTAAAAATACTTAAATAGTGCATCAGCAATTTAGATTATCCACTACAAATTGATAGGTAAATTTTGAAATATATTTAGCGAGACAGTATGGTGATTAGAACGGAATTTTCAACAAAATCAAATAAAAATATTTATGTAGATTAATTTTGAATCACGACGAAATAAATTGCCAGTAGTAACGATCAAGTTATACATGAAAAGGGATCGTGCTTGCAAAACGTCCGGATTATTTATATTTTATTTTTAGAACCTAAAAGAATATTAATTATTTTTTTTATGATTGACTATAAATCGTGAACCATGGATCACTGGATTCTTTTAAACAACACTAAATGTGCTACAAAGGTTTTTAAAAAGTCGCTTAAGACGCTAGGGTTGGGGGTTCATTTCCCGCGCCATCACAATAGTTTGTTGATGAAACAGATTTGTGTTGGGTTTGAATGTTGGTGGTACATACCTTTATTTTTCCAGATTTTCGTAGTAAGAGAATATATATTGGTTTAATGTGTGATGTCTTAAATTATTTATTTTGGACGACCCGTTTGGATCAGTAATAGTGAACGCTGCCTCTGGTGCAAGGGTTGCGGGTTCGATCCCCGCACAGTACAAACACATGTGTGCATGAACATGTCTGTTTGTATTGGTCTGGGTGTTTTCTATGTTATAAATAAATAAATAAATCTTTATTTGCAAATGTTTACAAATATTATACAGTACCGGTAGCCCCCAAATAAGTAATAATTATAAGTATGTATTTACAAAAGAAAAATATTAAATGTATATATTTGTAATTCTGCTGTTGGTTCTGCTATACGTAACACAATTGCTTGATCTACCTATCTCAGAGTCAGATATGTGATGTTGTGAAATATTTATTTATTTACATAAAAAAAGATATACCTAGAACTATCTCTACAGATCTCCCTGTGCCACCCAGCACGTGCCCGAGAGCATGTGCTAAACCATAATTGTAACTACTGCACAACATGTGCCGAGTCTAAATTGTGACTATTTCTGCTTACACGCTTTGCTCCCGCTCTGACCTTTAACACAATTGCAATAACGTCCACTTTCCCTTGTTTCCTTATTTTTGAGCTTGTCAGAGAATCACCTGTGCCAATTATTGTTGCGTTTTGTGTCATATGATGATGTATTAGGGTCGAACGGTGGCGCTAAATGAATGCAGTAATAAATAAGCGTGTTTCAATCACTAGGTGCGTTATGTATTGTACATACATACATACATACGAATCGTTTTGGTGTAGGTATGTTTAAGTAAATGGCGTCGTTTTTAAGCCTTTTTGTCGCTGAAAAATGTCTTCAACATCCATTCGTTCGTTCTATCCTCAACCTTTAGATTGATAACACTGTACTTTCTCACGAAGCGTTATGTACCTACAAAGAAAGAAAGAAAGAAAAGTTTATTATATTGGACATCACAACGACTATAGTACTCGTACTACATCAGTTTCATAAACACTACAAACAAAAAAAAATTGTATAGAAAAAACAAACAGAGCAAAGAAAAAACAAAATGAAGAAGGTACAAATAACCAGGCAGCGCCTATGTATTGAGTTCCTGGCCCACAAGTAAACAACACACTTAAAAATTTCATCTCGTGTTCGGGCGGGACCATTTTTAAGTGTGTTATTGCTTACTTGAGTATAAATTGCAAAATATTGCTATAAAAAATATCAACTATAAATGGCACTCACTCAGCCTATGTCATGGCCCTAAAAAGGTCATGGCGCTGATTTTCAGTGAGTGAGTGCTACGGACGTTAGCTTCACTACCTCGGATTTGTAAAACGGTTTGACAGCAGTGACTTCTCTGATCTCGCAGATATTCATACTATAATCAGGTGTCGCTTATGCTCAATTTCCGTCTATAGCGAGACCAGCACAGGCTATTTTGGGCTCTGTTTGAGGTATATAACTAAAACACAGCCTATTTTAAAACCGTCCCGTAGCGAACGAAAATATACCTGTCGCATCTAAATAAAGGAGACACACAGCGCTTGTGAAAGAGAGGGAAACTCTGAATCGGTCTGCTTTAAATTAGGCCTTCTGGATAGACCAGGTAACGTCGGCAATGGTTTACGACAGATAGCTAAGAATAGAAACGAATGGCTAACTTTTGTGAGGCCAAGATCCTCAGTGTTTTCTCAGTAGAAATCGACATTCTGAACCAGCGGTAGATGATAATATGTGTACCTATATTGACATTCATAAGTGTTCTGTATGGACCTAAATCGAATTGAGTTTTTTAACGTAACATAACGCCCTGTTGGTGTAGTGTTTAAGTACCAGGTCGTGATCTCGGGGTCCTGGGTTCTATTCCCGGGTCGAGCAAAAAGTATGTTTCGAATTTTTTCAACTTTGCTCGGGTTTGTGATCACCAATCCGCATTAGGCAAGCGTGGTGATTAAGCCTAATTCCATCATAGTAGCGATAACTGGATTTCTATGATGGAGGCCCTTGCCCTGCAGTGGGAGTATATACAGGACTGATACTTTTTTATCTTTTATTCAGTTGCTGAGCCAGCGTAGTAAGTTCCTTCCCTACTCCTATGGTAGTAAATATCTAAGTAAATAACAAGATAATGAGGCGTGGCGTTCTTTCATGTCGGAAGGCAAGATCCACTTTGGGACGCTAAGCCAACTAAGTGATAATGTTTTTCAACCGATTTCAGCTAAGGCGGCCTATCTCAACGATCAGCCACTTACGCAGGATATATTATAGTGCTCAAGTGTGTGCGCAATCACAAGTGCACTCTCTATTCCCTTGCCCTCATAATCCGATGAGACACCAGTGTGACACGACCAAGAGGGATCGGCCGCAGGACCAACGGCTTAACGTGCTTTCCGAGGCACGGTGGTACAAGACCGCCAACTTTCAGACTCCGGGGTGGCACTAAGAATTTCTTAACAGAAAAACTCATGATAAAAATGTTGGCCCCGGGGATCGAACCCGGGACCCCAAGCGCAGCCGTTGCTTTAAAGTGCGACGCACTACCCACTGCTCCAACGAGGCAGTCAAGTCAAAGTATCAGCCTATAAACTGTCCCACTGCAGGGCAAAGGCCTCCATCATAGAAATCCAGTCATCGCTAATATGATGGGATTAGGCTTAATCACCACGCTTGCCAAAATGCGAAGTTGGTGATCACAAACCCGAGCTATGTTCGAAAACTTCGAAACCTTTTTTACGCTCGACCCGGGAATCGAACCCAAGACCCCGAGATCACGGCCCGGTACTTAAACCAGTAGACCAACAGGGCGTTAACTAAGTCAAGTCAACTAAGTAGGTAAACAAAGAAGGAGCAATCGAGGTGACCTACACCCCAGAGCGACTCGCCATGCGCCAGTTCCGAGGCGGATGCGTCCGATGCATCTGATTGCACCGCATACGATATGCGCGGGCGCCTATAGGGGGCACCACGCAGCGACATACCATACTTGAGTTAAATATGGAATCATACACCTCGACTGATGAAGCGAGACAAGAAAAGTGCGTCCGATTTTGCAGTTTTTACCCGACTGCTTTTTTAAATATCCTCCAACCGATTACGGATTAGCAAGCTTAAGTGGCAGTGGGCTGGCCATATTAGCCGCAGAACCGACAACCGATGGGGTGAACGAGTTCTGGAGTGGAGACGTAACGTAATGTAGGGCGCCCTCTGGCTAGGTGGGGGGACGATCTGCGCAGGATGGCTGGCAAGAGCTGGATGCGAGAAGCCATGGATAGAGCACAGTGGCGAACAATTGGAGAGGCCTACGTCCAGCAGTGGACTGCGATAGGCTGATGATGATGATGATTACGGCTACGGCCAATCTCAACGATTAGCCACGTACGCAGGATATACGAGTATTATAGGCTCAAGTGTGTGCGCAAACACAAGTGCACTCTCTATTCCCATACCTTCATATTCCGATGGGACACTAGCGTGACACGACCGGAGAGGGATAAGCGAAGGACCAACATCTTAACGTGCTTTCCGAGGCACGGGGGTACAAGACGGTCAACTTCCAGAATCCGTGCTGACACTGAGAATTTCTTAAATACAAACTTTTGGCCCGACCCGGGGATCGAACCCGGGACCTCTTGCGCAGCCGTCACTATATTTTTTTATAAAGTCGCTTTTTTAAGTGATAGTTGGCAGACGAGCAAACGGATCACCCGATGGTAAGCGATTGCTGCCGCTAATGTACACCCGTGACACCAGTGGAGTTACAAATGCGCCAATCTTTGAACCCCCTTTGCCCCGGATTAGGCCTCCGGTACCCTCACTCACGCAGCGAAACACAGCACAGTGCTGCTTTACGCCGGTTTTCTGTGAGGCCGTGGTGTCACTCCGGTCGAGCCGGCCCATTCATGCCGAATCGTTTTTGTTCTACAACGTATTTTTTCCTATTTCCATGTATTGCCAACGACACCATAGGAGCACGCTATTCTAGTGTAGTTTAAATTGGATTACAGGTAATCCTATTTTGAGCGAAGATATTTTTTCTCGACCGAAATGATACCACAGCCTCACAGAAAACCGGCGTGTGAACCGAGTGAGGATACCCGCAGCTCAATCAAGGGGGGAAATGGGGTTAAAAGTTGGCAGCGCTTTAGTAACTCCATTGGTGTCGCGGGTTTTTGCATCAGCAACCGCTTACAATCAGTCCGTCTGCTAGTTTGCCACCTATCTTATAATATAATGTCATTTTCCTTCCGAGGAAATGCAAGGCTTAAATAAAAAATTCCAATACAACCAACGCGAAGACTCTTTGTCGGGACCCGGCGACTTCTAACGCGCTGAATAAGGTCATGGCGGGGATTCCTTCCCAGGACTGTCCTGTAAAAAACGCTTATTAATTCTTTATTGCACGAAGTAAAAAGTACAATTGGCGGACTTAATGTCTTACAGCATCCTCTACCAGTCAACAATTGGACGAGGCAGAAAAGAGGCTTTTGTATTAGCTTTTTATTTACTCTGATTTAGAATTTTTATATGGAAAAGCTTGGACGTTTTTTTCCCATACTGATATTAAATAAATAAATAAATATCTCACAACCTCACATACATTGATCTGACTCCTTGATAGGTAGCTCAAGCACCTGTGTTACGATTACGATTGTTATCAGAATCAACAGTGGGATTACATATATAATACATTTAATACACTTTTAGCCCTAGGCCTATTGCGAGCCAAATATCTAGAATTCCATTTTTTTAATTAAAATTCTATGTTCTTTGAAATGAAAATGAATGTATTTACTTCTGAAAATATGGTAGCATTAAGATGTTTCATTATATCGTAGTTTCATCATTATATATCCCATGTGTCTTAGAGGAAAATATTATTATTATTATGTAATAATTTTATTCATATTATATTGCAAGCAAAATATCTAGAAATCAAAATATTCTATTTTTTAAAATGAAATGAAATTATTTTATGTCTCAAAATATAGTTAGATGTTACATAATATCGTAATTTCATCATATCTCATGTGTCTTAGAGAAAAATCGATTATAATTTTGTTAGTCAATATAAATAAATATAACCGTTAAAAAACCCCTAGATCTAGCCAATGATCTGCTCTGATCGGGACATCTTTAAGGCAAGTTCACTCTTGCATCTTTTAAGCAAACGCGCATCATCCTAAACCTCATCGTCGCTTTCCATCAGGTGCGATTGTAGTCAGCCTATGGGCCAAAAAAAAACTATGCAGTGACGTAGCTAGTGGGTGGCGTGAGACTCGAGGTGACGAAACGAATATGGCAGGTGTCCAACAGAGGCAACCCAGAGGAAGATGCGGAGACCTGTGTCATTATACCACTTTCTTTTTTTTAATTGACTATAGTTATGGGAAAAAATAGACTAATGTGGCATAGGGAATGTGCATGTGTCTAAATATAGATGGCAGCACTTCATTTTTTCCGTGTTGCAGACGAACAGACGGATTGCCTGATGGTAAGCGATTGCCGCCGCCCATAGACACCCGCGACACCAGTGGAGTCACGTGCGCTAACAACCTTTAAACCCCCTTTCCTCAGGTTGGCTCCTCTACCCTCAGTCACGCAACGAAACACAGCACAGTGCTACTTCGCGCTGGTTTTCTGTGAGGCCGTGTTATCACTCCTTCTCTGGGTGCTGATGATCATGCCAGCAGCTTTACCTTAGTCGCCTTTTACGACACCTCGGTAAGAGTGAGGGTGGCCTATTCTACTCTGCCGGGGACCACACGGCCCTCGCCAACCCGTCTGCCAAGCGTGGTGAGTATGGCAATTACCCCTCATATGATAGAGGGAGGCCCGTGCCCCAGCAGTGGGGACTTAAATGGGCTGATGATGATGATGATGTGTTATCACTCCGGTTGAGCCGGCCCAAACATGCCGAAGCGTGGCTCTCCTACGGTCTTCATATTGAAGGCAATTTTAGTTTAAATGGATAGCACCAGCTGGCAGCACCGCCGATTTGCACGTGACTTGTACGTACACATCTAATTTGTACCATATACATTTTGTTCGCGAGTGTCCTGGTACATTTTTGGAGCTGTCCGTCCATGTTAGCGGACAGAATTGAGAATACCCCGACGGATAATGATTGAAAGATTGAAACAATAGGACTACAGCGTAGCGCTAACAACGATTTGCGCTTTTTGTTTACTTGAATCGCGAATACTGTGTTGTCGATGTTACGTAGGTATAGGAGATTGATATAAATCAACCAGTACGCATCATACTAGTGTTAGCGACGGCTCATGTGTTTATTTTTAAATTAAAAAAAAGGAAGAAAAAAGAACTTGTCATTCTAATCTGTCATTGTGAAAAAATTTGTTCAAATTTTCTTTTCGCGGAAACTTTATTTCGCGTGGTTTTCCATAATATATAAATTCTTCGTAACGAAACGTGTTTCTATTGTGAACCAGCCCGAAGTAAAGTCTTCAACTAGGTTGATATCATAGAAAGTTTGAAATGATCGGACTAAAGCGTTGCGCTAACAACGATTTGCGCGTATTGTTTGTTTGAATCGTGAATACTCAGTTGTCGATGGTACGTATAGGAGATTGACATCAACCAATACGCAAAACACCCGATGGTCAATGATTGAACGTTTGTATAGTACTCGTAGATTAATATCGACCTTCCCTAAGGCCCGATTTGGCCAATCTTATTACGATACTACGTCTATAGAGCTATCATTTTAAACAAATCTGACGTTATTACCATAGATTTATCCATGGGTAAAGATTGGTCGAATCGAATCTTGGTAAAATACCTGATTGATAACGATTAATACATTGAAACAATTGAACTAGCGTAGAGCTAACAACAATTTGTGGTTTCCGGAATTGTTTTTTTTTTTTTAAATCGTGAATACCGTGTTGTCGATGATATGTATAATAATTGAAATCCACTAATATACTTGCAAAATATGATGAATAATGATGGAAAGTTGGAAATGATCGGACTCCAGCGTAGCGCTAACAACGATTTGCGCTTTAGATAAAATCGCAAATACCGAATAACTGATATTTAAAAGATTTAAACAGTAAGGACTACAGAGCGCAACGTAACAACTAAAATGTTGGAATCATCATCATCATCATCATCAGCCCATTTAAGTCCCCACTGCTGGGGCACGGGCCGCCCTCAAACACATGAGGGGTAATTGCCATACTCACCACGCTTGGCAGACGGGTTGGCGAGGGTTTTGATATAGATGCAGAGTTTTCCTTCTCTGGGCGCTGATGATCATGCCAGCAGCTTTACCTTAGTCGCCTTTTACGACACCTCGGTAAGAGTGAGGGTGGCCTATTCTACTCTGCCGGGGACCACACGGCCAAATGCAATTGCACGGCAAATGTTGGAATACCTATTTTCTAATCGCAACTGCCCATGCTGATATAGGTACGTATAGTAGATCAACGAATGATTGAATTAGACCTGGCAAAAACGTATCTTTCAAAAGATTGGAACATTTGCACCTGGATCAGTGGAGAAATGCGGAACAGTAAAACGCCTCATTTGGAACATCGACTCTCAGATAGATCCGTGATTCATTCCGCTCATACAGATCATTCGGCTCACTCCGATCATTCAGCTCATTAGGAACATACGGCTCACTCGGATCATTCAGCTCATTCGGATCATACGGCTCATAGGATCATTCCGCTCATTCGGATCATTCGGCTCACTCTCACTCGAGATCCATTTGAGTCGAATGATACATTCGGAGCGAACATTAGAGCTTCAGAACAATGCATCATTTTGCTGAGACGAATCACTGAGTCGTTTCAGTAAAGAGTTACACACGTCTAGATTGAATAACTGAAGCAATAGGATTTTTTTTATATTAAATGGGTTTGCACTTGACCTCATTTCACCTGATGGAAAGTGACAATAAGGTCTAAGATGTAGCGTGCTTACCCAGAAGAAGCCTATTCACTCTCGACTTAAAGACACCCAAATTGTAGCTCTCTGGGAATACAGAAGCCGGCAAGTTGTTCCATTCCTTAGCAGTTCGTACCAAGAAAGAAGAAGCGAAACACTTAGTACAAGCTGGTGGAACTTGCACAGTGTAAGGGTGGAAAATGTTCGACGTGTACTGACGTATCACCAACAATTTGCACTTTACCCGAACAGCTACTGTAGTACTTATCTGCTGTGTTGATATTGTTATACCTACTACCTACGGCGGAAGTTTAGGGGAGACCTAGGAGGGTTGTGACAGAGGTGAGTTGTGACAGAGGTGAGTTGTGACAAGGACGATTTCTTTCTACCTATAAGAGTGAGCCAGTAGCAACAACGCGTGTTTATCAACATCCAGGCGCGCTACTCCAGTCAGTACCTGCCGGCGGCGCACGAGGCGTGACTACGTTGATCTGACGTCTGTGCACAAAAAAATGCGAAAAGTAAGTTTTTCTTAAAAATTTTGTAAGAATTTATTTAATGTCTATATAATAATGTATAAGTGCATCCTTGTGTTGTTTTTTCTTAATTTGCACGGGTATTCAGGTCCCTAACGGTTGTACTAATATTTTGTTTGCGCATCTTTTTTCCAAAATATGAATTATTATTCGGCCCTAGTCGTCATTTTATACACCTAGGCGAGTTGTGACAGCCTGTCACAACTCTCCTATCTTACTTCATTTTTCTGTTGGGTTATCACCACAATATTTTTGAAGTGTTTGTTTGTTGTTAATTTATATAATGGCATGCTGCACACATTGAATGGCTAGTTTTTCGTTACAGATCTAGATCAGATTACTAGATCGGATTATTTTTGGGCTTCTAAAAAATCAATAAATACAGCCTGCGACAATTGGATGCGAAGCAACGCCGGAAAAGTCATGACCATTTATGACATCCCATCTATTGCAAAGTCTGCATTTGATGTAGCAATCATTGCAAGAAATATGAGTGCTGGTTTTGCTGCAATTGGAATATGGATTGTTAATACCGACATATTTGGAGAAGCTGATTTTCTGCCTAGTCAAGTCACTGATCGTCCGAATCCTGAAGAAGAGACCGTTTCAGAAATTGTCGACAACCCAGCAGAAAGAACCATAACTCTAACTCTTAATGTTAGTGCAGTTGAAAATTATGAAGCAAGAGCCGTTACTCCAGGTACATCTGGAGCAATCGGTCCAGTGCCTAGAATGTAAAGGCTGGGCTGACACGTAGATTGTACTGGAGACAAGCTTCGTTACGTGTGCCATAATTGTGAATCAGATTAGATTAGGATTTTCAACTGATTATAATAATAATAATATGATTGATCTCAAAGCGATGCCATATTAGTGAATTAGAAGATATTATTACTTGTTATGGAAATTTTAATTGTTTATTTGGTTCTAAAAGTTGATTAAATATTATTTTGGTAAAAAAACATGTTTGATTTATTTAATTTAAGCCCAATGCTATTTTCATATCAAATAAAATATTATATACAATGCAGTCACAACTTACCTCGGTACCTGTCACAACTTACCTCGGTGGTAGGAGAGTTGTGACAGGGGGAGTGGTCCTTGATTTCGTTGATTTTCTCAGAAACCAGTACATTTATATTAATTTTGATAATTGTTTTAAAAAGAGAAGGAATGACGCTAAACTTATTTATATAGGTCATAACTGTTAAATGTTTATTGATCGAGATATGGCCTCTGAAGTTAAAATTGTCACAACCCTCCTAGGTCTCCCCTACTCATTTACAAGTCGTTGAAGCGTAGGTATATAATTCTCGTCATTACATTTTAAGAAATTTTATAAAGACATGTCATATTGCTCGTTCCATTTCTACTGAAGATTAAATGTACTTGCTACATCTCATCTACTCCTAATTTGAATACTCAGACAATATCATTAGTCTAAACATATAAAATTGCAAACATATGATTCAAATGTCACTAAACACAATTAGTCACAAATTAAGCTAAAACAACTAAACGCGGGAACAAAAAAGACTAATTTCAAATTCGCTAAAGGCTTTCCCTTTTATCTCTGTACAAAGGTACCCGATAGAATTTACGTTGCATGCCATAGTAAGAAACAACCACTTATTCTGACCTCCCAATTCTAACCAACAGCCAGTATTGAATTCTATTTCTGGAGCAATAAAGTCCAGGGTGGTATCGCAACTTGGAACTGGAGGTCAAGACACAGTGGTTCTGGATGAACGTATAGCGAGCAATTTTGATTACTTTTTGCAGTTCAAAGTTTTGGAAAGGACGAATTGAGGACAGATTATAACGATGTGTGGCAGGAGACCTTGTAATGTAAAAGCAATCACAATCTCAGCTGATGGTCAATCGAAAGAGGTTTTAACATGGGAAAGAACATTTTGTGTGGGCAACGCTAATTGTCAGGAGTTGCAGGATCGAAAGCCTGAAGGGACAGAGAGAGATACCTACTTCAGGTAACTGAGTACGTTCAACTCCTTTCTCAAAAAATTGCAAATGTAACAGGGTTGCTCTGACATCCACCCCCGAGATGACAGCTTTTCTTACCTAAACTATTTAATTTTAGTCGATCAAACCCGAAGTACTCCTAATAACTATTTGGCATTCAATTTTGACTTTAACAGCACAGAGTTCTGCATAAAAACAACTTGTTGGTATTTGCTTAATTACACTATAACTTACGCATCTTTCACTCTACCCTACGAATAGCCCTAAGGTTATTTGGCACGTGGCAAAAGTCAAAACTAATGATGTTTCCTTTACAAGTGTTATCAATGACGACAGTGATTTTGACATTTTCCCATAAAAAAAATGATGCTCAACTCCCCTCTGTAAATATGAATAGTGTCTTTTGATCGTAGTCGCACTGTATAACCCTGATATCCCACTCTAGCCTCCTAATGAAAGTAAGGCAGAGGCCATAGAGTAAGGTAGAATACTCTGGTTAGCAGAGGCTAACCCCCTGCAGTCAGCACACTTTAAACTTCTTCTGGTACTTGTTGATGGTAGTGGTTGAGTTTTTAGACCCAGGCCACATCACTTTCCATTCTGGGTACTAAAAAGCTAACCTGGGGAAGACTGACTGCATTAAGATGGTAAGGCACTACGTGCGAACCATGACCGAAATTTCAATGGGCACATCCGCCGGGTCGAGTTTGCAACGAGTGCCCCTAAGGTACATGGTACAATGAGTAACCTTAATAATAAATAAAATAAAAAACCCCTCTCATGACCTAAATTTACAGAACCCTATATTAAGTTTTTTAAGCTATGGACCTATGTATGTTGTCTGCAATAAAGAAATTTGAATTGAATTGAATTGAATTAAGGTCCAGACTGAAAATCAGCTCTGTAGCGGTTGTTTAACGGGGGTTTGTAGCACATGCTGAGGTTGAACCTTATTGGCCGCAACTTTTTGACTGACCGGATGGCGCAATTGGTAGTGACCCTGCCTCTTACGCCAAAGGTCGTGGGTTCGATCCCCACCCTGGACAAACATTCGTGCGATGAACACTTGTGTTTGTTCAGTGTCTGGGTGTAATATATGTATTTAAGTATATATTTGTGTTCATCTGTTGTCTGATATCTGTAACACAAGTGCTTATGCTACTTAGTACGGAACCAGGTCAATGTATGAGATGTTGCGAGATTTATTATTATTATGTTCTGTCTTATTGTGTCATGTGTATGCTAATAATATGTGTAGTCATTTTTTTTTATTTTTTATTTTCTTATGAGAGTTGTCAAACCCGTTTATGTCAATGTCGAAACAAGACGAGCAATGGTTGCCAGTACTCCTGTGTTCGAGAAAAATCGCGTGATGGCAACGGTATTAGCCCACTCGCGTGATGGTGTTGCCAGCCCCGTCCTATCACCCCGCGATTATCCCAGATTATAATCAGTAATCACGAAATTACCTACCGCCCTCTTAGTAAAGCGAACCGTCTACACAGAAAGGTTGGGTACGTTTGTTTGTCTGTGTGTCGATGGATTGGTGAAATCTAGATTTGAACAGTTAGATAGTAATAGTATATGATAATTAAACATATATTATATGTCTTAGGGACCCGTGGACTTGGCTCCGAAGCGACAGCATTGAACGCAATCGGGAAGACACGCAATGATGACGATGATGATGGATATCTCATAAAGGGTTGGTTATGCATTTGTTATCCTTTGGTTGAAAAATCGGGTCAGATGTGTCTTTCAAAAATATAAAATAATCGCTTTTCAGTCCTATTAATGATACAAAGATATGAACTCAAAATAATATCAAGTGTTTATTTTATTTTTTGCTTTCAATATATGAACTTAGTGCAATGTTATTATAATATGATATAAGTTAGGTACATTAAGGAAATTTAACCTAAAATAAAATAAAACCAGTTTTAAGCTTTAACGCCGATTTTACCTAAAATCGAGACGAAGCCGCGATCAAAAGCGAGTGAACGAAACCCTAAACGATCGTTTAAAGTAGTCATCTGCAGACGGATTTCGCGGAAATATTAGATATTTGGATCATGCGAGAGGCTGCGGTTAATAAAATAAAATATAATTGCCATTCAAAAACAAATAATTCGACGGCAGGCCACGGGCACAATCAAAAGCATTTCAATTTGAATAAATCAATCCCTTATAGAAATGCATTCATATACAGGAGACGTGGAATTTGGTCGCGCAAAATTTTGACGGCGAGTTCGTTTGATACAAAAAATATTATATCGAATCATCAAACCATCCATCCATAGAATCTTCTTCTCAAAAGTTCGGCTACGCATTTGCACTCTTTCTGAGGTCCACAAACGGCGTTGATCACTTCCTCTCCTATAAAAAGGCAGCCTTTTCAAGGCAGAGGTCTTGGTCCATAGAATAGGCGAAAGGTCGGAGGAAGAGACCTCCGAGGCTCTTACCATGTGGAGAATAATCCACTCTTGAGGGTCGCATGGAAACATCAATATAGCCATCCAATCCCGTCCCGTCCTGCAAGCCAAACTGCCTTTTCAGCTTGTAGATGGTCTTCCTCGCTATCGAAAATGGACTCGTATTCATTCGTCGTTCTTTTTTTTAAATTTTAATCCATAGTTTTTTTAGAGCATCAGTTTCTCTAGAACGTTCTAGATAACGCTGCATAGACCAGGTCGAGAAAGATGTCGGTCACCTACCTACAAAGGCCAGATTGGCGACAGATGGCTGAAAACAGAACAGAATGGCGAATTCTCGTGTCGGAGGCCAAGATCCACTTCGGGTCGCTGAGCCAGCGTAGTCAATCAGTAAGTATTGCAGTTTCCCTGTGTGGGTAGCAGAGGACATCTTATTGTTAAAAAATCCAAATTAAAAATTAGATGTGATTTTTATTTCTTTTACTACCAAAACTACTGTTTTACGTTACATAAGACATGGAAATATTTCTAATTTCGCTGACTGACCGTAAACAATAGACGGATTTGCATTCACACCGATATAGGGTAGCCAAAGGTCGCCTGAATAACAAATGTGCCTACCATTGTATACTTACAAGTAAATAAAAGTTACTTTTGTATAATAAATACACATTCAGGTAACGGAAAACTAGGACTAGAATAGTTATTTACGGGATTTCTTTCATGTGCCTTATTTTTGAGTATTCATACCCATATTTCGGCACTGTCGCAAGCGCTATGGTCACGGATTAACCAAAAATACGGTACATGGTAGGAATCCCGTGAATAACTATTCTAATGTTAGTGACCATGAAAGTTTATAACATTAAATTGTCGAGGACTAGGTGAAGTGGAGGATGTGTAAGCAATAAAGCGTACCTACCCCGCGGGCTCTGAAGCGAAAATTACAAGTTACAATAATTAGTTGATGTTCTTATGTTTTGACTGACCGGATGGCGCAATTGGTAGTGACCCTGCTTCTTGCGCCAAAGGTCGTGAGTTCGATCCCCACCCTGGACAAACATTCGTGCGATAAACACTTGTGTTTGTTCAGGTGTCTGGGTGTAATAATATGTATTTAAGTATATATTTGTGTTCCTCTGTTGTCTGATATCTGTAACACAAGTGCTTACGCTACTTAGTACGGAATCAGGTCAATGTATGAGATGTTGTGAGAATTATTTATTTATTTATGTTTTCAATAAAAAAATCATGTCAATACAGATAGGTTCCTGTACTCTGTTTTCAGCCTGGCTCAACCCTCCAAGTTTAGGTCTCCTTGGTTGTCGTCTTGTGCAATCTCAATCCCCTTGGCACTTTTATGTCGTCTTAAAGAGGATAGTGCAGCAGTATAGTGCAGAAGAGCATGGTAGCTAGTTGCATGCATACGATACGTTACTCTGGTGTTGCTCATAAATAAATAGTTAAAATGACGCTTTTAAACAGGAATTATTTTAATTGATTTTACGAGAAAGTACATACGTGCAATAAAGTATATCTATCTATCTATACGTTTATTATACAGCTGATTATCCGGGTTGTTACGTGTAAAGTACTTTAATATTTGATACCTTTTAGGGAAGCAATGAAGTTGACTCTCTAATACGTATAAAATTTTATGAATTGTTGGGGTATAGCAATGTTTCGCAATTTATTCTTAAATTAATAATGCACTTAAAAAAATTATCATCGGCTCACGGCGAAGAAAAAAGCAAAAAATTCGTTGACATACCAAGGTCTGCGGTAGCTTAGTTGGTAAAGCAGTAGCCAGGAAAACATCGTGGATTCTAGTCTCACCCGAAGATTGTCGATAAATTTTTAAGTGCATTATTATCTTAAGTATAAAATTTTGTCTCGTATAAGGATACAAACTGTAACTTATGAACTGACATAAAAAAATGTGAAGATTTGACACTGATACAGTATGACGGTTCGTCCGAACACCCTGTAACCGAGCACTTTTTCGAAACATTTAGAGGTCGTGTTTTTGAGGGGTTTTTTCTTATACTCTCGGCAATTATGCACATTTTTGCTGCGGCCCTTTGACGGCACCTCGGAGCAGCCCGTATACTTTTGTGCAGGATTCCATCAAATAAAATCGAACCCTTTTTGTACGGGTTTTTGCTCACCGAGAAACTGAGGATTCCAGTAGGACGCATTTTATATTCCGATTCGATATTATATTTTAATGCCCTGTGAAAACGAGAGTCGCTCAAAAAACTACATTCCATGGATTTTTTATGAGACTGATATTTCAAGGCGTTCTGTAGGTTTGGGGGAGTCGAAAAGTAAGAGTGATTCAATGATGAACTTTAAGTTTACTCCCAATGTAAGTACAGACAGCCACACATCAGATTACTTATCATATGATATACTTGATACTGAACCAAATGAGTTTGACATAAAGATGAGAATCAATGGATGAGCTTTGACTGACTTCCGTATATATTTTTGTGTCCGTACTCACGTATTAATTTTAAATTGACTATTTTTTTAAATAATATAATTAGAAAACTGAATAAGTCTTTCTATTCGTTAAAAATATGATGTTTCGCACACTAAAATGTAGCAACCTTTTTTTAAAAAATGAAATATAGCAAATTGGCGAAACAATTTTCAAAATCAATTGGGTACTTAACCTTCCTCACAATTTTGTCAAAAGACATCCTCTTTTTTGGTCCAAGTGCCGGTCAGTAATTTTGTTTGCAGTATTCTGTAATAATTGTCACCTTGAGTATTATATTTATTTCATACTGTGACACAAAGGTGAAAATCGTGTAAATATTTTTTACATTCGAGATGCACTACATAGGTTTTTAATATACATCTCATTTTTAAAAATATCACACCAAAGTAATAGGTAAGTATGTATTGTGCTCCGGGGGTGCCAGTATTGTAGAACTCGACAGATGTCGACAGAACATTATTTTCTAACGTAGTTACCGTTAATAAAGGCGTTTTAACCTACAATAAAACGCTTATTAAATACTTACCTTATTTGAAGCTTAAACATTATGAGATAGGCATATCTGTTTTCCGCACATCTCACCTCCCTGTCTACCCCGGTAACTCCCTCTCGCTCGCACACCTCACTCACTCCACCAGGGCGGCCATCGGCCTGCTCTCGTCATTGTGTCGAATTATGTACACCAGGCAGATAATAAAAATTAAGCTTCAAATAAGGTAAGTATTTAATAAGCGTTTTATTGTAGGTTAAAACGCCTTTATTAAACACTTGACCGTTATTTGAAGCTTAAACATTATGAGACCTGTTTGCTATCGCCTGGTGGAGGGGGACGCCAATGTGAAGGTTCGCAATAATTAAAAGAAGGTTGTAAAAGCAGATCATACAAAAGGCAAATAAACTGAGAAAGTCAGGTGTGCAATACTAAGTAGATTTATTAATCACAGCAAACATTATGAACTATTATTATACATTGGTTAAGATGAACAAAAAAAAAAAAAATTACAATTCTACACAGTTTCGATTTAAATTGTGCTAAAACAATCTGAGATACCAGAGCTACCTGGAGCCCGGATGATCTCACGCCTATAGAAACGACGAAATGTGTCACCAGACTTCCAGTTACCTCGAGACAAGATCTCATCTACCGAGACGTTATCGGCCCAACTTCTGGAAGCAACCGCTGAGCGAACACTACCAGGAGTTGCGTCAATACCAGACTCTGATAAGAGTGACTTAATCCAACCTGCAATCACGGTACGCGATGATGCCTTATGATCGCCTCTTATATTAATAAATAAAGAGTAATTATTTGAAGAATTACGATTTGAATCAAACAATTTGATACACTGCTTCACCCAAAATACTGGATCGAGTTTTCTTGTCTCCTTGTTTTCTAATAATTTCCAACCCGATTGCCTGAAATCAGAATTATCAGTTTTTGAACCGTATCTAGGCCATAGAATAATATGATCAATGTTGTCAATATAATGATCTTGACTAACTGATAGCAGAGTCAAATCATGAATGCGTCTGCCGGAACACAAAAGCAGCAACATAGCAGTATGTCTAGCGGTAGAATAACAGTTATTCTCGTTAACTTCATATGAAGTCAAATAGGATATAAGAGGATTGATATCCCAAATAGTATTTTTATGTGGCACAGGCTTTCTTAAAGCAATCGATTTCATAACGTGCTTAACTAGTACATGAGAACTCAAGACTCCCGAAATGTCAGTATTACATAGTGTTGATACCACTGATTTGTGTAAAAGTATAGTATTGTATGATAGCTTTTCTTTCAAATATAAATCGGCTAAAAATTTAGCTAAAAGGGAGCCGGTTGGGCAACAAGGATTAGTTTTCTCTAATTTACACCATTTTAGCCACCTTTGCCAAGCAGCATTGTAAGTGCTACGTGTAGAAGGGACGCCAGGATGCAGACAGCAGGTCCATTTGAGAGCTATTCCAATCACCTAGGTCATGAGACCACCCCCACATTTCCATACCTCTAGTGTGATCTCCTGTACTTTGGGAGGTGGAAGGCCGGTTGAAACGTCCACTAGGTGGCGGTCCAGATGCCTGATCGTGAAGGGAGCAGCTAGCGCTCGGGTTTTGAGATCGGCTCTCCAAAAGACCCGTTCCCACCGTGGTACTATTAACAGAAAAAGGCCTTTTGCCCGATTGAGATGAGCAAGGACCTTGGGGATCAAATATGGGGGAGGGAATATCCACGCTAGGTGGTAATTCCAAGTCTGGGAAAAGGCGTCGTGGAACAGGGCTTGGTCGTCCTTCTGGTCTAAAGACACATAATTGGCAACTACATGAGCCCTTTCCGATGCAAACAGATCTATAACGGGAACCCCGAATCTGTTGAAGATTAAGTCGGTACATGTCGGTAAAAGGTACCATTCGGGGAGAGATCGGTAGCGAGACAGATGATCTGCGTGAGAGTTGAACTTGCCGGGAATGTAATGAGCGGTTAGGTGAATGTGGTAGTGATCTAAGACCTTGAAAATGTTGATTGTCAAATCCAAGAGAGCTATTGATTTCGTGCCGCCTTCCTTCCGAATGAAGGCAACAGCTGTTCTGTTGTCGCACTGCCAAAGAACCGTGGAACGACTCAAAGACTGTCCCTGAACCTTCAGTATCTTGAGTAAAGCTAGTAGTTCCTTCTGATTGCAGTGTATAGGTTTTTCTTGATCGTTCCACAGCCCCGAGAACGAAAGGTCGTCTAGCTGCGCTCCCCAAGCTATGTCTGACGCATCGGTCGCTAAGAAATGCGTTGGAGGCGCGAAATGAATTGGAGACGGACGGTGGTGGTTTTGCAACCACCATGTTAACTCTTTCAGGGCATGCATCGGAATCCTGAACTGTTTGGGAGCTGGCATCTTGGCGAGCGTGTTCAGAAAAGACTAATAATAATAAATATTTCACAACATCACATACATTGATCTGACTCCGAGATAGGTTGCTCAAGCACCTGTGTTACGGATATCAGAATCAATAGTGGGATTACAAATATATACATATAATATTCTTCTGTTTTGTAAATACATACTTATAATACATATAATACTTAGGTACTAAACGCCAACGAACTCTTCGATATTAATGTCAGGTAGAGCCTACCTTCTGTGTCTATTATTTTGTGACCTTATGAACCAATATCATGTGTTATCTTATCGTGTGTCATGTGTTAACGCATATGTGATACCTCAGGTGTTGCAGGTGTCCATCAGCGGTATCACTTTCCATCAGGTGTGCCGTCTGCTCGTTTGTCAGCTATAATACAAAAAAAAAGTTACTCATATTTTCAACGAATCCTAAAATCGAGACAAAATATTTATCAACACATACATATGCCATTAATAATACTCGTATCATAAACAACTATTACAACAGATAATAATTAATCATCTGTCAAAATATTAATCGACTTTTAAAGAATAAGCTATTTTCTGACCCGCACTTTTTTGTTATCGCAAAATGTGCATATCCTTTTCACTCCATTACCTCAGGAAACTGAAAAAAGCCTTATTAACGCTTCAAAATTAATTGCGTAAAACCATAACCCTTTAGCCCTACTTTGGCGGATTGTGATTCGCCCTTAACGGTTTATCGCTATTGTTTACAGATGGGCCGCGATTTTTTACCAGCAAAAAACTACATCAAACCCTTTCTATTTGTGGACATCTGCAGCAATCGATTTTGCATTTTTTCGGACAAAAAACCCCAGCGCGGGTGCAAAAAGACCCGCGTTTTTTCGCCGATCGCAAACGGTAACCCTTTTATCAAACATTGCTAAGTAATCAGATTTCGGCATGTGCTATCTTTTTTTTTACTTTTTTTTTCAAGAAACACGATAGTTCTTGAGTGTGGAGTGTGCCTCTTTTGTGGCTGTCCAAATGTGTTTACCTTTGCCTTGTCGTCTTCCGCGTCAAAAAAAAAGGCACGCGCCCTTATGAAGACACGATAATGCATCTGTTGGATTCTGTTCACACATTGCAAGGAAAGGGTTCACTCTTACTCGTTATTGGAGGATTGGCATTCACTTAATTGACTATTTCCTTACACCTTTTTCTGTTTCTGTTCAATACATCTGAAATCGAAATTATTGACAAAAACTTTTTTCGTAAAAGAAAGCGTTTTAAATAAAAGAAAAAAAACGATATTTATAATTCGAACGTTACGAGCAACTAAAACTAAGGTTGCAAAGAGGTTTTTTTGGGCGTTCTAAAACTTAAACCACCTTATTAAAAATCGAGATCTTAAGTTATTACCATACTAAAACTCCTGTCATCCCGTTCCAACACGAAATGTTAAAAGGGGCTGGCACGAGTTTTGTTCCAGGAATATCCTTAGTTCGCGATTTGTAAAAAGGGGGAAAATGTTTCAGGCTACCAAATAGGACCCCATCGTAATAAAATAAATACTAGGAGAGAGAGGAAGATTGTTCCTGATTTCAGGAAAAATATCAGTATTTTTTTTTGCATATTGCAAATATTCAGAGATTTCAAAAAAAAATCATAGAGCTTCACTTAATAATACGTTTACGGCTAGGGCGGCCAATCTCAATGATCATCCACGTACGAAGGATATGTTATAGTGCTCAAGTGTGTGCGCAAACACAAGTGCACCCTCTATTCCCTTACCCTCATATTCCGATGGGACACTACTGTGACACGACCGGAGAGGGATCTGGCGCAGGACCAACAGCTTAACGTCCTTTCCGAGGCACGGGAGTACAAGACTGCCAACTTACAGACTCCAGGCTGCCACTAAGAGCAGCTGCGCCACAGCGGCAGTCAGTCAGAGCTTCACTTAAGTTGATCTGCACTCACAAAAAACTCTTATGGGATTAAAATTTTAAGACATTCCGCATTAAAAGTTGCTCTGCTAAGATTAAACTCTCTAGTCCTCATAGACCTTTTCACGATTAGCAACGCCTCTCCACCTCTGAGCGAATTAAGCCAGTCCACAGCTTAACCGCGTGTTTGTACAAGCCAGTAATCCGACAATGGCACCTGTCACAACACGGCACAGGTGACGGGCACCTGACCACCTGACCACCCGGCGCCATGGCTGACCACTGCACACTGGTAGCGTGCCTAGTAGGATAACCACAAAGAAGGCTAGGTAGGATCTGTCCTATATTCTGATACTTGGAGACTTATTTCGATTCGGCGAGTAGGACTAAAACAAGCCGCGTGGGCTGATGCAATTTAAAGGTTTTAAATTAGTGTCTAGTGGTTTTTAGTGTACAAACTCGGTGTTTATTTGTGCAGTAAAGTGCCGCAAAGTGATCCTAATAATAAGAATAATTGGATTGTATCGTTTTTGTGTGACGAGTGAGTTGTCTCGTGAAAACTTGCTTGGACCTAATAGAGTTTTAAAATCCGCGATTGCTTTTAGAGTGATAACCGCTGAATGCGTAGGCCGATAAAACGTAAAAAAATCTGCGTTTTATTGAGTAACTGTGACTTTGACTGACTTAGACTGTTGACTATTTACTTATTCTCAATAAGTAACTTGACTTTGGCGAATTATCTTAGGATCGAGTCATATTAAAAAATATGACTTTTAGTCAATCTTGTCAAGTTATGTGTCGTAGGAGAGATCCTGGAGAATAGATCAAGAGGACCGACGAAATACGGATTAGTTTAGGGTCAACACCGATACTAACATAAGTAATGGCCACGCAGCTGAAGATCGAAAAACATGGCGCAATTTTGTCCGCCACATTATTTATAAAAAAACGGTCAAGTGCGAGTCGGACTCACCCATGAAGGGTTCCGTAGTAGCAAGTAAGAATGGAAGGTAATTTGCAGTTTACGGTTTATAACGTATTAAAAAAACAGATCTAGTCCTAGTGTAAGCGAATAATAGCTTTTGGCGGTATTTTTTTTTTAAAACGGTCCCAATATTTGTGCATGGTTATTTAATAAATAGTATAAGTGTTTGCAGAGCGGTTGTAACCGAAATCGGATCTATTTTAAACCGAAATGGTTTAAAATAGATCCGATTTAGTAGCTAAAAATTTAAATCGATTGGCTTCGGTAGTGTGCCCTACCCGAAACCTTAAATATCCCGATCGTGCTAACTCGCATGGCGCCCCTACGCTAGGTGCAATAATGTTTCGGATCCGAATAATAAGTTTTCGTCTTATTCCATTATCGTGAACGCTTAGCAACTACTTAATTATCGAATGTTTTGTCCCTGTCTGCTTTATTTAGAACGCGCTGGGATAAAAAATAAAGGCAAGTACGAGTAGCTGACGGGATCTCAGGGTGCCGTACCATACTGGTTCACAATCATTTAATTTTATGAATCGTAATGTTTTCCAGTTTGATCTGTTTTTTATGCTAGAGGTGGCAAACGAACAAGCAGGTCACCAATGGTTAGTGATTGTAAGTTGTTTTCTAGAAATTGATATTCAGGTTCGCCGTGTGGTCCCGGCAGAGTAGAATAGGCCACCTTCACTCTTACCGAGGTGTCGTAAAAGGCGACTAAGGTAAAGCTGCTGGCATGATCATCAGCACCCAGAGAAGGAAAACTCTGCATTTACATCAAAACCCTCGCCAACCCGTCTGCCAAGCGTGGTGAGTATGGCAATTACCCGTCATGTGATTGAGGGAGGCCCGTGCCCCAACAGTGGGAACTTAAATGGGCTGATGATGATGATGATGATGATATTCATGTCTGAGGTCCATCTACAAGGTGAATTGGTATTTTTAGACGTGAAATTGTCAATTAACAAAATTAGCCAATGATGTTAAAGTTGGACCTCGGTTCATAGGCACGCCATCTAGCGGATATTTTACACGCGATAGCCCCCATTGCATATCTCTATTATTTATAAAGTAAGTGGTAAATGGAAAGCCAAGGTGTGTCAATAAAAAAAACAAAATCGGACAATACTTTGAAGTTATGCGATCAAATAATGAAAAAATATCTGTTAGAACAGTATGGAAGTAAGTAGGTACGTCGATAAAAATATTAGATGTCGATAAAAATAATAAATCAACTATCGATAGTCTTGCAACATTGTTTTTTCCACTTTCAAATCACGAACCTAAAATAATTTTTATTAGGTCCATGTCTCTAATATAATTTTTAGCTTCAAAAAGTGCAATATTGAAAACTAATTAATAATAAAATTAATCAAGGTGACAGGTAGGGCATACTAGCGACGCCAATCGATTTTAATTTTTAGCTACTAAACCGGGTTTATTTTAAACCATTTCAGGATTACAACCTCTTGGCAAACACTTATACTATTTAATAAATAACCATGCACAAATGTTGGGTCCGTATTTGTACGCGAAAAATTGATTCACGCTAAAAGTGGCCGCTTTTGGCGTGAATCAATTAATCTGTACGCGTTGGACCCAACATTTTTGTACGGTTATTAAATAAATGGTATAAGTGTTTGCCTAAAGGTTGTAACCCCGAAATTGTTTAAAATAGATCCGGTTTAGTAGCTAAAAATTAAAATCGATTGGCGTCGCTAGTGTGCCCTACCCGTCCCCTTAATGTGTTACAGATGTCCATACACGGCGGTAATCGCTTACCATTAGGTGAGAGGTCTGTTCGTTTGTATACTTACTTACTTGTGGTTGAACCGATGTGGATCTTGGCCTCCGACACGAAATTTCGCCATTCCGATCTGTTTTCTTTTCGGCCACCTGTCGCCAGTTCGGCCGTTGTAAGTGGGTAAGATCTTTTCGACCTGGTCTATCCAGTGATACCTTGGGGGTTCCACCTGACGCTTACCAGTTGATCCACCCAGATATGCTCTCTATGAATATTTATCTAGTTATACTATGGTTCGTCGCCGTGTGGTCCCCGGCAGAGTAGAATAGGCCACCCTCACTCTTACCGAGGTGTCGTAAAAGGCGACTAAGGTGAAGCGGCTGGCATGATCATCAGCACCCAGAGAAGGAAAACTCTGCATTTATATCAAAACCCTCGCCAACCCGTCTGCCAAGCGTGGTGAGTATGGCAATTACCCCTCATGTGATTGAGGGAGGCATGGAATGGCATGGAGGATGGAAGTTGGCGTTATTGTACCCCCGTGCCTCGGAAAGCATGTTATGCCGTTGGTCCTGCGCCCAATCCCTCTCCGGTCGTATCACGCTGGTGTCCCATCGGGATATCAGGGTAAGGGAATAGAGAGTGCACTTGTGTTTGCGCACACACTTGAGCACTATAATATATCCTGCGTACGTGGCTGATCGTTGAGACTGGCCGCCGTAGCCGTAATCGGTTGGAGGATATTAAGGTGACGGGTAGGGCACACTAGCGACGAAATCGATTTTAATTTTTAGCTACTAAACCGGATCTATTTTAAACAATTTTGGGGTTACAACCTCACCGCAAATACTTATACTGTTTATTAAATAACCATGTACAAATGTTGGGTCCGTTTTCGTACCCGAAA
Source organism: Marasmia exigua (assembly GCA_019059595.1). Classification (NCBI taxonomy): domain Eukaryota; kingdom Metazoa; phylum Arthropoda; class Insecta; order Lepidoptera; family Crambidae; genus Marasmia; species Marasmia exigua. The sequence continues at coordinate 13,492,735 of CM032484.1, forward strand.
AATTGATTCACGCCAAAAGTGGCCGCTTTTGGCGTGAATCAATTTTTGGCGTCCGCGCTGACATTTTCTCATGGTTATTTATTAAATAGTATAAGTGTTTGCCGAGAGTTTTTTTTTGTCATATTCATTCTCATACATGTTTTGAGATGCTCCTGTTAGTAATAAAATACTTGAGTTGGAGCTATCTCGCTCTTACCCATTGCATTTCACATAAATGAGTAAATAAAATCTAAAGCTACTAAAAATTGGCAAAAAAAAATTTTTATTTTTAATACTTCTTGAATTTAGGTACATAAGTATTTTAAATTTAACTTTAAATTATAATTTAATTTTAATTTTAGTTTGTAACCCCGAAATTGTTTAAAATAGATCCGGTTTAGTAGCTAAAAATTAAAATCAATTGGCGTCGCTAGTGTGCCCTACCCGTCAGCTTAAGGTAAAAAAACTGATTAGGGACAACAAGCAGAAACTGACACAAGCCGTCAATCGCTTATCGCGCGTAAAAGGGCGTGAGGTCGGAATTCAGGGCGGCCAAGGCAGGTTTCTCCAACAAGCAAGTTATGTCAAAGCCTAGGTAACCTGGACAGTAATAAGGAATCGATTGATACCTCATTCATTAAAATCGGCTGAATGAGAGCGGCCATACATAGGCCGTGTGGCCCCCGGCAGAGTAGAATAGGCCACCCTCACTCTTACCGAGGTGTCGTAAAAGGCGACTAAGGTAAAGCTGCTGGCATGATCATCAGCACCCAGAGAAGGAAAACTCTGCATTTATATCAAAACCCTCGCCAACCCGTCTGCCAAGCGTGGTGAGTATGGCAATTACCCCTCATGTGATTGAGGGAGGCCCGTGCCCCAGCAGTGGGGACTTAAATGGGCTGATGATGATGATGATGATACATAGACTGATAAAATCATAACCCTCCTCTTTTGGCTTTGCCGTAGTCTGGTAAATAGGAATGTCCATTTAACTTGTTTGATGTGATGACTTGGCATGGATTTCACTAGAGATTCAACTTTTTGAATGCTGAATTTTATTGTTCGAAGTTCTCAAATGTAATTTTAAAATAATAAGTAAGTAGGTAAATTAAAATACTACAACATGTGCGGATAAAGAATGGGATCAGAAATGGCGGCGCATCTATTCACTTCTCGCTCGCACACTATTTGCGTCTGTACTCGCACCCCACGAGTGCGATTCAACTTTTTGAATGCTGGATTTTTATTGTTCGAAGTTCTCAAATGTAATTTTAAAATAATAAGTAAGTAGGTAAATTAAAATACTACAACATGTATCGCACTCGCACCCCACGAGTGCGAGTATAGACGCAAATAGTGTGCGAGCGAGAAGTGAATAGATGGGCCGCCATTTCTGATCCCATTCTTTATCCGCACGGGTTGTATGTTAAAATATGGTGGATGAAGTTGTCACAAATGTCGTGGAGACTTGCAAAAGTTTCTATAAAATCTTAACTATCAAAACACTTGAAGTCGATTAAAAAAAAAGCTGCGCTAACCTAAAATTTTACAATACTATACATAATTTATTTCAATTTAATTTGGGGCGAAAGGAGTATAAAGGTTGGTAGATAGAGCTCTTATAATCCAATGATATTTTTTTTTTATGATATAGGTGGCAGACGAGCAGACGGATCACCTGATGGTAAGCGATTACCGCCGCCCATGGACGCCTGCAACACCAATGGTGTCACAAGTGCGCTGCTTACCTTTTAACCGCCCTTCCCCTGGATTGGCCCTCCTGTACCCTCACTCACGCAGCGAAACACAGCGCATGCACTGCTTCACGCCGGTTTTCTGTGAGGACGTGGTATTACTCCGGTCGAGCCAGCCCATTCATGCCGAAGCGTGGCTCTCCCACTGTTAGATGTTGCAGGTGTACTGTACGTACGTACATGGTCATGTTTTCCGTCTGCTCGTGTGCCACTTATCACATAAAATGTCTCAGTTTAAAAAGCTATTAGGTAAATCATTTGTATATTGTTCAGCGTCCATTCTAAAAACGTTTCATCTATAATTATTACTATCTGATCTGATCATCAATACCTAAATGATTACGACTAGGCTACAAGCCAATGTAATATGCTCGTAAATTGTAATTGCACAAAAGCCGTACAGATGTACTACAAAAGTATCAGTCATTCAACAACTATCCTATAAAATATGCAAAACATCTGCCCTCAAAAAACATCTAAAAAGACAAGCAAATGAAAAAGTAAAAATCGCAAATACGCGCGAAAAAAAATGTCATCTGCATACGCCATCTGGTCACTGTGGACAGATAAAAAATACGCTAAAAGCCCGCGCCAAGTTTAAATACTTTTTTATCTGCGGCAATTCTGGCGGTTTTTTAATCGCGGCATGTGCCAAACTTCCGCTAGATGCGGTCCTTTGAGATAAAAAAATGTATTGAACCTCTTTTTATGCTATTGTGTGTATAAATACTTAACTATTTTATTTTGTTATTAGCATCTCTTTGTCTACAAACAAAACAACATACGCTACGCTACGACAACATACGCCTGCAAATCCGAACACGAGGACCTCTGGATTTTTCAATTCTATGTGCGTACCTATTTCTAGCCCTAACTCGGGGGCAAAGGAAAACCTGTACTATTTGGATAGATTCGCAAACTGGATACAAACCACAGTTTATTCTGAACGTGTCAACCTGTAATAGTTGGTCTGGTCCCAGCATTGCCCGCTATAAGAGTTGCAAAGATCAGGCATGTTATAAATAAAAGATTCAAGATATTTATTTGAAAGCTTCGTGTTTTTTTTTGTTGCGAGATGGCAGACGAGCAGACGGATCACCTGATGGTAAGCGATTGCCGCCGCCAGTGGAGTCACAAGTGCGCTGCCAACCTTAAAACCCCCCTTTCCCCCGAATAGAGTCTCTGGCACCCTCACTTACGCAGCGAAACACAGCACAGTGCTGCTTCACGCCGGTTTTCTGTGAGGCCGTGGTATCACTTCGGTCGAGCCAGCCCATTCATGCCGAAGAGTGGCTCTCTCACGTTATTTAAATTACCTTTTTTTATTGCTTATAATAGGCAGATGAGCTTGCGGCCCATCTGATGGTAAACGGTAACCGCCGCTCATAGACATCAACAATGCCGGAGCACAGTCATGCCGCTGCCTACCGTGAGAGAAGAACTCTTTTCAAACCTCGTTTAAAAAAGGACATGTCATAGCGATCAGGGAACACCGTAGCTAGAGACAGAGTTTGCACGAGCGTGGGAAAGAGGAAATATAAATGAAATGTGAAATATTTTGCCTATTTATTTATTTGCTAATAACTATTTATATTTAACTAGCGAAAGTAGAAACGTTTGCTAATCTTGGCTACCTTTATCTATGGTCTATTCCTTGTTGAGACTTCATACAACTGTTCTGTATTATAATTAATGACCTCACGAGAGAAATAGAGCGGTTCCATCACCACCCCATTTCACAATCGATTAAAGAAATTAATGATTGCCCAGTTACCCAGTGGCACAGTGTAGTGGTATCATTAGAGTGCGCCGGTGACCATTCGGCCTGACTGTTTCTTTCATCGTTACACCAGGAAAGTGTAGCTTAGTGGATAGGTATCCACTAAGCTACAAGTAGTATAAGAATATTACAAGAGTAGAATTTGACTACATAGTCGGCGCGATTATTGATAGTCATAACTTCATAAGTGATACGACGTCACACAATAGGTACAGCTCTGTTAATGAACCTAATAAAACCATATGCCCTTCCCGTCAACCACATGCTAACTTTGCTTGAGAGCAAATGTAATTTCACTGCAGCATAAAAGATGCAAAGACCTACCAAATGCCGGTGTTTCCGTAAAAAACGAGAGTTCGGCACGAGCCACGGCGTTTTCCGTTTTTTCTATGGTTTTTTCTGTAACATCACATTGCGAGAAAGGACATTGTAGGCTCAACAATTGCGGATCATTTGAGAAAAAAGTTCACATCAAATTCGACGATGGAATAGTATGGATCCGATGTGAAAAGGTAAAAATATCGTTTGTTTAACTTAACTATTTTTGTTTTGGATCCAAATTAAAAACTTTTGAAACTAATAGGTGCGATTTCTGTCTTGTGGTTCTGTAGACAGTGACAAAATAAGAAGAATAAAAAAAAGGTATGCGCTAATTATAGTAAATTATTTTGCGAATTAAAACTCAAAGCAATAAATTACTTTCCATCGGGTGACTCGTTGGCTCGTTTTTCGTCTTTAGCATAAAAAAACAAAATAAAGCTAAATAACAAGCAAAAAACCAAGTTGGAGACTTTGGTTGGTCATTTATTTTATTTATTATAATAATTACTCCTTTAATAAACAAAAAGTCATCAAACTTTAATTTTAATAAGATTTAAGACTATATTTTAGGGTTTATATTAAATAAGTAGAGATGAGATATTATTGTACTTGTGATATTTTTATAGGATTTTATAGGTTAAGACATATATTGTTTATACTATTTAAAAAGAAGTCAATTCTACAGACAGCGGCAACGCTTAATTCCAAAACACGAAACGCTATCGCGATGTAAATGACACCTAGCGCCATCTATTAGTATCAAGTGGAATTAATAACCCGAAACGAAGTGAGAGCGGGCCACTAGTAAATTATAAAACCCCGAAACTGAACAAACAAAATCATCAACGAAAGTTTGCCCAGTGGAAATTTAGCCCACGCGTGTGGTATGTATTAAAACATGAAAAGAAAATGTTGGAAAGATGCGGTCGATAAGGATCTCCGTGGACTATTGGTGGATGACTGGCTGGAAGTGGCACAAGACCTACCGAGATGGAGGCTCTTATTATAGGTTGCTTCTCGCTCTTTAATATAGCGAGAGCTATATTCGCGAGTGAGGATGCCTGGAAGGCCTTTGCTGCATATTGCGAGTACGTGATGGCGGCGAAGAAGGCGGCGGAGCGCGAACGACAGGCTGACCCTCTCGCCCCCGCGATCCGCAAGGGAAGTAGAGGGAGGAGACAACGCCAATACTTGCATCTCCTTCCCCTGCGAGGAGTAGGTCCTCTGGTGGCGGTGGGGCCCCAGACCCACGTCTGGGGCCCCACCGCCGGCATTGTACAAACCTCCTCTTACGCCGGCACGACTCTCTCGGCTGTCCCCATCCCTCCCCCCGATCCCGGGAGAAGCGCCGTGCCCGCCGTGTTGGCGGGCTTCCCTGTCCGTGGGTGTTGTAGTACCAGGCTCCGAGCTGTGGTCCCATAACACTCACCCATCCATGGACAGATGAGGGAGAGTACCAGGAGTTTTAGTCGGTATGCCTCTGGCCGGCTACTCGTTAGGAAAAGCCGTCGCCAGGGGAGAGGCAGACATAACCCGTCCGCCCGGGGTTGTCAGACTTATGTATGCATTTCTCCTGGGTCATCAAAAAAGATTAGTTACCTACCAGCCTAGTTAGTTAGTGTGGTAGGTATGTATAGTATAAGGCAGGGTCTCTACCAAATGCATTAGTCGACTCGATATTTGTCAAATTGGTTAATACTAGTTGCTTTTTTCTTATCTGCGTTTAGTTTTTCTCACCTGTGCGTTTTTCAAGTGTCCTCTGTCTTTCCGCCTACGTTTTTGTTTTGCGTCGCGCAGAAGCGCGGGCGCAGCCTATTCCACGCTATGCCGCGGCGCGACCGCGGAAGCGGCCGCAACATGCCGCCTCTTCCTGTCTTTTTGCTTCCTCGCAATTTGCTGCTTTTTACCACGTTTTTTACATTTTTTCTGACAATTAAGAGAATGGGACGTATGGCTCGTGCTGCAGACAGCTGCCGACTTTTGCTTTCTGTGCGTAGCTTTTTGCATATTTTACACGAGGACTTTTAGATACGTTTCGGGTCTGTACAGTAGGGTAAAATATTACTAAAACGTTAGCTAAATAAGTAACGGTTAGCTCAAAGATATCGTTCTATGCCTTAAAAGCTTATTTTAAGAGTTCAAAATTTACAGTGGCCAATTATTATTGGAAGTGGCTAGTTATACCACGATTTACCCTACATGTTTTTTTTTTCTAGAGGAAAGCACTTCGCTTGCCTTGATCTCACCTCATAGTAAATGAAGATAAGATGAATATGTTGACGACACTTTACTACCTTTGACCGTGGGAGAGCCACGTTTTGGCATGAATGGGCCGGTTCGACCTAAGTGATACCACAGAAAACCGGCGTGAAGCAACACTGTGCTGTGTTTCGCTGTGTGAGTTAGGGTACCCCAGGCCCAATCCGGGGGAAAGGGGGTTTAATTGGCAGCGCTCCGTCTGTTCGTCTGCCATCTATCACATAAAAAAACTACACTATTCTATGACAAGAGAGTATTTTCTTGTTCATGTTGCCATATTTGTTATTAGTTTTATTTAAAATATACTTGAATGAAATAACTTGACTGATTACTGAGTTGTACTGAGTACCTAACAAGCGTTTGTCAGCTTGATGGTACCTACACTGCTATTTAATATAGGTACATATACACACAATGTATGGCACGTATCAGCTTTCTAGATTCGATGACATCATCATTATCAGCATTTCAGCCAATAGACGCCCACTGCAGGACATAGGCCTCCCCCAATGATCTCCACACAGATCGGTGCTGCGCCGCCCGCATCTAATGGATCCCGCGACCTTTACCAGAATCGCCGGTCCACCTTGTTGTGCCACATACATAGGTACATTAATAACATACACACAAGGAGGACATACACACAAACAAGCATGCTGATAGCAATACAGGTGACGGTAAATAATAACTTTATTTTTATTTACAGAAAACCAAGTTTTTAAAAGCCGTTGTTTTGTCAAAAATTACAAAATCTCAAAAAATATATATTTTTTTTTATATTATATGAGAGGTGGCAGAAAAGTATTATTTGTGTATATTTGTAATCCCACTGTTGATTCTAATATCTGTAACACAGGTGCTTGAGCTACCTATCTCGGAGTTAGATCAATGTATGTGATGTTGTGAAATATTTACTTATTTATTTATTTATAGACACCTGCGACATCAGTAGAGTCACAAGTGCTCTGCCAACCGGGCCTCCGTACCCTCACTCACGCAGCGAAACACAGCACAGTGCTGCTTCACGCCAGTTTTCTGTGAAGCCGTGATATCACTACGGTCGAGCCGGCCCATCCGAATATGCCGAAGCGTGACTATCCCACGGTCAGTGAACATAGAAACATTACGGTTTTTAAAGTCGTTAGGCAGCAATTATTTTTTCGTTTTCAAGCAGGTGATCATGTCAAACATCACTTCCAAAAGGCATATGATCCTTCCATTTAATCAATTCTCTATTAAAACATCTGTATTTATAATTTATGACATTCCAATACGTTCATCTGCCGTGCAAAACCGACCGCTTACAGATCATCCAATTTTCTAATACGAACATTATTTTAGATCCTCTAGCCAAATGGTGTGGAACAGAGTCGGTAAAAAACTGCGATCTCGCGTCCGATAATTAAGGCTTTTGAGGAATCATTTCATCGGAAAAAAAAGATTCGCCTTACCTGAGCTATCAAATGTTGTGTGTGTACAGGTGGGTCTATTTGGCTCGCGTCAAATAATCGCCCTGTGTTTAAATTGCTGATAAAACTATTTTACGCACAGCTTTGAGATTTGCTTTTGTTTTAATATTTTATTTATATGAATTTATTTAATTTTTATTGATATGAATGTTTATAATTTATTAATACGAATGTCACACGATCACTTGTTCAACCAGACAATTAATCCCGTCACTCAAGGTCCAAACTGAAAACCAGCGCTGCAGCGGCTTCAAGCAGTTGCAGCACATGCTGAGGTTGGACCTTGTTGACCACTTGCTTTTTCCTAGTAATCTTCCATGCAACATCCCGTCACTCAAAGTCCAAACTGTAAACCAGCGCTGCAGCGGCTTCAAGCAGTTGCAGCACATGCTGAGGTTGGACCTTGTTGACTACTTGGTTTTTCCTGGTAATCTTCCATGCAACATCCCGTCACTCAAGGACCAAACTGTAAACCAACGCTGCAGCGGCTTCAAGCAGTTGCAGCACATGCTAAGGTTGGACTCTGGTTGTATTACGGGTTTCTCTTCGAAACTTATCAAAGGCTCTCATACACGGATTGGTGCCAAACTTTTTTTTTATAGAGGCACAGTATATTGGCTCTCCTCAGCCTGATAGTAAAAAAGAGAAGAGCCCAATTTGCAATTAAAACGGAAGCGATGTCAAGGCATCACCTCCGATGGCACGGCCATACTGGCCCGCGAGATGCTTCTTCACGCTTCGTTGGAAGAAATCCATATTGTAGGAAGGGGGAAATACATGCGACGGCAATGAGTTCCATTTCTTGATGGTGCGGTAGAAATAAGAACTGCCAATTTTTTTAGTCCGTGATGGGATGTTTTCCACTTGAAGATAGGTACAATGTAATTTATATACCTAAAATGTAACCCTATTGTTAGAGAGAATAAACTTATAATTCATTCTTTGTCTTAGTTGTCTTGGTCTCAAACTAAGGTGTATTATGGAAGCCAGAACAACAAAGCTACCACAATCAGACCCCAATACAAATATCTGTTTCATTGACAAATATTTGTGGATGTGCGGTAATCGAACCCGCTACCCTTGCGTCTGAACAGGCGCACAAATCATTGCGCTAAATGGGTCGTCAATTCATCATCATTTTACCATGAATTAATTAGCTATTTATAGATTTTCATTGCCTATTCAGTTTGATAGGTATGGTTTTATATATTTTTTTTTATGTTATAGGGGGCAGAAGAGCAGACGTATCACCAGATGATTAGTGATTACCGCCGCCCATGGACACCTGCCACGTCAACGGAGTCACAGGTGCTGCCGGCCTTTTTAAAAGGGAGTACGCTCTTTTCTTGAAGGTTTGCAGGTCGTATCGGTCCGGAAACACCGCGGGCATTCCACAGTTTTATCGTACGAGGTAGAAAGTTTCTTGAGAAACGCACAGTTGAAGACAAGTATTAAATGATGGGCATGGAACTGTCCGAACAATTCCTCAGAGCATTTAGGAGGGGGGGGGCGATATATGGTCAAGTAAATTGTAAGTTCTAGATGCAAGGCCTAGGGACATAGGAGTTAAGGATTGCATCAAAATCCTAGACTTCACCGTTGCTTTCCATCAAGGGAGATTTTGATCAAGCTTAATTTTTAGACCTACTGTGTTTCTCTGCGGATCATTCGATCATTCACCTCGTTCGGATTATTCGGTTCACTCGAACTCGAGATCCGTTTGAGTCGAAGGATACATTCGGAGCGAACATTAGAGATTCAGAACAGTGTATCATTTGGCTGAGTCGGATCACTGAGTCGTTTCAGTAAAGAGTTCCACACGTCTAGTTTATTTTGATTAGATTTTAGTCTATAAAAATACCTTTGACAACCTACGGCGATTGGCTACTTTTCTTTTATTTACCGTGGAGAGCCACACTTCGGCATGCATGGGCCGGCTCGACTATAGTAATTTCACGGCCTCACAGAAAACCGGCATAAGGCAGCACTGTGCTATGTTTCGCTGCGTGATTGAAGGTACCGGAGGTCCAATCCAGGGGAAAGGGGGGTTAAAAGGTTGGTAGCGCACTTGTGACTCCACTGGTATTGCAGGTGTCTATCAGCGGCGGCAATCGCTTACCAGCAGGTCTGACCTATCACATAAAAAAAATCTGAAAACCGTGAACCCACCAACTTTTTATTGTATGAATAGATTTTTTAACCCCCTTCTTAGTTGGTAAGGTATTTGTTTTAAACACTCTGTAGATACAGCTACGTCACATACGCGGTTCGCATATCCGATATTGTGATCCTAAAAAACGGACCCCCGGCCCAGCCATTCCACCGATCGAAAGAAATTCTGATAAAAAACGCGATTTCGCAGATGTTGGTTTTATAAATTTCTTGCACGTGTTTGGGTTTTTTCTGACCTATGCCCTTTTTTCTCGCGTCCATGCGGTCTCAAGTTCGCTTATGAACGCTCAAAATGGTTAATTACGAATAAATTGTGGTATGAAATTGCAGCTGTCAAATTTTACTAAATGAATTCGTTCTGCTCGAAGAACTTAGTTTTTCTCACTATCCTAAGGATATCAAGGTAACTCAGCTATCTTAAAAATTTTTAATTTTCCTTTATACAAATTTATTTTATTACTTCGTCTTGTGTTAAAAAGCCGCGTGTTCTAAAGCGACAGCTTGGGACGCAACCGGAACAAAATGCTAAAATGATGATGAATCTTGTGCTTTAAGGTGACGGGTAGGGCACACTAGCGACGCCAATCGATTTTAATTTTTAGGTACTAAACCGGATCTATTTTAAACAATTTCGGGGTTATAACCTCTCGGCAAACACTTATACAATTTATTAAATAACCATGAAATAATGTTGGGTCGAACGCGTACGCCAAATATTCAATTTTTCGCGTACAAAAACGGACCCAACATTTGTGCATGGTTATTTGATAAATAGTATATGTGTTTACCGAGAGGTTGTAACCCCGAAATTGTTTAAAATAGATCCGGTTTAGTGGGTAAAAGTTAAAATCGATTGGAGTCGCTAGTGCGCCCTACCCGTAACTTTAAAAGAAACTAAACAAAAAAAATTTAGACAATTTAACACAAAAAAATAAATAGATGACATGAAACAGTATACGTGTATTTTTGAAAAAATAAAATATTACCATTAAAGTGTGAGACAAAGAATATGATCGACCACAATACTTATTACAAAAATATTTAATATCAAAGTCAGAAAAAATTAACTGTTGCAAAATTATTAAATGCACACTATGCGTACTCTTAGTACATACCTAAATAATAAACAATTTATTTCTATGACATACTTAGATCAGGCAAAGAAACAAGTTTACCTACTTACTCATGAATCTTGATAATTTGAAAATAAGTATCAAGTTGGCAGGAAAGTACCAGGTTCCGTCAAAATTATAATTGTAGTCGGATAAATTCATATACAATTTTAGTCATATTCATAACCTCATTATTCCTGCTACGGTGGAATGCAAATATTAAAAAAATGTGGTTAAGCGCCATCTTTCAAATGTGTAAGGAACTACAATCAGATTGATCCACACAACGAACATCGTCATTTGTGTGTGCTACAAAGTTTAACGAATCGATAATAGATGGCGCTAAACCAGACTGATAGTTTTAGAATTTTTATAAATGCCAATTTTATAATCTTTGCAGTTACTTCTTACGATTTCCTGAAAATAAATCATAATACATATCAATATATTTAGCATTAGCATCTGGTTGCCTTTCACAGTTAAACCGGTCACCAGTCACACACACCGGCTCATTTCCATTAAACTTTACACTATTGTATTCTATATCAAAGCTTTTCACCTCAGAAAGGATATCTCTGAGACATGCACACTGCCACGGATTCTGATTAAAGTAAAACTTCTTTAGCATCCCACCAGAATTCTTCAACTCTAAACAAAAATTATCAGTTAAGTAGGTAAATCTATTGTTCGCCAGATTTAGGTATTTTATCTTTGATCCTCTAAAGGCATTTACTGGCACAAACTCTATTAAATTATTAGCCAAATCGACCACTAATAACTTTGGCATATTTTGAAGCAGTTTGTCAGATATCTGTGTCAGTCTATTGCCTCTTAAAACTACCGAACTTAACTTCTTTAGCGGAATAAAAATACTTTCAACAATATTGTTTATATTATTATCTGCTAAATTTATTATTTTTAAATTTTCCAAATGTGCAAATATTGTTGCATCGTCTAGAGATGTTATTTTGTTATTGGATATCGTTAAATGCATCATTTCCTTTAAATTCTGAGCTACTGCGAATTTAGGAACCTCGGTCAAAAAACAATTATCTAAATGCAAAGTTTGTAAATGATTCAAATTACGTAAGAGTATATCATGAGACTCCGACATATCATTTCCTGAAAAGCTCAACTCTTGTATCAAAGGACTTTGGTCAAATATGTATGGGTTCATGCTCCTTCCCAATAAAGCGTTATCTGACAAATCTAGATATTTCAATTTCGTCATTGGATCCAATATTCCTAATTCCAACTCATTTATTTGGTTGCCTCTTAAATCTAAGCTTATTAAGTTGGGTTTTTGGTCGAACAGACCCAGCGGGAAATTAATGAGCTGGTTGTATGAGAGATTCAATGATCTCAAGTTTTTGAATTCATCAAGTACTCCCAGTTCAAGCTTCTTGATCTTATTAAGAGATAGGTCGAGGTCTTCCAGGGCTGGTAGTTCCTCGAACGACTCGAGTTCTACTTGGGCTATCTTGCATCTTTTGAGTGTGATTCTTGTTACTCTAGCATTATCTGATACTAGACCTCTTTGAAGGGTGTAGTCAGAGATCCCTGCTGTACACACAATTTCTGTATTCTGTTGTTTGCAAGTTACTTGCGCATGGACACGCCAATCTGCTGTCAGCATACATATCAGGATCAAAAGAAGCATACTTGGTAGCATTTTGGCATCTGAAACGTCAACATTTAATAATTATTTTTCAATTATAATCTCATTACTCTGTGATAAAAGTAAACAAACGGCACAATTACAAGAGATAAGATACACCAATTACCTAACTAAAAAATATTAACTAATAAATATTGCGTTTAAATATAATGGCGGAAGGAAGTCAACAATTTCCTTAATTTACAGTTAACCTAATCCTGTATACAATATTAAAATGTAGGGAAGGATGGCCAAATGCCTACTAGACCTAATAATAGTGTCTTCCAAACCAATATTTCGATCATGGCGGCCAATCTCAGCGATCAGCCATCGACGCAGGACATATTATAGTGCACAAGTATTTGCGCAGACACAAGTGCACTCTCTATTCCCGTACCCTCTTATTTCGATGGGACACTAGTGTGACATGACCGAAGAGGGATTAGGCGCAGGACCAACGGCTTAACGTGCTTTCCGAGGCACGGGGGTACAAACCGCCAACTTCCAGACTCCGGGCTAACACTGAGAATTTCTGAACAGAAAAACTCATGTACAAATTTTGGCCCCCCGACCCGGGGATCGAACCCGGGACCCCAAGCGCAATCGTCGCTTTAAAGTGCGACCCACTAACCATTGCGCCACCGAGGCAGAGGATCTTCTACTAGATCTACTTAAGTCACAAATACCTACTAGGGTTAGGCTATTACAGATTGGATAACTTGGTTGGATGGTGTTCTATTAACTACACAGAGCCACACATTTCTGGTTTTTAAGGTTTTAGAATATCCACTTCACATAACACTTCATATCAAATCCCATGAAAATAAGAAAATTTTTGAAACTTAAAATTTTTAAGAAAGGAAATTTGAGATTCTAGTTAGTTTTTAAGACCAATTGTTTCCAACCAATTGAACAATTGAGGTTGTAAAATGCAAATTACAAATATGAGACATCATTAAAAGTAAGAAAACAATTACATACCGCCACTCAATATTATATACAGCAATGCACACAAAAATGAAGATAGAAATATTACTTAGTTTACTAGAACAAAGCTTTTTTCTTTGACAACGCCCTCTATATTTTATCAATAAGAAAAAATTACAGAAATAATATTTACTTAGGTAAAAAATTATGTATTCTGTATTTATTTACTTACCAGACGAATACTTTAAAGTCATCCTTAAATTCGTATTTAAAATAGGCAAACCAAATATCACAATGCACAACAACTCTACAACAAAAACTAACTTCTTATTTAGATGAGATCATTGTTTTCGACACAAAATTTGTGGTTTTATTAATATTAATGTCATAATATGTGACACACGACTGACTCGTGGTGGCGCGCGCGCAGATCAAGGCTCATTGTTGTTGTAAAGCCGGTTTTTGAACTCACGTGAACTTAGCGTTGATATCCGCGATATAAAGAGCATGCTAATGAAGGCTGGGTTCTCATCTAATTAAAAAACCACTAAGCATATGCAAAGTACCTAATAAAAACATGTGACTGAAAGCAATTTCGTGCCTAAAAAAAAGAGATGAGTTTCAAAAAATGGTTGCCACACTGTAGTGTATTTTTAAGAAAAAAAAAGCGATCTGGCTATAAAGTACAGTATAGTACGTAAAACATATTATTTTATAGCTTATAGAAAATCGTTTTAAACTATAATGTAACATAAAACAATCAATCAGGAATTCGCATAAGGTGTTTTATTTATAGAAGTTTTTTTTTTATTTGAACTTATAAAAAGAAAATGTATACCTAAAGATAAGTCTCAATAGCGAAAATCAATGTCTAGTACAATTAAAACTTTTTCCATCGTTGTTACACACCACCTCTTTACCATTATACCTCCCACTGTTATAGACTAGGCCGAGACTCTTCACCTCTTCCATGGTGTCTCTCAAACAAGCACATTGCCAAGGGTTGGGGGTAAATAGGAACTTCTTCAACCTCCCACCAGCGTCTCTCAGCTGCTGACAAAAGTTCTCCGGCAAGAACGTCAACTTGTTCCCTGAAAGATTCAAATTCTTCATCGGAGTATTCCGAAATGGGCTCACTTGTATCTCCTCCAATTCATTGAAGGACAAATCTACACTCACTAACTTTGGCATATTCTGAAACTGTTTATCTGGCACCTGTTTCAATCGATTCTGTTTCAAAACAATCGTTTTCACCTTTCTTAGTGGGGCGAATACATTTTCAGTTATACTTTCAATAGCATTGCCTCCTAGATTCAAAATCTCCAAATCATCTAAGTTGACAAAAATAGTAGGGATCATCAAGTCTACTAATTTGATTCGTAGACAAGGTTAGAACTTTCAAAGTCTTCATGTTAGCTCTTGTTGCAAAAGAAGGTACTTTGGATAGAAAACATCTATCGAGTTTCAAGATCTCTAGTGTTGGCAGTTCTATAAGCAGATCTTCTTTCGCTCCTGACATATCATTTCTAGAAAAATCTATTGATTTTAGCATTCGGGTGTGATCAAAAAGACCTGGATTAATTTCTTTGCTGTTTAAATCATTGTTTGATATATCTAAGTCAGTTAATTTGGTCAATCTGTCAAAGGTTCCCGATTGTATCCTGCGGATCTTATTTCCTTTTAAATCCAATACTTCAATGTTATTTATTGCATTTAGGAAGCCATTAGAAATATCGGTTATTCTATTATGTGACAAATTAAGATGTCTCACTTGATACAAATCATTAAGTACACAAGGTTTTATGTTTTGAATTCTGTTTTCCGATAAATCCATATGTTCTAATTCTACTAAACCTTGAAATGCTTGACAATCAACTTCGGCTACCTTGCAGCTTTTCATATAAACATATTTAGTGTCAATATTATTCGAAACAAGTCCTTTTGTGAGGACAAAATCAGTGTCTTCGTTACTTGACAAACAAACTAAAGTACTTTTATCCTCTCCATAGAAAGTGCAGCTTGGCAACGCGTTGAGATTCTTAAATGCTATGAATAACAGGAAAACTCCTAAATATCTCATATTTAGCTGATATTTTTACCTGAAAAAGGAATTAAAAAAATTAACATGCATATTTTGCTTTCTAATTATGAAATATATTAAGTACTAGCTTTTGCCCGCGACTTCGTCTGCGTGTAATTCGAATAAAAGCAAGGTCTTTAGCCTATGTGTTATTCTGATCTATAAGCTACATTACTGTTAAGTTTCATTAAAATCCGTTTAGTAGTTTTTGCGTGAAAGAGGAACAAACATCCATCCATACATCCATCCAAACAAACTTTCGCCTTTATAATATTAGTAAGGATAAGGATTTTAACAAAGTAAAAAGGAGATAGACCAATTCTAGGGGAATTCTCCTAGACCCTAATATATGTAGTATCTATTATATCAATGGGGAATAGGGAATACCCTATTCCCCATTATAATAATGGATATTTTTAAATTAACATTATCGGTTTTAACTCCAAATCATGTCTACTGTTACGAATGACAGTTCAGTCACTTTAACTATTTAACTAAACAAAATTTAAATATCAAAGTAGTAACTTACCAAGCTACTGATGAGCGCTAATTAAAACAACTCATGAGCAGGAACAAATTCAAGCAACTATATAATAATTGGTTTACAATATGATGTCATAATAATAGCAATTATTGTATCGATCGTTTGTTTCACTGGCATCAAAGTAGAGCCATGCTTCGGCATGAATGTGCTGACTCGGCCTTAGTGACACCACGGCATCACAGAAAACCAGCATGCCACCAAAAACGGTTGTCTCTACCAATACCCTATTACCTAATTACATACATAAATGTACATTGTATTTCCTATCTAGCTTTTATCTTTTGTACATTGTGCAAGAAAAAGAGTCTATCTAGAATTAATAAGGTATTTCACATTAAAAAACGATCTGATATAAATTCAATTAAAAGTTTTGATTTGATTCCATTGATTTTTTATTGTATAAAATAGGCAGACGATCCTGCGGCCCATCTGATGGTAAACGGTAACCACCGCTCATAGACATCAACAATGCCGGAGCACAGTCATTTGTCAGATATTTTAGAAGAATATATATTATTTAAATGCCATTCAGACTGCCAATTTCGCACGTTACCATAATAGAACCCATTATACTCATACCTATATCAACTAACGGTTTTCCTCAAACCCAACATGGCACCCACTTATAATTATCCTGTTTATATTCTACGACAGTCCCTCTTTCGTATACTGCTCAACGATCTTTTTATGAGGCGCCATTTTTTATAACTAGTTTCACATAAAATGTAATTAAATAGAAAATTTGTTCATATCATTATCTTATCAATACCATTAGAGTATTTCTATTTTTTTTTATGTCATAGATGCCAGACGAGCAGGCGGATCGCCTGATGGTTAGCGATTGCCGCCGCCCATAGACACCCGCGACACCAGTAGAGTCACAAGTACGCTGCCAACCTTTAACCCCCCTTTCCCCCGGATTGGGCCTCCGGTACCCTCACTCACGCAGCCAAGATATGAGTTAATTTTCTTGAACATTTCAAATAGGTAATGAACTAGTGTCAAAATTTGGTGATTTTTTGTGTTGCATCGGTCAATTGATTTAACGCTAAATCTTCGTCACAAAAATACGCAACATCCTGTATCTACATATAAAAAAAATGTAAAAATGTAAGATTAATTAATTAACTTTGGGTGTTGACTGTACTAAGGATTAATGACAAGACTGTTACTCATAAACTAATGAGGTAATTCGAATTCCTAGCGCTACAAACGCCACCCACAGCCGCCTACATTGTTTAGCAGCTGTCAATAGATGCAAATGGAGTAACCTTGACCAAATTCGATGTCATCTGATTAGTATAACGAGGTGTTCAATGACCTTGTAAATAAAAGCACACGAAAATTCTTAGAATTTATTTTTTACTTCCTACATGACTACACAATAATATGTAAATTGGACCTTGGTATCAAATAAAGCCAAGATTAATCATTAACAACTTTATCTAATACCATCGGATTCTCTATTAGCTGCTCATTATTATTTTGAATATCCACGTCATCACCAGACGTATCCTTGTCAGATAACTCTTGCGCATCATCGGTATTGAAATTCACAGAACTATTCTTAGACACATTAATATCGTTTTGTTCCAAATTATCCGTTACATTCCTAGTTATGTCCAGTTCACTTTTTAATCTCTGTATGGCTTGAATCACTTCATTCTGGAAACTTCATGTTTACTTTATACATTTGTTCTGAATGCTCCTTTTCTCTTCGAAGCTCATTCTTCAAATGTGTGTCTTTGAATTTTTCGAATTCCGTCATTATCCTCACTTTTGACTCGTAGGTATGCTGAACCATGGAGACTAGTTTGAAAAGCTTTTCTATTACTTTTTCTTTGACCTCTTTTGAAATGTTGAGATCTGATTCGAGGTCGGTTTTGGCATCAAGAGCCAAGTCGTTTGCTGAAGATGGAAAGCCAAGAAGTGACTTGGAGCTGCTAGATCCATTGGTGTTTTTTGATTGCACATCAAGAACTGGCGATGGTGACTTCTCTTTAGTAGGAGATTTCGACGTGAACGCGCCATGAGTCACGACTTCAGTAAACACACCTGAGCTTGGCTTATTTGACTTGTACTCATCGGTTTTCTTAGTAACTTTCTGAATCAGCTCGTTTTGTTTTTCTTTTTGTTTTTCGAAATGCGATTTCTGGAGTACCTCCTCGTGTACTATCTTTGTTGTTTCTGGGGATGATTCCTTGCTTTTGAATGGGCTGCCGGTTCTCTTGCTGAAGTTGGTTACGTTTAGGCGTGACATCCTTGTTTGGTGTGTACAAATATGGCCATAGAGTATTTAGGTTACTGAATTTTTGTCACTGTCACTAGTAACTAGGCTGGCACTCTGCGTGGCGTCGGAGGCGGTACTGTGGCGTCCAGTAGTTCCGAACGGCCTCTGCGCCGAGTGTGGGTTTCGCTCCATACTTTTGGTGCGCAGGCGCTTCCTAGGCGTGCTAATGAATTCATTATTGACGGACCGTATGACTGCATTTTGCATTGACTTTTGTTGGCGTTGACACATCGAGAATTTTTAGCAGTTGTGCGGCGTGTTGAAATGATATAGTGGTCATTGTATTTTTTTTTGTTTGAACAATATTTTAAGGAAGCGTTTTCGCATTCATATATTTTTGTGTTTTGGGATTACAATATTGTATTAATTTATCATATTAATCACCAATAAAGAATATAACAAAACTTTTTTATTGCATTGCTTAATTTGATTATGTAATTATTAGGAAGTTTATAAATAATAATAATGTCCTCCGAACCGATATTTCGGTCATGGCGGCCAAACTCAGCGATCAGCCATCGACGCAAGACATATTATAGTGCACAAGTATTTGCGCAGACACAAGTGTACTCTCTATTCCCTACCCTGTTATTTCGATGGGCCATTAGTGTGACACGGCCGAAGAGAAATTAGGCGCAGGACCAACGGCTTAACTTGCTTTCCGAGGCACAGGGGTACAAGACCATTAACTTCCAGACTCCGGGCTAACACTGAGAATTTCTTAACAGAAAAACTCAGGTACAAATTTTGGCCCGACCCGGGGATCGAACCCGGGAACCCAAGCGCAACCGTCGCTTTAAAGTGCGACCCACTAACTATTACGCCACCGAGGCAGTTATAAATAATAGTATGGAAGTAAAATACACTGATATATTCCTTACCTTAAAACCCGCGATGAAGATGATGACGAGGTCCGGCCGATATCGGTCATGACGACCGCTTAATTTTTTTATGAGATAGGTAAAGGCAGACGGATCGCCTGATGTTAAGCGACTAGTACTTCTAACGGGAAAGGTGAGCGGAAGAAGGCCTAGAGGCAGAACCCGCGTGCGCTGGTCCGATCAAATTATCTCAACCTTAAACACCACACTCTGTGATCCACGATCCACGCGGCCGAGGATAGAGTGAGCTGGCGGAGGTTAGTCCGGGAAAAAATTACTCATCGAGACCACGACCCTCAGCACTGAGGACAAACGACGCAAGGAGGATATCTCACTACCAATTAATTATATAGATTAAGGTGACGGGTAGGACCCACTAGCGATGCATATCGATTTTAATTATTAGCTACTAAACTGGATCTATTTTAAACAATTTCGGGGTAACAACCTCTCGGCAAACACTTATACTATTTATTAAATAACCATGCACAAATGTTGGATCCAACGCGTATGCGAAAAATCGATTCACGCCAAAAGCGCCCACTTTGGATCTAGCAGCTCCAAGTCACGCCTTCTTTTGGCGTGAATCAATATTTCGCGTACAAGAACGTACCCAATATTTGTGCATGGTTATTTAATAAATAGTATAAGTGTTTGCCTAGAGGTTGTGATCCCAAAATTGTTTAAAATAGATCCGGTTTAGTAGCTAATAATTAAAATCGATTAGCGTCGCTCACTAGTGTGCCCTACCCGTCACCTTAAGCTTACCTACATAGGAAATCTTTACTTTGCCATCAAAATGATGCTCTTGGAAACCTAAACTGTACGGATGGTTTCGAAAACATGTAACCGTGATTCAGTTGCCATTAAAAATCGGATAATCGAATTCCTAGGTCACGTACTTTGGCATGACAGGTACAGGTTGCTTCAACTCATCATGATGGATAAAATAGAGAGGAAGCGACGCGTTGGAAGAAGGAAAAAGTTGTGGCTGCTTAATATGATGGAGTGGACTGGCATCTGTGGAACGGCTGTTTCGTGTCGGAATGAACAAAGAGGATTTCGGAAATTCGGAAAGCGAAACTCAGAAGGGGCACTAAAATAAGAAGAATGATTTAGTTGGTCCGGTCCCCTGCTAAATGACTGCGAAGATCAGGTCGCAGTGGCTTCATTGCAACAACCAGACTCATGAAATCCTGTAGGTATCATGTCCCAAGCGACAGCTTTGGACGCAACCGGAAATTACACCTGAGATGATGATCAGTGGGGGAGGCTTGTGCCATCTGTACCCCGCATTGGGGACATTGAACGACCCGTTTGGACAAGTGATAGTGAACGCTGCCTCTGGTGTAAGGGTTCGATCCCCACACATTACAAACATTTTGCGTGTATGAACATGTCTGTGTGTATTGGTCTGGGTGTTTTCTATGTATTATAAGTACGTTTTTACAAAAGAAAAGTATTAAATGTATATACGTATAATTCCGCTGTTGGTTCTTATATCCGTAACACAGGTTTTTTTTTATTTTCATGTGATAGGTGGCAGACGAGCAGACGGATCACCATTCCGCCGCCCATGGATACCCGCAACACCAGTGGAGTCACAAGTGCGCTGCACACCTTTTCCCCTTCCCCCCATTGGGCCTCCGGTAACCTCACTCACACGGCGAAACACAGCGCAGGCGCTGCTTCACGGCGCCGGTCTTCTGTGAGGCAGTGGTATCACTCCGGTCGAGCCGGCCCATTCATGCTAAGCGTGGCTCTCCCACATTTGGGAGGTGCTTGAGGGACCTATCTCGGAGTCAAAACTATGTATGTGGAGTTGTGAAATATTTATTTATTTACTATTTTTTAAAGCATATGCGACTAAAGTACCAAACCCAAGCTTTTCAATTACAATCACGTCATGTCTTTCACAATTCCAAAAACTCCTAAACGTATTCCATGGAATTATTCTAAGACTATCACTTTCACCGTGGCGGAACCATGCCGCAAAAGGGGTCGCATCGGTATGCGTGGTCCTACGCAGGATCAATAACAATAGGATATCGCCGTTAACTAATGCTAGTTATTTGTGCCACGTTAACTTTATTGATACATAGACTAACAGAAACGATTACCACTGTCCATGGTCTACCTTAAAACCAGTGGAGTCACAATCCCGCTGCCAACCAAATAAAAGGTTAATAATTTATTTAACTCTTCTTTCCCCCGGATTTGGCCTATGGTACCGTATCACTCGGCGAAACATAGCGCATATATTGCTTCAATTTGGTTTTCTGTGAGGTCTTGGTATCACTCCGGTCCAGTCGGCCTATTTTAGAGTTGTTTTGATGATTAGCTGGAACTCAAAAATAATTATTGGACGACCACGAAAGCAAAACTCCAGAGTTAAAAATACGAGTTTTCAATGACAAATTCTGCAGACAAAAAGACTGCCAAAAAGGACCCTTTTGTTTTAGCTCCCCAGTTCCAAGGAGGATTTCTCTGTGTTTCTGAAAGCATCGGGGTCCTAGGCATCGAAGTATCCGACAAGGTCCAATTTAGGCGTCATTTGGAGGACAAAGCGAAACTCGCTAGCAAGAATGGGTGTCTTGAATAGAGCGAGGCGGTTCTTCACGCCATTACCATCAGATGGGCCGCAAGCTCGTCTACCTACTATAAGCAATAAAAAAAAACTCCTATTCTATGCAGTAGTCTCATGGACTCCAGCTTACACACATTTTATAGAAATAGAAATGACTAATTAGGTTAGCTCCGATAATAAGAGTCTGCATCTATGTGGGTCCTGCTCCTGCCAGTCATCCGCGTAGACCCTTTTAGATCTCTTCTCTCCAGCATTACCTTGGATGGCACGCTGACCTTCGACCATTTGGCATAGAAATGGAATTTAAAAAAATATTCAGTAACACTCTCCACTACAGTAACAAACTGAAATATTTTTTACAAACAGTAATAGAAGACATGACATAGAAAAACCAGGATCTCCTAATCTAGCGTGTAATTCCCGGTTGTGGCCAAAGCTATCACTTTGGAGCCCGGAGTACTAACGCTTAGACTATGATTCAGAATCTGGGGAGTCTGGTAATCACAATTAAGCGACTACCGTCTCACCCTCGCAACCTCACAATATTCAAAAGTAAGATATACCTACTTAAAGAAACAATATCACAATCATTGTCCCGATGCCTAGCTACTTTTCCCTTGTACAAGGGAAACCAGAAACAAACAGACAGAAAGTTGAAAACTGCACCACATAATTTTGTTATTATTATTTCAATTAATATTCTAACAAGGTCCGTGTTTCTATTTATTGAATCATCATCATCATCAGCCCATTTAAATCCCCACTGCTGGGGCACGGGCCTCCCTCAATCACATGAGGGGTAATTGCCATACTCACCACGCTTGGCAGACGGGTTGGCGAGGGTTTTGATATAAATGCAGAGTTTTCCTTCTCTGGGTGCTGATGATCATGCCAGCAGCTTTACCTTAGTCGCCTTTTACGACACCTCGGTAAGAGTGAGGGTGGCCTATTCTACTCTGCCGGGGACCACACGGCGATTTATTGAATACTTATTAGTAAACCTGACATAAGAGACTATATTTATATATCTAAATTAAAATAAATATGATGAACCTAAAAAATTTACAAAAACTTTCAGATTCCAATACTAAGTACCTACTTAGTTATTATGAAGCGAATTTAAGTATGATGATAATATATGAGTACCTAAGTAAATAGAAACACTGTAGTCACCTTTAAAACTACTTAATTATTAACTCAAGCATATGTAAATTTTGTTTATCAATGAATTATCTCCTGAGTGCAAGTTCAATGATTGCAATTTAACAAACATTATGTATGCGAGTGGCGCGTGCGCAACGCCTGCTCCTCATAACAAACACTTCACTACTTCAGACACTCATTGTCCCTTTCACACCTCACCGTTCGCACATAAGCTAAAGAGGAACGCAACAACTGGATCACGCCTTTTCAAATCAGGGTACGGTGTCACAAACAACAGAAAAGGCGTTCAGAAGCAACAACATTCTAAAACGTCAACTGCCAACCAACCTCCTTGGAACTTACGACCTTTATCCACTCAGCTATTGAAGAGGATTTGAATCAAATAGCTTTCCCTTACACTCAGATCCTGGCAACGAAAGAAGGTCGTAAGTCCAGCACTCGCCAGTACGATGGATGACAATGCGTGCCGGAACTATACCATACGTGCTGAATTTGAAATAGCTGTATAAAAAGCAGAGGTTCCTTGTCGAAACTATCACAAACTAACCAGCCTTCGTATTGTGAGCACCGGGAGTACAGGGAACAAGATGGTGTCAAGCAAAGTGATGTGTTTGGTGGCTTTGGCCCTTTTCGGAAGTGCGGTGGCGCAGCCTTCGAAGCAAGCGTTTTGGAAGGGCACCCCCATGGATGGCATGGTTGAGGAGATGAGATCTGGCTGCGCTGAAGGTGCCGATCCTACTGCTTGCATTAAATACAAGGTTATGTCCCTGTTAGACAGCATTTTCAAGAAGGACACATTCCAGGTAAGCATTTGATAAAATTAAAAGTAAATCATCTAAGTAAATTTCATAAGCGATCACTAAATCTTCTTACTCGAATTTTCAGATCTCAGAAGCAGTAGAAGTAACAAAGAATGGCGCCGGCAATGAGGTTACCGGCCGTTTATCGGGAGACTTCCTCGACACCATTGAAAGCTACATTCAGTCCCATGACGTCACCTTCCAACTGCCAATTGCTGACACCAAAGTCACCGTTAGCCCTAGAAACCTGGACAGCGATGAGTTGAGCCTCAACATCAAGTTCAACAAGGAAGGAGCTAGATCCGTTGGAGAAGCGCGCAAGGCCAAGCTCAAGAAGATCATCGTGCCTATCCTAGTGTTCGTGCTCCTCAAGGCGATGACCCTCATCCCTCTGGCTCTCGGTGTCCTCGGTCTGAAGGCATGGAACGCGCTGCAGCTGTCCTTCTTCTCTTTCGTCGTGTCCGTCGCTTTGGCCATCTTCCAGCTCTGCAAAAAGGTTAGTTGATCACATTAATATAAGCCACCTTAAGCCACTTATCCAAACTTTTTGTAATAAACGGTCTTATCACCAAAAAGCTGGCACTTGAGTGAAAACTTATTCAAAAGAAAACTTTCAGTTCAACATTTTAACTTTCTTTCTTGCAGGTAACAAGTTCTGCTTTTGACTAAGTTTCACTCGTGTTTATGTTCGAAATAGGAACCCTTGGCACTAATCAAAGCACATCTCCAAAAATAATTTCACATGAAAGCACCCTCGTCTTTAGCACCGAAAAACTTTAGCACAGCTAACTTTACTTTCCAATTGTGGGCTAACCTCTTTTCGCAACTTAACTACCCATAGCCTAACATTGTAGTTTACCCAGATTGCGGCCGACAACTCGCACCCACAGATCTCTGCGCACGGGCCCTGGGACGCCGCGTACGCCGCCACCCGCCGCAGGAGGGACGCCGAGCCGCAGGAGCAAGCTCAAGACCTCGCCTACAACGCCTACAACACCTACTAGACTTCGAACAACCGACCCGAACCGTCCAAAATGGCCACCATTCCAAATTTAAAATACCAAATTCTTTTTCGTTCGAAGAGCGCCATTTTGATCGAAGAACAAACCAAAAAGGTTTCAGCTGAAACCGCGACAGTGTAAATACTATGTAATTGCAACTTATTTATTTAAATAAACTGCGTGAGTGTGTGTGATTGTGATGAGTGACTGTTATTTATTTATGTTTATAATAAAATCAATGATTAAACTTGAAGCTTTTATTTAACCTCCATCCGTTTTTAAGAAATCAAATAAATAATTCATGAATATAATTTGTTTGTTTTACTACCTAGTAATAAAATTATAACATCTAGTTTCAGAAACGTTCACTAAACAGCATTAGTTAAAGCAACGTTAATGGTACAAAATTTCAAATTTAATATATTTAGAATTGTAAAGTCATAATTTGAACCTTAAATATCGTTTTTGAAACTGGGTGCTAACAAAGCCAACAAGTATTTTAAGTTATAGACAATAATTTAAGTATTCAGAATAAATTAGCGTTTAAAGCTTTCTTTGATTCCAAAAATTAAAAATATGTACGCATTAAATTAAAGATATAACATATGTAAAAGCTAAAGATTATAGCACAACACAATACTTTGAAGCTAAGTATAGAGATAAAATAATCAGTAGATATTAATTTATGAACTTATCAAACTACTTATATCGTTTTAATTTAGTCTGAATACCATGGACACTTTAGAACACCTGCCAGATATGGTGCTTACTTTCCCGATACATCCCACTTTCCCCACTTTCCTGCAGCCTTTCTTAAAACAAATTAATAACACCATTGAATAATGAATTGCCTGAATCAATCTATTGGTTTAGCATTCACAGCATGGAGGTGGACTTTCTTCGGAGAGAAGCGTCTACGTGATCGTGGAACCAAGTGTCAACCTTACACTTGAGTCAGCAGTAACATTGTATGTAGGACTCACCAAGGCATCATCTACCATCAGACACATACCATGTACCTAGTCCGTAACGGACCACTCAATCCGTCCACCTTTGTGGTTGGTTAGGAATTGTATTCCTATCTAACCCCCTACTGTCCACGTAGGTGTTTAGTTAGGAATATTATATACTAACCAACCACCTTTTTTTCTGGGTGGTCGGTTCGGAATATTTAAACTTCTTTTTTATTTAATTTTGTAGGTAGCCAACGAGCAGGGGCGTAGCTACCGCCGTATCTGCCGTATCAATTATACGGGGCCCCCAGGCCACGGGGGCCCCCAAAGTGTGTAAGAAAAAAATAACTTTATCATTTACTTTATTTCACAAATGACAAAATTCTATAATCGTCTTAAGCGTGCGTTCAATTTTCAATTAGGTTATCAGAAATAAATATTTCTTTTCACAATATTTTTTTTTCTTTTGTGAAAATTCTTTACCCACCTAAAAGGGCCACCAAACATTTTTTTTAACCGGGGCCCCGACAAGCCACGCTACGCCACTGCCAACGAGAAAACGGATCTCCTGTGAAAAACGGGAAGACACTAAAAAAAAAAGGTGGTTAATAGGTATAAAATTCCTAACCAACCGCCTAGGTGGATAGATTGAGTGAACCGTTGATAATATGGCCGTGTGGTTGATAATATGCACTAAGTTGATAATATGCACTAAGGTAAAGCTGCTGGCATGATCATCAGCACCCAGAGAAGGAAAACTCTGCATTTATATCTAAACCCTCGCCAACCCGTCTGCCAAGCGTGGTGAGTATGGCAATTACCCCTCATGTTCTTGAGGGAGGCCCGTGCCCCAGCAGTGGGGACTTAAATGGGCTGATGATGATGATGATGATGTTGATAATATAGGAAATAAAAGGAAGAGATATAGAATAAGGACGAACCATGATATTTGACGAACTACAATTGTTCAAATCGAAATGTTTAATCAGACCGGGAACCGAGAATATGTATGACGGTTGGTAATTTGCCTTCTATTGTGTCATGGAATGGATATAGTGGTGTACACTATATAATATGTTATACCATATTATGGCACATTTAAACATGTTACATTAAAACCTAACCGGACCTCATAATTGATAAGATGATAATTCAGAAAGGTCACTGACGGAACTTGACGCTCGTCTATTTTTTTTTTTATTTGTCTAATTAAATAATAAAGTATTCGACATATGAACTATATCATATAATATGAAAATGGTACGAAGAGGTAATGTCTTACGTACAAATGCTATAGCTACTAGTTCGAGGTCAGGTCAATTTATAATGTTATCTGATACCTATTTAACTATTCGGCAGAACTGCTTATCGCTTAGGAAAAATATGTCATAAGTTCGAAATGAATGACCGAATCTGGGTGTGATAGAATAGGTGAGTCATTCTTAGAGATAATCATACAGTAGTTGTGCGCAAATTGGCATCAGAAACGTGTACAAAAAATACGGTTATTTTAAGTATCTTCAAGTAGTTAACAAAATAATTTCAATTTCTTGATTCCATTAATAGGTATAAGTAAAAAACAAATCCCTTACTTTATATGATAAGAAACCAGCTTAAATGATCATTTACTTCGGGAAGGATGATGGCATTTCTTAAATTACGTAACAATTTGAAATTAATCTGGGGTTAATGGATTTTAAATAACGAGCCGCATATCAGGAAAGTTTAATTCAACTTTTTTTCCAATTATTTTGTAGGGCGAACAATATCTATAACGTAAACATTTCCAATAAACCACAAAACATAACAGGGGACCTAAAACGGAGCCCTCCGGAAGGCCTCATTGTAATTCAACAAGGGTGCTCAGGACGCGAGTGATGCACGCGCGGCATTCCTCGCTTACCCCGCTGACCCACTGGCTGCCCGAGAACCCATTAGCACGGATCAAAAGTGTGCCCGAAGACTATTATACGACACTTATTATAGTCTCGAAAGCGTTAGTGAGTACTTTGACAAAGTTAGGTGGGTAGTAATCAGCAATCAGTATGAGAAGGCATGTTGGTTTTAACCGTTAGATTGATGTTATAATTTATTTTTAGTTCCAGTAAGTTATACACCTTTTAGTTAAGTTCCATAAACACAAAATAAATTGTGTTCACTAATTAAAACCTTAATTAGAATAAAAATGATCATGAGGATATAAACTCATCTTTCTATACTATCAGCTGGAGGAAAACACAATTTTTTTTTTTAATTTTCGCTTTGCATTATAACTACCTATAATTAATCAAGTGCTCTCGTGACCACGGCTGCCGTAACGTAGCCGAAACGTCGAGTAAAATATGAGAGTACACAATGTTGTATCACATAATAAATATTGTGTTAATTCCCGTCTTGATTAATTATAAATACAACAATTATCGTTTATTTGTTTATTTTGCAAAAAAACAACAGTTCAATCCCACATAATATCTTATCCGTCATCGCCAAGTAAGGCGTTATTAAAGTAGGTATGTAGCTATGGGCCTAGATTTAGCACTTTCAAACTATGCCTGTGTAACGCAATTCAATCACCAAATCTATTTCTTACGACACAAGGTTAAAATTGTAATTTCAAGCAGAATCGGGGAAAAAGTGTAACAGAATGAATTCACTTGGAATTAATTCAGTTAAACTGTTTTTGTATCATACTCACGCTTCAATTATCTAACAAGACATTCGGACAGGCATTTGTGTAAAGAATTCACAAATACTAGTGGCTAATATCATCGATACTGAATAGGTATTTATGTTTTGGCCAAGTTTTCTATAAGAACATAATATTTTTGTAATTTTATTAAGAACATAATATTTTTATAATTGCCGTGTGGTCCCCGGCAGAGTAGAATAGGCCACCCTCACTCTTACCGAGGTGTCGTAAAAGGCGACTAAGGTAAAGCTGCGGGCATGATCATCAGCGCCCAGAGAAGGAAAACTCTGCATTTATATCAAAACCCTCGCCAACCCGTCTGCCAAGCGTGGTGAGTATGGCAATTACCCCTCATGTGATTGAGGGAGGCCCGTGCCCCAGCAGTGGGGACTTAAATGGGCTGATGATGATGATGATGATGATTTTTGTAATTATTATATCTTCTGGACTATGTTTGAACTTTGTTTCAACGATAATCTACGGGATGGATGGGAAACATAATGTTTCCCATCCATCACCTCTATGCCTCCATAAGAGTATTTTCCTGCAGCAATTCAAAAAAATAATCAAATATTTTGTTTAACATCGCTTCATCCATGATGCTTATTTTAGTTCAGGTGGGTATGCCATATTTGTTATGGTAAATAATATGACCATTTGCTGTCTTGTCACGCCTAATAGAATAATGTGAACTGTTTCTTCATGCATCCGCAAGTACCTACCTAACGCAAAAATGGTATGGTTTTTGACGTTGTTTTGTCTTTTATAATTGCCTTCCTCAATCTATGTCATCTCTCAGGACCTTGGGTCACTTCGATCCACCAGCATCTGACTGTTTTTCGGCGTACATCTCGTCCATTCCTTGAAATGGCCAGTAACTTTGAGTGCGTACATCTTAAAACTAACTGAACACCATATACACACTATACAGTGTATTATTTCATGTCCGAAAGTGAAATTTGCCTCGTTTAAACAAAAAGCTTGGTGTTTCTTACCCGATCTCCATTATGCAATAAGGGTCCGCCATCTTGTATGCGTCTCGCGCGGCCATTTGCAATGCCGCAGCCATGTCCGGATTGTGAAGTGGTGTTTCACTTCCGCTGGGCGGTTTAGTAGCGTTTATGTTGCGTTAACAGCCAGAGACGTGTCGATGGCGACTTTGATTGTTTTGAGTAAAATAGTCGCACTCTGCGATGTAAGAGAGGCAAACGTTTTGAGCATTCTAATGAACAATACAACATTGTTTATTCGCTTTTAAATACATGTTACATGTAGTTGATGTAGTACGTTTATTTGTAACATATTAACGTTAACTATTTTACTATAGAAAATAGCATGCAAGTGTTGAAAGGTATTCAGTAGGTACCTTATGTATTACTTATACCACAGAATAATTATTAACAATATAATTAAGATTGCTTGCTTATAAAATCGATTATTTTATAAACTAAAATGTTGTTAAATACCTTAAGGTGACGGGTAGCCCTAACTAGCGACACCATTCGTTTTTAATTTTTAGTCACTAAACTTGATCTAAGTATTTTAAATAATTTTTGGGTTAGAACCTCTGGGCAAACACTTATACTATTTATTAAATAACCATGCATATATGTTGGATCCGTTTTTGTACGCGAAAAATTGATTATCGACAAAGGCGGGAACTTTTAACGTGAATCAATTTTTCGCGTACAAATGTTGGGTCCGCATTTGTACATGGTTATTTAATAAATAGTTCATATTATGTAACTCGACGTTTCGGCTACGTTACAGCAGCCGTGGTCACGATAAATATGTGGTCGAGTAAAATATCACATAATAAATGTCGTGTTAAATCCAAATCCAAATAAAAATTAATTATAGTTATAATGCAACGCGAAAATTTTAAAAACTAATTATTCTAGGCACTGACACAAACAAAATAAAACAATTTAATAACTTCACTAAAAGTTCACAATCACACATTATCTTTACACTTTGTAACAAGACAGTATCATCATATGATACTGTCTTGTCTTTGTTCATTCACTCATTTAAAAAAGGCATTGTAGGTAGGCTATGTAATCATCATCAGCCCATTTTAGTCCCCACTGCTGGGGCACAGGCCTCCCTCAATCACATGAGGGGTAATTGCCATACTCACCACGCTTGGCAGACGGGTTGGCGAGGGTTTTGATATAAATGAAGAGTTTTCCTTCTATGGGTATGTAATATATCATGCAATATATTAGTGACCCAGCGCACTGACGAGGTGCGACTATATCGCAACGTAGTAAACACGCTCCGTTTTCGTAGCAGCTACGAGATTCTTCGTAGCTTACGAGATGTTTGAACATAGACCACCTGTTCGCGATCTAATGTTATTACTGTACTAAAGCTGGCGTCATCCCGTTCCGATAATTAAAAAAATCTGATATTTAAAGTGTATATTAAAAATATTATGTAACACTTTTTAGTCGTGGTTTTCGAAGGCGGTTTTTTTTCGCAGCAAAATTTTTTTTCAAGCTTTTTAGTGTCTCATTTTTGGCAGAAGACGTTTATTTTAAGAAACAACTGACTTTATTTTCAATAACAAGTCAAAGATCTAGTGGTTAGTGGACGCGCACTATAAAGCGACGGCTGCGTAAGAGGTCCCGGGCTCGGTCCCCGGGTCGTCCACAAATTTGTATCTAAGTTTTCGGTAAAAAATTCTTAGTGTCCACCCGGAGTCTTAAAGTTGGCGGTCTTGTACCTCCGTGCCTCGGAAAGCACGTTAACCGTTGGTCCTGCGCCCAATCCCTCTCCGGTCGTGTCACACTGATGTTCCACCGATGAGGGCAAGGGAATAGAGATTGAACTTGTGTTTGCGCACACTCTTGAGCACTATAATATATCCTGCGTAAGTGTCATTAACGTGATTGTTTATCAAAAGTCTTTGTATGTGATAATAAAGAGTAAAAAAAAAAGTGGCTGATCGTTGATATTGGCCGCCTTAGCCGCCGTACTCGGTTAGAGGATATTATTATTATTAATGCTAGCATTTTAAGGAGATCACACTGGCATATTCTTATAAAATTACGGCAATTTATTTATTTTTAATTTTTAGTTAAGTTTTCTTAGTACTTTTCTTAATAACAACACATCACGTACCTTTCAAGTCAGGTCCTAAGAAGGTTGTTTATTCATTTCTTGTCACATATCATCAAGTTAAATAAAACCTCTTATCAAGACGACTTTCCTCCCACTAGGCAACCACCAGTCTACCTAGACATTCATCATGACTAGATCTATGCCCTGCCTAGCTAGGGGCTTTAGTTACGACCGAATCGGAGGTCTCCTCCTTTTCACACGCGCTGTTTTTTTCCCTTGCTTCGATGCGACAGGTATATCCTCAACTGTTACGGGACGTCTTCGCGGTAAGACCCCACATGTCTCACACATAACAATTCTGATTGATTTATTTCAGTCAGTCTTCGGTAACACGCGGTGAGTGTTCAAACATACGCGCACATTAGCAAAATGCCAAGTGAATTTTACCAACACGCATTCCGAGACTGGTAAGGTGTGTGTCCATAGCAGTGCGGCGATATATAAAACCAAAAAATTACATAAATAAAAAATACATGATCCTCCAAACCGATATTTCGGTTATGGCGGCCAATTTCAGCGATCAGCCATCGATGCAAGAAAGATTATAGTGCACAAGTGTCTACGCAGACCCAAGTGCAATCTTGACTCTCTTACCCACATATTTCGATGGGACTTTGCACTGGTGACACGACCGAAGAGGCATTAGGCAGTAGTCCTGCTAACAGCTTAACTTACTTTTCGAGGCATTGGGGTACAAGACAGCCAACTTCCAGACTTCGGACTGACACTGAAAATGTATTAACAGAATAACTCAGGTACAAATTTTGGCCCGACCCAGGGATCGGACACGGAACTGTTATGCTCTAACAGTTCCGTGTGCACAAATGTTTGTTTCAACCCTTGCACGAGGCAGCGTTCACTACCACTGATCCAAACGGGTCGTCTTTTTTTATAAATCACTAAAGAAAGATGATGATGAGTAAAAATCAAATGGCAGAGCTACTGACCCCCACAAGCAGTCATAATGTCCAGCCGCTCTGGCGTGACGTAGCTGCAAGTAGATCGAGTGCCTCGCTCTGCGCGCTTCCCTCAGTGGGCCGAAAGCCTAACTTCGCTTGTCATTCAGCCGGCTCGTTCTGGCGTAATATCGTAGTAAGTGCAGCGTCCAGCTGATTAATTATCGGAGCTGCAGGAACTGTCACACAGACACAATAGGAAATGTAACTAAACACACAGACATGAACCTTGTACTCACAGCTTTTCCGTTTTCTAACATCCTCTGCTCTTTATTTGGTGACGCTACGAATTACATGTTGTTATTTATTTTAATTATGTATCAAAAACAGCAAACGGCAAAACAATTTAATGTTTACGAAATACAGCAGGCACCTACTTAGTTAATAGTGTAGCCCACTAGCCTGCCCACATGTTACTCGATTCAAGTTATCGCAGCTCAAAAATATAAAAAAAGAATTTTTCTTAGCCTAAACTGTCCCTAAATGGTCTCTATATGAAGCCAGCGCTTGCCATCCTGACATTGGTGGTCTAAATCGTCCCGCCATCTTTTTCTGGGTCTGCCTCTCAACCGTCGCCCATCTGGCTGGTATTGTGTGACGATTTTAGTTCACTTCTCCGGGTGCATCCTACACACATCATTTTAAGCTGCAAACAGGGCAAAACCCAAACATTTGAAATATTACTAAGAGACGTTTGTAAGCCACTAATATTATTTAGATCATTATAACAAAATTAATGTATATGGCATTAGTAGTAATCCTGCCTCATACCTACGTTTCTTCAGAGTATAGTTCTTTTAATATTTATGTACGCATATTTCCGATGTGTTCCTGACCTTGTCGATATCATTATAATAACTGCAAAAAATTTGTGACCCAGGTATTATATAGGTTTAAGGAAATAATTAAACTGTGAAAATCGTAACACTTACACAATTATGTTGATCAAACTTGCATCACAAACTCATGTTTTTCTTTTATTACTAGACACATCTACAAAATTAGATTCAAACACGCACGTAAAAATGAAACAGCACAGGATGAATTGTGTTCAAACACTAAGGTATTATGTTAAAGATAATGAATACTTAGGTATGCGCTATAAAATATTATGTCATCCAAAAAAAATCAATCATAAAAAACTGAACTCACTCTCACCATGAGGACTTTCTTAAATGAAAATAAATACTTTGCCAAGTATGAAAGCGATTGCTAGTCGCCGCACGCGCCGGCGCCGCGAGCTGCCGCCCGAAGGATCACGTATAAAAACCAAGCCCATCGAAAAATTAAATCATTGTTGTTCCATTAACCGGCCGAGCCGAACGTTTAATTAGTTAAATGTCAAAGTGAAAATTAGGAAAATGAAGTGGCTTCTACTCCTTGCTTGTGTTGCCCTCGCGCACTCCTACACGCTAAGAGAAAACGAAGTGGAAACGGCTCGGCTGAGCACCAGTGATGAACTGTTGGACAGTGTGATCAGTGACTGTTTGGGGGGAGAAACCCCCATGTCGTGCCTTAAAGTGAAAGTTCTCTCGTACCTCGACACCAAACTAGGTGTGACATCAGAGTCCGCAAGGGCCCTGGATGATGATACCATCGATAAGGTGATTGCGGACCGTGTGGGGAGGATTCTGAACACCAATGAGTTCAGGGTCCAGCTGCCGGAGTTCCTGTTCCAGCGAGCTGAGATTTCGTACAGAGCTGACCGTGGTTTGGATATTGACATTCCGGAGACTGGCAGCGAAAATGGTGAAGGTAATATCTATTGCTAATTTCATTTCACTTAAATTACTGACCCTCTTTTAAGAATCCCAATCAATGTTAGGCAATTAGCAGCAATTTACAATTGCATGTGTAAACCTAAATCATAAATGTACTATTTCTTTCTCTGATTGTACCTATCACATGCATATTCTCTATTGAAATCCTTTCGACTTATTTCTTCCAGCTCGTGGCCTCTTGAAGAAGAAACTGCTGCTCCCTATTATGTTGCTTCTGAAGCTGAAAATGAAGGCTCTGATGCCGATTCTCGTGGCCATCATCGGCATCAAGGCCGTCAAAGCCCTCATCCTGAGCAAGTTGGCAGTCACGCTTGTCATCGGGTTCCTGGTGTACAACCTGCTGCAGAAGAAAGGAGGTAAATATCGTAGAAACAAAACATTGGACCTGATAGGCAATGAATATAGCCAATAACGTATTTCGACAAGTTTCAATAGTCCACGCTTAGGTGAAGATTCGAGCCGGCAGGATCACTGAAATTGACGCACTGTTGTTTTTGGAAGCCGAAGTTTTCGTTTACAACATAACCAGAGATATCTTCTGGATATAAGTATTCTGCTGCAATAACAAAATGATGATTAAACTTACTCACTAAAAAAAATGAATATTCAAATTCCAGGCATGCCAATGATGATGGCACCCACCGAAGCGGCCCCGGCCGGGCCCCCCGCACCGCAGTACGGCCCCCCAGCCTCGCAATACGGACCCCCGTCCACCCCCGCCGCGCCTCAAGACTCCTACGGCGCCCCACAGTGGGAGCCAGCTTCCAGCCCCTACTCCAGAGTATGGGACCCCTCCCAACTCGCCTACAGTTCTTACTTCCCTGAAGCCTCCACCTCCGACCAGTCTCCCTCCTACTCCAGCGTGGCCTCGATATCCTCCAGCTCCTCCTCATCATCGTCATGAAACCACCGCTACCTCACGCAGGACCTTGTACATAAAGCACCGAACGAAACGGCTAGAGTCTATGTCTAGTTAGGTATTTATTGACGATATTTAATTTATTTATTGAACACAATAAAGACAAGTTGTTTTACATTGCGGAGAGTTTTATTAAAGTAAAAGTGTTTTACTTTGGTCATCATCTCTTCCAGTCCTTGGTAGCAGTCGCTTGGTAAGTCTGATGCCGCCTGACCTTTGCAACTATAAGACAGGGAATCTAAAGCTTATTTGGCAGAGGCCTTCTAATGACCCTTAAAACTGACACCAATTTGATAGCGATGCTGGCATTTCTACTCGATAAAACCCTATTTGTAACGCAAGCTCCATGAGGAATTCTAAGCACGAGGGTAACGACTATCCCTGGATTATTTACATATGGATATTACATGGCTCTTCCCGGAGGAATGACAATGTTCACTTATTCGTATGGTGAATAGATAACCCATATTTTAAACGAAATAGGTATTTCTGTATGTATAATTTTGAGATAGGTAACTTAAGTTATTTACGTAAAGTTATATTTAAAACAGTTTGAAAAAAGCGACGAGATTTTACCGAACAGCATGACGAAAATGTTGGCCTTTTTGTTGTAATCAAAACTTTAGAATATTCCCATTTTACTACTAAAATATAACTTACCCAGTGTAAGGTACCCATTTCTCTTAATAAACTTTTTTGAAGAAATATGATACTTATACCTAAATGGAAACATCCTATTCTCCATTAGGTATATTACGAGATCTACGTAGTGCAAAAATTTGAGGCAATAAACGATGTCCTTCTTGGATTTTTTTTTGTGTTAAATGGCAAACGAGCAGACGGATCACCTGATGGTAAGAGATTGCCGCCACCCTCTGGTGTCGCGAGTGTCCATACACTCGCGACACCAGTCGAGTCACAAGTGAGCTGCCAACCTGTAAACCCCCTTTCCCCCGGATTTGTAAAATGATTACTGCAAACTGAATGCCAAAATTACTTAAAAATATTTTCGAATCACAACACCATTGAATAAGCTTTGACAATTTACCATCATTACAATAGCGACTACTAAGCAATGGTTGCACAATGCACATGTATGCCGCTGGAGTCTCGACTTTGTTAACCACAGCTTTCACGCCTTATTCTTAATTTTTTCCGTTTGTGTTTTTATTCAAATCTATTTCAAAATGTGTTGTAATCAAAAGCTAATAAGTTATAGCTTTTCGACTGCTGACCATAGCCATGCCTGCATAGTCAGCACCACCGATTTCCAGAGCAGGCGATTACCTACATGTGGTTTGCATCTAATTACTACAATTACGTAATCGTTGTGATGGAAGTTGTAATTTCACCTACGTAGGTGAAACTCACGCCACAGCTCCAAATTCAATGAGTTCCTTTTCATCCCTCCATGCATATTCAATATATAATAAACATGCGAGTTGGTCACTCGAATAATTTCACTTCGCCATAGAGTATCGATTACTGTGTCCGTGTGTATGTCATGCGGCGACCTGAATATTAAGTCTTCCAGGTATGGTAGTGACGAGTGGTAGGGCTCATCGTAGAAGGATTAGTAGAGGAAAGTCGGAAGTAGGAAAGAACATTTACATAGTACGTACAGTCAGCTTCACAAATATCGTAGCGTTCAAACCTATCAAAAATATCTGATCATTTGACAAAGTCACTTTCAACACATAACTTAAGGTGACGGTTGGGCACACGAGAGACGCCAATCGATTTTAATTTTTACCTACTAAACCAGATCTATTTTAAAGAATTTCGGGGTTACAATTTCTCGGCAAACACTTATAATATTTATAAAATTACCATGCAGATCTGTTGTGTCCAAAGCGTACGCAAAAAAATTATTCACGGCCACTTTTGGCGTGAATCAATTTTTCGCGTACAAAAACGGACCCAACAGTTGTGCATGGTTATTTAATAAATATTATAAGTGTTTGCCGAGAGGTTGAAACCCCGAAATTATTTTAAATAGATCCGGTTTAGTAGCTAAAAATTAAAATCGATCGTCACTTAAGGTGGCGGGTAGGACACACTAGCGACGCCAATTGATTTGAATTGTTAGCAACTAAACCGGATATCTTTTTAACAATTTCGAAGCTGCAGCCTCTCGGAGAACACTTATACTAATTATTTAACTCTTATACTTAACTTTCGGGTCTGGTTTTGTACTCGAAATTTGAATTACCCCCAAAAACGGCCACTTATGGCGTTAATCCAAATTTCGAGCACAAAAACAAATCAAAAAGTAGTGAACAATTATTAAATCAATAGTAAAAATGTTTGCTTAGACACTCCCCTCCGAAATTGTTTAAAATAGATTCGGTTTAGTAGCTAACAAATTAAATCGATTGGTGTCGCTAGTTAGGCTACCCGTCGCCTTAAGGTAAGTTTCATTTGTTATCATTTGTACACCTTGGCGGACACTAACATTTGAGTTTTCTCAAATGCTCAGATGTTTATGGTAGGCTTGAACGCTAAGATATTTTTGAAGCTGACTGTACAAATACATCCCTATATTAAGGTTTTCGAAGGTAAATCAAAAATCTAAAGTTCCTTTAAGTATTTTATTCAATAATTTGATTACATACCGGATGATAGATAGTGTTACAAGTGTGGATCAAAATGTCCGTAACTTACATAAAATGTGAAAAAGTGGAAAAATACGGTTTCAGTTGGGTGTCATAAGGTTCTGTATTATTGTCACGAATGCATGAGACTTGGTTTGGTGAAATTCGATAGTGTCATACAAGGTGTATCGATAAACAGTTAATCCATTAACTATCATTCTACTATTGTGAACAAAGTTTGAATTACGACTTTGGAAATTCGTCGAACATTTCTTCGATACAAAAAAACCAAACACACACAGACTTACACAGACTTTCGAATTGAATCGATGCGAATTTCCAAAAGTCGTAGAACAAACGTTGTTCGGACTGATTTGAAGATTAGGTGGTTAATGGGGTGTAACTGTTTACCGATACACCCTGTATAAAATGATGGACGATAAACTACGCCACCGTGCTATATTCAGAATATGTTTGTAATCTCTTTTCTCGGCTTTACAAAACAAAAAGTTTCCAAGTTTTTTTTGTAACAAAAAAATTACCAATTCTAATTTATCTATTTAATTAACTCAAGAAAATAGTGTTGAGTTTCTCCAAAAACATAATTCTGTTAATAATTGTGAGTTGAATTGAAAATTCGACATTTCGTTATTTACTTTATTTAAATTAAAACAGTAAAATAGTGTTATTGTTGTAACAAGCTATGAAGAATGCATGTGTATGAAAATATAGGAGTGGCCTAGTTTTTTGTCCATCGATTTAACTAGTAGGATAGAAATAATAGAATAATTATACGATTTTTCCATCGTCAGATAAAAATTAACAGACCAATCTTTCTTAATGTTGTCCTATGTTTTTCTATCATAAAGTGACATATTAAGTACGTGTAGCAGAGTGGCCCTTATTTATATATTCGTTTTATTCATACGCATTATCTTGTCTATTAACTGTCACCTAACGATGGAAAGTGAGTAAATATTTAAAAAAAAATCTAGTTACAAGGAAATATTTATTGAATAATTTGCAAAAACTATACAAAATAATAACGAATTTAATTTTTTTTTCAAAGTAGTATCTCCATGGTCTCTACTATAGTTTAAACTTCAGTTTAACAAATTAAAAATAGGTAATATTAATTAAGATATTTAAACAATATCAATACTCAGTTATCAAACCTAGATTTTAAAATAAAAATGGCTACTTCTATATCGCTATAAATTTGTTAAAAATATTTTGAGACCTTTACGCATAGTTGATTCCCGTGCACTTTTCCATGCTTACTCGTAATAATGTATAAAATGGTAGGTATTTAGGAGTAAAAAGTGTTAATTATACAGTATAAACGTATATTTACAAGGGGACTAATCTAGAAGGTAGAAATGGTCAAATTTCATAGATACAATCAGCTTCAAAAAGTAGCATAGGTATCTCTAAACTTATTCACAAATGTTTGTTAAACCTTTGCTAACTAAAACGGTGTTATAAAGCAGTTAACATTCTTTTTTCGAAAAATTTGTATGAACATCTTTTGTTTCCAACGTCAAAACCTATAACACCGTTTTAGCTAACAAAGGTTCATTGAACATTTATGAATGAAGCCCATAAGTATTAAATACTTGCATAGTTTTTCAGGCTGACTGCATAATGAGCTAGTTGCTTAGATTTAGAATGATAGAATTTGAATTAAAATGTTTTGTACTTGGGAGGATTTTTCTAAGGCATTCAAAATAGGACCGACGAAGCTTTAGGATCCAGAAGGTAGTTTATATAGATGAGATTATACATATTTTAAGGAATATTTAAGAGATAGATACTTATATAAATATTATATAAATTATCCGAAAGGTGTTTTTTTATCGTTTTGATGAAATCACGCGCGCGTTGATGTCTATTTAATGAAAAAACCGTGCCCAGTTTACCGATCCTTAATTATAATTAATTTTATACTAAATATATATTCCAAATTTTGAGAGTTACCCTTCTTCACTCTACAAGGGTCATGTGTTCGAGTCCCATTGTATGCATATATTCGCACGATGAACACTTGTGTTATATTTGTCTTCCTTCCTTGATTCTGATACAATACTGATAGGTTCAACAGGTGATTTAATTAGTTACCTACTTTAACAGGCCAAAATATGTGATGTTGTCTGATATTTATTTACCCCAGTACTGTATTTTATACAAGGCATCAAACAACAGGGTAAGAGCAAAATAAAACAATCTTAAAAATTCCAGTCATGTTATCTACGAGAATATGTAACGCCCGAATTAATCACTTCTGAATAAATAAGAGCCGTAAAATGTCTTTTACATCATTTCATCTTTGGCTTAAAATGGCGTTTCATACTATAAGGATCAATATCTGAGTATAGTTTATCTATCAAATAGTTTTAAACACACATGTTCGTATGTAACTTGGGTCTCTTTTTTCACCTTAGACCTCATCTTCACTTCAGAGTTGTTGAAGTAAAATTCTTGCTTGAGCTTCAGCTTAAACATTTAAAAAACCCAGACGTGGTGAAATCCGACCTAAATGAAGTATACTCTGATTTTTAATTATGTGGAGTAAACTGACAGATGCAACTGTCAAGTTTCCATACATTTTGACACTTCGCATCTGTCAAAATGAGTAATAATGTATGGGGATGACACATTGACATCTGTCAGTTTACTCCACATAATTAAAAATCAGTTTAATCCTATTTGCGATGTTTTTTTATAATATCTAAGTATTTTACATGATTGATTATAAATATAAGAAGAGTGAAGAGGTATCTAATGGGAAGGTTAAAGCTATTATTTCACAGCCTTCGGCTAAGGAGTGTGTTCATAAGGGTTGTATGGAGTGAAAGTATGGAATATGAAAAAGTGGAAGATTTAGATAAGTGAAGAAGAATGCGTGAAAAATGTTATGCGAGGCAATTACAGGACACTATTTTAAATTCTGAACAGGGTTATTCGGAAAGATGAAATTTTGGCAATGGTGTTATACTTATTGTAGGTACCACGGTGTCACGTCGAGGTACCCTTGTTGACCTTAGGACCGTCCTTATGTTTGGGGCACAAGTGCTATTATTCCACTGCAGGGGGATAACTTGATCTGACACCGACTGTACCTATACTTATTGCATAAAAAACATGGGGTAAATTAAATGTCAATATGTAATCATTTTGACCCCGAATAAATCAATTGAGAAACTAAGTACTTACGTACTTAAATATGACAGTACCTACCTACTTACTTAAGTAGGTAGTTTAGTTAGTTTGATTTCAACCCAAGTTTTTTGATGAAGTTGTAACTAAACTGGTACAGCTTGTGAACTGAGAATAATAACCCTCTATAAACATGATATTTTAAAAAGCATCCTGTTTTACCATAAAGCTAAAAGCGCGATTCAATAAATATTTATATATATATAAATAACTTCAAAATATGGCAGTGATAAGTTTCATATTTTATAATTGCTTACGACTAAAATAATTTAAATTTCATATTTATTTATACTTATACACTATGAAACCCTTTTAATAAGGATTAAGAGTTTTGTTTTTAATCATTATCGTTATTAGTTAGGTAGATATTATTTTTTAGAAAAAGATGTGTGATTATTATATATTAATTCATTTTTAATCCTTCCTGAGAAAAGGTTCAACTCATAACCCCCCAAACGTTATTGCCGTAGGCACAAAAATATTTATAAATATGTATTGAATCGTGCTCATATAATAAGTAGAGAATAGGCACATAGATACTAAGTTATTTACTTATTTCTATAGGTATGAAGAGTTTAAGTTTAATAGTAAAAGTGTCTGGTGTATGTAGGTAGGTAAGAAACTAAATACTATGGTCTAGGTAGAACAGACAATCGGTGGGTAAATATAACCATTTGTTAAATGTCTTCAGTGGGTGAAAATCAAACGGAGAAAACAGAATTTCAAACCCAAAGCATGGCTCTCTGTTTGTACAGTCAGAGTCAAAATGATCTTAGCATTCAAAGCTACCAAAAATATCTGAGTAGTTGACAAAAATCACTTTCTACACAACACATTAAGGTGTAATTTTATTTGTTCTCGAACAACAAATGAAAATGCACCTTGGCGTCACACAGATGTCTTTTGACAAATGTTCAGATAGTTTTGGTTTGAAATGCTAAGATCTTTTTGATGCTGACTGTACCTGTGCCTCTGCGTAGTCCACTATTTCTGATATCTAAGAAACACATCACACAGCGGAAGCTATTTCTAATCTTGTATAAATTCTTGATGACATATTAAACTATATATCTCTTAATTAGCTTCAAATAGTTATACTGTATACAATCATTAAATTAATATAATGGCTTTTCTTTTCCAAATACTTCCTTATTGTCATGGGATAAGTATGTACCTACTCAAATATCTATGTTATTTTAAGGCTATATATTGTTGTGGTTTTATATGTATTAACGTCGTTCATCAAATCATGATTTCATTCGAAAGAAACTTAAGTATTAATTTTATTCCTACTTATGTCATATGTACATACACACGGCGTCACATGAAGTTACCCTTGTTGGACTTTGGACCATCCTTATGTCTAAGACACTGCACTGCGAGGTGGTAACTCGTGACGCCGTCTGTACGTACAGCCCATAGAATTAGGGCGGCGATTTTAAGTCTATGGTACAGCCAGACATCAAAGTATACAA
The DNA here is from genome assembly GCA_019059595.1 of Marasmia exigua. Classification (NCBI taxonomy): domain Eukaryota; kingdom Metazoa; phylum Arthropoda; class Insecta; order Lepidoptera; family Crambidae; genus Marasmia; species Marasmia exigua. Next base: position 13,535,221 of record CM032484.1, read on the forward strand.
TAGTCAAATTTCTTCCGACGCTTAACACCTTAATGTCAAAAACGTTCGGTTTAATATCAATTGAAGAATTTTGACAAGTTGTAGTAACCTAATATGCGGCTGTACTACCTACCTATTTATTTCGTTCGAGAGTTCGAAAGGCAAAGGAAAGAATCGACCATTAGCTCTGTACGAGCTGGGTATGTAGCCTTGTGAACGCAACTTGAAACTAAAATATATAATTTATGGCAGCATGCAGTTTATAATAAAGTTACCATCTGTTTATCAAATTGTAGAAACTGTCTCATCTTCAGGGCCGAGTTTTTGATCCGTGGTTATCTTCATCTGAGGGCCTATTGGTTGTAGTGACACAACTATTGCTCATAAAACACATTTTGGCGATATTTGACTATAACTTAGGGCTGATTTTTTAGTCTTTAGTTGCCTTTTGGTTAAATTAACTATAGTTTTAACCAATCGTCAAAGTAACGTAATAAGCTTGTGTACTGGGTCAAAGATTGGCAGATTTTTAAATAGCATAGAGAAATAACAGTCAAAAGGAGCTATATACAAAATTTCAGCTTGAAACCTTATGTATTATTTTTGTTATGAGCGCTCAAAGTCAAAGATAGGCAAGTTAACTTTAAGACTTAAATTTACGAAATATTTATATAGCAGTCGATATATTATTCAATTTATAGCAATTTTTGTTAAGAAACCATTTTCATAAATGCACTATTTCATATAGCTATCGAACAAAGCTATCTCACGATGCGCACAAACTAGTGAGGACTGACGTCACGCCTCGCGTCGCTGTTTGTATGTACCGTTTTGGGCAAGTCTATTTTAAGTAATGTTCAAATTTTCCTAGCTCGAAGTTTCCAAGCTAAAAAATCCATTGTATCACCGATGTTTTCACTTTTGAGAGGTTCTTATATTACCAACAGGAGAAAATATAGGACACAAGCCTATTCCTTGTAATATAACTATTGGTTAAACTAACTATTGTTCAAAAAACACATTTTTAACCATTAGTTAACTTTTGATTAAAAAGCAGACACTTTTTTTGATCTTTTTTTTGAGTTTTTTTTTATTATTTATTATGGCTCTAAGATAATTCGCCAATGTCAAGTAACTTATTGAGAATAAGTAGGTAGTAGTAGTAAGTAGGTAGTCAACATTCGAAGTCAGTCTAAGTCACAGTCACTCAATAAAACGCCGGTGTTTTACGTTTTATCGACCTACGGATTCAGCGGATACCACTCTAAAAGCAATCGCAGGTTTTAAGAATCTAATAGGTCCAAGCAAGTTGTCACGAGTCAATGCACTCGACACACAATAGCAGTGTTAAAACGATACAATCCAACGATTCTTATTATTACACTTTGCGGCACTCCACTGCACAAATAAACACCAAATGTGTACACTAAAAACCACTAGACACTAATTTAAAACCTTTGAATTGCATAAGCCCACATGGCTGGTTTTAGCCCTACCCGCCGAATCTGATCCGTAGTTATCTTTAGGTTGAATTAACTATAGCTGTCTAATCAATAGTCAAAGTGACGTAATTCCTGGTAATATAACTATTGGTTAAACTGTCTACTGTTAAAAAAAACACTGTTTGGCGATATTTGTTACTTTTTTAAACCATTATTCAGTTTGACTGCGGATAAAAAAATCGGCCCTTAGCATCGTGTATAGTATAAGGAAAAATTAAAATGAAAAACCAAAATTAATAAAAAAAAAAGTTTACTATTCAAATAAATATACTAACAACCTTATCAGGACAACATAGAACTCTGATTTCTTTGTTCGAAACTGTCGTTGATAGCATTATTTGGTTTCGGGATTGAACACTCGAGCCCTTCAGAATATCATTCGTCATGACTTTCCATCTAAAGGCCCCTGAAAATCGATTCTTGTGTATACAAAATATCTCATTACATGCTTTCTAATGAAAATACTTATTCAGTTTAAGTTCTGTGAAGATTCTACTCATTACTTTGAATTATTATCATAGAATATAAAGATTATAATATTTTGTATCCCCACCAGAATCCATGTTCACAGAATACTAAAATGGGACACGCAACACCCGTTTATATAGACTATATTACTTAAATAATCTAAGCAAACTAACTTAAAATAATGTTAGTACTTTCAGTCTGTCAATCCTACATTTAGTTGTTAAGAAAGTTAATTCCGGAAAGATTAATTGGGAATTCTACTGAATTTAGTGTCATTTTTGTGTGAGTAAATTTAGTAACATATTATTCGTCAATTTATAAAATAAACATTGCATCATTGAAATGTCCTTAAGTGTATATAAAATCAATTCTCTGAACACTCATTATTGCTATTTAATTTTAGATTATTTAACTTCGGACACCGCTATGTTGCAAGTCTAAATAGAAAGTTAGCAACTAGTTAATAATCTTATGCTTCGTAAACTGCCAACATAGCGGAGCCACTTTTACAATGTTCATACTTTTAATCATTATGGTATAATTTATCTATAAATATCAAGTAATATTATTTTAAGGCAACATAATATTGTTTTTAACGAAAACGACATCACAATACAACATAGAAACGAAATATCATACTAAAACTGTGCGTTAATTACTCTCAGCTTAATACAAGAACTAATTGTCATAATAGTACTTACACAAATTGTAGTACCTTTATTAATCATAATTTGTGTCCTGATCTTGGAAGGGAATTCATAATTATTCATCAAGAATTATTAATAAGATTTACATCATAATCAACTGTTTATCACTGTACAATGTTGGCTAACAACTAAATATTCCAAATGTATTATAAATCTCAACCATTTTGTACTAGCCAATATATAAATATATTTTATACACTTACAAACTTTAACAGTATGTATAACTTTACATAGCAGATATACCTGGCAGTCATGGTTTATTTCTTAATATCTGAAAAACATTATAGAAATAAACTACGATTCAACTTAATGGTAATAATATATTATATAATATACTATATGTTATTGAGCAACATAATAAAAGCTAATCAATAAAAAAATATGTAAGTAATTATGTTTTCGAGACTCAATTCCTTTCTAAAACTTCGATTACAATGATTAATGCATAATATACTATTGTTAAAGACAATGAAGGTAAAACAAACAGGGTCATAGAGAGACAATTATCAATAATACTATACATGTAAAGGCTAAAAAAGCCTCTGTTCTCATATTAAATCTTTGGTTAGTATATTTATCAAAGTTGGATGTTGAATAATTTCAAACTTCAAAACATTATCTACTTCAAATATACACAAGTCCCTGTTAATCTCACCCACACTGGCATATACGTAACATGTACATAAAAAGCTCAAGCAAAAACATTAGTACTCTCATCTCTACGGGGTATAAAAATAAATTAATTAGCAAGCTAAAAGCACTTATTTAGCACTTAACCATTTACTTAGCACTTTAACATGAACCATTGTTCAATATCACTGAGATAACATTACAGTATTTTCAAGAACTCAGGATAAAAGATGTTCGATTATTTGATTGTATTTGTCCTTTTTAAAGTCATTATCAAAATTATAATATCAATTAATTGACATGTCTGACCTCAGGCTTGGGCAATCTTATAACTTGAGAGCCAGACCATGCTCAACTGAGTTTATAAATTAGATATTAGAAAAAAAATTATGTAAATATTTTAAAAAGAACTAACTGCAAATAATTGAACATCATAATTTGAGACATAACACAATGTATTCACACATTCCAACATCGAATTTGTAAGCCTAAGCTTCAAAGATGAATTTAACATAAATGCGATGATATTGGAATGAGAACCAGTTTTTTCTATTGGAAAATAAAATAATTTTTTTTCGTCATACATTTCTAGTGTCAAGCAACTTACTTTATACGATACCTTGCGATATGTCTATCAAATAACAATGCATATGACTTTCCTTGGCAAGTTAATTGATCATCACACTTTGTAATATATATTCTTGTCAAATTAAAATACAAAGTTTTGTCACAGCACTATGATGTCACTTCCCACGTTTGATTACACTTTTTACTGACGCATTAGAATTTATGGACGATTATTGAGGTAACCAGGAAACTAAAATGCCAGATATTTTTACGTTATCATCCTTACACTACTTACAGTTTCAGAATTCACAGCTAGGAAACAGACATTACAGTTCAGAGCCACCTCCAAGTCACACAACTGATGTCACAATTAGTAAATCAGGCGCACTTTTAAATGCAGCGTCCCTACATCGTTAGATACCCACATTATATTTATCTCCGCGGAATTTGACGATATCCATCGTTAAAGGGCTCATTCCCAATGTCCACCTAATGCATGTCCCATACGGGTGGACAATGACACAAATGAAAACTCCACATCTTCTTTGTAAATAAAACAGAGACGGCGAGATTCTTTTTAAATCACTGTCTATCCGCGGGGGAAAGCTGGAATAGGCCCGCTGTCCAGTCCCTACAGTCCGTACTGTTAGCTCGATTAGAATGACAGATGAAGACCTTTATTTCAATGTACATAAGGTTTATCATTGTAACAAGTTAATTTAATCCATAGGATTTTGTGTCTATTAAGGTGACGCACCGCCGTTACTAGCGCCGTCAGTAGATTGGAATGAATTGTTGCGATTATGAGGCATTTTTTATAAAGTACAATGGTGAATCTTTAATGAAAAGTATTAGAAACTTTTAAATATGTATTTGTGTAATATAATATTCCTACAAGTTACTATAATTTTAGCCTAAAGTGGCCACTTTTGGCAATTATAAAAATTCTGATTAGGTACTTGTAGGAAGAAATGACGACATAATTTTTTTCTCAAAAAATTCTTAATACTTTCCTTTATGAATTCACTGTTGTACTTTCAAAAAAATGTCTCATAATCGCCACAATCAATGCAAATTTATTGGGGTCGCTAGTTTCGTCGATGCGTCACACAAAGATTTTTTTGTGACATCAATAGCTGTCATAATCGTTTTAAATTGAGGGACTACAATAGATGACGTCAACACTTCAATCTCGCGTCACGAGTCTCCGATTCAGCCTACATGGGTAACACTAACTTCAAGTCAGTCTGCCGACATCACTAGGAAGTTTCACATCGCCAACGGCCTAACGTCAGAGGCTGTTGACGAGGAAGTTCTAGGCGCCGTAGACGGCCGCGCGCTAGAGGCCTATTTTTCGGACTACAGTAGATGACGTCAACACTTCAATCTCGCGTCACGAGTCTCCGACCCAGCCTACATAGGTAACACTAACTTCAAGTCAGTCTGCCGACATCACTAGGAAGTTTCACATCGCCAACGGCCTAACGTCAGAGGCTGTTGACGAGGAAGTTCCAGGCGCCGTCGAGGTAGACGGCCGCGCGCTAGAGGCCTATTTTTCGGACTACAGTAGATGACGTCAACACTTCAATCTAACGTCACGAGTCTCCGATCCAGCGTACACAGATAACACTAACTTCACTTCAGTCAGTACACCAGTCTGCCGACGTCACTAGGAAATTTCCCATCGCCGACGGCCTAACGTCAGAGGCTGTTGACGAGGAAGTTCCAGGCGCCGTCGAGGTAGAGGGCCGCGGGCTAGAGGCCTATTTTTCTGACTACAGTAGATGACGTCAACACTTCAATCTCGCGTCACGAGTCTCCGATCCAGCGTACACAGATAACACTAACTTCACTTCAGTCAGTACACCAGTCTGCCGACGTCACTAGGAAGTTTCCCATCGCCAACGGCCTAGCGTCAGAGGCTGTTGACGAGGAAGTTCCAGGCGGCGTCGAGGTAGACGGCCGCGCGCTAGAGGCCTATTTTTCGGACTACAACACTTCAATCTCGCGTCACGAGTCTCCGATCCAGCGTACACAGATAACACTAACTTCACTTCAGTCAGTACACCAGTCTGCCGACGTCACTAGGAAGTTTCCCATCGCCGACGGCCTAGCGTCAGAGGCTGTTGACGAGGAAGTTCCAGGCGGCGTGGAGGTAGAGCGCCGCGCGCTAGAGGCGCAGCGCGGCGTAGTCGGCCGCCACGATGACGGGGCACACGCGCGTGAAGGCCACGCCCGCCATGATGCCCGTCACCAGCGTGGCGGCGCCGATCATGCCCGCCGTAGGCGCGTTCTCCGGCGCTACGGTTCTGGAGGGACCAAATACATCCAATCAAAAATACATCTAAAAGTTAAGTATCAGCCTATAAACCTAAAATCTATCTACATATATATCTACATATATATCTACATATATACTATCTACTAGATTACCATCGCTACCTATCCGTAGTCCATACGATAGATCCGAAGAAGAAATATATTCCGTAATTCCTACCCACATATTTTTAGTATTAAGCGCGCCATCTATTGCCAGCGAGGAATAACAGCTATCCGATAAAAAACATGCTTCAGCTTTATATGTGTGTGTGGGGACGATACGTACGTACACAAGTTGATATTAATTTAGCAACGATGCAGCAATATAACGATTCTGGTTTAGTTGTTAATTGTTGAAATACATCAAAAAATCGCAGTTATTACGTAGATGTCGCGTATCACTCTACACTTAAAATTACTGTCCTGTAGAAGTCGTAATTATTTATTTTCTCGATTCACTGACAACAGAGCCATCTCTTAGCAATCGTTTAGCAGGATTGCGTGAGCTTCCACCTTAAAAGATAAAGATTTCTTTATTGGCCACAGAACACAAATCAAACATGAGTGACATAAATACAAATATGACAAATACTGTAGCCAACAAGGCCCAACCTCAGCATTTGCTGCAGTGGCCTTAACTATTCATTCTTTCTATCATCGTCACAACACTAATCAACATCGTGAAAGATCGTGTCAACGTACCACGATATCGCCTATTGTCTTTTGGGGTTATTTCTGTCGCAAAATATGTAAAATAAAAATAAAATATTTTATTTCAAAAAACTTATGTCTAATACAACTTTTGATCAATAAATCTTATCTATGTAGATAAAAAATGTTATTATTCTGTGAAATAACGTTTATTTTATTAAAAAAAATACTTATTCGTGATAAGAAAGATAAATTAGATTTTTCTGATCGTCGTTCGCAAGTAAAAACTGCACAACAACCATTTTGACGAGTTCCGCTCAGAGGGGAAATCGTCCACATGCCAGGTCCCGTGTTAAATTGTCTAAGAAGGTACCATACCAGATTTCTCAAACTTAAGTCACTAAATGAAGTTAGGGCGAACCACTAGTAAAATCTGTCTCAAATTGTATGTAGCAAAACTTAGGTGCACACCAGCTTATAGGTAAACTAGCGTGTGTTTTAGGAAGCTTTACTCTACCCACTGTGTGAAATGTGACAACGCCGTGTGTAAGCGGAGCCACTGCGTTGGGAGTGGGGAATGTGAACACAACCTGCATACTCTCTCTTGTTTACCTAAACTTATTATACCTGTCGCATTTGCCTAAATAATGTCATTCGTTATGTACGGGACGGTTTCGTTGTACGCCCTCTTACATCATACCACTTATCAGAAAGACAAACGCCCCGAGCATTCTAACTTCTCCTTGAGAGAGAATCTTTAAAAAAATCCGTCATAAATTTAGCAATTTTGCACCTTTGTAATTTAGACGTTAAATTGAAGCGAGCATACATATGAACAAAAAATGTGATTATAATGCTTGTTAAAATTTTCAATATGACGTATTACCACAACTCCTGAATACCTGGTCCAAGCATACCTTGGGCTCAGATTTTTTTATGTGATAGCTGGCAATCGAGCAGAAGAATCGCCTGATGGTAAGCACCGCCCATAGACACTCGCGCCACCAGTGCTCTGCCAACCTTTCCCCCGGACTGGGCCTCCGGTACCCTCACTCACGTAGCGAAACACAACACAGTGCTGCTTCACGACGGTTTTCTGTGGGGTCGTGGTATCACTCCGGTCGAGCCGGCCCGTTCACTCCATTCATTCATTCATTCATTTCTCTTCCACGGTCAATAGTATTAAAATCACATTGAGCGGCAGAGCGAAGTAGTATCGAAGCACACCATTCATGCCGAAGCATGGCTCTCCCACGGTAACTTTTACAATTAGAATGACGAGCTAAAATGATGATGCGCTTTATAAGCATTTATTCTACTCACCGTAGCCGTGTGGTCCCGGCAGAGTAGAATAGGCCACCCTCACTCTTACCGAGGTGTCGTAAAAGGCGACTAAGGTAAAGCTGCTGGCATGATCATCAGCGCCCAGAGAAGGAAAACTCTGCATTTATATCAAAACCCTCGCCAACCCGTCTGCCAAGCGTGGTGAGTATGGCAATTACCCCTCATGTGATTGAGGGAGGCCCGTGCCACAGCAGTGGGGACTTAAATGGGCTGACGATGATTCTACTCACCCTCCCACATACATCATGCCGAGCGAGCTGCAGTGGCCCGAGCTCCAGCCCAGCAGCACGGCGAGCGCCCAGTAGGCCCAGTCGTTGCTGACCCACACGGGCAGCGTGCGCGTCAGCGGCTTGTACTTGCACATCAGGAACAGCGGGATGAACAGGAAGCGCAGCGTCGTCGCCACGGACAGCCAGCGGGGGGACGGCTGCGATGCGGACAACAAATAACAGTCATGTAAATGTACACACAAGAAGCACAAACGCTGTACTGTCCTAAGCATTTACTTAGAACATTGGCATTTTCGCTTTTCTTGATCACAAATAATACATTGTCAGTGTTATGTATGTATAGCCGCACATCCAACTATATAAATCTGTCAGAGGAAATCATCTTTTTTGGTCCAAGTGTCGGACAGAAACATTTTTAGCTTTATTCTGTAGGACTTGTTCACCTATTGTATTTATTATTATGGCACCAAAAAGCTGTAGGGTCGTTATGGGTGATTCTCCGAAACTTGACCTTCCGGTTTCTTCGCGTCTAATTTCAAAACCAAATGTTTATGTTAGGTAATTAACATAAACATTTGGTTTTGGCCGGCACTTTCATAATTTAGACCAAAATACACACCTCACTTTGTCTACGGATATCGCGAAAATAACAGTTTTAACATTCTAAGTAATTAATTATAAATAATTCAAAAACTACGTTACCTAAAGGCTATAATTATAATTGTTATCTCGCTATTGAGGTACTGTACTGCTTTAACTGAGTTTGTGACTCAACCCAGCAAAGAATAACCCATTTCAAAGCGCGGAGCAAAAAACTGCAACGTTTTTAGCGTTTCATACAAGTTTTTAGAAGTTTGTATGAAACACATTTTTTACGTCCGTTTTTTATTTTATCTTATCTGTTAGGGGCCATTTTCATGGGGCATGTCGACCCTAAGGGATCTTTTGTACCTCCCTATCTTTTGCGCTCTTACTCACGAAAGATTCGTTTCATTAGCGTCACGATGTCTTTCGGATTGAAGTGCCTGTAATCTCCTGGTTTGGGATAAGCCTTACCTAAAAGACACATTCTGCCTCTGGCTAGTGAGTCGCATTCACATAAAAAGATGTTCTATGGTTTCCGTCTCCTCCTTGCATGCTCTGCAGTTGCTGTTCGATGTCATGTTCATCTTCATCAGCATTTTGTTCGTTGCATAATGCCCTGTTAACGCTCCTATGACCATCCTTGTCCGTTTCTTACTATGCGTTTTTATAATAAGTTATTCTTTAGTGGCTTTGGTCATAAACACAGCTAAAACTTACATTAGCTTGCTAGCGAGACAGCAATAACTAAGCTTTTTATTTGTGGTCTCCAAAACCATCTTTAGCTCTATAGTAATAAAAATCTCTGGAATAAAACTGGTACCCATTTGGGTAAAATAATGAATCTTATTCTTATTGAAATAAAGGTCAAGTGACAGCTGTCATTCTCATCAAGCTATATTTTACGGAATATAAGGAATAATACCATGTTGCAAAACTTAGGTGCACACCAGCTTATAGGTAAACTAGCGTGTGTTTTAGGAAGCTTTACTATACCCACTGTGTAAAATGTGACAACGCCGTGTGTAAGCGGAGCCACTGCGTTGGGAGTGGGAAATATGTACACAACATAAATAGGTAACTAAAGCATGACTTAGTTTCACAGAGCAATACGGTATTTGACTATTTTTTTTTCATTTGTGTAATCAAAAGACCTCTCAATGATAGAAACATCGTTGAAAGAATTACTTGATTCTCATTTAAACTACCTGAGATATCACAACTTTAAAATCACATTATTTTGGGCAAACCCAAAACGCTCCATACAAATGGCTACTGAGATGTGACGTCACACGCAAGTATTTTGTATGCATTTCATTTGAATTTTGTATGGTAGCTATATCAAATGTTTCGTTTATGTCAATGGTTCCATTATAATAGTTGGTGTAAATTATATGGGTTATTCAATGGTATAATATTTTTTTTTAAATTTCATACTTTTAAAATGGACTTGCCCATGAATCTTTGAATGACCATAAAACCGGCTAGACGTTATATTTTTGATTGAGAATTTTTGCTATTGGCACATATTTACCTATATTTTGATAAAATATTTATATTTTGTAAAATCTCGAACTTAGTCGAATACCCTATTTTATACACTTTTTTTATATGATGGTGGTGGCGTCATTTCTTCTACGCGTGTCTCCCGCTCGAAATGTCATGAATGACGATCGACGACGACAGATGTAAGCAAGTTACGTCGGTCGGTCATCATCAAACCATATCGAAACAACCGGACGACACACACAGCAGCAGAGAGAAAAGAAACTTATACAGGTTTTTAAAGTCAGACCATGGTTAGTAATAACTTCGCAAGACTGTCAAAAGACAGTCTTGCGAAGTAATATCCTCCAACCGAAGTGGTAATATCCTCCAACCGAATTCGGCTAAGGCGGACAATCTCAACGAACGGGGCTGTTCGTTACGTTACTTACGTTCGTTTACTTTACCCAGGATATATTATAGTGCTCAAGTGTGTGCGCAAACACAAGTGCACTCATATTCTCATATTCCGATGAGATACCAGTGTGACACGACCGGAGAAGGATCGGGCGCAGGACCAACGGCTTAACGTGCTTTCCGAGACACGGGCGTACAATACCGCCAACTTCCAGACTCCGGGCTGACACTGAGAATTTCTTAACAGAAAAACTCAATATACAAATTTTGGCCCGACCCGGGGATCGAACCCGAGACCGCAAGCGCAGCCGTCGCTTTAAAGTGCGACGCACTTACCCACTGCGCCAACAAGGCAGGTCAATTTTATTTTCATACAAGCATGAACAACGCGTGCCTTGGGTCTCGATATACTGTCTGGCAACAACAAAAATCAATGAATCTAACATTTGCGGTCATGTTAGATTAATTGATGATTTCCAAAAACACTGTTAGATATTCTATCTATTTTCGTAGTCAGACATTTCCAGTTTTGGAAGAATACTCAATGAATTAGCGACAAGACCGCCGAGATCATATTGACTTTCGTTGCAATAGATTTGAAATGTTCATATATGTATCATATCTACTTACGAATTGCCATATATTGGCCGTGATGCTCCCTATCATTGCGGTCAGGTTGAAGGTCAAGAAGCACGTGATCATCATGAAGTTCGCACCCAGGAACCCTTCCTGTACAGGCTCGATGTCTGAAACAACGTTTCAAAATAAGTACGATAATCCACGCCACCAAACAATGCCGAGCGTAAAACACAGAAATAAAATTTAGATTCTTTTTGTCGGTATAAATATAGCTCATATTTGAATGTGAAGGTGACTGAAGTAGCGTCAACAAAAGGATATCCAATATTCTACCTATCAAAAACTAGATCAACTGATATTATAATACAAACTCCACCTATTAGCGTGTAATTCCAAGTTTCGTCCAAAGCTTACGCTTCGAAGCCCGGGGTACGCTCTTTTTAATTTGATAGGTGGCACACGAGCAGACGGACCGCCTGATGGTAAGCGATTGCCGCCGCCCATGGACTCCCGCGACACCAGTGGAGTAACAAGTGCGGTGCCGACCTTTAAACCTGATTCTGATTTCGCGGATGTTCATGGGCGACGTTGATTACTTTCCATCAGGTGACTCGCTCGCTCGTTTGTCCGCCTCTAGCATAAAAAAATCCTTTAAACCCCCCTTTCCCCCGGGTTGGGCCTCCGGTACCCTCATTCAGCCAGTGAAACACAGCACAATGCTGCTTCATGCCGGTTTTCTGTGAGGCCGGTTTTCTCTACAAGGTGATTGGCTGTTTTTGAACATGATAGTCAAAAATATCAATTTGACGAACGAAACAACCAATACCATTGAAGTTAGACTTCAGTCCAACAGTACGCCATGTAGCGAATGTTTCACACGCGATCCCATCCCATTAGTGATTTACAAAATTCTCTTAAATTTGACTGATTACCCGTACTTAGCTGTTACTTTCGAGTTCTGGAAAGCATTCTGACCCTTACCGCCCGTAAAATTTAGTTTTTTTAGAATGACATGCATTGGTGTCACAGGAAAATGATTTTAAGCCCATACAAATAAAATCTAAGGAATGAAATTTGATTAACTGATAAACCGTATGTATGCTCATTGAAATAAAGGTCAAGCGACATTTGTCATTCTAATCAAGCTTTATTTTACGAAATATACAGTGCTCTAAAAATAATTTGTATTTTCCAAGATAAAACAATAATCAAACTTGTAGCAGAACTTAGGTGCACACATATTTACGAAGAAATATGCGTGTGTTTTAGCAAGCAATAATATACCCACTGATTTATAATGGCAACACAAAATATCGGTGCTGTCACAGCGTTTGGTGGGAAATTACAAAACAAAAGCATATTGTGTTAGCGAAAACAGAATAGTCATTGTTAGATTTCGTGCACTAACCACAAAGTTACCGCGTTTTGGTTACGATCATCATCATCAAAATGACGATGTTAGGTACAAAACAACCAATGCTATAAAAGTTGACACTCACACCTACGTAACGCCATCTATCGGATTTTCTATTTGGAAAGACCACCACCTTTACATTGTCGATGCACCCAATCCGAAATATAAAGGAGTGGACAGGTGACTTAATGCGAAGCTGTCCCATAACGGACGAGATTATACCATTTGTATCCAAACAAAGGAGAACTCCGATTCGGTCGCAACGTCTAGTTTAAATTAGGCCCCCTAGCATCGCATTTGCGAAGAGATTGTTTCATCTCGCATTAATGAGGGGGGGCTAGCACGAACATTCAAATTCGTAGCATACCCACGCTATAGGGGACCTGCAGTAACTGTAGGTGGCACCACTTTGTATCGACTCAAGGACAAATTAATCTTACTTAGTTTCAAATGGATGCACCAGTTGGCATCTCCATCGGTGCGCACGTTCCCTAATATTTTGTCACCTTTTAATTCCAAGTGAGATAGAAGATATTTATGTCTGCGTACGATAGAGGGAGCTTCTCAGTTTTCCTGCAAATTACTCACGATTCGCATACGTTACGAATCTTCGCGCTAGTCCTTCAGAGATGATTTGAGGAAGCTAGATACCCAAAGAATACACTCACCAGAATGCACGGAGGGGAAGACGGTGAGCGTGACAAAGAACACGGCGAAGATGTTGTAGAGCTGCACCCAGGACTGGCGGAAGATGAGGCAGAAGGGCGGCCGCGGCTTCTCCGGCGGCTGGTTGGTGGCGCGCAGCGCCGGGTTCACGCGCAGCGTCCGCTGCTGCAGCGAGTCGTGGTAGCGGTAGAACCTCTGGAAGGAGAATTGAGATTCTTATTGTTTATTTCTCTTACAGTACAAGGTCATACAGACAGTGATAGGATACTATTTTATGTGACACTCAGACCTTAACTTTGTGAGAGACTGGTGCCTGAAGTAGGTTTGAAAAACCTGTAGTACAGGTCACCAAGGCCCCCCCACAGATAAAACCGGTATGTCGCAAAAATAGAAGGCTCAGAAACAAATGTAGAATGTTAAACTAATACAATTGGCAAAAGCAGAACAAAACAAAAATTAAAATAAATAATAAATCGAGATTGTCCTGGTTCCAAACTAAGGTTTTCCCTTGTACTGTAGAACAAAAACAACGACGGTACCACAAACACCCAGACCCAACACAAAAATTTGCGCGTATAGCCCCGATATATGAATTTTAATAAAAAAATGTGTTGGTGCGGGAATCCTTTGTAGTATCCCCTAATCCCTTGGGGTTACCCTTGTACAACCTGTGCGGATAAAGAATGGGATCAGAAATGGCGGCGCATCTATTCACTTCTCGCTCGCACACTATTTGCGTCTATACTCGCACTCGTAGGTGTGCGAGCGAGAAGTGAATAGATGCGCCGCCATTTCTGATCCCATTCTTTATCCGCACAGGTTGTACCATCATCATCATCGTCGACTGTAGCATTGCCGCAAATTCAGCGCTTCGGGGACCGGGGTATATATTTGGGCCATGATTCAGGATTCGGACAATGTGGTTAGTTATACACGGTGTAAAAAGACCCTTAACGGAGCCGAAAATCTCAAGAATTTTATGTAAATAAATTTTAAACATTTGACCAAAGAAACTTGTTAAACATTTTAAGTTATTCCTAGGGAGAAATGTCTTCAAAACGTACAGCCCGCAATGTAAATGTCTGAGAGCGGGGCGGAGGAGATGTGCGGGCGCGCGTGCGGCGCGGTCCGGTGTACGCTGTTCATTGCGTTGTCCGTTTATAGGATTAAAATTGACACCAAAAAATCAACTTCGTTTCCCATCAATAACTTTTTGTTCTAAGACTTGTTTTAATGGTCTGAGTGCGTATACGCCGGCTCCGTTATGGGTATTTTTACATATACAAACTCTTGATCACAATAGCACCTTATAGAAACCTATGATGCAGCCTAGGAGGTTGCGCGTTTGCCTACAATATGCCCGTTTACTCTTGCCTTAAAATATCCAATATATAACGTTCATGTGTTGCAAATCTTAGGTGCACACTAATTTATTTAAAAACCAGCGTGTGTTTTAGTAAGCTATAATTTACCCACTGTTAAAAATGTGGTGACGCTATTTTAAGCGAAACCACTGCGTTGGAAGTGGGATCACTAGCATTAGTCTATAAAATCTTCATGTATCCAAAGTTTGGTTGAATAAGTACAGTCTAGACTCCAAAAATATACGTACACTGTAGGACCTTGTCACAATACTTACCTATAAGAAAGTAGAGGTCTACTTTCTTATATTATATATTGTGACAACGTCCTAAAGTGTATACATATTTTTCGAGTCGACTGTACATAGTATAAACAGGACGAGTTTTCGTAATTTACGCCGATTTTCTGCATGCCCGTGTATCACTCCGGTCGAGCCGGCCCATTCATGCCGAACCGTAACTCTTTTTTATGAGATAGGTACGGGCCAGACGACCAGACGGATCCCCTGATGGTAAGCGATTGCCGCCGCCGATAGACACCCGCGACACCAGTGGAGTCACAAGTGCGCTGCCAACCTTTAACCCCCCCGTTTCCCCAGATTGGGCCTCCGGTTCCCCTTACTCACGCAGCGAAACACTGCAGTGCTGCTTCACGCCGGTTTTCTGTGAAGCCGTGGTATCACTCCGGTCGAGCCGGCCCGTTCACTCCATTCATTCATTCACTCATTTCTCTTCCACGGTCAAAGGTATTCAAATACTCACATTGAGCGGCAGAGCGAAGTAGGTATCGAAGCACAGCAGCAGCACGAATATGCCCGTGATGAAGTAGTATATCGCGGACGTGCGCTGGCTGTCGAACAGCTGGGACGCCTGCGACATGAACACGACCATGGTCCCGCACACGTTGGAGCCCAGCACCACGGCGCCGGTGTACGCGGGGGGCAGGCGCGCCGCCACGCCGTATACCGAGTTTTGGAAGATCGCGTTGAATGCTGGAAATTTAAATTAGTAAGTTACAGAGTATGAATGGATATACTTTCATTGCACACATCATCTCCTGTACCTACCATCGTTGTACATCTCCTGTAATACCTAGTTCTAAGTTTTTACACTGACGATCGACTCGACTAATCTTATTCCGATACTATTATACCATAGATTTATCCACGGATAACGAATGGTCGGGCCTCAGTATGAAAACTTAAAACTAGGTAGGTATTACAGGAGATATACAACGAAGGTATAAGGGATTGTTATAAGCTGATTTACAGCTTATAAGATAAATCTCAACTCATCTTTGTGTGTAATTCCCGGTTGCGTTCGAAGTGTTTGCCCAGAGGTTATAACCCCGAAATTGTTTAAAATAGATCCGGTTTAGTAGCTAAAAATTTAAATCGATTGGCGCTAGCGGCGCCCTAACCGTCACCTTAATGGTAGCTAATCGGTAAAAATGTAATAGATAGATATTCGTAGCTAAGGGCTATTTGCGGCATTTGATCTTAAACATACATTTTAATAAATCAAATTTTATTATAATTGTCAATTTAACTTTTATATGATTTTTTATTTGAAGTATAGTTAGAAATTGGATTAATCGAATAAAAGCTACATCGATACGAGATTTATGTGATCAAAGATACTAAATTATAGCTAAAATCTAAGTTTAGTTTGTAGCTACAAACCGATCTAAATAATAAAAAGTTTCATAATAAAATTATAAAAAAATATTCGTATGTAGCAAAACTTAGGTGCACACAAGTTTATAGAGAAACGTGCGTGTGTTTTAGCAAGCTGTAATTTACCCACTGAATAAATTATGCGGCAACACCAATTATAAGTGATACCACTGCGTTGGGAAGTGGGCACAGAATAACAATACAACGAATAAAAAATATAATTTGGATTAATTAGTAGCAAAAACATTTCATCTTACCATGCCCGTCACCGATTAAATAAATCCTTAATTAAGGACATTCTAATGAAACGATAAGTGTTACTCGACTTGCGAACAAAAATTACATACTCGTTGAAGTCAATGCAGAGTTTAAGGTGACGGTTAGGGCACACTAGCGACGCCAATCGATTTTAATTTTTAGCTCCTAAACCGGATATATTTTAAACAATTTCGGGGTTACAACCTCCTGGCAAACATTTATACTATTTATTAAATAACCATGCATAAATGTTGGGTCCAACGCGTACGCGAAAAATTGACTCATGCCAAAAGCGGCCACTTTTGGCGTGAATAAATTTTTCGCGAACAAAAACGGACCCAACATTTGTGCATTTAATAAACAGTAAAAGTGTTTGCCGAGAGGTTGTAACGCCGATATTGTTTAAAATAGATCCGGTTTAGTAGCTAAAATTAAAATCGATTGGCGTCGCTAGTGTGCCCTAACCGTCACCTTAACCAAACATTTCGAGATCATGCGACTTGCGTCGAGATCGCATCGAGTTATTTCAAATAACTCGATGCGATCTCGACGCAAGTCAGTCAATTTCACCATAACTATCACGAATATTACCTTTCCACCTCCTCGATGGCGTAATGGCTAAGTGGTTGCGAGAGGTTCCAGGTTCATCATCATCATCATCAGCCCATTTAAGTCCCCACTGCTGGGGCACGGGCCTCCCTCAATCACATGAGGGGTAATTGCCATAATCACCACGCTTGGCAGACGGGTTGGCGAGGGTTTTGATATAAATGCAGAGTTTTCCTTCTCTGGGTGCTGTTGATCATGCCAGCAGCTTAGCTTAGTCGCCTTTTACGACACCTCGGTAAGAGTGAGGGTGGCCTATTCTACTCTGCCGGGGACCAAACGGCTACCAGGTTCCACGGGTTCCAGGTTCGATACCTGGGTATCGTGATTTGGTAAATACAGAAAAAGCCTTAGTTTGAGGCTAGCTGTAAATTTTCGCATTGTATTTGCACCATTTATTTTCACAAAATCAACTGATTAACATACCCGTCGACACTCGGCGAGATACCCAGCCTTTATCGCGGCAGATACACGTAATGATGTAATAACGCATTCGTGCAAATAACGCCGATGGGGGCAACCAGGTTATTTCCGTGCGTTTGATCACCGTTCAACGACTAAAAATAGCATTTATTTTTGGTCGGGAGACAGATATGGAAAGCGAAGGAAAAGTCTAAAATTTGTTATTGTTTAGTGATGTATGGTTGCTTAAAGACTGGCGATGACACATCTTTAAGATTTGCACATGGGTACTGAATCTTCTGAATTGGTAACTCTGATCTATGAACCAGATCCGGGGTCTTTTAGGCGGGGCGTGAAACGGCATCTCAGCAGGCCATTAGGGTGAGGATGGCAGACACAATGGGTATTTTGTTAGTTCTTTTGTGCCTGTCAGCCTCATTTTTGGATTTCACGGCCGCTTATCATCAGGCAGAGTGAGGTCATCCTGATTGGCCTTTCTATAAAAAAAAAAGATAAAGTCACATCCTCCTTCCTGTCAATATCACTGAAGTGCCTTCTGATCGTGGTCGCACTGTGTGTATTTTTGTATCTGTAAATTTTCTTTTATTTTCTTCTGTATTGCATGTCAATATTTATATTTCTTCTAACGCAAAGGCGTCACCCAATGTCCAGCATGAAAACCAGCGCTGCAGCTGTTACTTGCGGTAGTTGCAGCATATGCTGAGGCTTCTATACCCACGGGTGGTTGAGCCCCGGGAGTTTTAGTGGGTATGCCCTCAGGCCGCTTCTTGTTAGAAGAAGCGGCCCGGAGGGTGAGTCCCACAGTACCCTGTCGCCCCCCGGCGGCAGGGTCTGCGTAATGCATTTCTCCCGGGAAAACAAAAAAAAAAAAAAAAAAAAAAATATGCTGAGGCTGAGCCTTGTTAGCCGCAACATTTATGTTCTAAAGAAACGATTTATTTAGATAAATAGTTTCTTTCTTTTCTTTCTTTCTTTCTGTCAGCAACACAAAGGCCTCGACGCACACGGCCAGAAGAACGATGAACTATCTGGCGACGTCAGACGAGGAATTATTAGGTCACGTGCGAAATCGCACCTTGCAACTGTTATTGATTCCCGAAAAAAATACAACTTAGAGGAAAACGTATTAAGGATGCCGAGGTGACAGTGACCGAGTGGAAAAAGAGGTTCCTTCCGATGCAACTATGTGAACGGACGCCATTTTATAATAATAATAATTCTCACAACATCTCCTACGTTGACCTGATTCCGTACTAAGTAGCTTAAGCACTTGTGTTACAGATATCAAACAACAGAGGAACACAAATATATACCTACTTAAATACATATATTACACACAGACACCGAACAAACACAAGTGTTCATCGCAAGAATGTTTGTCCAGGGTGGGGATCGAACCACGACATTTGGCGTAAGAGGCAGGGTCACTACCAATTGCGCCATCCGGTCAGTCTACTGCCCGCCGTTTCAGACCTTTATTAGTTCCAAATTGTACCATTAAATGATGTGGCGATTACATCGCGCAAGTGCTGTTTACCTGTAAGTAGGGAGCCGAGGGTGTCGAGCTTATATCTACAACGCATACTCTCTTGCCGTGTGGTCCCCGGCAGAGTAGAATAGGCCACCCTCATTCTTACCGAGGTGTCGTAAAAGGCGACTAAGGTAAAGCTGCTGGCATGATCATCAGCACCCAGAGAAGGAAAACTCTGCATCTATATCAAAACCCTCGCCAACCCGTCTGCCAAGCGTGGTGAGTATGGCAATTACCCCTCATGTGATTGAGGGAGGCCCGTGCCCCAGCAGTGGGGACTTTAATGGGCTGATGATGATGATGATGATGCATACTCTCTTATTTCGGCCACATAATGCGAAGAGGGGACGATAGCCTTGAAAAACTGGTCATGTTGGCAACACTGAAGGCAAAAGATCACGAGGTCGATCACCACCAAGATGGTCGGACCAAATAAAAGAAGCTACATCCCTACCAAAGTTCTGTGACGAGGTGAAGGCTACTTCAAATCAGAATCAATGGAGAAAGTTTGTTTGGTTAATGAGTTCTAGTGATCACGATCCTCAGTAATGGGGGACCGATTAGAGAGAGATAGGGAGCCGCAAAAAGTATCGATACCTCTTGGTATCGATACTTTTGTTTCGATACCGAGTAATTTTGGTATCGATACCATACTTTCTTTACCTACATAGGTTTCACTTGATACTTGATTCTCACCATTTTCCAACTTTTGAATGGTGGCATTCTTTGAAAGAGACCTTCAACTAAATAGCCTAAGCGGACAATGACTAAAAATAAAGCAATAACTTCGTGAGGAAATTGAAATGCGATGCGTTTCAATGCATGAATGTTTAGAATCTATTTCCGTTGAGAGCACTGATGCTCAAGCGCAGCTCATTACAAGTTTTATAGTTTACTCCTATTTATTAGCTTTGATGTGCAATAGACCGTAACAAGATGACTGTTACCTGTTGTACAGTAGTAGTATTAACGGAACCATGTACATAATCGTAGCTTTACTTGTCCATTATAGCTTGATACGGGTAACATGTCAAATTCTATACTTTTCTCTCTTTCTAACGTATGACTCCGTCCTGAGACCTTACCATGAGTTTGAAATACTATCCTCGTTATTCAAAACTTAATGCTCTGTCTCTTTCACATGCACCACAATGAAAGGGACAAAGCTATAGTTTTCGATAGCGAAAACAGTTCATGGTAAGGGTACTGATGGCAAGCTACATAACAATCTAATGACGGTTTACGCGTGTGAATAATCCGCTAGATGGAGTACTATAGGAGTGAGGACAATATACAATGTTATTAGTTATTTTTAAACATGATCTGTCAAAATGTCAATTTGACTAACTAAAAAACCAATGCGGTTGATGTTGGACCTCAGTCCAACAGTACGCCATCTAGCGGATTTCCCTCATTGAACAAACTATAGTGCTGCGTTTTTTGTAACCAAAACTTAAAAGTTTTCAATGATATTAAACACCTGACTCACCATTCATGAGGAACACAGAGACCATAGTGATCCAGAAGAAGGCGACCGGCCACTCGGAGCTGTCCAGCATGGCCAGGATGATGGTCACCACGAAGATGATCACCTCGAATATCAGAGACCACACTATCCGAGTAGTCAGGCTGCCTCTGTTGAACAAAAAATGTATATTACAAATAGTGGCCCGCCCTCACTAAATTTCCGGACTGTTTGCTATTAGATTCCAATAGATGGCGCTATGTGTCGATTACATCGCACAAGTAATCGTCCTATAAGAGTTGTCGTTATCTATAAGATTCATCTCTTCATAAATAGTATAAAGTCATTTTGACCGTGGGTGACCCCACGCTTCTGCATGGAATACATGTAATTAAAGCAATAAATGTTTGATTGATTGATTGAAAGGGCCGGCTCGACTGTAATTCCGAGGCTTCACAGAAAAAAAGATGAGGCAACGCATGCGTCGTGTTTTTCAATTCGGTGTAAAGGGGAAAAGGTACGCAGCGCACTTATGACTCCGCTTGTATTGCGGATGTTTACCATGACCTGTTGTTGAGTGATTACGACTACCGTGGACACCTGCAACACTGCAGAGGTCACAACTGCGCCGCCGGCGTTTTTAAAAAGGAATATGCCTTTTCTTAAAGGTTCACAGTTCGTATTGGTTCGGAAATACCGCGGGCGATAGTTCATTCCATAGTTTCATTAATGGTCTTACACCAATATCGTTGCATTTTCATAAACTTGGATATGTTATAAATCCGCAAGACCAAAGCTACAATAGCAATACATAGTTGTGAATAATAAAAAAAAAACTGCGTAAAAAACCGCCATCAAAAACCACGATAAAACTCAAGTGTAAGTACTGTTATAAAATGTTATGAGAAGTGTATAAAATGATAAAAATATTATTTTACACTTTTTAGTTCGTGGTTTTTGAAGGCGATTTTTTTTTCGCAGATTTTTTTTTTGTGTCTCATTTTTGGCAGCCCCCGTTGAGGAATTGACCTTTCATCATCAGCAGAGCCACAAAATTAATACAATCAGTCGTAAATACTAGTGTAGTTTTGAAAAAAGATACAAAAACATTACGTGTGCCTTTAAAATTTGAGGGTTCCCCTCAATTTTTCCAGGATTGCATCATCAAATCCTGATATCCTTATCATGGTACCAATCATGGACTATCTACTTTCCAACTAAAAAAGAATTATCTAAATCGGTTCATTAATCGGCGAACAAACATAAAAATATATACATATCGAATTGAGAACCTTCTCCTTTGTTTTTTGAAGTCGGTTAAAAACCGAACACATCTAATACAAAGCTTCTGTCCCGCGATACTCTCTCACGATTTATCGTCCTGAAAATTATTCAGGACGAAATAGTGCAGTCTCTGTACCGACTGCATTTGCAACGTTCGTGCGTGCTGCACCCCCGTAAATATATGCACCGCAGTGTTTACTATAATTACGTGCGCTAACTTAATAATTTTATGCATTATACCTTATAATAATAGGTTTTAGACATATTGATATTCCAAGTAGTAGCCCGCTCTAAGTTTTCCTGGCACGGGAATTATTTTTGCGGTAACCTTTTTTTTTTATTAGTTTCAAACTGTACCAATATAATTAGCGTTCGCTAAGACGATGATGGAATTTTTTAGTTACACGTCACCTAATTGTGTTAATGAAAAATATCACAGACCATACACGACTTAACGTAATTAACGGTGCTTTATTACGATTGCTTATAAAGTTAAACCATTTGAGTAGCACTGAACTAAGTGGGAAAGTAAACATACGTAAATGGTTTAAAGAACGCCGCGTCGTAGTTCCCATAGCTTTGAAAGAGGCTTTTAAAATGCAAAGGTACTGCGGAAAGAAACAATAAAATGCATCCATCTCTTGCAAATGAAAAGATATATATCTTTCTATACCATTCATACATATCATCCGTCACTCCTACTAATGGATATCTGTAACAGGTATCTGTAAAATGACATTGTTGTCAGTGGCCACTTCATCGTCAGCCCATTTAAGTCCCCACTGCTTGGGCACGGGCCTCCCTCAATCAAATGAGGAGTAATTGTCATACTCACCACGCTTGGCAGACGGGTTGGCGAGGACTTTGTTATAAATGCAGAGTTTTCCTTCCTTCTCTGGGTGCTGATGATCATGCCAGCAGCTTTACCTTAGACGCCTTTTACGACACCTCGGTAAGAGTGAGGGTGGCCTATTCTACTCTGCCGGGGACCACTCGGCTAACCACTTATCACCAGCTTTTATTCACCTTTTAGAAGGCAAGACTTTGAACAGGTTATTTTTTACATGTGGCAAAGGAATCCTAGCTAGTATAGGCTGCTTCTGAATAACCTCGCTTCATCGTCCTAGTTCAGTGTGAAGCGAAGAAGAACAGCCACATTAACAATAAAAAAATCCCAAGTGCATTATGATCACAAAAAATATATATTTAGTTAACTTAGAAA
Organism: Marasmia exigua; assembly: GCA_019059595.1. Classification (NCBI taxonomy): domain Eukaryota; kingdom Metazoa; phylum Arthropoda; class Insecta; order Lepidoptera; family Crambidae; genus Marasmia; species Marasmia exigua. Next base: position 13,558,587 of record CM032484.1, read on the forward strand.
CTAGTAAACGCCCGGTGGGACGCCCAAGGTATCGCTGGATAGACCAGGTCGAAAAAGATCTTGCCCACCTACAACGGCCGAACTGGCGATATGTGGCCGAAAAAAGACCGGAATGGCGAAATCTCGTGTCGGAGGCCCAGATCCACATCGTTCGCTGAGCCATGGTAGTAAGTAAGTAAGTATATTAGAAAACATATTTTTATAAGGCTCGGTATTCCTGTATAAACTTTACCGTGTACCGATGTCGTCCACGGTTATTTCATAATACATGTGTCCAAATGAAACCTACGGCTCTCATCTGAAAATCTTCTGCTTATAGTGTCGATGGCGACAAATTAGATTTTTCCAGCCAAATGCTCTGCTACACCGATTGCACTGTCGGTAGCCTGCAGGAGGTCGCCATACGTGCAGCTGTCCGGGCACAGAGGGCAAATCAGGAGGTGGTCCATGGTCTGGGGGGCGGCGCCGCACTCGCAGGCATTGCTGGACGCGTCTGAGTATCCCCACCTACTCAGGTTTTCCCTGCAACCCCCGACCCGAGTGCGTAACCTGTTGATGGACTTCCAGGTCTGCCATGGCAAGCTATGTCCTGGGCGGAGCGTCTCCTTTGGTGGATATAGCAAAGAGGGATACTCATGATTCCACAAGTCTATCCTATTACGGGCTGGGTCCCAGTATTGGCGTGTGTATTTTTAACAAAGCTCTTAGTTTACTCTTGAGCCTTTGCGGAGCGTCCGGGTATCCATTTAGTGGATGGCGAGGGTCACGCTCCGCTTTTGCTTTCTCAACTTGCCTTCGGACTCTGGGTGGCGCGATACCGGTAAATTCATATAGCATGCCCACCGGGATTGGTTTAAGGCAGCCCGTAACTGAAAATCTTAAATAGCGGCTGTTTTTTCCGTTGCAAAAACGAATTGCCTCATCTATGCATCACCTTGGGGATTTCCGATATATGTATTATCAATAAACACCCGACCGGATAGCTACAAGCAAGCGTAAATGGATAGAACGAGAGTATTTTCGGCACGTATTGTTCGTTTTCGTGTATCATACGAACGGACACCGTAAAATACGCCGGAGTAAACGCACATAGACTGACTGACCTAGTAAACGTTGCGAGAGCCGCGTATCACACAGAGGGGTGCTCAAAGCGGCGTACAGTACATAAAAAAATGATGGCAGTACTTCACTCTTACGCTATGGGAATAAGAGCCACCAGCTGCTACTCCAGCAGTCGATTATGTATAGAGTGGACCTCTGCTGAAGTTCCCAAAGCGAGATACGCAATGGTATTGGGATTCTCTATTGATGGCAGGGTGTTCACCAGTAAATTTACACAATGAAGTCATAATCGCAAGCACACATCTATCATGTTATACCTGTATTCGATTAAAAAGAAATCCATATTAATCGAATTGATATTGAGTCAAAAGTAGATGAAAATACATAGTCCTTTATTGTTCTTAAAACCGACTTAATTTTCAAAAAACAAAGCGACTAACCATTTTGTCGCTGTTTAATTTTTTTAATAACTTAAACACGTAAAGTTTGAGTTAGTCTGACATATAACATAAAATGCTCACGTGCTACTTTTAACAAAAAGTTAGCTAATGCTTGGATGTTTTTTGCTCAGGGATCAGATAACACTTGACAAATTAACGAAGATGGGAAGCCAAATTGAATAATTAAGCGTTTAACGTTAACTAAGATGTGAAGTCCAATTGGAAGCGAATTGGTTGGTAAGATTAACAAGGTTTTAGATAACACTCTACCCACTCTAGTAAATTTCCACCACATTCTGTAACTGTCGTGGTCTGATCATCTGATCTACATCAGTAGATAAGGAGGACCTTCGCATCTTCTATTCTGTGGGAACTCGGTACTTACAACACCTATTTTTGTTTGCACCCAGTTATTTTTTTTTTTATGTGATAGGTGACAGACGAGCAGACGGATCACCTGATGGTAAACGATAGCCGCCGCCCATGGACACCCGCGACCCCTGTGGGGTCACAAGTGCGCTGCCGAACTCTTATACCCCCGTTTCCCCCGGATTGGACCTCCGGTAGCCTCGCTCACGCAGCACAATGCTGCTTCATGCCGGATTTCTTTGAGGCCGTGGTATCACTTCGGTCGAGCCGGCTCATTCATGCCGAAGCGTGGCTCCTCCCATGGTCAGATTAGTAGATTTGTCATTTGATCATCCCATAGATCGGGGCAGAAAGTGGTGGTAATCCGATCGGCAGGCACGAATGAGTGCTATTGCAGAAGCTCACGCGTGCAATCTTAGCCAGTTTTTAACGGGGGACGAGGTGTTATAAGTTTGACGTGTCTGTCTGTGTGTGTGTGTCTGTCTATGGCATCGTAGCTCCCGAACAAATGAACCGATTTTGATTTAGTTTTTTTTTGTTTGAAAGATGAATAAGGAGGGAGTGTTCTTAGCTATGTTGGATAAAAATCGATCCAAGATGGCCGCCGGATGGATGGATTTTATGTTTTAACACTACTCCCACAATATGGGTATCATATAAAAGGGCTTGAATAGCAGAATATATTTATTGTGAAAAATTTCAAATCCAAGATGGCCGCCGTCAGAAAATGACGAATAACCTATTTGTTGTTCCAACTGCCTCAATATAGGTATCAAATGAAAGAGCTTTAGTTGTGTCGGGGGTTTATTAAATTTTAAATTTTTATTTCCATATATTATCAATTTTTAGCAACTTATTTGGAGTTTTACTGTAACTGTTTAGGTATCAGGTCTGCAGAACATCGTTCGAGGAAACACTGCCTTGAGGGGCTGAGAGACTAATAACTGATGGTAAGCGACTGCCGCTGACCAGAGTCACCAGTAGATTCACAAGTGCGCTGCCTGTGTGTGTGTTTCATTGAAGGTTTGACTTACTTAAGAGGTGAACTCATACGAGTTACTTACTTGAGAGGCATGAAGATGTTGATCCAGTTGAAGAGGCAGTTTGGCATCTGCGCCGCCCACCCCACGTACGCCAGGTAGTGATCCGCGTAGGCCTTCGCGTTGGCCAGCTTGTACACCACGAAGTAATCCTTGGCCGTGATGAACATGTTCCACGCGATCAGCGTGCCCAGCCCATGCACGATCAGGATTATGTATATGAGGTTCCATTTGTCTTTGGGAGGCGCCAGGTCCATGCCCACACCTGGAAGAAAACAAGACGTAAGGTTTTGATCGTTTTATAGACGTCGTCGAACTGGGCTGGATGAATGCTGTGAGAAAGCACGCGGAGAAATGGACACAGGTTGTCATGAAATGGCAGCCTGTTGACAGCCGTCGTCCTAGGTAGGTAGGCCCAGAAAAAGATGGCGTGACGACCTGAATCAACACGCCCATACTGGTAAACGCTGGCAAAGAAGAGGGAGCAGTGGAGGTTATATGGGAGGCTTTTTCTTGACAGACAGTTTGAGCTAAAAAAAAAAAAGATAACGTCGGTGATACTCCAATAAGTTCTATGTCCAAAAGTTTGCTTATCTAACCATTTTTTAATTCTAATCCACTTTTAACTCATTTTGAAGTGACATTTAGCGCTTGACATGGCTCTTTCAGCTTTTTTGCAGCTCTTTTGCAGTATCACTTATCTAACAGTTAACAAAATCGCTTTTGATACTACTCAAATCTGTTAATTTCGCACAAGCGACTTTCAATGACAAAAATAAAGCTGAATTACTGAGTTAAAAACTAGCCAAAGTACTTCAATCATGAAATGATTAGCTAAAAAATCTAAATACACCTGATTTTTAACGCTACTTAATTAATTCTAACCAGTTCCAATAAATTTTAAATCTCACTTAAACTCCGTCTTCTAATACATCATAATAAAATTATTTTATAAAATACAAATAATAACCATAAGGTGGAAAGCACCTGGACCACGAAAGGTATGAATGTGGACGGGATTCAGCTGACGAACTTACGCTTCGCTGACGATATCGTTTTGTTTTCGAACACATCTGTGGAACTCGAAGAACTGAGCGCGGCAAGTTTTGAGATTAAACTGAAGATGAATAGGTCAAAAACAAAGCTTATGACCAATAGCACGAATAGTAACATAATGGTTGATGGGCAGTTAGTAGAATACGTCGATGAGTACATCTACTTGGGCCAGATAGTCTCCTTCCACAATAGGCAAGAAAAAGAGATCGAACGCCGAACCCAAAATGCCTGGAAGAGCTTCTGGTCTATGAAAGCGTACTTGAAGGGAGACCTCCCTCTGACACTTAAGCGCAAACTCATCGACGTCTGCATTTTGCCCATCCTTAGTTACGGTGCGCAAACCTGGTCGTTGACAGAAAATCAGAAGTCCAAACTCAAGATTTGCCAAAGAGCTATGGAGCGTAGCATTCTGGTGATCAAAAGATCAGATAGAGTGCGCAACTCTGACATACGCTCCAAGACGGGAATCGCGGATGTAGTTCGAAAAACTGCGAAGTTAAAATGGGAGTGGGCGGGCCATGTATGCAGAATGAACCCTGAAAGATGGACAAAAATCGTCACCCAATGGCAACCGACCGATGGACGTCGACTACGCGGCAGGCCGAAAAAAGATGGTGTGACGATTTCAATACGTATGTCCAAGAATGGCAAGTAAAGGCATTGGATAGGGAGGAATGGAGAGACTTGGGGGAGGTCTTTGCCCAGCAGTAGGACTCTACAGACTAAATTAAAAAAAAAAATACAAATAGCGCCTTGATTTTATTTCATTAAAAGTTATAAACAAACAGTGCAGATGCTGGGTTTTAAAATAAAAAAAACGTCAAACAATTCGATCGAAATGTTTAAAAAAAACGTCAAACAATTCGATCGAAATGTTTTAAAAGCAGCAAAAACAACAGCTGTTTCGAAGTAAACTACAAACAATTACTGCCAAGTTACAAAACACAACTCCACCCTGGTATTGTATATGCAGGCCCGTCTTTGAACACTTGTTGTGTGACTTCAAAACTTCACAAAAGCTATGAGCCAGGCGGCAAGAATGTAGGGTGGTAGTAATTAAAAAGCGATTATGGCACTCACTGCTCATAATTATGGTATACTACTCCCAGGAGTTTTTAACCGTTTTATGTATATTAAATAATAACATACTTGTTTAATGTTTACCTTACTTGTATGTAATTGTTATGCGGCTTAATATCATGCTGAATTCTTAAGATATAAACACACAATATAAACTATACCTACTAACATATCCACACTTTCAATCACTCATCTCACACTTTCATTCAGACATCACACACTTTCATTCACACGTCTCACATTTTCATACAAATATGATATAAGTAGTCACAATCTCACACATTGGGAATATAATTATTTAAAATCTGTATTCTTTAATCATATCAAATGTGTGAACGATATGGAAGAGCGGAGTCTTCTGGCACAGGCATTATTATGCTTAAAAGAAGGCTCCAATCACAAGCTGATTTAATGTAACATCATGTTTTTGGAAAAATAAATTGAAATTGAAAATTGAAGTAGTCTTTTATAAATCGTGAATTTAATAAAATAGTGGTTGTTTTGACTATCACCCCTTCTAAAACGTACGTTACGTGAAAGAAAAACATCCGTTCCATACATTATTGACGACTAGACGTTTCATAATAATTGGAAAAGCTGTTTTTTTTTTTCGCTCATTTCTTCTTCTCCTTAATTTTTTTTGTGGCAATCCACTTCTCGTCTGAGAATTACTGCTGCCATTATCAAGTTTTAGATTTTAGGCGTTATTAAGCGGGACAACTCGTCAGGAAAAAAGGGATATTTTGACAAGGTCGAAGTCAGTCAAAGTCTCAGTCACTAAATAACTTAGGTGTTTAGCGTTTTAGATCTAACTTGATTAAAAGACCATGAAAACTACGAAGATCGCTTCGTGAAAACAACCAACAAACTTCACATGATAAGTACCAAATGTATTGGGTAGATTGTTTGTAGTTTATAAATAATATTATTTCTATAAATTATCTTTCAACTTCGTAGTAGTTTACTTATTTGACAGAGTGCATCGTGCCTGTAAATTTAATCTCACAGCACAGCGGCAGTGTTCTAACCCTATTTTACCTCCGCTTATTGATTTCATAAAACACAACTATGTTATCAGCAACCCACACTCGTCCACTGCTGACTATCTCCCCTAATGCACGCCACTGCTCCCGATTTTCGGCCACTCTCATCCAGCCCACACCAGCCAGCCTTTGAATGTCATCATCCCATCTTGTCGCAGGGCGTCCTACACTACGCTTACCGAATCGCGGTCTCCACTCAAGGACTTTACGGCTCCAACGGCTGTCAGTTCTGCGGCTAATATGACCAGCCCACTGCCATTTCAGTTTGCTAATTCGGTGGGCTATGTCGGTGACTCTGGTTCTCTGTCGGATTACATCATTTCTGATGCGGTCCTTCAGAGATACTCCGAGCATAGCCCTCTGAGGTTGAACCACAATTGAGCCTGTTGGAAAACCAATGATGAGGTCCACCGGTTTGCCTAGAAGATGCCTGTTCACACTTGCCTTTAAGAAATCCAGATTATAATAATGATCATAATTACTGTGTCGCAATACTTAGGTGCACACAAATTTATTGAGTAAACCTGCGTGTGTTTTAGTAAAGCTTCCATCTACCCATCGTCTAATGAAGTGACAACAGTTACTGAACCGATCTCACTGCGTTGGCGTGGGAAACGTGTATGTATAGTGAAACCGTATAAGTGTACTATGTAATACATAAATGTATACATAGTATGTATACATTTTGACATTGTTTGAATTTTGCCCAGTCACAACTTTCCATTCTAACTTCGCTGCAGTCAGGGTTCTAGCTTGTGCGTTTTCTCCTCATCTCATCTTAGCGTGTAATTCTTGGTTGCTACCAAAGCTGCCGCTTTAGAGCCCGGGGTACGGTTAGACCCTGATTCAGGATTTGGGGAGTCTGGTTACAAGAAGCGACTGCCGTCTAGACGTGTGTAACTCTTTATTGAAATGACTCAGTCATCCGCCCCAGCCAAATGATACACTGTTCCAAATCTGTGTCATTCGACTCAAAGGTATCTCGAGTCCGAGTGAATCGAATGATCCGAGTGAGCCGAATGATCCGAATGAACTGAATGATCCGTTCAGCCAAATGAGCTGAATGATCTGAGTGAGCCGAATAAGCGGAATGATCCGATGAGCCGAAAGATCCGAATGAGCTGAAAGGTCCGCTGAATTGTATTGTGAAATGCAGTACTTTAGCGTGTAAACATTTAAAATAAATTCTACATTCTACATTTAATTTACCTTTAGCACTTTGTCTCAATCAAACCCCTATCATGTAAAGGTCATTAAGTCAATCGTGCCGGTAATCTTTTGTACATAATATTGAAACTTATTTTACTAACTAATTTACTACCATTAATTTACAGGCAATACAAATTAGCATTACCTACAAACAGCCCGCGAATTACGAAACAACTTCTAAATCTGAGCAGAAACAACTTCAGAGTACTAGGATAATCACGGGCCACTGTCCCCTAAAAAACACCTCAACACCTTAGGCGCCTAAGGTGTAGAGAATGCTTTAGCGCCGAATTCTCATTCTTATTTACTTCACATTACATAACTAACTAATTACTTACACCAACAACAACAACAAATTTTCCTTTTACTTCTACAATAAACTCAATTAGCGAATAAAAATAAATAGTACACCACCCATCCAGCCAAACAGCCATCGGAATAGCCTTCCAAGGTATACCCGGTGAATGCCTGAGACTACTTCCATTCTTAGGCTTTGAAGTAGATGCTGACGAAGTTGGTGTAATCCTTAAGAAAAAAAAACGGTTCTAGGACAACTCTTTCTGTATCACAATAGTTATTAACCAGATTTCTACCAGTACCTTATTTTTTAGTATCCGATACTTCGAAGGAGGGTAGACCGTTACCCGTTAAAACTTCAGTTACTCAGTGACTGTAGCGAACATGGTAGAAATCTCGTAAATAACCTTGCTAATGTTAGTGATCACAAAAGTTTAAAACTAAACTCTAACGGTAACCTCTAGTTTATCTTTTCTAATTAAAAATAAAGAAATAAAAAGAAATTTGAAATGCAAAAAAACTTCATTATATAATAATAATTAATAATAAAATATTTATTGCAAATAACTTAAATCTATTACAAACTTATGGGCATAATAATATTACATATTAGTACTTATATTTGCCATTTTGCCTAAACTAGGATACCCTATGTTTCAGGCTAAAAAATAGGTCCTAGAAAACTGTAATAATAAAAACAATAAATTACAACTTAAACTTAATATTACTCTACGCTATGCTAATAATTAGGTATATAAATTAATAGTTATTTGGGAATAAAAATAACTAAGACAACGATCATTTTCAGTTATAAATAAACATACCATTTCAAATATAGATAGGAACTAAAAATAAATGCCAAATTACCTAACTAATCTTACGCGCATGTAAATAATGTCGACTAACTAAATAAATACAAATAAACCTGCTTGCCTATGACATAAACATTGACCCAGTTAGCCAATTTGATGATACATTGGAAAGACTGCATTTTTTTATGAAACCTTTAGTCGTGGACATTTTTAGAAGGTGAAGATCGTAGCCCAATTCTCGTGCTCGTGATATTTTGAAAATATGGCAGATATCACCTAAAAACCATACAAAAAAACGATGTTTTAGTCATATATTTCGTATGATAATAAATGTCCAGAGCACGAGAATTATGCCTTAAATATCCTATGAGCAAAAGCACACACAATTGACTGCTTCTGCTCAAGAAAGGCCAATGCCTTTCTTGACTCTTCACTAAGCCCGTTTGAATGTGACCATCTGTGCCGCGTAGCACCTTTGGTTACTGACAAGTTTTCGCAGGCTCTACCAAAAAAACCATCGAAATGACAAAATTTAACACGCCATATGATTAAATAAAATGATATGATGTTAAGCAAATCGTGTTTAAACTCATTAACTCGTACCTGAAATACTGCCTGGATGAATTTTATGTTGCATCTTAAGTTTCTACTGAGACATTTCCCTATTACAATAAATTAATAAATAATTTAATAAATAAATAAAATTAACTCGATCTTTAAAATAGTTCCGGAATAAAACTCGTTCCAGCTCCTTCTAACATTGCGTGTTGGAACAGGATGGCATGAGCTTTAAGACGATAATAACAATAGATCGCGTTTCATAATATGTTGGACAAGGTTTATTCATAGGAATTGGAACACAAAACATGAATTTTATTTTGGTTATAAAATGCTTAGAAAACTAATTTCACACTAAATTAAGGATAGTTCTCAGAACTCTGTAGAGACATACATTTATTTTCGTGAAACACGCAAAACTATACTGCAATCATGTATAAAATGCAATAGACGGGTGGTCGTTTAGTTTAGTTTCATTTAACCATTTTTTTATGCTAGATGCGGACAAACGAGCAAGCGAGTCACCTGATGGAAAGTAATCAACGCCGCCAATGAACATCCGCGAAATCAGAGAGATCGCTAATGTGTTGCCGGCCTTTTTAAAAAAGAGTACGCTCTTCTCTTGAAGGTCCCTAAGTCGTAGCCGTCCGGAAATACTCCTGCAGCCAAATCGTTCCACAGAACTGATGTACGTGGTAGAAAGTTGTACCCCAGTAAGGGGATACAACTATGTATGTTGAATACTGCATCATCGCCTTATCGCACCAACTTCTACACTTGTCATTTATTTTTAACTAACTCTCGCCCGCGGCGTTGCTCGGGTAGTATTCACTTTTGTTTATCCCAAAATGTATCCTATATCCTTCCTTTGGTTCTAAGCTACTTCTCCCCCATTATTTACCAAATCGGAGCAGCCGTTCTTGAGTTATAATTAGTGTATCTAACACGACTTTCTTTTATAAATACCTTTATTAGCGATTCAAGTTTCAAAAAGAATTTAAATCACCATTGAAGCCCTTGTTGTGAGTAATAATCATAAATATATTCACTTGTCATTTGTTTTTAATAATTCTGTTATAGCACTTCAAATTGCAAGAAGGATTTCAAATCACCATTGTAGCACTTTTGGTGCAACACTGAGCTGTTATCGTCGTGTCGAGCACGGTATCAGCACTGGACGTTAATTAGAGAGGACCTATATGCTAATTAACTAGCGAACAATGGCGTGCCTGGTAATTTGTTTGATGCTAATCCATTTTCTAACATTGGAGGATAGGTTACACAAATTACTATATTATGATAATGATCCTAAGGCTTCATTTAACCTGCATATCGCTTTAAGGGTTCCTAAAACTATACCCCGTAAAATATAGCTTGATTAGAATGACAGATGTCACATGACCTTTATTTCAATAAACGTAGGGTTTATAATTTAACCACCTTTTTATTCCATAGATTTTTATTACTATAGACCTAAAGATCATTTTTCTGCGACACCAATGGCTGTCATTTTAATCGAGCCAAATTTTACGGACAAGTGTCAAACAAAAATGTCAATCATTAAAACTTTTAGATATATTAGGCAATTCTAGTATCGAGCTATACCTTTCTGCCGCAACGCACTTTGATCTATACCTACCTACCTACTATACAAGAAGATAGGTACGCATAGGTCTGGTACAACTGCAGGTCTACCTACCTATACCTACTAAACAAGTAGATGGGTACAGGTGGATCTGTTATCTGCAGTTCCAAAGCACGGTAGATTAGCCTCCAACTTGAGCGTGACATTGTCACTTCGAGCTTCAACGGGTTTGAGAAACTACGTACCTACTAAGTGCTCGGCTTTCTTTCCTTGTCGATTAACACCGTTTTGATCGTGGGAACGCTTCGGCATGAATGGGCCGGCTCGACCGGAGTGAAACCACGACCTCACAGAAAACCGGCGTGAAGCAGCATTATGTTGTGTTTCGCTGCGTGAGTGAGGGTACCGGAGGCCCAATCCTGGGGAAAGGGGGGCGCTGCCAACCTTCAAAGGTTGGCAGCGCACTTGTGACTTCACTGGTGTCGCGGGCGTCCATAGGCGGCGGAAATCGCTTACCATCAGGTGATCCGTCGGCTCGTCTGCCACCTAACACATAAAGAGGTAAATGTGGCTGAATTTTGGAATAAAAATGACTTAATTTTTTCTATACTTCCACTTATTGTTGGCACAAAAATTGGACGGTCTAGCATTTCCTTCTTCTGATATAAATATGTACGGACAGCCACATCAAAGTCAAACACGTTTTGTTCAATATCAATCGAGGAAAACATAATGTTGTAAACAAAATTAAAAATATATTCACACAACATATCATACATTAACCAGATTCCGTGTTAAGTAGCTTAAGCAATTGTGTTGCGGATAACACAGTTCTATCTTATAGTCTTGTAAAAGTTTAGACCATAATAGGCTTTCTTGTACTCATTAGCTGTGCCGCTTCTTTGCTCAATTCCATGAAGGCTTCATAACTATTGACTGTTCTAAATCCTTCGTAACCTTGGTTGGTTTCTCTGACTCAAAGCGGCTTCTTACAAATGCAAAATCGATGATGCAGCTACGATACATCCAACCAAGATCTGACTGTGTGCTTAGAATGGCATTTAATGCAAACAAAAGTAGTAGTATTTTTTTTATATGATAAGTGGCAAACGAGCTTATGTTCGTCGGGTTACCTGATGGAATGTGATTGCCGTCGCCGGTGGACACCCGCAACAACAGTGGAGTCACAAGTAATTAACAAATATGTATAACTAGCGGTGGCCCGCAGCATTGATCGCGTTTGCCACAAAGTCGCATATGTCACTCAGTCACCCTTCATCCCTAACTATCTCTAAATGAAAAAATCACGGCAATACGTCACTCCGCTTTGCCGTGGAAGACAGAAAAACAAACATACAGACACATTCCCATTTATAACGTTAGGTTGTTCAGCCTCCAATTAACTCAAAATTGCGAAGCACTAGAAAACTACTTTTGTTCGGTCTTCAAACAGGATGCAGATGTAGGCACTACACTCGGACACTGGCGATTCCGAAACAAAAGATGCGCGAAATTAAATATGTCTAATTCACATACGCTCCAAAATTATACAAACGTATCTGGTACTTCGTAAAAGTATGCCGAAGGATATCAGAATTAACGAAATAACCCTAAACAAACACAAGTATTCAACACACGAAATTTTCTGCAAATTGGGGATCGAATCCGACCTTTGGCGCATGAGGCTCACCTCACTACCAAATATGCCATAGGGCCAGCATAGATGTTTATGTCTAGGCATTCAGAATTCACATCTACCCTGCGCTTTCTCCTCCCATCCCGTCCAAAAACCTCACCAAAGCTCAGAAGGCCCTGTTGTAGGCCAGACCGGAATTCACGTCCGAATTTTTTTCATCTCTTCCTCCTACGCTGTGCGTCTGTTTTGTTTGCATGCGACCGGTATATTTACGTTCGGTATTGGGGTTTCGTTGTTATCATCCGTGTTTCAATGTACAGCGATGAATAATGTTACCTTTCAGGTTGAGCGTGTCATTGGGAAGGTTGGAGCCCTCCCACGCGGGCGTGAGCTTCACCGGCTCGTTGCGCAGGAACGGCGCCTTCTCCCCCTCCGCCTCGCCCCAACCTGCGGACAAAAACATTACATTACATACTAAATAAAGTAAAACAATTAATACTAAAGATAAAAGATACAAAAATCTTTATTCAATTTAGGTCCATACAGAACACTTATGAATGTCAATATAGACATATTATCATCTACCGCTGTTTCGGAATGTCGATTTCTACTAAGAAGACACCAGCAAGAAGCTCAGTAGTTACTCTTTTCAAATATTGATGTTGTTACATAGTTTCAATTGAGGAAATAAAAAAAATAAGTAATACTTAAGCCAACAAAGGCTGGAAGAGGACTGGGACGGCAAGTCTATGTTTATTTCTGGTGTTAAGACTATGACTATCGGACTTTTTTGGAAAAGTGTGCAAGTTCTTACGTACATACATAGTGCAGTCGAGGATAAATACTCTAGCCACGCTTCGGCATGGAGGCGCAAGCTCGACCGGAGCGATTCCACAGCCTTACAGAAAACAGCTGTATGTAAAAGTTTTTTTTACTACTAGTTCCGACTTGAAATTAAGACATGAAAAAAAAACACTGGCAATGTAGTCCAAAACCGAATCAGGAGCATAGCGAGTAATTATACAATAGCAAGTGACAGGCACGATACATTAAATAATTGCTCTCATGTACCGCATGCCTCTTTTCGTATTGGATAGCTGAAAAATACTTTAGCTAGCGACTGTAACTTCTTTGTTATAAAAATCTGTGTCCAACATTAAAGTGTGACCCGGAAAATCGGGTGTAATTGGATTTTGCCCCGAAACAATGTGTCGATGGGGTAAGTTCCGAATAGTTTCCCCCCTTTATGCCCTAACAGGACTGCCACTACCGTAGAGACATAATTAAAACGCATTGTAGTAATGACCAAAGTCCTTGGCATCTACTTGCATATAGATGAAAATGCCAGATTTTCCTTTTAGGATTATTATTGTGGGGATTAAACATTGGGTATAACATGCATTACGTTCATGAAAGTAATAGTTCCGATTACATTATATATCCTAATTACTAATCTTACTACCTTAATTTTAATCGAACTTATTTACAATCTAGTACTAATGAGATTTTTTCAAAATAATTGTACAAACCGAGAAGATAATCTTCTCCCTAGATTAGAACCTGATCTCCCAATATTATACGTGTTACCTCTAAGATGAATCAAAATTAATACTGGTACCCAATAGAAACAAAAAGAAATGTAACAAGGTAAAAATAACATAACATAATGAAAAAAATCCTAATAGTACAATATAAGCCATCTTGGCAAAGGAATGGTACTCTCTACCGGTTATTGCAAATTCCGTGGGGTCCCCTATTCGTTATTTTTAACAGACTTCAAAAAAGGTGGAGGTTCTATGCTCGACTGTATGTATGTCAGTTTTTGTATATTTTTTCCGAACCTAATGAAATTGCTACCATACCACTGGCTTCATCCAAAGTAACGAAAAAGTAACAATAAATTGTATATTATGTTTTTTTTTGTCATGTCAATTTGTAAGTCGGTTAAAAACTACATAGAAAAAATTGGGCCAAACCTTAGCTCGACTTTCAGTTCCCAAATGTCGAAAGTTTTTTGTTAATGGGTGTCGTAACACGAGAGACCACTTCACAACGCCAACACAACATCTGAGACACAATACCGTTCGTATCAAACAGTCCACAATAGGCTATTATTCTTGCATTTGCCATAAACTGTTACATTTCTATCGCGTTATAAATCGGTACGCTTCTGCATAAAACTTAGGTAGTTTACTATATATATTTTTTACATAAAAGCGAGCAAACCATCATGCGGCACAGCTGATGGTTCCTCTTTTTTAAACATCACTGCCTGTTTTTTAATCTTGAAAAGACAACCAAATTCCTAGGAGTAGGTACAAGAACTTGCTTTATTAAAACAAAAGGAGGACTTCCATACGTAACACTATTTCCTCTGCTGCTAAGACACAACTGAAAGAAAATTATCGACAAAACTTGCAAAGACAAATTTGCGAAGCGTACGCCATTGCGTGGAAGTCATAACTTGATTGACGGAACAGAAAGCTCAGATAATAAAAACATAATTATTACAATATGTTTTCAGAAGGAACTCTGTTCATTCCACTTCCATAGAAGTTTAACCATGCGGTAAGCAAAACGTCGTAAACGGAAAACAGATAGGAGGGTAAGATACTCTATCAACAGAGAAGTAGGGGTGTTTGTAATTTTTATATCGATATACAGGTGTATGTTTGAACATTTTCATTCCTTTAACCACGTGTTATGTATATAACCACCCATTCTAAACAGCATTTGTTCTACGGCTTTTCGAAATTGGAACATCACTTTGTATCGGGAGTCCAAAAATACACCCTGTATTTAAATCGACACTTATCAGATATCGATATTTAAAAATACTATTTACTGCAAAAATAATTGTAATGGGTGTGATGAAGAAAATCCTTTTAAACCAAAACATTACCGGTGTATAGCTATTTATTTAGCAATAGTAAGAACCCCATCCATACACAGGTACAACGTTCGAATTGTGATCAACTTCTAAGTAATAAAATCTTTGAAATTCGCTGGCGATACTGCCTAAGAAAAAAAAACAGTGAGTACAGTGTAAAAATAAACCTTCTAATTAGTTATTACATTACCTAATGGTCATAATTATCATTATCATTACAATACCGTTAACATTGACGCTTCGCGTGGCTGGTTTATATGACGATTCGATGACAATTGACAGGGGTTACGGAGTAAGTGCCTAAGGGTAACATGAACCAAATCCTGTATACTGGACTTAAAAGCGACAGATTTGGAAGAACTACACGCTAAGATGAAGAATTCAAGTCCCGTTGACCTGGCAAATGAGGCAGGAGGATCATTTATCGATACTTGATATTTTATGGTATTGTTACAAACCTACACAAAAGTAGCATATACATACAATAATATACATGGAATCACTATTTTTCATTAAGGGAAACCTTTTAAACAATAGGTGTAGGTATAAGCACGAGTCCCTACCAAAATGAAGCCTTGGAGAATATTCGCAGATAAATATGTACTACGAACAGTAAAGATAATGAAGGCAAACTATTTTTTTATTCATAGTGACTCGGCCTTCACAAAGACTGGATAGAACCTGGAGGAGGAGCAAGAACTGGAAACTAGAAGACCTGGGCGAGCCTAACATCATCGGCGAAACTAAAGCACATCGTCTTCGTTGGCTCGGACACCTCGAAAGATGTGGAGAAAATCGTGAAGTAAAAAGAGCGTACTTGGAACGCCCAAGTGGTCCAAGGTCACTTGACCGTGCAAGGTACCGATGAAGAGACGAGGTCGAAAAGGATTTGCGCAGACTTCTGGTGGATGACGATGATGCAGGAGGTGGCGCAGGACGGACCTAGATGGAAACTCCTATTATTGGAGGTCAAGGACACCAAGGCTCTCTTTGGATCGTTTCGCCAATCTAGTTAAGTCATAGTGACTGGGAATGTAGTCTTACAGATGAGGAGACATGTGACATCACTAAAATCTCCCAATTTTCACCTTAATATCAAACGTAATGAACAATTAGAGACATTTTCTCAAATCTAGTCAAATATTCATTTGACAAATAGTAGTCACTTAATGTGTAGTTGGATGAATGATAAGTTGATTCTCTGTCAAAAAATAGGTCAATTCCATAAAATGAGTAGAACCAACTGACTTTTGATATTATACTCACCATTTTCCCGCTCCCCAAAGGTCCCATACTTCGCCATATATCACACCTTAAAATTCACTAGCACAGTTTAGCGAATGGCACTGACATTGACTTCTCGTAACTTGACACCAAAGCAAAACCGTCCACTTGACACACGCACCAAAAACTACAATCATTAACTTGACTTTTAATTTAATTAATATTGCGTCAGTACAGACATTAGCACTATCACCCGGTCTGGTGTGTGATAAACTAATAACGATGACTGTTATTTGAAGTTAATAAATAGAGATTAACATGTACTAGATGCTAGACCGAGAGGTTGTCGTAGAAATTTGGTTCACTCGCTAGCAGTCAAAGATGACTGACTGGCTCCAGTCTTTCCGTAAAGTTACTACTTAATACCCATTTACATTAATAACCTTTTTAATCAAGCAGTTGACACTTCACCAACGCAAGATCACGAATGACACTGACATCGACTTCCCTGTAACTCGACTCCAAGGACACGCTTACTATACTCGAAATTATATAACTACAAAACTAGTTATAATATTGTTGTTTGGCTCATAGATGACGTAGAAAAGCCATTTGTTTTTTTTATTACGTCACATGTCAGCTCAAGCACACGGTCTGTTTTATAAACACACTGTTATAGCGATGACATTCTACATAGAAGAATAACGTTATACAAACACTATTCCAATAATATAGACATAGAGGTGGTAGTATAAATATCGGTTACTTGGTTACTCCAGTCTTCTCTCGCTCAGAGCACTCACAATAAGATTTTTCTTAGCTTTCAGGTTGGAAAAAAAAAACAAAGATAAAAAAATTGCATTACAGAGACTTTTTTCCGCAAATTAAATAGCTGCTCTAAAGATAATGTTAGATTTCCAAGATGCAATCTCATTTAAATTTTATAAAACTTTTTATTACAAAACATATGGACATATTTAAGATCTCGCAATAGTAGCTAACTTCTTAGACCTAAAATTTCGGTCAAGTTAGCTGCCAAATAGAAAGGTTGCTCTCCCATATAATAGTACATTGCCATGTTTGCGGATTGCATTACACAAGCTGAATAGATAAGAGGATTGGTTTGAAGCATAATGAAAGCTATGCGATTTTTTCTCTGTTACGTTAGACTTAAATACAAATACAAAATTCTTTATTTATCAAAAACTTTATGGCCACTTAACATTTGTGGTGTTCTCAGCTGCAAATGAAGGTAAAAGAAAGTCTAAGTGTCACCAAAGCCCATAGACACCTCCGTAAATTTGGAGATTATTAAAATAATAGCCTTTATCATGACTGGTAGGGCACACTAGCGGCGACGCCAATTGATTTAAATTGTTAGCAACTAAACCGGAAATATTTTTAACAATTTTGAGAGACTGCACTCTCTGAAAACACTTATACTATTTATTTAATACTTATACTTAACTTTTGGGTCTGCTTTAGTTCTCAAAATTTTAATTACCGCCAAAAACGGCCACTTATGGCGTTAATCCAAATTTCGTGTGCAAAAACAAATAAGTGCACAATTATTAAATAAATAGTATAAATGTTTGCTTAGAGACTCCCGCTCCGAAATTGTTTAAAATAAATACGGTTTAGTAGCTTACAATTAAAATCTATTGGTGTCGCTAGTTAGGCTACCCGTCGCCATAAAACGATGTCAGATGTAGACATATTTCTAAACGTCATTATTATTTCTAATCAATACAGCCAAGGAAACACCCACTTAAATGGTATTGTAAAAACAAAGCAAATAATAGTCTCCGTAATCTCAAAGAGAATACTTTACTCAAATACCCCAAATGGGTCCAAAAACTTTCTTCCAAAAGGAAAACATTCCCGTTGCAAAGCACGAATGCGGTTCAAACTTAAAAGGGTCGTATTATTTTCATTTGCCAACAACGAAACGCTTCCTAAGCTGGCTATTTCGGAATGTAAAACACTCGTTTTCATAATGTTAAGCCACAGTTTAAAGATTTTCAGTAGCAGTAGACAAAAAGTTTCGACGCGTCGAGCGCCTCGGTAACTCGAGAAAAGGTGCATCGATTGGTTGGTACTTGGTACGCGGTAAGTGTAGTGACGTCTTCAAATACACACGGACATCCGCGCTGCATCCAGTTGCAGTAATTTAATCCTTCATAATGATACTGCCCTGTGTTTTGTCAATTGGTAGAATAGAATCGGGGAGCAGAGTAAGCTGCGTCGAGTAGCTTACCAGCCTTGCCTCGATTCACAGAATAATAAATGTAATACTATGCCTGATCTCTGCCAAGGGTTGACTTTTACGAATATGCAGTCAGCATCAAAATAATCTTAGCGTTCAAAGCATCGATATAGAGATGGTTGAAACCTCCCAAAATTATCTGAGAATTTAACACAAATAATTTTTAGCACAAATCCCTACACTTTCATTTGTTGTCATTTGTTCTCGAACAACAAATGAAAGTGTTACATACAGTTATCTTTTGTCAAATACTCAGATATTATTTGAACGCTACGGTCATTTTGATGCTGACTGTACATAATAACGATATGTATACTGTAAACTCTTCGTTTTCATTCTGTTAGTTTAATCCTATTACGCGGTACTGCCGTTGTAGTGAGCGAGAACCAAAGCTGGAATTTCATCTTTGAGCGTGGTCTATTGTTAGAGGAGGATGTGTGTGTGCTTGATATATTTATCCTCAGGCAGAGACAGGAATTTGCATAACATGATAACGATACTACGAACGGATACTACGTAAGCTATTCGCGTAGGTTTAGTATAGAAATTTTCTTAGGTCATCCACTGCGGAGCTGGTAGAATGATGTTGTTTGATATCTACGTATAGAAGTAAAAGTCGCTCACAGAGCTATGAAAACAGCTAAGCTAGATAGAACGATAGAATCCGGAACAAGGTGATCCGACAGAGAACCAAAGTCATCGACATAGGTCACCGGATTAGCAAGCTGAAGTGGCAGTGGGTTGACCATATCAGCCACAGACCTGACAACAGCTGGGGTTAGACGTGTGTAACTCTTTACTGAAACGACTCAGTTATCCGACTCAGCCAATTGATACACTGTTCCGAATCTCTAATGTTCGCTCCGAATGTATCATTCGACTCAAATGAATCTCGAGTCTGAGTGAACCGACTGATCCGAATGAGCTGAATGATTCGATGAGCCGAATGATCCGAATGAGCTGCATTTCAGCCCATTCGGATCATTCAGCTCATCGGATCATTCAGCTCCTACACCACGTTTACCGAGACGCGGTCTCCACCCTAGAACGTGTTTACCCCAGATAGACCTGGAAAAAACGTATCTTTCAAAAGATTGAAACATTTGCATCTGGATCAGTGCCGAGATACGGAACAGGGACCCGCTTCATTTGGAACAACGACTCGCAGATAGATGATTCACTCGGATCATTATCGGTCTAGCTGGGGTAAACACGTTCTGTGGAGACCGCGTCTCGGTAAACGTAGTGTAGGACGCCCTCAGGCCTGATGGAGTGACGAATTGACGATGTGCACAGAATAGCTGGCAGAAGCTAGACGCGAGTAGCCAAAGATCGATCAGAGTGGCAAACATTTAGTAGAGGCCTATGTCCAACAGTAGACTACAACGGGCTGATGATAATGATTAGGTTTCAACCAGAATTGAATAGTGTTGCCGATCCATAGTTGCCGTCCTATGAAAAGTATTGATAGCTCAGAACCAGGCAATACTATGATAGTATTGTGGCACATAATCTTAAACAAAAAACTTAATATTATCATCTTCAACATACTTGTTAAATCTGGTTTCATTTTGATACACTCTAACTTTAAGTAAAGTTATCATTACTTATTACTTATCAATATTGTTTATAACTCCATGAACCTAAAGGGCATTGAACATAGATAAAATAATTGATATTCGATGGAGTTAGTAAAAGTAAATAAGTTATGTTTAACTGAGTTCGTGACGATAATTGGAACTAGTGTTGTCCATAGGAAATGTAATTTGTTTGACATCTCTCTATAGAAAATATAGTGTGCCATGGCTGGTTTGGCATAAAAATTACATTGACAGGAGAACTTTTCTTATCCCCGGCTATCGTCAACTCATAATACAATCATAAAATAAATAGACAGGTCGGTTCTAGCTGACAATATGAGAGCCACGCTTCGGCATGAATGGGCCGGCTCGACCAGAGTAATACCACGTCCTCACAGAAAACCGGCGTGAAGCAGTGCATGCGCTGTGTTTCGCTGCGTGAGTGAGGGTACCGGAGGCCCAATTCAGGGGAAGGGGGGTTAAAAGGTAAGCAGCGCACTTGTGACACCACTGCACTGGTGTTGTAGGTGTCCATGGGCGGCGGTAATCGGTTACCATCAGGTGATCGGTCGGTTCGTCTGTCATAGAAAAAAAACCAATGATATCAAAAAGTTCAGTAATCTACGCGCTAGGCTGTATATCGTATCTCTCTTCCGCACACGTTGTGTGTGTAGTGTGGTCTGTCTCGCGCTGAACGACACGCCGTGATCACTGTACGCGCGTATTTATCTGGGCAATGAGGCTACATGCATCGCCGGCAACCTAGCCGGCGTTCTGTGTTTATTTATCTTTGTGTTACAAGGGATTTCCTAATTCAAGACTAGCTGATCGTTATGAATTGAAAAATGTATTTATTATTATATTATTTCACCAATAGTCATCTGTTTTCAAAACGTTTGCGCAAGCGACTGTACCTGACCTCAGCAATATAATCTACGCTTAGTTATGTCATAATTATCGATAAATAACCACTGCAGTATTATTTTATTCGCTGTGACCTATTTACCCAGTTACGCCGAAGATAGGACATAACATAGTTTTACGTAGTTAAAGCCGAGAATATACTATCGGCACAGAATAAATAATAGTATCGGTTCATTCGGTTTTAGCTGTCAGTGTAATAATAACATTTGGTGGCAAAAATTAATTAAATTTTTATTCTGGATGCTGTTTTAATAGTTTGGTTATCTGCATTTTGTTTAACCCTTAGAAATGTGAGTTTAAATTTAAAAAATCGGCAATTGTATAGGTCTTACTAGTGGCCCGCCTTCACTTTGTTTCGGTCTTATTATAACTGCAAACATGTTAATGTAAGAATATTTATTATTTGAGCATTTTTTTGCAATTTATTCTTAAATAAATAATGCACTTAAAATTTTCCTGAGTCCCACCGAAGACTGTCGAATTTTTTTAAATTGCATTATTTACTTATGTTAACATAACATTTACAGCCACGTTTGAATACTTAATATAAAGATCTTATACTGCCTATGCCAAAATTACCAAGCAGTTAGGTGGTAACTAAATGAATCAATTTGTTTTAGGATACGCCTATCATCCTGCTCTACATTTAGCCAACTTAAAAATTCTGAATAATGATGTCGAATAGTAATTTGACTAATCAAATAACTATTCCCTAAATCAGAATAGTACTATAAGCTATTGAAATACAGTAAAAACAAAAATATAGTTGAGTAGTCGGTTGACACGCAAGGGTCGCGGGTTCGATTCCCGCATCAACACGTTTGTTGAATGAACAGATAGGTACCTATTTGTGTTGTGTCTGGGTGTTTGTGGAACCTTCGTTATTCCTGGTTTCCATAGAACAAGGGAAAACCTTAGTTTGGGTCCAGGACAATGTATGCGATGTTGTCTCAAATTGTTTAATCATTATTTATAGTCATCCTGCGCTACATTTAATTAGTCAATTTAAAAATTCTGAATATGAATTCAGTCAAAACAAAAGGATAGATTAGAACTCAAGGCAGATTTTTTTACCACAAATTGCAAATGCCTCAGTTCTGTGGAACGGTTTGGCTGCAGGAGTATTTCCGGACGGCTACGACTTAGGGACCTTCAAGAGAAGAGCGTACTCTTTTTTAAAAAGGCCGGCAACACATTAGCGATCTCTCTGATTTCGCGGATGTTCATAGGCGGCGTTGATTACTTTCCATCAGGTGACTCGCTTGCTCGTTTGTCCGCCTCTAGCATAAAAAAAATCATCTGTGTGCCCCAAGCCTAAAGAAAACTTATTTATCTTGAGACAAATCTGCACATCGATCGACCGCTTTATCAACCCGAACGGAATCTCGGATGACACACACGATATTAACTTTGTCGGTAGGAGAAATTGAAAAGCATGTATTTTCAACTTGGAATTTATAAATGAATCATGCATATTCATCATAATACCACATGTTATCTTAAGACACATACATCTATACAGATAGACCTCCACCCATTAGGTTACAAGTCACACACATATTTTTAAAGTTACTTAAAAGATACATATGTTGAATTTTTTTCATATTTTTCTTCTTTCATTTGACGAATTAATGGAAGAAATTCTACATATGTATCTATAAACATACTTTTCAAATATGATAAAATAGATTATTAAATGTAAGACCACTTAATGCTTATTTTCCACTGGGGGTGCGAGGTCTAATGTCCTAAATTGATATTGAACCAAAAGTTTTTGACTTTAGAGAGAATCAGACAGAGGTTTGACAGATTTGTATACATACGAGTAGATTGATCATCACCGTCTGAGCATGAGGGATAATAACTCAACCTGACGCCTTTACGAACAGGGTCCGGTCAAATTTGTATTTCTTTGATTAAGCACAACTGACTAAGGATGTAACTTTACAAATACACCAAATAAAATCATTTAGGTGCGATACTTGAACTATTCAAAACACAAGTGAACTACGTTCACAAAAATAAAACTACTATTTTACCCATAATCTCAACCTGACTCAAAGACCCGAATAATTTCACTATCATCCGACGAAGACTTAATTAGAGCTAAGAGCAATGGCTAAGAGCTATGAAGACATCAAAAGATAAAACTAATCACCAGTTTTGAGATTACTGCTAAAGTAAACATTCTAATGGACACAGATTATTACATTGATCTATGCCATAAAACCCGGTGCGCCCACGCACTTTCTCCTTCAATAAACGTATATCATCAAACTGTTTGGGTATGGTAATTACGCGTGGTCGATTAAAAAAACTTTAAAATTGTAGCTACATTAAATAATATAGAGCATCGAGGCATTCGAAATGTGGGCTTGTCGACGGATACTTGACCTTAGCTGGACTTTCTCCGACGAGTGCACCAGAAACGTGCACTCTTATCGACCATCAAGCAGAGGGAAGTTGCCTACTTAGGACATGTGTTAAGACACGATAGATACGAGTTGTTGCAACTTATTATGATGGGGAAAGTAGCTGGTAAGAGGCGTGTGGGTCGGAGGAAAAAATCATGGCTGCGTAACATACGGGAGTGGACGGACGGGGATCACGAACCCGCCGAGCTGTTTCCGCCTCTCTAGAGAACGAGAAGGATATGCTAGATTGACGGCCAACCTTCGCAGTCGGAGAAGGCACTTTAAGAAGAAGACATTAAATAATATTATGAATCTTATTCCATAAGTACATTTATTATTGTACGCATGTAAGTATGTAATGTAGAATGTATTATGTAACTTTATAACAACCTATATAAAAGCTACTCCATTGGCCTTGAAAAATAAATAAATTCGTGTAAATGACTAGGTGCCATCATCCCTAGCATATTCATATTTTTATTCACCCCTTAGGCATGTTTATTGACCCCTCATAAAAGGTAAAACTAATTATTTTTTGGATTTTGTTTAAAATTATCACGTTATGATAATAAAATTAACTACATTTCATTACTTTGACCTATGACTGTGCCTATGACTATGTAATTTACTAACTTAACATTATATTCTTCAGCATAACGAAAATCGTGTACGATGACGTTAGGTCAAGTACAAAAATAACACTTATGTCTGAGACATAAGGACTGTCCAAAGTCCAACAAGGGTAACTCGACGTGAATCTGTGTATGTACGCAGCCTAGATTTTTTTATTCGTGATCCTGAATTGTTTGCATGTACTTATCCATATCATTTATTTTGTACGTCGTTACACTTTCTGCTAGTTATCATGTTAGTTTAAGATTACTTACGTCTTTATCACAGTTTTCTCATTGGATTTCCCATTTCTGACCTTTCCACTATTATGTACTTACAAATTATCGCAAAGTAAAATACTTTAGAGGTATTATTATTACATACACACTGATTATACAGTACAAAATACTTTTCAGTATTGTACTTTAGAGGTTATGAGCAAATTGTCCAACACGCGACTTTGACAGAGTTCTTTACAGAGGTTTTAACATAGAGTAAGGTAATTATTAAGGTTTAAAGAAAGAAGGATGTGTCAAGATAATATTTATGCCAATATCTATATTTGGTCCGTAGAATGTCTTGTTCAAGTATCAGCGTTAACAGTGGTGATCATACTAATTTAATTACGTTAAAACGAGGTAAACTCAATAAGTACAATCTGTGATTAATGAAAAAGAGTATTGACGAATTGAGTAGATGTTTTTGACTTGGCTTTCACTTTTTATTCTTTTTTCTTATGTCTAAGATAATGGAAAACTCAAGGGACGATAGAAGTTCTAATCTTGAAAATACCAGAGGGCCTAATTTAAAGCAGACGTTACGACCGAATTGGACTTTCCCTCTCTTTCACACGCGCTGCGTGTCTCCTTTGTTTGGACGCGACAGGTATATTCTCATTCGTTACGGAACGGCTTCAAAATAAGGCACCAGGTTACAGGTGTTGGGATTACCTCTAGCATATTTCTTACCTATAATAGGTAAGCCTATTATTATCTTACTCTATGAGGTAAGCCAAAGAGAGTTCCACACTTTCGCTTGCATTCTATTGAGCTCTGAACTCCCAACATTATTTACATATGAAAAGTAGAACTTCAAGACATTGTCACTAGTTAAACAAAATAACTATGGAAACAGAAAACGCGCGCTTTATGCATGTCTTTGCTATGACCTAGCAAATAAAATTACTACTAGAAATGATATTAGCATACACCATTGGCATACACCAGCTAATTTACTGGTGTGTCGAAATTTGCAAATAGGTGAAATCAGGATTTGCTGTATGTGTAAATGCCGTTTTGAGATCTCACTTCGAAGTCACTGCACCGCTGATCGCATTCTGTATTGGTTGTAATGTCATTGGGGAAAACAGACGCAGGTTGGGCGTTCCACTCGGTGCCTGTCCGCATCATGTAGGAGGAAGAAAAGCGCTTTGTATCTACGCAATCAAGGAATATTCACCAAGAAGGTATAATAGCCCACAGTTTGTCTGCTTTCTCGATGATAGAAAGATGCTCCTGAAGCTTAGAAGCACACTCCGGATTCGCCAGAGATCCACTGATCTACAGAAGTTTAGAGAACAAACTATGGATGGAAACCGCAGATTGCAGAGAATCCAAAATAGAATTACCTACAATAAACCTCTGGCTTACGAAGCGACTTCTAAAGCTCCAGCAGATAGAACTCTAGAATAATAATAGGGACAAGCATGGGTCACTGTCCAAAGAAACACCTCTCCTCTACACCTCGACCGACAGCCTTCTCTGCAGGGGTGGCTTTAGTGCCGAGAAATCAGGAGCACACGTAATTCCTGAGTGCGATGGTGTGACCAGTCAACGTGAAGAAATCCTCGGATCAGCGAGATCACTCCGCGAAGTCTGTGAAGTTCCTAGGAAGTTTCTGGGTAGACTGGCAAGAATAGCTAGGAACCAACACGCACAATAACCAAGTAGGGGTCTAATGTAGAAACAGGAGTCTATATTACTCTCGCACTCTCGGAAGATTCATGTTAGATACTCACCAACACCCCTGTTCCCCTGCGGCATGACGACCGCGTTCCTCTGGTCAGGCCGAAGCAGGCTCTCGGCCTCCGCGCCTCCCTGGTGCGACAGCTCCATTGCTCACGTGATCACCACCAATATCATAACCTCGATGCGGGCATCTGTCTGTTGTGTATGCGAACGCGAGTCTGTGGAAGAAGGTTAAATGTTAGTACCAACTAATTTGAAGGATCCCTATATGGATGAAGGTCGTAAGGGATATATTGGTCGCGGTGATCGCTCGCTAGTCGATAACTTTATACACTATAAAATATGTCACTCTTAAGAACGAACATTTTTGTGTATAACTTAACATAATAATATAAACTAGAGATGTTAAATGAGAGAGAAAAATAGTATCGATTGTTTCAAGAGTAAATATAAAAGAGCATTATTGAGTAGGCAAATAGCGGCTGAAAATCTTACCCGTGGAAATTGGAAATCCCTGCCCCTAAATAAATATTTCTAAAATGTAATATTTCTAAATTCACACACACACCACTCATACAATCACATACATTACACACATATACTACACATACCACGCACGCACACACTCACCCCCACGCAACACAAGTTTAATAACAGAGTGCTACTTTAGAGTTATTTTATGTATTTAGGTATATTGTTTTTGTAATCTAGGTTTAAGAGAATTTTATTGTTTTTGTTATTTATGTTCTAAGCCCTCGCATCCGTACCCTCGCACTCGACCTTAGAGGGGTAGGAGCGGCTGAAAATCAGCGCTGACCTATGTCAGCATTAGCTGAGCCTTTTGCTTTCTTTAGATTATTGTTAATATTTTAAAAAACGAAGTATGTAAGGTAGATAAGTTCTAGTGTTACGGAAATACCTATGTACCTGTTTTGTTTTATGAGAAAGCAATAAACGTATTTTTATTTATTTATTTAAAAAGCGCCGTAATTATGACCTAGGATTTGGTAAATCTGGTAATTTTACAATAAGGCGACTACCGGTGAGACCATAGTAATAATAGGGAAGGGAATTCAGACCAATTGGATCACTAGAATAGTTTTTACGGGATTGCTATTATGTACGAGTACCTTATCTTTGAATTTTCGATATTTCGGCGCATGCAACAAATGCCGATATATGGCAAGCCCGTGGCAATGCCGTAAAAAACTATTCTAATGTTAGTGACCATGAAAGTTAAAAACAATATACAACTGGACCATGGATGGTTCCACATTTAGAATCATTATCGAAACTATTCCGAGTCCTAATATGGACTAATCAGTACTAAATATCTCAAAAGTGGGAGAGCCACGCTTCGGCATGAATGGGCCGGCTCGACCGGAGTAATACCAAGCCCTCACAGAAAACCGGCGTGAAGACGACACTGTGTCGCTGCGTGAGTGAGGGTACCAGAGGCAAAATCCAGGAGAAAGGGTGGTTTAAAGGTTGGCAGCGCTGTTGTGACTCCACTGGTGTCGCGTGTGTCCATGGGAGACGGCAATTCCTTGTCATCAGATAATCCGTCTGCTCGTCTGCCTCGTATCACAAAAAAAATCTACTGTGGTACTGATCTACATCGATAGTTGATATTTTATAGCAATCTTTTGCGATTTATTCTTAAGTAAATAACACACTTAAAAATTTCATCTCGTGTTCAGGCGGGACTCGCGTTATTTACTGATCTACATCGAGTTTGAAAATCGTTTCTTAACGTGCAGGATTCCTGTCGATGTTTCCCTCACCGATAAGGTAGTGGTAGAAACTACGAGTATCTAGTTGTTGCTATACATAGGTACATATAACAGAATGCATCAGTATAATTTTATTTGTTAGACCACGTGCGAGATAACCCTTTGTGTATGACTGATGCAGATGTCAGAACAGTTTATATAGTGATTGATGTCCCGGCAAACAGGACAAGATGGATCTTTCTATGCACACATGTTACTACTTGTGTAACAGAACGTATAGTTATCCGAGGTGGTATAGTTGTTCCATTCAAACAAATGCAAATAGAGGAAGTGGCTAATGGAATAGAATCCCATTCGAGATCGGTAGAACTTGGTGGAGGGTTGGACTGCCTAAAAAGAGACCTAATCGTCATTTGGTGTCGTTCAATTATTTTAAAATTGGAAAGATAACATTGCTTTCATAACCGCAGATCACAATTACTTATGAATCATAAGTACTTGATTTTTGTGATTTCAATGTTTAAAGAGGCCTTATGTTTGATTCAAGGCATATTCTTCCAAATTAGGACATTTTAGAGGAAAAGCAACATTTATTATTCATATTAAGAAAAGACTTTGTAAACTGACGTTTGTAATGAGTTCTGCCTGGCCCATTATCTGTATTGTGTCTGTCATGATATCAATATGGACGAAGGTCATCTTAAAAATTATCAGTACCTTCCACAAGAATGATTTCATTTATAATGCAAAGCACTAATACTTAAAGAGTTGCACCTCTTTTTATTTACAGCATATATTTTTAACATCGACATTTCGTCACGCATATATATAACACCATGCAAATTAAAATTACAGGCATGTGACAGTGAATAACTATCTCTCTGAATAGCGACCTCAACGCTAAATGCAGAACTAGCTAAGCAATTTTAATGCTACGATATTTTAGTCTTTATGATAAAGTACAAAAGGTCCCTTCAGTTGTACCTCCATAAAGTCCCATAAAATACATTCCTGGATGTATCTATGCTATAAATCAACGTAAGGCTGAAACTAATTCTGATAAACGACTTCCAACGTATAGTGACCTAGGAAGTGCCATTGTGTACAAGTGAAAGCAAGATTGACCATTTTCTCTTTCGTCTCCATTCAATACAAAAGCTCATGTTTAATGTCAAACATACAATATGCCTTCTCGTGTAACATAGAGTGTGGAAGGTGACGTCACAAGAGTAGATATACACTCGCGAGCAACCAAATCGACTCAACAACTAATTTTCATACAAACATGCTAATTTCAGTGGCCTATAAATATGTATTCGCTATACTTTTCCTCTACCCTGAGGTTGTCTGGAAGAGATCGCTATTAGCGATAAGACCGCCTACATTGTTTTAGTATAATAACTTAGGCTAAGATCTGTAAATTTTGTGCAATAAAGTGTATCAATCTATCTATCTATCTATATGTATACTTTAGTGATATTTTAATGTAAATGAATGGTAAAATGGTTGGTTGGTTGGTTCTTCTTTTCGTTAATCGTTTTACAAGCCTCCAGAAACATGCTATTTTTTTTTAAATTAGGATTGACCAAGTTGCTTGTCTTCCTCCATTCAATATTGTGGGATGCGAAAATCAACCTTAATTTCCATTTTTTTAAAAGAAATCGGCATGTTTCTGTAATCTGTTAAAATAATTAATTGAATTTTGAACACTTTTCAAATCGATTTACCTACAATAAAATTATCACCAAAGCACTTTCATATTTATAGGTCTCTGAAATTAGTATGTTTGTATGAAAATTAGGTCATGAGTCGATTGATTTGCTCGCGACTGTATCAGTGTACTCATGTAGTGAAGGCACACATTTGGAAAATTACAGATTTGGAAGTGAAGAGCGCCAAAAAAGTTTAAACCGATACATAACTGAAAGTACCTATTTACCAAAATATGGTGGTTAGTGAATACGTGAACGTATTTGAATGTTCTGATTATTTAGAAATCATCATCATCATTATCTATATCATCATACATACTACACACCCACAGTTACAGTGCAATGTTTATCACTTGCGCTGCTTACACCTAATTATTTTTTAGTTTTGATTTTCTATTATTGTGTTACTGTTGTTATTTACTTAGTTTTTTATTACTAATATTACTGAAAGTAAATAATGCACTTAAAAAAATTCGACAGTCTTCGGGTGGGACTCGAACCCACGATCTTTTGCTAACCGGGCAACTGCTTTACCGACTAAGCTACCGGAGTCCTTGATTTATCGACGAATTTTGTAAGTGTGTTTTTTGCTTCGCCGTGAGCCGACGATTATTTACATAAAACAACTGACGATAAAAAAGAACATATTATTACAGAATTTCTTTTCTTTGTATGTACGATGATTAAAATAGTCTAAATAACTGAAAGGCGAGAAGCGGGTTATTCCCAATACAGTGCCTAAACTATTTAAAGGGAAAACTCGACGATAAAAAGCAAAAAGTACCGTTGTAATAAAGGAATTATCAGCCTACATTGCGTCCACTGCTACACTTAGACTCGAGGCTCTCATTTGGCACTCCATTCAACTCGGTTAGGATGTATTAAGTATAGTGGCTAGCTAGAGGTATGCGCATAATCGCCAAACGTTGCAGAAATGTCGTCAAGAAAGTCATGAATACGACTTTTTGTCTGTATTGTGTCTGTACTGTACTTTTTGTACTCGTACATTAGTGTGTGGGACTAAACAAGAGGTAAAAAAGTCTTGGTAACAATTATTTATTTACTCTTGTGTTACTAAGGGCCGAGTTCACCAATATTGAAACAAAAGTAACACTTTAAATGCGCTTGCATGGTTAAAGCGTTGTTTGAAAAGTTGGTGAACTCAGGTGACAGCAGCAATGAATGACATACAATACAAAGCTCAGATAAACTCAACTTACAAAAGTACAAAACAATCTATTTTATCTTCATAAAGATAAGGAAACAATTAGCTTTTGGAGCAGAATGATATTATGGGAATCTGGTATGTGTTTAAAATGGTTGGAGGATGACCCTGAATTTTCTAAACTTAGGTAACCAAAACAATACAAATACTCATCATAACAGAAAAATACTACGACTCGTAGCATTTGGGAAATATGGATTACTTTTGACCGTGGGAGCCGGCTTGACCAGAGTGATACCACGGCTTCACAAAAAACCGGCAAGAAGCATCACTGTGCTGTGTTTCGCTAGCTGAGGGTACCGGAGGCCCAATCCGGGAGAAAGGGATGTTTAAAGGTTGGCAGCGCACTTGGGACTCCACTGGTGTCGCGGGTGTCCATGGGCAGCGGTAATCGCTTAGCATCAGGGATCCGTCTGTTCTTCGGCCACCTATCACATAAAAAATATTTCTTCACAAATTGACAAGAACAGTTTCACTTGAAACTTTATAAACAAATTGCACATTGAATCATCAAAATGTATAACTGCGAGGCCAAGACATAACTTCAGAATATCACTCCTGCCCAGTGCAAAAACAGTACATGATAACCTTTGGCTGTGGTCGAGTCACCAGTTTAACACCGTCAAGGAAAACACTTAGCCAATTTTAGCTTTAAGTTCGACACTTTATCTTCAAGGCGAGTGCGACTTATGAACAAATTCAGGGTTCCGTTTTCTGTTTAGTCACTTAATTTTCTTCACCAGCTACAGTTCAAAAGCAGTATTAGAATAATGGATTTCAAATGACATAAGTCATTCTTATTGGGACAGCGTTAAATCTTGTTGAATGTTCTATAAATGTTTTCAATTCACTAATAAAAAATTGCAGCAAATTCCTATGTATTTGATTTTATTACATTTTTATTGTATTTATTCGATGTTCGAGCAAAGAAATAGGTCAATATTTTTTAAAATTCTCTTAGCTTAAAATAGGTAGACACGAAAAAGATTAGACACCTAGGGAAATAAAATACTTAACGATTTATACAATGTTTCAAAATAACTAGCTAATTTCTGTAGTTAGACATGTACAGTAAAAAATATTTATTTTATCAATTCTAATTATGCGCGCAAACTTACCAGATGAACAAATTAATAGGTATTTGAAACTTTCGAAGCAATGTTATGCTCTAAGTTTAAAACACTTTCACAAAACACACAGTTCGTTTTCGATTACAATACCAAAAGCAATACCACTACACGGTATATTACACTACAGATACTAAACCGATTGAAATAAGTACGTGTAACACGCCCAATGTCCAAATTACGAGTGGCATTGGATGGCATTGGCCTGTCAACTCTCAATCGGTGGACAATCGCCTGTTGTCTGAATGCCAACGGAATGTCGGTCGGCGAGTTCAGAGGGCTCCCTCAAGTCATACATCCTAATCTGTCCTAGCAACTTGATAAGTAAGCTGATAATGCTGTGTAGTAGCCGATTGTAAATCGTGAGTTACGTAAGTTACAACTGTTGTTGTCTCCCTTGCTGTTTTTTTTTTTGAACAAAGGAGAGCCGGAAAGTGACACATTCCAGAAAAAGCTTCTGACTGCTTGCTGCCAAAAGAACTCTTACACGCCTTTGCCTATGTACTAACTCCCCACTACCAAAGTTAAAAAACGCTGTCTCTTTTTAAGTCAACTTTACGATAGAGAAACAAAAACAAGTATGAGAGCAGATTTCAAAGTATTTTGCAACTTCATTGTATGGGCTGTTTTTTAAACTTATCACAAAATGAACACTCGAAAAGAACAAAGAATAAAACTGGTTCCATAGCTTAAGACCCCTGGGGGTCCACTATCGGGTCAAATGTATGGATATGCGACAGCTGTTTGTCGCCTACGAATTGTGGCCGACATCTGCCACAGGCTTCCTATACTTAAGACTCGTGCAAGATCGAAGAATAAGGGACAAAAACTGGACGAACCGGAAAGTTTTGCCTGTTTTGTGGTTTTATGAGCAAAGTTTAACGTTTTCAGGTACCTATTTATAATACGCTAAATTCTATACAACATGGACCTATGACTGCCAGTTTTCTTTTTACGTGACGCGAACTTTAAGTCATATTTCATAACTACTACATAATAATATTTTCAATATTATCTTAGATACCCAATTTCATCAAACGACTCTCACCTTCGTGTCAAACTCATTTGGTCCAATATCAATAGGGGGCCTTAGTAATGCGACGTGTTGTTGTCTGTACAGTATTATTATGATGAATGATAATAAATAATTTTATACGATGAAATAATCAGATAAACCATCAAGGATTTTTTATGATAATAAAAACTAAACAGTGTCTAATCATCTGTATTATCTAACAAAAATGATATATGTATTGTATATAAATATATTGTATATGTATGTATAGGGCACGATAAAAAAGTTTATCTGATCAACGACCAGATTTATTCAAGCGAAACATTTTTATTGAAATATCCAGTTTTGTTCGGATACAACAATAAAATCCATAAACGAATTCATTGTTTTTTTTTAAAGGCGCGGTGAGCTAATCGCAATGTGGCCAAGATGACACATAACACCAAAGCATTTGTATAAATATAAGCTGTACATAATACGCGTACCTATAAAATAATAATATAAGTATAGGTTTTTCTGTTGGCACTAAAATCTGTAAGTAGTGGAATTTATCAATGCAGGCAATAACATCCGCTGGACTATACGTTACGTTTCCAATAAATATATCGTTTTTGGTCTCAGAAAGTTTTTGGGACAAAGTGCAATTTAAACAATAGCGTTTGATATATTGATTGCCTATTTGATAGCCCAACATAAAAAATATCGTTTTTCCATGATAAAACCCGATACTTATGGGGAAAAATGCCGTTGAAGCGAGACCGCAGACCGGAAATGGAGTGGATTGGCCGCCCACCACTGGTGCGATAACCTGATGAAGGTCGCCAGAACACGTCCGACCGCGAGACAGTTCGCTCTCAAATATCAACACGTATTTAAGCTTCAATGAATAAAATGACAAAGACCTTAACTTCAAGATCGCATTTATGATATGACATCGTTTCAGAATCGTTTCGCTTTTATTTTGGTTACATTTAAACGTTTCGGTGGTCGGTCTGGTACTATACCTGTAATGAATTTAGTACTACGTCGATGCAGCATTACGGTCTAAAAATAGACAAATACCTGCATAATTATCATACTCTTCAATCTCGTTAGCAACTCGACGTGCCATAAATAGATAAACTAGATAGATAACAGTGGGAGAGCCACGCTTCGGCATGAATGGGCCGGCTCGACCGGAGTAATACCACGTCCTCACAGAAAACCGGCGTGAAGCAGTGCATGCGCTGTGTTTCGCTGCGTGAGTGAGGGTACCGGAGGCCCAATCCAGGGGAAGGGGGGTTAAAAGGTAAGCAGCGCACTTGTGACACCACTGGTGTTGCAGGCGTCCATGGGCGGCGGTAATCGCTTACCATCAGGTGATCCATCTGCTCGTCTACCACCTATATCATAAAAAAAAAACTATGTTACTCGTTAATAATACATAAATAAATATTTTTGATAATAATCTGCAACCGTTTTTTTTATTACGATGATAAAGATTATTTTGGTATTATCATATCACAGACTAATCATATTTGTCCATAGTATTATCTATATAATTAAGGCTTAAGTAAAAATAACAAACTTAATAATTTCATCTCGTGTTCAGGCGGGACTCGAACCCACACTTCCACAATCCTGGTGTCTCCTACGAAATTTGTAAGTGATTGAAATTTTTAAGTGTGTTATTTAGTTAAAAATAAATTGCAAAGGTTGCTATAAAAATATCAACTAATTAAGGCTTGTCCAAATTTCGATTGTACAACCATAAAAATGTGAATAATCGATGCTAGCTCAGTATTCGAAAAACATGGTTCAAACATGAAATAAGAAATACGTTTATTCTCTATCTTCATCCGAATTAAGTGCCGTAAAGAAAGCAGCAGTTTAATCCCGCTCGACATTACGAGTAATAAAATACAGGAAACGCGTCTTGTTATGTCTTGCGCTGCGCATAACGTTAGGACACGAGACGAGCCACTCTTGGAGTGACAACGTTGTTAAAATTAGACAGACATGTACCTGATCGTTTGCTTATCTGTTGTACTTTTAGACATACTGAGATATCCTAACAGCGACATCGCTGCGCCTTAGTACCGCCACGCAATGGACAACATTTCATATTTTTAACATGTCCTTATTCTTTTTTTATATGAAAATAGACAAAATGAACGGACCCATATTTTTTCTTTTTTCAAAATTTGTCTTTTCATGCATAAAATAATTATTAAAATTCTTTATATTCTAAATAGACGTAAGCGCCAAATGACGTCATCGGACGGCTGAATACAGCGATATTCCTTTGCTTATCATTGTTTTAATAAAAAAAAGGTACTACTGTCAAAGGTAAATAATACTAGTGTCAACATTGTCAACGTCATTCATTCATTCAACGTTGACAAGTTGTCTTTTTTTTTGACAGTTGCATGTCATGGGTTTGGCATTTCGTAAATTTAAAACTATAATGTGCTAGGCAAAGAAATATTTTACATTATGCCGTCCGATGACGTCATCTTACGTTTTTTAGTTTTTAATTTTTTTCTCAGTAAATAAGCAATATAAAAAATTAATAAATATATATTCGCGCAGCGGAAAAGTAAATAAAGAAATGGTATTTTTTCTTTCAGAGCTTAGCAATTTTGAAATGTTGTCCATTGAGAAACGGTTTTTTTTCTGTACGCTAATACCACGTCACATGCATTAGCATGCGTGGCAGCCTCCATAGATAGATACACTTTTGTTTTTATTGCTTATAGTAGGTAGACGAGCTTGCGGCCCATCTGATGGTGAACGGTAACCGCCGCTCATAGACATCAACAATGCAGTCATGCCGCTGCCTACCGTGAGAGAAGAACTCTTTTCAAACCTCGTTTAAAAAAGGACATGTCATAGCGATCAGGGAACACCGCGCCTGGAAGCTCATTCCAGAGTTTGCACGAACGCGGGAAAAAGGAGCGCTGGAAACGAAGCGTTCTTGCACAAAATTTACTGGTACCTATGGTACTGGTACGGTACTGGTACCTTTACTGGTGTCTATGGTATTATACTACAATGTAGGCGACTCTCCATATCCGTGACTTAGAAAACAAACTGCAGGAGACTCCTACTCTGGTAAACAAGTGTCTGGCCATGCTGGCAGACGGGGTAGACCCAAACAGGTGTGGCTGGACGTCGTAAGTGGTCACATGCGTGCCAACAAACCAACCATTATGGATGCCCAAGACCGTGCGATGTGGAGGAGTCGAAGCAGGAAAGCGGACCTCTGGCTCCGAAGTGACAGATTTGGAGGCAAGCGGGACAAAACGTTAAGATGAAGAAGCTAATACCACGTCACCTACCTACGTGCTTTTATCTGCACAATTCTGTTCACCTGTTGATGATCATCTTAGCTTGAACAATATTATTGGCTAAACGGGCCTACATTTGTTTCAAGACTTGGCAGTTAGTTATGGCTTAGGCAGTTAACGCCCTGTTGGTCTAGTTGTTTAAGTACCGGGCCGTGATCTCGGGGTCCTGGGTTCGATTCCCGGGTCGAGCGAAAAGTATGTTAGCGAATTTTCCGAACATTGTTAGCGCCAAAATTTAAATGTAGTGAACGCGGTGACAGAATCGGCTCTTAGAGAATGAACGTTTAGAACGCATCCTTTCCTGTTTCCGTATCCTTTCCGCATCCCACACACACTCTCGCTACCACCCGATCAACGCGCAAGCAACCTCGCTCCCGACTTGTGATATCCAAACATTTTGTGCTATGACTGTGAAATACGTTGTGCATCGAGTCCTGGACATCCTCATCATACCCGTAAGTTCTATATGCGTTTACTAACAAACATAGCTCGGGTTAGTGATCACCAATCCGCATTTGGCAAGCGTGGTGATTAAGCCTAATCCCATCATAGTAGCGATAACTTGAATTCTATGGTGGAGGCCTTTGCCCTGCAGTGCAGTTTATAGGCTGATACTATAGCTTAAGACACATAGCCGTGTGGTCCCCGGCAGAGTAGAATAGGCCACCCTCACTCTTACCGAGGTGTCGTAAAAGGCGACTAAGGTAAAGCTGCTGTCATGATCAGCACCCAGAGAAGGAAAACTCTGCATTTATATCAAAACCCTCGCCAACCCGTCTGCCAAGCGTGGTGAGTATGGCAATTACACCTCATGTGATTGAGGGAGGCCCGTGCCCCAGCAGTGGGGACTTAAATGTGCTGACGATGAAAGACACATTGCAATAAAGATGACCATACAAAGACACTTCGTGTTGGATACGTGCCTTATTGACTATTGTCTTATCATCGCTTAGCCAATATAATATCGAATGGCTGCCATTATTTTATATTTATAAAACATTATTTGAACATGAATCCACAAATCTTAATCTCCAACCCTTTTCACTGTGCGTAGGGCCGTCTTTGTCAACTGGTTGAGTAGCAAGAATGTCAGTTCTTTTTCGGCAACTGGTTGTGAACCTTAGTTGTCAATGTGGCCGGAGGGGTCTTTTTCGCGTGAAAAGAGACAATTTATTGTCTTAGCATACGGGTATGCCTAGACCATACAGAAAGATTTATAATACTCTGGCCAGGACTTAGGATACCGCCAAAAATATATGATTGAGTGACAATGATATTCATCTACCTTTTTTTTAATGTTATAAGGTTGCAGACAAGCAGACGGATCGCTTGATGGTAAGCGATTGCCGCCGCCCATAGACACCCGCGACTCCAGCGGAGCCACAAGTGCGCTACCAACCTGTTGGGCCTCCGGTAACCTCACTCACGCAGCGAAACAAAGCACATTGCTGCCTCACCTACTTGTGGTAATAAGATCACACACAAACTGAGCAAAGATACTGGATCACATAAGATGACGTTTTTATGCAGGAATGTCGTGTTTTGAAATTCAATACGCGTTTTTCGTATGATCGTTGAACGTGAATGAACGTTTTTCGCCTCAACAACAATGATTACTCATCGTTGTAGAGGCAAAAACGTACATTCTTATAGTAATCAAATGATAGTCGATGGTATTGCAACCACCAAATTAATAGCCAAAAATCTTAATAATTTTGTAATACCGATGGAGGAATTGCATAACGTAGATTTCACATACGTATATTCCCGTGGGTGTCCGTCCGGGCCAATCGTGTGGCTACTCTAAGCACCAGTCCCTCCAAATTTTAGGCAATTCTTGAAAATTAATTCTTGTTTAAAGATCTATTTCGGGCTAAAGAAAAACTTTCGTGAAATTAACTTATTTTACGTTCATTGCTAAGTAAACGTCTTTAAGGATACGTAAAGAGAGTTTTATATTATATCTTCGGCGATTTATTAAATGTAATACTTTTATTATTACATCGACTTGCTGTTGCGTTATTAAGGCTTCAAACTTAATACACGGAGCCCAATTCTCGGGCTCGTGATATTTTAAAAACATGGCGGATATCACCTAAAAACCATACAAAAAAACTATTTTTTAGTGATATATGTCGTATGAAAATAAATGTCACGAGCACGAAGAATTGGGGTCACGGTGAGCACACTTGAAATACTGACTGAGATAGATTATGTACTGTGATTCTAGTATGATGCATAATCTTAGAAGTTCGTCCGGAATCGGGCAATTCGGTTCACGGGTAAGCTTAGTGTGTTCTTGGTATCAGGCACAGTTAGGTCACATCCAGTCATTTTGAGACAAGAATAGCTTCAGTCACTTCATGGTAATACCACGTAAATACGACGTATCTCCCTGTCTTTAAACTACATACAGACACAGAAATACCGAAGTGCCGAAGTTAAGTGCTGGTGCCGTCATTGACATACATTCTTTAGTCATTTACGATAATTAATTACGTTTACGGGTCCATTGTTCAATTTAGAGATAGGCGGACGAAAGTAGCTTGGTTAAATATTGTCGTCCGTATATACGGATGAATAGACAGTAACCAACTGTTGGTTTAGTCACAAAAGATTGCTGAATAATTGTTGGAATAATGAGCTCTGTTCCCAATTCGATGAATACGTAAAAATGCTTACGTATGTAAGCTATTTGGTTTTGTTTCATAACTGAAATTATTATTGAACTGTAAATATACCGTCTACTCATCTGCAGCTGTGTAGAGACAGGCAAACGTTTAGGTACCTATTTCTTCGTTTGATTTTGAACCCAATGTGTGTGACATAAAAGTAAAAATCGGATGGATCACTGATTTACAGTAAACCCATGTTGGTTTGCTAGGGTATACACAATGTCTTCAAAATTCTTGGTTTTTAAATCTGGTGTGCAAAAATATTTATAGATAGGCTAGTAGTTGATATGTCATCTATACATATGCATACATATAAACTTGAAGATATTTTTTCGAGACAAGGACATCATTGTCCTTAGAACAATATTCTGCCCAAACTTATTAACCTAGGGAAACTTTAAAATTAATAGGTAAATGAATACCTACGAAATAAGTACAGACTACAACTGTGTGTGTGTGTGTGTGTGTGTAACTATAAGTAGTTAGTATGCATGTACAGTCACGAGCTTCATTCAGTGTCAGTCAAGAACTTTAAATAAAAACTATATTGTTATATAGATAGAACACAGGGCCAAAAAGTAAATGGTAATGATCGTATGCCCTCGCTCAAAAGTAGATCTCGTAGAAAAGTAGAGTTGTCGATGGTAAATATTATGACTTTGGCACGTTAAAGTATTAGCTGAATAGCGAAAGTTTGCTGCACGACATTCAACCTTGGTTGGGTCCCAAATTAAAGCTCGTGACTGTACGTACAGACAGAATAAAGCCTTAGCTTTATTTTGTTTACTCATGTGTTATGTTGACAAATGAAATTACCCAATGCCTTTACGATTGTTCTCGGCTTACTTGTGTACACTAGAGTCATCATTTATCAGCGAAATTCAATGAAGCTCATGTGGCCTGTTTGTTGATTGAATTACCCGATGGCCGCTGACCTGACAATTATAATTAATGGCAGATTGCGCAAACGCACGCGACACCATGT
This sequence comes from Marasmia exigua, assembly GCA_019059595.1. NCBI lineage: Eukaryota > Metazoa > Arthropoda > Insecta > Lepidoptera > Crambidae > Marasmia > Marasmia exigua. Next base: position 13,598,452 of record CM032484.1, read on the forward strand.
TATGATATTGTGTATGGAATGCATGGCGATAGGAGTGTCACCAAGCACTGGAACTAATATGCAAAACCAATCATATTACTCTACAGTGGATTAAAGGACACAGTGGATCACTTGGACGGCAAAATCTTGGCTTCATCCTCGTGTTTAGGAAACGCCGCCGGCATCGACACCGCTAGTCGGCAAAGTTAGATTTGGGACGGCAAAATCTATGGGGTGTCGCGGAAGAAAAGAGGGCGGTACACACCAATACACACCCTGTACACCTTTTTTTTTAATTTAAATTTGATAAATAACTTCTTTTGTAGTGTATAAAATGTTGTCCACAAAAGTAATCGTTTTTTCTTCCCCAGTTTATCAAAAGTAAACAGAACTAAGACTAATCTCCCTCCTTGATGCTTACGTAATACTAGAATGGTCTCTAACTCCCTTGTAGGGGCATTGCAATTAAGAATTACAACCTGTGCGGATAAAGAATGGGATCAGAAATGGCGGCGCATCTATTCACTTCTTTATCCGCACAGGTTGTATGTACCTACATAATAATGGCCAGGATGGGATGACAATTTGGACTAACAAAACAAATGATTACCCAGCGCTGCTGGCTTCCAACAGAGATGTATATCCACTGACTAATAGGTTATTCTAGTGAGGAAAACTGCAACGACTTCCATTCCAGTGAGGAAACTGGCATAAAGTCTACAATAGAAGTACTTTTGAAATGGTGGTATATTACCTACACATTTAGGACCAAAATAGAAACTGTCCCACAAATATTTAACAGCTGCTCTAAATACTAACAAAAATTATGACCAAACATTCTCAAGTAGTAAACAAAATACTACACCCTTCTCAAAGACAAATACAAAACAATTGATATGACTTTTTGAATAATTGAAATACAAATACTTCTCACAAATTGTTTGGTTTGACCTATGCACTCTGTTGATTATTCATTGTAAGGAGCTACTCAGCGGTGTCACAACAAATAATAAAGAAAGTTTAATAACTTTGGTTATAGCTTAATAACTCAATGTGAGTCATTGCTCTTTGTGAGTGCATAAAGGGCAGGATGTGCATATGACCGTGACACTGCATTAGATATTTAAAAGTGAGATTATAATTTGTTACATTTATGAATATAAAGCTTGTACGAGTCATTTCGGCTAAATAAATAGCACATTAACCAAGTGGAGGCAGTAATCGACTGGTAGGAAATATAGATGATGATTCTGATGGTTTTGGGCCAATCCAATGGAAGTTCTGAAGGACACAGGTGTATGAACTTCTGAAGAATTCAAATGATGGCAGGAAGTCATACTAATGAAATTAGGAAGGTATTGAGAGTAGAGTAAATCTTCTATGTTAGAAATTTTGTTAAAAAATAAGTACTTAACTAAGTGGTACAATAAAATTGACAGGTCTGGTTTTCTATTTTCAGATAAAAATATACACGTTTACAGTGAGTACGTACTTTCTTACTTAATGAATGTTAACATATACATACAGCATAATAAAGTTAACGTTTTGTTCCCACCGAAACAATTTGTCTATCACCGGATGTTTTCAGATCAACGTGGAACGATTTCCTTCCAAGTTTTTAAATCATACAGGTCACTGGGACCACATTCCAGACAAGTGATATGAGAAGTGACTTTGATTGAACATGGAAAAAAATAAACGACCACCACTTTTACCCAGGCACACCCCCTATTACAAATAGAACGGCTGGCGATAAATATCCAGACGTAACGATCACAAAAAATCGTTATAATAAAAATAAGGTTAAATTAAAAAAAACGTCGATTTACAAACGTGCTCGAGCGAGCGCGTGGCCGCTTCTATAACTAAACATTATACATGTAAATACTCACCAAATCATAGTCCAATGTTTATACAAATTCTTAACGTTCGTCTCATAACACAAAAGTTATTGCGGCAAATTAAACTTTAGCTTTTCAAGTCACTGCATTGGAGTAAAAAATTAAAAACACGTGCAACACGACCTCCTCCTTCCGCGGCGTTCGTTGCACTTGTTTTGGTGTTGTCACATGTCAATAATAATTAATGATTTTATATTGCATTAACTTTTCCTTAAATGTTGCTTGAAAGACATTAAAGTGTTATAATTAACTTTGCCACTGTATTGAAAAAACGGTATTTCAATGTATTTTACAATGCAGTTAGGAAATCAGATTTGAAGTTTTATTCAACTTTTGAAAAGGTACTTTTTTTACATTGGCAACATAGTCCAGAAATGTCATTATTTCCCAGTCACATTCGTGTTCTATTTTTAAATTGTTTGGTTTCTTTCTTTTCTTCAGTAGTTTTTCATTCATTTGTTTTAATTTAATATTTTTTTTGGCTATTTCGTACAAAATCGTAAAATGGTTAATTCAAGCTTAGCGTACGAGATTTTGCTGTACATAAACTCTTTTTACTTCGGTCTATTTGCAACATGTGAATTGGGAACGTTGATCCTGAAGTCTGTATTGATTATAGAAAAATATGATGTCGATAAGGACCCAACAAAATTAGGGCAAGATTATGGTGTGTTACTAGGATTATTTATAATTGAAGCGGTCAGACTTATACTCGGAAGGAAAGGCAGTCTCAGTGAGAGAGGTAAGTACAAATACCTTTATAAAATTAATGTTAAGCAAACGTAAAATCATTCACAATGAGTTAATAAGAGATCAATGTATTTTTGTGTTAACTCCTGAGCTAGGTCGAAAGATTTTATATTGACCCTAATTTAAATAAATTCCAAAAGCAGTTGTGTTGAATTATTCAGTTTAGAGAACTTAACAGTAAGTGTAAGGTATTATACAGTAAATATAAAAGTTTATGAAAATTAACAAACAACCCAGGGTGTCTCTGCAAAACATCAACTTACAGGGGCACCTACATTATGATCACAATTGCTTACCATCAGGTGTTCTGTCTACTCGTCTGCCACCGATCAGTTAAATAAAATGGTTATACAATTATTGAATTGGATTAGATAGATAGATAGATATACTTTATTGCACAAAATACACAACTTAAGTACTAGGCATTACAGAAATTTTGTGTACAATTTCGGCGGTCTTATCGCTGAAAGCGATTTCTACCAGACATCAGATACAGATTAGAATCAGTTATTCTGTAATTCAGATAATTAACAAATATTCCAGATGTACCAGTGATGTTCTCGGTGCTGCTGACAGTGCCCTCTATTATCGGAGTGCTGTACCTACTCATATGGCAAGTAGTGGTGCTAAGGATTGAGTATATTTGGTGCACCTTAATGCTGTCCATACAGATGCTGGAGTTCTTTTTCGCTTCAATGTTTATTGTGACCATGTGTAGAGCACCTTCATATGACTAGCCACAATGATATGTAAAACATATTTAGAAGACGACTCTTACCTGTTGACGGTTGCTATAAGTTAAAATGCGCATAGTATGTTCTATTTTAGTTATTATTAACAACTATTTCAATGTTAGGTTAGGATCAAGCAGAAGAATGTGAGGTGGGTTAAGCCCATTTTCCTGCTATGCCAATTGCTTGAAGACAAGTAAATCATTGCAGTAAAAATAGCCAGGTTGAATTAAACACTGTAGCCAATAACAAGATATATGTAATTATAATGATGCAGAACTTGGGCAGCTGTTAAATTAATATTACTTAGAAATTAAAATATCAACTGATATGTTCAATGTCTGCAATTAATTATAATGACTATTGCCATTTTTAAAAACTAGTTAGTAAACTGCAGATTCTATCCCATAGAGTAAAGAATGTAGTACCTATTATTTTTACTTAAATACAACTATTGTAAAATAGAGATTCTAGACATAACTAACCTTCCTATACTAACTACCTACTATGTTTCAGTTTCTAATTTTAGCTAAAGATAGTAGTTCATGTCACACAAAAAGAATGGCGATAGCAGTCATACCTACTTGTTTTATTGGTGTTCATTTTATGTGACACAAAATCTCATTACTGCCCAAGTACAGACATGACATGATATCGCATTTAATGTGCCAGTAAACCTATTGTTGATAAAGTATTATAGTTTTTGATATTCTCAGTCCATATTTTTAAAGTTAAGAAGAATATGACTTTTTGTAATAGTTATTAGCATTTTGTATTCATATTACAAAAATGTACCTTATTCAAACTCTTCAAATAACTAATATTAAAATATTAATGTACCTACATACCTTATTTTACAAAAATTTACTTATTTTATGTGTGAAAATCACTTTGCGAATTTCAGACTTGAGTATTTACCACTGTGTATTTATGTTATGATGAGTGTTGTAGCACAATTATTATTACTGAGTGTATATTTTTGAATGCAGTTTTTCTGCAATTTTTACATACATGTTTGAAATGTTATAGTATTTGCAAATAATATAAATTAATATATTTACCATAAAGTATTTAGTCCATGTTCTGAAAATCAAGATGCTAAAATATGATTTGGATCATGTTATGTAAGTATTTAAATAAAATATAAATTGATTAAAAATTAATAATAACCATGTACCTACTCATATTATGGAGAACCAAATTCAGCCCTATGTGTAACTAAAGTGATATTGTGGCCTTTATTTAGATATACTAAATTATTATTATCAAAAGAAATCTTCCATTGTATTGTAGAAGATTATATTTAATAAATCAAACATTTGATGTGTCATGTTTAAAGTTACGCTTTCGTTTGTTAGATAGAATGTATCTTGCCTTCAAAATATTTATATGTGTTATTTTCGTAATATAATACCAAAGAAAAACTAGTCCAATGTATTGTTGTTAATGATTTATTAAGACAATGATTTAATTCTTACTACAAATTTCTAGTCTTAAATGCCAATATTTACTTATTATTACCATAGAATATTATAATTCTATGCTTATTATATTATTGGTGGTAAAATATTTAGAAGTATATTACCAATAGGTACTTAATACTGTTTCAATCTTTCAAAAAGTTTCTGTGGACATGTTTTTACCAAATTTTTGCTGTGTGTTAATAAATATAAATATTTAAAGTTATTTTTGCTTAATTATTTAAAACATTCCCTTTAAGTTTAAAGAACAATTATTTTTTGTATTCTGCTTGTAAATACAAAGGCATTCTACCCTTGGCCATTTTATCTCTTTTATGAACTCTTAGTTCATGTCTCATTAGGGCTTTTCTAGTTCCATATTTATTACCACACATTCTACAGCCAAAATCTTTAATACCCGCATGATCAGACTTAAAATGGACATCCATATCTCTCTGAGTATAAAATCCCCTTCCACATTCTGCACATTTGAAAGGCCTATCTTTCTTGTGTGTCAACAAATGCCTATTAAGATTGCTTCTAGTCAAAAACCGTAGCTGGCATTTGTCACATGAAAATGGTTTGTCGCCTGTGTGTGTTCTTATGTGGATTTTTAAGGACTCCATAAACCTTCCTCGATATGGACACATTTGGCATTGGTATGGTAAATCAAAGCTGTGCAGCTGCATATGTCTGACTAAATTATCTTTTCGGTACAACTTGCCACACACGTCACATATCAAATGCGACGCAGATTCGTGTCTAACTAAATGCTTCTTGTACAACTGGGCTGTTAACAAACCAAAGCAAATAGGGCACTGAATCCGAACATTTTTATGCTTCTTTGAATTCTTATGTAGTAAATATTCTTTATGGTTCTGGAAACTCAGTTTGCAAAGCTTGCATTTGTATGATGCGACTTTTTTTGAAGACGATTCATCTTCAAACCCATTGCCAGTGTCACTGCAGGCATCATTAGGACTCATCTCTGTTGGAAGTTCCAATTGAATAGAATTTTGTATTAGTCTGGTCTCGGCATCTTTAGCTGATTTCCTAAATAAAATAGCACCTTGCAGGAGAGAGTAGCACGAATCGCATAGGTGTTTAGGATACTCATCGTTTTCAGTAATTTCGATATCTCCAAATATTTTTACCGCTTCTGATATTTCGTGCGAGTTCTCAGACCCGTAAATGGGCACAGAGCCATCTCTCAGGCATGTTCTACATTTGTAATTTTCCACTAGTTCAGGATTTGTAGAATTACTTACTTCATTGTAAATCACGGGTTTTTGGAGCTTCTTTTGTCTTTTCCGTTTTAAAACTTTCAGGAAGAAATACGATGTGGCCATGATGTTTCTTTTGGTATTTTTTAAATTAATTCAAAGTCAACACTACAAAATCTTGCAAAAGGGCAAGTCCCTACAGAAGTAGGTCTTAGCTTTTGGGCAAAGAGTAGTATTATATACCGGAAACTTTTGGGGTTAATGACTTTTTGACGTGATTGTAAGGTCATTGACTGAATTTGTCAAAATTCATTCATTCATCATCATTATGTACGTTCATTCATATTTATTGATTACTATAGACCTATACCTATACATAAGTAGTACCTCTTATTTATTCATGTAATACTACTTTCCTATATTAAAAAGTACTCTGTGGATACTAATCTGTGATTACATACTATGCTGTGTACTTAGACAATTTGTCTTAGGGTTATGTACTTGTTTTCTCACAATTTCTTTCAGCAGTGATATTACATACATTTATTTGAAAATTGTACGACAGAAATGGCGGCCTGGTATTATTTAACAAAATACATGAAGAAAAAAGAATCACAACAATACAAATATGCATGATTACTACAAAGAACTGGCGGAGAATTTAATCAAAACAAATGACGAACTTATATCGAAATGTAGAGTTTGTCTACAAAAAGGTACGATAGGAATATTCGACAGTGAAAAATCAAGTGATATTATCGAAGCCTTACATGTATTTGGCGATATCCAAGTGAATAATCATGACGAACACCCTAAACATTTGTGCAATAATTGTTTCTCATTTATCAAAGCAGCCGTTTTATTCAGAAAGATAGCAAAAAGATCACAAGAGCTACTAAAGCAGCCTTTAAAAGAAGAATCTTTCTTAGACACTGATCGAGACTCTGACCACAGCTATGGCGACAATAATCAGGATTTTGAAATTAAACCTCCAGTTAGTCTTGAAATAGAGCCTAAGGTTGAAAATATAAAAAAGGAGAAAAAGGAAAAGAAAAAAGCAGATAAAGTTACATGTAATGTCTGTAACAAAGTCATGAACCGGTCATATTACAACCAGCACATCACAATGCATGACCCAGATCATAAAAAATATGTTTGCGACATTTGTGGGATGTCATTCAGGCTTCGCTGTGCGTACCACAATCACAGCCTCAGGCACCGGACAGATTTCCCTTACAAATGCACTTTTTGTCCATATAGAGGCAGATATGCTGAACTTTTAAAGACACATCTGCGCACACACACTGGGGACTATCAGTTATATGTGTACAGAGTGTCCAGCACGTTTTCATTTTAAGAGTAATCTAAACAGTCATATGCTAAGGAAACACAAGGAGCCCCAGTTCAAATGTGATACTTGCAAGCGAGCCTATCATACTACCTTAGCCTTGCAACGACATTTTGAGGCAGATCACTTAGGAATTAAGAGTCATGTTTGTAACATATGCGGGAAAGCATTTGGTTACAGAAATGCTATGATGAAGCACCAAAGGCTTGTACATAAAAGGGAGAAGCTTCTCTTTGGGCGCATGCCATCATATTTAGAAGCAGAAAACAAGAACACTCAGAAATTTTCAATTCAATATGGGAATAACAAAACTTTCCAGTGATAACATTTTCATTAAAATACTATTTGGTCAGGGTATTCTGGGCTCGGATACCCTCGAATAATAAAACTATAGATATAGAGGGATGGCAGCCCAGTCTGAGGATAGAACAGGTCAGAAGACGATTGAATGATGTTGAAAATTGTACCAATAAAACACTGAAGATACTTTAAGATTTTTTATTATCTACAGATTCAAACAATTTTATTGGTGTGGTAATTTCTTAGCTAAAAGGTATCATCAACAATGTTTTGAACTAAAGGTATCACCAATGATGTTCTGAACGAAATAATTTTTATCTTTCATTTCATTAGCCAGATAACTTGGCACGCGTCCTTTCCCATTTGTTAACTTCTTGCGTTTGTGAACCTTCAGCTGGTGACACATCATATAATTTCTGTTGGCGTAAGATTTGCCACAAATATTGCAGACATGATTTTTTAAATGCAAATGGACACTTTCAAAGTGTTGCTTTAATTTTGACTTTGAATTAAATTGCTTATCACAACTTTCACACTGAAAACATTCAGTGCTGGGATTATGTGTTTGCATGTGTTTATTGAGATTGCTCTTTGTGAGAAACTTATTATGGCATACTGAGCATTTATAGTTGTAGTCACCAGTATGAGTCCTTACATGTATCTTAAGCAAACCAGGGTGCAGTCCTCGATATGGACAAAACATGCATTTGTATTTCAACTCTCCCCCATGTGTAAGAATGTGTGTTTTTAAATTGTCCTTTTTTTTACAAACTTTCCCACATTTATCACAGATAAATTTTGTATTTTCATGTTTACCTTTATGAACTCTTTGGATGTGAGAACTATAATAAGAATAGAAGACAGATTTATCACAATATGGACATTGTCGCAACAGCTGCTCTCTTTCTTCTTTACTACCATGCAATTTTATATGCATTTTGAAATAAGATTTTATAACATATTTATCGCAGACTAAACATTTTTCTTTTTGCGGAATGCTTGACTTTCTAAGAGACTTTTTGTGTATTTCTGAAATGCAATGTTCTTCAAAATCTTCCATTGTATCAGACTGTAAATTGCATGTAGTACACTCAAGCATATTTAGTAAGTCTTCACTATTATGCATTTGGCAATGTTTTTCAAAGTATTTTTCAGACACCAATTTATTACATATCTGACAGCTGGTTTTGCTGGAACGTTTCACCATGATTTTGTGGTCAGATGAGTTCAAATGTTCCTGATAGTATTCTGATGAAGTAAAGTTCAATTTACATACATCACAAGTGTGTAATGTCTCTTCACTAGGAATGGTTGTATATTCAGTGTCATTTGCATTCTTAACTATTACAGAGACTGTTTCACCATTGTTCACTTCATTTGACTCTTCAATAGAAGAGTACTTACTGTCCACTTTTCCAGATTTCATTGAATCCAAGTCTTCATCTTTTTCATTCAGACTTTGTATGTCACTGCTGTCTAGTGAAAAAGAATCAATCAAATCACCCTTATAAGGGTTTTTCAAAAGTCGATCAGTTTCTTGTGCAGTGTTTCTGAATATTATGGCTCTTTGTAACAACTGATAACATGATTCACAGATATGTTTAGGAAATTCATCATCTTTGCTTATCTGGATACCTCCAAAGGTCTCAATTTCAACTGAGATACTTGATTCTTCTTCTTCTTCGTAGAATATCGGTATGTCTGCAGTAGCCAAGCAGACACGGCAAAGAATATGCAAGGGTTCCATTTGTATTCAAAGGCTACAACCAAAGGGAATATGATTAGGTAACCTGTATTTAGAACTCTAGCAACTCCGGTGAATTTATATCAGTATTAAAGAGTATTATAATATAAGTATGTCTTGAGAAGATAAATGTTTATTCACCACTTTTTTGTATATTCAACAAGTAGTAAACGGAGAACGAAAACCCTCTAGTTTTCTCCATTGACTAATATGAGAACAAGTTTATTTCACTATTCCCGTGTTGTGAAGTGAATGAAATATTTACTTTCGCTTAAGTTTGCATAAAATTACAAGGAAAAGATTCCAATTCACAAAATAAATAGCCACAAGAAAACAAACAAATGTATTTAAGATAAGTACTCTATGCCGCTCCTTAGTGAACGAACTAGCTTGCTACATACAACATTTGCGAACGAAAGATGTGTTATATTCACAAACTAAGTAGAAGATGTTATATTTTTATTATTTATAAAGCTCTGAATGAATGATTGAGACGTCAGTATTTTTTTTACGTTAATTCACGGCTTTGGACTATAAGTCTGGTTAAACCGGAGTATTATTGATACTCTATGATAAGCACTCTCTATTTAAGTATAAATTATAAAACAACATATAAAGTAGCTTTAAAAGAACGCTATTATAAGTCCCATGACGATGACGAACGAATGTCATGTCATTGACCTTGCGATCATCAATGGGAACACATCAAGTTTTTCTGTTAGCTTTATAAAAAGTAATCCACTTCCGTATCCGCCCATTGTACACCCGCGAAAATGTGAAGTTATTTAGTTTTATAGAGTTTTGTGTACAAATGAAATTAATAGTTTTTTTTTAGGTCAATAAGCGAACGCGTGACCACAATCGCACCTGATGGAAAGCGACGATGAGTTCTAGGATGATACGCGTTTGCTTAAAAGATGCCTGTTCACTCTTGCCTTAAAGATGCTCAGATTATAGTGGTCAGGAAAAACAGATCTCGGCAGAGAGTTCCATTCCTTAGCCGTCCGCATTATAAATGTGGAAGCAAATCGCTTCGTGCGGATAAGGGGTATTTCTACCACATAATGGATGAAAGCACTCGCCGCGCCTTGTCGTCCGATGAACGAATCGGCTGGGGGGGATCAAATTATGTAGAACCTACGCACACTCCCCGAAATGAATCCGGTAGAAGACCGAGAGGCATGCCACTCGTCGACGGTGGTCCAGGCTCTGCAGGCCAGCTTCGGAGAGTGCGTCATCATCGATGAGCCTCTTCGCACGTCGCTCTATTGAGTCCAAAGCGTCTAACTGATACCGGGCAGATCCGTCCCAGAGGTGACAGCAGTACTCCAAGCAGGAGCGAACCTGAGCTAGTTAGAAGTTTGCAGCGTATTTTATATGAAATTATTAATTTAGAAATTTTATTGTATTTACGGAATGTAATATGATTATTTTATAATAAGTAGACATACTTCAAAATCATCACCAGATGTTAAATCTAAAATTGTCCTTCCATAATAGTATGTACCTATATACTGAACAACTTTTGTACTTATGAACCTTTTTATGAGCGTTTTTATAACGTACGTACGGACAGAACACCATTTTACATGGTAGTACTATTAATGGCTGAACCGGCCTTAGCTGACGGGTAGGGCGCACTAGCGACGCCATTCGATTTTAATTTTTAGCTACTAAACCGGATCTATTTTAAACAATTTCGGGGTTACAACCTCTCGGCAAACACTTATACTATTTATTAAATAACTATGCTCAAATGTTGGGTCCGTTTTTGTACCCGAAAAATTGATTGAAGGCGCTCTACAAAATTAAATCTACACCCTCTTGTGATTTGTAACAAGAGGATACGAATCAAGTATAGTCTCAGAAAAAAATTCGTGCTATGTCCAGCAGTGGACGTCTATTGGCTAAAATGATGATGATGAGTTAACTGTTTGGTCTGCTTTTCCACTCGAATTTTGAATTACTGCCAAAAGTGTTCGCTTTTGGCGTGAATGATGTTTTCGCGTACAAAAACGGACTCAACATTTGTGCATGGTTATTTAATAAATAGTATTAGTGTTTGCCGAGAGATTGTAACCCCGTAATTGTTTAAAACAGATCCGGTCTAGTAGCTAAAAATTAAAATCGATTTGCGTCGCTAGTGTGCCTTACCCGTCAACTTAATAACTTTGGATCGCGATTTATAATATAGTGGAATTTGTTTTTTTACTCATTTTTCAAATTTTCAAATTATATTATTATTTTTACTCGAATATTATGATTTTTTTAAATAAGCTTCTTATATCAAAATACTTGCTACTGTCTTATATCATATCTCATTAGATAAGATTAAGACCATTCCATCCAGAATTTTCGGTCTGGTCACTGGACTGTGGACTGGCTGCTTAGAAAGGCGATGATTGCGCCAGCGGAATGCGCAAAAAATCCGGTTTGATGGGTCATATAAATAAAAACATTAATCAATGTCAAAAGCTATTTTATTTCATAAAATAAATAATACGTTACACAAGGACATAAATAATAATCACAGACAAAATTAAAAGATTTTTAAACATTTACATGTAATTTTGCAAAACAAACATTTGGGTGATTCTTAGCTGGTCTTAACATAGTGATTTATGATATCTAAATTATAAATCACTAAGTTTATTAGATCCATTAGATATTGCAAAAGAAAATCCTATGTCGTCATTACGTTAGAATCAACTGACGGAAAGTAGGTACTTTTTTCAATAGAAATAGTTTTTTTCAGTTTCATACAGAACATATCTGATTCGGAATGTCGATTTCTTAAGTAGAGTCAGCAAGAATTTTCGAGCGTACAATGTTTATTAAGCCATATTTTAGAATCATTGACTATTATTGTCAAAACTTTATTTTCTTATTATATTAAATTAATATCTTGTGACAGTTTTTAATTAATTAGGAATAATCACTGGGTTGGAATGCATTGAGGTGTTAGAGAGGTAGTCGCTGACACTCTTAAGTTTAACCGCGTAATGTCAGCCATCTTGCATTTCCAACAACATAAAAAATCGAAATAAATTAAATACCTAACGATTACATCTTGTTAATTCAAATATAACTAAATTCTATAACTAAAAACTATGATATTCAATGATAAATTTGTATTTTGTACGTTTGCAGTATGATAATACGCACTAAAATAATTGAGAAGTCCTAATAACAAATATATAGCTAAGTTTGAAACTACATAATTATTTTGATATATACTGTAGATATAACTATGCGCTATAGACGGTATACAATAACATCCTTATGATCACTTAATTTCATAAGTGTTTATAAGGATGTAAAGGTGGTGGTTATTTGGAACGTTTTTTTTCTGAATTTTGCACTAATTATTGCATTCATTATGCGAAATCACTGAAAATTCGACGATGTATGAAATTCTTTTTTTATTTGAGAGCAAATGCTGTTCCAAATACAAATTGAATAAATGTTTAGAAGGATGTAACTGTGATCGATACAACCTGAATAGGTATTTAACTTTACATTATTGAACTTTAATATCACTGTTTTTTTTTATAATAGACAGAGTCGATGTTTAGATTATTTGTAAAGTTATTTGGTACTGATATAATTTTGCAAAAGGCTGATCTAACTCTGTAAGGACTAACACATAACTATAGTTTTAAATAATACTTCATTAATAGCGGTAGGTTTATAATTTCTTTACATTTGAAGATACAAGAATTACCTACATGATTTATGTAAGACGCAATGCGATCCGATATTTTCAAATAAATATTCGCATTCAGAAACCGGTGGTGGATGTTCTTCCATACATATTGATATATCGCATAGCAGTCGGATTGCGTAGAGCCATGCCATTAAGTAGGTTTTAAGAGAAAAGTCAGTAGGAAAATCTAAATGGACGAGCCGGTCGAATCCTATTTTTATGTTTTCAAACTTCTTCGAACTTCGACTTCATCGACGGGGTATTATCGGGAGTGAAATAGTCTGCTAGATGGAATCCTGTTAAGATCCAACGTCAACAACTTTGTTTTTTTTTTTAATGGCTGGTAGTCTTGTACGTCGGAGACGCAGTCAACCCTGCCAATGTCAAGTGAGTAGAGACACATTATCACGAATTGAATTGACCGGTGATTTGAGTTTATTTCTTAGTTAATTGAGTTTTCTTTTTAGAAAATCACCACCTATAACAAAACCAAACGTACACATAGACAACACAGTATTAAATGGGAGGTTCATTTTCATTTATTTTACAGTCTAATGTTATAAAGATTAATATAATTACATAGATATTTTATATATGAGGAAAAGGATAGGGTCAAAAGGAAAGGGAAGTTGATAGGACGGGGAATTTTGGGGGGTAGGACTTTGGTTGTTTCCTTCATTAAACTGACGTTTTGACATGTCACGTTAAAAAAATACCAATCATTCTGAATCTGAATCTGTAGATTCTGGCGGTAGGACTAAAGCACTCCGCGTGGGCTGATACAACTCAAAGGTTTTAAATAGTTTCTAGTGTTTTTTTTAACAAATTTGGTGTTTATTTGTAAAGTGAAGTGCGTAGTGATCCTAATAATAAGAATAGTTGGATGGTATCGTTTTTAACACTGCAATTATGTGTCGAGTGAGTTGTCCCGTGACAACTTGCTTGGACCTAATAGTCTTAAAACACGCGATTGTGTTTAGTGGTATCGACAGAATCCGTAGGTCGATAAAACGCAAAACACCGGCGTTTTATTTTGTGATTTTGACTGACTTCGACTGTTGACTACCCACTATCAATAAGTTACTTAACATTGGTAAGATATCTTTGGGTAGAGCCATATTATAAAAAAACACCCTCAAGACTGATCTCATTCGTATAGCACGCCATCTCGCGGATATTTCACACACGGTAGTCCCCATTAGATAGGTAGTTAGACAATTTCGATGTCAGCTTCAGCCGGCTATAATATTTTCTCATTAAACATTGGGCTTTTCTTTGAAATTAATTTTACGCTGTAAGGTGTTTTTGACTTACTAATGTGAATTGTCTTATAAAGATTTTTCAAAGTTGTAATTGAATTTATGTTTGTTGTGGTTTAGTCATCATAAAAGGTTATTATATCTTATCAATGTAAAGAAATTATTTCCCTAGTACAGAATTTTCTATTTGCATCTAACTAACATTTTACACACATAGGTACATAGTTACATAATCTTCATAACATTATCGGGTATTTAAATAACAGTTGTTATGATTAATATTGGCTCCGGAGAACTCGGTCTTTCGACATAACGATTTATTGATCTAATAAAACCAATTTTTGTTTTTATGATTTTGAGAAATATTGTATTTCAGCGGGGAGAGGTGGTTAAACTTTCAGATTATCTTATATCTGATTGGGCCTCCATGTTATAAAATACCCGACAAAGCTGACATCTAATTCAACTTTCCTAAGCACTAACACCTTAAACTCGCTAAATACTATTCAATTCTCACTTTTACTCGGCATTAGGTACACTGAACATTTTATCATATTAATCGATAAAGTAACAATTTTAATAGAAAAATTATACACGGCCGCACTCAGAGACGTCATTTAAGCTAATGTTCATTTTAATAAAAATTCGTTAGATGACTTTAGTAGAAGATATCGAATAATTGCCTAGGCTTGGGCAAAATTTAACTTTCAATATTTATAATGGTGTTCCAGCACAGCAGTTATAAAATGTTATAACGTTATTTAATAATTTAATTAAATAATATATAATTAAGTTAGTTTATTTTTTCAACAAGCTGAGCAAAATGGCAAACCCTTGTTGTACAATAAATTATATCATTATTATAATATTAAAGAAAATATATCTTTAAAGTTACCTTTACCAAAGCCATCCAACGCATTTCTTATTAGAAGGAACCCTCATATGAGAATCTGACTGCCACTACTCAGAGATGTCAATAAAGCTAAATGTACGGTCGACTAGGAATGTAATCATTTTATTACCTTATCACAATAGTTATCTCTGACTTCTACTTTCTCAGACGGAATGTGTAGTATTGTGACAAGGTACTAAAGTGTATACATATTTTTGCAAGCTGACTGTACAGTCGCCTGCAATGAAATGTAACACCTCGATTCTTAAAATGGGACAATAACGTTCATATTTTAGTAAGGTTGTATACTTAGTATAGTTATTTACGGGATTTCTACCATGTACCTTATTTTTGAGTTTCCGATATTCCGGCACTGTTGCAAGCGCCATGGCCACGGAGCAACTGAAGTTTTTGCGGGTAAGATGTTACTGGCAGACAAATCGGTCTACCCTCCTTCGCTGTCTTTTATTACGCGCGCTTGCGGTACCACTGTTCACTAACCCTCTATTTTCTCGCACCTGTTCTAGACCCACAAACAACATTCACAGTATCTGGCCGCGAAATGACATTTTGTTTAGTTTTACGGTTATTAAATTTTCGAATCACTTCATTCCAGCCATTTGACAATTTAAACCCATCCTCGCGATTGAAATTTTTGTACTTTGTAATTTCAATCGCTTCCCTGACTAGTCTTGGTATGTAGTGGCGTTCTGTCGAAATTATCTTAGGGTTATAAAACTCAATCCAGTGATTAGGATCCGATTCCAACAAATGTTCTGCGATTGCTGATTTCTGTTTATCGTTGTTTCTGACTGCTTTTATGTGATCCTTTATTCGGCATAAAAAAATAAGGTACATGGTAGAAATCTCGTAAATAACTATTCTAATATTAGTGACCTTAGAAAGTTTAAAACAATAGGTTGTATATGAATAAGTTCACGTGACTGTACACTACCTACTTAGTTATGGTGACGAGTAGGGCACACTTGCGACGCCAATCGATTTTAATTTTTAGCTACTAAACCGGATCTATTTTGAACAAGTATCGGGGTTATAACCTCTCGGCAAACACTTGTACTATTTATTAAATAACCATGCACAAATGTTGGGTCCAACGCGTACGCGAAAAACTGATTCACCGCCGCCAAAAGCGGCCGCTTTTGGCGGTAATTCAAATTTTCGAGTACAAAAACGGACCCAATCCTTTGTGCATGGTTATTTAATAAATAGTGTAAGTGTTTGCCGAGAGGTCGTAACCCCGATTTTTTTAAAATTGATCCGGTTTAGTAGCTAACAATTAAAAACGAATGGTGTCGCTAGTTAGGCTACCCTTAGTTGCCCTATGGAAAGTCTTTATGCGTATTGAAATAAGAGTCAATATTTTTATCTTAAGTAACCATTTAAGTTCCGCATTCCCAATACAGAGATAAGACTACGAACCAAGGTGGTGGATATTGGGAAACGCGTGATGTCACTCAAAGGCAGTGGGCAGGGCACCTGTCTCGGCCAGATAACACACTGGTTACCAAGGCAAGGGAAACGAAAAGAAGTCGCCCATTAACCAGATGGGCTGACGATATAGACAGAGCGGTGGGTTGACCTGGCCCACTGACTACTGACCACTGGCCACTGGCAGAGACCTGGGCTGAGGCTGGCACAGGACCGTTGCGAGTGGCGAGCACAGGAGGAGGCCTATACCCTGCAGTGGTATCATAATACAGGCTGGTGATGATGAACTATCAAAGTTAATATGACCTCTTTGAGTGCGGCAGAAGTCCCGTCCGCGAGTTGACGATGGCATGCTATCAGTACGAGGCTAGCCAGCCTTTGCCATTACTATCATTCGTGTACTGTTCGCACAAAACAAATAGACATAGAAAGTCAGCCGGCATTGATATTGCAGAGTTCGTGACGCGCTAGGCAATATATTTATCTCTCCGGCACACGTTACGTATACATTTTTTTGGGTATAGCAATTTTTTGTATACATTATATTGATGAATTTATCGTCGGCTAGCGGCGAAGCAAAAAGCACTTACAAAATTCGTCGACATACCAAGGTCTCCGGTAGCTTAGTCGGTAAAGCAGTTGCCCGGTTAGCAAAAGATCGTGGGTTCGAGTCCCACTCGAAGACTGTCGAAAAGTTTTTAAGTGCATAATTAAATTAACACGTATTCTGACTCTGTATGACGCCGAAATGACTCTATGCGCCTGTTTAGCACGCGATGTTGGCAGGCGACATTCTGTGTCTATTTATTTAGTCGTTCGAGCGGGGACTATTGTTTCCGATCTCACAACAATCTTGTCTTTTGTGTACAGATATGAAATAAGTAATAACTTTTAGAGGGGCGTTTCTCAGGCCTTCGAAATAAAGTCGCTTTGATAATGTTTGGGTCTTATAGGCATGTACTGTACACACGTACAGTCCGCGCCACGAAAGAATTCCCGTAAAAGCGCGCTGCTATCGCCATCAACATCCAAATTTGATCATTATGTCCATAGACTTCTTTCGTGACATGGTCTCTATATTTAATGAGTATTTATGATTACTGTAAATTAAAAAGTAAAATATTGGGGTCCGATACTTTTTAGGCATAAATATTAAAAAAAACTTGGTACAAGCGGCGCTTTATCAGCAAAAAAATATTGCATCAATGAAATATTTAAGCTAGCCTTATAGTCCGTAAATAATAGCATGATTAGAATGACAGATGTCATTTGACCTTTATTTCAATGAACATTGGGTTTATCATTTTACCAAGCTGGCTGCTACCTCGCCCAGCGAATTTCCATCGCGATCCAGCGCGGTAATGCTGCCAGCATTTTGGGGACCCCGTGGCAATGTCCCCAAAATGCTTTGTTTTAACGTTCCTTTTTCAGCTCAGTTATTGTCTTATTTTTGTTAAGTTGTTTTTCTTTTGTTCATTTTTTTTTCAGTTTTATTCGATAGAATTTTATTACTATTGACTTACAGATTTTTGACTGCAGGAGAGCCACGCATCAGCATGAATGGGTCGGGTCAACTGGAGGCCTCATAGAAAACCGGCGTGAAGCAGCATTGTGTCGTGTTTCGCTGCGTGAGTAAGGGTATCGGAGGCCCCATCGGCGGAAAGGAGGCTTTAAATATTGGCAGCAAGGTGTCCAAGGGCGGCGGCAATCGCTTACCATCAGGTGATCCGTCTGCTCGTCTGCCATCAATAGCTGTCATTTTGATCAAGCTATATTTTTCGGACTATAAGAGTGAAAAACGTGTCTCCCGTAATGTGTTTCACTTTAACTTCGCTATAAGATGTAAAGAATTAGGACCAATGGACGCAGTGCTAACAGAGATGCCCATAAAACCCCTTATATTTTTAAATAGTATTATGATTAAGGAAGCATACTATTTGAAACACCTTAAAAGCTATGCAATATCTTTATAAAATTCGCTAATAAATTGGTGCATCAATTGTCTATATATTTTATAAATATCACTAAAACGATACAGGTAGCAACATTTTTCTATTTTTCAGTCGAGTTTATAAATATGTATACATATATTTAACTATGGTTATGGCTGTATACATATTTATACACTTCGCCTATGAATACACAACAGGGTTACAATACAGGGGCGGTATTTTGTCTATAGTTTACCGATAATACGTTTGCTGTTACAAGATATAAACCACTAGGATAGAATAATGCCGTGTAGATCACAACTTTTTATTTAATTTCATATTCATACTCAGTCAGATCATATTTCTTTCAAAAAGACACCTGGCAGCTTACACAGCAAGTCTATCTTATAGTACATCTATACCAGTAATGAACAGACTTACTGAAAATAAAAACGATTCGGTTTTCCTTTTTGTGTATACATGTATACCAAATTTTAATTAAATTAGGTATACAGGGTGTATCTGTGAACATTTACATCCCTTTAACCACGTTTTCTACCAACCATTTTGAACAACATTTGTTCTAGGAGTTTTCGAAATTCGTTCGTTCGTTTTTCGACTCCCCATACAAAATGACCAAGTCACGTGACCGACTTTTTT
This sequence comes from Marasmia exigua, assembly GCA_019059595.1. Lineage (NCBI taxonomy): Eukaryota > Metazoa > Arthropoda > Insecta > Lepidoptera > Crambidae > Marasmia > Marasmia exigua. Next base: position 13,617,785 of record CM032484.1, read on the forward strand.
TTTATAGAAAGACCAATCAGGATGACCTCACTCCGCCTGATGGTAAGCGGCCGTGAAATCCAAATATGAGGTTGACAGGCACAAAAGAACTAACAAAGTAAGTACCCATTGAATCTGCCATCCTCACCCTGATGGCCTACTGAGATGCCGCTTCACGCCCCGCCTAAAAGACCCCGGATTTTGTATTAAAAGTTGAAATTTTTAAAGCGAATTTCCAAGTCATAGAACAAATGTTGTTCAGAATGGTTGGCAGAACACGTGGTTGGAGGTATGTACATGTTCACAGATACACCCTGTATGGCTCAATTTTATGCAGTCCTCATGACTAATATGGTCTAGGATATATTACGAATTATCTTCCTTTTAATTATACATGGGATTTTTTTAAAGGAATTATACTGTTATTCGTTTTTTTATTTCGATATTTTTAGTAAGTACATATTATATTAAAATTGTGAGTGAACACGGCTCTATCTTTTTTTTTCGATACTAATTCGTATTTATTATAATTTGTAAACAAATGTAGGCAAATGCCTACAATGTCCCAGTTACTTTGAACACTATGTCATTACACTATATTCCATTTGACTTTAAATGAGTCGACAAGCGACTCATTTAGAGCCGGATTCACTGTAAAACATTTTGTCTACAGTTAATACGCAAAATTTTAGTCTAAACTATTGTGTAAATTTCATTTTATTGTTATACGTTTTAAATCTTATACGCTTCACGACAGTACACAGAGCTATGTACGATTATATATGAAGCACTTAAAAAATTCATCGCGTGTTCAGGAGCCCATCTCTCGTGACGTGATAATTTGTCATCATACGATATACATCACTAAAACATAGTTTTTTTGTATGGATTTCATGCAACATCCACAATGTTTTTTCATAACGAAAATCCTTAGAATTGGGCACCTGGGCGGTTCTGTGTCATATTGTGTCGGATTAGAATTGGGTTGTGACCCTATTAGGCAAAAGTTTAAAGAGATGTATTCGAATATCGAGTTTATACTCGAGTCGGTTATCTATTTACATCCCTGATAGAATCGACTCGAAAAGTACTTGCCAAGAGATTGAAGTTCAATCAATATTGAGCCTTATTCCATTGGCTTAAATTTGTAGTGTATACTTATTTATTGCTTCGATTATAATGTGGAAAACTTTAATAACGAATTATTTTAACGAGTATTCGATGAAATAAGCTTCAAAATCCTTTAAGTATAATTTTTGGTTTAGTTGGCAATCTCACATTGTACTTTAAATACTTTTTTAAATTAATACATTGAGAGATATATTATTATATTGAAAATTGTTACACTATACAGTGGCTAATAATTTGCTACTATCTATTGCGTGACCTGTACAATTTAACAAATGATACAACTATATTACTTATTTATAATACTGTTTGGACAAGTGTTCAACGATGAAGCAATAAGGGTGTTCAAAAGATTTTATCCGCCAGATGGCACCACAGAACTGTTACATGATTGGTTGATTTCGAGTTTCAAAGTGACACAGTACTCTAAGTCAACTATGAAGGTCCAATCATAATAAGCATATTGGATATGTGATGCCATATGGGATATATTTCATTTGATAACCTTTATTATTTACTAAATATTATTTAATAATATTACAGGCTAGAAGGGAGGAATGTTTCGAATATAGGGGAAAAAGACAGGTATTATCAAGATATAATATTACACCAATAAGTTACGTTGCATAAATATTCATATAACCATTTATAAACAGTAAATTTGACAGAAATATAAATATAGTGTTTTGTCAAAAAGCTTAGGTAAAATATTATATAAATAGCTAGTAAGAAATATAATATCAAGCCTAAAACGTTTCTATCGGAAAAATCGCACGTTTTTCGTGGAATGACGATTTATCTAAAGGAACTATTGATAGATAGACAAATCTATAAATGTCTACTTTATAATAACTTCGTTCCTAATTTGTCTAAGCACGGTTATATTTAAACAATCGCTTTTGTCAGCGCCAAAATTTCTTTGACTCGCGGACAATATTCTATGACGATAAACAGTATACGATTTTGTTGCAGACAGTACAAAATGAGTAATTTTAACTATTCGAAAACTGAATATATTTATCTTGTAAATTAATAAAATTCAACTTGTCATACATTTCAACATTAATTGACATCTACAAGCTATTTTATTGATAGCATTCAAGCATTCATTTCCATTATCTCAATTCATTTATAATCAATTTAAAAAAAATGAAGACGTCTTTTTGGCTTTTATAATCTACCAATATTTCTAACATTAATTCTGCAAAGATCAGTTTCATATTTAGTAACAAAATGATCTATAAATTACTAAGAAATGTTTTTTTTTAATTTATTAAGGTTCCCCTTCAAACTTTTCCTAAGGAATAGTCTGTAAAAGATAAAAAATATGAAAGAATATTTAACAAAACTCACTGTCAAAGACGTTTACAAACCATTTCAATTCACGCCATAAAATAAAATTGTGACAACAAATACTGTCCATGAAAAAATTATAAATCGCAAAATTAATTTCTTCCATATCATTGCTACCAAAGGGTAAGGGAAAATAATTAATCTACCATACCGTTACCTGCACACCGAGTTGCATGGCAGCACTGCGGTTACAAGGCGACGAGACGGGTGTTGCATCCGTGCCATTTCTCTTGCAACTTTTTGTGCTCTTCGTATTGCTGTTCTGTTATGTGTTTCACTGTGGTCGCACCCTGTAGAAGCAATAATAAATTATTTGATTGAAATAAACTTATGTTTTTATACAAAGGCCAGCCAGTATTTTTTTTACAGTTTTTGTAGGATTTTCCCCCCTGAGTATTTATTACTATGGCATCAAATCTGTATTAATTCTTGATTTATTTGAAAAAATCAACATCTTCATACGTTTTCAGTCGGTTATGTAACAAAAATGTATTTTTTTTCATTATGCCAAATTTTGACATTTGAAGTAAGCCCTAACAGAATTCAGCAAAAGTAAATTTTTGAACGGCAGTTCATATTTAGACCATAAATATACGAAAATTCGAGGACCTCCTTTCGAGTAGCACAAAGTAATATCACTTGTGGTACATGTGACAGGGGTGACACTGCGAGGTATGATCCGACATTTTTAACACTTTTTAATATACATCCTAAAATAAATTTTTGTCGTATCACCTAAATTACTTTCACAAAATTTGAGGATTATCATTTAATAAACAAGGGGTTTATCCACCCTTTTACAACTTATTTGCGACATTTGAGGCATACGCACTTTATTCTTTCGCTGCATCAAATCAGTGTAAGTACCAAAATAACTACCTAATTCCGAACTTGGTTATGACACAACAGGGAATAACAAACTGAGTTGAATGAGTCGAGTTTCACCTTGGTCATCCTGAAGTCGAGATTGGCGCGGCCGCAGGTGCCTTCAGCGCAGACTCGCTGTGCTTACATACCAGACTCCATGATCATTGTCAAAACATACCATGGTCTGCAAAACGATAGCTTGTTGTCCTTGATCTTCCTGGAGTCGAGATTGGCGCGGCCGCAGGTGCCTTCAGCGCAGACTCGCTGTATATACATACCAGACTCCATGATCATTGTCAAAGCATACCATGGTCTGCAAAACGATAGCTTGGAGGCAACTAGGAATGATACGCTGTGGAGTTGAATTGAGTTGCACCTTAATCTTCCTGGAGTCGAGATTGGCGCGGTCGCGGGTGACTTCAGCGCAGACTCGCTGTGCTTACATACCAGACTCCATGATCATTGTCAAAACATACCATGGTCTGCAAAACGATAGCTTGGGCGCAACTGGGAATGACACTAAGGAGAGGAGTTGAATTGAGTTGAGTTTTGACCTTGATCTTCCTGGAGTCGAAGGTTGGCGCTGGCCACAGGGTGACTTCAGCGCAGACTCGCTGTGCTTACATACCAGAATCCTGGATCAAAGTCCAAGCATATCAGTAGCCCAATTCTCGTGCTCGTAATATTTGAAAACATGGCGTACGTCACATGAAATCCATACAAGAATAGAATAGAATAGAATTTTTATTTGCAAGAATGAGGTACATTTCAGGTGTTGCATATACAAGCTAATGGACAACATTTCAAAATTGCTAAGCTCTGAAACAAAAAATACCAATTCTTTGTTTACTTTTCCGCTGTTCGAAAATATATTTATTCATTTTTTATATTGCTTATTTACTGAGAAAAAAATTAAAAACTAAAAAACGTAAGATGACGTCATCGGACGGCAGAATGTAAAATATTTCTTTGCTTAGCACATTATAGTTTTAAATTTACGTAATGCCAAACCCATGACATGTAACTGTCAAAAAAAAAGACAACTTGTCAACGTTGAATGTATGAATGACGTTGACAATGTTGACACTAGTATTATTTACCTTTGACAGTAGTACCTTTTTTTTATTTAAACAATGATAAGCAAAGGAATATCGCTGTATTCAGCCGTCCGATGACGTCATTTGGCGCTTACGTCTATTTAGAATAAAAAGAATTTCAATAATTATTTTATGCATGAAAATGGACAAATTTTGAAAAAAGAAAAAATATGGGTCTGTTCATTTTATGTCTACTTTCATATAAAAAAACAATATGGACATGTTAAAAATATGAAATGTTGTCCATTGTGAGGAACTAAAAACATTCACCCCTTCAGGGCAAGACTATGCTTTAGTGATATATGTCGTATGAAGATAAATGTCACGAGTCCGAGAATTGGGCTCCAGGGCCTGCAAAACGACAGCTTGGACACAACTGTGAATGACACGCTGAGGAGTTGAATTGAGTTGAAATGCACCTTGATCTTCCTGGGGTCGAGGTTGGCACCCAGCGTCTGTACACCTCGCGCCAGCTTGCTCAGCGGAGACAGCACCATGTCCCTCGTCGCGGCCACGGGGGACGTCAGCGAGCGCAGTTGCCTCAGCGCCGACTCGCTGTGCGACTGCGCGATGTTCAGCGTGATCTCGTGCTGCGAATTCGAGCGGACGTGGAAATTGACGCCCTCCTGTCGGAATATTAAGTGCGTGTCAAGCGGAAACTAGGGTGCAGGCTAATTTCTAGCAGAATACATCACATCTAGTAGAAGGAAGGATAAATAAGAAAAGCGACAGACAATCGGGAATATCGCGTGTGAAATCTGCTAGATGGCTTACTACTATAGGAGTGAGGTCGATATAAAAGGTAATTGTTAAAATCATATCAAAATCGGTTCATCCGTTCGGGAACTAAGATGCTATAGAGTCTATAGTCTATAGTATAGACAAACACACACCACACACATACATACAAAAAGAGAGATAGAGTGACGTCCAACGTCGTTTTTTCGTCGGGGGTTAAAAACGACGAATGATAAATTTGACGAACGAAACAACCTATGTTGAAGTCCAACAGTACGCCATCTAGCAGATTTTCACACACAATATATCCTAATTACATCGATCAGCTAGTCTCATTGCGCGCTTTGATGCCGGGAACCAAGACCAAATCGAGTCGCTGATTTTTAAAAAAATTCTAAACATTTATAACCAAAAACGTAAAATAAATCTCTACATATTAAAAAACAGACAGTGCACTTGCGCTGTACTGTGATAACAACTAGAACTACATACATAAGGATTCGGAAGGCTTTTAAACGTCTAGCTTGGATTATGATGAACAATTTGGGTGTCTTTAAGCCGAGAGTGAATAGGCTTCTTCTGGGTAAGCACGCTACATCTTAGACCTTATTGTCACATTCCATCAGGTGAAATGAGGTCAAGTGCAAACCCATATAAAAAAAAAACTTAACGTTTAACCACACAGTTAACTATACGGGAGCACCCGATTTTCAACTTTGTGGAGATGAGATCAGGTTGAAAACCAATGAAATTAATTATGTCTGGTTGCCTGGTTAAGGTTAATATGGAAACCTCACGCCTCACACAGATACGTTTGAATAGACTATTTGACCTATTTCTGTGAACAATGCAAAAAAAAGCTTGCCTTTTAAATCCATCCTATACTATCACTAGCTCAGCGGATAAACATCGTGAGGAAACCTAGACATTTCAAATATTTTCTCATAGTGAAGTGTACCCCATAATTGTTGTTGAGATAATAATATATTTTAACACGCCACGTCAGTATCTATACCTTAGTCTAACAGCACGCCATCTATAGGATTTTTATATGAATTGGCGGCATATACAATAATAAAATTAATACATTGATTTTCATTGAAGCTAAGGCTGCGTTTCCACAGAAGTGGAGCTGCGCGGAGTTGAGTGGAGACTTACAAAAATTTACAAATCACATTGCCCAAAATAGATGAGATGTGTATTTTGAGCAATGTGATTGGTCAATTTTTACAAATATCTACACGAAACGCTTGCGCGATGTAACCGACACCTAGCGCCATCTATTGGTATAAAGTGGAACTAATGTCCCGAAGCGAAGTGAGGGCGAATCACTTTGTATAATAAAATTACTGTTCATAGTCAAGTAGTCTTCACGGTTACGTATATTTGTAACTATGATAATTACCTGCTGAGTTTCACCCTCAAAGTTGATATCACTCGAACTGTGCGACAGCTTCTGTGTCAACAGCAGCGAGCTCGGAGGGTTTGGCTTCGAATACGACCCCTCAGCTTCCACCTGTATCTCTGGAGTCACCCCCATCTCCTGGGTCACTCCCATCTCCATATCGAAGGGGTTAATCTTGTTCACATTGCTAGGCGTTTTCACTGGCGCTTTGTCTGTGGTCGTGACAAGACTAGGCGTGGTGAACACTGTCTCTTTGTCTCTGGTCTCTTGTGGCTCGATCTTGGAAGAGTAGAGGGGGTTCTCGATCAGTTCACAGTCATTCTCTGTCTCGCTTTTGCGTTGTTGAGTTTCTGATTTACCTGTTAAATGAGATTTTGTGAGTAGGAGTGCAAAGGATATAGGAAGTATCAAAGATCGTAGAAGAGTCGAGGTGCATCATGAAAATGAGCTCTTACAGGTAAGATAGAAATCTCAGATTTCGATCAACAATATAGAATTAGATTTCCTGCCAGAGCTTCTTAAACGGTATTGAGATCAACTACCCTGGGTTATTAACGAGCACTTAGACGCACAGCGCGTTCGAAAGCGATGGGGATAAATAATCGGTCGTTAATTCGGCTACGTTGCAGGCCCTCAGCCCATTGTTCTGTCCGAGTATGAAGAACTTCTTGGTCCGAGAGACGCTAGTCTAAATCACAGAGAACATACCGCATCATGTTGACTTTTTTAAAGTTATCTAACGTTGGCTCGAACATATTCGTCCTATATTCGTCATCAGAAGAGTAGTTAAAAAGAAGTAAGGGCGTGAGAAAGGCTGCCTTTCTTTTTATCGGCCTTGTTCTGACGGAGTGTTAAGATCTTCTTGGTCCGGGAGCTACTAGTCCAACTTAAGGGACTTACCAATATAATGTTGACTATTTTGGAAGTTATTCAATGTAGGCTCGAAGATAATCGTCCTATTTTCATCATCAGACGAGTAGACCGAATTCAGGCCGTCGGAAAGACTGCTATTCTTCTTATCGGCCTTGTTCTGTCCGAGCGTGAAGATCTATTTGGTCCAGGAGGCACTAGTTTAAGGAACTTACCGATATAATGCTGACTATTTTCGAAGTTGTCCAACGTGGGCTCAAAGATATTCGTCCTATTTTCATCATCAGAAGAGTAGTCAGAGCTCAGGCCGTCGGAAAGGCTGCCTTTCTTTTTATCGGCCTTGTTCTGTCCGAGCGTGAAGATCTTCTTGGTCCGCGAGGCGCTCTGGTCGAACTTGAGCTGGAGACTGGGGCGCGCGCGGGCGTTCAGGGAGTGGCTGAACTTGTTGAGCTTGCTGAACTGTTCCGTCATGTTGTTGAAGGCTTTCGATCCTGGAATGTGGAAGGTTCAATAAGAAGGGCTTTATTATCAAAAAACGGTACAGTTATTAACATACAAATACATTTATTGCTAAGACATGATACAATTCTATACTATTTATAAAAAAGTCGATTCTACCGACAACGGAAACGTTTATTGTTAATCCGAAAACACGAAACGCTTGCGCAATTTGTTCGACACCTAGCGCCACCTATTGGTAAAAAGAGGAACTAAACAAAACAAAGTGAGGGCGGGGCCACTAGTAAGAATTATAACAGTAGGTAAAGTAAGTACACAATATAAGTAAATGGAGGTGGCTCAGCTTGTGCTGCCACAGAATGAGAGACATTCCAGGATAGTGCTGGTTTTCAGCCAATCCAGCTTCTGTGAAGGTGATGAATATGACGACTTTTGGGTTAAAAGTGTTAGGTGAAACTTAAAAGTAGTATTAAGTTTCATGATGTTTTTTCGATTACCTACCGAAAGTTAGTATCCTCCAACCGATTAGTACTTCCACTTTGCCCACCAAGACGCCCCACTACGGGGCATAGTGAAATGCTTTAAATTTCGTAGTGAAATCTGCCCCACTAAATCAATTAGGTGGGGCAGATACCTGCTTTAAAATTAGGTGTATTCTGCCCCACTAGGGTCGCCACTTTAGAACGTTGGTGGGTCTACTCATTATCGTAATATTCGTCTATTTAGTCCCCGCCTTATTTGTCATGCCGAGTGATGACGTCAACGTGCGTATTTCTATATCCGCATATAAGGGTTACCCTATTGATTGTCTATCTCTTTTCCACGACCTGTCCAACTAACGAACTCAATCCGACCAATCGGCTGCCGCCGTTAGCGAGGTGAGCAATATTGATTCGAATGCTTTGCGCGTAGAGATTAAAATAACTTGGTAGAATTCTGAAACCCTATCTTGATATGGTAAGCTTATTATAGGGTTTTCCGTGATGATAGCGCTTACCGTAATGAATGGGTAAGCATATTGATGAGGTAAGCTAATGATAAGCCTTGTGGTCCCCGGCAGAGTAGAATAGGCCACCCTCACTCTTACCGAGGTGTCGTAAAAGGCGACTAAGGTAAAGCTGCTGGCATGATCATCAGCACCCAGAGAAGGAAAACTCTGCATTTATATCAAAACCCTCGCCAACCCGTCTGCCAAGCGTGGTGAGTATGGCAATTACCCCTCATGTGATTGAGGGAGGCCCGTGCCCCAGCAGTGGGGACTTAAATGGGCTGATGATGATGATGAAGCTAATGATAGGCTTATATTATTGATAGGGTTCTTAAAAAAAGCCTATCAAAAACACGATTGAAAACCCTAATAAGGGTAATCGGTTCCAGTCCCTGCCGGGAATCAAACACAGCTAAATTCTTATTACTATCAGTAAGTACTAACTGAAAGTGATAAAGTGCGCACTGACTAACAGTAAACTTGGCGGGGATGTAGCGGCAGCGCGTGTGCGCACGCGCCGGGTCCATGCGCGTGATCTGCTCCAGGACTGCTGCTGTAGGGGACGCGTTGCCGAACATATCTAGTGGAGGGAGGGAGTGTGGAGTAAGGATTTAGGGTTTCATAGGATAAAGGTATACTCTATACTATGAGCAATGGTAGTTCATTTGAATTTTTTATAGCACTGCGGACCCTAGGGGACGCGTAGCCTAACTATATCTACGGGGCAAGGGAGAGAGTGGAGTAAGGATTGAGGGTTGCGTAGGATCTAGGTATACTTAATACTATGAGCAATGGTAAGTCATTTGAATCTGCTATAGCACGCTCTCGGGGACGCGATGCCTAACATATCTAGAGGGAAGGGAGGGTAATAGTAGTAAGGATTTAGGGTTTACGCTTTCATAGGATCTTGGTATAGGTACTCAATACTATTAGCAATGGTAGTTCATTTGAATCCGATATAGCACTGTGGCTCTCGGGGACGCGTTGCTTAACATATCTAGGGGGAAGGGAAGACGTTAGGAATAAGTATTGAGGGTTTCATAGGATCTAGGTATACTCTTCTCTAGCACGCTGCTGTAGCGGACGCGTAGCCTAACATATCTAGGGGGAAGGGAAGACGTTAGGAATAAAGTATGAGGGGTTTCATAGGATCTAGGTATACTCTGCTCTAGCACGCTGCTGTAGGGACGCGTTAGCCTAACATATCTAGGGGGAAGGGAAGATGTTAGGAATAAATATGAGGGTTTCATAGGAATCTAGGTATACTCTGCTCTAGCACGCTGCTGTAGGGGACGCGTTGCCGAACATATCTAGGGGAGGGAGGTGGGGGCAAGGTGTCCTTGTGTGGGGCAGCGAGGCTACGCCCTTAAGATGGATATCTACGTCACCCCGGTACCACGATACTCACCGACGCTCCGTATGTCGGCAACCAGTTGTGTCTCGCTCACGTTCCGCGTGAGGGTGGGCAGGCGCGACAGGTCGAGGTACAGGGACGCCTTGCCCGCGCCGGACTGGCCTTGCGTTGGGTGCACCTGTGCACATTAACGACAGTTGGGTCGTTCTTCTTTTTTATCGACAGTGAGCCCGTCCTCAGTAACTTATGAAGTAATTAATTATATCCTTACTTCCTTACTTCCTTACTAATATTATAAAGGCGAAAGTTTGTTTGGATGGATGTATGGATGGATGTTTGTTCCTCTTTCACGCAAAAACTACTAAACGGATTTTAATGAAACTTTACAGTAATGTAGCTTATAGATCAGAATAACACATAGGCTATAATTTATAAAGATATCTATAAGACCTTGCTTTTATTCAAATTACACGCAGACGAAGTCGCGGGCAAAAGCTAGTAAGAAATATACGTTAAACCATCAAGACATTCCCAATTTACCATGAAATAATGACATTGTTTTATCACCTCGTAGGTACTTTGGCATGTTTTAACTATGCAAAAAAAAAAAGCGTGAGAAAGGTGTAAATGGCACTAATTTCGCGGGACGTTGGGGAGGTGTTCATTTCAATCAAAAAGTATTCTTTATCAATTAAATTTAATAAATAGTCCATCTGTAAAATAGTACATTAACGAATATATAGGACATACTATTTATCAGTTCTAGTCTATTATATAAAAGTTAAATGTTGTTTTGAATGTTTGGCTCACTGTCGATAAAAAAGAAGAACAACCAATTTGCAAGTAAATTGTTTTTGTTTCAAGTTACTAAATGCCTTTTCTCCCTCATCCCACTTTCTCTTTTGTGTCACAGAACTACACGCGCCGGACAACGCTGTCACCGCTTCACAGTGGAAAACATTCCATCACGGACTAAAAAAATTTGCAATTCCATTTCTGCCGCACCATCAAGAAATGGAATTCGTTGCCGGCACATGTATTTCCTCCTTCCTACAATATGGATTCCTTCAAAGGAAGCGTGAAGAAGCATCTCGCGGGCCAGTATGGCGGTGCCAACGGAGGCGATGCCTGACATCGCTTCCGTTGTACTTGCAACGTAGGCTCTTCTCTTGCTTACCATCAGGCTGAGGAGAGCCGATATACTGTGTCACAATAAAAAAAATGTGGACTATTGCGTGTATACGACCTTGCTGTGGTCCATCTACGAGGTGATTGGTTATATTTGAATGTGATATGTGACGTCATTTTGACGAACGAAACCACCAATGGTGTTAAATTACCAAAATAATTAAACAGCGCCATCTAGTCAGAGGCGTCTACTTCAACTATCCACTAACTTGTTAAGTCGTCGGTTGGAGTCGGCGTGAGGATAGAGTCGTGTTATAGAAACGCAGCTGCCGGTTTGAAAAAGAGTTTATTGACACAACTTTCTTTCATTTATCTATATAAATGAAAGAAAGTTGTGTCAATAAACTCTAACCATTTACATCCGCGCCATCTGCCGGATACTTTATGATCAAAGTTATTACAAATATCTAAGTAACGTTCTTTTGACACTAAGATAATAAATCGATATTTGAAGCAGACGCCGCTGGCTAGATGGCGCGGTTAAATTATTTTGGTAATTTAACAAACGGTATTGAAGTTGGACCTCAGTGCAAAAGGACGCCATTCAGCGGATTTTCACACGCGATAGTCCCCGATTAGTAATTCAGACGTTTTTATTTGAAAAAAAAAAAAAAACATATAAACTTCTTAAGCTTGTGTGTAAGAAAAATGTATGTAAGCGTACATAGTAGATTCTTATTGCGTGCGCATTAATGAGTATTGTGTGTTTTTGTATAAGAAACACAAGAAAATGTAAGTCTATAAAGAGGATTGATTCATTTGTGACTGATTTCGATAACCTAATGTTTTTTGTTTTTCCTTTGATTATTTACCTTGGATTTTCTCTTCTCCAATTTGATGCCATCATGGAAGGGTATCGGAGGTAACTTGGCCACATCACGCGCTACCAGCAACGACTCGCAGATAGAATGTAATGACTCTGTGAGAAAGAAGAAAATTTATATTTTATGACAAACTTTCTCAAATACAGCCGGTTTTTTTTTTATGGAAAGGCCAATCAGGATGACCTCACTCCGCCTGATGGTAAGCGGCCGTGAAATCCAAATATGAGGCTGACAGGCACAAAAGAACTAACAAAGTACCCATTGTGTCTGCCATCCTCACCCTAATGGCCTGCTGAGATGCCGTTTCACGCCCCGCTTAAAAGACCCCGGATTGTATGAAGGAGGAAACACATGAGCTGGGAGGCCATTCCATGCCTTGATGACTCGGGGCAGGAACGAGGAGGAATTAAAGGTGGACACCGATAAAGTAATTAAATTTTATTTATTTATTTTTATTTTACAAGTTTTTGGAAAACTTACAAGGAGCTATATTTAAGGAAACAGTCACAGAAAAAAAACATTGAGGGCCAATTTCCACTAATAATTACTTGGTAGTTTAACAGAAATGCAAGTGGGTAATGTTAAGAAAGAAAAAAGTTACTAAATAACAAACAAAACTAACAACGTATTTGCCACTCTTAGAAGAAGAAAGAAACATTGAAATTGATCAAGTCATCTGACATTATCAGAAAAAAAAAAACAAAAAGAAATTAAATAACATTTGAGAAAAAGTTATCATTCAGTACACGTTTCAATTTCGAAACTGAAGTGTTGAACAAGTTATCATATAAAATCATTTTGCAATGGCAGCCTGCTGAAGACCGTCGCTTAAGAAATGTCACTGTGATCAGTCAGAGAGAGAGATGCATGTCTGAATGCTCTTTTTACTGACTGATATATTCTGCTGTGTATTCTTATTGTCGATGACCTCTGAACTAGACCTGAGTCGATCACGATCGAATGAATCACTTTGAGTCCAACGCAACCTGTACACGAATAAACGAATCGAATTAAAAGGATTCGGTCACTTGCTCCACGTACGAAGCATGCCAAAATCAACTTTATTTTCATGATGTTACATAAATTAATCGCATGTTTGCAAAATGATCGAGTCTGCTTCCTCCATTTAATGAGACGTAACTAACAAGATCTATCTTTGTCGTTCATGTACAAAAAGCGATACTTCCGTCTTTCTTTATCCGAAATAAACCGGTATGTTCGGGTCGCACAGCTCGCGTGAGCTGTGAGCGAGAAGACCAATTTTTTTCTCGCTAGTGGTTCGCGGGTCATGTTTGGATTCTATCGATTGAAAATATTAATTGATTTAGTGGAACAGTGAACATGTCTGTAACTGTTATTTAACTCGTAGTGAAAAGCAAAAATAGGTAATAGGAAAAATAATACTTACAACATCATTATTTTAGTCTAATTTTTTTTGACGAAAGATAGAGCTTTGGACATTCGGTCGTACAAAGAAACCTCGACCCAAATGATCGAAACGATCGAATCTTCTTAACCCGATCACTATACGAGTGGGTCGCGATCGACCCGGTCTCGCAAACCATCAATTTACCCAGGTCTACTTTGAACAGTACGCCATCTAGCGGATTTAACAACGCAATAGCTCCTATTAGGGGAGTTTCCACACTGAACGCACAACATGGGCCTTTCAGATACCAAAATCTGCAGGTTCTGTCGCGAGGACGAGGAAACGATTATCCACGTCCACGGCGAGTGCAAAGCGCTGCACCACTGCAGAAGCCGGCACCTGGGAGCACACATTATCTCGGCAGACGAGATCAAGAGCTCCCCCATCAGCTCCATCCTCGAGCTGGGGATACATGAGGTGCTGTAATAAGTTTTGGGGCTGCCACAATAGATCTTCTACTGGTCGCAGTGGCTATGAGATGCAATGCTCACCCCATTTCATTCAAATATATATATACTATACGAGTGGGTCGCGATCGACCCGGTCTTGACAAACGATCAAATTACCCAGGTCTACTCTAAACAGTACGCCATCTAGCGGATTTAACAACGCAATTGCTCCTATTAAGGGAGTTTCCACACTGAACGCCATTGTTTTTTTGTGACGGTCACGCAAAAAAACGCCGGCGAATCCGTTGAGTTTACGCGGCGTATTTCGTTGCGTTTCCGCGGCGAATCCGTTGCGTTTCCGCGGCGAATCCGTTGCCTATCCGCGCGGCGTGAACGCTGTGCAGCCGCGACGTGTTCTCTAACGAAGTTTATGTGTAACATTACACTGCTACATTCCGATAACGCATACACGCACCGAGCATCTCGTCCTTGGTGTTGATGACGACGGCCATGTTGTTGAAGAAGCGCAGCGACGTGGAGCGGAACATGTGGCAGTAGCCGGCCTCGCCGCCGTGCGAGTAGTGGAAGCGGATGCACACCACCGGCTCGCTCGCCGACTTACGCCCCACGCCGAACAACTGGGGACAACAGATGTATTATAGTCCATTCAGTAACTAAAGGTGAACAGGACAGTTCTATTTTGACACTTAAAGTGAGACGCTCCTTTTTTTTATAATGAGAGGTGGCAGACGAGCAGACGGATCACCTAATGGTAAGCAATTCCGCCGCCTATGGACACCCGCAACACCAGTGGAGTCACAAGTGCCCTTCCCCCCCATTGGGCCTCCGGTAACCTCACTCACACGGAGAAACACAGCGCAGGCGCTGCTTCACGCCGGTCTTCTGTGAGGCAGTGGTATCACTCCGGTCGAGCCGGCCCATTCATGACTAAGCGTGGCTCTCCCACATTTAACCTTTTAAGCCTAACCAATATTTTTAAGAATCGAGAATATTTTCTTTAGAAACGTAATCGTGAATAAGATAAGATAATTTTTATTTTTCTCCACAACATTGTTACAATATTTATCTCTACAGTATCGTTATTATATAATTGAGTAACTTATAATATGAATAAATTGAAAATTTAAAAAACCCCCGACACAACTAAAGCTCTTTCATTTGATACCTATATCGAGGCAGTTGGAACAACAAATAGGTTATTCGTCATTTTCTGACGGCGGCCATCTTGGATTTGAAATTTTTCACAATTAATATATTCTGCTACTCAAGCCCATATTGTGGGAGTTGTGTTAAAACATAAAATCCAAATCTTTGTGACGGCGGCCATCTTGGATCGATTTTTATCCAACATAGCTAAGAAGACTCCCTCCTTATTTATCTTTCAAACAATAAAAACTAAATCAAAATCGGTTCATTTGTTCGGGAGCTACGATGCCATAGACAGACACACAGACACGTCGAACTTATGACATCCCGTCGTTTTTGCGTCGGGGATTAAAAATAGGATAGAAAGTAAAATTTGTTAGTTTCAATATTGTGGGAGACTAATGCCTAAACTAAGCGGGGGAGCTTGTATTTCAAGTCATCAGCGAAGAAACAATTTTCTGTGTACGCGTTGGACCTAACATTTTTGCAGGGATTTTTCATAAATAGTATAAGTGTCTGCCGAGAGGTTGTAACACCAACATTGTTTAAAATAGATCCGGATTTAAATGACACTGGAGTCAAATGATACTGGTTCCAAATTACACTTCGGGGTCAAATAACATATGTAGTGGGACCATTCGCCACCGCTAACGAATCCCTTCGGGACCGTTGCATGTTTTGATTCAAGTGACCCTGGTGTCAAATTACACTTAGGGGTCAAATGACACTTGTAGTGGGATCATTCGCCACCGCTAACGATGCCTTCGTGTTCGTTTCGTGTGTATACTCAAATGACACTCTGGGATCAAATGATACTTTGGGATCGACGTCTCGTCGTAGTCCGCCACGTAGTACGCGTCCATCTCTGTCTGGCTATAGAGTGTGGTCTCGCTCACTCACCGTGCCAGCGCTGGTGTCTATGGTGCCCAGCTCCACGCGCGTGACGTCACGCAGCGGCACCCTCTGCACGCTGAGCAGCCGGTCCGACGTCTCGTCGTAGTCCGCCACGTAGTACGCGTCCATCTCTGTCTGCCTATAGAGTGTGGTCTCGCTCACTCACCGTGCCAGCGCTGGTGTCTATGGTGCCCAGCTCCACGCGCGTGACGTCACGCAGCGGCACCCTCTGCACGCTGAGCAGCCGGTCCGACGTCTCGTCGTAGTCCGCCACGTAGTACGCGTCCAACTTTGAATCTCTGGTGTCAAATGACACTGATTGTGGGATCATTCGCCACCACGACCTCGGGATCGTTGCGTATTTATACTCAAATGACACTGGGGTCAAATGATACTGGTGCCAAATTACACTTCGGGGTCAAATTACATATGTAGTGGGACCATCCGCCACCGCTAACGATCCCTTCGGGATCGTTGCGTTTTCGGACTCAAATGACACTGGTGCCAAATTACACTTCGGGGTCAAATGACAATAGAAGTGGGATCATTCGCCACCGCTAACGATGCCTTCGGGTTCGTTTCGTGTTTGTACTCAAATGACACTCTGGGATCAAATGATACTTTGTGATCGACGTCTCGTCGTACTCCGCCACGTATTACGCGTCTATCTCTGTCTGTCTACGGAGTGTGGTCTCGCTCACTCACCGTGCCAGCGCTGGTGTCTATGGTGCCCAGCTCCACGCGCGTGACGTCACGCAGCGGCACCCTCTGCACGCTGAGCAGCCGGTCCGACGTCTCGTCGTAGTCCGCCACGTAGTACGCGTCGCCGGTGAGAAGGAGAACGCTGTCCATCTCTGTCTCTTGCGGATCCCCGGTACTGTAGGAAAGTCAGTAATGATAGGTTCCGCTGCGAGGTCATCGCGAAAGAGTCTGCGCCACTAAAGAAGTCCCGTAAAAGAGTCTGCGCCACCAAACAAGTCCCGTGAAAACTGCACTTGAGTCGCCATTAACATTCAAATTTGAGCGTTATTTTCATAGACACAAGAAGTCTCAAATTTTAGTTCCGTGTTTTTCCGCAGGACTGCTTCCGTGGCGCGCACTCTATTGTTGTCGTTTATTTAAAATCACGGCCTCACAGAAAACCGGTTTGCTGGTGGGTTTCGGGTGAGTCACTGTGCTGTGTTTCGCTGGTTGAGTGAGGGTACCGGAGGAGTAATCCGGGGGAAAGGGGTTTAAAGATTTTAGCGCACTTGTGACTCCCCTGGTGTGGGGGGAGTCCATGAGCGGCTGCAATCGCTTACCATCAGGTGATCCCTGTGCTCATCTGCCACCTATCACATAAAAAAGAAATAAGCTGTGGAAGTTAGCTAATTACTTAGTCTGCATATTATTATTAAGAATTTATTGCACATAAATAAATCCATACAAATTGGCATAGCCGCCCGCTTAAAAATAATAAAAAAATAAAGTTAATTACTTGGGATCGGCGTCGATGAGTCCCCAAGAGCCGAGGACAGGCTCCGTGTCCACCAGCAGTTTTTTGCAGTCGTCGATCAGGGACTTGACGTGCTGAGCCATCGCCGCCGTGTCGGGTACAGATTGTTCCTGAAAATGTTATTCCAAGATCAGTTACATTCATTGATCATTACTACATGGTAATGTTGGCTATTATTGCATTTTTTCGACAATTTCAATAGCATGCTATTTTTCGTAAAGGATGCTAAAGATTTTCATGCTAATACGAATTACTGTGTTATCGATGATTTTAGAAATCACGAATATTAGCAACTTCAAATAATTAAATTATTGGTATTCATGAAATAGCATGCTATTAAGCCAAAGGCATGGTGAGGCTGGTGGGTGGGATAAATTTGAGAGGTGATAGCATCATAATGACTATGGATTGAGGGGTTTTATGAGTAATTTGATTGATTATGAATAACTTGGGGTGATTGGTTTTATAAATGACTCGGATTGGTCTACAGATGACTTTAGAAAATGATTTTTCTCTTGAATGGCCGTCGACTGCTAGATCATAAAGATGTGATAGGATTATATGAAGAACAAGGAACGGAGACATGCTGAACATCAAAACCTAAACGGAGATGCAGCGGGCGCAGTCCGGGACGATCAGCTGTTCCGAGATGGACTCGTACCCGGGCTCCAGAGCAACAACTTTGGACGCAACCGGGAATTCGCTGAGTAGATGATGATAGAATGGGGTAGTAGGAAGGACAAAGAAGGGAGACATGCTCGCATGTTGAATATCAGAACCTTGACGGACATGCAGCGGGCGCAGTCCAGGACGATCAGCTGTTCTGAGATGGACTCGCACCTGGGCTCCAGAGCAACAGCTTTGGATGCAACCGGGTATTGCTGAGTAGATGATGATAGAATGGGGTAGTAGGAAGGACAAAGAAGGGAGACATGCACGCATGTTGAATATCAGAACCTTGACGGACATGCAGCGGGCGCAGTCCAGGGCGATCAGCTGTTCCGAGATGGATTCGTACCCTGGCTCCAGACAACAGCTTTGGACGCAACCGGGTATTGCTGAGTAGATGATGATAGAATGGGGTAGTAGGAAGGACAAAGAAGGGAGACATGCACGCATGTTGAATATCAGAACCTTGACGGACATGCAGCGGGCGCAGTCCAGGACGATCAGCTGTTCCGAGATGGATTCGTACCCTGGCTCCAGACAACAGCTTTGGACGCAACCGGGTATTGCTGAGTAGATGATGATAGAATGGGGTAGTAGGAAGGACAAAGAAGGGAGACATGCATGCATGTTCAATATCAGAACCTTGACGGACATGCAGCGGGCGCAGTCCAGGACGATCAGCTGTTCTGAGATGGACTCGCACCTGGGCTCCAGAGCAACAGCTTTGGATGCAACCGGGAATTCGCTGCGTAGATGATGATAGAATGGGGTAGTAGGAAGGACAAAGAAGGGAGACATGCATGCATGTTCAATATCAGAACCTTGACGGACATGCAGCGGGCGCAGTCCAGGACGATCAGCTGTTCTGAGATGGACTCGCACCTGGGCTCCAGAGCAACAGCTTTGGATGCAACCGGGAATTCGCTGCGTAGATGATGATAGAATGGGGTAGTAGGAAGGACAAAGAAGGGAGACATGCATGCATGTTCAATATCAGAACCTTGACGGACATGCAGCGGGCGCAGTCCAGGACGATCAGCTGTTCTGAGATGGACTCGCACCTGGGCTCCAGAGCAACAGCTTTGGATGCAACCGGGAATTCGCTGCGTAGATGATGATAGAATGGGATAGTAGGGAGGACAAGGAAGAGAGACATGCTCGCATGTTGAATATCAGAACCTTGACGGACATGCAGCGGGCGCAGTAAAGGACGATCAGCTGTTCCGAGATGGATTCGTACCCTGGCTCCAGACCAACAGCTTTGGACGCAACCGGGTATTGCTGAGTAGATGATGATAGAATGGGGTAGTAGGAAGGACAAAGAAGGGATACATGCATGCATGTTCAATATCAGAACCTTGACGGACATGCAGCGGGCGCAGTAAAGGACGATCAGCTGTTCCGAGGTGGATTCGTACCTGGGCTCCAGAGCCACAGCTTTGGATGCAATCGGGAATTCGCTGAGTAGATTATGATAGAATGGGATAGTAGAGAGGACAAGGAAGGGAGACATGCACGCACGTTGAACATGAGAACCTTGACGGAGATGCAGCGGGCGCAGTCCGGGACAATCAGCTGTTCCGGGATGGACTTCGATTCCCCAGTCATCACGTCTATAGCCACTTGGCGGAGGGCGTCTTTGAACGTTGACAGGTAGTATCTGAAACAAAAAAGTACGGATATTATTATAGCCACAAAAAGGTTCGCAAGAAAATTTCAATTCACGCGTATTTTTTTTGTTTGTTTTTAGGCTAATGCTTGACCACAATCCCACCTGATGGAGACTGATAATGAGGTCTAGGGCGTTAGGCGTGTCATCACGTGCACTATGCCAAATAGTCCACATTTCACATGTTAAAAATCCACTAGATGACGTACTGTTGGACTTAGATCCAACTTCAACATCATTGGTTGTTCCGTTCTTCAAATTGACATTTTGACATATCACGTTCTTAAATAATCAATCACCTTGTAGTTGGACATCTGTCCATCTAGTACATATCTGGCGGATTTTTACACGCGATGGTCCCTATCTCAACTCATGTGGAGTCCGCGCCATGAAGAAGTCGCGCGGCAAAACAAGGAACTAAAATTTTAAATTCCTTGTGTCAATGGGTATAAATCTCAAAATTGAATGATTGAAGCGCGTTTTCCACGGTACTTCTTTGGTGGCGCGGACTCTAGGCTGCATTTCCACCAGAGATGAGCGAGAATGTGTTGCGAGGAATACACTTCATTTAGCTTCTCTTAGCGGAGCAATTCTATTGGCTCTTAATAAACACATTATCATTATGCTGACTGATCGACCGTGGATATCAAACGTAACATGTCTTTAATTAAATTATTATTCCGTTTCATTTTTGACATTGATAATTATTATTTCTTTATCTGACATATCTTAAAAATGAATTTAACTATTCAAATTTTGTTTGTATTATTTTTATTGATAACTCTTTGTTAAGATTTGCATGCCAATTTAATTCACAAGTGGACACTTTATTCTATGCACATCAGTATATACCATGTACATATGCAAATAAATGATTATGTTCCAATCGAGATAGGAACTAAATTCAACCAATTTAGTTTACGCGCGAAATTGAAAGCTAGACGGTAGCAAGCAGTGACACTCAGGGTGGATTCCTGTCACCAGTGCCGGATCTAAAGTAATGTATTGCCGAGTATTGCGTTATTAGTAGCACTTTTTTTATAAAAGCAATCAAACATGATTATACTACGATTAATCCAATATTATTTACGGTGAGGAGGTCGCAACGGAACATTAGTAAGCCAAGACAAAAACTGTTAGAATCATTACAAAATTTAAGAAACCAGTATAAACTGACCTCCCCACTCCGTACGCGATCTCAGCAGACGCTAGCTCACCAGTCAACGGATGTCCAAAGTAACTTGGCATCAATTCTAGCTTTGGCCTTTCACTGTCCATATTCTCAAATACCATTAATGATGCCGTTTTAATATCCCGCCAAATATTATCGTGTTCTTCTATAGTCGCCATATTGACTGGCTGCCCGAGAGCAATGTCTATGGCGCATTGCGTCATCGCGTCGCGAAAATGGCTGATGATGAATCTGTGGCGGAAAAAAAACTGCGTACTCTATGGTTAGACAAGATGAATGTTAACTTGGGAAACTTGTCGAAGCGCCACTGTTTATGCACTGTCGTTTGTTTTTGATCAAGTTTATGTTATTGGACTGTAAAAACGTAGAAGAAAAAAAACAAAATATCTTAGTACCTGTTTGCTGAGGCAACTCCGTCCTTCATCATGCCAGTGAATTTTCTTTCGCCAGTCCTGGTGTAGTCACCCTAGAATGAGAAGATTGTTTTCTTTAGAGTAAAGACCTAATCGGCATCGGTTATATTATGATCTCCCAACCCCGCAAATGCCGCACTGACTCTAGGAGACAATTGGCTGCCTTGCTCGCTCTTCGAAAAAGAAAGGTTAAAGGTTGGCAGCGCACTTGTGACTCCACTGGTGTCGCAAGTGCGCTGCCAATAGTCCATGCAAGTATCCAAGGGTGGCGGCAATCGCTTGCCATTAGGTGATCCGTCTGCCACCTATCACATAAAAAAAACCTATCCTATCTATTACCTATTATGAAACTTGTTTTAAGTAATTTTAGCGTCAGATTTGTATAGAAAGCTATCTAGGAAGCCTAAGGAAGAGGTGATTAACCTTTTGTGCACGTTTAAATGGGGTTGTATCTAACTTTCCCTCAAAATTAATAAATTGCTAACCTAACCTAATCTTTTTGCACATCAAAATCATGCTTTGATGTGCAAATAGGTAATTTTTAGAGTGCTGGTTTAATATATTCCGTTTAAATGGCACGGACTACAGTGGTAGAGTAGACAGCCAAGTTGTATACCTTGAGCGCCTTAGTGCCCGCGTACTGGCGGGAGATGACGTCGCCATTGTCGGCCCACATGGTGAGGAAGGCGTGGCGAAGCGCCGGCGGCAAACCGGTGCCCGGGGTGCCCAGTCCTAGGCGACACAGTTGCAGTTCCAGCACGTACTTCGCTATTGCCGTCTGTGAAAGAAAATTATTGAGTAAAATTTTTAGCCAAGTTATTGCATATCTAAACCTTTTCGTTAATAGCTGAAAATAAAGGCATCTATTTTACATTACTGTACACAATTCCACTGTTTAACTTCACTATTAGTTGCCAGGTATTTCGCATTGACATCATTATAGATTTACCGCTACAAAGCCCATTCCATTCCCATGGACCGCGGGACACGCAGGGGAACCAACCACATGTCCGCGATGACGTTAAAGGAATGTAAATGTTCAAACATACACCTGTATCATCATCATCATCATCATCAGCCCATTTTAGTCCAAACTGCTGGGGCACGGGCCTCCCTCAATCACATGAGGGGTAATTGCCATACTCACCACGCTTGGCAGACGGGTTGGCGAGGGTTTTGATATAAATGCAGAGTTTTCCTTCTCTGGGTGCTGATGATCATGCCAGCAGCTTTACTTAGTCGCCTTTTACGACACCTCGGTAAGAGTGAGGGTGGCCTATTCTACTCTGCCGGGGACCACACGACCTGATGATGAATGACGTGATGATGAATGTCAAGCGTAAACAGGGCTTATCGCAAATCGATAAGGTCCATTTTCCCTTGCACACGACGTCGCTATATTGAAAAAATGGGGACTGTCGCGTATGAAATATCCGCTAGATGGCGTGCCTGTGAACCGAGGTCCAACTTCAACATCATTGGCTGATTTATTCGTTAATTGACCATTTGACATATTACGTCTAAAAATACCCAATTACCATGTAGATGGACCGCAGGCCTACGCCATCTTGCGAATTTTTCGCACGCGATAGCCCCCATTCGTAGCGTGCCCACGCAATACTTTGTCACCTTTTAATTCCAAGTAAGAGAGATGCCAAAAAAAGACAGAGAGAGAGAGAGAGAGAGAGAGAGAGAAGATAGTTCTTCTTACGTACGATAGAGGGCTCTTCAGTTTTCATACAAATTGCTTACGATTAGCCCTTCTGAGCGCGATTTACTCGATGCGGAAGGTTTGAAAATAAATCTAATACAGTTACAGAAGTTCTGAAGGTAGTTTTTTAACCGTGGGAGAGCCACGCTTCAGCATGAATGGGTTGGCCCGACAGGACTGATACCACGGCCTCACAGAAAACCAGCGTGAAGCAGCACTGTGCTATGTTTCGCTGCGTGAGTGAGGGTACCGCCCAAGCCGGGGGAAAGGGGGACTTAAAGGTTAGCAGCGCAACTGTAACTACATTGATGTGGCTGGTGTCTATGGGCGGCGGTTAGCTCGTCTGCCACCTATCACATTAAAAAAAAGTTAAAAATCTAACCTGTACGACGTTGGTCCGGTCCAGGCAGTCGATGCAGTTGACCCTGAACACCCCGCTCTGCGCGCAGATTAGCCCCCTGTCGTCGCGCCAGCAGAACCGCATCTCTGCGATGACGTCAGAGATCGCGTTGATCAGAATGGACACGTTCTCGTAGTGCATGCCGCGGCTAAAGGCAGAAACATTTATAATAAATAAATATCGTAATAATTAATAACATTTATAATAAATATAGCCCTTTCCATAGCTTTTTGAACGTCTTTGAACCGCTGGACTAGTCCAGCCGTGAGTGTCCACGTCTCGGCACCGTAAGTCATGACCGGAAGGACGCACTGGTCGAAGACTTTCGACTTAAGACTTTGAGGGATGGGTGACGAGAAGACTTGACGAAGTTTACCAAATGCTGCCCAGCCAAGCTGAATTCTTCTATTGGCTTACCAGCCAGACCTATGTCCAGCAGTGGACGAGTGTGGGTTGCTGATGATGATGATAATAAATATACAATGAATATAAATGCTGAACAAAAAGCTCTAATTCACGACCAGTGCATCCTACCAGTGCTCACTTTTTGTAGCTGAGACTTGGGTTCTACTAAGGATATTCTCCACAAATTGCAGGCTACTCAAAGGGCAGTTGAGAGGAGGCTGGTAGGAGTAAAACTCAAGGATCTTAGCCTAAATGAGTGGGTCAGAAAGCAGAGCAAAGTAAGCGACGTTGCGAAACGGGTCTTGAAGTTGAAGTGGGAGTGGGCTGGTCATGTCGCCCGAAAACACGGCTTGTGTTGCAAGGCCGTGGTAGAGTGGAGACCGTGGGGCGAGAAACGCCCAAGAGGAAGACCACAAATGCGTTGGTGTGACGACATCAAAAGGCTGGCAGGAGCAAAGTTGTTTTTTATTATACGACAGACACGCATTTGATTGATTTGACCTCAATCTCACCTGATGTTAAGTGAAGATGAGGTCCAAGGTGGGCCATGCTTGCCCGTGAAAAGTACTCTTAAGAGGCCCAGTTTATATTTATCCAAGAAATACATCGGCGGGCATCTTCTCCCTGCCCTGTTGCTCCACCGGGCTATACAATATAACTATACTAGCTTATAAACGCAGCTGACCGAAAGAAGATAGAAGACTTTGAGATGTGGTGTTGGAGGAGAATGTAACGCATAACTAGGACCGCAATAAGACCCAATAGATCAATTCTCGACCAACTAAAGATCAAAACCAGACTGTCGACTATCTGTTACCAAAGAGTACTAGGTTGCTTTGGCCATATCGCCCGGAGACAGTCCGAAAACTGTTGGACGAGTTGGTTGTTGTGAGGAAGGTCAATGGTAAAAGACGAGTCCGTTCACCTCTTCGTTGGTCACACCAAATAAGGGATGTAACCGGACTCTTCCGATTGCCCTAAGAAAAGCCGAGGATAAGGAAGAATGGAGAGACCTTGTCACCGCCTCGGTAAAGGCATTTAAAGAAAGGCACGATCTTCAGCAATGAAGAAAATCATCATCATCAGCCCATATAAGTCCCCACTGCTGGGGCACGGGCCTCCCTCAATCACATGAGGGGTAATTGCCATACTCACCACGCTTGGCAGACGGATTGGCGAGGGTTTTGATATAAATGCAGAGTTTTCCTTCTCTGGGTGCTGATGATCATGCCAGCAGCTTTACCTTAGTCGCCTTTTACGACACCTCGGTAAGAGTGAGGGTGGCCTATTCTACTCTGCCGGAGACCACGCGGCTTAAGAAAATACTAGCTTATATATAGTGGTGACGTCACATACCAATATTCGTGGAAGTCGAACGTCGCGTATATGATATCGCCGCTGTTGTACTTCAGAACGTGGTTACTGTACGCGTCCCATATGATCTTCTCCCTGCCCTGCTGCTCCACCAGGTTCACGATACACACTTGCTTGTAGATATTCAGCTCTTCTTTGAAGTGGTTCTTGAAGGCGGCGTGAGATTCATCTTCACCTGAGATAAAAAGAGTTTTAGAGTCCGCGCCACAAAAGAGACCTCGTGGCAAAACACGGAACTAAAATTTTAGATTCCTCGTGTCTATGGCGATAACTCTTTGCGTGATCGTATCAGAAATGATGACATCCGCAGGAGAACTAAGATCACAGACATAGCCCAAAGGATTGCATGTCTCATGTGGCAATGGGCAGGGCACATAGCGAGGAGAACAGACGGCCGTTGGGGCGGAAAGGTCCTCGAGTGGAGGCCACGTACAGGAAGTCGCAGCCGTGGCAGGCCCCCACAAGATAGACTGACGATCTGGTGAAGGTTGCGGGAATCCATAGGATACGGGGGCACAGGACCGATCTGTGTGGAGAACATTGTGGGTGGCCTACGTCCAGCAGTGGACGTCTATTGGCTGAAATGATGATGGCGATAAAGCTCAAATTGATGACAACTGCAGAAGGCTTTTCACGGGACTACTTTGGTGGCGCGGACTCTACTAAATGAAATAAGCTAAGCATTTATTTCAATAAATCAATCAACAGAATGTGAAACCGTCCACCGTAAAAAGGCCATGAGCACTATTTTGACCGTAAGAGTCACACTTCGGCATTAATGTGCCGGTTCAACCGGAGTAATGTGACGGTCTCACAGAAAAACGGCGTGAATCAAAGCTTGCGCAGTGTTTCGTAGAGTGAGTGAGTGACCCGACCCCTACGGCGCCCGACACCCAATCCAGGGTCAGCATCATCATCATTCCAGCCAATAGACGTCCACTGCTGGACACAGACCTCCCCCAATGATCTCCACACAAATAGGTCCTGTGCCGCCCGGATCCAAGGGATTCCTGCGACCATCACCAGATCGTCGGTCCACCTGGTGTGGGGCCTGCCACGGCTTCGGCTTCCTGTACGCGGCCGCCACTCCAATCCAGGGTAAGGGTTTTTCAAGATTAGCAGCGCACTTGTGACATCACTGGAGTTGGTGTTGTGGGTGTCTATAGGCGGCGGAAATCTCTTACCATCAAGTTATCCGTCTGCTGGTCTGCTACCTGTCACATAAAAAAAGGAAATAGACAGAAAATATACGAACTTCTGTCCAGACGAGGTGGTGGCCTGAACTTGTAATCTGGCTGGCTCCAGAATATAGGCACCGACCCGCGGACCTGAAACATGCCATACAAAGAGCATCATATTTTACCGAGAACTATAACATCACAACTTTTAGATAGTCAAGTTACGTAATAATAAAACACTGGGCTGGTGTGGTGTCCTGGAGATCTCTCTTTCTCCCGTAACTAAGCTAAACGTTTAATTGAGGTCACGAGAGAGAGAGAGAGAGAGAGAGAGAGAGAGAGAGACCTAAAGACTGGCAGATACTTTGCCTTCGCTTTCGCTGGTTCCAAAAAATGAGACACAAAAAGGCTTAAAAAATTTTTTTTGGCAAAAAAAAACCGCCTTCAAAATCCACGAACTAAAAAGTGTAAAATAATATTTTTAACACTTTATACACCTCAAATAACATTTTATAACAGTACACTCGATAAAAAGGTTTTACCGAAGTCGGCGCCCAATTCTATCTTGTAATTTAATACAACATTCATTTATTCAATAGGGATTAAACATATTATGTTACACTTTTTAGTTTGTGGTTTTTGAAAGCGGTTTTTTTTCGCAGATTTTTTTTTGTAAATAAAATTCCATTAGCCTAAGCTACTCATCCTACATTATCCAAATGGTGAAAGTACCAGTACGTTTACAATCAGTACAGAAGTTACTGAGTTTATTCATTACAAACATACAAATCTTTTCCGTATAATATTATGTATATATAATGAAATTAAGCATTGTTGATAACAGTAACTAAAAGCAAAAGTATGTTAATGCTGTTAATATAAAATAAAAAAAGCAGAAGAATAAAATCACTGGCACGTGACGCTATTCCACAAGCGAGACACATTAGAAAGGCACTTTCTAAACCGTATTTTGGCAGAATTATGTTACCAACACCTCATGATCTCAAGGTATCGAATTGCTATGTGATGCGTTCATCATTATAAAGATTGATTGCCACGTTAGCGCAGTAGGTCCCACTTTTATAGGGACGGTTGCAGTTGTGTTTCCGGGTACGATTCTCGAGTCGACGAAAAATTGTACACAATTTAAGAAACCATATTTCGCTTGAAACTGTCCAAACTGCTATAGGAACAAGATGTTTCCAGGAACAAAAACATATTTGCAAAATTCGACTTAACAATGTTAAAATCGAGACTTACTATATTCGGCATTGTTGTTAGAGGCATGTCACTGTACCGATGCCAAAAAGCAATTACTGACATTTTGATTGATTTAATTTTATTTATTATTTTTATTTATTATACCTAATATCTACCAAATTTTGAAATGTGAATAATTAATGTAATTTAATTTTATTGTATGCTATCTATCTGTCTTTTAATTTAATTGATTTATCTATACAGGTGTAATTTACCTGAATAAAGAGAATATATTATTTATTAAAATGGTTACCAGAACAAAATGAAAATTCCTCTAAACTATGAACCAACCTGCACAAATGAAGCCCTGTGAATGCTGTCAGAACAAACGATGGAGACAATTTGCTCAGACTCCACGTAATTCGCGACCTTGCCTCCTGGTTCTATGCCGCGACGATTGTACCTTCAAATCAAAATAAATATTAAGAGGGTACACTCTCAACCACCGCCCACTCCTCGATGTAGGCCTCTCAAAAGGACTTATTCATTAATGTGGAGGTCAGACAATGTTTCTAATAGGTAACAGACTATTAAGAAGATAAGGTTTCAACCAATGAAGAATTTCAAAATGAACCTCTAACAATAGGGTGTACAAATAAACTGTCCGGTAATGAACGAAAATATACTTATAAATTGTTTGCATTTTATTCTTAAGTAAATAAAGCACTTAAAAATTATCGACAGTCTTCGGGTGGAACTTTTTGGGTTTGCAAAAGAGCATGGGTTTGAGTTCCACTCGAAGACTGTTAATATTTTTTTAAGTGCATTATTTACTTGAGAATATACCTGTCCCAACCAAACAATACCGATGCACGGCGCATGTGAAAGGGAGGCGTGGAGAGTAAAATTGTATCGCGCAATCCACTGTTGTTGTTGAATAGAGCATTAGCAATGTTTTTTCTGAACTTTTTTATCATAATACAAGGGTCTTACTTACCTCGTACCAGCTTGGTATCTCGAGCGCCTCGATATGAGTCCTAGCGTGAAAGTCTCGTCACATGAGTTGGGGTTCGCCAAAGACTCAGTATTTAGAGGGTTCGCCTCCGCCGGCTCCACTGCTATCTGTGACAGGTGTACGTAGCCTTGGATGATGGGGAGGACCCATTGGTCGCATTGTGGACTCTGAAATTTGGATGTCCTTAATAGCAAGTTATGGGTTGAATAAAATATTGATTTTGTAAATGAATGATTTGTTTGTTTAATAACATTTACCTTATCAAGCACCACACATTTCTTTTTTTTTTCAAAAACTGTATGTGTATTAATATTTTTTTTCTATTTTATACCAAAATACAACTAAGATATATAAAAATTTATTATAATAAAATACTGAGCTTTTGACATTGTACTTATAGTTTGAGGGCAAGTAAAGTGTTGAGCTTCCCTCATAGGGCATACCTACTTAATTACATTAAGTAGGTAGCTAATAAACTCTTTATGTACCTATAGGGTTTTTTATGTACTAGTCACATAAAAATCAACAATGACCAGTACATAACATAATATTTTTTTACTTACATCTAAAGCAATGATATCTTTCAGCATATGTTTGTTCCAGAAAAACCTATCATCTACATGTTTCCACCATCTTGTTATATCGGTCACAGGTTTCCCAGTCCCTTGTTCTGTTTCCAAGATTTTCTCAATCTCATACTGTCTTTGCAAGGAGTTTGTAAGGTCCAACGTGCGGGAGTAGTAGAAGCTTTCGGAGTCATCAAAGATCTTATGGAGCTCATCACTGAGACGTTTCTCAAAACGCTCAGCAAGCTTTGGATCTCTCTGTTTTATCACTGTTTGTTTTACCTTTGAAAGATAGTATTAATGAATAGCTGCAATCTAATACAAGCTATATAAACACTTATTTGAAAAAAATATATAACTGCTTATCAATGTTAAAGTTCTTGCACAAGAAAAATAAATACAACATAAACTGAATACATACATACTAACATACTATTTAAAAATTCCTTAAACTAAAATTTAAAATTAATTTAAACTGTTTTCTTGGTAACAAATTAAATGTTTTTATATTAAGCAAGTGCCAAGTAACCAATAAATCATAAGAAATGGACCTTAAGACATGTAGAAGTAATTCTCTCGAAATACCTATATTGTACCTCCTGGTACTTCACCATCATTATGTACTCATTACTTTTCATATGTACTATTTTATACTACACTAACACTTAGGTAATGCTTACTATTTAATGAGTGATAAGTTATAAAATAAGGCCATTAAAAACTTAACATTTTATTCTCTTTACTGCTTACTATTTAACATCAATAAATCTGCACGGTGTCAAATAAAGTTACGTAATATTTACCTGTGTTGCAGCTTGTTGTGTTGTAGTTTTAATGGTATTACTAACATTTTTGACTGCACCAACAGTTTTGTTGAGAAAAGCCGAATTTTCAAACAGACGTCCCCCCATTTTCCCCCTGATTGATCTGCCCGAGCTGGCCATGGAGCTCGACGACCCATGCTTTGTACACGGACTCAACTCCACTTCCTGATTTGTGGGGCCCGTGTTCAGGAAGCATATTGACTTAATTTTATATATTGTGTGATGGAAATATATCTGACCAACAGGTACACTCTCCTTTATAATCATTAGACGAGGCTCAAATATGTTGGAGTGCTCTACTTTGCCTAGGATCCCTTCTGTTATACCTAGACATTCGATATCCTCTATATCTGAAAGGTCCCATGCTAAAAACAGGAAAAATTATGCACTGAATTTTAATATTTTTATGATAGCCGGAAATGGTTAAAATGAATATATCATACTCTCAAATTAAAGGATAATTATCTTTAGTCAAGGTTTATAGTTAACTAGGTCAAAGAACAATGAAATAAATAAAAATTTTGAAAATAAAATACGCACCTGATCTGACAGAAAAACCTCCGGTTATACGGTTCCACCACAAACTTGACTCGTTTCTGACGAATATATAATATTGATCTGATCTGAACAATTCCATTTTTCACACAATTATTTAGTTTCAGCGTCGGTTCTATTAAATTTCATCGTGTTTATTATTGTTATAATTTGTAGACATTTGACGTTTCAGAAAAGGGGAAGGGGCAGATAGTTCGTTTCTGAAAAATGGTAGCCCTAAAAATAATACAGATTAAAAAGAAATCTAAAAATAACCGCATTCCAAAAATAATCATAATTTTATTCTTAGATTTGAAAGTATAATATATAGCTCTAGCAATACTAACTAGCAATGCTAACTTTTACAGTCATTCGGTTTTTTTACAGTCAATTTGCCTTTGTTCATTCATTCAATGACCACAAACAAATGACCAGTGGCGTTATTGTTGTGAAGTGGAACACATTCAAAGATGGATGCGTACATTGGTTTATTGATGTTGGCTACTCGCCATATTTTAATAAATTCAACTTCCGGTCTAAGTAAATGCGAAATAATACTGTTGAATTGGTGACTTTCTTAGTTATTTTATAAATTTTAACTTAAAATGGATTGGCAACTAACTTGTAGAGTATGCCTGGAAACCGGGGATATGGTTTCCCTGTTTGATTGGGATGAAAATAATCAGCAACTTGGCGACAAGTACACCTACTGCTGTGGCATCAAGGTATGGAAAAATTACCACACCAAAATGGTTGCGATGGCCACCCTATAATTTTTTCCTACGATAATGTTGCTATATTGTTTTATTTGTGCCCTAACAAATTGTATTTGGTGATTTTTGGCTGACATCCCAGTTTATATTTTAGTTTTAAATTGTCCAAAAATTTGTCACGTCATGAACTTACAAAGGTTTTTCTTGTGGGATTTTAGGTTTGTAAAAACGACTCGTTGCCGACGCTTATTTGCCTGAATTGTGTCGATCGGCTTACGTTTTCCTACCAATTCAAGCAACAATGTCTTACTTCAAACAACACCTTGAAAGAATGTTTGGAAGAATTTATGAAGAGTACTGCTGACGTCTCTAGTGCAAATACTTCAAAAGGTACATCATTTAGCGTAATATTATTCCATTTATAACCCTGTCATAAAAGATCTACAATCCCACTAAACTTACTCAGTTGGAATTTTGCATTACATCAATCCACCGTTACTTTAATAAAAAACTACTTTATTTTAATTGCATATCAATACTAGAGTAGCCTAATTATACTTATACCATACAAATAACTTGTTTAATTACTTACTTTTAATGCAATTTCAGTGACAGAAACTGAAACAATCACAATAAAGCAAGAAAATGGCTTACTTCTCCAATATGAATTGCCGGTGGAACATGACCCGCAGGCTCAGTGGACTCGGACACTTACCAAGACACCCAACAGTGCGGTGGTCACTAAAGCCCCTGGGCCAAGGAAAAGAGGGCGCCCGAGGAAGTACCCAAATGAGCAGGGTCAAATTGGTAAATATTGAAGACATGATATACTGGGCTGATTTTTTGTAATATGATAATTAACTTTGTGTTAAATCATAATTTTGGTCCCAGCTTGTCGTCTCTGCAATGGTCACAAATATCTCTGAATCAACTTGTAGTGGAATGAAAAGTGGTTAGTTTAACCTGAACAAAGAGCTGATTTATTATTTAATGATTGTGACTTGGACAAAGGAATAGAATATACGAACCAAAACTTACATAGAACTTACTTGGGGGTTAGGGCATTATTTTCTAGATTGATCATAATTTTGTTATAGAATACAAAATTACGAACAATAAAAATAATAAAGAGAGGGCATTATTTAGAAAATAATGCCCTCTCTTTATTATTTTTATTGTTTCGCAATAATAATTTAGAGCTGTAATAAACTATTTAAATTACTTTTCCTTTCCAGACTTATCACCCTACCAAAGGAAAAAGCCTAAGGAATCGGAAAAGGAGCCCGAGGCACTCACCACTCTACTGGCGACCGGCTCCTTGGATTTGAAGGAGGAACCTGCTGAGGAAGAGGAATATAATATGGGAAATGGTACAAATTCAAATAATTTTATTTTAAACATAAGCACAACCATATCCACTCACAATCACTTACAACTGTTTGTCTGCCTCTTATTTCATAAAAAAAAAACAATAACTCAAATGATGATCATTTAACTTTAGGAACAGCTCACATAAATATTCCTTTCTATGTCAGTACAATTTTTAGTCATGTCTGCAATACATTTTTGATTTTATGTTAAATTATTTATGTAACTTTTGTTTTATATGCAAAACATATACAGTCAATTTGGGTAACTTTGAATTACCTTGTAACTTTGAATAAAACTGGTTTAAAGATTTTTTATTTTATTCCTTGGAATTCCTATACAATTTAAAATGGTATCTAAAGGTTGATCCATTCAACGTAGATAAAAAATCTTTAAACCAGTTTTATTCAAAGTTACAAGGTAATTCAAAGTTACCCAAATTGACTGTATAGATGACACAATATAATTTTCTATTTAGATTTCCAAGATGATGACCCTGATTTCAATCCTGAGGGTGATGATCCTGAAATGGAATCGGAAAAGGAGGAGGTTGTTGAAAAGGTAATATAGATAATCTAAAATGTATTACTGATCATCATCTTACACAAGTATACATCACACAAATGTTTGTTGATGGTAACAATTGAACCACAAGCCAAAGCTTGTGACGCAAGTTCTACCAGATGCGTCATCGGGCTAGTTGAAATATTTATCTCCAAACGGTTGTCAGTGCGCTTGGTATTACTAATAAGTTTCAATTATACTACGTCAGTGGCAAACATGCGTGCGGCTCGCCTGATGGTAAACTATTTCCGCAGCAGATTAGTGTTGGTAAAAGCCTTAAGCTAACTAGTCAAGTCGACAGAAGAAGTAAGACAATACAGACACAGATTGCCGGCTGCCTACATCGCGTGCTAACACGCTACGCGTTCATACAGTGATCACGGCGTGATTCGGAGTGTGACAGACAGAATATACGGAATGCTTGTTGCGTGGAAGGACGCTATACGTTAGACTGCCTAGCTCGTAGGTCAACGAACTCTTCGATATCAATATCATCTAAAGCCGTCCTTCTGTCCCTATTTATGACGCAAGCGTTGAACAAGAGCCTGTGCCCCCGGTGTCGTAACTGGAGTGATACCATGGCCTCTCAGAAAACCGGCGTGCTCTGTGTTACGCTGCGTAAGTGAGGGTACCGGAGGCCCAATCCGAGGGGAAAGGGGGAAATAAAGGTTGGCAGCGCACTTGTGACTCCACTGGTGTCGCGGGTGTCTATGGGCGGCGGCAATCGCGTACCATCAGGCGATCCGTCTGCTCATTTGCAACCTATCACATAAAAAAAAAAGTTATATGGAAAGTTCTACATAGAGCTTCGACTTTCTCACAATACTATTTTCTTATTACCTTCTAACCTAAGCAATTGTATTTTAACAGCAACCACCAAAGAAACGTGGTCGTCCCCGCAAGAATCAGGAGAAGAAACCGAAAGAGGAAGACGGCGAGGACGTGCTCCTCAAGGAGACGATCCTGGCGTTCTCGGAGCCGATTCCGGAGCACATACTCAACCCTAAACCGAAGAAGAAGTACCAGCAGAGAAAGAAATATGTTTATGAAAAAACGTAAGTTAAACACTGGTCAAGTACACTGCGCCTCCTGCTGATTGGTCTAAAGAGAATATAAACATTTTCGATTGGTTAAGCGCACTCTACCCCCGGCGTCCCGCGGACCAAGGGAAGGCTGACTTTGTAGAGGTTAAGTAATAGTTCTAATATGATGGACGACTGACAGCCAAATGCTTGTTGTATCTTTTTTTGTCAATCAACTCTCGCCTTTATGTCAAATACATTTGGTTCAATATTGAAAAAATAAATACATTTAGTAGTAGTGTATTGAATTGAACGAGTGAAGGTATCAGAGGCCCAATCGCGTGGAAGGGTAGTTTAAAGGTTGGCAGCGCACTTATGACCCTACTGGTGTTGGGGGTGTCTATGGGCGGCGGCAATGACAATCATAATGATCCCTTTGTTTGTCGGCCTTTGTTTATCATGACAAAAATACCTTTTTTCATTTTTGTCGCTGGGGAATGCCGCCGGCCCGGAGAGCCATGGGCCGGCGTCGCCTTCGGCCTTCGGCGGCGCCTTATGGCATACCCAGCAGGAGCTGAGGAGCAGGAGGGTTATGTCGGGCTCTCATCTGGCGGGAGTTTCTTCTAATGAGAATACCGACTTAACCCCAGCGGTTTTTCCTCATCGCCCTTGAGTGGGCAAGAGTCATGGACTCAAAAGGGCGAACCCTGGCACCATGACAACGAAAACACCTGACGTGTTGCTGTACGTGTACTAGTGATGCCGAACAGTCGATAGATATTTTCGATAAGATAAAATTATATTTCGAAACTCGTTCTTTGACGTTGTTTTTTAA
Source organism: Marasmia exigua (assembly GCA_019059595.1). Taxonomy (NCBI): domain Eukaryota; kingdom Metazoa; phylum Arthropoda; class Insecta; order Lepidoptera; family Crambidae; genus Marasmia; species Marasmia exigua. The sequence continues at coordinate 13,653,061 of CM032484.1, forward strand.
CGTTATTTATTATTTAATACTAGCTTTTGCCCGCGGCATCGCTTGCATTAGAAAAGACAAAAGTAGCATATGTCAATCTCCATATCCCTTCAAGTATCTCCACTTAAAAAATCACGTCAAATCCCCGTGAAAGACGGACATACAAACGCATTTTCCCATTTATAATATTAAGATCTAATTCCTCAATAATATTCCGTTATATGCCCTTTTTTTTCTCAACCGGTGAATGAATATTGTATCTTATTACAGGCATACGTGTGAAACGTGCGGCGCATCGTTCACATCCAATGCGTCGCTGCAAGCACACATACGCAGACATTTGGGCATCAAACCATTTGTATGCAGGTATGTATTAATTATACATTTATTTGAAATTTTTCTTTGTATTCAACATCATTTTAATCACTAATTTCAATGTTTTATTTATTAAAAGAAAATTAAAAGATTTGAGGATTAATTTTTTTTTCTAGTCAGACTTACATACAAAAATAATGTTTATATTTAACCCAAAGACTAGTGAAGCAACAAAACGTGCAAAAGCGACTGCGCATACACATCACATACATTGATCTGATTGCGAGATAGGTAGCTAAAGCACCTGTGTCATGGAAATCAGAATCAACAGTGGGATTACAAATGAATACATATAATATTTTTCTTTTGTAAATACATACTTATAATACATAGAAAACACCCAGACCAATACAAACAGACATGTTCATGCACACAAATGTTTGTACTGTGCGGGGATCGAACTCGCAACCCTTGGGAGAGCCACCATTCGGCATAAATGGGCCGGCTCGATGGGAGTGATACCACGCCTTCACAGAAAACCGGCGTGAAGCAGCACTGTGCTGTGTTTCGCTGCTTGAGTGAGGATACCGGAGACCTAATCCGGGGGATAGGGTTTAAAGGTTGGCAGTGCACTTGTGACTCCACTGGTTTCGCGGGTGTCCATGGGCGGCGGCAATCGCGTACCATCAGTTGATCCGTCTCCCCGTCTGCCACCTATTACATTAAAAAAAAGAAAGTTGAATATTATTTTTCGGCCAAACTAGCCTTGTTCACTGTATCTTTATTGTATTGTAATGTAATGTGTTTATATTTGAGACATGGGTGCGGGTGGGTTCCTTTCTAATTAATTTACCCCTTTTTTTTACCACATGCATTTGTTATAATTTCATTTCGAGCGTCTTCATCGAATCCAAAGCTCTAGTCACCTGCTCTCATGTCGCAAGTACAATGGTTTGCCACATGTGTTATTCGTTGTCTGTGGCCGCGTTCTCGACGCACCCGCACCCACATGTCTGCTACTGGTTTATAAAAAATCAATATAAATATTAATTTTAATGATTAAATTGTTTAAGTACAACCTGTGCGGATAAAGAATGGGATCAGAAATAGTGGCGCATCTATTCACTTCTCGCTCGCACACTATTTGCGTCTATACTCGCATTCGTGGGTGTGCGAGCGAGAAGTGAATAGATTCGCCGCCATTTCTGATCCCATTCTTTATCCGCACAGGTTGTACAGCCATATTTTTACTAGATAAAAATTTTTCATCCGATTCTTACATAAGGTGGAAATTGTATGAAGAAAGACAGATTATAGTAACCCAAAATACCCAATATTTGGTTGTATGTACAACTTGCCCTCAAGAAATATTTGCTCACAACTGTACCCATAGTCATTGTCAGACGATGTATTTAATTTATTTTAATCATGTGCAATGAATATAATTATTTATTGTCTTTATGGGCAAAATGCACATTATCTAACAGGTTCTTGTTTTAAATTTGATTAACTAGTCATGAGGATCTCAATTTGATATTATGATCTAAAAATTCAATCCTACTTCTTGAGAAATTATGTTTTTACCCCCAAGTAACAGAAAAAAATAACTTTCTAAGACAAAAATTTCTTTAAGAGATTTTTTTTTAATAGTGAGAAACAAATATTATATGGAAATGATTTACAATATTTTGCGACTCACCTATGTCGAATAATTTCTTTCTATAAGTAACAATAAACCTCATAATTACTAAAACTGGCCACTATAAATAAATCTTTATTTTTCATACTGCCTAATAGCCTATTGAAGATGGATCGAATATTTTTCAAGCACATTATTAAAAATACGCCCTGTTGGTCTAGTAGTTTAAGTACCGGGGTTCGATTCCCGGGTTGAGCAAAAAGTTTCGAAATTTTCGAACATAGCTCGGGTTTGTGATCACCAATCCGGATTTGGCAAGCGTGGTGATTAAGCCTAACCCCATCATAGTAGCGATGACTTGATTTCTATGATGGAGGCCTTTGCCCTGCAGTAGGACAGTATATAGGCTGATACTTAACTTTTTATTAAAAATAAATTAAACAATTTGAGTAGCTTCACAATTCGAGACTCAAAGAATTTCTCTCAAGCACATTATTAATAATAAATAAAACGATTTAATTGAAGAGTCATATAATTTCTCTTAAGGTGACGGGTAAGGCACACTAGCGACGCCAATAGATTTTAATTTTTAGCTACTAAACCGGATCTATTTTAAACAATTTCGAGGTTACAACCTCTCGGCAAACACTTATACTATTTATTAAATAACCATGCACAAATGCGGACCCAACATTGTACGCGAAAAAATGATTCACGCTAAAAGTGGCCGCTTTTGGCGGTAATCAATTATTCGCATACAAAAAGGGACTCAACATTTGTGCAAGGTTATTTAATAAATAGTATAAGTGTTTACCGAGATGTTGTAACCCCGAAATTGTTTAAAATAGATCCAGTTTAGTAGCTAACAATTAATAACGAATGGTGTCGCTAGTTAAGGTAGTCGCCTTAAGGCGACGGGTAGCCCTAACTAGCGGCACCATTCGTTTTTAATTGTTAAACCGGATCTATTTTAAACAATTTCGGGGTTGGTATGCTAATGTTGGGTCCAACGCGTACGCGAAAAATTGAGTCACGCCAAAAGCGGCCACTTTTAGCTTGATTCAATTTTTCGCGTACAAATGTTGGGTTCGCATTTGTGCATGGTTATTTAATAAATAGTATAAGTGTTTACCGAGAGGTTGTAATCCCGAAATTGTTTAAAGTAGATCCGGTTTAGTAGCTAACAATTAAAATCGATTGGCGTCGCTAGTGTGCCCTACCCGTCACCTTTTTAACAATAATTAAAACAATTTAATTGAAAAGTTTTTTAGATTTTCGCGTTGCATTATAACTATAATGTATAACGTCGAGCCAAATATGTGAGTACACAATGTTGTTTCACATAATAAATATCGTGTTAATCCCCGTATTAATTATTATTTGTTATTATTTGATAGAAATGGGGTGAGCCCTGCGTCTCATAGCCACTGCGACCAGTAGATGATCTATTGTGGCAGCCCCGTAACCTATTACAGCACCTCATGTAGCTCCAGTTCCAGGATAAACCCGAGAATGGAGCTGATGGGGGAGCTCTTGATCTCGTCAGCTGAGATCATGTGTGCTCCCAGGTGCCGGCTTCTGCAGCGGTGCAGCGCTATGCACTCGCCGAGGACGTGGATAATCGTTTCCTCGTCCTCGCGACAGAACCTGCAGATTTTGGTATCTGTAAGGCCCATGTTGTGCAGGTGCTTATTTAATTTGCAGTGCCCTGTGAGGGTCCGAGTGAGTGCCCTAACATGTCCTCTACTCAGTCCTCTACTCAGTCCCCGTATTAGAATAGAATAGAATAGAAAATAATTTATTTCCTGACAAAAACATAGAAATATTTATATAAAAAAGTACTTATACATAGTGTCAGTGAAAAAGGCGTTCACTCAGCATAATATCGTGTCGTCTACTGACGCCGCGACGCTGGTCTTCCGTGAACACCTCGAGAGACCACTGCGATGCGCACGAGAAACACTGTATTATGCACAACCAAAAGGTACAACATAAAGTAGAAGCTAAAATTAGAAAATAGTTCAGGTACAAATTTTTATCAAACAACATCAACAACAAATCCAGACTAATTCATGAAATTGGTGTAAATAGAGTAGCCAACGTCAAATCATTATAGGCAAGTAGGTACTTCATATAACTCACAACAATAAACCCAAGCTAAGAACTACTCCTCTGCGATTCCAAAATAAACTCTTTGTAATTTACACTGAAGGACTTAATGGATTGAGAGTTTCTTAATGGTGGGGGAATATTGTTCCAGCATATTAATACATTATAATTTAATTGAAGACTCATAGAATTTCTCTCAAGCACATTATTAACAATAAACAAAACAATTTGCGTAGCGTGTGTGGGTACTCGTGCGTGCTGAACGTGGAGCTGCGCCGGCACATGATGCGGCACACGGGCCAGCGGCCCTACAAGTGCCGCGTGTGCGACCGCCGCTTCGGCGACTTCGGCAGCCGCCAGAAGCACGAGAGGCGAGTACTCTCTGCGGTGCTAGCGAACTGCAACTCTAACTGTGACGAGGTTTTGTGGCTCTGTCGCAGCCAACGGGTTCAATTTGCTATACAAGTGGACGCTTAGGGCGTTTGTTAAACGTTGGCATCCGATCGGACGCCTATAGGGAGTTCGTTATACGCCGGCATCCAATCGGACGCATATAGGGAGTTCGTTAAACGCCGGCATCCAATGGGGGCTACCGTGTGCGAAAAATACTATGCCTATTAGGTCTATAGCCTGCAGTCCATCTACAAGGTGATTGGGTATTTTTAATCGTGATATTATGTCAAATTGTCAATGTGCAGTTTTCCAGTAGGTAGTTTCTAAATGCCACACCAGGTGACGCTACTCTCACCGACAATACGGTATTTGACTATTTTTTTTTCATTTGTGTAATCAAAAGACCTCTCAATGATAAAAACATTGTTGAAAGAATTACTTGATTCTCATTTAAACTACCTGAGATATCACAACTTTAAAATCACATTATTTTGGGCAAACCCAAAACACTCCATACAAATGGCTACTGAGATGTGACGTCACATGACAGTATTTTGCATGCATTTCATTTGAATTTTGTATGGTAGCTATATCAAAAGTTTCGTTTATGTCAATGGTTCTATTATAATAGTTAGTGCAAATTGTATGGGTTATTGAATGGTATAATTATTTTTTAATAATATCATACTTTTAAAATGGACTTGCCCATGAATCTTTGAACGACCATAAAACCGGCTAAACGTTATATTTTTAATTGAGAATTTTTGCTATTGGCACATTTTTACCTATATTTTGATAAAATATTTATATTTTGTATAATCTCGAGCTTAGTCAAATACCCTATTATAGTTCCTTTGTTGTCTATGATGAGAAATATTTGATAAACCATCCATTATCATGACATTTACAGTACTGCCATATTTAATTTTATTTTACCCATTAATTAATAGAAATAATAATAAGTAAACAAGTAAAATCTGTATAGTTTCGTTTTGCATCTCTCTGTAATTTAAAATGTACATACATAGCAATAAAATTACATATTAAGTACGAAGTATTAAGATATTTAATGTAATAAATCTAAAACAATTTTCCCATAAATTAGGGACAACAGGAAATGTCATACCACAACCATACCGAAATGTTCGGTATTCGATAGAGACTATTTGCGCCATCTAGGGAATCACTTGGAAATTTATAAATACCTACTGGAAAACTGCTCATTAACGAATAAATCAGCCAATGATGTTGAAGTTGGACCTCGGTTCACAGGCACGCCACCTAGCGGATATTTCACACGCGATAGCCCCCATTCCTCCTAGGGCGTTCATTAAACGCCGGCATCCAGTTGTTAGAACTAAAATCACTCGACGTTTAACGGAACTGTTTGGCATATTGAAAGTTGGCTTATTCTAAATGACTGAAACTTAGCCAAGTGATTCAAATTCTCTTCCGCTTTTCTCCACTGCAGCGCTAGTAATCATCAAAATATATATGGCGTTAGCAGCGAAAACAGATGTGAATGTCATCATAACATTCGGCTGAAAGAGATAATCGAACTAGGTTTGATTATAATTGTGCAATTATAAGTAAAATTGAAGTGTCTATAAACTTGGAAGTGTCAAATAATAGTATTCCGTCTGCAAGTTTTTACGAAAAGTTGCATTCGAGTAATTTTAGCTCAAACAAGTATCGACCTAGGCATCTAATTGGGCGATAAAAGTTCTGTCATCTGGTTAAACGTTGTGGTCAACGACATGGCTGGTTATTCTTCATCCATTCGATTTGATGCTGTTGTTTAACGATCGCTCAAGGCGTCCAATTGGTTAGCTAATTTAACCAAATGGCTGCGACAGCTGTACCGGTTACGGTTAAAGTTCGCTTATAAGTACCCGACTTGTGTATTCACACTCACTTTTGGCATGATAAACCGAAAGTCAAAAATAGCCAAATACACAAACAGACATCGACACTCCGTACACATGTGGCAACCATCGGCAAAACCAGGTGAACTTCAAATTTACTAATAGAACGATTGCATAGTGTATGTGGATACGCGTGCGTGATGAACGAAGCCCTCAAACGGCATATGCTGCGGCACACGGGCGAGCGGCCATACAAGTGTCGCATCTGCGACCGGCGTTTTGGGGACTATGGCACTCGACAGAAGCATGAAAGGTAAGATATATACCCCTTTATTACAAAACGCGATCTAAAGTCAAGCCATCTTGTTCCAACACGCAATGTTAAAAGGGGCTGGAATCAGTTTAGTTCCGGTACTTAGATCGGGATTTGTAATAAGGGGGTAGAGTCTGCACCATCAAAGTAATCCCGTGAAAAGCGCAATTCAGTCGCCATTACCGTTTAAAATTGAGCTTTATGTCTATAGATACAAGACATTTAAAATGTTAGTTCCGTGTTTTTCCGCGGGACTTCATGGCGTGGACTCTAGTTACTGTTCTCTTTTTTTTATACACGTCAAATTGTAGTCGATTTAATGCCGAAGCCCTAGTAATAGGTATCATTATCAATACAAGGATATACTTACTACTTACTCCAATGGCTCAGCCATCCAAAATGTGTGTTGGCCTCCGATATGACTCCTCCATTGGTCCCGTTCATTCGCGGTTTCGCGCCAGTCGCTGACACGTAGCTAGCGTAGATCTTTCTGCACTACATCATCTGAGCGATATCTGGGGCCGGCCGGCCCAAGTCAGTTTTCTTGACACTGCGACACTTCTCCCATCTATTCCATGTGGCTCAGCCATCGGAGTCTATGAGTTTTTGTTTTTCCGATTATATTGGATGAATATCCTTATCCTTATCCTTACTAATATTATAAAGGCGAAAGTTTGTTTGGATGGATGTATGGATGGATGTTTGTTCCTCTTTCACGCAAAAACTACTAAACGGATTTTAATGAAACTTTACAGTAATGTAGCTTATAGATCAGAATAACACATAGGCTATAATTTATAAAGATATCTATAAGACCTTGCTTTTATTCGAATTACACGCAGACGAAGTCGCGGGCAAAAGCTAGTAAGGATATAAGCGAAATAAAAATTTTGTTGTGTTGTGCAAATGAAAAAATTCTTCATTCAAGTTTAGGTCCATACAGAACACTTCATCATTTCAGCCAATAGACGTCCACTGCTGGACATAGGCCTCCCCCAATGTTCTCCACACAGATCGGTCCTGTGCCGCCCGCATCCAATGGATTCCCGCGATCTTCACCAGATCGTCGGTCCACGTTGTGGGGGACCTGCCACGGCTGCGACTTCCTGTACGTGGCCTCCACTAGAGGACCTTTCTGCCCCAACGGCCGTCTGTTCTCCTCGCTATGTGCCCTGACCATTGCCACTTGGGGCTTGCAATCCTTTGGGCTATGTCTGTGACCTCAGTTCTCCTGCGGATCTCATCATTTCTGATACGATCACGCAAGGAGACTCCGAGCAGAGCCCTCTCCATTGCTCTCTGGGTGACTTTGAGCCTCACAGAGCCTTACAGAACACTTATGAATGTCAAAATAGGTACACTTATAATCTACCACTGGTTTCGGAATGTCGATTCCTATTGAGACAACACCAGCAAGGAGCTCAGTAATACTTTACTCTTTCCAAATATCGAATCGGTGGATATTCTAATTTGTATGGAACAGCTGATTTTTATTTCGCGTATATCGTGGATCTTACAAGTTAAAGGGGCTTTATTTATGAAATCTATTATGAGGGCTTCGCCAAAAAAAGAATGACAAACATTTGACGATGTATAAATAAGATTGTGAAAGCACATATCAAACATGTCAATCATGTCGCATCTGGGATTGGCGCTTGGGAGACTATAAACAATCAGAGGTAAGATATTATTCCTGTGTCCATTGACTTGGACTAAATTAGACTTCTCACTTGACATTGGCATAAAGAAGAGGGTGGAATTTATTCATAAAAAAAATCCCATAATTTGAGCGTGTAATTTTTTGGATTATGATCAAGGGTTTGGTAAGTCTGGTAATTAAAATTAAGCGACTGTCGCCTGACATAAGTAGACTTTATACAGGGCAACCTGGTGACTTACAAGGAATACGTCTCGTTTCGAACGAGAATATCGCCTGTTGCACACAGCGCGTGTGAAAAGGAGGGAAACTTCCATTCGGTCGTAACGTCAGGTGCTTTGTAGTCCGTGGGATTGCCGTGGGAGAGCCACGCTTCGGCATGAATGGGCTGGATCGACCGGAGTGATACCACGTCCTCACAGAAAACGGGCATGAAGCAGCACTGTGCTGTGTTTCACTGCGTGAGTGAAGGTACCGGAGGCCCGATCCAGGGGAAAGGGGTTTAAGGTGACGGGTAGGGCACATTAGCGACGCCAATCGTTTTTAATTGTTAGCTACTAAACCGGATCTATTTTAAACCCGTTGTAACCCCGAAATTGTTTAAAATAGATCCGGTTTAGTAGCTAACAATTAAAAACGATTGGCGTCGCTAGTGTTCCCTACCCGTCACCTTAAAGGTTGGCAGCGCACTCGTGACTCCACCGGTGTCACGGGTGTACGTACATGGGCGGCGACAATCTGCGTCTGCTCGTCTGCCACCTATCAAATAAAAAAAGGCCACCAGACCAATTGGGTCAGTTATACGTTCAAAATCATTATCTCAACAGTTGTATTAAAAGTGTAACGTTGCTACGTTGCCGTGTGGTCCCCGGCAGAGTAGAATAGGCCAACCTCACTCTTACCGAGGTGTCGTAAAAGGCGACTAAGGTAAAGCTGCTGGCATAATCATCAGCACCCAGAGAAGGAAAACTCTGCATTCATATCAAAACCCTCGCCAACCCGTCTGCCAAGCGTGGTGAGTATGGCAATTACCCCTCATGCGATTGAGGGAGGCCCGTGCCCCAGCAGTGGGGACTTAAATGGGCTGATGATGATGATGATGATGTTGATGGACGTGTGAAGTAATCGAGTTGTTTCCCTTAGGTTGCACATGGGTCTACGGCCGTACCAGTGCTCTGTGTGCGGCAAGTCGTTCACGTACTCGTACGTGCTCGCCAACCACATGCTCACGCACACAGGCGAGAAGAAATATTCGTGAGTATACCACCTAATTACTTATTATTCTTTGGCGCATACAGGGATAATGTTGTCCTACTTTTCGTTAATGATTTATGTCTAGGTTATGTTTCTAATTAAGTTTCCTTGTTTTGTATTGTGCCAAATAAAGTTTTCATTCATTCATTCATTCATTCATACATTCATTCATTCATTCATTTATTACTCTTCGTTCTACTAACACTTAATCCGGTTTCTATAAGGAATACGAGAACTGACTTTTATATCCCGATGTGGTTCCTCTATCGCGGCACGATACTAAAATGTCTCGCGTTGACTCGTCACTGGAAATCATTCTACGCGTTCTATAGCAAGACTCTAAAAACTAAAATAAACCACCTAATGTAGCAAAACAGATTCATTATAACTAAGTCCCCTAGAGGGCGCTGTAGACGTGACATCATGTCGCCTATAACCAGAAGACAATCAAGACGCACAAGAGAAGTTATGAGGGAACAGATGAACAACCATACATACATACAAGCCAAAATCATAACCCTCCTTTTTGCTTCGCCGTAGTCGGGTAAAAATGTAGCCGGAGGGTCCTCATAGAATAGATGACTTATCCGGCTCGAAGGACTAATTTAAGGATCTTAACTATGGAATGATTTAAAGTAAATAACGGACTATAAGTTAATTTGCGTAATTAGCAAAAAAATATATCTGAGAAGACGCGAATGGTTAATATCTACGGTACATTATGTATGACATCGATTTCGATGAGTTCGTTGATCTACGAGCTAGGCAGTGTATCTCTCCCGCACACATTGCGTTTAATCTATCTCTGTCTTACTCCAAACCACGGCGAGACCACCACGCGATGTACATTAGCCAACGGCAGGCCGGAGTTCTGTGTGTTTGTAGGTATTTGTGTCGCGGAGGTCGTCCCATGTATTGCCATAGACTTGCACCCTGACTGTGCCTATTCATAGAAAGCCATACTTGAAAAAACTGCGCGAAGCCGTTAACTGGGGTGAAGTGCTGGGCGACGTTTTTTCTCTACCGCACTCGTATAGAATGTGAGTCAGGGTTGGTTGGATCTCTTTTACACCCTGTGACGTTTTTTTCCGAAAATGGCATATTTCATTAGCGCGCGTTTTCTGGTTCCATGTGTATTGCACGTCTCCCCAACATACAATGATGTCCCAACAAACAAATATGGTTTTTAATTTCAGTTGCGCACCGTGCAATAAGAAGTTCACCAAAGCGCACCACCTTAAGTACCACAACAAGGTGCACCACAAGGAGCTGTACATCCAGCAGCAACTCGAGATGGAGGCGAAGAAGGTGCGCCAGCAGATGAACGCCACCGGCCTGTCCGGCGTGCTCTCCGGCCAGATCGTGGACGGCACGCTGCAGCTCATACAGGCCGCGCCTTCCGAGGGTACGTACTTCCACCTGTTCATCTTAGGGTGTAATTCCTCGGCTCTTGGGGACTAATCGACGCCGAGGTAATGGAGGCTATCACGTGCGAAAAATCCGCAAGATGGCGTACTCTAGGCCTGAGATCCATCTACAAGGTGATTAGGTATTTTAGACGTGATATGTCAAATTGTCAATTAACGAATAAATCAGACAATGATGGTGAAGTTGGACCTCGGTCCACAGGCACGCCATCTAGCGGATATTTCACACGCGATAGCCCCCATTCCTCCTAGGGCGTTCATTAAACGCCGGCATCCAGTTGTTAGAACTAAAATCACTCGACGTTTAACAGAACAACTTGGCATATTGAAATTTGGCCCATTCTAAATAACTGATCGAAACTCAGCCAAGTGATTCAAATTCATTTCCGCTAATCATCAAAAGAAATATGGCGACAGCAGCGAAAACAGCTGAGAATGTCACCATAACATGCGGCTCTACCAATTACCCATTAATGTACCCATTAGCTTACTTCAACAGTTTATTTCTTAGCGTGTGATTCCCGGTTGCGTCCAAAGCTGTCGCTCTTGAGCCCAGGGTACGGTTGGACCATTATTCTTGATTTGGGTAGTCTGGTAATTTGATGATGCGACTGCCGTCTGACCTTCTTAACCCTTTACAGGGGAACCAGACTAACTGAATCATGGTTACACGTTTCAGAAACTATCCGAAACGTGCAGGTTTCCTCACGAGGTTTTTCCTCACCGCCGAACTATAGTAAAAATACGCACATAGATTTGAAACATGTCATTGTCACTGAAACATTCTTGATACTTTCATTTATTTATTTATTTATTTCTTGCACCATATATATACAATATACAAGTTACATAAATATCAAATTTATGGCTTCACCCCCCTCATGTGATTGAGGGAGGCCCGTGCCCCAGCAGTGGGGACTTAAATGGGCTGATGATGATGATGATGATGATGATGATGGCTTCACTGTTGTACTTTTTTCAAATGTCTCATAATCGCCACAATTAATACAAATCTATTGGCGGCGGTAGTTTCGTCAATGCGTAACCTTAAATACTTTAGGTAGAAGTAGGATACAATATGTACGAGGGATTCGGCGGGTAGGGCTAAAACAAGCCGCGTGGGCTGATGCAATTCAAAGGTTTTAAATTAGTGTCTAGTGGTTTTTAGTGTAGAAATTTGGTGTATATTTGTGCAGCGAAGTGCCGAAAAGTGATCCTAATAATAAGAATCGGTGGATTGTATGCTGTTGTGTGTCGAGTGAGTTGTCTAGTGGCAACTTGCTTGGACCTAATAGAGGCTTATTACCCGCGATTGGTTTTAGAGTGATATCCGCTGAATCCGTAGGTCGATAAAACGTAAAAACACCAGCGTTTTATTGAGTGACTGTGACTTTCACCGACTTCGACTGTTGACTACCTACTTATTCTCAATAAGTTACTTGACATCGGCAAATTATCTTCGGGTAGAGCCATATTAAAAAAAATATGTACGAGTACTGTAAGTTATTATAACCGTGCTTTGGGGTCAGGCTTAAGTTCGTAATGTGTAAATGTTGTCTCTGGTGCAGACGGCGAGCAGGACGCGCAAATGCAGGTGGTGGAGCACGAGGGCGAGGACTCCGCCGAGAAGGAGACCGACCGCGCCGTCGCCGGCATGCAGGCCGTGAGTTGTCACACCTTCACTATCGTGGGCGTAGCCAGCCATGGGCGCAGGGTGGGGCAGTCATTGGCTCAGGGTGGGGCAGTCATGGGCTCAGGATGTGGCAGTCATGGGCTCAGGGTGGGGCAGTCATGGGCTCTGGATGTGGCAGTCATGGGCTCAGGGTGGGGCAGTCATGGGCTCAGGGTGGGGCTGTCATGGGCTCAGGGTGGGGAAGTCATGGGCTCAGGGTGGGACAGCCGGGCTCGGAGTGGGGCAGTCATGGGCTCAGGGTGGGGCAGTAATGGGCTCAGGGTGAGGCAGTCATGGGCTCAGGGTGGGGCAGTCATGGGTTTAGGGTGGGGCAGACTATGTGCTCTGGGTGGGGCAGACAATGGGCTCAGGGTGGGACAGTCGTGAACTTAGGGTGGGGCAGCCTATGGGTTCTGTGTGGCAAGTCGTGACTGTGGGCAGTGGCATGGTTGGGTGGCTATCTTGGAGGAAAATGGTGGTGAGCAGAACAGCACTATGTCGCCGAGTGAGTGAGTGAGTCCGCGTGCAAATGGAATCAAACGGTGGGCAGTGCACTTGCGACTCCACTGGTGTTTGGGAGTCCATGAGAGAGAGAGAGATCCATCTGCTTATCTGCCACCTATCACATAAAATAAATTTATGTTTTTTTATTTACAGGTGGTGTTAAATACAGACTTCTGTATGGAAGACGACGACAAATCAACATAGTGTAGCTTATAAAATTATTATACAAAATGTATTAGCATTTACGGAATTACCTAAGTTTAGATAATAAACATTAGAGGAGACACTCGCAATTAAAACATGATTTACTAAAGTGTAAGCATACTGTGTATAGCAGTTTTAGTATTTTTAAAATAATGTACTGAAGCACATTTATACGTTTTTAGGTATAAACCAGTATATTAAATGACATTTTCTGTTACGTAACATTATTTTGTATATATCATTACAAATAAAGATCATGAGGTACATAATGGTTTCATTTTTAACAGCTCCCATTTAGAGTAGAAGACATCAATCAAGATAGGGTGCATGTCTATGGATTTTATTAAGTCCGGCGGCGAAACACGGGACAAACATTTTAAATTCCTCCCACCTTATTGAAAATCGCGATCTTAAGTTATTACCATATTAAAAACTCTGTAATCCCGTTCAAACACGCAATGGTAAAAGGGGCTAGCACGAATTTTGTTCCGGGTCCATACTTAAACAAATAGTTCGCGATTTATAATAAGAAAGAAAGAAGAAAGAAAAAATATTTATTATTATAGACATCACAACACAGAACATATAGCAATTATAAACAGAACACAATTGGGTACAAACAGAAAACAAAACATAAAACAATTAAAAATACATAAAAATACATAAAAATAAAACAAAAGGAAAAAAAAACAAAACTATATTCAATCATGTCCAGACAGTGCCAAATGAATATAATGATGTGTTATGACGTCTAGTATAAATAGCCCTCACTCAGCTTATGTCACAGCCCAGACAAAGGCCATGACGCTGGTTTTCAGTGAGACCAGCTGAATGAGTGCCACGGACGCTTGTCTAGTGTATTTTGTGTACCTAACGTGTATGTGTAATGTGGGTATATATATATATCTACTAAGATAAGGGTAGAGAATTATAAAATTTTAATTCCGTGTTTTGCCGCCGGACTTCATTCGTGGCGCGGACTCTACGAAATCCATAGACATGCACCCTAAACTGTGCCTTCAAAAGGAAAGCCATACTTGAAAAACTGCGCGAAGCCACTAGTACTGGGGTGACGTGCTGGGCGACGTTTTTTCTCTACCGCACCCGTATAGTATTTGCGCCAGGGCCGGTTGGATCTCTTTCACACTGACGTTTTTTCCAAAAATGGCGCATTCCGTTGACTTCACTTCTAGTTCCATAATAAAATAATCTCGGGATTTGTTCTTCCAGTTACCGCCAGCAGTCCTACACAAGGCCTCAAAGTCCTACATTGTCTGCCGGTCTTCACCAAATAAATAGATACAAAAGGTCGATTCTTGCTGACATTGACATCAGAGTTCGTAGACCTACGTGCTAGACGGTATATCGTGTCTCTTTTACATAAGGGGCCGTCCAGTAATCACGTGATCTTTTTTTATCATTTTTTAAGCTCCCCCTTTTTCCTTGGTGATACGTAGTGAGGTTTAAGACTACCACATCACGAATATTTTAGTATCAAAGAATTTAAAATTTTTCAAAATATTACCTTTAAATATAGGTATAAACTATAATTTTATTTAATTCTGAAATTAAGGACTACGATAAAAATGTTTCGATTAGGTTGCAAGTTATTTTTGATTGCCATATATACACGTGATATCTTAGTACACCTCCCTCTCCCCTTTTATTATTTTCGTGATTTTTATCAAACATCTCCCCCCCCCCCCCCCTTTCAAGCCTCACGTCATTAATGAACAACCCCTAATATGTTCTATATAGTTTGATCCTGTCTCAATCCGAGATAACTATTGCGATATAGGAAGTTGGCGTGCTGTGTCTACGTATTTGGTCCTCCAAGATATAAGATCGGCAGACGTGTCCCGCTAGAAAACGAATGACGGTTCTGATTGAAAGGGGAGGACAAACGGCAGATTTTGTGGGTACCCCCTTCAGAGACGCAAAAAATAAATTTTGTTTCGTCCAACTCAGTTGCGTGGGATCTTGTTGGAGCAGGAACATAGATCACGACTATCCTGAAAAAACAAATTAAAATTGAAGTTGGTAAGTAAATCAAAATGATGGTAGCTTAGGTTAACTGGGTTATTCTGAAAACTATTTAAGTATGTAGGTACGTACAGCCACACTTTGACCGCCACGAGAGCCACACTTCGGCATGAATGGGCCGCCTCGGCCTCACAGAAAACCGCCGTGAAGGAGTACTGTGCTGTGTTTCGTTGCGTGAGTGTGATTTATTTTAGAGAGAGGTGTCTATGGGCGGCGGCAATTGCTTACCAACAGGCGATCCGTTGCTCGTCTGCCACCTATGACAAAAAAAAACACATCAAAGTATACAAAACTGTCAAATTTCTTCAGACTATTCTCACCTTAATGTCAAACATGTTGGATTCAATATCAATTGAGGAAAGACATTGTGGTAAGCTGATGTGTGGCTGCCTGTACCTGAATATTGTCAGTGCCGGCCGATGCCATATAACAAGAAGAGAATCCGAAAAAATAATGGGCCAAAATAATTATAGCCATGTGCCTTCGAAATATTTTCAAACACAATTTAAAGCCCCATTACCTGTTACAGATTTCAGAGTAGGTAATCCGTATTATCTTACGAAACAGAACACGGAGAAAATCTATAGCAAGCTCACATACTTACCTACATTATCTAGGAGTTAATTTGCAATAAGTATACTTCCTAGGTAACTAAGTAAGCCAATCTGCTTCCTATTAGTGTGCTATAAGGTATCTAGAGAAATATCTAGAAAGAAAGAAACCATTTATTGACCACTGCACATTATACTTAAAACAAAAAATTAATAAAAACTGTACAGAACATACAAGATGCGGCCAACAAGGCTCAGCCTCAGCCAAGGAGTTGGCCTCAGTATATGCTGCAACTGCCGCAAGCAGCGCGGCTGCAGCGCTGGTTTTCAGGCTGGGCATTGGGGGACTCCTTTGCGTTAGAAAAAATATTGATAATATTATCTCTAAATAATAGGAAGCATATTGACTTGTACAACCTGTGCGGATACAGAATGGGATCAGAAATGGCGGCGCATCTATTCACTTCTCGCTCGCACACTATTTGCGTCTATACTCGCACCCCACGAGTGTGTTCTTTATCCGCACAGGTAGTACTAATAAATAAATAAAATCTTTATTCACTACAATGTTTAAATTACAATGACAGTGGCTAGAATCTCCTTTTAAGTTTATAAGAAATAATTTAGTTTTGGAATTTTCTATAGTAACATGGACTAATTATCTCTAGCTAGTCCATGATAGTAATAATAAACAGATAAGTAGTACACACATACAATGTAAGTACATACCTATACAAATCTGTCAAATTTCTTCATTCAACACGTATCATTTTATGTCTATGAGTGGCTGTCTGTACATAATATTTTGGGTTCTGCTGTAACGTATATACATTTTTATCTTCTATTTTATCAGACTGTACCTACCACAATGATTGCTTAAATTAATAGCTAATAATTAAATAGTTAATTGTAGTGACTTCATTCCGTTAATCAAAAATCCCGCGTTTGATCAAAGCCGGGTTTTGTCGTGAGTCATCATAACAAAACATGCGCCGGCGACGCTGTTTTGCTGCGCTTGACCTAACACGCGAGTTTTATATTCCCGTGGATGTCGAGTGAAGTGGTACACAACTCGGTTGATTTTTTAAATTTTGGTGTTTACTTCGAGTTCCATAATGAGTGGATGTTACAAAAGCTAGTTTTGGTGGTAACTATTGTAATCTGTTTGCTACTAAGGTCACAGAGAACATTGGTAGAGTTGTATTAGTTTTAATAATCATAAAGTATGGTAATAAAACTTTAGTGTTAACCAAGTCGTTTTGGGTCAAAATAAAGTGAATTTGTAATTAAAAGTAAGTACCAACTTATTGTTAACGTGTCTTTTATCGGTTTTTCATACTTTTTCAGAAGTTTGTCATTAGTTTGATAAGGTTATTTTTGAAATTTGTTTTGTGATTATAAAAAAAAATGTTTTGTGATAATAAGTAATGATATTTTTTTGCGCTATTATAATCAAATGAAAGGGTTCCATTTTTAATATGATTAAGCCTAACAATTTATTAGTTAATGCTTAAACTCTAATAAGTATTTATTGCTGCTGTCTGGATAAGGAAAACATTGTAATGATTCATAGAGCAAAATTTCAATTCAAAACTAGTTTCTACAGTTTACCTACCTAAGGTTTAAAATTATCATAAAGCTGATATACTTCCTGATGTATAAGAAAGAATTGAAAACAATATTCGGTCGACTTTGTTGGTCCTTTACAACGTAGAGTAAATTGCTTCACAAAAGGGCCGTGAGTTTATTTATTCATGTGGTGCGGTCGAGTACTCTACCTACCTGCTGATAAGCTTAGTTCTGCAAAATGACAATAGATGGCGCTAGTAGTATTGTATTAAATTAATTTACGCACATTAAAATTTTGTTAGTCCTTACTAAAGTTAGTAATATGTAAGTATTATTTGCAAATAAAAGATGAATAAATTAGGTATCGTCTTAAAAATTTGTTCACGCTTGCTTGCAGGCTGAATCCATTAACTCGATACCATTTTCATACAATGTAATCTGTATATAAATGTTTGTTTATTACAATTATGAAGTAAACTAAAGCATTCCTGTAATATGAGTACCTAATGGTTGACGATACCGGGGGCTGCCGATACTTGCAGATGTCCTAGCACACCTAGACCGGAGTCAATTTAGAAAATTTCACTTCCTCATTGATCGGAACGGGAATCGAATCTGAGACCTTTGCAGCTTGGGCCCAACCACATAGCCACTGCGCCATGGAGGTTGTTCAATTGTCTTTATAGTTTGTTTGAATCGTCTTCTTCATCTTAACGTGTAATTCCCGGTTACGTCCAAACTCCAAAGCATTCGTTTTGCAGCCTAAGACTTAGGCTTAGGCGAAGGTCCTAACCTAATTAAAGCCCATCGTCCTCACCGCCGAGCTAATGGAATAAATACGCACATAGATTTGAAAAAATTGCACGCTCCGATTCAAACCACGAAGCCCTTATGGAAGGCGCGTTCTTATCTACTGCCATCGCCCAAGTAAAAATCAGTTTATCGGTGAAACGGGACCCTTTCTTTTATTTTGTTTGTCTATGTAAGTTATGATGAGATGCGCAGGAGTATTAAGATGACAGATATTAGCCCAAAAGATTGCATGTCTCAAGTGGCAATGGGCAGGGCACATAGCGAGGAGAACAGACGGTTGTTGAGGCGCAAAGTCCTCGTGTGGAGGCCACGTACAGGTGGACTGACGATCTGGTGAAGGTCGCGGGAATCCATTGGATGCGGGCGGCACAGCACCTGTGTGGAGAACATTGGGGGAGGCCTATGTCCAGCAGTGGAAGTCTATTGGCTGAAATGATGATTATGATGATCTAAGTTATTTTACAGATGAACCCATTAGCACCAGAGGTATCAAAAGAGTGGCACTCGTCAGTGACCCTGGAATTAAGGGTCCATATAATGAACAAACTGTAAGTAGCTATTATCATAAACGTTCAATAAATATTTGTTAGCTAAAACGGTGTTATAGACCAGTTTTGACGTTTGAAACAGAAAATGTTCATACTAAATTTTCGAGAAAAAAATTAATGAGAACTGCTTTATAGCTCCGTTTTAGTTAACAAAGTTTTTCAAACATTTTTGAATCCCTAATCACCACCTTATTATAAATCACGTTCTAAAGTTATTACCGTACTAAAACTCATGTCATCCCGTTCCACGCAATGTCACAAGGGGAGTTTAGTTTTGGAACTATGTTTACTTGGGATAGGTAAATATTTACACAGATTTAGGCAGAGTAGAATAGGCCACCCTCACTCTTACCGAGGTGTCGTAAAAGGCGACTAAGGTAAAGCTGCTGGCATGATCTTCAGCATCCAGAGAAGGAATACTCTGCATTTATATCAAAACCCTCGCCAACCCGTCTGCCAAGCGTGGTGAGTATGGCAATTACCCCTCATGTGATTGAGGGAGGCCCGTGCCCCAGCAGTGGGGACTTAAATGGGCTGATGATGATGATGATGATGAGGTAAATATTTGCTTGCTAGAACGGTGTTATAGAGCAGTTTTGACGTTTGAAATAAAAAAAAATCATAGAAAATATTCGAAAAAAGAATCATAACTGCTATTTAACAACGTTTTGATTAACAAAGGTGAGATTAAATGTGATAGTGGCAGACGAGCCGACGGATCTTTAAGTCGTACTTATCTATTTTTGTAAATCGATTTGACTGATAGAGCATACTCCACAGGTCACGGTGATCTGTGGCTTAATCTACCTTATAATTAAACCAGAATTTTATGTATATGTTACAGCCAAAGTAATAAATCTGGATATTATGTATAATGGCTAGCCATTATGCATAATATCTACTCAGTTTGGTTAAAGTGATAATGGACACAAAATTAATCGCATTAACTAGCTATTATATATAATATCTTCGATAACTTGGATAATGTAATAAAACACGTAGGTATGCGTTTAAGATCATATGATATTATTTCAATTTGCCTTAACTGTGTAATCATAAAGATTATTTAAAAAATTAAAATAACATTAGATAGTAATTTCACGTCAATTAATATTGTTATAAAATTAGTTAACTTTAATTTATAAAGTAAATTTAAAGCTCACTGGCAATAAAAGAAAAACACAAGGATCAACACTCAATAAAGACAAAAATAATAACGTTTTTAAAACGAACTGACAATGCCTTAAGCATACCTAACTAATCATAAAGATTATTTTAAAAATTAAAATAACAAGATAATAATTTCACGTCAATTGACATTGTTATAAAGTTATTTAACTTTAATTTATAAAGTAAATTTAAAACTCACTGGCTATAAAACAAAAAAAATAAAAACACAGGGATCAACACCCAATAAAGACAAAAATAATAAAGTTTTTAAAACGAACTGACATTAATTAACCAGGTCATAATTATTATTTATTCTTACAAGTAAGGCTTTTGTGACATTTTGAGTACACATGAGGTTTGACTTTTTAGACGACAACAAACACTATTGCGTCAGCCACGAAATGACGCCGATCACGCCACGCGGTAGCGGGATGAAGAGCGGGAGGGGTAACAAGTCGGCCAGACCGTATTTATTACTTTGGCTAACTTTGACATGCTATTATGAATAATGTCTAGAAAAAGTGATTAATTTATTACTTTGACTAGTGAATTTGGCCATTATCTATAATGACCAGTCATTATGTATAATAGCTATTTAATCACTATGACTGTAACATATATATTGTTTTAAAGTGACGGGTAAGGTTCACTAGCGACGCCAATCGATTTTAATTTTTAGCTACTATACCGGATCTATTTTAAAACTGTCTCGGCAAACACTTATACTATTTATTAAATAATCATGCACACATGTTGGGTCCGTTTTTGTATGTCCGTGTGCAGTTAGGTTATATACATAATTATCAGTTGCCTTCAAAGCTGTCGCTTCGCTGTTGTACCTACCTACCTATGCTTGGTCAGACTTCCTGAAGCCTAAGCCATGGTCCGTCCAACATATCTTTTTTCTATGTGATAGTTGGTAGACGAGCAGACGATGGTAACTGGATGGAACTGATGGTAAGAGATGCCACCGCCCATGGCCACCCGCGACACCAGTTAAGTCACAAGTGCACTGCCAACCTTTAAAACCCCCTTCCCCAGGATTGGGCCTCCGGTACCCTCACACACGAAGCTAAGCACAGCACATTGCCGCCTCACGCCGGTTTTCAGTGATGGTACATGATAGAAATCTACTATAAAAACAGTATTGTAAACAGACTGCCTCCGTGGCGCAGTGGTAAGAGGGTCGCACTATAAAACGACGGTTGCGCAAGAGGTCCCGAGTTCGATCCCCGGGTCGGGCCAAAAATTTGAACCTAAGTTTTTGGTAAGAAATTCTTAGTGGCAGCACGGAGTCTGGAAGTTGGCGGTCTTGTACCCCCGTGCCTCGGAAAGCACGTTAAGCTGTTGGTCCTGCGCCCGATCCCTCTCCGGTCGTGTCACATTAGTGTCCCATCGGATTATGAGGGCAAGGGAATAGAGAGTGCACTTGTGTTTGCGCACACTATTGAGACTATTATATATCCTGCATACGTGGCTGATCTTTGAGATCGGCCGCCGTAGCCGTAATCGGTTGGAGGTTATTATTATTATTATTTTCAACAGCCACATGAGTGTAATGAGGCACACGTTACCAGAGCATAAACAGAACCATGTCATCAACTACGTCCAAGCCTCGGAGAAGAAGATGTTCCAGGCTGCTGACAGCCGGTCCGAGTACTATCACCTGGTGGCGGAGAAGATATACAAAATTCAAAGGGCGTTAGAAGACAGGAGACATGCGATTGAAGAGCTTGGATTGGTCGCTAATCCTATGCAGGTACGGACGCGGACAGCCACACATTAATGTATATGTCACCGGAAAATAACAAGATCCGTAAGTTAATTAATTTCCTAGGAAGGTTATAAACTTTGGTACGATTCTAAACGGGAGACAAATTGTATTATTTTACGTCTACATTTTCGTACATTGATAAACTTACTAAACTCACTCGTAAAATAATAAGTAAGCAATATCCAAACGCTACGCGCGAACTGATTGGCATTGCCGCTATGAACATTGACCAATTAAAGAGCAGTGTGCTATTTTACGTATTTCAAAGATTCGTATATTTAAAAGAGTTTCTGTGATTAGTCGAACCTTATAAAAATTTACGAAAAGATTATCCGTTAGTTTATAAATTTACCGTGTGACGCCGGAAATTGATAAATTTACGAAAGTGTGGACGTAAAATAATACAATTTATCTCCCGTTTAGAATCCTACGATGTCACCGGAAATTTTCCGGAAAATAACAAGATCCGTAAGTTTATCAACTTCCTAGGAAGTTTATAAACTTTCGTAGGATCCTAAATGGGAGATAAATTGTATTATTTTACGTCCACACTTTCGTAAATTTGTCAATTAAGCTGATGTGTAGCTGTTTGTAACATTGTAGTAATAGTTAACTACTTACTTGTGGTGACGGGTAGGGCCAACTAGCGACGCCAATCGATTTTAATTTTTAGCTTCTAAACCGGATCTATTTTAAACAATTTCGGGCTTACAATCTCTCGGCAAACACTTATACTATTTTTTGAATAGGTACTGGGTCTGCTTTTGTATTCGAAATTTGAATTACCGCTAAAAGCGGCCGCTTTTGGCGTGAATCAATTTTTTGCGTACAAAAACGGACCCAACATTTGTGCATGGTTATAATAAATAACATAAGTGTTTGCCGAGAGGTTGTTACCCCGAAATTTTTTAAAATAGATCCGGTTTAGTAGCTAAAAATGAAAATAGTGCACACTAGCGATTGGCGTCGCTAGTGTGCACTACCCGTCAACTTAAATTGATAAAATACTTATTATTATTTTATAGGCTTCCTACCACACACCAGGTGTGCCAGAAATATCAAAAGAGTGGCACAAAACGTTCACAAACATACAACGAAGCGAAGTCATACAAAAAATGTAGGTCACATAAATTTCTATCAAAGTTTACATTACTTTTTTGGCAGTAGGTACGAATTATGATAACTTGTCCCCAATAAAAAAATATCATTATGCAACGCCTTGATTTTTTAATCTTTTGAACTTTTAGAACGTTAATCACGCTTTAACCATGCAAGCACCAATAGCAAGCACGATTAAAGTATGCTTAACGTAGTTTTAAAGTTGGTGAACTCGGTCCTTAATTTCTTAATTTGAAGAATTTGAATAGTATAAGTAACGTGTTATTTCAATCTGAGTTTACGTGACGAATGATAAATAGGTCCTAATATAAGCTTTTTTTTCACTTTATTTGCATAAAGTGAAAAAAAAAATGCAACACCTTAATTTTATATTTTCATTTTTAACGAACTTTTTCCATTGATTCCCAATTTGTCATGGGCTTGTGTCATCATCATTTCAGCCTATAGACGTCCACTGCTGGACATAGGCCTCCCCCAATGTTCTCTACATAGATAGGTCCTATGCCGCCCGCATTCAATGGAATTATTTTTTTATTGGGCTAAGGTATGTGTAAATAAATGTATTTATTTCTCTACAGCATACAATCACTGATGGCATATCATAATCAAAACGCTGTAGTGGACTTCGTGAGGAAAGCTGAAAGGATGTGCTTCGAGAGGGCCAGCTCCCAGCATGAGTACCTGTACTTCGTGGCGGGCGTGGTCCAGCGAGAGATGGGGCTGAGGAGGGATGAAGTGAGATCTATTCTTTCCATAGTTGATCACAGACAGCCGGTGGTAGCTCAGTAGATAGGAACTAATTACTAGACTCACCAAATCAATAATCATGGTCCAAGCGTACCCCGTAACGTATCCCGCGAAGTTCCTACATTGCTGTGTTTTTTTACTGCGAATAATTGACACACGAGCATACGGCCCATCTGAAGGTAAATGGTAACCGCTGTTCATAGACATTAACAATGCCGGAGCGCAGTCATGCTGCTGCCTACCGTGAAAGAACTCTTTTCAAACATGGTTTAAAAACCGGCCAAGTGCGAGTCGGACTCGCCCATAAAGGGTTCCGTTTCCGTAGCAGCAAGTAAGAAATATGGAAGGTAAATTGCGGTTTATGGTTTATAACGTATTAAAAAAAAATCTACTCACTATATCTAGTTCAAACCAATTTTCGTTGTTACTTTTCATGATTATGTACATCATATTTTTTTTTAGTTTTATAATTCATTTATTTTAGAAGTTAGGGGGGGACACACAATTTAACACTTTGGGAGCGTCTCTTGCGCAAAGTATTGTGTTTAGAAAAAAAAATGTTTAAAAACCTCAACATCATTTTTAAAGACCTATTCATAGATACCCCACACTTATAGGTTTATGAAATATTTTTTTAAATTTCAGTTTCAAGTATAGAGACCCCCAATTTTTTAATTTTTTCCAATTTTTATGTAAAAATCGTAATGCGGTTAACAAAATACATCTATTTACCAAGTTTCAAGTAGTATAGTTCTTATAGTTTCGGAGAAAAGTGGCTGTGACATACGGACGGACACACAGACGGACAGACAAGACGAATCTATAAGGGTTCCGTTTTTTGCCATTTGGCTACGGAACCCTAAAAAGGACATATCATAGCGATGGGGGAACACCGTGGCTGGAAACTCAATGTTTGCACATTGAAGACTTATAAGGGTTTATATTTTTAGGTGAACCTCGACTCAATGGCATCGTCATCACATGAAGACGAGACATATATGGAACTATCGGAAATACTCGACGATCACACGACGGACGCGGCCATGCAACAGCTGCAGGCGGACTTCCAGGCAAACAGCTTGGACGAGAAATAGTCCAAGTAGACCAGACACTTTACGTGTCTTCTACATACAAGTTGCCTGGAAAAGATCGGTCTTACTGATAAGCCTTCGTTGTAGAGTCCGCGCCACCAAAGAAGTCCCGTGAAAACCGCGCTTGAGTCACCATTAACATTGAAATTTGAGCTTTTTGATTAAAATCACAAGGAATCTCAAATTTAATACTCTTTTCGCTTTAGCATGATATGGGTGACAGATGTCAAAATCTATACATTTAAGAAATGGACAACATTTCATATTTTTAACATGTCCATATTGTTTTTTTATATGAAAATAGACATAAAATGAACAGACCCATATTTTTTCTTTTTCCAAAATTTGTCCATTTTCATGCATAAAATAACTATTGAAATTCTTTTTATTCTAAATAGACGTAAGCGCCAAATGACGTCATCGGACGGCTGAATACAGCGATATTCCTTTGCTTATCATTGATTTGATAAAAAAAAGGTACTACTGTCAAAGGTAAATAATACTAGTGTCAACATTGTCAACGTCATTCATACATTCAACGTTGACTAAGTTGTCTTTTTTTTGACAGTTGCATGTCATGGGTTTGTCATTTCGTAAATTTAAAACTATACGTCATAACACATCATTATATTCATTTGGCACTGTCTGGACATGATTGAATATAGTTTTGGTTTTTATTTTTTTTTTCCTTTTGTTTTATTTTTATGTATTTTTGATTTTTTTATGTTTTGTTTTCTGTTTGTACCAAATTGTGTTCTGTTTATAATTGCTATATGTTCTGTGTTGTGATGTCTATAATAATAAATATTTTCTTTCTTTCTTTCTTTCTTTCTAATGTAAAAATTGCTTCCAGTCCAGTTATTCTATATAGTAATTTAATATCTCTTCAATATTATTGTATTATTTAATATGTGTTATATTATTACTTTATTTATTTTACTTTACAATATTTATCGTATTTTATATGTAATTATTAATTATAATTAGTATTGTTACTGTACACATACCTAATGTTTTAGTAGCTAAAGATGGCTGTCGTCGGTTGAGGCCCATACCTTGGTTGGAATCCGCAGAATACCAGTGGCTTAGCGTGGCATTGCATGACACGATAAGCCGTATACTGAGCGGAGACCATTTTGATACCTGTTTTATTAATTAAGTATTTTTTTTTTGTTTATAAGTTTGCATGTGGATTCTATTTTTTGTTGATTTTCTGTGTTATTTTATTTTGGTACCAAATAAACATTTTTTCTTTCTTTTTCTTTCTTTTATATTTTTCATGTTTAGTCTCTTTCTAACGTGTGACTTACGTGTAACTCTGTTCTGCTGTCACCGATATCATGATTAAGCGAAGGGAGTATAGTTCCGTTTTATTGCGCTTATTTCGTGGCGCAAACTCTACGTTACTCCTGTATTAACTAGTCTTTATACTAGCTTTTGTGTGCAATAAAGTATAATCATTCATTTATTCACCTTGACTCGCGGGCGCGGTCGTAAAATATTAAATCTCACTCAATCTCACTTCGTTTCGGGACATTAGTTACACTTTATACATATAGATGGCGTTAGGTGTCGATTACATCACGCAAGCGTGTTTTAGGATCATTATTTTGGATTCACCTCTTTATAAATAGTACAGATATCCGAGTGTACATCGCGTGCTACACATGGGTGTTTAGCTGGTTATGTGATAGGTGGCAAACGAGCAGGTGGATCGCCTGATGGTGTGATGATGTGATGTTATATTTAGGTTTGATCTGCACGCGTTTAGTTATGGAAATAAGTAGGTAGGACTAAGGGAATTGTTAAATCATTATCTAATTAGAGATTAAAAAATAAATTTTGGTAATTATGTAGGTACTTTTATGTGTGATATTATATTTAGTAAGATTTGTAAGTGAAATTATAAATATAACATAACAAGTAAATGTAGGTAACATTTCAGTACTATTTTTTACTGTCAAGTGTAGACTGACCGGATGACGCATTTCGTAGTGACCCTGCCTTCATGTGCCAAAGGTCGTGGGTTCAATCCTACAAACATTCGTGTGATGAACACTTGGGTTGGTTCTAGCGTCTGGGTGTATATGTAATTAAGTATATTTTTGTAATTCCTCTGTTGTCTGATATCCATAACATAGGTGACGCACCGACATAGCGCCGCCAGTAGATTTGTATCAATTGCGGCCATTATTAGACATTTTTTAAAGTACAACGGCGAATTATTAAAGGAAAGTAGTATTTTTAGATGTACTTGTGTACAACCTGTGCGGATAAAGAATGGGATCAGAAATGGCGGCGCATCTATTCACTTCTCGCTCGCACACTATTTGCGTCTATACTCGCACCCCACGAGTGCGGATAAAGAATGGGATCAGAAATGGCGGCGCATCTATTCACTTCTCGCTCGCACACTATTTGCGTCTATACTCGCACCCCACGAGTGCGGATAAAGAATGGGATCAGAAATGGCGGCGCAACTTCACTTCTCGCTCGCACACTATTTGCGAAGTGAATAGTTGCGCCGCCATTTCTGATCCCATTCCACAGATCACCATTCTTTATCCGCACGGGTTGTAATATTATCTCTGTACAAGTAACCATAATTATTAATATTGCCAAAAGTGGCCACTTTTTACAATCACAATAATTATAGTTACTATTATGACTTGTCTCAAAAAAAATTTATCACTTTCCTTTGGGGATTCACCGTTGTACTTATAAAAAATATCTCTCACAATTGCCACAATTAGTACAAATCTATTGGCGCCGCTAGTTTTATCTGTACGGAATCAGGTGAATATATATACGGATATCCGTATATATATATTCACCTGATTCCGTACAGATAAAACTATATTAAACTATTTTTCTATATAGATACGGATGTTCATACAACATCCGTATCTATATAGATACGGATGTTGTATGAATATTTGAAAAAATATATTAAAAAGAAAGTTTTGTAAAACAATGCGACTTTTTGTGTTTAAATACCTAAACGCATCAATGTACATTACTAGGTATTATACCAACACATTATACATAATGAATGATCATTGCAACGCGAGGTGACAGGCGACAAACAACCTAAAACAATCCCGGGAGAGCATCCCCATCAGTTCTTAAATTCTCTAAGCACCACACATACCTACACAACACACCGTACTTATATTAAAAAATCACCAGCATAACTTCAACACCACCAAAAATCCACTCTAAAATCTACTTTATGTGAACGAAATAAGAGTGCCTAAACTTTTGGGTGTCACAGACTGTCTGAAGGATATTAAAAGTTGTGCCACCCTTCTAAGTAGGCGCTTTTTTCCTTTTTGTTCTTAATGCAAAAAGAAAACGCGAAAGTTTCGGGACGACGAGTTTAAATTTTTCCACCCTTAATGCGCTTATTACGAGAGGGAAAAAATGACGCCTCTCAAACTTAAGTGTGGGTAGGTAAGAAAGGTTTTTTATGGAAACTTTGTCCAAGAAGGTACTAGGTAGGAACGGCAAGAAGTTACGGCTGTACCACGTTTGTACGTTTCATCGGAAAGAAATCGTCTTCGCAGAAGAGCAAGTTAAATCCGATTGATTACGATTGAGAAAGCAGTTGAAATACAGATTTTTTTGCGTTATGTACGTTAAGATTAAATAAAATAAATCCAGAGAGGAATGCACTAGCACTAAACATAGCGCTGACGCATGAACCAATAAGAAATTGTTATTTTTGGCGTGCGTAAACGGAGCAATGTGATTGGTTAAGATTTTGCCGTAGTTTTCGAAAATAAGACTTCTGCGCAGGTACATTGGTGTTACTTATAAAATTGGTAAAACTGTACTATGATATGGTTAATGATGGAAGACTGAGGCGACGATGGCGAGGGGACTACGGTGCGGCGGCCTCCTCGTAAAAAACTACCGAAAGGGCCACTTTTTCCTCTGTTTGGAGCTGCTACCGAAGGGGTGCGTGGCGTCCCTGGGCAACGGCGGGTAGTAATTTGGCAGCCACCATATTGCTACCCGAAGGCTGACAACCAGGAGTTCCCGAGATCCGGCGCATTTCCGCGGCGGTCCTGCCCCGATTACCGGTTATGTGGTGTGACCCACTCCGATAGGGCAGTCGCCGCGTATCCTGTCGTATTTTGACCTTGGAGGAACTCTAAGGGGTCCTGTCCGGCTTCACTTGGGATAACACATGTGAATGCAACTTCACGTGGACCCCTGCAACTGGCAGCACCTCTTCTCTAGACGGGGCTTTTGTGGCCGTCGAGGAAGAGAAGGAGAGGGGTGTTGTACCTTGTATGGCCCGCCTTCCTATCCTCGGCGGCCGCCCGGAGGACACACCGGCGTTGTGTCAATGCGCGGTTCGAGTCGTGTCCCACAAACCAGTGGGATGTGGCGGCGACCTGCAACCCCTGCTTTTCACGTCCCATCGGCTGCCTCTGCAATCTAGCGGAACTGGTCGCATGGGCCGGTTTTATGGGGCAATTTTCGGAAGCCTGTGGGTTCCCCTTCCTCTCCTTGCTCTGCAACCAGCAGGGTGTGGGTCTGCGAGGGGTCCTGCAGGAACCCTTTCTGGCGACGCCCGCATCGCAATCCAGCGGTGTGGGCACCGCCCGGAGGGGGCTTTTACGGAGGGCGTTGGGAGCTGCCCGGGGGTTATAAACCCCGGACGAATGGACGAGGCTGCACTGGTGTGCCTCCTGCTCGTGGGTGGGGTGTGGTGCTAGGCTTCGAGGTACGAGCCTATGCCCCATTCGGACTTCCAGAGCACGGAAGGAAAAGCCCCAAGTGTTTTAGTTGGTAGGGCTCTGGGATTCTCCCAGGAGAGAGTCTAACACTACCCGTCGGTCTCCCAGCCGGCGAGTGTGTATAAGGCGGCATTTCACCTGGGTGAAAAAAAAAGGCGACGATGGCGAACTGAACTCCAGGGTCATTTCACTTAGTACTTTTTTCCTTTGTATGCGATTTTCGTTAGATGGACTTTGTAAAAAGCAGATGTAGCTGTAAAAAGCAATCAAGCAGATGGTTCAGCGTTGTTTTGGTAGATGTCACTATGCATTTTTACATCGCACTAGTAAAGTGTGTTTCTGAAATAATGACCTTAAGCTGTCTGCCTACATTAGATGCTAGTTTTTAAAAAGAATTATGGGAAATATGCTAGAGACCTAGAAGGTATTGTGAATTTTGTTATAATGAACCTATAGCAAATGAATTTATTTCTTATCACTTTATTTAATCGTCGCCCTGAGCGATTCTCGAAGGTGGCCATACTACATAGCCGTTGAGTATTGGTTGGCGCTAGCACTGGCTAGCCGACTTATGCCTCTATCTCAGTATAATTAGGTACTCTATACCGAACTCGATGCGTTTTTTCATGACTGTTCCTTAGCAGCTCAGGACTGGGAAAGGTGGTAAAAGGGGTAGGGAGGTCTTTGTCCTGTCGTGGGACAGTATGAGCTCCTAATAAATAATAAAAATAATAAACCCCTAAGTACTGAGTTAAAGAAAGAGGCGGCTGTAGGAACTATTTCTTTACTAATATGTATGGCCTGTTAACCCAAAGTCTGGTTTTACCTACCATTGAAAAATTATTTACCGATTAATCGTCGATTGGAAAGGAAAAAAAAAACTGTTTTCCCTTAAGTATAAGTAAGTTCTTTAGATTATCGCGTTGCATTATTACCTATATTATAGTTAGTGGAAAAATGCGACGTGAAGTATTTTTTACATATGGTGGACAAACGAGCAGGCAGCTCACCTGATGGTAAGTGATTACCGCCGCCCATGGACTATCACTATAACTGCAGAAGCGAAGACCTTAGGACTAACTTGGAGCGAAGTAAAACGTAAAGCTCAAGACCGTTAGAGATGGCGGAGCAATGTGGACGCCCTTTGCCCCACCTAGGGGACATAGGACATTAAGTAAGTCAATGGACAACTGCAACATATGGGGCATCACAGAGCGTTGCCGGCTCTTAAGGGAGGAATAAGCTCTTTTCTTGAGAGCCTTGTGGTCCCCGGCAGAGTAGAATAGGCCACCCTCACTCTTACCGAGGTGTTGTAAAAGGCGACTAAGGTAAAGCTGCTGGCATGATCATCAGCACCTGAGAAGGAACACTCGCCAACCCGTCTGCCAAGCGTGGTGAGTATGGCAATTACCCCTCATGTGATTGAGGGAGGCCCGTGCCCCAGCAGTGGGGACTTAAATGGGCTGATGATGATGAAGCTCTTTTCTTGACGATCACAAGGTCGTATATGTTCGGAAACACCATCGTTGTCATCACAAACGTTCAATATACCTTTGTCAGCTAGATAGGTGTTATTGAGCAGTTTTGATGTTTCAAACATAGCTTAATAAATTATGCAAAATTTTCATCACCGTTTTAGTTAACAAAGATTAAAAACAAACATTGAATATGTGTGTGTAAGCGAGTGTGTGTGCTAAAGTGGAGATAGGCAGGACACCGGGCAAGGCGTAAGGGCGATAGGTAGACGCTTACCGAATGGTAACCAAGAATAGGGCAAAATCCTGTAAGTGGACCACCAGCTCGTTGGTCCGAAGATATTCTGAAGG
This sequence comes from Marasmia exigua, assembly GCA_019059595.1. Classification (NCBI taxonomy): domain Eukaryota; kingdom Metazoa; phylum Arthropoda; class Insecta; order Lepidoptera; family Crambidae; genus Marasmia; species Marasmia exigua. The sequence goes on from CM032484.1 coordinate 13,684,391, forward strand.
TGGCGGGTGACCGAGAGAAGTGGCGAAATAATGAAGAGGCCTATACTCAGCAGGGGGTGGATGTGGGCTGATATGATAATGATGAAATTTTACATGATTATGTAGAACTCAATCCCTCTTATTGCAAATTGTAACTAAGGATAGTCCCAGAACTAAATTTGTGCCAGCCCTTTTTAACGAATGCTGTAACGCAGCTGAAATGTCATTACGTCATTTTGATTCGCGTGTTTACCTGTGAAAGAGAAACTATTCAAAGGTGTTTAACCATAAAATAACCACAGATTATATAATTGCCATAACAACTTGTTCACTTATTGGTTTGTGGCCATACCTATTTTCCCATTTGATGTTGGCGGCCACAGTTTGATATCCTCCGCCCCGGTGTAGGTAAAAGCGTCATCCGCAGCAGGCGTGGGGGTTGGGGGTTCTTTCATTTACATTTTTATTTTATTTACATCTCGCTATCGCCGGCATTCCGAGATTCCTTTTAAAACGGCACGCGGCGTAAGCATGTAAAGTTATTTTAAATACTTCCCCTTTAGTGATTTCGCTTATTCGGTAGAGATTTCTCGCTAGGCTTTTGTTTTTGCAAAAGAGGGAGGCACCAATCTATTTTAAGATAGGAGATAGAGATTCATTCGACATTTTAATAGAAATTGCTTACAAGTTTAGAAAAAGCTAAGTGTCAAATTGGTATCTTTTGAGCGTGGTTTGATTTTTATTTTTGCTATTATTGTTAATTGATCTTACACTTGCGATCATCCCAATACTCTGGCAACTGAACTATTAAAACCTTCACTAACGTCGAAAAGACTGAAAAGGAAGGATGTACTATGAACGGCAGATGAAGCATTGGCTCCCTTGTCTACAAATGATATCGCACTCAAGCCGTACCAATCATCTTAAGGCGACGGGTAGCCCTAACTAGCGACACCATTCGTTTTTAATTGTTAGCTACTAAACCGGATCTATTTTAAACAATTTCGGTTACAACCTCTCGGCAAACACTTATACTATTTATTAAATTACCATGCACAAACGTTGGGTCCGTTTTTGTACGCGAAAAATTGATTACCGCCAAAAGCGGCTACTTTTAGCGTGAATCAATTTTTCGCGTAGGTACAAATGTTGGCTCCGCATTTGTGCATGGTTATTTAATAAACAGTACAAGTGTTTGCCGAGAGGTTGTAACCTCGAAATTGTTTAAAATACATTCGGTTTAGTAGCTAACAATTAAAATCGATTGGCGTCGCTAGTTTGCCCTACCCGTCACCTTAAGTAAGTAATTCGATGTCAGATAGTTAAGCTACTCCATAGAGAAAGATATTATTTAAATAATAGTCTGAGAAAATTTCCTATAAAAATTAGGAAAATGTTAGCGAACATAAGCAATTAGCGAAGACCGTCAAGATTGTTACGTCGGCCAATCTTAACGATCAGCAACATACGCAGGATTTATTACAGTGCTCAAGTGTGCAATTAGCGAAGACCGTCAAGATTGTTACGTCGGCCAATCTTAACGATCAGCAACATACGCAGGATATTATTACAGTGCTCAAGTGTATGCGCAAACACAAATACACTCTCTCTTTGCTTACACTCATAATTTCGATGAGACACCAGCGTGACGCGACCAGAGAGGGATTGGGCGCAGGACCAACGGCTTAACTTTCCGAGGCACGGAAGAATTACTAAGAATTTTTTACCGAAAACTTAGGTACAAATGTTTGGCCGACCCGGCGATTAAACCCGGGACCTCTTGCGCAGCCGTCGCTTTAAAGTACCCACTAAACAATGCGTTACCGAGGCAAGTCTAACTGTGTAAGTATGTCATGTAAGCTTTTGTGCAAAAAAGAGTACCTATCTACCTACTTAAGTTTGTGCACGTATAAAGCTTCGTAAAACAAGCATGGATCACAAAACTATTAGAAGCCGAAATTCATTCCTTTAAGAAAACTCACCAGGAAAATGCAAAATCAGCCTCCAATTTTACGCACGTCTGCCAAAGATGGCGCTAGTAGTCACCCCAGAGACTTTCGGCTGCACGCCGATTTTTTGGAAACCGTTTTACAATTAGATCTGTTCTTTGCGGAAGGAGTAACCGACATGAATGTTTATGACTTGTTAATTTAGTTGGTACCGTTCTAGCATCTTAATATAGTTAATTAAAAGGCAGGCATTAATCAGTACCGCTAGACTGAGGTGAGGTTGCTGAGAACAGAACAGAATAGAAAATTCTCGTGTCGGAGGCCAAGATCCACTTTGGGTCGCTGAGCTAACCTACCTATCTGTTAAGAAATTAGAACGATGGCAGCCTAGTCAGTGGATAACGGAACGGAATAATCTATCACCACTAATTCGGCGATGAGGTAAAATATCACGAAAACCTGCACGTTGCGGACATTTTACAAACTGTCGATACCTAAAAAACTCGGACCATCGTTAGTGCATGTCCTTCCCATGAATGCGTTTGAACCATAACCCAGGATTTGCGATGTCTGGGGTTCGGCATTTCCTGTCACGCACCTATTCACTGTGGAATCAACTTCCCTGCCATAGAATTTTAACGCTTCCCGCAGTATTTCCAAACCGTATGACATTGAATTTTATAAAACGAGCCTTCTTATAGAAAGCTGAGCTACACTACCATCTGCAGAATGTGTAACAAGGCGGATGAAACCCCTTTACACATAGTCACCGAATGCGGACCTCCTGATACGCAAACGTAGCATACATCTGGGAAAGCAAATTTTGACCAATGAAGCTAGGGACCCAAACAATTAATTCACTATCTGAAAAGTGCAGGGTTTGGGACTGATGTGTAGCACAGCGGTGATCACAATAGATCGAACTGGTCACAGTGATACCTACTGGTCTGAATAAGGACGGCATAGCCGCCCGCTTAAAACATATATATAAAAAGCCGGCAACGCGTCTGCAGAACTGTCTCTGATGTAGCCTGCTATAGGATGTGATAATTGATCACTTACCTATAATTCAAGACCGTTAGTCTTTTAATAAAGCTAGGCAACAAGTGAAACGACCCTACTAATTAAAAACAGTTGACATCGCATCTGTCCAAGTCTCATTCGTTCGTCTGCCCCTGCGCAGTTGTTGGGCCGCGAGCGCAGCCACTGTGCGCAAACACTCGATGACGTGTCGACAGGGGAAAGTGCTTTGTGCTTGACAATGTGACGAGATTTGATTGTTTTGATTATTAAATAGCCTGGGGTAATGCGATTTTTCAATGAGAGATGTATTAAAGTCCTACACGTTCTAACATCTGACCATTAGATTAACCACGGTCAATGACTAAATGTAACCTGTATCTTACCTAAAATTTTCATTTAATAAATAGGTGGGTGAATCTCCAAAATTTGACCTTCCGGTTTCTTCGCGTCTGATTTCTGGACTGGACTGGACTCAAAAATATTGTTCAAATTAGAAGTTTATATTGAAATCAGAAGAAGTTTAAATTGAAAGAAGGGTAGATATCTTTACGTGTTCTTATTTCAATTTAAAATTCTAGTTTGAGCAATATTTTTGAGCTCATGGAGATCAGACGCGAAGAAACCGGAAGGTCAAATTTCGGAGAATCACCCAGGTCTCTACCATAGATAGATATACTTTATAGCACAAAATAAAACTAGGCATTACAGCAACTTAATTGTACAATTTCGGCGGTTTTATCGCTGGAAGCGATTTTACATAATATAAGTATAGTACCTTTAATCGCCAGCTCATGGCGAATCGTCTGCCACCTTTAACATAAAAAAATCAAGCACTTTCGTCGGCTTAGTAACGCGTTCAGAAGTCCAATTGGTAGAACCACCCGTAATGTGGAAGATGTGGGTTGGGTTCCCAATGGACACGAGATGATTTTTTTAAGTGCGTTATTTACTTAGGTCTCTACCTACCTACAAACATACTTATATGAGTCGCTATGATCTACCTTAAAGTTGTAATCAGAATGAAACCTACACGCAATGCAAGAACACTTGGGAAGAAAATAGCAGACCACGTTTTGAACAGAAAAAGTCACTTTTCGCCCCAAAACCGTACAATTATGGAATTATACAAATCCGTTTCAAATGCGAGCAGATTGCCGCGAAATTATTCACAAAGCACCCCCGGCACGGACTTGATGATATTGTATTAGGTGATCACACACGAATGCGATTTTAATGGATACTCTAGCTCCCCTCGTAAAGCACCTACACTCAGTGCCCCCGTAAAAGAACCCAATTCTCCCGCCATTTTCAACGTCACTTACGTCACTTTGCGCGCGAAACGACATCAACCCCAATCTAAATTAAAATCTAAAACCTTGTAAACAAGGCAAGTGCTCACTTTTTCGGGGATTTTAACCCCCGGAATTAACGAGAGTTATAAAAGGGGACCGTGCAGCGGTTTGTCTCATGTGCGATGGGGCTCTGGCGTCATTCTTTGTTGGGTTTATCTTGAGGTCGCAACTGGACGTGGAAATGATTGATTGAGCTAATAAAGGAAAAATAAATAAAATAACTTTAGATCAATGTCATTTATATTTTACAACAAAACAATTACATAATAAAAACAATATTAAAATAAATAGAAAAAGTAAAATCAATATCACAAGACAATTTGGACGCGTCGCCAATGTACCAGGGCGCAAGGATATGAGAGGAGGTTATTTCTGCGGTCTCGGGCTCACAACGGAGGGTTCCACGTCAGGCGGCGAGGAAGGTGGGGATTTGATGACTATCGAGCCGACGGGAGAGGCTCTGGGCAGCTCGGGCTCTTTGCGAAGCCTGAGGGAAGTCAAAGAGTGCTGTCTCTGCGGTTTGTACGTCACTCTTTGATCAGGACCGCGACCTCGCTGTAGCTCAGCAAGATTACTGGCAAGCTCAGCTGCTGCTTCCCCATACAGTCGCTGGCCTTTACGTACCTAATGTAAAAAAACAGCTTAGGTTGTTAACGTAATATTTTGCTGGCTATTTTAATATTACTCAGCCCAAAGAGTCAGTCTTATGGTTTTGCATGACTGAAGAATTCTGAGATAAAAAAAAATGGTCTGTTATATTCATCCCGGTCGGTTTTGTCGCCAAAAAACAAGTTGACAAACGTTAACTCGTCTTGTCAAATTAATGATGCATGCATCAATAGACGCGTACCACTACTTAGTTACCTGGATCCGAAGATGTTTTTTGTAGACATGCTGATGGTACTTTTCGAACGATGCGTGCTCCTGTTTAAGGTTGAGTCTAACCGTTAATCGCGTGTGAAATATCCGCTAGAATTCTTATCTTATCTAGTGCAGACTCTGTTGGATTTCTTTCTCCTTAGATCCATCACGATGTTCCTACATATCCACCTGTAAGCTGAAATTCTGGAGCTTACGAGTAAAAAGATAATGGATGACAAAGAAGAAGAAGACGATCTCCTGGTTGGTAGGTACTTGGAGCGCACAACATGGTCGATGGCTTGTAGAATGTCTCATCTCTAAGCTACCTTTCGATGTGCCGCCGTCCCATATTAGCTGACATTCATGAGAGCTGCACCCTTGAAGCAATTGCTTTACTTCGTCTCTAGCTAGCTCTGCGACCCCCACTCTATCTTCTCCTGTAGCTTCTTTCCCTCCCACATCTCATTCCCCTAGAGGTCGCTACAAGTTGTCTTACCTCGTCTCTAAGTTCCCCTTACAAGACCCCGCCGTATATCCCTGTTAGCTTACATCAAGTAGGTGGTTTACCTCATCCCTTAGCTCTACCCTCTGCCGCGATACCCACTCTATCTGCTCCTGTAGCTCTTTGCACTCCTTCTCATTGCCCAACAGGTCACTGCGGAGTGACTTTGTCATACATAGTGTGCCTACAGCGTGTAAGTTATCTTACCTCATCTTAAAGTTTCCATTAAAATATTAAAATATATATTATTAAACTATATTAATCAATTAGTCAATTAAGAAATAATATTGCTGCATGCCATCCATTTGTTTTTGCACACCTGCATGCAGGTTGAATACTTGTACCTACTATTTTATTATTAAGACCTTTATAACCTGTGTTCTGGCAAATAAACATTTTTATCTTTTATCTTTTATCTTTTACCGTCATCTCGCCTTATTAGCTGAAGCACTATCAAGCAGATGATTTTCCTCATCCCTTAACTCTGCCCTCTGCCGCGATACCCACTCTATCTGTTCCTGTAGCTTCTTGCACTCCTTTTCATTGCCCAACAGGTCACTGCGGAGTGACTTTGTCATACTTAGTGTGCCCATAGCGTGGAAGTTATCTTACCTCGTCTCCAAGTTCCCATTAAAATATACCGCCGTCTCTCCCTGTTAGCTGGCATTCTGAAGGACAGATCAAGCAGGTGGTTACCTCATCCCTTAGCCCGCCGCCGCCACACCCACTATATCTGCTCCTGTAGCTTGTTGCACTCCTCAATGCCCAGCCGGTCTGTGCGGAGTGACTTTATGACACTTGGTGTGCCTATAGCGTGTTATCTTACCTCGTCTCCAAGTTCCCATTAAAATATACCGCCGTCTCTCCCTAGCAGCAGATGGTTAACCTCATCCCTTAGCTCTGCCCGCCGCCGCGACACCCACTCTACCTGTTCTTGCAGTTTCTTGCACTCCTTGTCATTGCCCAGGTCGCTGCAGAGTGACTTTGTGATACTTGGTGTGCCTAGAGTGTGTAAGTTATCTTTCCTCGTCTCCAAGTTCCCATTAAAGTATACCAGTCTCTTCCTGTTAGCTGACATCCTGAAGAACAGATCAAGCAGGTGGTTACCTCATCCCTTATCTCTGCCCGCCGCCGCGACACCCACTCTATCTGCTCCTGGAGTTTCTTGCACTCCTTCTCATTGCCCAGCAGGTCGGTGCGGAGTGACTCCATGATCTCCCGATACTTCGTGCGCACATCATGGTCGATTGCGTGCAGGTTGTCGATCTCGTGCTGGGTTTCACGGATCTTCGACTTGGAGAGGCGCAGCCGTCCTTCCTGTGAGGGGGAAAGTCTTGGATAAATTTTTGGTATCTATGTAATAGTTGAAATAAATTGAGAAGCGAATGTATAATGATTTCGATGACTTAGTCACAAGAAAAAGATGGCGAAGGGTCACAGTGTTGTCCAAACGGGTATCCAATGTTTACTATACAGGCATACCTATGTGTGCGTGTGATATTGTCAAATACAGACCACTGGTTTTATTTTTTAGTTCACAATAAAATTCAAAGCAATCAACACGTCTTTTGCTCCTAAACAACAACCGCAAGCGAATATACACCTTATTGGCCGGAACAGTGTCAAGAAAACGTATTTAAGCTCCACTCGTATGAGCACACACACCCACAACGTTCGAGAGCCACTCGGTCGACGTCCAAATATCGCTAAGATGATGCGGTACAGATTGTCGTGAAACTGAGAATGATTGGGATCGGAGGAGGAGTCTTATATCGAAGGCCAAAACACATTATGGGTCGCCAAACCACCGCTTTAACTTAGTAAGTAATTCGATTTTGTATATGAGCTCACTCCCTCCTTAAAAGTTGGCAGCGTATGTGTTATGCCTTGGGTGATGCAGTTGTTAACGTAAGCTTATCAAAAAGAGATGACTAGAAAAATGCAGCTCACCCTTTCCGCCAGCTTCCTAGTGAGCACATCGAGGTGTTCGTCCAGGCTATCCTTCTCCTCCACCTGGTAGCTTTGCACCACGTTGTTGTGGGGGCACAGCCGGTGCACCAGCTGCACTGGCGTGCACGGCGGGCAATCTAATGCCTGTGGAAGCAATAGCACTTTTACTTACGGATAGCTTATAGACAATTGATAGTGTTAGTATTGATATTATCGATAGTATCGATATTAAGATTTTCATCAATAGTTTTATTTATCGAAATAATGTTACGAAATAGTAACTCTAAGCCTAGTATCAACCCTCCCCTAGCTTAGTCCAGGAGGTATTTTATGGTTGTACTAGTTACAGAGAGTATTTTATGTTTTTAAAAATAGGAACACACTTTAAATATTTAATCGATTTAATGTACTTTGTTTGATGCAAACACGTCATTCGGGAACGAAGCCGTTCAAAATTTGACTTCCTCTTGACTATGTGACCCCCTTGGTGCCAAAACTGGATGCGCTTTTGGCTAGTACCTGTACACTATGTAGGTAGAGGAAGCAAGGTTATTTTATAAAACTAATACAAATTAACGAATTTGTAAATTCTATTTTCAAGTAGATAAGTGACAATTATGTTTTTATTGAGAAATAAAGATTTTTTAAACCTAACTACCGATTCTAGGCGGTGCACCAGCTGAACTAACGTGCACGGCAGGCACCTACCTACTTGTCGAAGTAATACTAGCACTTTTACGTACGAAGAACTTGTAAATAGTTAGTAGGCATAACAAATCCTAAGCTGTAACTGTGCGTGAAAGATGCGCCAGAAGAGGCAACAGCAGAAGTAGCTGCACATATTTCGTAGTTTGTAGTTCTTATTCCGAAGAGCATAAGCGTCACTAGCGGTGAAAAGTGTGCATCAACTTTTGCTGTTCACTACACTTAAATGCGCAACTACGAATCGAGCGTACTTACATTGCTACAACACAAATAGCCCCCATCCGTAGCATGCATCCATCGTATCCGTGGTACGGTCAGCATCAAAATTAGCTTAACACTTTAGTACCATGTTGAAGTAACATTTTTACGTACCTCTTAGAATCTGACTATAATATGCAGAAAAGTTGCTTTGACATGGTACTAAAGTGTTAAGCTACTTTTGATGCTGACGGTACGCATCTAGGGCATGCAACGTCATAGTTGAGCCCGTTTCCACGACTGATATACTATTTCGACCAATGAACATGATTGGTGCATAGTAGACGCATCCTGGACAACGTAGCGTAGCACTTCTCTGGCAAAAGGGCACCATAATCAGCGTAGGTATAAAAGTTTCCAAGCACCTACCTTCTCAGACCTCCATTTCCACCTGATGAAGAAGAGTAGCGCCACTAATACTACCCCCAGTCCGGCGGCTGCGAACATCATCATGGTCGCCAGGGGCGCTCCGAGTGGCGCTCAGCATCATTCCTGTACGGCCATCGTGGAGACGCCTTCGGGAGTTCAACAGATATGACAGCGTCATGGGTGACGTTGCTGTGTTTTGATTTTGGAATGACGTTGGCTTTGTTTTTTTATGGCTTTTTGTGAAGCGAAAGAAGACTTTCTTTATAAAATATAGCAAAGAGTTGTTATTAAAAAGTTTCTTACTTAGACAATTTAACACTGTCTTAAGTATTTCATAATTTGTATTATTTTTATTTAAGGAAAAGACGTGCACTAAAGGGCTAAACTTAGGCTATTTTATAACAGTGATAAAAATATACATTTCTTTTATAACATCAGTGTTAATATATTTTTGTGGAGCGATTTGTAATAACGCAAAATAAAAATATTGCATCATTTCATCAAAATTCGTCTTCTAAAAGTATTATTTTTTAATTATTTACAATCTACGTCACTGGCCGCCATATTGCTTAAAGACGCGATTTGCGGCATATTTAAATATTGCATTTTCTTTTTCGTTTTTTTTATTAAAATATCTAAAATAAAAACAGAAAAGTATATAGTTTTCAGAATTTTGTCAGCCTATTGTTGTTTCGATTTTTGCGTTCGGCTAACTTAGACAAGTCGGCTAAATACTTTTTGTGGTGATGGGTAGCAGACCATAGAGTAAGATAATAATAGTCTGTGGCAGACTTATGATCGATCGTGGCAGACAAGCAGACGGATCACCTGACGCTAAGCGATTACCGCCGCCCATGAACACCGTAATACCAGTGAAGCGCTACTAACCTTTGTACCCCCCTTTCCCCCAGATTTGGCCTTACCCTCCCTCACTCACTCGGCGAAACACAGGACAGGCGCTGCTTCACGCTGGTTTTCTGTGGTATGATGGTATATCACTCCAGTCAAGCCTGTGCTGTAGTTTCGTTTTAGAGTAATTTTATTTACTTTATGGATAGTTATCCATAAAGTAAATAAAATTACTCTAAACGTAAATAACTATACTATATAGTTATTTATCCTTGCTCAAACTCTCATTGTGCTTTATCTGAAAACAGGGTATCCCTGTATGGTTTCGGATACCTGCCAGCCCATACAGTCTGAATACAATGACGGTGGCGGCTGAAGGAATATAACCCTTATACTATAGAGATAAGGTGCGAATACCTTGATGACCATGGATCAAGCCTTCATCTGGCTGTCGTCGGCTCAGATTTCGAGGGGTTATGTATCCGTAAGGAATTATGAAGCTTGGCGCTTAGTTAGTATGCATGAGATATGGTGTTTGGCTTTCAAAATATTTTGCAAGACCTTATACATCTTTTAATGCCCAATAGCACCCTGTTGGTCTTCAGATATCTTGAGTCAGAGGTGGATCGGGAACGTGTTAAGTAAAACCAGTAGTTAGTGGAGACATGTTGTATTGTTCGAGGTTACAACACAAGAGAGAGAGATCTTTTTTTTTCTTTATGGCTGCTACTGTGTTTCCTACGGCGAACACATAATAACTCTGCCAATGTCGAGTGATTACAGAGACACGTTAATTTAATGGTCATTGACCGGTGTGGCGAGTTAAATTCCTTTTGATGTTTATTTTAATTGAGTTTTTCACCAAGCACCATCTAAAACCGAAGACAGAACAAAACATACACAAAGACGTCACAATATTAAAGAGGAGATTCTCATGTAAAATTAGAGTCTTACCTATATTATATTTGTAAATATATTTACATAAATATTCTATAACAGAGGAAGAAGAAAGAGACAATAGGGAAGAAAAGTTAATAGAACGGGGATTTTTGGAGGAAGGATGTCATACTAGTGAGATAGGGAATTTCTGACAGCTAAAGAAAATGTGATCTGTCGTACGCTCTTCTAAACTGCATTCGCATAGCGAAGTGTCTCTGCAGTGAATTTTGTTCAGGAAGACCGGAGTGCAAGCGTGGCCAATACGCAGGCGACAATAGTGGAGATGACAAATCTGTCCACAGTTTTCCGCTCAAAGAGAGAGATCTTACAAGTAATAAATTATGTTTAACTATACCTAATTTCTACGTCATCAGCGACATACGTCATGTTGAAGTGCATTAAATAAAGTTACCGTGCAAGACTAAATACGCTACAGTCTAGTGATTTCAGTACCGATCCATGATCTCGAGGTCCTGGTCTTTGATTTCAAAAAGTAGGTAGATAAATGTTTCGAATTTTCCAGTTCTATATAGGTTTGTGATCACCAATCCGGATTGGACAAGCGTGATCTTTATGCCTAATCCCATCTTTGTAGCGATGAATTGACTTCTATGATGGAGGCCTTTTTCTGCAGTGGGACAGTAAATTGGCTGGAGCCCAATTCTCGTGACGTGATATTTTGTCAACATACGATATAATCGTAAAATTATAGGTTTTTTGCATACAAAAAAACCAATGATGTTACAATAATATCATTTCAAAGAAACATGTTTTGATGTTCTTGATTTAAAATAAGGAGAACGTAAGCACAGTAGAAATAGCGTATTTATCTACTGTGACGTTAGTATAGCGATTTTCATGATTCTTACTTTAAAATGGCTAAGCCCCTATACTGGCATTTCATCCGCTATTTTACCCCCTTTAAGGGTGATTTTCATAAAACCTTAAATGGGTTAATTTTTATTTCAAATTATTAGTTTGAATACAATTTTTCACATTTCTAACATCAAAGATGGCGGACTTTCATACAAACTTTTGACCCCCTTTTTACTCCCTTAAGGGTTGAATTTTCAAAAGTCCCTTCTTAGTGGTCACTTTCACTATCAAAGGAACCCCTTTTCCAAATTTCAAGTTTCTTCTTCTTATTTTTATGTGTGGCAATTCACTCCTCATTGGTGTCTTGACTGCTCTGTATTTCAAGTTTCTAGAGTACGTAGTTTGGGCTGTGGGTGCATTCCTAGTCACTTAATACCTTAGTCACTCAGGTTCTCCTTTTATATTATAGATAAGTGCTGCGTTCACGTTGTATTAAATTAATTCAATGTTATTCTATTTATGTGTCTATTGTTTTCTTACAAATGTACAGGTGCCCTACGGTTATTTGGCACGTGGCAGTTGGAATTAATGCAGTTTCCTTTACAAGTGTCAGTGGTTTTCCCATAGAAAAAATATCGTAGAACGCTCTCCTGTCCATATCACAGAAGTGCCTCCTGATCGTAGTTGCACTGTATATTCTCTCTCGCTATCCCTGTCCCTGTCTGTGCCTCACACCTGTCGTCGATCCTCACTAATCAGTGTCTCCATGGCGCCTAATCGCTCTATCATATCAATCAGTCGGCCAGAAACAATCAATTAGACCGATCCCCTTTCAATTACTCCGCGTGTCTGAATCGTAATTGCCTTGGCCGGCGCCTCCCGAGGGCGAGGGAGTAGGTAGGGGTGGTATACATATATGACATGATACCTATGACAAATAAGAAACACACACATGAATTTTTCGAACACAGGCAACCTTGGGAACCGTGGGACAGCCACTCTTGGAGTGATACCACGGCCTCACAGAAAACCGGCGTAAAGCAGGACTGTGCTGTGTTTCGCTGTGTGAGTGAGGGTACATGAGGCCCAATCCGGGGGAAAGGAGGTTTAAAGGTTGGCAGCGCACTTGTGACTCCACTGGTGTCGCGAATGTCCATGGCCGGCGGCAATCGCTTACCATCAGGTGATCCGTCAGCTCGTCTGCCACCTATCAGATAAAAAGAAGGCAAGCGTGGTGAGAGCCCTTTTATGGATCAGTGGTACCTACACCAGTTTTTATTGATTGTAACTGGTTTTTTTTATTGGTTGTTTGATAAATTAAAAATTGATCAAGACATTTAAACTAAACAAGGATTCGCGACTTTTCTACCTTATTTTTCACAAGCTATTCATGTCACAATCATCTCTAGCAGGAGTAAAATTTTTAAGCTTCACCTGCTAGTCTGCCATCTATCACATAAAAAAAATGGGCCGCATGTTCGTCTGCCTATTATACGCAATACAAAAATGGATTAGGTAGGTACACCACTTGGTTACTTTTGATGGTAGGTTGATTACGCATCGGCTGATACAGTTCAATATCGGGATGAGTAATATGGGGCTTACAATTTATTTATAGTAACACCTGTTAAGCATTTATTTAGTACGGCCTAGCTAGAGTGATATTATTTAAATGGATGAAAGCTTTAAATATGCTTAATCTTGTAGAAATCCCGTTCGACTCATGCACAACCGAAACGAACATCCTAAAGAAATCGAAACGACTCCCGCCATTTGACATTAAGTGCTGCGTTCAGAAACCGTTCACTTCATTCACATGCGCGTTCCGTTTCGCGTAGCGCGGGATCAAAGCGTTGACGGCGGCGTACGCGTTAGATTTACAGCTTACGGAAGCTAATTAGATGGAGTGGGAGGGGCGACGTCGCGGACTACTAGACGCCGCGAGCCGCAAGCGCATCCGAACGTAACGGATTTGAATATAGAACGGTTAGAAGTGACTTCGGGATGAACCGTTGCTCATCCCGACCGAAGTCATTGATCACTCACCGCTTAGTGAATAAGAACTTCAGAACGCACCAAAGAGATCAAGCGGTGAGGCTCTTCAATAAATTACCAAACCATTTAAAAATAACCACAAATATTAAATTATTTAAAATTACTCTGAAGCTTAGCTCTAACTAAAGGCTTATTCTACTGGAAAAAAAGTTTCTATAGTGTAGTGTAAGGACTATGTGAATAATGTACCTACATTTGTGAATTGTTATATGCCTAGCCTAGGTTCTTTAAATTCTATAATATTCAAATGACATGACATGAATGACATTTTCGATTATATATTTTTTGTTGTAATAATCACTTGGGACCCACTACTCCATTTTTCAAATCTAATTACGTTGCTGTCCATGAACGACGGCAAACGCTTACCATCAGATGAATAATCCGTCCGCCACCTATCATTAGCTCGACGGTGAGGGAAAACATAATTCAGTTGGTCTGATTCCCCTGTCAAAAGGGTTGCGAAAATCAGACGCGATGCGAAACTAAGTAAACCACATAAATCTGTGTAGTACCTAAACATTTGTTAACTACAGACAAGAAAAACAATTGCCGCAAGAGGTGAGATACAAACTATATACAGTTATTATATTAAAGGGAAAAATAATAGTTGACATAAGTCGCATAACGTGAAGTGACAGGCCTAGCTTAGCGTAGAATCATGGCAACCTGTGCACATGACGCGCTTTTCGCCACAACTTTACCTGTTATAAAAAAAACCAAAATATATTGTTTTGTCATTTGTTAAAGTTGTTCAATAAATTATTTCTTTTTTATTTTTAAAAAGAAAGTCGGTACACTACTATATACATTGAGCCCAATTCTCGTGCTTGTGACATTTTGAAAACATGCCGGGATATCACCTGAAAACCATACAAAAAAACTGTGTTTTAGTGATATATGTCGTATGAAAATAAATATCACGAGTACGAGAATTGGGCTCATTGCATGACAAAAAAAAAGTACAAATTATAAGTTACGTGATTTGTATGCACCTAATTACTAGACTTCCCAAATCCTGAATCATGGTCCAAGCATACAGGCTCCAGAGCGACAGCTTTGGATGTGACCGGAAACTACACGCTAAGACGAGGATTAGATGAAATAATGACAGTGGACACTTAATTGTTTGGCTGATACCACTTAGGTCTAAATGCGATTCCTCGAACGAAGTTGACTGTTGCACACGCAACAAATTGCAGACAGGGCCGCCAATCTATCCGTAAGCCAGCCGATCAATCACGACCCCTCTCTTTGTCCCCTCTCAGATTCCTCATTCTAAGGCAGTTACGTTCCGTTGCAAGCGGTGCGCGATTGCGACATCTATAAATCGCAATTACAATTTATTCCCTAATCCGTTTAAAAATTACTAAGGCCCGATTCGACCAATCATTATCCGTGGACAAATCTATGCTATACCGTCAGATTTGTATAGAATGACGGCGATCATACTATAGATTTAGTATCGGAATATATATCTTATAAGATTGGTCGAAGTCGCGAAAAATAAAAACGTTAATTTTAAAATAATCATGATTTTCTCTCTACTTGGTACTATTTATAGTTGTAAAAGGAAATATGTAATGTCAATGTTGCTCAACGTAATAGGTACCTGGAAGCAGATCAGTTTTGGCGAATTTGGTTTTTAAGTAAATTTTTTTTTATACATTTTTCCAGGTTGAGACCCCCCCATAGAAAAAAAAATCATATCTTAAAAACTACTTAGAATTAAACTTGTGGAAGTTAAGTGTGGAAGGAAACTGTTTTTAAAAACTCCGTCGATCTAAGTTATAAAACGAGGACGTAACTTTTTTGTGGCAAAAAACATACTGTGAATCGGGCCCAAAGGCTTTATTCTACTCGTAGTTACAGAAATGATTCTGGATGTGTGTGTAACCGTGAATTCATTTGGTTCAGACGGCAGTCGTTTCATTGTAATTACTAGACTCACCAAATCTTGGATCAAAGTCTAATAGTCGATTCTAGGCTCCAAATCGACAGATATGGCAAAAAAATCACGCTGTATAAGTATCTTTTTTAAGTAAAAATAATAAATAAAAAAATATTGAAAAATCTTTAGAACATAAAAGATTTAAATCTACTTAAACTAAGGGAAACAATTTTAATAAACTGCCAAAACTAGGAATTTCCTGTATCATGGGCAGAAACGAAAAGAGAAAGGTACTTAAATTAACAAATTAATTTTAGCAATAAAACAAAATATAACAACGTTAAAATAACTTATCATTACACTAAATTTCGAAAATCACCTAATTCTAGCGTGAATGTAAATAATACAAATATATACAAGTAATAATTGTGATGACACTAATAGATCGTGACATAAATACCACTACAGTTAGAATCAGAGTAGGTAAGTATCGGAAATCAGTCGCAAAAATGGCAAAAGTTTATGTTAATGGACTTGAGTGTTATTTTCGCTTGTAGGCAAAGGGGCCCTCGCTTCATCTGCCTCTTCTGCATCTTGTTAGACATGTTTTTTATGCTAGAGGTACGAGCTATCGGGTCACCTGATGGCAAGTAATTAACGCCGCAAATGAACTTCCGCCAAATCAGAGAGGTCGCTAATGTGTTGCCGGACTTTTTAAAAAACACTACGCTCTTCTCTTGAAGGTGTCTAAGTCGCGGCCGTCGGGAAATTCTCCTGCAGCCAAACCGTTCCACAGAAGTGGGCTATATCCTAGCTTTCAATCTTTTTGGTGAAGGTATGAGGAAGGAAGGAAGGGTGAAGGTTTTAATAGTTGAGTTGATAGGGAGGACTCATTAACTTATGGCAACTGACGATATTATCGTAAGTTGCCACGGCACACATTAACGAAATAAAATTCTTAAGTCTACAAAACCATTCCTGAACGGTTCCGCAAGACCATCCGTAGCGTCTTGGCGCGCTGGTGCGACTGGCGGCATTTTTTGCGCCATAATTTGTTACCAATTAAGTAACAAAAAAACCGCTTTGATCAGCTGACACATGTGGGCGAGTCCTTAACTTCTCTATTTGTGGTGCTTGATTAATTAAACTAATGTAAAGCGGGCGAGAAGAAAGGCAATTTCAGTCGCATTGTTTAGAAGTTTGGGATTTACGGATACACTTGACTGACTTACTCGTTTGCCTCCCACGAATATCAAATCATCAATCAAAATAGGTACTTTATTTAGCCATCAATTGATTGTAAAAATTGCAAGTTTGTTTAATTATAATTCAATTATTACCTAATAAGAGTCCCACCGGCACTAAAACATGTCTTTCATTCAAAATTGTAGGTAGGCGCGGACGTAGCCTAACCTATACAAATATTTTTTAGTGATAGTTGGCAGATTAGCAGACGCGTTTGCTGTGAGTTGATTGATTTTGAAGATAACCACAATCGGTCTCTGAAATTGATATTGAACCAAACGTGTTTCACATAAAGGTGAGAATTAATAATATAATTCTTACCTTTATTTCGAACATATGTAAAATATACATATAATTTTAAGAACACATATCACTTAAGTACTTATAACATACGCTGAGCAATTATAGCAATTTATATTACAAGACTAGAAAACAAAGGCACGGAACCCAGAGTCTGTGGTTGTAACCACAGCTGTAAAATTCACTCAATAAAAAAAAGCACGACTTAATAGTCCTTTGACAGATTGTAGTAACTACAAGGGTAGTCTGTACTGAATTCATATTAATTAGGTAAGCAGTTTCATCTTAACTGTTGGTAAAATATTAGTAACTTTTTTTTTATATGAGAGGTGGCATACGAGCAGACGGATCACCTGATGGTAAGCAATTCCGCTGCCCATGGACACCCGCAACACCAGTGGAGTCACAAGTGCGCTGCCAACCTTTTTAACCTTACTCACACGGCGAAACACACTGGATATTTGTAGACCAAGTACATACCTACATTATATTGATTAAACTATAATTCGTCGACATACCAAGGTCTCCGGAAGCTTAGTCGGTTCGGAAAAGCAATTGCCGGGTTAGCAGAAGATCGTGGGTTCGAGTTCCACCCGAAGACTGTCGAAAGTGCATTATTTACTTAAGAATAAATTGCATAAAATTGCTATACCTAAAAAAATCATGTGAAATCATACAGTCAGTATGACACGGCTTCCGTGTAAAATGAACTTGGCAGCCATATTTCTTGCCAAAAAATACGCTCCATAATATATAATAAGTTTTTTTACGATATAGGTGGCAGACAAGCCGACGGATCACCTGATGGTAGGCGATTAACCCCCGCCCATGGACACCTGCAACACCAGTGGTGTCACAAGTGCGCTGCTTACCTTTTAACCCCTCCTCTCCTGAATTGGGCCTCCGGTACCCTCACTCAGGCAGCGAAACTCAGCGCATGCACTGCTTCACGCCTGTTTTCTGTAAGGTGATATAATAAGTAAGTTCACAAAATCTAATTCAACTTTCAACACTGTTGTATAAATTATTCCGAACGACTAATAACGGTAATGTGATATTTATCTTTCCATTATAAGTAACCTCCAACACTCGATAGCATCTCCAAATAGCTTCCACACAAAGCAACTTTCAAAACTTCCCCAAGCATTAATTTATTGACCTAAAAATGTATCTTGCAACGCTCGTGGGAGCCATGCTCCTTAATACACGGCACCAATATGCCATTCATCAGGAGAGCTAAACACCGCGCCCGGAGAGATAACCGCAGTAAACCGACAACAATGCCGCCTCACACTCAATAAAAGATGATAACGCATGAAATATGAACTGACGACACCCTTCTGCCAAAACCTCCATCAAAAAACAAAAATAAACTTTGTTTACAACAAAAATAAAGTTGAAATCCGGAACAACAAAATTTAAGGATGTGCCTTTTCGGAACCAACATGGCACTGGCATAATAAACGAGCGGCAAAGAAAACAAACCACTGCTAGTACACGCATACAGCCAAAATTCCCAACGAAAACAGACAGGCGTTAGAACGTTTCGGAACGTAGCGTGCTTGGCGCGAAACAAAAGCGCGGGAACAGCCGCCATTGGCGTAGGAGGTGGGCGGACTCGGGGATAATATGGCGGAAATATTGCCAGGCGAGGAGGTATTCAAGGTGCAGGGAGCCAGGGAGGTACCCCCTAAGGTTAATTACCCGGCCGATAAGGCAGCGGCTCGCTAATTACCTACTTATGGCGGACTGAAATTAAGTTATCGTCGGCGGGAGATCGACGCTCGCTTTGTTTGCGTTCCGTTTTACCGATAATATGTACTCTCCGAGTTTCAGAGTAATGGAACAAAATTGGCGGCTATTCAGCTTTATCTTGGAGCGAGATAATGGAATCATTGTTCAAACAGATCTGTGAGCGCTCCGGGAGTCCTTTTTAATCGTTTAACTTAATTTTTGCTTTATTTTATATTCAAACATTCTTGGTAAGGAAGAGCAAATTGAGATAATTTGCCTTAACGTAGCTTGTGCTTAAAAGAATTTTCGGAGGGGTTTGAAGTGGGGGGGTTGTTTAACATCTTATGTAATTATAGATTCTTGAGATTTTGTTCACTTTACTTCTATTTCTGATTGAACATTTATTTCAGCAGGAAATTCCACCAAATCGGTTTATTAAATTGAGAAAGTTTGACCTGGTCAGTATTTGGTATCTTACAACTGATTAAAATCGCTTTAAACACAAATCCTATTGGTCTACACTTACATATCTTATTTCTTTAGCAAATTCGGTAGTTTGTAATCACTTGACTGATTCTAAAGTCGATTTTCGTTCTTTCTCGTGACAACTTACGTGCATTACCGAAATGGCAATCTAAACAAACCAGCTCAATACCATCAAAATAAGAAACCCCACAAAAGCTCCGTAAGATACTTATAACCACCCATATACTGCGACATACAAAAAATATACAACAAGCGCAAACAACATCCCCGGCAGCTGAGCTCCAAATAAAACTCGATAAAATAAAAAGATGCCGGCGACAAAACGTAGATACTTACACCCGGGCAAAGTTCCATTTCAATCAGGGTGTGCTAACCTCTTTCGTGACGCGTTCAAAATAAGAACCAAAATGGCGGACGCAAAATTTTCCCGCGCGAAAAACTGCTTCGTCCCGCCTATACATATTTACCACAAAGCGGCTCAGCGAAAGATCGCGGATCCGTTCCCCAGTTTTATTTTCCCAAGCTCTAAATGGAGTCGGTGGAGCATTTAAATAAGCTCCGGCTGAAGTATGGTAATGTTGGTAATACGCGCAAGAAACCGCGCGCTCGCGACAGCCATTTTGAATTCTTGAAACTCGCGCCTTGAGGCTCCACTAATAAAGTTTTTATTTTGGTCTTGATATTTATATTTGTGTGGTGTGGCTGTGTTATTAAGGCGCGTCTATCACTTTAAAGGACGACCATGTACATATTTAGAAATTATACTTGTCTTGTACAACTTGAACGTGTACGGTCAGCATCAAAAGTAGCTTCACACATTAGTACCATGTCGTACTTCGACATTTTGTACGTACCCATTAGAAACTGACTATAATTGGCAGAACAGTTACTTTCACATGGTACCTACTAAAGTGTTAAGCTACTTTTTGACCGTACTTGTAGTTGTGTTGTCTTTTGTTTGATACGACAGGTATATTCTCATTCGTTACGGGACGCTTTCATTATAGGCCTTCAGATATATTTATTTGATTTAAATCGATTAATTTAAACGGCAATCAGCAGCAAGTATGAATCATATAATCGCACCGTTCATTAAAAATGAACTGTCGTCGTCAAAAGTCGTTAACCTAATACCATAGAATTATAATAATTCTATGCTTAAACCTATAAATAAATAAATAAATAAATTTTATTGAAAAATCTTTAGAACATAAAAGACTTATAATCTACTTACCTAAACTTAGGGAACAATTTAAAGTTTACTGCCTAAACTAGGAATTTCCTGTATCTTAGGCAGAAACGAAGATAAAAAGGACTTAAATTAACAAATTAATTTTAGACATAAAAAAAGAAACATAAAAACATCAAAATAACTAATCATTAAACTAATTCTCTATTTACTATATGTATAATGTGTCAAGAAAGTCATAACAGCAAATTTTTGAGGAACTAACGTAGTTCCCATGCTATGACGTAAGCGGCAGTGGCACCATTGTTTATTTTCACGATTATATTGACGAAATTATAGAAAGCATCTATCTCCGAACCATCCAACATACCTACAACCACAAAGCGTCAATCACAAAGTAACTTAGGTACAGATACTTGTATATTGATTTGATTTAAATCAATTAAATCAAACGCCAGCCAGCAGGCTGGGCGCTTTAATGGCGTAATCGATCAGCGCGCGGCGGAGCGTGGAACGGAACGGCGATTTGTCAAAATTACGCGGGAGCCGTTAAGCCGCATAATTTTTGGCGCGCGACGCCCGCAAGCACTAATTGGGTGCTGCCGGACAGATGTAAAGAAAAGGACACACTGGTTATGAAATTTTCTAGGATTTATGTTGTGAAAACAGACAATTGTTGGGGTGAAGATAGAGGCATTTGAAATGTGGTGCTACCGTCGCATGTTTCGTATTAGTTGGCTGCCTCGGTGGCGTGGTCGCACTTCAAAGCGACGGCTGCGCAAGAGGTCCCGGGTTCGATCCTCGGGTCGGGCCAAAAATTTGTACCTAAGTGTTCGGTAAGAAATATTTAGTGTCAGCCCGGAGTCTGGAAAGCACGTTAAGCCATTGGTCCTGCGCCCAATATCTCTCCGGTCGTGTCACGCTGGTGTCCCATCGGAACACGACTGTAAGGGAATAGAGTGTACTTGTGTATGCGCACACACTTGAGCACTATAATTTATCCTGCATACGTGGCTGATCGTTGAGATTGGCCGCCGTAGCCGTAATCGGTTGAAGGATATTATTTATTATTAGTTGGAAATTAATGCAGGTAGAGTGGAGACCGTGGGACCAGAAAAGCCCAAGAGGAATCCCCAAATGCGTTGGTGTGACGACATCAAAAGGCTTGCAGGAACAAAGTGGATAGAAACTCTTTGGATAGGTATTCTTCCATCTCGCATAATATAGAGAAGAACAAGAAACTGACAGTAAATCTTCAAGATAGAAGAGGCACCCAAAGAAAAAGAAGAAAAAGTCACAATCCTCCACAATACGTGTAACTACATCAACTTAAATGTTAAAAAGGTTGACTGATAGATAATGTCTTTGTGTCGTTTTTTGCCATAAAATACTAATTTAATAAATATCAAGCAATTAGGGATATTAGGGATATTCACACAATGCCAGTTTATGGCCAATAGAATTGTGCTACTTGTTGTGTTTTGGTATATAAAGCAAAGAGAGGAGAGGAGAGCTCAAACTTATAAGTCTAAAATGATAATCAATAAATTTCTAATCGCTTAGTAGGAAATTGAACTTTAATACTTTTGTATGTTAGATGACCCAAACACGTAGTAATTAAGGGACAAAAACTAAAAATTACCTATTTGCTGACCAAAACTATGACTTTGATGTAAGTACAATGAGCAGTTTTCCAGTTGGTATTTATAAACTTTGAAGTTACTCGCTAGATGGTGTAAGCAGTGTCTATGTATTTCAGGTGCTGGATGATATATCCTATGCTCCCTAATTTATGGGAAAATTTCTCAGTGCTAGGCATTTCACGTTTTCCTAATATTTTAAAGTATATGGTTGGTTACATGGAAAATAACACTTTATACCAACAACCTAAAGTGAACATAAAGTAAGTTGTAAAAAAA
This sequence comes from Marasmia exigua, assembly GCA_019059595.1. Classification (NCBI taxonomy): domain Eukaryota; kingdom Metazoa; phylum Arthropoda; class Insecta; order Lepidoptera; family Crambidae; genus Marasmia; species Marasmia exigua. The sequence goes on from CM032484.1 coordinate 13,706,762, forward strand.
TGTCTGCCATGGCCTATGGAGATATTTTTGATTGCTGCCCTTCTGAAACTGGGCAGTTTGTCATTAAATATTTCTATCCAATTATATTTTTTACAACAGGTTCGTTGTTGAATATTTAAAATAAAAAATATTTTTGCATAAAACCTCTTTCATTCATTCATAGTCATAGTATTTTATTTTATTCATGGGTAAAAGAAAATGAAATATGGCAACACTTTAAATGCTGCAACCAATCGCTGTAATTTTTATACACATACGGGTAGCGCCATCTGTTAACACATTAAAGAAACCTACTGACTAATGTCATTGGAAAACTCCTCATTAGTATTTTTTGATGTGCAAAAAGGTTAGGTCAGAATACCAATTTATCAATTTTGAGGGAACGTTAAATACAAGCTGTAATTAAGTAATCGTGCCCAAGCTCTGTGATTCGTAGTAATTGCTACGACGATTTGTCGTAGTCGCTACGGTCACACGGAAGGGCCCGATGCTACGTAATTGCTACGATGCTACGGATAATGCTACGATTAAATTATCATAATCTTTTGATTTTTACCCTATAGCCAAATTGCCGATAGTTGAGGATTCCGGGCTATATGTTGGCATCACTGCACGTCACGTGACTCTACTGGTGTTGCGTGTGTCCATGGGTGACTGCGATTGCATCCACATATAAAATAGTCTGCCACATATAAAATAGAGAAATATAATGTTGGGCGTTGGGTCTGACGCATATGCCCGGGCCCTTAGCGGGTGCCGCGGCCGCGCGCGATAAAGCTCGGTTTACACAGCGTTTTAATTAATAGAGGTCGTCAAGCGAGCCAGGGCTGACACCTGCTCGATATTCAGGGCTATGACTGTATGGCTACGTATACATAATCACTACGGATATCATACCGGAATGTCGATGATATCGTTTGTCATTTGTTATTTTTCGTTTCATACAGTATACCTTCTTTATCGTTATAGCCGAGGGCTATTGACTCTTTTGTGAGAGGTTTCAAGACTGTTTAAAGTGGCGCTCAACGTGGTGCATTTTAGTACAACATTAAACTGAGATCATCATCATCATCATCAGCCCATTTAAGTCCCCACTGCTGGGGCACGGGCCTCCCTCAATCACATGAGGGGTAATTGCCATACTCACCACGCTTGGCAGACGGGTTGGCGAGGGTTTTGATATAAATGCAGAGTTTTCCTTCTCTGGGTGCTGATGATCATGCCAGCAGCTTTACCTTAGTCGCCTTTTACGACACCTCGGTAAGAGTGAGGGTGGCCTATTCTACTCTGCCGGGCACCACACGGCTGCCCTGAGACCTGCCCTTAAACTGAGATAGTTTTATTAAATAGGTTTAGTTACTAAGTTTATGAGATGATTCTAGCTTTTATATCAGAGTTTCAAAAGTAGGGCTTTTAGGCCAGTTCAGGATATGGAATATGATAATAATAACAATATCATCCAACAGGTTTCCGCTAAGGCGGCCAATCTCAAAGATCATCCACTTACGCAGGATATATTATAAGTGCTCAAGTGTGTGCCCAAAAACAAGTGCACTCTCTATTTCCTTGCCCTCATATTCCGATGGGACACCAGTGTGACACGACTGGAGAGGGATCGGGCGCAGGACCAACGGCTTAACATGCTTTCCGAGGAACGGGGGGTAAAAGACCGCCAACTTCCAGGGTTTCAACCTTAGTGTAAACCAGTCCGGGGCTTACACTAAGAATTTCTTAACAGAAAAACTCAGGTACAAATTTTGGCCCGACCCGGGGATCGAACCCGAGATCCCAAGCAAAGCCGTCGCTTTAAAGTGCGACGCACTACCCACTGCGCCTACGAGGCAGTCAAAAAGGTAGACGACAGCTATAAGGTAGATAACTTTGGCAACTGAATGCGAATTTCAGTGTGTCAACGTGGCTACAATGGACACTGGATAACGAGTGTTGGTGGTTTTTTAAAAATGTTTTAATAAGTATAATAATACGTTTTAATATTCTAAAAACAAAACAAAACGGCGTCCAAAATATTCCACGCCGAAAGAAACCCGCGGCACACCTACCTATCCATTTCATTAGAAGTTGTCGAGCGCTCGATACAAAGTTTCAGCCAAGTCTCGTAAGACTGGCTCCGAAATTTTATGTAATCAAGTCTGTCATGATCCTCACACCTTGGCCGACCATAGAGTAAACCATCTTGTGTCAGACAGGACACTTAAGACAGTTTTGGTAGCAACTTGAAGAAAAAACCCGGACTGCAATAACACGATACGATAGTTGAACAAATGAGGATCGCTTCCTAGTGGAGTAATTAAATAAAAGCCACTTTCGGTTGAATATCAAAATTTTTTTATTCTATTGACACCGCGTACCTTATATAGGTCAGTAAAAACGAAACGCTAGCGCGATGTAATATGGCACAGCGCCATCTCTTGAACCACGGATAAACTAAACTAAACTAACAGTTTTATATTGACTTGAACATATCGCCCACCAAGGACAAATATGACATTTGTCCTTCAAGAAAACAAAAAATTACACATCAAACTAAGATAACTTAAATTTTACATTTTAAAACATAGACAATTTAGCAATAACCAATAACCTTAACAATATATATTTTTATTTATTACAATATTATTCAGATGAAATCGGAAGCAAACATACCTTGGAAATAGGACGCTTGTATGTTCCATTCTTTGTCTTCAAACTAATGACCCTAACTAAATTGTCTTGTCCGGGATGAGTTGCAACCACTCTGCCATACAGCCAACGACAAGGCGGTAGCCCATCCTCTTTCACCAAAACTACATCACCCACCTTAGGCTGTAGTTGCGTTGATGACCATTTGTACCGATGTAAGAATTTATTAAGGTACTCCTGAGACCATTTTTGCCAAAAATGTTGCAGCATTTTTTGAGTATACTGCCACCTTCTTAAGGAACTGACATTATGAGATTCATAATTTTGATCAGGAGGGGTAACAATAGGCTCTCCCACAAGAAAATGTACCGGGGTTAATATTAGGTTGTCTTCTGAGTCACCGGGAATAACCGACAGCGGTCTGGAGTTGAGACAAGCCTCTACCTGTGCCAGAACCGTCGATATTTCCTCAAACGTCAATGTCGATTGCCCAATGATTCTTTTCAGGTGATATTTCACAGATTTCACCCCTGCTTCCCACAAGCCACCGAAATTGGGTGAGCGAGCAGGAATGAAATGCCAGTTGCAATCGTTACTAGCCACTGCCTCTGCCACTTCCTGAAGCATGGAACCTTTCTCAGTTTGAAAAAGTCGTTTTAACTCTGCAGCAGCTCCAATAAAATTTGTCGCGTTGTCACTCCATATATCTGAGCAATGGCCGCGTCTGGAGACAAACCGTTTAAACGCCTGTAAAAACCCTTGAGAACTGAGATCGGTGACTGCTTCTAAGTGAATGGCCTTTGTTGCCATACAAATAAAGAGACATATATAGCCTTTGTAAGATTTATGGCCACGACCCTTAGATGTTCGCAGTTGAATTGGTCCTGCGTAATCCACGCCACTACATTTGAACGGTCGTGTTGGAGTTACTCTTGGAATGGGTAACTGGCCCATTAACTGTGTCTGAAGGTTTGCTGAGTTCCTGGCACAAGTAACACATTTCCTAAAATACGATTGAGCTAATTGTTTTGCACCTAAAATGAAATACTTTGCTTGTAAAAAACAACTCATGAGCTGCGGACCTCCATGAAGTGTCTGCTTATGGGCATCAGCAATTATCAATGCAGCTAAAGTTTTTTGGGCACTTTTTGGGTATTACAATAGGATGCTTTTGGTTGTGATTTAAACCAGAATGCTCCAACCTTCCACCGACTCTCAATATTTTATCATCATCCAGCATCGGGTTCAATGAGCGAAGAACACTGTTTTTAGGTAAGTTTCTTTGTTTTTTAATTAATGAAATCTCATCCTTGAAATATACTGCTTGATGTTGCTTTATACAGATATCTATTGCTTGTTTCAGTTCTTGAGTAGTTAGATAATCTCCTTTTCTCTCTTCAGCCTTTACTCGCGAATTGTTCGCAAACCGCATGCAGTATGCTATTACTCTCTTCATTTTAGTAAGAGATGAAAACCTTCCCCATATACTGTCTTCTATTACCGAACAGTGAGTCTTAACTATCTCCAAATTAGTTGCGATTTCCTTTGGCTTCTCATAATTGATCGACGCGTTTGATAAAAATGTTGGACCACTAAACCACATCTTATGTTGTACCAATTCTCCTGGAGATAATCCTCTGGATGCAGAATCAGCAGCGTTTTCTTTAGTGCCTATTTGTGACCAATTATGAGAATCCAAATTTGATTGAATTTCTGCTACCCGGTTTGCAACAAATACCTTCCACCTGCTTGGATGGCTGTTAATCCAAGCCAGAACCACTGTAGAGTCTGTCCATGCTCGCATGTTGCTTTTGTCAATTCCCAGTACCTTCGATGTTTCTACCATTAATCGCGTCAACAAGACAGCTCCACATAATTCCAATCTTGGAATTGACACTTGCTTGACAGGGGCAACCTTTTTTTTTGCAGCTAGAAGAGACACATGTATCTTTCCAGTCGAATCAGTCACACGGATGTATACAGCCGCAGCATATGCAACTTTAGATGCATCGCAAAAGCCGTGCAACTCGACTGCATCTCCAACCTTCGTACCTACCCATCTAGGTATGGTCAGCACTTCCAACTGCTTCAACTCTTCCCGGTAAGCAAGCCATTCATCTAGTATTTGTTCCGGTACTATTTCATCCCATTCAATACCTGCCAACCATAACTTTTGGATAATAATTTTTGATTTTATGATACTAGGTCCTACCCAACCTAGTGGATCATAAAATCGTGAAATGTCACTAATGATTTTTCTTTTTGTTACAGGTTGTTCCAGCTTGGGGAGTTTGACATCGTAGCGGAAGGCGTCTTCATTTCTGTTCCAGGTAAGCCCTACAATTTTTATAGTTTCATCTGATTTGATCTTTAATGCTTCCTGAACACCCGATTTTCCTTTTTCCTCGCCCATAGCCTCTATTAGCTCTTCATTGTTGCTTGACCATTTTAATAATTGAAATCCCCCTTTAGCTAACAGTTCATTCATTTCTCTAAATATCTGTAAACCTTCTTTTTTAGTTTGACAACCTGTAAGTAGGTCGTCCATATAATAATCTTTCTGTACTATTTCAGCCGCCATGGGATAGCTATTGCCTTCATCACGAGCCAACTGTTGTAATGATTTAACTGCCAGGTAAGGCGCAGGGGCAGTTCCAAACATTACTCTGGGCATTCTAAAATGTTGAATTTCAGATTTATCATCGATTCTCCATAGAATTCTTTGAAAATCCACATGCATAGGAGCTACCCTTATCTGCAGATACATTTTTGTAATATCAGCGGTAAGACATATAGGCGAAATGCGCCATCGTATAATCAAATGTCGCAACTTCGGCTGCAAGGTAGGTCCAACTAGAAGGTTATCATTAAGTGATTTGTCATTTTTACCCTTACAGGAGGCATCAAAGACAATCCTGACCTTGCTTGTGTCCTTATCCTCACGTACCACCGCATGGTGAGGCAGATAGATAGCCTCTGGGTTATCCCGCTCCTCCTCTGGTACTAGTTCTATATGATTATTGTCAATATATTCTTGCATTGATTTTGTATATTTATCTTTAAGTTCTTTATTTTTGTTCAGTTTATTTTCTAATGATTTCAATCTTTTTTCAGATATCTCCATGGAGTCAGCTACCTGAGGAGGATCGTTCTTCAAAGGAAGTTGGACGACGTACCTTCCTTCTTTATCTCTTTCTGTTGTAGCAGCAAATATTTCTTCACATCGTTTTTCTTCATCTGTATACATTTTTTCTTTATTTATTTCAGGATCTGCTTCCAGCTCCCAGAACTTTCTAAGGAGATCATTATCATCGGTACGACAATGCAAAACGTTTATTTTATGTACTGGTTTAGAAGTCGTATCAATGTGTCCCGAGAGTATCCATCCAAATGAAGTAGCCTGTGCTAATAGCGCACCCTCTGGACTTCTTTCCATTCCTTCCAAGAGTATCCGATTATAAATACCTACACCAAGCAAAACGTCGATACGACTTGGTGTGTGATACTCTGGATCAGCCAGAACTAAACCCTTAACTTCAATCCATTTTGATGGATCGATCTTACAGGTGGGTAAAGGCGCTGTGATCGACTTCAGAACATATGCTTCAACTTTGACTTTAAAATTAGAATCAACTCGAGATTGAAGCTCCAAAATTACCATAGCCTTTGAAGTGGACTCTTGCTCGCCCAGGCCAGAAATTTGTCCCAATGCAGGAGTCTTCTTCAACCCCAAACGCTGTACAGTAGACTCTGTTACGAAACAAGATTGTGAACCTTGGTCAAGAAGTACTCGCACTGTGTCATGACCTGTTTTCGACTTAACTCCTACTAGTGCAGTTGCTAGAAGAGCCTGATTGTAAACCCTACCTGAAGAAAAACAGGAAACTGACGATTGTTGCTGCTCACCTACTGACGTTCTAGCAACCGGTTCTGACTCCTTTGAAGGAGACGCAACCCTTACAACCGGCCTAATCTTTTCCCTGACATCAATGGTCTCCGAAGTAGCCTTTCCACTAGGGTGCAAGAGAGAATGGTGTTTTCTCTTGCAAACACGACACCTTATGTTGATGCGGCACATTTTAGCAGAATGATTGCTACCCAAACAATTAAAACAAGCATTGTTGGTCTCAATAAAATTACGACGAGCATCGGTCGTCTCTTTGCTAAACTCTTTGCAAAATGCAAGTGTGTGTGCTCCCGAACAAAACAAACATTTATAATTGGTTACATGTAGTGATTTCATCTTATTCACAGGAAGATTACTATGAATTGAAGCCCTTTTAACTGAGTTCGATCCGAAGTCCAAGAATTCCATTGCACGATATCTATTTGTTAGAAATTCTTTAAATTTGTCATAAGTTGGTAACTCATCTGCAGCACTATTGCTGCTAACATTAAACTCCCACTGTCTCTTGGTTTCCGGATCCAACTTAAGACATAGTATATGAATTATTATGACATCCCAACTACTCACGTCTACCCCTATGTTGCCTAAGGCAGCCAGACAATCATTGGTAGTATCAATTAAATCTTTTAAACTAGTGGCAGACTCATTTACAATATTTCTCTGGCTAAATAATCTTTTTAATGTTAAATGACAAATATATTTTTTATTATTATACCGTTCCTCTAGTAATTTCCAGCACCTGTCATAATTCTCATTAGCTATGGGGATGTGTCTTAGATACTGCTCTGCTTCCCCTTCCAAATAACTTTTAAGATAATGCAACTTCTGTACTTTATTCAATTCTTGATTTGAATGAACCAGAGCCACGTACAAATCTCTGAATGCAGCCCATTCGGAATACTTACCCGAGAAATTTGGTATATTTATTTTAGGTAATCTAATATGTAATGATGATTTAACATTAGCTTGAGTGTCACTGTAAGCTGTACTAACCGCGACAGGAACAGTAAAATTTTCTAATTTTGTTTTTAGTTCAGCTTTATAATTCAAATAACACTCTTCAGTTTTATCATAAATTTCTTTCTTGACATATTCAGAATCTAATAATAATTTATTTTCAATATTGCGCTTTAAATCTTTGTGACCTGATGAAAACTCAAACCACATTTGATCCACTAATTCCAATCGCCCCTCTAAATACTGTTTTGTAATACGATCTTTGGGGCTCTTTTTAAAATTGGATTCAGCTTTACAAATGCGCTCGTATAATTCTGTTTGAAATTCTAATAAAGCCTTAATGTTTACTTCACCCTCCATATTGAACTAAATTCAACAAAAGAAACAGTAAATTTTTTAAAGTTAAATCCAATATTTTATACGTTAAAAACACTTGTAATTTTTTCAAAGACAAAAATAATCAAAAATTTTCTAAGTGTTTTGCACTTGTAAATTCGTTAAAAAAATCGGGCATAGGTTCCCCGTACTAACCTTTTTAGAGAAAATATTCTAAGTCTTAACTAAAACATGCAAAATTATTCTAAGTTTAAATTACTGTAAAAAATCACCAAAGTTAATATCTTCTTGAGAATAAGGGTCAAAGTTACTCACGATTTTTCTTTCACTTGTAAACACGCACATACACTCACTGAGATCAGCTACTTGCATCTACTTCATCACTCCTTGTACTGCATCAACCACCTGCAACCTTTACACCGCGGCTGCACCCGCTCCGCTGCACCACTGTGCACTCCTGATGTAACGATGACTGACTCCAGCCAGACGTCATCCGAGGTCAGGTCCACTGACCCCTGTTAAGCACTACGTTTGCGACAGCGACCCACTGCCCGTAGCGACGGAGAATCAAAAACCCAGCTTCCAAACCACTGGTATCCGGCAACGGAAGGACCATGAACAAATGAGGATCGCTTCCTAGTGGAGTAATTAAATAAAAGCCACTTTCGGTTGAATATCAAATTTTTTTTATTCTATTGACACCGCGTACCTTATATAGGTCAGTAAAAACGAAACGCTAGCGCGATGTAATATGGCACAGCGCCATCTCTTGAACCACGGATAAACTAAACTAAACTAACAGTTTTATATTGACTTGAACAATAGTTGCTGAAACAAAGTATCAGTCCATATACTGTCTCACTGCAAGGCAAAGGCATCCAACATGGAAATCAAGTTATCGCTAGTATGATGGAATTCGGCTTAAACACCACGCTTGCCCGACGACCCGTTTGGAACAGCGGTAGTGAACGCTGCCTCTGGTGCAAGGGTTGCGGGTTCGATCTCCGCACAGTACAAATATTTGTGTGCATGAACATGTCTCTTTGTATTGGTCTGGGTGTTATCTATGTATTATAAGTATGTATTTACAAAAGAAAAGTATTCAATGTATATAATTGTAATCCCACTGTTGATTCTGATATCCGTAATATAGGTGCTTGAGCTACTTATCTCTGAGTCAGATCAATGTATGTGATGTGAAATATTTATTATGTATTTATTTGCGGATTGGTGATCACAAACCCGAGCAATGTTCGATAAATTCGAAACATAGTTTTTGCTCGACCCTTGAATGAAACCCAGGACCACGAGATCACGGCCCGGTACTTAAGCCACTAGACCACCAGGACGTCCTGTCATTGCTGGTCATCTGGTGTTTTGCATGATCGGTGCATAAAAAATCTCATGAAATCGTTCATGAAAAAGGAAATGGTATTCAAATTAATTGAAACTAGAAATATGGGTTTCAAAAAGCACAACAATAATGTGGTTAATTTTATCGGTTGCTGAAATAAAATGGTGCAAAATCACTTAAGAATGATTAAATTGCGCTGAATTAATTTAATAATTTTGTTTCCAGGAACTAAGACAAGGTAAAGTATAATATGGTTTAATAATATATTTCTACCAATGTAAACATAACATCTACTGGATTCCAAATTATGTTGGAACATAAGATAATCTTTGTCAGCGCCCAACAAAGCACAAATTAACTTCCTGGCCGCAAAGGACTTGCCGTTTTCATTTTCAGCTAAATTTGTTTCCCAAAAATTGCGCCGTTAAGTACACAACTTTCAGCTCCGCCTGTTGTAACAGAAATTGACACAGATTACATTTTCACCTAAATTCTAATTTAAAAATAGGATACAAAAATCATACATACCTACATACTAGTTTGGCGTTGATAACTTTAAATTTACGTTCCAGTAATTAATGCTCGAATCAGAAAACATAAAAATTAAACAAAAAATAAATACTGAGCGCAACTGCTTCTTATTTTAGAATTTTAAGCAAAAAGTTTGTAATACGCTGACTGCGAACGCTTTGCTGCAGATCTGTATTTTCAAAAAAAGAAAAGTGGAACGTTCCATTTTCCCGCGCTCGCGAGCTGTCAAACACCGCAGCGGAACTTTACGCGGGAACGAGGTGCCGCAATGGCGGCGACGCAATAAAAACCTTATAAAATTTCTAATGGGAAAACGTACGAGGAGTTTCCTCCGTGAATTATGAATGGTAACGAGCTCGCTCCCCTTTGTATCGGAGTCAGACTGCTCTCCAAGTTTCATCTTGTTTCTTTTGTAGATTGCGGCGGTGGCGGTTTATACGAAAAATAACATTGTTGTACTTCGAGTTGGGGACGACTCGCTCAAGTTCCGAAGTTGTTTAATTGCAATCGTGGTCTGGGTTCTTTTTGTAACTCGATTCGATTGTTATGGATGTTTTACATTTAATTATTTTTAGAATTGCTTATGATAGACAAGCACTCTTTTCTCCTCGTTTTCGTTGTTTTGTTACTTTATATCTTCTCTTGAATGTCTCTTATTGATTGAGGGTTTTCGCGTGTGACAAATCCGGTAGATGGCGTACTGTTGGACTGGGGTTCAACATCAACCGCATTGGTTGTTTAGTTTGTCAAATTGACATCTTGACATATCACTTAAAAACAAACCAATAAAAAAAAAAACAATCACATTGTATATGGACCTACCTCACTCCTATAGTACTCCATCTAGTGGATTTTTCACACGCGAAAGCCCTCAGCGTCTACACATGAGTACCTATGTAGTAAATGTGGACAATAAATGTTTACTTAGGTACCTATCCTGTAAGACTCAATCAAATTATTATATTTTATTACTGGTCAGCCTATACGACAATGGCGATTCTCATGTTTGTCATTATGATTTGTAGGTTCCATTAAGTATAGGAAAATAGCATTCAAGTGGTTTTATTACATATTTAATTTTCCTTAGTAAGTTATTATTGGTAAATAAAAGTACGCATTAATAGGTAAGTACGTTTATAATAGTTTTATTATATTGCTTTTTTGGGATTAGTATATGGTAGCCAACGCCAACGCCCTGTTGGTCAGTTGGTTTAAGTACCGGGCCGTGATCTCGGGTTCGATTCTCGGGTCGAGCAAAAAGTATGTTGCGAATTTTTCGAACATATCTCGGGTTTGTGATCACCAATCCGCATTTGGCAAGCGTGGTGATTAAGCTTAATCCCATCATAGTAGCGATAACTTGAATCCTATGATGGAGGCCTTTGCATTGCAGTGGGACAGTTTATAGACTGATACTAGTATATGGTAGCCATAGAATTCATTATATATAATAAACTACAAATTGTATTATTAAGTAAAAAACCATCCCGTAAAATGTTACCGCTCACTACCTACCTATATTTAGGTTTTCTTTTGTATTTCTCTGTAAGAATATAGGTTGATTCACTTCAACTATATCAACCTATATTCTTTTAGAGAAATAAATGTCTTAAACCATAGATAGAATTCATTCCCAAGTACATAAGTACATAGTTACAGCAAAAAACAAAGCATTACAATGAGATTTAAAAGGTAAACGGTAATAATGAGTAAATTTTAACTTGAGTGTCAGTTCTTAATAGCCGTGTCACTTAACTTTTCGAGACTACATCCTTCGCGGATCTTTTGTAAAGGTACTTACGTTACAAAGCACCAGCATCGTATACCTGGGCGAGTAGGTACTACATATTATGTATTCTGTGGTAGCGAGAGGATGTACCCCGTCTCCACACATAAGTACCTATACACAGTCTGTATAAGCTATAGCTGCCCATTTAATAATCCAAAGCTTTTAAACGCGCCTTCCAAATTAAAACTCCATTATGAAGGTCTCAAATCCGTCTAAATCATTTAAAAGGGTATGGCCATGACACGGGAAGGTCCGGCTCGAATCATTTCAATTATGGCGCGTTCTCTCTTTTTAGCGGTACACGGTGTGAGGGAGACGGGGAGAGAAGAATTTCCATTCCTAATTCATTTAGACTAAGAGATAGAGTGCGTTTTTCTTTATTGATTCAGAATGCTACAGCTCAAAATATTGTATTAATCTTCATTGATTATCTTTTCGTCTTCTTTTTATATTTTTTATAAATGTATATGATGTACATTTGCAAATCGAAGGAATCTAACTAAGAATTGTATTATTTACAGAATACGAGTATTAAAAAAGGTTTGGGTTAAAATGGCATCCAGATTAGGTACGTAAACATCTCAATGATTAGCAATGGCTGGATTTGTAATGACAAACGAATAGACATAAATAACCTTGCATTACATATTTCAATTCCATCGTTACAAACTGGCTGCCATTAGATGGTTGTCAGGTAGCATGACAATCTGCAGCAATACTGGCAAACTATTGCGATGAGTACGAACTAGAGGCCAGAGGAAGGGATAAGATGAGGCCTTTGTCTATGGCATCAATTAAACGATTCGAGCTAAAAATACAGTTCACACTTCTAGCACCTCAGCCCTTCGGCTACAGGATGTGACCGTGTGAAAGCGTGCAGTTTTTCGAGACTTATCAGAGACCCTTTTTTCGACGCCGCGGGCGAGTGGGGCAGGGTGTTAAAACTTGTATATCGGATTAGACGAAATTACAAAGTGCTACTGTAGAGGGTCCCAGAGTGTTTGGATTAAAGCTCTTTGACTATGTTATTGAGTTTGCGATGTAGCTCTTACCATGCAAATGTGAAGTAGCTGTCTACAGATTTGTTTGAAGTGAGATTTAAGCAAGCATTAACACATATTCTTCTATGTCGGTACTTGCAAGCGTCTCTAGCACAGTCCATACACTGTTATTGTTTTATCGTTTACATCCCGAAAACCTCATAATAGCAATCGTAAATAAAATCCATTTAGCTTGTTAGATCAACATAATAAGCGAAAAAAAGATCAGCTGTTCCATACATTATTGTCGGGTGAATATTCTATTTTGTCTCATCAACATCTGTAACCCACACTCATCCACTGCTGGATATAGGTGTCCCCCAATGCATGTTGCTGGCCTACACTAGCCAGTGTTCGAATGTCATCATCCCATCTAGTCGCAGGGCGCCCAACACTACGCTTACCGAGTCGCGGTCTCCACACAAGGACTTTACTATTTTGCCTATTATGTGGTTTTCGGGATATAAACGATAAAAAATAACAGTGTTTTTAGACTGCGGTAATCGCTTACCATCTCGCAAAACCTATGCTTGTTTGCCAAGTTCGTTAATAAACGCCATGTTTCGGTATGAATAAGTCGGGTAGACTAGAGTGATACATCGGCCTCACAGAAAGCCGGCGTGAAGCAGAGCATGCTCTGTGTTTCGCTGTGCAAGTGAGAGTAGAGACCGGAGGCCCTATCGGAGGGAAGGGGAGATATTGTTGGCAGCGCACTTGTGACTGCAGATCACTGCAGTACTATTCGCTTCGCAGCAGAAACGATACGCATTGTCACAAACGTCAAAAAACAGCTCCCGCCTGCCCGGGCAGTCACAGTTTTTTTTTCTCTTGCTAGAAAACTAGTTATTTAACTGCCACACTCAGAATCGTTGATTAACTTAGTTGGCTACTTAAGAAAAAATATTGACACTTACTTCGATACGCATAAAGGCTACCGATACTAAAGTTAATGAACATTACCTTAAATGACGTCTCTAAGTGCGGCCGTCAGAGTCGTTGATTAACTTAGTTGGCTGCTTAAGAAAAAATATTGACACTTATTTTGATACGCATAAAGACTACCGATACTAAAGTTAATGAACATTAGTTTAAATGACGTCTCTAAATGCGGCCGTCAGAGTGGTTGATTAACTTTGTTGGCTACTTAAGAAAAAATATTGACACTTATTTTGATACGCATAAAGGCTACCGATACAAAAGATAATGAACATTAGCTTAAATGACGTCTCTGAGTGCGGACGTATGTGCGGCGACGGCAAATCTTTTCATTATTAGAATTAAGTAGTGTTTAAACACTACTTTTGTTACATAAATACCTTTTCGTGTGAAATCAAACGAAAATAATGGACGAAGACGCTTCCATTCTGCTGTAACAGTAGGACCTCCGAGAGTATATACCTACTTTCCAAGGTAGAGCATTTGGCACTAATAACTACGATAATTATGAATGAGACGATCAGTTTATAATCACCACCCACTTAGTAAATAGAAACCACGATCCAGTACAGTCAGTACGCCCTCATGGTGGCATCAGGTAAGCCTCACAACACCTGTGAGGTTTGTACCTATCTCATTAACAGGGGCTTCCATTAATTTCAAATTAATTAATTTCAATTTTTCTCCGTGTATGAGGTCCGTTTGATCCTCTATCTATCACATTAAAAAATGCAGGATCTTTATCAAACACGCCATACTTATCGGGCTTGTTGGATATCTTATTCCTAGGCTTGTTCAGGTCGGCTGCCTACATCGCGTGATAAACAGGTAGCTTAATTTAAAGACGTCCCGTAACGAACGAGAATACCTATACCTGTCGCGACCAAACAAAGGAGGCACACTGCGCGTGTAAAAGAGAGGGAACCGATTCGGTCGTAACGTCTGCTTTTAATTAGGTAGTCAGTGAATGAATTACCACGGCCTCACAGAAAAACAAAAGGAAGCAGCACTGTGGTGTGTTTCGTTGCGTGGTTTAAGGGTTGCAGCGCACTTGTGACTACACTGGTGTGGCCAATTAATAACGCTTTTGCTCACGTTGACTTAAAAAAGAAAGTAAAATTTCATCATAAAATGACAAGACAAAATAATGACAGTGACAGTAACTTAAAGTAATTATTTTTATTGGACATATTATACACTTGACATTGGCGGAGTCACACGCGCGGCCGTAACCGTGCGCGGGATAACACCATAAAAAAAATATTGTACATATAGCACCGACATACGTTGAGCCTCGGGACTACGTCACTACGGGCATAAAAAAAAGTAAAAAAAAAACAATCCGTTAGGTGACTAGCGCGTAGGTCAATGAATTCTTCGATTTCAGCTAAGGCGGCCACTCTCATATCTACACGAAGACTTTTAATCGGTGATCAGGACCTACTGATTCCGACTAGGTGGATGATGGCCATTGCTATAGTAATAGTCGTTACATGTCAGCGTTCCATTTTTTTTTCTTGTCTGGGACTTTAAGTTAATAACTATGAATATTGTCATCCTACTCCTTCTTGTTACAAATAAAAACTCTTCATAAGTACAGGTACAGTGATGATAACAAACCTCATTAGAGATTTAAAGTTTTTCATGTTATTGGTAGAAAACTGTCAAATGTAGTAGGCATCTATCAATAATGATTGATGACGTATCTTCTTCACTTCATAAAAATGTAGGAAGACCATACATTCCAATTAAATTTAGATATCTAATAAAATTTAAAATAAAACCTAAACAAAAAGAAAACATGTAACTACTATTACTATAGCAATGGCCATCATCCACCTAGTCGGAATCAGTAGGTCCTGATCACCGATTAAAAGTCTTCGTGTATAAAATAAATAAAATAAAAATTGGTTTATTGCTCTCAAACATACATTTTAGCAAATTGTAGCTACAGTCTTGTCAGTGTTAGCAATTGGTAAGTGTCTCAGCATGTGCTGGACCAGGTGGTTACCCAGTCGGGGCTGTTTTTCAGACACTTCTACTTCTCTGGGATGTTATGCGAGAAGTTAGGTCATGGGGCCTATAAATTAATAAAAATAAAATACCAAATGACAACAAAGAAAATGAGAATAGGACAAAAAAAAGAAAAAACATACATCGATATTGGTTTTAATTTTGACTTGATTTTTTTTTGATTGGCACTCTTTTTGTGTGTGTGTGTGTGTGAGTGTTTGTGTGAGTGTATATGTGTGTGCGTGTTCATGTGTATATGTGTGTGTTTGAGAGAAATCACTGATTACTTGAGATAGTCTTTAAGGGGTATGTATTTTCTGTAGCAATATCTAAGATCTATCAGCCACTTACGCTGGGTATATTATAGTGCTCAAGTGTGTACGCAAACACAAGTGCATTATCTATTCCCTTGCCCTCATATTCCGATGGGATACCAGTGTGATAAGACCGGAGAGGGATCGGGCGAAGGGGCACAGGGGTATAAGACCGCTAATTTCCAGACTCCGGGCTTACAGAGTGAATTTTTTAAAAGAATAACTCAGGTACAGATTTTGTGCGGTGGCGCCGGACGAGTACCCGCTACTAAAGTGAACACTTACATACAACGTTATCACTCGTATGTATGACATTACACTGACCTGTTGAACAGTGGGAGATCCACGCTTCGGCATGAATGGGCCGGCTCGACCGGAGTAATACCACGTCCTCATAGAAAACTGGCGTGAAGCAGTGCATCCGCTGTGTTTCGCTGCGTGAGTGAGGGTACCGGAGGTTCAATTCAGGGGAAGGGGGGTTAAAAGGTAAGCAGCGCACTTGTGACATCACTGGTGTTGCAGGTGTCCATGGGCGGCGGTGATCGCTTACCATCAGGTGATCCGTTGGCTCGTCTGCCACCTATATCATAAAAAAACATCGAATGCATTTTTTTATAGGTAGATAGATAGATAGATACACTTTATTGCACAAAATTTACAGATCTTAGCCTAAGTTATTATACTAAAACAATGTTGGCGGTCTTATCGCTAATAGCGATCTCTTCCAGACAACCTGAGGGTAGAAGAAAAGTATAGCGAAGGTAATGTGATGGCACATAATAATTGTGATATTGGTGTGGAATTTCTGATAAGGCTTAAATTCATTTTGTATCTGTACTCTTCTTCTATGTAAACTTCTATGTATCGATATTATATGTCTTATATGTATCTTTTCTGTGTAGTGAAGGTATTTAAAAGCATTTTATCTCTATTTGTTATTCGTGAAAACTGTTCTAAAGTACCTCTATCGTTATTGTAACTTAAATGCTGTTTGTTTTCATTAAGAAATAAATAAATTACACCGCCAAAGGAACGTTTTTGGTCTCCCTGAGGTTATTCTTAAGTTATTCTTACCACAATAACTACCAAAAACATAGCTCAGCTTCGTTCGGAAACGAACCCCGGGCCCTGAATAAAAGATAAGCGACACGTGTTGTCTCTAATGCACTCATCAATTATTACTCCGCCGCGTCCGGAGGCTCCGCTGCGAAGCTTACGGAGACGGGAAAACGGAGTTGGGACAGCGGAGTTGATACAATGGAATGAGAATTAGGGAGAACAATTGATGGCAGTTTTGTGACAGGTTTTAGCATGGTAATCTTATCGTTGATATTTTTTAAGTGATAGGTGACACATACTCATGGATTATCTGGTGGTAAGCGGTTATATCTGCCTATGGATAAATCTGTAAATAAGGCGGAGCGACTGGAGCCCAAGCACAGGGCGTTAGTTACTTTGGGGGGCGCAAAAGTAGCTAGACCTTGCAAATCTATTTACTGTAGCGTAGCTGTAGCGTAGCTGTAGCGTAGCTGTAGCGTAGCTGTAGCGTAGCTGTAGCGTAGCTGTAGCGTAGCTGTAGCGTAGCTGTAGCGTAGCGTAGCTGTAGCGTAGCTGTAGCGTAGCTGTAGCGTAGCTGTAGCGTAGCTGTAGCGTAGCTGTAGCGTAGCTGTAGCGTAGCTGTAGCGTAGCTGTAGCGTAGCTGTAGCGTAGCTGTAGCGTAGCTGTAGCGTAGCTAACTATTGGCGCAATTTTTTTTTACCTTGGGAGAGCCACGCTTCGGTATGAATGGGCCGGCTCGACCGGAGTGATACCACGGCCTCACAGAAAATCAGCGTGAAGCAGCACTGTTCTGTGTTTCACTGCGTGAGTACCCTCAATCATGCAGCGAAACACAGAAGTGCTGCTTCACGCCCATTCCCCCTCACGGGGAAAGAGGGGTTTAAAGGTTGGCAGCGCACTTGTGACTCCACTGATGTCGCGGGTGTCCATGGCAGCGTGAAATCGCTTACCATCGGGTGATCCGTCTGTCACCTGTCACATAAAAAAAGATCGCATCAGTCCTGCAAGGCAGTACCCTCACCTGACATTGGCAAGCCTGGTGGCTATCTCCTCCCAGCTCTGATCGAGCATATCGCCGTCAGGATCGATCAGCTTCACGCCGTTTGTCTATGGGCGACGGCAATTACCAATATAAAAAAAATAATTAGGAAAGGCACTACCTATGGACACTTGCAACTGATGATGCAGACTTAACAAAATAAAACGTAAAGAAAACTGAAAGTAACACACAAGACGAGAACATTGTATTGAGTAAAATACATTTGTTGAAATAACCATAAATCTTGTAATATTTTTTTACTGTTTACCCGACTATGGCGAAACAAAAACCTTGAAGATTTTGACCTGTATATATGTATGTATGGTTGTTCATCGGTTCCCTCATAATTTCTAA
Organism: Marasmia exigua; assembly: GCA_019059595.1. NCBI lineage: Eukaryota > Metazoa > Arthropoda > Insecta > Lepidoptera > Crambidae > Marasmia > Marasmia exigua. The sequence goes on from CM032484.1 coordinate 13,725,031, forward strand.
ACTAGTTATCTTATTTGAACAAATGAGGTGTCGTTAGAAGCGTCTTGATTTTTATCTGGCTATAGGTAACATGACGTCACGTTAAATTGGCTACAGCGCCCTCTAGGGGACTTAGAGTTCGGAACTAAAAAAAGTTTTGCTTGACGGTACCGTGTAGGGTGTTAAATGAAAGAGGTTTTTTAGCACATTTCAAATATGTAATTTTATGTACATAACAGCCGTGCCGTGTGGTCCCCGGCAGAGTAGAATAGGCCACCCTCACTCTTATCTTATCTTGCTATTGGGGGCTGACTAGGAGTAGCCAGCGACACTTCGACCCAATGGGATCTTTTGTGTCATCCCCATTACCCTATATTCCTACTATCTCCCTGTGAATATATTGCATTAGATGCAATATACACTTCAAGGGGAGTAGCCTGTAATCTTCTGGGCTAGGATAAGCTAAGCCCATCAGCCTCATTCTCATGCCTGCCAACGCGTCGCATTCACACAGCAGGTGTGATATGGACTCGTCCTGTTCGCCACAGGCTCTACAGGTAGTGCTGCTGGCCAGTCCCATTTTGCACAGGAAGTCTTTAGTGCCAAAGTGTCCTGTGAATGCTCCCACGAGCAGACGCATCTGGCCCTTATCGACACTGCACAACTTACTGTTGAATCCCGTGGCCATATTTCCAATGAATTTTTTGGAGTGCTCCAGTCCAACTGTTGCTTGCCACTCCAGGTTTCGTTTTTCATTGCCATGTGCATCAAAAGCTGCCCTAACGGTACTCGCGGAGAGTCCCACAAATGGCTCAGGTCCAACAAATCTCCGTTCCGAGCCCTTACGAGCCAGTTCATCGGCTGCCTCGTTCCCGAGAACCCCTACATGTCCTGGCACCCATACTAGCTTGACCGTGTTCTGTCTGCCAAGTTTATTGAGAGTCTTCACACAGTTCAGAACTAGCTTGGAGTCTACCCTGTATGAATTCAGGGCCTTAAGCGCAGCTTGGCTGTCACTGAGAATGTAAACAGTTTTCCCCACGACATTGCAGTTTACAATCTCCTGTGCACAAGCAATTATAGCGTAAGTTTCCGCTTGGAAAACCGTTACATATTTGCCCATGCTTTGACTTATGCTACATCCTTTAGAGTAGATACCAGCGCCCGATCCCGATTCCATTTTGGAACCATCGGTGTACCATATGAGACTGTCCTTATCGGGGTGTTGTAGACCTTGTCTCCATTCATCCCTTGTAGGGACCGTGATTTTAAAGTACCTTTTGAATATGTGCAATGGCTGCATTTTGTCGCAACCCATGCTTATTATTCCTCTGAGGTCCCTTGAGATCTCCAATTTCGTGTGTCGAGTTACAGGCAAGTCGACACTCCATAGCCCATGCACAGATAGTCTATTTAGTGCCTTCATGGCTTCTACCTCAACTATAATGTGCAATGGTGGTAGATCCAGCAAGACCTCCATCGCTGCCATTGGCGTTGTAGTGAACGCCCCCGTGACAGCCATACAGGCTAGTCGCTGCACTTTTGACAGCGCCTTCCTGCATGTTTCTAGTTTAGACCTTGGCCACCAGACGATGCTTCCATACGTAATTATTGGTCTTATCATCATCATGTATAGCCATTTGATGACCTTGGGCTTCATCCCCCAGGTCCTCCCATACGTAGAACGAATCATATTGAAGACCCTTTGGGCCTTTTCTATGGTCTTGTCCACATGAGGTTTCCACGTCAGTTCTTTATCTAAGATTACACCCAGATACTTCACCTCCGTTGACCATGGTATCTGCGATCCATTCATAAAGAGAGCCCTTAACCCCGTCAGGTCCCTCTTTCTAGTGAACGGCACCACAGTTGTTTTCCCTACATTGACGGATAAATGGTTACTTTCACACCATTCTCCCACTATGTTTAGGGCCCCTTGCATGAGATGAGATACCGTATCTGGGAATTTACCATTAATAAGTCCAAATCATCCGCATATCCGACCGTTAAGTACGGACCTTTGTTTAGTAGTTCTAAGAGCGAATCAACTACTAGGCACCATAGGAGTGGTGAAAGGACCCCACCTTGAGGGCAGCCTTTTGTAGTCATCGCTCTTATTTCTTCTCCCATTAACTCAGAACTAATTATTCTGCCCTTGAGCATGCTGTCAGTCCACCTACAAATAGTTGGTTCTATGCCATGATTTGTCGATGCCTTTTTTATGGCATCAAAGGTGGTTCGATCGAATGCTCCCTCTATGTCCAGGAATGCGCCAATGCATATTTCCTGGCTCTCTAAAGCTTGCTCCGCTCTGCTTACTACATAGTGCAATGCTGTCTCAGTGGATTTTCCTTTCTGATAGGCACACTGTAGCCCGTGGAGAGGAAGTCTATTTAGCATTCCCTCCCTTACATGTCTGTCTACTAACTTCTCCAGGGTTTTGAAGTACAGCAAATCATACCGTTATTTAAATCAGGTGAAAAAAGTGACCCTTCTAACTTTAGGCCTATTTCTATATTACCAGCACTGAGTAAAATTTTTGAAAAAGTCATATTCGTTCAGTTGCTGTCTCATTTTAAAGTTAACGATTTACTTCATAATAAACAATTTGGGTTTACCAAGGGTAAGTCAACCACTGACGCAGGAGTTGCACTTATCAAGTATATTTTTGATGCATGGGAAAACAAACAGGATGCAATTGGTGTTTTCTGTGACCTCTCGAAGGCGTTTGATTGCGTTGAGCATCAAACATTGTTGTTGAAGTTAGCTCACTATGGTGTTCTAAATAATGCATTAAGTTTGATAAATTCTTACTTATCAGATAGACTTCAGAAAGTCAGTGTCAATGGAACTGACTCTTCAGGCGCCCCTTTATTAATGGGAGTGCCCCAAGGATCAATATTGGGACCTCTGCTCTTCCTGATATACATAAATGACCTCCCTTACTTTGCACAAGATCTTTGTGAAGTAGTGTTATTTGCTGATGATACCTCGTTGATTTTTAACGTTGACCGTCGAAAAGATACGTTTGACGACGTAAATGACACCCTCTCACAAGTGCTACATTGGTTTACAACTAACAACTTGCTTTTAAATGCCAAGAAAACCAAATGTGTAAAATTCACTATGCCCAATGTAAAGCAGGTCAACACTAACGTCGTTATGAATAATGAACATATTGAAGTTATTAATTCGACAATTTTCTTAGGTATTACACTGGATTCCAAACTGCAATGGAAGCCACACTTGGCAGCCTTGGCGGGAAGACTTAGTTCCGCCGCATATGCGGTTAAGAAGATCAGACATCTGACTGATATTGAAACCGCGAGACTGGTTTATTTTAGTTATTTTCATAGTATAATGTCATATGGTCCTTTTGTTGTGGGGGTCGGCGGCTGAGATACAGACTATTTTTGTATTGCAGAAGAGGGCCATCCGCTCCATATACAACCTTAGGCCTCGCGATTCGCTGAAAGAACTGTTTAAGAATATCGACATTTTAACTGTAGCTTCCCAATACATTTTGGACTGTATTTTGTACGTGCGAAAGAACATTGATATTTTTTCTAAAAAATCTGATTGTCATGGTTTTAACACTAGAAATAAACACAAGCTCGCGATTCCAAATCTGAAGCTCCAAAAGATTAATAGTTCATTTGTTGGTCAAAGTATTAAAATGTACAATAAGTTGCCACAAAATGTTATTGAGTTACCAACGCATAAATTTAAATCCCACGTGAAAACCTGTTTAATGAGTAAAGGATACTATACAATTGTAGATTACTTAAATGATAAGGATTCATGGACATGATGACCTCCGTGCCTGCACACATGTAGTAATTGTATAAATATTTACTGGAATCATTATTATTATATAATTAATCATTTTTAATAAATTAGGCTTAGCAGCATTTATTAATGTATACAAATTGATTAGTATTGATTAATCAAACAATTGACAAGATGCTAACCACCTACTATTGTACACCTCGTCCTGCAGTTTATTAGTATTGGATTAAGTACTCTGTGACCTATGAGGGGAACCTAAGTAGTCATGCTCACTCAAATGTCTCTGAGGTGGTGGCGTTATGTGGCGGGTCATTACATTCCCTCTAATATGGTTGAGTGAAATGATGGCTGACACATACGTCATACTTGTGAACAGGTGCCACCTTTGGGGACTGGTCCGCTTCGGTTTACCTCATATTTAGCTTTTAATTTGCTTCATTCTATTTTGTGTTGCATTAGACTGTATGACTTGGTATGAGGATAATAAACCATTGTAAAAAAGTTGGCGATTAAAAAGAGTAACTGGCGAGTTTCTTGCCGGATCTTCTCGACCAGAAACAACTTTCCGAGCCGGTGGTAGAATCGCATTATGTTTATTTATTTCTTTAGTATATTTTATGTATCAACATATATATGTATTAACATGTAAATTATACATAAGTACTTATAAATAGTTTTAAGTCATTCAAATGTATGACGATTTGTAAGTGCTGTGTACAAGCCTATGCAAATAAAGAATTATTTGAATTATTTGAATTTTCAAAAAGAACGATTCGAGACTAATTGGCCGAAATGCCTTAGCTTCCTCATAGTCTACTTTACCTGGTTTCGGTATGTAGATGACCTTAACTCGTCTCCATGTCTTCGGAATATATCCAAAGGCAATGGAGGCCCTATACAGTCTACACAGGTGTGAATTCAAGATTCCAACACCCTGCTGAAGTATAATGGGATAGATCGAGTCAGGACCAGGTGATTTGAACGGCCGAAAACCGTTCAAAGCCCATGCAACCTTACCCTCATCTACCACCTTCCTTGCAGTATCCCAATCTGCTTTGGTTGTACGGTATTGTTCTTCAACCAAGCTTGTCGGGTCCTCCTGTTCCTTATCTATCACAATACAATCTGGAAAGTGTGTGTTGAGCATTACTGCTAGAGTCTCCTTTCCTGATCCTGTTCGCTGCCCGTTGGCATCCTTGACAGTTGTCAATGGGTGCGCTTTTACCGTTGAGATTACCTTGCAGAGTCTCATTCCTTCTGGAATGCTGTTGATGGATTCACAGTGTTCTCTCCAGGCCTTACGTTTGGCTTTCCGCACAGCTTTATTATACCCTCACTCTTACCGAGGTGTCGTAAAAGGCGAAAGGTAAAGCTGCTGTCATGATCAACAGCACGCAGAGAAGGAAAACTCTGCATTTATATCTAAAACCCGACTACAAACAAAATACACGCTCTAAAAAGTACTTACGAAACAAGAAAATTGTCTCTGTTGAAAATATTATGCCGTATTGCCGTGGTCGTATGCCACCTACTGTAAAATAAAATCAATGTGGCATGTGGTGTGTTGGTAGTCGGGTTTTACTTTTTATTCATTCTTGTAATTAGATTTTTCTCCGTGTAATGGTCAGAAATTGGGCCTCCAGTCACTAGACGAAACACAGTGCAAGCATTGCGTAGCGCGGCTTTTCTGTGCGGCTGTGGTATTTCTGTGGCCCATTGGAGAGGGAGATGCCACACTGGCGGATTGCGAGTTTTCACACGTCGCGGCTGCGCAGCGTTCACGCCGCGGATTCGAAACGGATTCGCCGGCGTGTTTCTACGTGACCGCCACAAAAAAAAAACAATGGCGTTCAGACTTATCTCCGCGGCGAATCTGTATCGCATCCGTTGCGCATCCGCGGCTTGAACGCTGCGCAGCCGTGACGTGGTCGCTGCGTCGTCGCTCCACTTTGAAAACGCTCGCAATCCGCCAGTGTGGCAACTCCCTTATGCCAAGGCGCGGCTCTCCCACGGGTATGTCCTTATTATGGTTTCCAACCATATCATGTTTTTTTAGAAAAAATAAAATTAAATTGAAAATTTAAAAAACCCCCGACACAACTAAAGCTCTTTCATTTGATACCTATATTGAGGCAGTTGGAACAACAAATAGATTATTCGTCATTTTCTAACGGCGGCCATCTTGGATTTGAAATTTTTCACAATTAATATATTCTGCTACTCAAGCCCTTTTACCTATCATCATCATCATCAGCCTATTTAACTCCCCACTGCTGGGGCACGGGCCTCCCTCAATCACATGAGGGGTAATTGCCATACTCACCACGCTTGGCAGACGGGTTGGCGAGGGTTTTGATATAAATGCAGAGTTTTCCTTCTCTGGGTGCTGATGATCATGCCAGCAGCTTTACCTTAGTCGCCTTTTACGACACCTCGGTAAGAGTGAGGGTGGCCTATTCTACTCTGCCGGCCTATTCTCTCTTTTACCTATATGATACCCATATTGTAGGAGTTGTGTTAAAACATAAAATCCAAATCTTTGTGACGGCGGCCATCTTGGATCGATTTTTATCCAACATAGCTTAGAACATCTTTCTAACAAAAAAAACAAAATCAGAATCGGTTCATTTGTTCGGGAGTTACGATGCCATAGACAGACACACAGACACGAACACACACAAACAGACACGTCAAACTTATAACACCCCGTCGTTTTTGCGTCGGGGGTTAAAAAAAAGAATTCTTCAAAATTACTTAGCCAACCCACTCCGATTGAAACAAAGCACTTAAAATCACTATAACAGAACTAATGTTTTCACGGTATAATGAATTCAATTTGCTCAGGCTTTTAAAAACTAAATTTGAACTACGTATGCTAAAAGGAAAGTTTACATTTTCATCAGTTAAACAGTCAACCACCGACTTCCAATCTGATCGAAAGATAGAACAACTTGGCAAGTCAGAGTCGTCGCGGTTTGGTATAATGTTCTGCACTATTTTTATCTATAACTCAATTATTTCTCATCTTTTTATCTATTACTCGTTCTCGTCTCGCGAAGCTTACTCGTCTTTTATACAAATAAAGACCACCAAAAGTCTATTAAGCCGCTCTAAAAATTAATGTGAGGCAAATTGATTTAATAATCGCTGTCCTAGTAGATTTGTATTGCCAAGTAAAATAATAATAATAATTCTCACAACATCTCATACGTTGACGGGATTCCGTACTAAGTAGCTTAAGCACTTGTGTTACAGATATCAGACAACAGAGGAACACAAATATATACTTAAATACATATATTACACCCAGACACCGAACAAACACAAGTGTTCATCGCACGAATGTTTGTCCAGGGTGGGGATCGAACTCACGACCTTTGGCGTAAGAGGCAGGGTCACTAACAATTGCGCCATCCGGTCAGTCAAATTTTTAAAATGTAAGTTTATTAAATACCCTCACGACGAAGGTGAACTTCAGCAGTCTGCAATTTAGATGGAACCGCAAATAAATAGTGTTTGACCAGTGTCGAGATCGAGAAGAAAACATTCAAGATTGACTGGAAGTACTGAAAGAACCCTTTCTGCAAAGAACTCTAAAAATCCCGCGTGTCCACTCAAAAAGGCGGGCAAACACTGCATTCAGGCCGATTTGAATGCGGTGCGCCGATGGGTATTACAGGCCGGACAAATCACGTGAGTCCACATCACTACGAAAAAATACCGTCAACTTTACCCCATGGAAATAAGGATTGTAGTCGCAAACAATTTAGATTCGCAGCTTATGTTTGTAGCGTGGTTTTTGTATGGGACCTAACAACAAATCTCAATAAAACTGCGCGTGATTCGAATCCTTAAACACTTTATTCTGTGACCCATAAAGTTTAAATTCGCTTTCATTGTGTTTTGTGAGTGGTTCGGTAAGTTGGCAAGCAAAGACTCAATCACTTTACAAGTTGTGTTTGAGCAGGGAAGCACCCTCGCTTGAGAAGGAGTAAGTTAGAGCTTGTGAGGGCTAGTAAAGGGAATTTAGTACCCATCTATTCGAAGCGGACATGGTTTTATGTCGTAGGCTGTTCGTTCAGTCTGGATTGAAAATCAATCAAAGAGATTCCACAAAGATTTTCTCATAGTGGAATACCTACTAAGGTGCTAATTGATTAGTCATTAATTATGTACTCGTAGATACATATGCACAATCGACTTTTAGACTAACTTTAAGAACTTAATCAAAACTAGCTGAAAATAAACTTCATATCTCTCTTTCCCTCCAACTCTATCCAGTTGTAGCGACACAAACGAACGGCAACTTTGTTGACTAAAAGGGTGTTACAGAGCAATTTTGACGTGTTGAACAAAAAAGAACTTACAAAATTTTCTTAAAAATTATGAAAACTGCTGTATAACCCCGTCTTAGTTAACAAAGGCTTAACAAACATTTATGAATAAGACCTTATTGTTAACTCATAATGATTAATGAACTACGACTTCCTTTCTTCTATAATCCGCCTATTTCAACAATCTGTATTAATGATTACAATAAGCGCAGGCTAATGACAATTTTGAGTAAACAAAATGACAAATGAATAATGATTTGATCCGCTTTGATCCTTATAAATTAGTATAAAACCAGGGTAATGATCATACTTTGTAAGACAAATTGGGGTATTTATAAATACCAGTGAAGATCGCGGGAATCCATTGGATGCGGGCGGCACTGGACCGATCTGTGTGGAGAACATTGGGGGAGGCCTATGTCCAGCAGTGGACGTCTATTGGCTGAAATGATTATGATGATGACAAATACCATTAGAACTGGTTACACATACATACTATTAGGTAAAAGTAAAGTAAAGTATCAGCCTATAAACTGTCCTGCTGCAGGGCAAAGGCCTCCATCATTGAATACATTTATCGCTTTTATGATGCGATTAGGCTTAATCACTACGCTTGCCAAATGCAGATTGGTGATCACAAACCCGAGCTATGTTCGAAAAACTCGAAACATACTTTTTGCTCAACCCGGGAATCGAACCCAGGACCTCGAGATCATGGCCCGGTACTTCAGCCATATGGTATAGGTATTATACGTATTTATACCCACTATTAGTTCATCATCATCACCATTTCAATGACGTCCACTGCTGGACATAGGCCTCCCCCAATGTTCTCCACACAGATCGGTCCTGTGCCGCCCGCATTTAATGAATTCCCGCAACCTTCAGATCGTCGGTCCTTGTGGTGGGCGCCACGGCTGCGACTTCCTGTACGTGGCCTCCACTCGAGGATCTTTCCTATAGATACTTAGGTATAAATAATCTATCCTACTTACTAACCTACAGAAAACAGAGGCACTAATTTAAAGCAGACATTACGACCGAATCGGAGTTTCCGTCTCTTTCACACGCGCTGTCAGTCTCCTTTGTTTGGATGCGACAGGTATATTCTCCCTCAATACGGAGTGGCCTTAAATTCCAGAATCGTAGCTAAAGGCCTCAAGGTAACAAGCTATCACCACGGTGCGCAGTACAGTGACCCATGACAATCGTTACGACATTATTATAGTATCTTTATTTGAAACTTAGTTTATAAATGAAATAAATAAAAAAAACTGTATGTTTCCTACCATCAGGCGGCCCATTTGCACGTTTGCGTGCAATATTCCAAAGACAATATGTCCTCCTTGCAATATTCATAAGTGTTCTGTATGGCTATAATGTATCAATATGGGGATTAACACGATATTTATTATGTGAAACAACATTGTGTACTCACATATTTGGCTCGACGTTTCGGCTACGTTACAGCAGCCGTGGTCACGAGCGGACTGCTGTGCGCGGACTGCTGTTCCAGTCCAGTCCGCTCGTGACCACAGCTGCTGTAACGTAGCCGAAACGTCGAGCCAAATATGTGAGTACACAATGTTGTACGTATTGATACATTATAGTTATAATGCAACGCGAAAATCTAAAAAACTGTTCTGTTTTATCTTTCCATTCCGGTGTGTAGGAAAACTCCATGGGTATAAGTGATAATCACGTAATTACCATCGCTTTCACACTGCCTCTAATGTGATATTCATACATGTATGGACCAATACTATGAAAGATCATGGGGTATAACCCCACTACACTTTATGGCGTAAAAATAATCAATAATGAATGGCAATTAACACTTAAGCTGCAATGCAAGTTTTACCATCTTATAATTCTATAATTCTAACAACATCCCATACGTTGACCTGATTCCGTACTAAGTAGCTTAAGCACTTGTATTACAGATATCAGGCAACAGAGGAACACAAATATATACTTAAATACATATTTTACACCCAGACACTGAACAAACACAAGTGTTCATCGCACGAATGTTTTGTCCAGGGTGGAGATCGAACCCACGATCTTTGGCGTAAGAGGCAGGGTCACTACCAATTGCGCCATCCGGTCAACCATCTTGCCATCCGTTATGCCATCTTGTGAGTTTTCCCCTTCCATGGGGGGATAAAATAGGTTGTTTTTTATAAGGAAAAGATGACAGACGAGCAGACGGAACACCTGATGGTAAGCAATTGCCGCCGTCCATGGACACCCGCAACATCAGTGGAGTTACACGTGTGGTGTTAACTTTAAACCACCCCTTTCCCAAGATTGGGCCTCATACACTTGTGACTCCACTGATGTTGCGGGTGTCCATTAGGTGATCCGTCGATTCGTCTGTTATATTACAAAAAATACAGTTGTTTTTACACACACACATGTCTCAATAAGCGAGGTTTGTACCCGTTTGTTTCTAAGCTTAAAACACCTACATCACTAAATCCCTTGAGAAATAGGAGCCGCAAATTGAAGCCCGACCTTTTGCAATACCCCCCGGACTAAGTTTTTCAATAAACCCTTTAAAGCCATAACACGATCAATTATCTGAATGCCCTAAAGCAAATTATCGCGGACACATTAATAAAAAGGTTGGGCGCATGTGGTGGGGGCATAGTAAAATTAACAACAGTGAAGCAACTGTGTATTAACACGGGTTAATATATTTCCGTATCAATTATAGTTTATATAATTGATACGGATCAATTATATAAACTATACCTACCTTTCCTCTATCCCAAGATTATTTTTGTCACAGGTTTCTCGAAAACTTATTACAGGTACCAGTCTCTCCAGTGGTGTAGCGTGGTATGGGTGGGGCGGAGGGAGCGGTACTTTTTTGGGGGCGGCAAAATCTCGGCTTCATCTTGGCGGCTTCGGCTTCAAACTGTCCGGCCTTACCCCAACATACCGTAGGGCCGCGTTAGGCAGTTATTTTAATTATCCGTTCTGTCCCCAATCTTAATCCAACATACCTTATGTTCTCGTAAGTTACGTTACAGTTTCGTTGTTAAGGCCTCAGGTACTAGGAACCCATATTTCGGGTAGAGTTTTTCAGTAAGTGGTTATGAGGAAGATGTAGCAAAAGAGTAATTCTATAGTACAGAATTGAGGCGGATGAGGAAGAAAACGAAAAAAGAAAAATTGATATGCCTTAAGCATGTTTTCAAATATGTTATATCACGAGACTTTTTTCGCGTTCAAGTCGTTTTAGCTCGAAATTTAAATTTATTTTTGATTTATGCTTATTTATGATTTATTTATGTAAAAGAGGATTTTTTAATTTTCATTTATCGCGAAGCAATAGTGGAAAAAGAATTGCGAAAATTGCAGAACTTTCGCCGAATGAGGACGAAAAATCCTCAATAGTCCTACTTCACGGGACCTATACGCTAAACTGTGTTCGCCACAGGCGAGAGGGTGCTATGTTTGACTTCGGTATCGAAGCGAACTTTAATGCAACTGCTATTGACCGACCGCTTTGCCGAGCTGTTTGTACAGGCTTCTGCAAAACGGGGACAAATCGTATTTTTATTATATTTAAGCTGCGGAGTGAAAATAGTAGAGTCCGCGCCACGAAAGGAGTCCCGCGGCAAACACGGAATTAATTTTTTTGATTAATTCCACCTTATTATAAATCGCGATCTAATGTACCAAAAACATTAATGTATCAAAACTCATGTCATCCCGTTCTAATACGCAATGTTGAAAGGTGCTGATACGAATTTTGTTTCGCGACTATCCTTAACTCGCGATTTGTGATCAGAGGGGTCTTGTGTCTATGAAGATAAAACTCTTTAAATGTTGATGGCGACTGAACCGCGCTTTTTTGAACGCTCACGGGACTTACTTTAAAATAGACATTTATTTATTTATTTACCCACTATCATTCATCGTCATCGTCAGCCCATTTAAGTCCCCACTGCTGGGGCACGGGCCTCCCTCAATCACATGAGGGGTAATTGCCATACTCACCTCGCTTGGCAGACGGGTTGGCGAGGGTTTTGATATAAATGCAGAGTTTTCCTTCTCTGGGTGCTGATGATCATGCCAGCAGCTTTACCTTAGTCGCCTTTTACGACACCTCGGTAAGAGTGAGGGTGGCCTATTCTACTCTGCCGGGGACCACACGGCTTCCTATTATTATTAGATGGCGAGAACTCTACTTAATATATTTAAATCTGCGACGGCTCAAATAATGTTACGTCGTTAGTTTTTTTTATGTGATAGGTGGCAGTTGAGCAGACGGATCACCTGATGGTAAGCGATTGCCGCCGCCCATGGACACCGGCGACACTAGTGTAGTCACAAGTGCGCTGCTAACCTTTAAACCCCCTTTCCCCGGTTTGGGCCTCCGGTACACTCATTAATGCAGCACAACACAATGCTGTTTCACGCCGGTTTTCTGTGAGGCCGTGGTATCACTCCGGGCATATAAAAGTCGCGGTTCCTTAGATTATTGAGCGGTAGAAGCCTCACTAATTCAAATACAAATACAAAATGTCTTTATTAATTACTTCACACTTAAATTATTAGTATTTGAAGCCTCCTTTTAGGCATTAAATTGCCTGTGCCAGGAGACAACGCTCTGCATAACTGCTTAGTGTATAATGATAATGAAGTAATACATCAATTATATCAATCAATTATTCATTTTGGACTATTTTTATAACATTTTTAATTATTTATTTATAACAATTTTTTTTAATTTAAATAAATCGAATTATGTTTAAGTTTTTATATTCAATGATATAAAAATAAAAAGAAAAAAAATGACTTTTATTTAGCATGCATGTTTAGGTGGAATGGTTATCTGTTGGTATGTATGAGTGTATGGTCACTAACTACTATACTGGAAAAATATGAAAAACAAATAAAGAATCTCTGTTAATTGTGAGTTCTTTTAATGCTTAAGGTGACCAAAGAGACAATGGGTTGATGGTGTGAAATCACCGCCAACCTAGAACATTAGCGAGATCAGATGATTCGCTGCACGCTGCCAGGCTTTTAAAGGAATAGAAACGCTTATCTCCTGAAGATCCCTAGTTCATAACCATCAGGAAATGTTACCGCGGGTAAAGCATTCCACAAAACTGAGTTACTGAAAGAAAGAAAGAAAGAAAAATGTATTATTTTGGACATCACAACACTATAAACGAGTACAACATCAGTTACAAAAGAAAAAATAAAACAAAAAAAATAGACTAAAAAACAAAAGGATATTACTGGGTAGAAAGTTTGCCAGAACACACCAAAATCGATCTCTGAAATGAAGATATTAGCAACTAATTTCTTTAATAAACTCAGGACCACTTACAGCCACTACACCATGTACGGTCGGAGAATCTGGCGCTTAAGGTGACGGGAAGGGCACACTAACGACGCCAATCGATTTAAATTATTAGCTGCTAAACCGGATCTATTTTAAACAATATCAGGGTTACAATTTCTCGGCAAACACTTATACTATTTATTAAATAACCGTGAAAAAATGTTGGATCCAACGCGTACGCGAAAAATTTATTCAGGCCGAAAGCGCCCACTTTAATTTTAATGTTCAGCTACTAAACCGGATCTATTTTAAATAATGTCGGGATTACAAACTCTAGGCAAACACTTATACTATTTATTAAATAACCATGCACACATGTTGGGTCCGGTTTTGTATGCCAAAAATGATTACCGCCAAAAGCGGCCACTTTTTAAACAATAAATTTTTCGCGTACAACAACGGACCCAACATTTGTGTATGGCCATTTGATAAACAGTATAAGTGTGAAAACCATTTTTGTGTCGTGCGTGCAAGCGATTTTAGTTTGAATGTGTTAAGCACTAGATTCCTCGACTGTACGCCTTCGATCGAGACAGTTTCTTCAAGATTGAATGTACAGTCAGAGTCAACAGTATTATAAGTTTAGAACACGGAACGATAAATTGAAGCAACACTGACAGCTGACAGTCAAATTAATTCCTTTCAAAACTTTGCTAAGTCAGCATCCGAACAGTAAGATATCCCCGAGCGGAACATAATCAAAATTTCACCAAACCCCCCCTTAGTTATAGGATGTAAATTAACAACAACGAAGTAGGCAATATTCACAAGTAGATTACTCTACAAATCAAAAGGGGGACTACCTGAACTCACAAGGACGATAATGCCTTGAACTTAGCTCCTCTGTTCCCGTGCTTTTACAAAGTTACTGTTTCAGTTTGTGCACAGGATTTTCGTCTTTATTGGGTTGGTTTACGTTGTATAGTTATTTGTCTGTGTTGTAAGTGTTGTTGGGAGGTTTGCCGCCACTTCATTTGGGAAAATGTTGGCAAGCCTGGTTTAAGTGTTGCACGCTGTTAAATTAATGAGCCAATCTCGCCGGAGTGGGATCCTCTATACTTTACAAGGTGGTAATGTGTTGTGTAGCAAGCGAGAGTTAATGATTTATCAGGGTGAGGGAAATAGAGGAATTTTAAGCAAAACTACGGTAACAGCCCGTAATAATTTGTATGTTATTATTAGATTACTGGACTCTCATTTTTTTGTACTTCCTGGCATAAATAATGTACACCTGCTGCAGAAAGATGTACACTTTAGTAGGTTTTTCTAGTGGGAGAGCCACGCTTCGGCATGAATGGGCCGGCTTGACTCGAGTGAAACCACGGCATGACAGAAAATCGTTCGTTGCGTGAGTGAGGGCACCGGAGGCCCAATCCGGTGGAAAGGGGAGTTTAAAGGTGTCTATGGGCGGCGGCAATCGCTTACCATCAGACGATTCGACTGCTCAACTGCCACCTATCACATAAAACAGTACTTACCTTATTTATACTAGTTATCTGACTTCTACCTTTTATACGGAAATTGTATTATGACAAGGTACTTATATTTAATATGTTGTTAAATCTTCTTGCAGCCAAACTGTACATGTATATTATATGTTTATATTATTATGTTGTTTATAATTGTAGATAAAAATTAATACTTAGTAGATAATTTACCTAATATAACTATATTTTAGTCGTTATTAAGTTCAACAATGCTGTATTTCCCTATAATAGGCATATCTTATAGTTAAGGTAAATCTTTATCAATAAATAAAATAAATATGTTTGCAGGGTTTTTAATCAATAATACACAACTATGTTGTCAATTGACATTTATGTGCATTTTTTATTACTTTATGTAAAGCTGTAGAAGTGAGATAGAAAGAACAAAAATGGTTTTACTCTGTTTTCATTACACACCACCAAAAAGAAATTATGCTGTCACTGCTATGTGAGCCTGTTTTCTCCTATTTTGGTGGTTTTCCACCCTTGTATTTTTTTTTGTCCGGTCACCGAATAATAATTTTGTTGACACTTTTAGAAATCAAACCAGTAAAAACCACTGACCAAACTAGACACTACAAATAAAAACAATCGACTAAAATCTCCCCTTTCAACGAACAATACCCCAATCAAAAAATAAAAAACACCGCCATTTTAAATGTTCACATCTTGTCATATTGACACAATTAACTGAAATCACCCTCATTACCAAACAAATAGATCCCCGAGCATCCCATTATACGAAAGTGGCCATATGGGCGCACGCGCAGGGCCCCGGTTCGACTCCCGGAGGAGTCGCGTTGTCTTTATGGCACGTCGTTTATTTCGAATGGCATCAAGCTTGGCGAACAACGCTGGGTGTTTATTTTGTCGAATGTTGTGTGGTGATATTTATAATTTATGGATTGGCAAGTCTGTTCTTTTTGTTGTCACTTGCCGTCTTAATAGAATTAAGTAATGTAAGAAAATTACTTTTATCTACTTAAACATCATGGATAAATCTATGGTAGGTATAATGTCAAATTTGTACAGAATAAAAGCGTTATACCATAGATTTAGTATCGGATATAGATTGTTCGAATCGGACCTTAGGCATCTATTTTAGGCATCTACTTTAATATTTGTTAAAAATTATGTAATATGTAGATAAGGCGTGGGCACCGATCTTAAAATTGTTTGATATACGCCCCCTTATTTCAAAACGCGGTCTAAGAAGAGTTCCGGAACTAAACTCAAGGTCGCCCCTTGCAGTGGGATGGCCGGAGCTTTAGTACGGTAGTATCTTTAGATCGCGATTTATAATCAGGTGGATAGAATACGGTATATGACCTTTATTTTTTATTTTTGCAATCAAAAGACCTCTCAATGATAGAAACATCGTTGTAAGAATCACTTGATTCTCATTTAAACTACCTGAGATATCACAACTTTAAAGTCACATTATTTTGGGCAAACCCAAAACGCTCCATACAAATGGCTACTAAGATGTGACGTCACACCTAAGTATTTTGTATGCATTTCATTTGAATTTTGTATGGTAGCTATATCAAATGTTTCGTTTATGTCAATGGTTCTATTATAATAATTAGTGCAAATTGTATGGGTTATTCAATGGTATGATTATTTTTTAATAATTTCCTATTTTTAAAATGGACTTGCCCATGAATCTTTGAATGACCAAATTACCGGCTAGACATTATATTTTTAATTGAGAATTTTTGCCATTGGCACATATTGACCTATATTTAGATAAAATATTTATATTTTGTAAAATCTTGAGCTTAGTCATATACCCTATTTAATTAAATATAAACATTAATTGTTACGAAAGTCGTTACCTAATGTAGGTACGCCTAGCATAGCAAAAACTGTGCGATGACGATGACGTCATGCTTATGTAAGTTTTTATTAAAAGCCTTTTTGGTTAAGTAAAAAATAATAATTTTGAAATAGATTTAATTTAAATACTCAAAAATAGAAAAGACTTCTTCTTTAGATATCTACCCATTTATAGCTTCATTTACCTTTGATTTTCCCTTCACAACTTCTAATTAATCTGCTCCTAAATAAATAGCCGCCATTTCTATTTCCCCAAACTTTACCTTACCTTAATCGTTTCCCTTAACGATGTTGAATAATATCCCAATTCCGTAGAACAAAGGGCTAAATGAGGTAATCCATTGGGCGCCGATATTAATAGGTGGGCACAAGACAGAGTGAACAAATAAGATTGTGGCGCTACTTATCAACCTTGCGGGACAACCTGAAAGCTTCGCACTGGTCGTTACCTGTGCTAAAGGACTGTGATGGCTATTCGACTGTCCCTATCGATAGTGAAAATCGGAGGAATTGCTTACCATCAGGTGATCCGTCTGCTTGTCTGCCACCTCTCATATAAAAAAACAGAACTGTCTCTTAGGAGCCCGGGGTCCGCTTTACCGACGAGTGCAAATCCCCTTTAGCCGACTGTGATTCATGCCGAAGCGTGGCTCTCCCCCGGTCAAGTTCCCTTAGAATATTTTCTTTATTTCCATATACTCGCATCCGTCACAAGATACCCCCCACTAGTCTCCATCGCTCCACACAAAAGCCCATGTACTGCTCGTTATCTTGGGGTCGTCTTAATCACGGTCTGGCGATCATTACTCAGCGCTCCGCAGCTAATTGCCGTTTGTAGGTCGCACTACCCTGCCCCCCTCCCCCCTCATACACCCTACGCCCACCTGAGGGGACAAGTTAGGGATGATGTGTGGAAATTTTAGACTTTAGGATTTGTAAAGCACTTAAGGCCGAGTTCAAACAACGATAATCTCACTTTAATCGCGCTGGCTGTACGAGCTACTCGTACAGTGCAACTCAGCAGCGACCTACATGCAGCGCGCCTGACCGATGCACCGTCTTCGTGCACCGTCGGCACTCTACACCGACGACACACCAACAAATACCTTTCTATGTATCAATAATGTAAACCATGTATATAAATGGATTGAAATCAATATTTTAACCGTATCATCTCAATATATCTTTGATTGTATTATGTTTGTACGCAAGAACTTGCACCTTTACTCGCAAAAATCAGATTTTCATAGCTTTAACACGCGAAATAAACATAGGCTTACTGTCCCAAATCTAAGACTTCATAAAATTGGAAGTTCATTTGTAGGATTGAGCATTAGAATGTTTAATAAGTTACCTCAAAATATTATTGATTTACCGGTACATAAGTTTAAGTTGCATGTAAAAAACCGCCTAATGCAGAAAGGCTACTATAAAGTAGAGGATTATTTGAATGATAAGGATTCCTGGACATGTTGATCTCTTCGCCTGTCCTCTAATGTATAATTCATTTCATAATTTTTCATTGACGATTTATCTAAACGATATTGATTACAAGCAATGTATTTATCATACTGTCACTGTAATCATAATTTGTATAAGAATGAAAGTTGTAATTACCATATTATTTGGAAAGGGTAACTACTGAGTTTCTTGCTGATTCTTCTCGGTAGAAATTGACGTTCCGAATCAGCGGTAGATTACATAATATTTGACATTCATAAATGTTCTTTATTGAATAAAGACATTTAAGATTTTGACTGTATAAACATTGATTTATATTGATTATTCAATAATTGACAAGATGCTAACCACCTACTATTGTACACCTCGTCCTGCAGTTTATTAGTCTGGATTAAGTAACTACTATTCTTTGTGACCTATGAGGGGAACCTATGTAGTCATGCTCACTCAAATGTCTCTGAGGTGGTGGCGCTATGTGGCGGGTCATTACATTCCCTCTAATATGGTTGAGTGAAATGATGGCTGGCACGTACGTCATACTTGTGAACAGGTGCCACCTTTGGGGACTGGTCTGCTTCGGTTTACCTCATAATATTTATTTTATTATTATTTCCTTTATTTTATTTTGTGCAACAATTAAACTGTATGGCTCGGTATGATGATGACACAACATTGTATGAAAGTTTGGCGATTAAAAAGAGTAACTGGCGAGTTTCTTGCCGGATCTTCTCGACCAGAAACAACTTTCCGAGCTGGTGGTAGAATCGCATTATGTTTATTTATTTCTTTAGTATATTTTATGTATCAACATATATATGTATTAACATGTAAATTATACATAAGTACTTATAAATAGTTTTAAGTCATTCAAATGTATGACGATTTGTAAGTGCTGTGTACAAGCCTATGCAAATAAAGAATTATTTGATTGATTGATTGATAAACCATTAAGATTATACCAATAAACAGATTTCAACCGTCTGTGTTGGGTCTCATTTCTCCCGCTGCGGCCAAGACACCTTTAGCCGTCACTATGATCAGTCGAGTGAGCCTACTCGACTGGCAGTGGTCTCCCTCCTACCTACCGTCCTGACTCTTCCCGCTTGCTACCCTGGGCGACCCGGGAGCAAGCTCCCATCAC
This sequence comes from Marasmia exigua, assembly GCA_019059595.1. Classification (NCBI taxonomy): domain Eukaryota; kingdom Metazoa; phylum Arthropoda; class Insecta; order Lepidoptera; family Crambidae; genus Marasmia; species Marasmia exigua. The sequence continues at coordinate 13,744,429 of CM032484.1, forward strand.
CTTATCTATTTATGTATTTATTCCCATGGATAGGCGAGGCTAGGGCTCTAGGGACTTAGTGTCTTAGACAAAGGAGCTCTAGGCTCACTAGAGAGTTAGGTTCCCATCCTTTCCTTATATTCTGTTCGCCGGGACGCGGTGCCTTACAACCATCGCTTCCCGCCCGTACACTGGCTATTGGTGCTTACATGGTTAAAGCGTGATTACCGCTGCTTGAAAAGTTGGTGAACTCGGCCCTTAGCTGGTAACTAGGAAAGGACCGCTCGACTGGAGTGCAGCGCTTGCGCTGTGTTTTGCCGAGTGAGTGATGGTACCGCAGGCCCAATCTGACGGGAAGGGGAGTTTAAAGTTGATGTTGTTTGGTATTCATGGGCGGTGACCATAGCTTTTTTTTTTTTTTTAATTCTATTTTTAGTTTAGGGACTTTAACCTTGTGTTATGTCAGTCCCATCGTAACCTAAACAATAGTATTATAATTTAAAAGATATAGTTAACTACGTTACATGATATATTTATATTAAATAGGCCATAGCTTGCAATCAATACTTGTATCATGTGTCATGTGGCTATACTTAAGAAAATAAATAAAGACTTGGTCTCCTATATTCGGCATCTTCAATAATGCCAGCCCTAGGACCCGTCCCCTCCCCCCGGGTGGTGGTAGTGGACCAGTTTGTTCAAGTCAGCGTCTTTGTGCGATGCGCCTCGTTTTGACGCCCGTCTAAACAGATTGGGAATCGTATGGATGGAGTCGTGGCGCTTCTGTTACCTAGTTGGGATGAAAATCTTAGTTATCATTATTTCTGTCACCTTTAGGGCCGATTCGACTAACCTAATTCCGACACTAAATCTATGGTATAGCGCTGTCATTCCACACATATCTGACGTTATACCATAGATTTTCCCACGGATATAGATTGGTTGAATCGGGGCTGAAGGTGACGGGTAGGGCACACTAGCGACGCCAATCGATTTTAATTTTTTGCTTCTAAACCGGATCTATTTTAAACAGAAACGGACCCAACAATTGTGCATGGTTATTTAATAAATAGTATGAGTATTTGCCAAGAGGTTGTAACCCCGAAATTGTTTAAATACATCCGGTTTAGTAGCTAAAAATTCAAATCGTTTGGTGTCGCTAGTGTGCCCTACCCGTCACCTTAAACCCCGATTCAACCAATCTAGGTATATCCGTGGAAAAATCTGTATAGAGTCAGATATGTGTGGAATGACAGCGCTATACCATAGATTTAGTGTCGGAATTAGGTTAGTCGAATCGGCCCTAAAGGTGACAAAAACCGTACTTAAACCTTTAATTACTTAAACATAATTAAAAGATAAAATATAAAACCTTTAATTGTTCAACACACACGACACACAAAATTACAAATAAAAAAAATAAACTAAGGAAATGTAAATAAAAGTAAAAACAACTTAGTTTTAACAACAATTTAGTTTCCCGAAGCTATTGTTACAACCATAGGCGGAGACTTATTATTTACTGTATTATTTAGCTTTTAGTCTTCGAAATAAATAACTAAATAAACACATAAAACAAAGAAAAAAAAAGAAGTACTTTATGACGTCGGCACGCACAGTGACGTCATTTAGTTCCTTGGACCAGCGTTGGGGTGTCCTTTAGACACTGTGACACATGCTGAGTGGAGCCCATTTCAGTGCCATTCTAATGTCCATTTCTTTCTATTTTGTGTATGTTTGGCGCAGAATAAATTATTTGATTCTTTATTTTATTTTATTTATTACGACAACTAACAAGGCAAACAGGCAGCAGTTCTAAGTGCTGTCTTAATTACAGGTTGCCACGGCCTGCAAAGTGGACTAAAATGGAACTAATAAATATAACTTAACGTACATTTGTACTTGTGTTTGTTCAGTGTATTTAAGTATATATTTGTGTTTCTCTGTTGTCTGATATCTGTAACACAAGTTCTTACGCTACTTAGTACGAAATCAGGTCAATGTATGAGATGTTGTGAAAATTATTATTATTATTATTTGTTACAAAAGTTACCTAATTTACGAAATTTAGGTTTGCACTAATAACTACCAACTATCTATTATTAGGTCTAAAATCAAAACTAAGTCTATACACATAAGTAGAGGAAAAACATTTTATAACGAAAATTAAACCGACCTGGCTAAGAGAGAAGCAAAAATTTTTCGTTTAAATGCAAGTGGTTTGGCCAAAAAAATGTCGAGACCATCAGCTATAATACGGTTATTCTTATTCTTAAAAGTTTAAATAATTAGGCCCTGCAATATGTGTACTTATACATTGAGTGTCGCGGTTAATTACCTTACTCTATGACCTAAACTCTTCGATTGCTTTAAAAAAATATATTTTAAGATGGTTCGTATCCCCCTCGTCTTAGCTTATAATTCCCAGTTGCGTCCAAAGCTGTGGCTTTGGAGCCCGGGGTACGAGTGGAACGTGATTCTTGATTTGGGAAGTCTGGTAATTACAATGAAGCGACTGCCGACTGACCTTCGCAACCCTTTAACAGGGGAACCAGACTAATAGACGGCAGCCCTGTGCTGTGTTTCGCTGCGTGAGTGAGAGCACTTGAGGCCTAATCCGAGGCAAAGGGGGTTTAAAGGTTGGCAGCGCACTTAATTATGACTACACTGGTATCGTGGGTGTCCATGGGCGGGGGCAATCGCTTACCATCAGATGATCCGCCTGCTCGTCTGGCCGCTATTACATAAAAAAAACTGAATCATTACACGTTTCAGAAACTATCCAAAACGTGCAGATTTCTTCAGTAGGTAGGTTTGTAGCCCGGGTGAGCAGCAATCCTCCTGCGAAAAAAAAAACAAGTTTATGGCAACTCACAATGGACAACATTTCAAATTGCTGAGCTATGAAACAAAAAATACCAATTCTTTATTTACTTTTCCGCTTCTCGAATATATATTAATTTATTTTTTATATTGCTTATTTACTGAGAAAAAAATTAAAAACTAAAAAACGTAAGATGACGTCATCGGACGGCACAATGTAAAATATTTCTTTGCTTAGCACATTATAGTTTTAAATTTACGAAATACCAAACCCATGACATGCAACTGTCAAAAAAAGACAACTTGTCAACGTTTAATGAATTAATGACGTTGACAATGTTGACACTAGTATTCTTTACCTTTGACAGTAGGTAGTACCTTTTTTATTAAAACAATGATAAGCAAATGAATATCGCTGTATTCAGCCGTCAGATGACGTCATTTGGCGCTTACGCCTATTTAGAATATAAAGAATTCCAATAATTATTTTATGTATGAAAATGGCAAAATTTTGAAAAAAGAAAAAATAAGGGTCTGTTCATTTTATGTCTATTTTCATATAAAATAACAATATGGACATGTTAAAAATATGAAATATTGTCCATTTTCAATAACTTTTGACAACCTACTTTAAATATGTATCGCTGTTCACTCATATAATACTACTCTTTGGTACACTCCCATCATTCACGCGAATCACAGCGTCAGAAAAAAAGTGTGTAAACACATTAATTACGGTAATGAGTGGGTGGGTGATTACGCCGCGCGGCAATTACCGCGTAAATTGCGCCGCGCTGTTTAATAATAATTGGCCGCTTTGTTTGAGGGCCGGCTGTTATGACACCACCCCGGTACGGATGGCAAAAAAGGATAGGTTTTGCGTTGACAATAATATGCCATTGACCAACTTTAATTTCCTGACGCAAAAAGGCGCAATAGACGTGCGAATTGAAAGGAGAAGAAGAGTGAGCGGGTGATTACGCCGCGCCGCAATTACCGCGTAAATTGCGCCGCGCTGTTTAATAATAAATTGACCGCTGTGTTTGAGGGCTGGCTGTTATGACACCACCCCGGTAAGGATGGCAGAAGAGGATAATAATATACCTTTGACTAACTTTAATTTTCAGACGCAAAAAAGTGGGAAAGGTAATTGCGTATTAAAAAGAAATTGAAGAGTGAGTGGACACTGTACGGTGAAAAATTTGCGTTTTGTCCCGTGAGCATTAATTATTTTATTCAAAGGTTGTCTGGAAGAAATCGCTACAAGCGATAAGACCGCCTTATTGTACTGTCTGTTGTTGTTGTTGTATCATGCTTGTATTTTCTTTTTGTGCAGTAAAGAATATCTATCTATCTACCTATTTCTAATAATTCGCTAGATGGACTGAGGTCCAACTTCAGCAGTTTAGTGAAGTAGCTTCGTAATAGAAATCTACCGTATATAATTAAATAAAACAAAGTTTTACACATTGCTTATATCTTTATTAATTAATCAACTTTATGTGTCCTGCAGTTAGTTACAATACTTTCTGACAGACGTATTAAAGTAAATTATAATTAAAAACTATCATATTTTTTGGATTTATACATTAACAATACAATTAAAACTAATTAAACATTAGCCATCTTATTCTAAATCACGATCTTAAGTTATTATCGTACTAAATGTCATGTCATCTCGTTCCAGCAAGCAATGTTAAAAGGACATCGACAATCACAACGACAATGTTAAAAGGACATCGACAATCACAAAACCCGCGACACCAGTGTGAAGTGGAGTTACAAATGCCCTGTGAACCTTTAAACCCCCTTTAATCCGGATTGGGTGTCTGGTTCCCTCACTCACGTGATCACCTAGGTATCATGAAGGTACCACCTTTATTAGTTAGAATACCATCCAGTCAACTAGCCAACAAAATGCGCCAGCGGTCATGGTTGGCATATTCTATCGTTAGCACAGATAGAGAACCCTATCTTGTGCCTCGGGAACTAAACATCTTTAACTCTTTTAGGTGGCAGACGAGCAGACGTATGGCCTGATTGTAAGCAATTTCCGCCGCCCATAGACACCCGCGACACCAGTGGAGTCACAAGTGCGCTGCCAACCTCTAAACCCCCCCTTACCGCTGCATTGGGCCCCGGTGCCCTCACTCACGCATCGAAACAAAGCACAGTGCCACCGGTTTTCTGTGAGGCCGTGGTATCACTCCGGTCGATCCCATTAATGCCGAAGCGTGACTCTCCCACGGTCAAAAATTGAAATGTTTGTCTGTTCCCGTAGTTTTCCGTGCAGTCGGTACTACGGAACAGCGCTAAGCCGGTTTCGGTAATGGCGCCGTCATTTGCGCCATGAATTATAATTGTTCCGATAACGCGCGCCCGCGCTCAGTTAATTTAACCCCTCTATGTGTATCACTATATATTATCTACAGCATATACACTACAGCATATACTACGAGTATATGCTGTAGTTAGATATATGGTAGGTATACAATTAGGATATCAATATAGATTAGATCACATTCAAGTATTTTGCCACATCTATCTATCATACCGTGAGCGTAGCATAAATCTATATCTATGATCCTTGTTTACCGTGCGTGCGATCTACACCGAGCGCTGTGCGATACTTATAAGTATGTATTTACAAAAGAAAAGTATTATATATCTGTATATATTTGTAATCCCACTGTTGATTCTGATATCCGTAACACAGGTGCTTGAGCTACCTATCTCGAAGTCAGATCAAAGTATGTGATGTTGTGAAATATTTATACTGAATCCTATAAACGATCTGCCGATCTTATGGAGCCTGATAGGAGGAGCTGTGTAGCTCATTTCAATACTACATTTCGGTGCTGTATTTTAGTCCGCATTTTTTTCTTAATTGGTAGGTACTCAACTATAAATAAAACTAGCAGCCAATTCTACCAGGGCTTAATCTTTATTACTTACAGCAGTACCCAGAGTTCAATAATGCGATTATAAGCCCTGTCGCTCCCATTTTGGAAAAGCGCAACGTTTTAAACTCCAATTTAAAATGACCGACCGACTGACTACGGATTTAGCATAACCCTGTGCTAGGGCTGACATTGTTGAAAAAGTATCTTTAAAAATATTTTTATATAATTTTAGTAGATATTTATATCAACAAATTGTGAAAAATATCAAGTAGAATCTTAGATTTAGACAGGGATTATCTTGCCGAACACCATAGAGTAACTTATATATACTGAAATAGAGGCTTCAGTCGGCTAGCTAGCGCCATCTAGAGGAAACCGACCAATACTCAACGGCTCTGTGGTACGGCCACTTTCGAGAATCAGTCAGGGAGACGATTAAATAAAATATGAGAAATAATTTTATTTACTATACATATAAAGAACATTCCCAATACCTTCTGGAACTCTGGTTTAATTACCATACTTTTTTAAAATTGCTAATGTGGGCAGGCGGCTTCAGGTCATTGTTTTGGAAACACGCTTTACTGGCGTGATGTAGAAATGCATAGTGACATCTACCGAAACAACGCCAAACCATCTGCTTGATTGCTTTTTAAAGCTACATCTGCTTTTAAAAGCTACAAGCCCCATCTAACGAAAACCGCTGAACTATTTTTCCCATACTAAGGAAAAAAGTATTAAGTGAAATGACCATTCCGAACACTTTGTAAGGTAAGACGATAACCTGTGATGGGCAGCATTTTTTTCGAATTTCATAGTTGGCGCCAACGTAAAAGTGATGTGTACTGGCAAGTTAAGGTTACTAAAATCTGTCAAAATTCCTCAATAGATAGTGAACCAACACTGTTTGACATTAAGGTGAGAATCGAATAAAAAAAATTGCCAGTTTTTTTATAATTTGATGTGTACATTTTTTTACGTACATACGCACTTTTAATATATTTGATTTTTTTAAATTAATTATGCACACCTCATGTGCTGAGTAATATGAACTGAATATGGTCTGGTCTTTACCTATGAAATTGACGTTATGTATAGCGATTTTCTTAGAATTTGTATTTTCCATATTAACAGTGTTTTATTTGTAAAGTAACTAATACTCTATAATTAACTGTGTTTAATGGACAACGTTTAGGAACGTGTATGATAGTTTTTCAGAAAACATTTTTTTTAATTAAAAAGGTATTATTGATAAAAACATCAATTTTGCCAAGTAAAAAGGATAATTCTCATTTTTTTTCTTCGTTACACAAATACAATAATATCTGATCTCTATTTCATATAGACTTAATATATTTTTAAGTTTATATTAAATAGAGATCTTAAATCAAAATAAAATTGTAGTATGGTGACTTTTTGCTTATAAAAGGAGTAATACATCTTATTGAATTTCATCAGGTAAAGACCTACCTAGTAGTTATCATAATTATAATATTATAAATGTAAGTAGGTATGGCTGGAGATATGGTTAGCAACTCTAAAAAGAAATGTCATTACCATGTAGGCATGGGCCCCAATTCTAGGGATTTCGATATGAAAAAAACATGGCGGATATCACCTGAAAACCATACAAAAAAACTATATGACGAGCACAATTGGGCTCCAGTTAAGTATTTTCACTGAATCACAATTTTTTTTTTATATATAATAATAGCGAATTAATCAATTTCAAAAAAGATGTTCACTATTTACACGTAACATGTTAAACAATAATGAACCACCCCTATTGCCAACAGGTGCCCATTTTAGCCCAAGGTGACGTCACACCTGCGACATAATTGGCCATTTGGCGGCACGTGGCCCCGGATTAGGCACGTGCCAAACGCGTATTATGTCACCGATACTTCTCTCAATGGCTATTCGATACGGTCCTTCCCTATGTTTTGGATTTTATTTTGTTTTGTTTTTTTATTACAATTATTTTTCGTATAATTTGACCTGTGTATTGTTTAATTAAGGTCGTGAGTTTTTTTAATACCTTATAACCGTAAGTTGTTTAAGGTGACGGGTAGGGCATACTAGCGACGCCAATCGATTTTAATTTTTAGCTACTAAACTGGATCTATTTTAATACATGGATTTTATATCATACTTAATAAAAATACAGGCTTATTTTAGGTTTCTATTTGACTAATAGATATCTCTTTGTAAGTATTATTTAAGCAGAACAAATGTGCAGGATGTCAGATTGAGAGTAATGGAACTCAGGTGGAACCTGGTTAGACACCTAGGTAGGTGGTGATGGCAGGTGGAGTAAATTCACTATCGAATAGTGCCCAAATATCCAATTAAAAGCAATCTAAAATAATGATTATTTTTAGAATGCTTTTAATTTGAGATTGGATATTGGCTGAAAATAGAAACAGTTATATCATCTGGATGATATCTGGATGGGTGGTGGACCTTCAGCCGTCCACTGTGCGCTTTACACGTCATTTTCTGCCACGCACCTCGTCATTGTATAATAATATCCTCCAACCGATTACGGCTACGGCGACCAATCTCAACGATCAGCCACGTACGCAGGATATATTATAGTGCTCAAGTGTGTGCGCAAATACATGTGCTTTCTCATATTGCGATGGGACACCAGGGTGACACGACCGGAGATGGATTGGGCTCAGGACCAACGGCTTAACGTGCTTACCCAGGCACAAGTACAAGACCATCCTCTTCCAGACTCCGGCCTGACACTAAGAATTTCTTACTGAAAACTTAGGTACAAGTTTTGGCCTGACATGGGGATCGAACCAGGGACCTCTTGCGCAGCCGTCGCTTTATAACGCGACACACTAACCACTGCGCCACCGAGGCAGGCAATCAACTTTCCGCAGCTGTATTTCCGAACCGGTACTTACGACATTGAGATCTTCAAGAAACGAGTCTATGCCTACCTAAAAGGCCACATCTCCACTCTTTCTGGTGTGGCTGATGTCTATGGGCGGCGGTGATCACTTGACATCAAGAGATTCGTTTGCTCGTTTGCCTCCCTTTCATAAAAAAATTGTATACATTTTAGAAGGATGTAAAGTACTTTACCTACTTAGAATGTTTACCGATTCACCCTCTGCAACATTATAACTCGCTTTACTATTCAGTGCGGTTGGGCAAAAAGACCGTGCAAAACCAACCTGCAATCATTCATTACACTTTAAAATTGACGAGTGTTTGGTGGTTACTATGATGCACCAGAGCTGCCACAGAGATGTGATTGGTATGTAAGTAGATAGATAGATATTCTTTATTGCACAAAAATAAAATACCAGCATGATACAACAGCAACAGACAGTACAACAAGGCGGTCTTATCGCTTGTAGCGATTTCTTCCAGACAACCTTTGGGTAGAGGAAAGAAATATCGTATTCGTAATAAGGGAAGGCAGTGCAAAGTAATTTCACAGATGAAATTGAGAATGGCAGAAATATACATTATTTTATATATTAATATTATTACACTACATAAATAATAATAAACAATACGTACATACCCAATAATCTATACATCATCATCGTCAGCCCATTTAAGTCCCCACTGCTGGGGCACGGGCCTCCCTCAATCACATGAGGTGTAATTGCCATGCTCACCACGCTTGGCAGACGGGTTGGCGAGGGTTTTGATATAAATGCAGAGTTTGCCTTCTCTGGGATATATACATAGATAATTTATAACAAAAATTCAATAAAAATATTTCTTATATATTAGGTATAAATGACCAGAGAGCAAACCACATAAAAAAGGGAAGAAGAGACAAGGAAAAAACAGTGTACCTATTTATAGAGATAGGAAGTGAGTTTTGACACGGGACTTGAATATAGGAAGGGATTAATAAAAAAATATATATTGATAATATTTTTTTTATTGGTTACTTACATACCACAGACTCTAGGATCCGTGCCTTTGTTTGCTAGTTACAAAGTTTGTTTGCTTATTTTATGTGATAGGTGGCAGACGAGCAGACGGATCACCTGATGCTAAGGGATTGCCGGTGCGCATGGACACCCGCGATACCAATGGAGCCACAAGTGCTCTGCCAACCTTTAAGCCCCCCTTACCCCCGGATTGGACCTCCGGAACCCTCACTTACGCAGCGAAACACAGTACAGTGTTGCTTCACGCTGGTTTTCTGTAAGGCCGTGGTATGACTCTGGTCGACCCAGCCCATTCATGCCGAAGCGTGGCTCTCCCACGGTCAGTTTGCTTATTATACTAGTTATGTTTCTCCGCGCACAAAAATTACTTTTCTTACATTAATGCATTGTCTTATCTGTTCATCTTGTCTCATATTGTGTATGAATATATTATATGAAAATTACTTAGAAGTATGAGAAATGGCCGACCCCTCCCACCCTAAATCCCTCCCAATTATTTTAAATCTATTCTGTGCTGTGGGATAAATAAATAATAATAATAGATATTTCACAAAATCACATAGGTACATCTGACTCCGAGATAGCTAGCTCAAGCGCTTGTGTTACGGATATCAGTACCAACAGCGAAATTAAATATATGTATAATACTTTTTCTTTTGTAAATACATATTTATAATACATAGAAATCTCCTAGACCAATATAAACAGAGATGTTCGTGCACGCAAATGTTTGTAATTTGCGGGATCGAACCCGCAACTTTTGCACCAGAGGCAGCATTCACTACCACTGATCCAAATGGGTCGTCAAATTATAATAAATAGCAGTGGTATCGCCTTGGTATGACATAAAATTTAGCTAAGTTTAATCCGGGTGTGGCGGCTTATTTTTCACTTGCAAGTCTAGGCTGTTCCAGCTTTTAAATGGACATTATATATTTTTAACATGTCCATATTGTTTTTTTATATGAAAATAGACATAAAATGAACAGACCATTATTTTTTCTTTTTTCAAAATTTTGCCATTTTCATACATAAAATAATTATTGAAATTCTTTATATTCTAAATAGACGTAAGCGCCAAATGACGTCATCGGACGGCTGAATACAGCGATATTCTTTTGCTTACCATTGTTTTAATAAAAAAGGTACTACTGTCAAAGGTAAAGAATACCTACTAGTGTCAACATTGTCAACGTCATTCATTCATTCAACGTTGACATGTTGTCTTTTTGACAGTTACATGTCATGGGTTTGGCATTTCATAAATTTAAAACTATAATGTGCTAAGCAAAGAAATACTTTACATTCTGCCGTCCGATGACGTCATCTTATGTTTTTTAGTTTTTAATGTTTTTCTCAGTAAGTAAGCAATTTAAAAAAAAATATTTATTATTATTATTATTTTGAAATGTTGTCCATTGCAATAACATGATTGCAACAAAAAAAATGTCTCACGTTCACAATTTTTTGAAGTATCTTTTCTATGGGATATTTGCTGGTTGCAAATGTAACGCTTTAGCCTTACACAACTGTAACGCAAAGCGTTTATTTGCTGATTGCGATTGTATCGCTATAGCCTTACACAACTGTAACGCAAAGCGTTTATTTGCTGATTGCAATTATATCGCTATAGCCTTACACAACTGTAACGCAAAGCGTTTATTTGCTGATTGCTATTGTATCGCTTTAGCCTTACACAACCGTAATGCAAAGCGTTTATTTGCTGATTGCAATTGTATCGCTATAGTCTTACACAACTGTAACGCAAAGCGTTTACAATTTGGCTAATAGTTTAATCCGGGTGCGGCGCTATACCGGGTACCTACATCTTTAAGGTGACAGGTAGGGCACACTAGCGACGCCAATCGATTTAAATTTTTAGGTTTACAACCTCTCGGCAAACACTTATACTGTTTATTTAATAACCATACACAAACGTTGGGTCCGTTTTTGTACGCGTAATTGATTCATGCTAAATGTGGCCACTTTTGGCGATACGCCGATAGGTTGTAACCCCGAAATTGTTTAAAATAGATCCGGTTTAGTAACTAAAAATTTAAATCGATTGGCGTCGCTAGTGTGCACTACCCGTTACCTTCAGGTAAGAGTGAACAGGTATCTTTTAGGCAAACGCGTATTGCTGAAGTCCATAGGTAGCTGGTAGATTAAAGGAACGAAGGACCAAAATGTTGAGGTCCATAGGAAGCTAGTTAATGAAAGAAACGAAGGACCAAAATGTTGAGGTCCATAGGAAGCTGCTACAATAAAGGAACGAATCCGGCTCGAAGGACCAAATGTACGGGTGGGAAGCGATGGTTGTAAGGCACCGCGTCCCAGCGAACAGATTTTAAGGAAAGGAAGGGAACCTAACTCTCTAGTGAGCCTAGAGCCCCTTTGTCTAAGACACTAAGTCCCTAGAGCCCTAGCCCTGCCTATCCATAGGAATAAATACATGTATAGATATGGTGATGGCAGCTTGCTCCGGGGTCGCCCAGGGTAGCAAGCGGGAAGAGTCAGGACGGTAGGTAGGTGGGGAACCGCTGGCAGTCGAGCAGGCTCACTCGACTGATCATAGTGACGGCTAAAGGTGTCTTGGCCGCAGCGGGAGAAATGAGACCCAACACAGACGGTTGAAATCTGTTTAATGTTCGAAAGTAAATAGTTTATATACATTGTTTATTTATTATCACATTAAAATGTATTTGCTAGTGTGCCGTCGGTGTAGAGTGCCGACGGTGCAAGAAGACGGTCCGTCTTTCAGGCGCGCATGTAGGTCGTTGTTGACCTGGTCTGTGCGACGTAGCTCGTACACGTATCATCCTAGACCTCATCGTCACTTTCTAGCAGGTGTGATTGTGGTCAAGCGTTAGCCTACTAACCAATAAAAAAAGTTTGCCCGTTGCATTTTTCTCGTTGTACTCGCCACACGTTCTACTCTCTTCTGGATCATTAATCTGAAAAGGCAGTGTCTTAATTGTCAGTATCTATTATATTGTAGGGGATAATATCAGCAATCGTATCGCTATGGCATGTCATACCGCAAAGCGTCGGTTACAATTTGGCTAATAGTTTAATCCGGGTGCGGCGCTATAACCCGTTGCATTTTTCACGTGCTATTCGCCAGGACTGGACCATTCCGGCTTTTAATCTGCAAATTGGACTGGTGTTTGCATTGGCTACCGGCAAGTGTTTAACTTACAGCGGTTTATTTGGCGGATATTTTGCGGGATTTTGAATGGGGTATAAACGAACTCGAAGCAAAGCGATGGTATAAAGTTCGAACTATAACTGACGCTGTTACTCATGGTGAATGGTGAAATTGGTTCTTTAGGAACCAACTGAGTTCCTTAAGCCTAGAACGCACTAACGGTAGGCCGCGATGTGGCGTGCCGCACATCGGCTCCAGAACAATCGGAGCGTGGACGGCTGACCGCAAATAAGTGCGTTGTTACCAAGCGGTTTCATGTAAACATTGATGTGAGGCCTGTCGCAACGGCATGCCCTATCGCGGCCTACCGCTAGTGCGTTCTAGGCCTTAGATTTATAACCAAAATCATGCCCTATTACGTAAGCGCCAGTGGCGACATCATTTATTTTCACGACTTTATGGACAGAGTATAGTTACATACAGGTTCCGGTTAAATAGGACTTAGCAAAGATGGAAAGTAGTAAGTACAAGGTATGGTATAGAAAGTTAGCTAAGGCTGCATTTCCTCAGAAGTGCAGCTGGGCAGAGTTGAGCGGAGATTTATAAAAATTGATCAATAACATCGCTAAAAATACACATCTCATCTATTTTGAGCAGAATGATTGGTAAGAAAGAAAAGAAAAAAAAATACCATCACAACATTCACAGCACAGAGAGCACTTGGAAGAACATAAGTAGAATAAGTTTACAGTATTATATGTACGATACAAAGATAATATAGGCGTGAGTGTGTGTGGTCAATCAGGTCCCAACCTCAGCATTTGCTGCTACGGCATTATCTGCGATGCCGCAGCAGCGCTGGTATTCTAGTGGAACCTGGTTGCGAGTGAGTTAGGTCTTTAACATTGGTATTTTTTTATAAATCCCTGCTCAACTCCGCCCAGCTCCATTTCTGTCTTCTTCTTATATATTAGAGGCATGAATTTACTCTCGAGTCTCGTGGCTGTACAAAAGTAAGTCGATAAATTTGGGAATGTCTATTTTTCGTCCTAGCTTCTGACTTCGGCTTTCAGGCTTATTTATGAGAATTGCCCTCCATGAATCTGACTCCTCGGTACGCCCATGAGTCCTTATGCTATTACTACATAAGTCACTTAAGTTGGTAATCTTTCAAGTTAATTCTAGGTGAAACGCAAGTTGAGCGAAAGTTAATTTCTCAAAAAGATAGAAACAAGTAAACAGTCCGATAGATAACTTCACAAGAATCAATGCAATTTGGTATCAGGTAAGCCGCCTGGAGAATATTTGGGAGCTGTACAATATATAAACCGCACTAGCGATGCCAATTGATTATTTTTTGAATTAATAAATTGGATCATTCTTTAATCATTGCAGACCGTCTGAAACTCGAAATACATGTATACTATTTAATGAATCATACACAAATGTTTAGTCTGTTTTTGTTTTAGAAACTTTAATTGACGCTTGCACTTCGAGTACAAAAACAACACAAAAACAGTGCACAATCATTATATAAATAGTACACATATTTGCCGAGTGCCCGATAGTCTGTAATTGTTAAAAATAGATTCAGTTAGGTAGTTAAAATATAAACCAATTGGTGTCACTAGTGCAACCCCGCACTACGCCAACATCATTCACCTTAAAGTAACAGTTTATTCAACCGATAAATCTATTTTTCCCCCTAAAACTACACTACTGCTGTGTGCATATTTAGGTACATTTTCTCTAATAGTAAAACACGATTTTTAATGAGGAAGAAAGGCAAACGACCAAGCGAGTACACTATACTACTAACACTGGACTATACTCTCTTCGAGACGTGCTCCTCTCCTCGTCGCTTTTAATTCTCCGCGCACGCCAGCGCTCCCACATACATTACGCGACAACAAACGCTGGATTACTCTCAAGGGTGTTGTGAATTTCTTTCATAATACTCACAAGTTTTAGATCAGTGTCAAATTTATACACAAATATGCCTTATCTTCGAGAGTCATATATGATACGTTATGGTTGCAAATAAGCGCCTAAAGGGGACTGTCAAAAATTCAGACACTAAAAAGCTTGAAAAAAATTTTTTCTGCGAAATATAAAAACCGCCTTCAAAAACGACAAATAAAAAGTGTAAAATAATATTTTTAACATTTTTTAAATAACATTTTATAACAGTACACTCGAGAAAAGGTGTTACCGAAGTCGGCGCCCAATACCATCTTGTAGTTTAATACAACATTCAATTATTCTACAGGGATTAGGCGCCGACTTAGGCGGTTTTTTTTAACTTTCATGGTCACTAACATTAGAATAGTCAGTTCCTCCGTGACCATGGGGCTTGCAACAGCGCCGAAAGGTCGTAAACTCAAAAATAAGGTACATGGTACAAATCTCATTCTAATATTTATGTAAAACTACCCTTGAAGTATTTGCACTAATTACAAAATAATGGTATATATTATAAAGAACAAGCGACAAAGCACCACCCTGTAGCAGTCCCATTTAAATTGATATAAATTAATCCTTTAGCAATGCGCCCCTCAAGAAAGAAATCCCATCACGTCCAGATTCGATTAACGTTTTAGCGTCCCTGCAGCCCTTGCAGCTAACGGCGAAGTGGTTAAGTGTGTGTGGAGACTTATTGTGGGTGAGTGTACTTACCTACTTGTATGGAGTTAAGATTGCCATTGATCGCTTAGTAGACGATAGGTGTGTTTATTTTTAAATGTAAAAAAATGAAAATATAAAAAGGACTTGTCATTGTAAAATGTCATTGTGAAAAATTTGTTTGTAAATTCTTTTTGCGGCAATTATTTATTCGGGTGATTTTCCGGAATATAAGATTTATTCGAAACGAAACATATTTCAATTGTGAACCAGCACTAAACAAAGTCTTCAATGGGTAGGTATATGGTAGGTCAAAGGTAAATCAAAGTTTATTTATTTATTTCGGAAACAAACAACTACATGAAACCAAGAATTGATTGAATATAATAAAAACATAAATCAGTGAAGATTTTACAAAATATTAATATTTTATCAATATATATGCACTGGTCGAAGACCTTCGACTTAAGACTTTGAGGGATGGGTGACGAGAAGACTTGACGAAGTTTACCAAATGCTGCCCAGCCTAGCTGAATTCTTCTATTGGCTTCTCTCTCGAAGTTGTTTCTGCCTAATTGGAGCGTATGTCCTAGATAGACATATTGCTGAACAACTTCGAGAGATACTCCATTAACAGCGACCGGTCCCGGATCAACGAGCTCGTTGAACATGACCTTGGTTTTATCCAAGTTCATCCGAAGACCGATGTCTTTGGAAGATTCAGCCAGGCTGCTCACCATCTCCTGTAGGTCTTGTAGGGTTTCCGCCAAGATGACGATGTCGTCTGCGAATCGTAGGTGTGACATGTACTCGCCATTAATATTGATTCCAGATGACCAGTGCGTCCTTCCGGTCATGACTTACGGTGCCGAGACGTGGACACTCACGGCTGGACTAATCCACCGGTTCAAAGTCGCTCAAAGAGCTATGGAAAGGGCTATTCTCGGAGTATCTCTGAATCGGACCGCATCAGAAATGATGTAATCCGACAGAGAACGAGAGTCACCGACATAGCCTACCGAATTAGCAAACTGAAGTGGCAGTGGGCTGGTCATATTAGCCGCAGAACTGACAGTCGTTGGAGCCGTAAAGTCCTTGAGTGGAGACCGCGACTCGGTAAGCGTAGTGTAGGACGCCCTGCGACAAGATGGGATGGGCTGGATGAGAGTGGCCGAAAATCGGGAGCAGTGGCGTGTAGTAGGGGAGACCTATGTCCAGCAGTGGACGAGTGTGGGTTGCTGATGATGATGATGAAAATATATGCAAACATGTACCAATAGAAAAAATCCTCTATTAAAAATTTGCGTCTAGCCGGATTAATAGCTTATGGTTCATTCAAAGATTCATGGGCAAGACGATTTTAAAAGTATGAAATTATTAAAAAATAATTATATCATTGAATAACCCATTTAATTTGCACTAACTATTAATGTGCGTGTGCATTGAGTCTAAAACCTATTGTATGCCTATTAAGGTAAGCTGTGAGAACCTTTTCAGGGTTCCGTAGCCAAATGGCAAAAAACGTAACCCTTATAGATTCGTCATGTCTGTCTGTCTGTTTATCTTTCCATCTGTCCTTTCGTCCGTATGTCACAGCCACTTTTTTCCGAAACTATAAGAACTATACTATTGAAACTTAGTAAATAGATGTATTTTGTCAACCGCTTTACGATTTTTACACAAAAATAGGAAAAAAATTTTTTTTTGAGGGGCGCACGTTCGCTATACTTAAAACTGAATCTCAATTTATTTTTTCATCAAACCAATACGTGTGGGGTATCTATGGATAGGTCTTTAAAATGATGTTGATATTTCTAATTTTTTTTTCTAAACTTAGGTATTACTTTGCGCAAGAGACGCTCCCAAAGTGATAAAATGTGTCCCACCCCCTCTAGCTTCCGAAAGGAATTATAAAACTAAAAAAAATATATGATATACATTTCCATGAAAATTAACAACGAAAATTGGTTAGAAGTAGATCCAATAAGTAATTTTTTTAATACGTTATAAACCGTAAACCCCAATTTACCTTCTATATATCTTACTTGCTGCTACGGAACCTTTCATGGGCGAGTCCGACTCGCACTTGGTTTTTTAATGCAAGACCTACTTTAGTGTAAACCACAGTTTGTTACAGTTAAGAATCATGATTATGAAAGATGAGAGGTGCATGCTCAGATTCGTACCACGACCATTCGAAGCAGAGAGCTACCATCGCATCTGCTTACTATGTATTAACGTATAAATAAATTATATGCACTATTATATTAACTAGAAAATTGGTCAAAGACGACGTCTAGGTACTATCGATTGCGTACTCGAAAGGCTATTGAAGCCAAATGACTATTTGAGCTGCAGCCAGCGCCGAGTGTTTGGCTCCCTCTGGCCCGCCAGGGGTGTCAGCGAGGGGAGTCTGGCCATCTTTAGTTGTATTTTCTACAATTAATGTAGATAAGATTAGGAACAGGTGGTTGGCATTCGTCTTCTTTAGCCATTTTCAACCTCTTAGGGTGTTAGCCTCCTTTAGTTTAAGTATGCCATTTTTGTCGATCTTGGGCGGTTTCTATCCACTTTGTTCCTGCCAGCCTTTTGATGTCGTCACACCAACGCATTTGGGGTCTTCATCTTGGGCGTTTCTCGCCCCACGTTCTCCACTCTATAACTGCCTTGCACCACGAGCTTTATTTTCGGGCGACATGACCAGCCCACCAGCCAAATATGTTTGGCATAGGAATCGTAAAATATGATGTGGGTAGGATACTTGCCTCGTCGTGGTGATAACACGGGGTGGACACAGGTAAGGCTGTGGGAAAAAAGGTGGACACAGTGGACAGGTCAAGATTAACGAAATAAAAGCCCACGCTTATCAACCAGCCGCGCCAATGACATAAACAGATCGACGTCATATCTTCAACTTAGTTTGTGATCGATGTTTAGACATTTAGCTTGTCTAGGCTAATGCCTAAAGCTAAAGCTTAAACGTAGTGATTACTTGCTCAGTGGCCTGTATTTCTATACAGTTTGATCACAATTATTTGGCAAGTGGCAAAAGTCGGAACAAATGCGGTTCTGACATTTTCGTTTAAAAAAACGTTTTACAACTCCCTCCTGTCAATGTCACTGTAGTGCAGACCAATAAAATAAGATTAGACTGACACAGGACCGATGTTACCGGCAAGGACAAGGGCTGTCCAAGTATTACTTACTTAAGCAATTTTTTTTGTAAATTATAACGCCTTTGTCAGCAAAATTTCTCATTTCTTCCTCTCTCTAGTTTATCAGAAGAAAGCAAAGTTATAAGACCCGCCTTTCGACCTTGACGTAATACTATTGAGAGGCCCCATTTGCGGAGGTCTATTACTTACCCTGCATTGGGATCAACACACCAACAAGGTGACTTTGAGTCACCATAATAGTGACTCAACGGCACAATAAAATGATTTTTCTTTATCAGTCATAGACGGCCCTAGCGATCGAAGGGTTCGTACTAGCCCCGCTCCAAGGAATTGCTTTTTAAATAGGATTGGACTGTGTAAGGATCTTGTCGGGTGATCGTGATCGCACCAATGTCAACAACGCGGCGAATAACACCGTAGAGGTGTGAGAGTGGTAGACCTGGTAAAAACGTATCTTTCAAAAGATTGGAACATTTGCATCTGCATCAGTACAAAGATGCAGAACAGTGAAATGCTTCATTTGAATCATTTGGACAGTCTCAGATAGATCCGTGATAAATTAATTTTGTTACCAATGAATAATTGATCCCCTCCTGATGTGCCATGTAATATACCTACCTCTTTTCTCCACGTAATACATGGAAAGACGCTTACCTATTCACCCCGGATAGCCCACAGCTTACTCTTTCGGTCTGAATTGGGATCATTCCGCTCATTCGAATCATATAAAGCTCACTCGGATCATTCAGCTCATTCGAATCATTCCGCTCATTCGGATAATTCGGCTCACTCGAATCATTCAGCTCATTCGGATCATTCCGCTCTATGGGTCCTTCGGCTCATTTTTATCAATCGGCTTACTCGGACTCGAGATCCAATTGAGACGAATGATACATTCGGAGCGAACATTAGACATTCGGAACAGTGTATCATTAGGCTGAGTCGGATCACTGAGTCATTTCAGTAAGAGTTACACACGTCTAGAGAGTGGTTAGATAGCTAACCACTCTCTAGGTAGGTAGTTCAGTCGATAGGAACGTGCGCCTTTCGAATGAGAGGTTAAAGGTTCATTGCAAGGATATGTAGATGTTTCAAATGTGCGTATTTCTATCAATTACTCACCGATAAGAGAAAACTCCTGCTCGTTTAAGATTAGATCGTTTCTCAAATTGCCGATATTCAAATTATCAAACTGCGTAAATATAGTTTGATTATAATGACAGATGTCACTTGGCCTTTATTTCAATGAATTATCATTTATCAAAGTTTTATCCCATATATTGTTACTACTACAGATCTAAAGATCATTTTCCAGTGACACCAATAGCTCATATTTTTTTATGTGATAGGTGACAGACGAGCAGACGAATCACCTGATGGTATGCAATTGCAGACGTCCATGGACACCCGCGATACCAGTGGAGTCACAAGTGTGCTGCCAACCCCCCTTTCCCCCGGATTAGGTCCGGTACCCTCATTCACGCAGCGAAACACAGCCCGCCCAGTTCATTGTGATGAACTTGCAACCATCATTCATTTGGTCTGGATCTCTGGTTCCATTGAGTGTCTTTTTACTCCGAGAATGGTTCTTTTGACGTCGCAGAGAATACAAGCATGTCCTTCACTTTTCCCCATAAATGGGGAACCAGATAGTGAATGGGCCTCAAGCAAAATCCCTTGTGTGTCCACCAATGTTATATACCTACAATGTATAATGATTACCTCGGTGGCGCAATTATTGTTTCGCACTTTAAAGCGACGGCTGCACAAGAGTTCCCGGGTTCGATCCCCGCGTACCATTGTACCTAAGTTTCCGGTAAGAAATTCTTAGTGGCAGCCCGGAGTCTGGAAGTTGGCGCTCTTGTACCCCCGTGCCTCGGAAAGCACGTTAAGCTGTTGGTCCTGCGCCCGATCCCTCTCCGGTTGTGTCACAGTACTGTCCCATCGGAATATAAGGGTAAGGGAATAGAGAATGCACTTGTGTTTGCGCACATACTTGAGCACTACAATATATCCTACGTACGTGGCTGATCGTTGAGATTGGCCGCCATAGCCGTAATCGGTTGGAGGTTATTATTAATTAATACCTACTATGAAATGACTACTTATATGTAAGTTAGTTAAGTTTTAATCAATTAAAATGAGTTGTTTTCTCCTTCTTCCACACATCTGTCGAGGCAAATGCAACCAGATCCTTACACCGTCGGAGGCTATTTTAAAAGCAATCCTGCGGTCGTCTCCCATTACCGTTTGCTGAACAAACTACCCCGCACTCAGGACCTCTCGATGCGGCGCAATCGATACTCGCCGTCTCGCTCGGAAAGACCACTCGATTTATTGGACTCGATGACATGAAAATTTTACGTTTGTTGAAGTGACTGAGCCATGTGCGCACTTGGCCTCTATTCAGTAAGGCTGACAATGAGTTCACCATGCATACATACCAATAAAAAACTGTCAAATTATCAATTTTCAAAACAAAAATCTGTGATAATCTAATGAGAAAAGGAATATGTCGGATTGTCGCGTTCATCTGAGTTCGTATGTCATCTATGTATAAATAATTTTCACAACATCACATACATTGATGACTTACTATAAGATAAGAGAACACAGGTGGTTACGGATATCAGAACCAACAGCAGAATCACTAATATACATTTAATACTTTTCTCTTGTAAATTCATAGTTACGATTATAATAGGTACATAGAAAACACCCAGACCAATACAAACAGATATGTTCATGCACACAAATGTTTGTACTGTGCGGGTATCGAACCCGAAACCCTTGCTCCAGAGGCAGCGTTCACTACCACCGATCCAAACGGGTCGTCAAAATTAGTACAATAAAGGCAGTACAGATAACCACATATTAGGTTATTACAATCTGTCCAATTTTCTCAAATGATATTGAACTATGGAACTAGAAAATGCTGGTGCACGTCTGTGCATTGAACCAAAAAGTTTTGGCAAAAAGGTGATGGTTGTTTGAAATATGAAAAAAAAATCGCTTTCTCATACAAGAATGTCCAGCTGATTGATGACATTTAAAAAAAACGTTTTCTGGTGGTGTAAATGGGTAGCTTCAGTGCTCTTTTCATGAGACACACACACACGCATATATCTTCTTCCTATCTACCTCTATCAATGTCTAATTGTATCTCCCCCCTTGCTCTTGCCTGGTGAGTCAGGCAGGCCGTCCATCAAAATGGCCACTAGTTGGTACACGCTGTTAACAGGTGGATTCGGCAAATCAACGCAGCCGTTTGTTACAGCTGCCAGGCATAGAATATCTTGTATATTCCCTTACATTTCCGCTACGGTCAGTGCGTTTGGGCCAATTAAAAATTAAATTAAATAAAGTTAATTTCAGATATCCGAAAAGGGTTAGTTTATGAGACTTTAAAGCTATTTTAGCAACCGATACATACTAAAATAAAATATAAGACATTGACTAAGATAATATAAGACATTGACTTCAATTACAGACAACAACTAATTATTTCATCTTTAATATAGGTAAACTATACTTATCAATTAATATAATAGCCCAATTACAACGGACATTCCACTGTCATACTCAATCATCATCATCATCACCACACTCATCCACTGCTGGACATTGGTCT
Organism: Marasmia exigua; assembly: GCA_019059595.1. NCBI lineage: Eukaryota > Metazoa > Arthropoda > Insecta > Lepidoptera > Crambidae > Marasmia > Marasmia exigua. The sequence goes on from CM032484.1 coordinate 13,766,640, forward strand.
CCCCTAATGCACGCCACTGCTCCCGATTTTCGGCCACTTTCAACCAGCCCACACCAGCCAGCCTTCGAATGTCATCATCCCATCTTGTCGCAGGGCGTCCAACACTACGCTTACCGAGTCGTGGTCTCCACTCAAGGTCATACTCACTACTCAATATATTTGTTGTTAATCATATGAGGTAAGATGTTACATATTAAGTAGTAGTACATAAATTATATGCAAGTAGATAAGGTCATAATATCCAACCCACGCTTTAAATTACTCGACAGAAATAAAAATGAGATAATAATACCTACATTGAGTTATTTCTAGTCCAGTTAGACATGTTTTAGACATGAAATGGCTGTACCTACGTAATTTAACACATTTTTTTTTAATACCGGGATTATTTCATAGTTTTAATTATTTAAACTGAAGACTCGGAATTTCGCTACGGATTTAGTAGGCTACTACGGTGCGTAGCCTTTGCTACGGCATGGACGTGTGCTACGTATTGTGTACTACGAATATTGCTACGAATATTCGACCTTATATTGATTTTCATTCCCCTTTGTTAAGGTAACATCGCCATTATGAGACATGAATACTTATGGTTGATAATTTATAGCAATCTTTTGCGATTTATTCTTAAGTAAATAACACACTTAAAAATTTCATCCCGTGTTCAGGCGACACATATTTAAATAACAAATATTTGTAATAATATTTCCACTGGATATTGTAAATATACCTACAATATTGATGAGACTATCGAGAGATCATGTCGAATCAAGCACTTACAAATTTCGTCGACTTAGTAACGCGTTCAGTGGTATAATTGGTAGTACATTCACCCGGATTGTGGAAGGTATGGGTTCGAGTCCCGCCTGAACACGAGACGAAATTTTTAAGTGTGTTATTTACCTAAGAATATATCGCAAAAGATTGCTATAAAATATCAACTATTGATTTAGCAGTCTCATCTTAACTGGTGGTGAAATATTTGTAATAATATTTCCACTGGATTTTGTAAATATACCTACTTACAATATTGATGGGACTATCGACAGCTCATGTCGAATCAAGCACTTACAACTTTTCGTCGACTTAGTAACGCGTTCAGAGGTATAATTGGTAGTACATTCACCCGGATTATGGAAGGTGTAGGTTCGAGTCCCGCCTGAACACGAGATGAAAATTTTAAGTGTGTTATTTACTTATAAATACTTATGACTTGACTAAACTGGCCATTCATAGCTGGGTATGCAGCTACGGGGCGATGAAATAATACGACGAAGATTTTCTTTACAACGATGTACTTCCAAAGGTCAGGTATAAGTGTGGTTGTCTGTACATTCGAGAGGCATCGATCCTTTAGGCTGGTACGATGGCAAATGATTCTAGTTTCGGGCGGCGAGTCGTCGTGGGTCGACAGACGATTTGAGGGGTGATGAATTACCGCCAATAACGGCCACTTATGGCGTTAATCCAAATTTCGAGCGCGGAAACAGATCAAATAGTGAATTATAAGCATTAAATAAACAGTATATATTCATTACGAGAGGCTCGAACTTCTAAATTGTTAAAATCTAGATATCCGGCTTAGTTACTATCAATTTAGAACAGAGCCATTTAGTTCTGCGTAAACCAGAAACGGTGGAGGTGCTGCGGACGCCAGTACCAGCGCAACTATCTGTTTCATCAGCAGCCATTCGTGTAGGTGCGGAGATCGAACTCGCGACCCTCATGCTTCAACCGGCACTTGAACCATTGCGTCCGTTTCACACAAGCCTAGACCTGTCACATACAAGTTATCAGTATTTAATCTTCGTTATTATTATATTATAATAATAACGAAGATATACCTACTACGTACCTAATGAGAATACAATGAATAAATAATAATATGATACTATTAAAAACTGATAACTTGTATGTGACAGGTCTAGGCTTGTGTGAAACGGACGCAATGGTTCAATATTTTATTCCCCATAACTATGTATAACACAGTAGGTATTATTACAGACACTTATTATATGTATTTATACCGTCCGTGCGTCATAGCAATCAGGGCTCACATAATACCAGCGCCATGGCCTACAGGAAGGTACCTACCCCTTTCTTAAGTCGTGGCTTTAGCTGAGTGAGCTGCTTTTTGTATGCACCGCGACACACCTGGACACAATGTAGGTATATATTGCCCGCCTTAAATATTTTAACTTGTAGGATTTTTTTTTTGTTTTTTTGTTTATTTTTCCTTTGTTTTAATGTGTTGTATTGTCTTACTGGTATAAACATCAGAAGTTTGTTTTTTTTTTGTTCTTCATTTGTAATCATGTGTGTCGTGTGAGTTTAACATATAAATGTTTTTTTATCTTTATCTTTATCTTTATCTAATTTAAATCCATTGGCGTCGCTAGTTAGGGCCACCCGTCGCCTTAAAGTAGCGAAAACAAGTGCCTTAGCGAGTGTTCAGTAGGGGATGTCAATCGGGCTGCTGGCCGACCTCAACGATTCGTCTAATCCCGCGGGGTCTTAATGGAATGCTCGGCGCGGGAGAAAATAACAAGCACGGATCTTTTTGTTGGATTTCTATGCTTCTTCTATACAACAGGGTCTTGTCTATTTAGCTTGCTTAATTGTTTTATTTGTTCTGGATTGACAATGATACATTGTTTTGGTCTCAAGAAAAAAAAGTTAATAGAAAAGAAAACTGAATTTCCAGAAAGTATTTTAGATACTCATTGAGAAAATCCCCTATTTTTCAAACAGTTAAGGTTTCAAAGGTTTTATTATTTTGTTTCTAGTGTACATATGTATTATACAGCGAAATATCACCAGCGAGCAAGATAGTAAATATAGTTATTTAAGGGAATTTTTGATTTTCTCTCAAATAATTTGTCCAATTTCGAAAAGCAATTTCACATGTAAAGGATGTTGTCTATTGTCACTTTTTAAACATAAATAAAACAATTTTCAAAATCGATTCATTTATTTAGAAACCGCGACATGCCTATGATGTAGGTATTTAATTAGGATTCAAGTGTCGGAAGTTAAAACTGGAGAAAACCTTCACTACGGCACGTTATTCTATATCCCTTTATCGTATGACAATCGGAAATTGTCCGCATCTTTTATCTCCCTCTAATGGCGTCGGAAGGCGACACTAGCGCCACTGGGCGATAAATCAGCGAAATAAAATAGTTGTCCCGCGGGGCCCGTCCCGAATAATAGGCTCTTTTATCGTCCCATCTCGTAACGAGCTGAGGTGATGGGACAACTGTCTTTTTGATTTGTTTGTTATTAGTTGCGGAGTGTAGTGCGAGTTTACATTTGACACCTATACATGGTGGTGTTTGGTAGCTGACGGTGACCTACTGACGATGGCTTGATGAAAAAATAAAAATAAGCAACTTCGTGAAAAAATACTAAACCAAAAAAGTTCTCATACTCCCGCGGCAAAACACGGAATAATTTTTGTATCCGTGTGTCTTTAAACCAAAGCCTTCGATCATAATGCATAGAGCACAAATTCTAAAGCGCAACTATTTGTACAGTCAGCGTCAGATCAAGTTACCCCCTGCAGTGGAAAAATAGCACTTGTGCCCCAGACATAAGGACGGTCAAGAAGGGTAACTCGACGTGACGCCGTGTGTACATCAGGTGACGTCTACCACCAATCACATAAAAAAAGTAAGGTGAAGGACCTACAAAACGGCTCTTGTTCTAGGTATTTTCCATAGAGTAAGGTAATAATAATACTCTGGGTAGTGTTATCTGTGAATGTCATTTAAAAAATTAAGTATCATCTTATGCTTTAGCAAAGATCACAACGGTTGGTTATGCAAAGAGAGAAAAATATGATTACAGAAATAATTTCATTTCGTGTTCCCGATCAAACTGGTATGAAATTAAAATCTTATACCTAATAGATAACAATAAAATAGTATAGGTACAATTAAAACACAGAGTACTAAGTTAAATTTCATTCGCTCGTTCGTTTAAATTATCATGCTATTGCATAAATAGATCACTGTAATCAAACGTAATCCACTTTGAAGATTTAGGCCGTACTATAGCTATGGAAATTGCAAAATTACCTGTTGTCACAGTAACATAATCGCATTTAGCATGCGAAACAAATTATGGCGGTAATCGAATTTGCTACCGTAGCTGTAAATTTAACTACAATAGACAGATTTGCATAATCGTCCGACACAATACAAATGATACGTAAATGAAAAATATATTGCTAAATAGTGTGTAAACTCCTTTGTATTCGTGCATAGACAAACAGCAATTTTTATAATTTGAGTCCGGCAACAGAATCGGCTATTCGAAGCCAACTGCGTGTTAAATTTAAATAAACGATCGTACGGTGATGCCGGATTCCAAATTTGAATATTGCAGCGGTTTTGACGTCTTTATTCCGATTGGGCATAATGAGGAATTAGAGACGCGCCACTGGTCGCTTTCGTATTCAAATTGGCTTGCGACGATTAATTTTACTAATGTCACATTAGCGCGACGGGTTTGTCACCAATTTAACTGTTAATCGTCATTTTTAATTTTCGTTATTATATTATATTTTATTTTATTTTCTTTATTTGGTACACACAACAGAGTTACAACAATACATGATTACTCAAAACAAAACATAGAAAAAAATGGTAGGTTGCAATACCAAACATATGTGTACACAACATAACAATCATACAAGAAACCTATCGTGTAAATATTAACAAGTCTTACTGTTTTACAAAATATTGTAATAATATGAGTAGTAACAAAACAAAATAAAGTCTTTAAAAAAAGGTCTAGCACATTGTTGAAACTAGACTACCTTACTCTGTATCTTTTTTTTTTAACTACTCTGTATCTTACTATCTTACTCTGTCGTTGAAACTAAATATTTACTAACATAAGGTAAGTAAATAAAAAAAACTATCCACGATAGACTAATAATGTATATGCGATTTAACTTCAAAAGCTTTAATTGAATAAAGTCACCTCATCAATCTTGTTTTTGTACCAAGTGATTCCCATTACCCACACCCACTTTCTCACAATCAAAAATTAGTTTTTAATGTCCAAATCATTGTCGGTGGCCGCCTCCCGTCTCGGGTCGGCCTACAAAATTAGCCGATCCATCATACGCGTGACCACACCCTGTTCGTTCATCCATAGACAAAAAGGAAATAAAAAATTGGCGGGAAACCTGACAGATCGAGTTTCAACTTTTTTGATTTGTTGTTCGTTATTTTATCATTGAATGTTACTCGTATGCTTTAAAATGGTAAATGGGTACCAGCCATCAAAAACGTTCAATAAACATTTGTTAGCTAAAACAATGTTATAAATGTAGAGCAGTTTTGAATTTTAGAAAAAAGAATGAAAATTGCTTAATAACACCGTTTTAGTTGAGAAAATTTTAACAAACATATATTTATGAATTAGACCCCAAGTACTTAACAATGAAAATAGTAATATTATATATAATAATGAATAATAGCGGGACCAATGGTCTTGGGCTGCATTAGATTAATTTTCAAAAAAATAACCTAAGCATAATATCCATACTAATATTATAAATGCGAAAGTAACTCTGTCTGTCTGTCTGTCTGTCTATCTGTCTGTCTGCTACTCTTTCACGCCAAAACTACTCAACGGATTTAAATGAAATTTGGTATACAGATAATCTAGACCCTGAGAAAGCACATAGGCTACTTTTTATTGCGAAAAGGGGGTTGTAAGGGGTTGAAAGGGGGGTAAAAAGTTACTTTTCCACGCGGACGGAGTCGCGGGCGGCCGCTAGTGATACAATAAAATTATAAGTGATGAAAAATACCTATTATCCCAGAATAGTGAAAATAGTTACCTAATACCCTACCAAAATGTTACATGATTTCGGAAAATTACGTAGTTGGCGCGAAAGCCCGCACGAGCGCCCCCTGGGGGCTTTATTAGACGTCCCATTATACATTTTTAAACCGTATCCATATAAATTAATGTCAATATCACCCCAGTGTAATATCAATCTCTCGGGTAGTTGTTCGCGGATTATGTTACAAATAATATCATTTTGTACGGTGATTCGTTCTGAATGGTGCTACCTACTGCTTGTATTGTATAGTGTGATTGGAGGGTCTTGATAGTGTTATTTTGTTTTAGATTTATGGCAAAGCCTATATTCATTATTTAGATCTTACATCATAAGAACATCGTAAGAAAACTGGCATTCTGCAGATAAATTTCTGAAACTTGTAATCATGATGGAGTACCTAAACCATTGCTCCTTGGACCATAAACCACGATTTGTTAAGTCTTCGATTGCCGTCTGACCTTCACTATTCTTATAGGTACTTAGGAACCTTCACTATTCTTATAGGTACTTAGGAACCAGACCGCTTGGTACCTGGTACATACCACTACCTATCTTTTTTTTAAAGTGATAAAGGGAGGCAAACGAGCAAGCGAGTCACCTGATGGTAAGTGATCACGGCCGCCCATGGACATCAGTCACACCAGATCTGATATATGATGATATCTGATGTGCTTATTTTTTGTTTCTTTATTTCTTTAGTTGTATTTTACTTGATACGGATTGTATTCATCTGCCTTTTTTATTGTAAATTATGTGACAAATGATCCCATGACCTTTCACATGTGTAGTATTATAATGTATCCTAATCTTATACTTTTTTATGAGAAAGGGAGGCAAACAAGCAAGCTAGTGGTAAGTGATCACCGCCGCCCATGGACATCACCCACTCCAGAAGGAGTGGAAATGCCTTGCCGGCCTTTTAGGAAGGTATAGGCTCGTTTCTTGAAGATCTCAATATCGACCGGTTCGGAAATGACTGCGTCAATTTCGTGATAATACAAGAGTCGCATAAAAGTACCAATGCATCCCAGTCCCACTATACGCCTATAACGAAGTGCTCCCCTCCGAGGGTTGCCAGTTCACTGTTTCTTTATTCCATTATGTTTTAAACAGAAATGTCAGCTATCGGCAAGTGCAGCGGCCGTGGGCGCGAACAATCATTCTGAATTTGAATTAAGACCCCAATTACGACAAATGAGGTCGTATTTAAGTTATAATTGGCTGTCGTGAATTGGTTTGGTTCAAGTGTTTTGTTAATTTGTCACTTTACGGTGAGTTGCGGAGCGTCATTGAAATAATCCACCATTAAAATTATACTGGCCTATCATTTGTCAATAGAACAGACAAGCACGGCTTATCTTCATAGGTAGAAGAAAGTTTGGATTCGGCGGGTAGGGCTAACACAAGCCGCATGGGCTGATGCAATTCAAAGGTTTTAAATTAGTGTCTAGTGGTTTTTAGTGCCGCAAAGTGATCCTAATAAAAAGAATCGTTTACAATCCAACGTTTTTAACACTGCTATTGTGCGTCGAGTGCGTTGTTTCGTGGCAACTTGCTTGGACCTAATAGAGTCTTAAAACCTGCGATTGCTTTTAGAGTGATATCCGCTGAATCCGTAGGTCGATAAAACGTAAAACACCGGCGTTTTATCGAGTGACTATGACTTTGTCTGACTTCGACTGTTGATTATCTACGTATTCTCAATAAGTTACTTGACATTGGCAAATTATCTTCGAGTAGAGCCATAATTAAAAAAAAGGAAGGTAGAGCGACATCAAAAATAAGACAAGCATTACACCATGAAAATGTACCTTACTTACCATTTCAGATATTTAAAGGCAAACTTAAATGGTGGATAATTTTTGGGGTTTATCGTGTGGGTTCGAATATAACCGTAGTTTGCATGGAATTAGGTACATAACTACTTACTTTATTTTAAATAGAAAACATTTCTATAATTTGCTCGCCCTAAAAACTATTATTTATTGACAAAACTGGTTGATCGATAAACCTAATATAAAAAATACTTAAGCAATAAGTTATTACGGAGTTAGGAAAATAGATAGATAGACACACTTTAATGCACAAAGTTTAGAGGTCTTATTCAATAGTATATTAGGTACCATGTAAAGATTGAATAAGCAGCTAGTTAATAGTCATCGCAAGTTTTGCAAGCCATATAAATGTGGGATTGGCGATTGGTAGATGCACTTCCAGGAGCGTGTAAGAGATCCATGTTTGAATTATATAATGACGTGCGGGAGTGAGATAGAAGACGAATGGCCGACGATGAAAAGACGTGGAAGACGACGCTTTAAGACGATTGTAAATTGTTGTGAATTATTTGAATCCTTGGATTTATTTGGAATCCCATCCCGCATAAATAGACTGAAAAAAATCATTTTTAGAGCTATAACAGCAGTTTGGCAAGTTTATGGGATCATTTCTAAATCTCGTCTTTAATATTCCTGATGTAATAACTAACATGTTTATATGGATAATATTACAAATAAATTTAATGATTATTTAATTAAAATTTTTAACTGTCTACTGCTAAACTACGTTCAGTTTACCACTTGACCCAGGGGTCCCCAAGTGACCAGGCCCTGAGCGGTCTGCATCCAAATCTAGCCAGCCATCTCTCCCATATCATGAATCCGTCGTGCCGGGGGAAAAACGTACAAATATTCAATTATTTGTTTGTTACAAACATATTAAGATATGTAGGTTCTTTTTTTTATGAGTTGGGGGCAGACGAGCAGATGGATCACCTGATGGTAAGCGATTACCGTCGTCCATGGACACCTGCAACACCAGAGGAGTCATAAGTGCGCTGCCGACCTTTTAAAAAGGAATACGCTCTTTTCTTGAAGGTTTGCAGGTCGTATCAGTCCGGAAACACCGCAGGCGATAGTTTTTTTCATTGTCTTACGAGGTAGAAAGTTTCTGGAGAAACGTACAGTTTAAGACTGCCAACCATCTAGATTATAGTTCTTCAAAAAATGAGTGTTAAGGTTTTTACAGGGTCGGCTACGCGTAAACAGGTCCTCTGGAGTTGCAGGCGTCCATAGACTCCAGCAGTCGCTTGATGAGAGTCGCGAGCCGCACGCTTGCTTGCCACTGACTTAGTATAAAAACAGTATCTAGATTCCAGATTTAGTAGTTTTGAATTTGCCTGCTAGCAAGCCTACAAAATATTTACAAAATGTGAAATAAAAATGAAATAATATGTAACTACGTTATCTTTTTGATGGCCGATGACAATAACACCCATCATGCGATTGCCACCGATAACTAGATATCCCCAACCGCAATCTCCAAACAAAACAAAAATTGTTTAGGGGAGATTGCGCCAAAACGAGCTAATCAAATAAACACCGAGCAAACTTATCGGTGAGTGATCTGTCGGCGCGTCCCGCTGACTAGAGATGCTATTCGAGTTATGGAGAGTGAGAAAAAAATCGATTAATTTGATAAAATATTCTCTCGAAAAAGAATCGACTTGGTTCGAACGAACAATAAGCCAAACGAACAAAATTGTATCATCATCATCATCATCATTTCAGCCAATAGACGTCCACTGCTGGACATAGGCCTCCCCCAATGTTCTCCACACAGATCGGTCCTGTGCCGCCCGCATCCAATGGACTCCCGCGATCCTCACCAGATCGTCGGTCCACCTTGTGGGGGGCCTGCCACGGCTGCGACTTCCTGTGCGTGGCCTCCACTCCAGGACCTTTCTGCCCCAACGGCCGTCTGTTCTCCTCGCTATGTGCCCTGCCCATTGCCACTTGAGGCATGCAATCCTTTGGGCTATGTCTGTAACCTTAGTTCTCCTGCGGATCTCATCATTTCTGATACGATCACGCAGGGAGACTCCGAGCATAGCTCTCTCATTGTAAGCGGCCACGTTTCGGTTCCGTATGTCATCACTGCTAAAATTGTATGCCTTAGGCCATAGCATACACAATACAAAAACACAAAAAAATGCCAAAGCGATATCAAATAAGACAAACAACATCATTTTGCATACTGAGGGAAGTACGAGTATGTATGGCTTCCCCTTGGGTCTCTATCTAAACCATATTTTTTTTATGTAAAATAAATGTGTCATGTGTTTTTTTTATAGTGACACAGTATATTGGTTCTCCTCAAACTGATGGTAAGCAAGAGAAGAGCCCACGTTGCAATCAGAACGGAAGCGATGTCAGGCGTCACCTCCGTTGGGGCTGCCAGACTGGCCTGCGATGTGTTTCACGCCTGCCCTTTTTTGAATTTTATGATTTTTTAAATGCTAAATGGAGGAAAAATACCAAATCACTTGAAGTTAAAATCTCATCTTTTCTTGGAAAAGTTGAACCCCCGGAACCCCACTGACTACTCCCTTGTACTCATATCAATCGAATGACCAAAAACTCAATTCGAATTACTACATCACTAGTGACGTGTCACATCTCGCAAACTGCGATTTGATACCGCACGCGTCGCGCACCTCCCCTCGCGATTGTAATCTGTAACATTGTCATTGCGGAGTAGAGGTATTATTTGCTGTTTATAAAGGAACGTAACGAGTTTGGGATGTATTGATCAGACGGGGATTACACTGTGCAAAGCAACCAGTCTAGCGGTCAATGTATGATATAGATAGATAGACACCAACAATAAAAGGCTCGTAGATTCTCGTTGGTCCCACGTTGGGCGCCAATATTAAAATCGATTTTAAAGCGTTATAAAACAATTGCATATACCTAGTTGAAAATGGTAAATAAATTCACCAGGCCATCGCTAAATGCTGAGTTCCGAGGGACCGTTTCAGCACTTAGCTTTTAAAATATTTCATCTGTAAATGTCCATGTTATGTGCCGAATAAATGATTTCTTATCTTATCACAGTATGACAATCGTTAACGTTTATTACATTCTAAGTTAAATCCTCCTCCTTCCATGGATTTTCTGATGCCCTGAACCTAGCAAGAGCTTACCCAATAACTTATTCTTGGATCTAAATTGCTCCGAAATGATCTATTCTAGAATTCCATAATCCGAATGTGCATAGTCCAAAAACGTCTTTGCCAAAAAAAATACGTTAGTATTGATTCGGCAAATATTTTCAAATGTTAGTTGGCCAATCCATCTCAATTCCATGGTAATTAATTAAACCACTTACAGCTAACCCAAGACTTTACCCCAAAACTAAACACACCGTCGCTCGCCATAAAATAATAGGGGGCCAGATCAATTACAAAAAATATATTTGCACAATGCAATGTAAAGAACGTTGTTGACTGATATAATAATGAAGATTTGATTCCGTTATCGGCGGCCATGTTTGTTTAGTTGTCAAAGTTAGTGGCTGAGCGCACGCGTGCCACGTGCCGGAACGTTTTAATCTAATGCGCGAGGCATTCAATGTTATAATGCCGCGAAATTGAGATTGCTGATACATTGTTATTTTATTGAGAAATAATAGCGCAATTATGATTATTTTATTAATGTTCTCACGGTAGGAAATTGAACGGTTGTTGTAAAAATAATATTTTAGCCGTCCAAATATTTATATACGGCTACAACTATGACAAAAAAAATTATCAAGCATAAATTAAAAGTCCAATAGTAAATTGTATATATAATAAAAAAAAATGTATCAGCCTATATACTGTCCACTGTAGGGAAAAGGCCTAAATCAAGGAAATCAAGTTATCCATACTATGATGAGATTAGGCTTAATCACCCCGCTTGCCAAATGCGGATTGGTGATCACAAACCCGAGCTATGTTCGAAAAGTTCGAAACATACTTTTCGCTCGACCCGGGAATCGAACCTAGGACCCCGAGATCACGGCCCGGTACTTAAACTACTAGACCAACAGGATGTTACTTAAACCACTAGACCGACAGGGTGTTTGTTGTATATATAATAAGGGAGCAAAATAATATTTTTATGGTGAGGGAGTCATTTTGAATCCTGAATGATATGAGGAATTCTACACAGTAAAATCCCGAGCTCAGGAAGTAAGTAAATCCGGTGCCCGAGCTAAAAATGTTTAGCAAATAAATGTGAATTTCTTCTTAAAGCCGCAGTCGTATGTGTGGACATTTATTTCATTACATTCGATTTTATCAGTGTTTCTGTGATACCTTAAAATCCGCCTATTTAGACTCTCCAAAAGTGAGAATTGGGCGCAGAATAGGCGGCGGGGCTCGCTGCGGGTCGCTCGGTGCAGCTTTGTGATGCAGATAACCTTAATCCCTGTCTGTCGGCGACGTGTCAACACCAGCCGCAGGGCGGCGCTAGCCTAGTGGGGATAAGCTGCGTATTTTAGCTGCCAGCTTTTTTAACATTCAGAGTAAGTAAGTAAGTTAAACATTTATTGACCACACTTATGTTAATTTATTGACACGAATACAATACAAGATGTTAACAATATGTCTTTAAAGACAAGACAAAATAAATTTATTCAATTTAGGACCACTTATATATGTCAAAATAGGTAGGTACACATATTATCATCTACCGCTGGTTTGGGTATTAGCCTGCTTTGGGTATTAGCCTGGTTTAACACAGTTAAATTGTCTAAGCATAATGACATGGCACACTGACTATTTCCCCCGCAAGGTGGCGCATAATCGCTGGTTTTGTTTAGCTGTCAAACTACATTACTATTTATTGGAAAAAACAATGAAATTTTACGTCACAGTTAAAATATGCCTTTATTTTGTGTATTTATGTGTAAAAATAGAGGAGTACACCGTTTTTCTGCCGAAAATTTAATTTACTTTATGCCAATTAAACAGGTTATTGCTTACTGTTCGGTAAATAATTGTACAGTGGCGGTCAAAAAGTGTTTACCAGTTTTAAAATTTGATTCTATATCACACTTTTTGCAGTAAAGTCAAAAATGCCATATCAAGTTGCATATTACCTTTTTAAAGTAAATATGAAAAAAGACACATAAGGAAGATACAACACAGAAGCAGCCATAAAAATACCTAATTTCTTTGAAATGACATGACGTTTGTCATAAAACTATCAGCTGTCATATCATTAAAAAGATACCATATCTATGATAAATATTTTGTAATAGACAGAACCAAGGAGGTTATAGATTATAAAACACATGTGTGCGTGTGATTCTGATCGTTAAGGTGGTAAACACTTTTTGGCCGCAACCGTATAAATTGTGGTAAGTTTGTGTCACCGAAGTTTTTATCGTCCGCTTCGAGTCTAAAACAATGAAAAACTCATTCACAAAAAAATTAAACAAAAATAATACGTTCGACTGAATTGATAGTTAATATTAACTTTGCAACACGATCCGCTTTTTTACCATTTAAGTTCCATTTACCATTCCTTTTGTTCAAATTCACGTTTAAATTTGCCACAGTCATTAAAGAATAAATTTTTAAGGTTTTTTTCACATTATTTCCATCAACTAAGTTTATAACCTCAAAATCTGACAAGAGTGACAAGCACCAGTCACAGTGCCTCCATCTATAAATCGCTTTGCCTGTGGCTCCCCATTGTGTACCTAACGATATAACGATATATTTTGAATAAAAAAAATTGTATTTATTTTGTTTTGACTTAGAAAACAATTTTTTTTCGATTCAAAATCGAGCGATTGCCTACATGATTAGAAAATCGACACTGAAGATTTTTATAAAGTACCTAGTAGACTTTTTTGTCGCATCGGTATCCAAAAACATTGTTAATCGTGTCGTATCCACTCTAAACCAGCGTCACAGAAGCGCAAGCAACAGCGCGAAAGGATTATGAAGGGCTGAGATAGCAATTTGCGGCGTACTTAATTACAAGATAAATTAGTATGTAAATTAATAGCTCGCCGGGTAAATAGCGGCGGTTTACTGGATTTTGAAGTGTGAGCACAATCCGGAGATAGCGGAGCGTGGGACGCTGCCAGAAATTACGCCACAGTCTGTTGCTACATAGCTAACTAGAAACGTGTCTTCTGATTGAGACTTATGTTCATTTCCTACCTTTAAATGATGAATTACCGTGGGAGAGCCACTCCCACGGTAATTCAGCATTTTAAAGCCCATCCACGCTTCGGCAAGAATGGGCCGGCTCGGCTGGAGTGATACCACGGCCTCATAGAAAACCGGCGTGAAGCAGCATTGTGCTGTGTGTCGCTGCGTGAGAGAGGGTACCAGAGACCCAATCCGGGGGAAAAGGGGGTTAAAAGGTTGGCAGCGCTCTTGCAGCTGCATTTGCTCACCATCAGATGATCCATCAGCTCGTCTGCCATCTATCATACTTATAAAAAAAAAACGAGGCAGTCATAATAATTACCAGACTTCCCAAATCATAGGTATCCATCGGCGGCAGCAATCACTTACTATCAGGTGATCCGTCTGCTCGTCTGCCAAATATCACATAAAAAAAAATTGGCAGTTTCCGCCAGCCCTCTTAACTACCCTTAATACACTCGTTCTAGCATATTAGATGCTTACTCGGTCGTGAGATTAAAAATTATGCAAGCAGCGGCATTCGGTCTGAGCCAGAGAATAAGGGTGCGGACACATTGACGAAGTCGCAGTGTAAATTCAAGCCCTGATCAACCTCAAGAAAGAATAATCGCTATAATTAAATTGAAAATTAAAAAAAACCCCGACACAACTAAAGCTCTTTCATTTGATACCTATATTGAGGCAGTTGGAACAACAAATAGGTTTTTCGTCATTTTCTGACAGCGGCCATCTTGGATCGATTTTTGTCCAACATAACTAAGTACACTCCCTCCCTATTCATCTTTCAAACAAAGAAAACAAAATCAAAATCGGTTCATTTGTTGGGGAGGTTCATTTGTTCATTTGCCATAGGTGGCAGACGAGCAAATGGATCACCTGATGGTAAGCAATTGCTGCCGCCCATGGACACCCGCGATACAAGTGGAGTCACAAGTGCGCTGCCAACCTTTAAGCCCGCTTTACCCCGGATTGGGCCTCAGGTTCTCACCAACTTCAATTGATTCTCACCATAATGTCAAACACGTTTGGTTCTATATCAATAGAGTAAAGATTTTTTTAGAATTTAAACAAATTGTGTTAACCTGTTGTGTGGCCGTCTGTACCTAAGTATGACATAAATTAATTTATTATAACTTTAATTTCAGAGACTAAGGCTTAGAACGCACTAGCGGTAGGCCGCGATGCGCCGTGCCGCACATCAGCCCCAGAACAAGCAGCGGTTGACGGTTGGCCGCAAATGAATGCGTTGTTATCAGGCGGTTTCATGTAAAAAATTATGTGCGGCCTGCCGCAACGGCACACCGCATCGCGGCCTACCGCTAGTGCGTTCTAAGCCTATGATCCACTTAGGGCCGCGGAGCAAGCAACTTAAGTTACTTTTTTAATTCTGACCACATTTTGATAACAGATTCGAGATCCGCGGTGTTTCCGGACCGATACGACCCTGCAAACCTTCAAGAAAAGAGCGTCCCTTTTAAAAAGGCCGGCAGCGCACCTGTGACTCTTTTGACGTGACAGGTGTCCATGGGCGGCGGTAATCGCTTACCATCAGGTGATACGTCAGCTCGTCTGCGCCTTATATTATAAAAAAAAGAGATTCAAAATTTCTATCTTCAACTACCCCAAACCCTCGTGGACGCGCGCGTGGCGCACACGCGCCCGGCGCCCGCGCAACTAATACCTCCACAATAGCTCCAAATATATCATTAGCGAGTCACGGCTCCCTTGATGGGAGTTAGGCGGATTTCTGTCATGTCGGATTGAATTTTGAAGTGGTTTGCGCCTCAGAGTTGTATAAAGCCGATAGGATAGAAGCGTTTGATAAATATTTGAGCACATTTATTAAATTATGTTTCTTTTTCCAAAGGAGTAGGCAGAGATCCTCTAGTTCTACAAGACTGGCGTACTGCATCCTTTGTTTTCTTTCACTTAAGCGCAATCCATGGTCAAAACGTATCTTGGGCTCCAGAGCGACAGCAACCGGGTATTTGACTGCCTCGGTGCCACAGTGGTTAGTGGGTCGCACTTTAAAGTGACGGCTGCGCCGGATTCGATTCCCGGGTCGAGTCAAAAATTTGTACCTAAGTTTTCGGTAAGAAATTCGTAGTGTCAGCCCGTAGTCTGGAACGGTCGGCGATCATATACCCCCGTGCCTCGGAAAGCACTTTAAGCCGTTGATCCTGCGTCCAATCCTTCTCCGGTCGTGTCACACTGGTGTCCCATCGGAATGTGAGGGTAAGGGAATAGAGACTGCACTTGTGTTTGCGCACACACTTGAGCACTATAATATATCCTGCGTACGCGGTTGATCGTTGATATAATAAAAAAAATAAAATAATAAAACTTTATTAATCATATTAGAGTTAATTTTACAGATGGTCACTCATAGTTATATAAAAGCAGACTTATTATTTACCTGTACTAAGAGAATCTTGTATCACAGGTATTTAGAGCTATCTTAATTTAATTGAAACAATAATAAAATCTAGTTAAATATAGAAACGAAAAAGTAGACAATAGTAGTAGACAGTAAGTAGACAATAGTAGATATTGGCCGCCGTAGCCGTAATCGGTTGGAGGATATTATTAAACGCTAGGATGAGATAAATTATTAGTAATTTTAATTTACATTAAGATGATGAGTCGCTCGCCAAAGTCTGCTGTAGTGATTGGCCATTGTTCTAGACCAAGTTCGCCACTCAGCCTCCGTGAAGATCCCGCTGATTGGTACGACTTAGGAGCTATTGACTTAATACTCGTAACTTAGCTGACATTGATATCGAATAATTCGTTGAAGTACAGTCCGCTCCTCCAAAGAAGTCCCGTCAAAAGCTCACTTCAGTCGCCATCAAGCTGGGACGGTGGGAGAACCACGCTTCGGCATGAATGGGATCGACCAGAGTGATACCACGGCCTCATAGAATACCGGCGTGAAGCAGCAGTGTGCTGTTTCACTGCGTGAGTGAGGGTTGCAGAAGCCCAATCTGGGGGAAAGGGAGGTTCAAAAGTTGGCAGCGCACTTGTGGCCCACTGCTCACTTAAAAAAAAATCTCAAGACACAAGAAATCTCAATTTTTTTTTCCGCGAGACTTCATTCGTGGCGCTCACTTTACGCGTTAGGCAGTTTATCTTGTCTTTTCTCATTTACCTGGGTAAGATCGTTCCATCGCGGCATCGTTGGCTTCTTCTTAACTGAGGTCCCAGTTTGAATCAGTCGTAGTGCTGCCTCTGCCTCTGCTGCCTCTGGTCCAAGAGTTGCGGATTCGATCCCCGCACAGTAGATACATTTGTGTGTATAAACATGTTTGTTTGTATTGTTCTGGGTGTTTTCTATGATAAGTATGTATTTACAAAAGAAAAGTATTAAATGTATATACTCATATTTGTGATTCCGTTAATGGTTCTAATATCTGTAACACAGGTGCATGAGCTACCTATCTCAGAGTCGGATTAATGTATGTGTAAAATATTTGTTATTTATTTATTCAACTTTAGGGTTGAGTGTGAAGCCAAGAAAAAAGTGTACGAGTATTCTAGGTAATATTCTAATAAAAGAAAAATTTACTCTTGCTTTAAAATGTCTCGATTACATACCGAATCCCACACAATAGTTATCATCATTTCAGCCAATAGATGAGTACATCTACCTCGGACAAAAAGTCCAGCTTGGTAAGTCCAACTTTCAGAAAGAGGTCGATCGACGAATCCAACTCGGCTGGGCAGCGTTCGGGAAGCTACGCAGCATATTTTCGGCCCACCTACCGCAGTGTCTCAAGACGCAAGTCTTCAATGCGTGTGTGTTGCCAGTGATGACATACGGAACCGAAACGTGCCCGCTTACAATGTGCCGATTAAGGAGGCTCAAAGTCACTCAGAGAGCAATGGAGAGAGCTATGCTCGGAGTCTCCTTGCGTGATCGTATCAGAAATGATGAGATCCGCAGGAGAACTAAGGTTACAGACATAGCCCAAAGGATTGCATGCCTCAAGTGGCAATGGGCAGGGCACATAGCGAGGAGAACAGACTGCCGTTGGGGCGGAAAGGTCCTCGAGTGGAGGCCACGTACAGGAAGTCGCAGCCGTGGCAGGCCCCCCACAAGGTGGACCGACGATCTGGTGAAGGTCGCGGGAATCCATTGGATGCGGGCGGCATAGGACCGATCTGTGTGGAGAACATTGGGGGAGGCCTATGTCCAGCAGTGGACGTCTATTGACAATAGTTATCAGGTATCATGAATAGGTGTTCGGGATGTAAATGATAAAAAAATAACAGTTTTATTTGTGGACTTCGGAATGTTGTGCAGCATTGAGCTGCTAAAGGATCATATAAATTATTATTTATGTTTTTGAATGATTAAGATTTAATATTTTAATTTTTTACAGACTATAAATCACGGGCATGCACGTTGCACCGCTGACGTCACAATCTCAATTGTCATGTTAAACAGGCCGCAGTGATCTATTTTTTAATCACACGCTCCGTGAACACTTAATAAGGGCGAAAATGGTGTTGGGGACCTCATTGTTGGATGATTGCGATTTCATACATGCTGTCACGGGATTGTATGGGTCTTTGGGTGAAATGGATGGATGATTTAAATTTGTTGATGTCTTCATTTGCAATAAATTTATAGGTTATTATTTTTAAAAAGCTCTTTACTTCGACCTAGTCATATGAAACAAATACCTTCGAGTATTTTGTTTTATTTTTCACATAAAATTGTGGAAAAACGAGCAGATGGCATACGTAATGATATAGTTAGCCATTGTAGATACATTTTCTGTGACTCTGTCTGTAGCCTGTCCTGTGGGGGCCAAAATAAGCGTTACCTTAAATACATTGTATATTTATTATGAGTAAATTGAGTTGAATTAAATTTTATTATATAATTTCTAATTGATTTTAAAAATATAATGGACATAAATTTAAAATTATCGAATAAAAACGAACTACTAGGATAAGACTATTGTTAATATAATTAAAATAAACAGTCAGGATGGATCTGTGGTCTGGAACAACTAAACATTTTTTTTTTTATGATATATGTGGCAGACGAGCAGACGGATCACCTGATGGTAAGCGATTACCGCCGCCCATGGACGCCTGCAACACCAGTGGTGTCACAAGTGCGCTGCTTACCTTTTAACCCCCCTTCCCCTGGATTGGGCCTCCGGTACCCTCACTCACGCAGCGAAACACAGCGCATGCACTGCTTCACGCCGGTTTTCTGTGAGGACGTGGTATTACTCCGGTCGAGCCGGCCCATTCATGCCGAAGCGTGGCTCTCCCACTGTCTACATGAAAAGATTATCAGGCTAGACATTACAAATTACAAACATTCTGTCCTTTACGAGACTGTGTGTAAGAGAGTAGGAATGTGTGAGTGTTCAGGTGTGTCAAGTTGATTATCTGTTGGAGAACTAATTTAACGAAAGAGAACGATTTTATTCTAAGGATTTCTTTTGATTGCTCGTAATTCCATGACAATAATAAACCTGATATTCTAGTCTTGGCTTCATAAGGTGTGCAATGCTGTAAGTCAATTTCATTTGCTAGTTTGTTGTAAAGGCGCGGCATAAGAATACGTTTGCTACTCCTTTATGTAAATGTAATTACAGGAAAAATAGTTTTATTGTTAGAGCTTGTAATAAATTTAATAGCAGCTATAACCATATCGACATTTTTCATGATAAGATTACAGTTTTTAAAAAATCTTTAGTCTTGAATTAAATTAAAAAGCAACAAAAATAATCATCCTTTTTCGCATTTTTTTTTGTATTTTGTCTCACAACACTAAACGTATTAATTTATGGTGGAAAATTTAAATTGCTGATGTATTATTTAAGTAATTTTAGAACAGAGTACTATTTAACAGCTGTATTTTCCTTAATAAAGAAAAATAAAAAATAATAAATGATTTAAACCTTTGAGCGAAGGACTTGAGGAGTAGGAAGCCTAAAAATTATCTTCTTTAGAATATTGTTATAAGTCGGTAAATATAGAACCTGCTTATGCATGGATATGGCGGCTCTCAAAAAAAAACCTGCGACGCTAAGCATTAGGGAAGCGCAAGTGCTTAGCGTCGCAGGGGTAAACTTCTACAGTTGGATATCGTCTTGGTCTTCCCAATGCAGCCTTAAGGACCAGTCTCTGCGCTCTTTCCAACATTATCATTGTAGAAGATGCAATGCCACCCCATGCCAGTATGCAATTATTAACTATAGACTGGCAAATTCAATTCAAATAATTTATTCCAGCCAAGAATAGTCCATACATGTCATTTCTTGAAAAAATGGTCAGCTTACAAATAGTTATTATTACATACCTACACATTATCCAAATTATTCTAATTATTACATTATAAAATATTACATAATAAGAAATAAGAATAAAAAAATAAAATTAAAATAATAATACAATGGGCCAAATTAACTGATTTCAGAACACTGCCGTCAAATACAAATAATATTTTTTTGCATAAAACATGGTTCATTTTTGGTCTCATTCTATAAGTAGTCATTTACTCATGCTTAGCCGATCTATCGACAAGCAAATATGTCCGTCCTAATTATTTCAGCTAAGTGCAATTATAGGTATCAAATTACAAAAAAAAATAATACATTCCATTAAACAATCCACATTTCATTAATAAATAGATCATACATAATCAATTAAAATTTAGATGTTAAAGTCGATATAATATGTCAACAGAATAAATACAGCAACAATTCGAAGATAAGCACCAAATAATAAAAATGTCCGTGGACTCTCTCAGTACCTTCATCATATATATTAGCTTTCGGATTGTAAGTGATCACCCCCACCCAGAATGCTATGTTTTTTTTTGTCATAATACACGTCACAAGTTTATGATTTTTCTTGCTGATTATAATTTGTAAAGGCTGTTCATTTTCTGTGCAACTTTTTTGCTTCGATTTTTCTCTACTGTGACATTTTAATGAATTTTGATATTTTCTTATCGATAATCGATTGAAGCAACAGTGTAGGAAATATCCACATACTGATTGCAGAATAAAATTAATTCAAGAAATTTCTCTACATCTAAGAGGTGAAAGTTTTCAAGGTCCTGGTGGTGCATAGCTCTACACTTCTACGGAACAAATCGGCGGAAGCAATTGGCTCCTACTGCCTTAATGCGGCCTTAACGCTGCAGGGTGTATACATACGGACCAATTTCAGGTTTAACATTACAATAAAGTCAATTATTATCAAATTTATAAAAAAACAACGTAAAATTATTTTTACGTTGATAAACTTTATTTAGGTCCGATTTGACCAATCTTTATCCGTGTATAAATCTATGGTACCTTCATCATCATCATCAGCCTATCGCAGTCCACTGCTTAACGTAGGCCTCTCCAATTGTTAGCCACCGTGATCTATCCATGGCTTCTCGAATTCAGCTCTTGCCAGCCATCCTGCGCAGATCGTCCCTCCACCTAGCCAGAGGGCGCCCTACTCGTACATTACGTTTGCCAAGACGCGGTCTCCACTCTAGATCTCGTTTACCCCATCGGTTGTCGGTTCTGCGGCTAATATGGCCAGCCCACTGCCACTTAAGCTTGCTAATCCGGTGAGCAATGTCGATGACTTTGGTTCTCTGACGGATCACCTCATTTTAGATTCGATCTCGGAGAGAGACGCCGAACATTGCTCGTTCCAAAGCCCGCAAAGCGACCTTTAACTTGTGGACCAGCCGTAAGTGTCTACGTTTCGGCTCCGTATGTCATGACGGGTAGGACGCACTGATTGAAGACTTTTGTCTTAAGGCACTATGGTATCGACGATACGAAGACACGACGTACTTTTCCAAATGCTGCCCAACCTAACTGGATTCTCCTAATCACCTCATCCCTAAGTTGTTTCTACCCAATTGCAAAGTCTGCCCGAGGTATGGTACCTATTACGTGAGATTTGTATAGAATGACAGGGCTATGCCTACCATAGATTTAGACCGTGGGAGAGCCATGCTTCGGCGTAAATGGGCCGGCTCGACCGGAGTGATAGCACGGACTCACAGAAAACCGGCGTGAAGCAGCACTGTGCTGTGTTTCGCTGCGTGAGTACCGGAAGGTACCGGAGGCCTAATACGGGGAAAGGGGGAATTAAAGGTTGGCAATTGCGACTACACTGGTGTCGCGGGTGTACATGGGCGGCGGCCAATCGCTTAATATCAGGTGATCCGTCTGCTCGTCTGCCACCTATCACATAAAAAAATAGTATCGTTATAAGATTGGTCAAATCGGCCCTTATTGAAAAAATTACATCGTGCAAGTGTTTTGATTTTCCTATAAGATTTTTTTTTATGTGATAGGTGGCAGACGAGCTGACGGATCACCTGATGGGAAGAAATTGCCACCGCCCATGAATACCCGTGACACCAGTAGAGTCACAAGTGCGCTGCCAACCTTTTAAGCCCCCTTTCTCCCGAATTGGGCCTCCGGTACCCTCACTCACGCAGAGAAACACAGCACATTGAATTGACAGAATTGTCGTCGTCTTCAAAATGTACCTCTAGTAAAGACTTCAAATAAAGTGCAATACCACCCCGTGTAGTTTCACGGCTCTTTTTAAAAGCTCGAAGCTCGATCCGCGCGCCTAAATATGCAGCTTTTAAATGAAGTCTTAGAAGACTGCGTTTCCATTATTGGCGTCGACGGCGACAACGAAACGATAATCACGACCGAATCTGCATCCCTGCCACTTTCACACTAGCTGTGCGTCTCTTTTGTTTAGATGCGACAGCTATATTCCAGTTTGTTAAGGGTCGGTTTCATTCATCAAACTCAAATTAAACGCCCTGTTGGTCTAGTGGTTTACGTACCGAGCTGTGATCTCGGGGTCCTTGGTTCGATTTCAACGGGGTCAAGCAAAAAGTATGTTTCGAATTTTTCGAACATTGCTCGGGTTTGTGAACGGCAATCCGCATTTGGCAAGCGCAATAAAAAGCGGACTGTAGAAACATAGATGCTGGTTTATTGCCAATTCACGGATTTGAGATATCGCGGTTCGGTGGCGTCCCGGGGTGGTCCGTGTGTGGCCGGGCGTAGGAGGCAAAGCAAAGTGGCCCGGGGAACGGCGACGCGGTGGACCACGGCGTAGTGACGTCACGGCCCCTCCGCACGTCTCCTCCCGCGCGTACATGACCGGTTGCGGACAGTGGTGGTTAAGCCTAATCCCATCATAGCAGCGATTAACTTGATTTCTATGATGGAGGCCTTTGCCCTGCAGTGGGACAATATATAGGCGGATACTTACTTTACCGCTTCCTTTCACGAGATGTACTGACGAGTATCTGTATAGTCAGCGCCAAAAATATGTTATCTTAAGCAGTCAGATAAAATGTCTTGGCGTAAAAAAAGATAGGTACCTTACTTTATCATAATGAGCGTACTCCTTTCTAAAACGACGGCAACGCGTCACTGATGAGACGCGATGCACTCATGGGGGGCGGTATTTATTTCTCATCAGGTTGCTTGGGTGTTTGTCGCATCTAGCATAAAAAAACGACAACCGGCTACTGCGATCGCCATTGGCTATTCTAATTTTTTTTTTATTACTATTTAACCTACGTTTTTTGATAACGTTTCTTTAATATGCTTGCAAACTCCTCTTAACATTTTATTCAGTGTCACTTCATTGCCAAAATGTATTTTGTACTTATTATATAGGGCACGCTGTGACAAAAGCAATCTTGATTTGATATACCAATTTATGAAAAATGTGTTGTTCATTTAAAATGTATTTAAAATTTTATTTAAAAAAAAAAAGCTGGAAAAGAAATTGTCTAACAGAGCCGTGCCGTCTGATCCAATGGAATCACGCAACGGTATAGCCGTCGAGAGCAATTTATTAAAGAATTGAATTCCCAATTACCATGCGCCGTGACGTTTGCTGCCGAAGACCCGATAAATTCAGACAAATTCAGATAAATTCAGACAAGTTCAGGCAAATTCAGATAAATCCCCACATTATCCCCTCGCTGGCTTTCTCAACGGTCGGTAACGAGGATTTTTATCGACTCTTCTTTTTTTTTCAAAAAAGGAGGAGATTCTATGTTTGACTGTACCGGTATTTTTTTATGTATATTCACCAATTTCTCCGCCAATTATAGACTGATATGTACATTTTTTTTTCAAGAAATGGTGTCATGCAATATCAAAACCCTCGCCAACCCGTCTGCCAAGCGTGGTGAGTATGGCAATTACCCCTCAAGTGATTGAGGGAGGCCCGTGCCCCAGCAGTGGGGACTTAAATGGGCTGATGATGATGAATATACATGATATCGAAATAATCCCAGAGTAGGTTTTTCTTGTCATAGTTATCGTATCTCGTCTTTTTATAGTAGGTATAACGTAGCGTGTGACACGGTCTCACGCCGAACCACGCCGAGATAACTGTGCTTTCCAGTACGTGGTTTGTTTAGCTGGCGATGTAGGCACGGTACCTGTTGTGTAGGCGCACACACTTGGGCACTATAATATATCCTGCGTAAGTGGCTGATCGTTGAGATTGGCTGCCATAGCCGAAATCGGTTGGAGGATTATTATACATTTTGTGGTGTCCGTTTATCTTGGTCCTCGCAATATTTTGGTAGCAGTAGACAAGTTGTAATATTTTTTTTGCGAGAATTTAGGTACCATACACCAACCAACAACCAACCATCTCGATCAAATTCCTAGTAACTTATGTTCATTGCGCATTAGTTATTTATTTAAGTTCCGGTTCAATTTACGGATGCCGGGGAATCCCGGGAAATGGCCTCGCGTCCCGAGCGCCAAGCGCCGGACGAAGATGACTTCTACATAGATATGGTATGCTACATAGATACATAGGTATGTAGCGCTAAGTAAAATGGACAATACGTTAAAAAAATAAAAATTTTATATGCTTTTTGAATAAAGAAAGAAAAAAACGATGACCCTTTTTTTTAGTTTTCATTAAATGTGTGTTTTTATTGAAATATTTTTTTAATATGCTGTAAGTGACGTAGTCCTGAGGCTCAACGTATTGTGATATCGGTGCTATATGTACAATAAAAAAAGCTTATGCGACTAATCATGTCATTGTTGGACGTTTAGTTTTTTCAATTACCTTTTTTTAATCAACGTGAGCAAAAGCGTTTTTAATTTGTCCCGAGTGAGTAGGTCACTGGAATATTTTACGTTTTATTTTTGTCCTCCATAAATATCTGTTTAAAAATTATGAAATTATTTTTATTTAATTTCTATGACTCTAATCTTGAAATAGTATTTTTCTTTCGGAAAATGTTTTTTTGTCGTATTGTCCATCATGTTTTCTAAAGAGAGAGACGAATGAGTAAGCCCTTTGGACAGGCACACCATCGGCATGAATGGGCCGGCAGCACACAGATTGTGACTCCACTGTTATTGCGCTTTTCAATGGGCAACGGCCAATCGCTCACCATCAGGTGATCCGTCTGTTCCTCTGCCATCGCATCATCATTATCAGCCTTTTGCAGTCCACTACTGGACATAGGCCTTTCCTAATGTTCGCCACTTCAATCGATCTTTGGTATCCAGCTCCAGCCAGCCATCCTGCGTAGATCGTCACTTTATTTAGCTGGAGGGCGTAGAACATTACATTTACCGAGACGTGGTTTCGACTATAGAACTCGTTTACCGCAGCGGGTGTCAGTTCTGCGGCTCTGCCATCTATTACCATAATAAAAAAATGGCAAACACTAGCAGATACAATAGCAAATAAAATAATGCACTTAGGGCCGATTTTTATCCGTAGTTACCTTTTGGTTTAATTAACTAATAGTTAACTGTCTAACTAATATGTCAAAGTGACAGCGTCAAAGTGACAGCGTCAAAGTGACGTAATACATGGATCTCGAAAACACGCGCTTAAAACGCAATGTACCATTTTCGGAAAAAAAGTGCATTTAAAGATGATCCAAGATATGAAAATAAAAAACAGTCCATAACCAATGAACTCATAAAGACTATGTATAGATTTGAAAGATGGCTCAGCTGAGCTGATTTAAAGTTAAAAAGGCGAGTACAGCAGCCGGCAGCTGCAAGAAGAAGGAGTCATGTTGTCGAAGTTCGCGTGGATGCGGTAGACTTTTTTTATTTTATTTTTATTGTAGATAGGTAAGCGTTTGACCATATTTCACCTGATGGTAAGTATTAATATGGTCTAAGATGTAGCACAATTACCTAAAAGATACCTATTCACTCGCGCTTTGAAAACCCCCAAATTATAGCTTTTAGGGAACACCTCCTCAGGCAGCTGATTCCACTGTTTCACACCACCTGTCACCATTTGGGTGTCCATGCAAGAGTCTTTCATTTGTAAGGTGATGCGTCTGCTCGTCTGCCACCTACCACATAAAAAAGGCATATCTTTAACATTAGACGCTCTCTCCACCCTATCCCACTTGCATACGGCATTCATCAAATATGTATCGCGGCAGCGTTCGATACTGGCGCGCATGTAAAACACGCGCCATCTTGGTGGGATCGCTCTTTCAAAGTTGTGCGAAGAGTCCATTTTTGTCGAGTTAGAGGGTACTAAGGAGCTCGAGGTTTGGAACAAAAGCGATTCGGACTTATGGCCGTACATATGTGACTTTTCTATTTTGTGATAAGTCCTACGTATAAATCAGCTGCACGAAAAATATTGTTTATACGTGTTTGGCTTTTGACAAATGATTTCCTTTAGTACAACGCCATAGCCAATATGCTGTTAATTTTATTGGCGCGCGAGTTCAGTGCAGAGCTGGTTGGCAAATATACCACAAGTAACTATTATACCTACAGGTTGACTTTTATTTGCGGCAAAAATGTTTCTTTCTTTTTGTCATAAGTGGCAGACGAGCAAACTAATCACCTGATGGCAACACCAGTCACGAGTGCGCTGCCAACCTTTAAGCACCCTTATTCCCTGGCTTGCACGCAGCGAAACACAGCACAGTGCTGCTTCACGCTGGTTTTCTGTGAACATGAAAAGTTGTCCATAATTTCATGAGTAGGTACCAACATAAATCGCCATGTTATTATTATAGGATCGATCGTATTACATACAGGCAGGTAGGTACTAACATTTTCAAGACACTCGTAATATTAATAGCGATCCTTCCGTACCGTGACGCGATCAAAGAGACCGCACATCGCTAATGGCGGCGATTTACGTTTAATTATACATAACGCGTTAGTTTGCGCGTTATTTAGCGCGGGAGCGTCAATTCTCCACGGATGATGTTAAGGGGGCGTTTCAGTGCTGCGACTCCTTCACATCTTAGCGTGTAGTTCCTGATTGCATCCAAAGCTGTCGCTTTGGAGCTCGGGGTACGCTTAGACCATGATTCAGGATTTGTCAAAGTCTACTAATTATAATTAAGCGACTGCCGTCTGACCGTTGCTACCCTTTATCAGGGGAATCAAATCAACTGAATCATCGTTACACGCTTCAGAAACTATCGGAAACGTGCAGGTTTCCTAACCGCTGAGCTAATGGTAGAAATACGCACATAGATTAAAATCCTACGCTTGCTTGGATTCGAACCATGACCTCATGGAAGCGCGTTCTGATACACTGAGCTACCATCGCTCAGTCAGTTCATCATTTCAGTGCTGCGACTGTCAAGGAATTAACGCATACCTTCTGATGCACTTTGTAACACTTACACTCTTCTAAACACGTAGGTATTTTACTCGTAATAGAAGAAAATTTTTTCGTCCCGGACAAATATTCGTGTGTTGAAAGAAATTACATAGTTTCCAATGTATTTCACTTACATTAGAAAGTACCTTCCAGAAATTGATTATTGATTCTGATATATAGAATACATGAAGTAGTTTTCTTAAGCATCTACCTGCAAGCTGCTACCTGTTGTGCAATAAAGAGTATCTATCTACCTATAATTAGTTTTTTTAGTTTTTCGCGTTGCATCAAACCACTTGTCACCGGCTGCTGTAACGTAGCCGAAACGTCAAGCAAAATATGTGAGTACAAAATTTTATATCTCATAATAAATTTCGTGTTAATCCACATCTACCTATAATTTGATTTTGGATCAGGTCGATGTCCTAAGTGATAATTTGTAAACTTATTCTTCTTCTTCTTTTTTAGCCATTTTCAACTTCTAGGGTGTAGACCTTATTCAGCTTATGCCATTTTTGTCGATCTTGGACGGTTTCTATCCAATTGGTTCCTGCCAGCCTTTTGATGTCGTCACACCAACACATTTGGGGTCTTCCTCTTGGGCGTTCCTCGCCCCACAGTCTCCACTCCACCACTGCCTTGCACCACGAGGCGTCTTTTCGGGCGACATGACCAGCCCACTCCCACTTCAACTCAAGACCCGTTTCGCAACGTCGCTTTCTTTGCTCTGCTTTTTGTTATATTTAGCTAATATTAATATATACATGGACTAATTATGTAATTTGTCTATGATACAAATCAATACTTCCTTTTGTCGCAAGACTGTAACCGCACCTTACGCGTCCCGAATACACGGCTCACATTACAGCTGTCGCCTTCCTCCACGCTCGCGAGCGGGACGCTCAGGACAGATCCGGGACAACCAGGACAGATATGGGACACTTAGGGCCTCTACACACTAAACAACGTACTGCCTCAACAGACTATGCACGCACTCATGCATGCGCGCGGACCTACACCCCCCTTATTACAAATCGCGAATTGAGGATAGTCCCGGAGCGAAAATCGTGCCAGCCCCTTTTAACATTACGTGTTGGAACTGGATGACCATAAGCTTTAGTACGGTAATAACTTTAGATCGCTATTTATAATCAGGTGGACAGTGTTTTTTGCGTAGACAGAGGCATACTATATGAAACGTGTGCGGGAGAGTTACGATACGATATTGCATAGCGCGTAAGGTCAACGAACTGTTTGATAACAATGTCAGCTAGATACGATCTTTCTGTGTCTACTTTGTGATGGTTTCTCCAAATCCTGAATTAGGGTAGAAGCGTACTCCGGGCTCTAAAGCCACAATTTTGGACGCAATGGGGAATGGATGAATAAGATGAAGAGTATTCGGTAAAATTATCTGAATCTTGTGTCTGCGAATGTATTCTCATCTGCCATTCTGCTCATAATTAAATTAAAATTCGATCGAACCTGGTTAGTTAGTGCGCGATCCTCAACACGCTCACTAACAGGCGGCCGGCGTTCTCTAGGCAGCCCGCGTTCTATAGCTATGTGCGTGTTGTGTCTAGTTCAAAGTTCTGTGTCTAGTTCTGAGTTCTGTGTCTAGTTCGGCGTTCTGTGTCTAGTTCGGCGTTCTGTGTGTAGTTCGGAATTCTGTCTAGTTCGGCGTTCTGTGTCTAGTTTGGAGTTCTGTGTCTAGTTCGGCGTTCTGTGTCTAGTTCGGCGTTCTGTGTGTAGTTCGGAATTCTGTCTAGTTCGGCGTTCTGTGTCTAGTTTGGAGTTCTGTGTCTAGTTCGGCGTTCTGTATCTAGTTCGGCGTTCTGTGTGTAGTTCGGAATTCTGTCTAATTCGGCGTTCTGTGTCTAGTCTTGGAGTTCTGTGTCTAGATCGGCGTTCTGTGTCTAGTTTGGAGTTCTGTGTCTAGTTCGGCGTTCTGTGTCTAGTTCGATTTTTGTGTCTAGCTCGGCGTTCTGTGTTTAGTCGTCGTTCTGTGTTTAGTCAGCCGGCGTTCTGTGGCTAGCGACGCCGGTGATCTGTGTTTTATATTTAGTGCGAGTGAGCGCGGGCCCTAACGCGCAACCCGAGACCCTTGACGCTGCGGCGCTGATTAGCCAGCGCTCAACACATGTTATACTTACGAGTTGACATACATAGCTAATTATAGACTGTACTCACGAACCTGAAGGGTAGTTAAGTAAATTGATAGAGGTATCTACAGCACCTATACTCATCATCTTCATTTACCTCAGTTACGTTTCCTGTTTGCGTCCACAGCTAGCGATTTTGGAGCCCAGGATTATCGGATATTCGAAGCATAGGTATCTATTTCACGTATGCAATGTAAATCTTTAATAAGATCTTTGTTTTTTTATGTGATAAGCGGCACGAGCAGACGGATCACCTGATGGTAAGCGATTGCCGCCGCAAAACCAGTGAAATCAATGCGCTGTCAACCTTTAAACCCCCCTTCCCCCGGATTGAGCCTTCCGGTCCCCTCCCTCACGCAGCACTGATTCACGCCGGCTCCGCGTACAGCTTAGCGTCCAAAGCTGGTGGTGATTAGGTGGTGTATGCCCAGGTAGCAATAATAATTAACTTCCTTTGTTTTACAAATTAGATTTATTAGTTAAAGGACGACCTAGCTCTTGATGCGTACATTACAAGATGATCTATATAAAAAAGGTTTTTATTTATCTTAGACAGATGGCGCTCAATCGATTACAAATCATTAATTAATTATGGCGGCGTGATACAGATGGCGCTGTTAACAAGTATTTCGCTGTTTAACAGCTGGTTTTCAAAAGCTTGGGTACGCTTAGACCATGATCCAGGATTTAGCAAGTCTGGTAATTAAAATGAAGCGACTGCCATCTGACATACTTCACCCTTACAAAAGGTGCACCAGGCTACTAAGATCAATGGTAGTCACTCGTTCCAATTCGTAGTTCGAGAAAATATCTTAAACGTATAATTTCTATTTAGTACACGTTTCTAGAAATACGAACATAGTTTTTAAAATCTATAGGTGCTTGCTCTTGAACACATGACCTCCCGTTTAGAAGGCGCATGCGCTTATCCACTGACCATTGCTCCTCACTGCAACATCTTAACTATCTGGAGCCCAATTCTCGGGCTCGTGGCATTTATCTTGATACGACATACCTACATCTCTAATAGTTTTTTTGTATGGATTTCATGTGACATCTGCCATGTTTTCAAAATATCACGAGCACGAGAATTAGGCTCCTGATATTCAAACTTACAGAACAAAATGTTGTTTACTGATGTTATTTTGATAACCTAGTCCTGTGTTTTTGATGTTTACAAATAACCTGTACCTACCCAAAGATAATACCTGAAACAAAGAAGCATATCTTTGCCTTTATGTTATTCTCATAAAACTGAAAATGTAATAAAACATCCACAAGAAACTACGCGGAGTTCCGTTCAACTCGGATTTCTTCGCAAGAAAAATAATGCATCAGATCGGAGTCCAGATGCGCCCGTTTATTGCATTCTACGAGACTGCAATTTGCCCCAATCTTCAGATAAACTGCTTTATAAAACATCTCTTATTTACTGCTCGCTTCGAGCAACAAATTACCTATTTTCCGAAGACGGGTTTATAGGAAATACGAGCATATCGTCGTTATATTTAGGTTCAGAATGTCGTGAAGAGTAGATGTGTAAAGGACAGGTGCCTGTTAAAATCCGTGGTAGTAGGAACCTGGCTTTTACAGGCAGCTGACTAAAAGTTATCTTGGATTTAATAACATCATTGTTATAAAAAAAACAATATTATGATAGGAGCTACAACTACGTAATTCAATAAAAGGTAAGTAAGCAACCACTCATAACAATATTATCTACTCAATGGCGATCACCATTTCAGCCAATAGACGTCCACTGCTGGACATTAGGCCTCCCCCAATGCTCTCCACACAGATCGGTCCCGTTCCGCCCGCATCCAATGGATTCCCGCAACCTTCACCAGATCGTCGGTCCACCTTGCGGGGGGCCTGCAACGGCTGCGACTTCCTGTACGTGGCCTCCACTCGAGGACCTTTCCGCCCCAACGGCCGTCGGTTCTCCTCGTTATGTGCCCATTGCCACTTGAGACATGCAATCCTTTTGGCTATGTCTGTGACCTTAGTTCTCCTGCGGATCTCATCACTTCTGATACAGATCACGCAAGGAGACTCCGAGCATAGCCCTCTCCATTGCTCTCTGGGTGACTCTGAGCCTCCTTAATCGGCACATTGTAAGCGGCCACGTTTCAGTTCCGTATGTCATCATCAAACTCAATGGCGATAATTGTATCAAAATTATAACAGCTGCTCTCGTTGCAAAGAACTAGTTTAACTGTTTATAACATCATTTCTATAAGAACAGGCAGGGTCAGTACAAAATGCTCCATATGCCAGTCAATTAATGAAGAGGACTTAGGTACTCACTACCCGACTACGGCAAAGCAAAAAGGAGGGTTATGATTTTGACCTGTATGTATGTATGGTTGTTCATCTGTTCCCTCAAAACTTCTAAGTTAGTTATCATATTTGAACAAATGAGGTGTTGTTAAAAGCGTCTTGATTGTCTTCTGTTTATAAGCGTCACGTTAAATTGACTACCGCGCCCTCTAGGGGAACTAAAAAAATTTTTTTGCTTGACGGTAGTATAATATGTAATATGTCATTTTAGGAAGCATAACTAAAAATATGTTAAATAAAAATAAAGTTTAAAAACTAAACCCGACTACTAAAAAAACACGCTCTAAAAAGTGCGAAACAAGAAAATAGTCTCTGCAGAAAATATTATGCCGTATCGCCGTGCTCGTATGCCACATTGATTTTATTTTTTGACGACCCGATTGGAACAGTGGTAGTGCACGCTGCCTCTGATACAAGGGTTGCGGGTTCGATCCCCGCACAGTACAAACATTTGTGTGCATGAACATGTTTGTTTGTATTGGTCTGGGTGTTCGCTATGTATTATAAGTATGTATTTACAAAAGAAAAGTATTATATGTATATATTTGTAATACCACTGTTGATTCTGATATCCGTAACACAGGTGCTTGAGCTACCTATCTCGGAGTTAGATCAATGTATGTGATGTTGTGAAATATTTATTATTTATTATTATTATTTTATTATTATAATGGTTTGGTATTGGTATTTAATTATTAATTGGTTTTTAAACTTTATTTTTAAATAAAAAGCCTAATGTTCCTCAATGGAAAATTAGCTATTAGCTACCGCTAATCTTTGTCCCATTTAAAGATATCATGATCACAAATCTACAGTTGCCTTAAAGTCTTCCTCGAAACTCGGTTTTAGTAACGGTGAGCATACTGATACTAATTCCGACAATTTATAATTAGAAATAATAAACAAGGCCACAGATTTTTTATTTGGCCACGCGCGCAAACTTCTAATTTACTAACTAAGCACCGGGAAATTGACATAGCCTTTAATTAACTGATTCATCTTCTTTACAACGCCAACTAAAAATGTTAAAGAAAGCGTCAAGTCAGTATCAACAGTTAATTTTCCTTGTCCTTCTGATTTATACATTGCAAACTAATTTACTAACTCAGCCACGAAATTTGTAACTCATCACCATATTACGTTTTACAGCTTCAATACAAGCTCCTCAAAAATTATGTATTCAAGCTTCAATACTCAACATCATATATTATAACTTAACATGTAAAATAATACTTCATATTCTTTTATCGTGAAAATAGCCACTGTACGATTTGGCGCGAGTGCGCGACAAGACAGCAGCCGGCCATTTGCACCAATCAGAGAGCGCTATTCGATACTTGTGCCAAAGCCCTTATTTTCTTTTTCTTTTAATCACGTAATTATACGTTTTATTAATTACTTTTCTATAAATGATTGTACTTGTTACACAAATTGATTTGCATAAATAAATGGTTTTACTATGACTGTCCTTAATAGTTCTTCTTCTTCTTCATATTTGCGTATAATTCCCGGTTGAGTCCAAAGCTGGGCTTTGGAGGCCAGGGTACGCTTTGATCATGATTCAGGATTTGGGGAGCCTGGTAATTACAAGAAATTACACGCTTCTGAAACTATCCCAAACGAGCAGGTTGCCTCACGATGTTTTCCTTCACCGCCGAGGTAAATATAGAAATATGCACATAGATTTGAAAAATCTAGAGAAATCGACCCTCCGCATGGAGGGCGCGTTCTAGACCACTAGGCTACCATCGCTCTGGCTGACTGTCCTTAATATTTCATGTGTAATACATAATAATAATATGTAGTGGCTTTAATTATACTATTTGATGACAATTTTAGGTACATTTAACAATCGATTAATGTAGGATAAGTTACATTTTATTCATACTAAATTATGCAATTAGAGGCTAATATTCTTACTATTTTGGTGTCATATATTAATACTTTAGAAGCTTCCTATTTGAATGCATACCACAAATTTAGATGCTAAAAAATAATTACTATGCTGAATTATATTTACAGTGGCTTACATATAAGATAACTAGTGTCTGAGATACTATTATTAAGACGCGCATTGGTTGTGGCCGACTTAGTAATTTAGAAGGTAACATATGTTTTCTGAGGCGAATAATGCTATTAAAAAGAAGCTTGTTTAATTAGTACCCATTTATAATTAATAACTTGTTAAAATCGTTTATCCACGCGCACTGGAACTAATCCAATTTTAATGCATTTTCCGACGTAGTTCATTGTCCTGATTTGAATATAACTAGTGGATATATTTCTAGCCGTGTGGTCCCCGGCAGAGTAGAATAGGCCACCCTCACTCTTACCGAGGTGTCGTAAAAGGCGACTAAGGTAAAGCTGCTGGCATGATCATCAGCACCCAGAGAAGGAAAACTCTGCATTTATACCAAAACCCTCGCCAACCCGTCTGCCAAGCGTGGTGAGTATGGCAATTACCCCTCATGTGATTGAGGGAGGCCCGTGCTCCAGCAGTGGGGACTTAAATGGGCTGACGATGACGACGACGATGTATTTCTAAGCAGATGATCAATATAACTTTCAGTTACGTACCTATGTTTTTTTTTTCAATTCATAAATACGAATAAATAAACAAATTAAATTCTAATGCACATCATGGAGTGGGTAGCTCTGTGGAAATGAGCGCCTTTCGAACGGGAGTTCATAGGTTCGAATCTGAACATGTATGAAACCTTTGAACATGTAGGAACCAAGAGAACCGTTTGAG
Organism: Marasmia exigua; assembly: GCA_019059595.1. Classification (NCBI taxonomy): domain Eukaryota; kingdom Metazoa; phylum Arthropoda; class Insecta; order Lepidoptera; family Crambidae; genus Marasmia; species Marasmia exigua. The sequence continues at coordinate 13,801,400 of CM032484.1, forward strand.
AAAAAAGTTTCTCAAACGGCAAGTAATCACTATTTATATTATCCAGACCAACTGGAGGGTAACACGTTCATACTATTCAGTTGGTCTAGTTCGCGTGTCTAAGGATTGGGATTCAATGCCAGTTGCATCCCAAATCCTAAATGATGGTCCCAGCGCAGCCAGACGCAACTGGGGATTTTTTTTTATATGAGAGGTGGCAGACGAGCAGACGGATCACCTGATGGTAAGCAATTCCGACGCCCATGGACACCCGTAACACCAGTGGAGTCACATGTGCGCTGCCAACCTTTTCCCCTTCCCCCCCATTGGGCCTCCGGATGATCTGATACAAAATCAGTATCCTAGATGTTTCTATAATTGAGAGGTTCTAACAGACAGAACAAAAAAAAGTTGTCAAAAATGTTTATGAAAAGAGAAACAAATGTTGGTAGTAGGTATGGATAAAAAAAACAAGAAAATACCGTTACACAATGCTTGGAATCGAACACTTTTTAAACATAGAATAATAACAAAATAATTCTATGTTTTTAAACTGTTGAGAACATAATCTAGAAGAAAACATGACTTTAAGAAACACGAATAAAAAAATATTATTGCCAAGCTCGGCAGAGCCATTTTCATGTTTCCCTTTGATCAATAACATCTATTACAATTTCAAAGGCCAAATAATATTCTCGAGGTAACAATTTATTTGAAAATGACCGATTTTAAATCATATTTATCTGTCCACCCGATCCTCAATATAGCCTATTAGTAGAATATACTTACGTCTATTTTCTTTGAGGTATTCTGATATACGAGACGTCGCGTAAAAACTACACAGGTCTAACATATTTCTGTTACGAGTAGCAATAATTTACGAAATCTCCTTGTTTCTGTTGCATTTTGCGAGAACATTTATCGCTTTTTAATGTACTAGACGACAAGACGCTTTACCGTAAACCAGACTCTCCACGCATCATAACGTCCCACTTTCATGTTTTTTCATCCTCACATCCGTCAAAAAGTAACGATTTCCAACATGGCCGCATAAATTTGGCGCCAACAGCCCGCCATTTTTACTGTCAAGACCTAAAGCTCAAATTGAGTTTTTGAAACGGTTTTTTATAGATTATCGCGAGGCTGTCAGCTCCGAGGGAGTGAAGTGAAGCGGTGTAAAGATCACAGTGGTCTGCGGGCTTTGAACGCGCTGTCAAAGACGACACGCGGTACAACGCAGCCAGCGACACATATAACTCATACCATTTGTCACTTTTAATTGCCACTTGTTGGTTGTCGAAAACGAGCGGGGGAAAGCGATATATTTAGTTTATTGTGAAATAAACGCAGTTAGGCGCCCGCCGCGGTCCGGTGCTGCTCAAATTAAGACATTACAAGGATCGAGTTATGTCGTTCTGTTCAAACTCAAAGGCCGTATTTATACGTCATCGATGACGGCCGCTTTGATGTCGCCTATTCGCGTCACGGAGGCGCTGGACTGTGGAAGCAAATGACGTCCGTTAATGTTGGCGCCCGATTTGTAAATGGGTTTTTGAATTCTAGTCGATTCCTATTCATTAAAATTATTGTGAATACCGCAAGTGTTTTAGCTAATTAAACTCTTGTTTGATCAAAATTGTGTGCAACAATGCTTACTGTGCATTGCAAGGGAGTAAAGTAAAATAATACTGTCCCACTGCATAAAACATAAATATAAACAGGGCAGGCAGGGCGAAGGCCTTCATCATAGAAATCAAAAGTCATCGCTTTTATGATGGGAGTATGCTTAATTAATCACCATGCTTGCCTAATGCGGATTGGTGATCACAAACTCGAGCTATGTCCTAAAATTTTTAACATACTTCATGATCGACCCGGAAATTGTACTAAGGGAGCGAAGGCGTCTCATAACGTACGAGAATACTTGTCGCAACCAAATAAAGGAGACACACTTAGCGTATGAAATGGAGAAGTACTCCTTTTCGTTCTCCTCCATTCATTCGTAACGTTCGGTTTGCGCTAGGGCCTCAGGACCCCGAGATCACGGACCGGTACTTAAACCACGAGACCAACTAGACCTGGTTAAATCGATCGTTTTTCGAGACCCGGGTCGATCGCAACCCATTCGTATAATGATTGTATTAAAAAGTTTCGTTGATTTCGATCATTTGAGTCGCAGGTTGTTTATATGACCGAATGACAAATGCTCTATCTTTTTTTCAGAAAAAGGCTAAAATAATGATGTTGTTAACATTATTTTTCCCATTACCTATTTTTTGCATTTCTAAATTAATCAATCGATTTAATCCAAACGCGACCCACGAACCGTAATCGAGAAAAAATAGCTTTTATCGCTTGCAGATCACGCGACCTCTCGATTTCGCAAAAAGCGATTAACTAATGTAGTATCATTAAAATAAAAGTTCATTACGGAATGCTTCGTACGTGGGTACAAATGATCGAATCATTTTAAGATTCGCGATTCGATTATTAGTGTACAGGTTGCGATTGATCCAAATTATTCAATCGATCGTGATCTACTTAGGTCTAAGACCAACTTTATTAATATTGGTTATATAAAATATTTATGTGTTGATAATTGCTTGTTGTTAAGACGACAATTTGTAACTGTGTGGAAGTTAAACTTAGCTTGCTACATATATAGTTATCTGTGGTTAAACGGGGATGAGGCCGCTTTCAGCGGAAGGGCAGAGAATCACCAATGTACCTACCTACTCACCATTATATTATTATGTCATTAAATTAACAATATGTAATATAGTCCTTCAATCTGTAATATAGTTCATCAAGTGTCCTTTATCCCAAAGGTTGCCTGGAAGAGATCGCTCATAGTGATAAGGCCGCCTTCGTTGTACACATCCTGTAATATCTAGTTTTTAAGTTTTCATGCTTTATTTTGAGTGCAATAAAAGTATATTCATTCATTCATTCATTCATTATAATTATAATCAGATATCTTTGGGACGTAAAGAACACTTACGTTACCATTAGGTGAAATTTTGAATCACTACATACATAGTACACACTTTATTTCGCTGTCTGTCTATATGCTTACATCTTCCAAACTGCAAAATGGATTTGGATGCAGTTCTTTTTTTAATAGATAGAGTACCTAATTCAGCAGGAAGGTTTATATGTAATTATAATAATATGACATATGCATAATATTAGCACCCGTGCGTAGCTGGTCATGTTTCCAATAAAAAAAAACAAGTCGCCACACATTGATGTAATTGGTAGATAAATCGAAAGTCGAATATAATGAGATTTACCTAGTAAAATTACAAACAACATCACGACAGTAGCGAAATATCGATGCGAAACTAATGAGACACTCTCCCCAGCCATAATAGTCTCGTTTATACGGCAATAAACTAAATATATTCGCGGCAGCGCGTGACGCTGTCACTTTGACACGCAATTAAAAATGACAGATGAGGCCCGCCATCTTGAATGCGTTCAAAGGTGCCGCGCGGCGAAACACTTTGAAGACGGAAAAAATTGCTCAACATACTTTCGGTTAGTCAAGATTAGATTTTTTTTTGTTTCTGTCAATCAATCTTGATGTAGTTTTCGCTGAAATTTTTGTGGTGAGCGGTATTAATTAGGTGTTTGTAACGTTAGTTGAGTAACGTTTGACACGGTGGCTTATACTTCTTGCTTGAAATAGACTTACCTATAAAACAATGTGACAACCGAATAAATCTCTTTTAATTAATATAGGTAGATGTTGGTCAAGGTATAGATATTGCTCCATTAGGTACAGGGCCCCCTTAGTGTGGGAGGTGCAAAGGGATGGGGGAAAAGGAATTAACGACGAACCTCTATCCTCATCCCTTTCACACACGCAGTGCGTCTCTATAGTTAGGATGCGACAGGTATATTCTCGTTCGTTAGTTGCAGGCCTGCAAGTTAGATCTTCTGTGTGTTACATAAATTAAATTGTTATTAAGTAAGTTTTTCAAGACTATTAAGGAAACTAAGTGTTCTTTCAAAGACTAAATTTCGTTTCTCACTGAGCGCATAGCTACATGATCTTTTACGGTCTTGCAGTAGGTAGGTTGTTATTAATATACTTAGATTGTCAATTTAGACCTGAGATAAGTGTGCTTACCCACTTTATTTATAAATAGTAGCCCGCCCTCACTCTAACTTATTAAGTTATTACCGTACCAAAGCTCATCTCGGTCTAACACGCACCACCTTATTATAAATCGAGATCTAAAGTTATAACCGTACTAAAGATCATGCCATCCCGTTCCAACACGCAAAGTCAAAAAGGGCTGGCCTGAATTTTGTTTTGGGGCTATCCTTATCCTTAGTTCCCGATTTGTAATAAGGGGGAATATGTTAAAAGGGGCTGGCACGAGTTTTGTTCCAGGACTATCATTAGTTCGCGATTTATTATAAGGGGGACTTTGTTTCGGGAAATTGGTTCCACTTTCTACCGATAGATGTTGCTAGGTGTCGATAACATCGCGCAAGCGGTACGTGTTTTCAGATTACCTATAAGCATTGTAGCCGTCTGTAGGATTAAGCTCTTTATAAATAGGATAGACAAAGCTACCAAGGCAATTGTATCGAATAATAAATGATTTAAAATATACTGACTTTTGTTTTTTTAATAAAGATAGGAATATGATCCTCCATTAGTTCTTGACTTGGGAATTGAACCCAATATTACTCATTCCAGAGGCTATCCTATGAGTGAGTTTTTAAATAAGAAAACATGGTAGTTAATAACATTCCGTTGTCATTTGTCATACAAAACCCGACAGTAGATGTCTGCTTCGACTGATGGCACAATGAAGAAAAATCGGAACAAATGGTATCTTCTTCTTCTTAGAAATACTGACATTGTGTCTAAATCTCTATAGGAAAATTGCACTACAACCTCATCATAAGTAATACGAGTACATACAGCGTCAAGTTAAGTTAACCCCCGCAGTGCAAAAAAAGCACTTGTGTCACAGACATAAGGACGGTACAAAGTCCAAGAAGGGTAATTGCACGTGACGCCTTGTGTACAGTAGTTCAACTAAGGCCGTTCGGCGAGTTTTTAGCCTGCTCTTGCCTTTCAACAGCGATAAGCGATTGCTTGTTTAACTCAGGGCCCAGGGAAATGAAACAACAGTGTAACTTTGAAACTATTTTATATGTCAACATCGAGTTTGTAAAGTGGGTCTCCCACGGCTACAGGTATATACAGCATTGAGCGTCAACTTACAAAGTACGTATTTTAAGTTATTATCTATTTACATATTTGTATCAGCGTTAAACTTAATCAGATGTTTACAGAAGATTAATTTTAAAGTAACGTAAGTAGAAAATATACAAATTTCGTTCAGTATAAAGTCGTCACATACAATTATTGTGCGTAGGCACGGAAGCGTGTATGTTTCATTCACGCACGACAATATACCAGGATCTACCAATGGACAGGATCCAGCTTCGGCGCCGCTAGGGTAGGGGTCACATAGTCGTGGTACATAATAATGTACTTATAAAAGTAATTTGCCATTGCCGTCAAACAAAGTATATTATATTGATTATATGTATATTTAAAGTATGTACCTACTTATAAATTCAGGGTGTATCTGTGGACATTTAAATTCCTTTAACCACGTGTTCTACCAACCATTCTGAATAATATTTGTTCTACGACTTTTCGCAATTAGTCGAAAATTTTTCGACTCCCCATACAAAATGATACAATAGTCACGTGACCGACTTTGTATGAGAGGTTAAAGTTTTTTTATGCGAATTTCCAAAAGTCATAGAACAAAAGTTGTACAGAATGCTTGATAGAACACGTCGTTAAAGGGATATAAATGTTCACAGATGCACCCTGTACAATCCCCCTGCACTGGGTCCACCTGGACTAAGCTAGGGGGGGCATGACCCCCATGACCACCCCCCAAGATCCGCCCTAGCAATATACGTTATTGAAAGCTGGTATTTAAAATATTATGCTTTTGAAATTAGGAAGATAATCGTGTGCACAGTCAAAATATATTGGAATCAAAAAGAAAATTTACTGGAATTTCATATTTACAGCATGATTTTGAGAGTCAAAACCTTTGACAGTTAGTTGTATAAAGTTAATTTTCTACAAAACTTTTTGCCGAATATTTTGACCGCTTAAGTGGCTTAGAAATTTTTGGCGTTAACTGTACCAAAACCAACATGAGAGTATTTTTTTTTATTTAATTTTTATTATAACAATATAATGAAATAATTAACAGTAACATTTTAGGTATGCATTTTAATGTTATTAAATGATTTCTCAACCTTTTGAGTTTCAAAATATAACCGTTTACAAAAAATATTTTTTACTTTGGTATAAGTATCAGTTATACAGTTACGTTTTTGGTAATATTCATAGGTCTTAGAAAATGTCTTAGAACTTAAGTATTTAGAAGGACCTGTATAGTAAAATTATGTAGGATATCCTAGTTTTAAATAAACCAAATTAATGATTGATCTCATTCAAGGTAGGTTTTTTAATTTAAATTGTAAATATAATCAAAAGTTAAAACTATTGGTATTCGTTGTAATGCAACAATGCTTATTTAATACTAATTTGGCACAGAATGAAGCACATAAATAAAAAATAAAGAACAATAATAATCTACTCCTAGTTACAAATGATATTTACAATCGATTTTGTACATTTCTTACCATCGAACTAACTTTTTACAAAAATGCTTAGGTAAGTATAATTACGGTTAATGTTTTATATAAATCCAGTTCATATGGGTAATGATAGGGTATATAATGTTCCCGGGGGAGGTCGTGGTAGTCCAAGGCTTTGCCGGATACCCATAACCTTTCCCCAATTGGGCGATGAGGGAACGCCGCTGTGTTTTTTAGTCGGTATGTCTCTGGGCGCATACCTAGAGAAGAGCCCGACATAGCCCCTGATGGCCCCCGCTATCTCGGGTATGCATAAGGCCAGCATTTTTCACAGCGACAAAAAAAAAGGGTATATAATGTTCAACATAAAATATTTTTGCTTAATGTTTAACAAGTCAAGTCATATAAAGCTATCAATTTGTGAAGCGGTTTTATCGCGACCGTTCTTATATAATTTTGAGTCGTCAAAATACAATAAAGTTCTAATTGTTCATGTTTAGGCGAAGTTCGTCCGTTTTTATAATTAACACTTATTTTTGTATGGTTTTTGTCCCCCCATGTACCCATATTGCACATCTGTTAAATTATTTTTTTCTTTTTTGCTGTCTCAATCTCAATTTTATGCATGCGACTGTTGCATAGATAAGGAACTGACGCGCAATAATGTTATGGTAGTCACTGAAAACCAGCGTCGGGGTTGGTCTCTTGGATCAGCACCGACTATTGCTGAGCGGCCGCCTGTTTGACGCATACAGGGATAATGTTTTCCTACTTTTAGTTTATGATTTATGTCTAGGTTATGTTTCTAATTAAGTTTCCTTGTTTTTTATTGTTCCAAATAAAGATTTCATCCATTCATTCAAGTTCTAAAAAGCCAAGGATTCTATTAGTTCTTATTCCTCAGTCCAATGTCCAAGACACAGAATAATATGTAGGTAGTTAAGTCTCGTGTGGTCCCCGGCAGAGTAGAATAGGCCACCCTCACTCTTACCGAGGTGTCGTAAAAAGCGACTAAGGTAAAGCTGCTGGCATGATCATCAGCACCCAGAGAAGGAAAACTCTGCATTTATATCAAAACCCTCGCCAACCCGTCTGCCAAGCGTGGTGAGTATGGCAATTACCCCTCATGTGATTGAGGGAGGCCCGTGCCCCAGCAGTGGGGACTTAAATGGGCTGATGATGATGATGATAAGTCTCGTGGCCCTTCAGTTGCTTACAGACGTCTGTAGCCAAATCCTTATATGCCGCAGGTAGCAACTTGAAAAATTAAAATTAATAGAAAACTTTAAACTTGACCAATCAGAAATTTCAAATGCCTACTAAGTTACTTGAAAGAACAGACCAGAAATAGTAGGCGAGAAAAAACCCCATCTAAACTCCATTAGTCCTGATCTCCTGATTGATTGTACCCTAAAATATATTTGTCACTGAGTCATTGACTATATTCTACTGTTAAATTAGGTAACTTGATAGAAACAGTCAACAGCACGTTAACTGTACACAATGTGTGTGTACTACACATAGCATATTCATTCCGTCATCGCTCCACTCGTCAACAGTTCCATGCCCATCATATAAATGGTTGGCAGTCAACTGTGCGTTTCTCAAGAAACCTTCTGCCTCGTCCGACAAAACTGTGGAATGAACTAGGCCTGCGGTGTTTCCGGGCCGATACGACCTGCTAACCTCCAAGAAAAGAGGGTACTCCTTTTTAAAAAGGCCAGCAGCGACTTGTGACTCCTGTGACGTCGCAGGTGTCCATGGGCGGCGCGCGGTCACTTTCCATCAGGTGATGCCTGCACACTGTCTCATAAAAAAAATGTTCCTTACAACGAACTGATAAATTGTTGACCAATATTTGTTAGAATTAAGTTAAAATTGTTAAATATTATCGAATCGGTTAAAGATATTTCAAAGATACTGTGCGTCCTGTGAGAAGTGGTACAAGGCGACTTATATCGAATTTGATTTCTCTTTCAAAAATTCCTCTATTATTCTGTCTGATCAGACGGAAAAATGGAGGAATTTTTTGTGTGTCTGATCAGACAGAAAAATAGAAGATTTTTTTGTGATGAAGTGGAGAGAAGGAAATCAAATTCGATATAAGTCGACTTGTACCACTTTTCACAGGACTCACAGCTCAAACTGCCTTTGTCCGTACTTAAAGTAAAAATCATATTATTATCTTACAATTATAAATACAATATTCACAACATATCTTCACAATATTTGGTTACAATTTTTAAAAGTTTCACAACGTAAAAGTTTCTCATTTCAACTTTTTTTGTAGGTATGTTGCGCAAATTTTCATAAATAGTGAACACAAAATGAGACGATATTCAATATTCTTTAGCTAGTGAGATTCTTAGGTATAAGTAGGTATTATTGATAAGTTTCTTCAGCATAATTTGGTTTTATATAATGATATTTTGAAAAACGGTTTAAAACGTTTCAAATATAAATTAGATACAAGGCCGATTTTTTCGATTCGATCCGTAGTTAAACTGAAATAATGGTTTAAAAATTAAACCAATGGTCAAATATCGCCAAAATGCATTTTTTTAACAATAATTAGCTTAACCAATACTACAAGGAATTACGTCACTTTGATGCTCTCACTTTGACTATTGGTTTGACAGTTAACTATAGTTAATTTAACCAAAAGGTAACTACGGATTAAGTACAGAAGCCAGAGTTTAAATCACAACTCTCCTTATACAATAACTTATATTTGAATCGTTTTGATTGATTGTATTAATTTCACAATTTCTCAACTTCCGAAACAAATCTGTCCGCAACCTTACAAAGGGATCTGACTTTGAAATCACCGTTACGTCAGCTATTAACTTAATTACGTCACAAACGTCAAATCACTGTCACTTCAATTTGACAGTCCACACGGGCTGTCGTTTTCCTTGTCACCCCGAGGATCCTGGGACCCTGGGCGCTGCCACAATCACGTGTGGGAGTGCCCGAGGCTCCCATGCGTATGATGGTGGTTCGCTGCAAGATGGTGGAAGTATGGTGCATATGGGCCGGGTCCCGTGAACGGGTACGGGACCCCATGGGAGTAGAGAAGGCCTCCAGGGTAGTGCCCGGAGGGGAACCCTCCAGCGGGGGGAGGGGGTACAGTAGGACTGTTCACATCCAGGCCAGGGTTTTGTTTTTTCCATTTCGTCCGCCGATTTTGAAACCAGATTTTGACCTGAGGAAAAAAGGTTGATTAATTAATCAAAGGTGTGTAACAAAAAATAGATACTTTCAATATGAGCATGATACTAAAAACGTTGCATCGTCTGAAGAAAACGTAGTGATAGCTCAGTTCAATGATGTCAAAAGGTAAGCCTTTCAATTCCTCAACGAACAATAAATCCTAAAAGAGGTCAGAAAGCCTATAAATAAAACGTCAAAAGCTTGAAAAGTAAACTAAATCTAAAATTAGAAAGTGTGATGATTTGCTTGCTGGCCCTCTCAACTTCATGTTGTCAACTCAGCACTGCAATAAGTCTATATCCGATTTAGTCTGGTTAAATGACGCGGCCCTCCCCCGGTAAGACGAGAGGGGCAAGTACTGAGTGCTGACTAATGACTCCTCACTGAATTTATTTATTGCGTTTTATTACGCGAAAATACATTTGCGGAATGCCGACAATGGACAACATTTCAAAATTGCTAAGCTCTGAAACAAAAAATACCAATTCTTTGTTTACTTTTCCGCTGCTGGAATATATATTTATTCATTTTTTATATTGCTTATTCACTGAGAAAAAAATTAAAAACTAAAAAACGTAAGATGACGTCATCGGACGGCAGAATGTAAAATATTTCTTTGCTTAGCACATTATAGTTTTAAATTTACGTAATGCCAAACTCATGACATGTAACTGTAAAAAAAAAAGACAACTTGTCAACGTTGAATGTATGAATGACGTTGACAATGTTGACACTAGTATTATTTACCTTTGACAGTAGTACCTTTTCTTTATTAAAACAATGATAAGCAAAGGAATATCGCTGTATTCAGCCGTCCGAAGACGTCATTTGGCGCTTACGTCTATTTAGAATAAAAAGAATTTCAATAATTATTTTATGCATGAAAATGGACAAATTTTGAAAAAAGAAAAAATATGGGTCTGTTCATTTTATGTCTACTTTCATATAAAAAAACAATATGGACATGTTAAAAATATGAAATGTTGTCCATTAGTTGCCACCAACCAATACCTTTTACATACAGACACGTTTGTCTCCATATCCCTAGAAAGAAATAGTGAAAATGTGAGCTGCCTAACTTTTTAGTCCGTGATAGACGGATGGGATCTATGAGTGCAGACCGTTAAAAATACTACTATGATACCACGGAATGGAAGCCTTATAAAAGATCGACGTTAAACTGCGCATGCCGTGTGGCCGTGTGGTCCCCGGCAGAGTAGAATAGGGCACCCTCACTCTAACCGAGGTGTCGTAAAAGGCGACTAAGGTAAAGCTGCTGGCATGATCATCAGCACCCAGAGAAGGAAAACTCTGCATTTATATCAAAACCCTCGCCAACCCGTCTGCCAAGCGTGGTGAGTATGGCAATTACCCCTCATGTGATTGAGGGAAGCCCGTGCCCCAGCAGTGGGGACTTAAATGGGCTGATGATGAAACAGCGCATGCCCTGTATTTCGCCGAGTGAGTGAGGGTATCGGAGCTCCAATCCAAGAAAAAGGGTTTAAAAGTTCGCAGCGCACTTATAACTGCACTGATGTTGCGGGTGTCTGTGGGCAGCGGCAATCGCTTACCATATCAGTCGGTAAGGTCCAGGGGGTGGGTCATGGAGGTCATGACCCCCTCCCCCTCCCCTGGCTTAGTCCAAGAGGACCTAGCGCAGGGAGGATTTCATTTATAAGTAAGGTAGTAAAATTGAAATTGAATTGTCAATCGATAGGTAGATGGTCGGTAGGCCGCCGCCACGCCACCCTTGACTGTCGTTTGGGCGACGCGCCCTAAAGTCTACTGTAGAGGCTTTACGAATTTTAGTATAAAATAATGGACAAGAACAAAAAGAAACAGATACACACCTGTGTCTCCGTCAAACTCAAGCTCAAAGCCAGGTTCAGTCTCTCGCACACCGACAGGTACCTCGTCGTCTTGAACTTGTTCTCCAACGACACCAGCTGCTCATACGTAAACGCCGTCCTCGCTCGCCGAGGCTTCGTGCCCCCTTTAGAATCCCTACTCGAAGAACCACTCTTCCCTTTCTTAGAACTGGAGCTGGTAGGGCTTTTGGGGTCTCCGTTCTCGTCCAAATCTGACTGAGTGAGGATATCGTCGTCCATGTTGGAGGTCTGGTCGTCCGTTTCAACTTCATCCGTTTCCAGGTCTGAGTGCTGGAGGTGGTCTTTGACTGCAACAAAGGAAAGGATGTAGTTACAATGGGTACCTTTGACTGTTACAAAGGAAAGGATGTGGTTACAATGGGTACCTTTGACTGTAACAAAGGAAAGGATGTGGTTATAATGGGTACCTTTGACTGTTACAAAGAAAAGGATGTGGTTACAATGGGTACCTTTGACTGCAACAAAGGAAAGGATGTGGTTACAATTTGTACCTTTGACTGTAACAAAGGAAAGGATGTGGTTACAATGGGTACCTTTGACTGTAACAAAGGAAAGGATGTGGTTATAATGGGTACCTTTGACTGTTACAAAGGAAAGGATGTGGTTACAATGGGTACCTTTGACTGCAACAAAGGAAAGGATGTGGTTACAATTTGTACCTTTGACTGTAACAAAGGAAAGGATGTGGTTACAATTTGTACCTTTGACTGTAACAAAGGAAAGGATGTGGTTACAATGGGTACCTTTCACTGTAACAAAGTAAAGTATGTGGTTACAATGGGTACCTTTGACTCTAACAAAGGAATCTTTACGTTACGTACTAGGTATTACATAAATTTAATGTAGAAATTCAACGGTCTTATCGCTGAAAATGACTTCTACCTCCTGCTTGAAGGTTAGCTGACAACATTAAAACAAAGGACATATCGTAGTAAAGGAGGGGTAAACGGTGCAATATTGATGTAAAAAATCTAAGTTCGTACGTAAAGTTCTCCTGAAGTGGCTTGAAAATTCCTTATTCGCTAGCCATAAGTCTACAAGTCAGTATCATACAAAAATAACCTCCTCTCGCCTCAGATATAAATAACCAGATATTCTAAAACCAATAAACTCTACATAAATCTCCATACTTTATAGTTTCCTCATAACTGACACCATTTTCATAAAATTTTTCATGTTTTCCAAATGATATAATAGATGTATCCGCTTCCTCTTCCCATTGCCAGTGCAAAATAGTTTTAAAACCGCCATTAATTTTTAATGTGGCACCACTGGTAGCGGAAACATTAAAGTATAATTTACGATTGTTTCGCGTTTAGTAAAATTAGTATTATTTGGATTGTTAATGGCTAGAGGATGTGTAAATATTAGCGAAATTGACCGGGTATTTATGTAGTTAGCGAGATGAAATGATCGCCAACGACCGATCGTGAGTGACAATATGATGGCCACAGTTTAGCGACGACACAGTGAGAGAACCTAAAAAGGGAAATTGACCTGGTTTTTATCCGATTGTGAGTGACAATATGGTGGGCTTTTCACGCACAGTTTAGCGACGAAACAGTGAGGAAAGTTTAATATTACGTTGTCCTGTCATGCGCAAAATCATGAAATATACATTAACAAGAACCCGAATACGCGGGTGCACATAAATATTTAACGGATACCAATATCACAGCTTATAAAAAGAAACCTACCTAGTTATTTGTATCTTGTAATAAGCATGATTGGGCTATGTATACTTTTAATATGTAATCTCATGTTAACGACATGTATGTCTTTATGAGAAATAAATTTCTTTGAACTGAACCTAGCCCAGAGCCAAGGTATAATCAATCAATATGTGATGTCGTGAAATATTTATTTATTTATATTAAAAATACATATATAACTTACAGAATGTCAGAGAAAAAAAGTAAATAAACTTGAATCAACCGCCAATTAACACACGGAATAATATTTTTTTAGAAAAATATGTTTAAAAGCAAGCCGAAATAAATTGAGCGGTTTTGAAAACAAATGTTTGCTAATTAAACATATTTTTACGTTGATTCTACTAGTTTGTGGCAGGTACCTTAGTTGTTCCTGGTTTCCAAAGTACAATGGAAATCTATTTATAAATTTAAGCAGCAATGATATCCTCTCATTACGCAATACAACAGTTTCACTGATACTAAGTAAATTGTGCCAATTTGGTGCACATCTCTAGTTAGACTTGTTACGAGTCAAAACGACGACAAAGTTATCCGCAAAGTCGTTACATCGCCGCATGTGAAAGGTACAGTCATTATTTAATAATACTTTAGACTTTTTGGAGCTATTACCTACTTACTAATAAAGTAAACACGATTTTTACAAGCTTGTCAAATCGGGTATTGCGCGCAAACTAATACGTACGTTTGTATTGTAGAACCAGGCAATGTTTTTGGACCAAATAAAGAGTTAAAAAAGATTTTGTTCGCCTCAGGCCCAATTCGATCAATATTAACCCGATACTAAATTTATGGTATAGCGCCGTCAGTCCATACAAATCGGACGTTATATCATAGATTTATCCACGAATAAAAATTAGTTTAATAGAACCTTACTAATACGGCTACGGCGGCCAATCTCAATGATCAGCCACGTACGCAGGATATATTATAGTATAGTGCTTAAGTGTGTGCGCAAACACAAGTGCACTCTATATTCCCTTATTCCCTCTCTACTCTCTATTCGTGCCACGAGGATTCAAGACCGATTCAAGAAGGTTCAAGGGCTTAATTAGTGTAAATTTAAAGTGGTACCTGTTATTAAAAAACTGAAGGGAAATCATCATAGAGCAAGGTATTAACACTTTGGAAATCGTCTTTCCTGGTATGGCCATAAAAGAGGATGAGGAGCATGTAAACAAAAGAGGAATAGTGAAGTTTGTGGCACCATAGATGATGTTCAACATTTACTGATAGAATGTAAATAATATGAGCAAGTGAGAAACTCACTGATTCAAAAATATAACATAAATTTGTATGAGATGGGCGCATTCGTAAGTATCTTAACCGTTCCTAATTTGCAAGCTGCAAAATATTTAGCAGAAATCTTTTTGAATCACTGAATTTTCCCGCTCGCGCAACTATAACATAAGGACGCAAACATGTATGTATATTAAGTTACGATGGGGCTGGCATGTATTTTCAATCAAAAGCCCCTAAATAAATAAAGAGTAAAAAAAAAAGACGAATGAGTATAAATGTACTAAGGTAGCTAAGTAGGTGGATCAACAGAGGACGACCGAAAAAAAGATAGATGGATTGTGTGTAGAATGACATAATCGAAAATGGGGTGAACTATGACTAGTGACAGGGACGTATAGAGGAATATAATATAACGGCAACCCTAGATAACCTGGGAACATTATATTGATTCCTTAAATGTGGGAGAGCCACGCTCATGAATGGGCCGGCTCGACCGGAGTGATACCACTGCCTCACAGAAGACCGGCGTGAAGCAGCGCCTGCGCTGTGTTTCGCCGTGTGAGTGAGATAACCGGAGGCCCAATGGGGGGGAAGGGGAAAAGGTTGGCAGCGCACTTGTGACTCCACTGGTGTTGCGGGTGTCTATGGGCGGCGGAATTGCTTATCATCAGGTGATCCGTCTGCTCGCCTGCCACCTATCGTATATAAAAAAAAATTGAACTTTCATGGTCACAACATTAGAAAATAAAATTATTTTATTATTCTATGCATTAGAATAGTTGTTTGCGAGATTTCTACCATGTACCTTATTTTTGAGTGTCCAATATTTCGGCGCAGCGCCGAAATATCGCAAACTCAAGAAAAAGGCGAATGATATAAAATTGTGGATGGATATAGGATGGATGATAGAGTTAATTATCCCTCACCAACCCGTCTGCCAAGCGTGGTGAGTATGGCATTTACCCCTCATGTGATTGAGAGAGGCCCGTGCCCCAGCAGTGGGGACTTAAATGGGCTGACGACGATAGAGTTAATACGTACTACTAACGTACTACTATAGTAAACACAAGGACATAAAATGGACAAGGGATGTAGTTGCTATTATCATCGTCAGCCCATTTCGGCCTCCCTCAATCACATGAGGGGTAATTGCCATACTCACCACGCTTGGTAGACGGGTTGGCGAGGGTTTTGATATAAATGCAGAGTTTTCCTTCTCTGGGTGCTCATGATCATGCCAGCAGCTTTACCTTAGTCGCCTTTTACGACACCTCGGTAAGAGTGAGGGTGGCATATTCTACTCTGCCGGGGACCACACGGGCTTCAGTTGCTATTATACTAGATCCAAAAAGTCGTAGGGTCATATTTTCATAATTAGGTAATAATTGATTAGGTTTGACTGTCTCGGTGGCGTAGTGGTTAGTGGGTCGCACTTTAAAGCGACGCCTGCGCATGAGGTCCCGGGTTCGATCCCCGGGTCGGGCCAAAAAAATGTACCTAAGTTTTCGGTAAGAAATTCTTAGTGTCAGCCCGGAATCTGGAAGTTGGCAGTCTTGTACCCCCGTGCCTCGGAAAGCACGTTAAGCTGTTTGTCCTGCGCCCGATCCGTCTCCGGCCGTATCACAGTAGTGTCCCATCGGAATATGCGGGCAAGGGAATAGAGAGTGCACTTGTGTTTACGCACACACTTGAGCACTATAATGTATCCTGCGTACGTGGCTGATCGTTGAGATTGGCCGCCGTAGCCGTAATCGGTTGGAGGATTATTAATGATTGAAATACATTTTTTTGCATTTGCATGTTGTATAAACTGGTTGGTCGCCACACGACGTTGTGCATTGTACTATAGGATAGGACAAATATATGATAATATAGGATAGGACAATATAGAGCAGTAAAATTTACTGACGATTTGAGAACGATGGCTGGTGTAAGATGGATGCCGGGAAGGTTGGCGCTCTTCGGTCTCACCCAACGTAGGCCTCAGCCTACGTTCAGCAGATTCAGTAGTTAGCCAGATGATTGATAACTATAGCTATAGCAAATATTATCTTTATAGAATCAATCGAAACTGACTGATGATCTCATCTTCTTTTGAAGTTTTAGTTAAATACACTACAGTTTTTTGACTCTTGGTTTTAATCTTAATTATCTAGTCATTTGCAATACTTGTTAAGTGCACTTGTCATAATAGCTGTAAGTCCTTTAATGTACACCAAAAAATCCTACTTGAATAATACTTGACTAAAGATGCAGTGTTCTTATCTTTAAATATTAGCACTTCTTCTACCTACAGATTTACCTATCTACTTTGTCGCAAAAATTAACACCCAGAGGGTATCAGTGGCAAATGCAATTCTATCACACGACACCCCCTATTAACAGCCGTGCCGTAAAACCGTCCTCGGCAAATCCACTAATATCTATCGCTCATCGCTAAACGAGCGTCTTTACAAATATACAGACATTGCACCTACTCTTGGTCCGTTACTCCGACCACGTGAATAAATAACGGACAGAAGGATAGGTACGAATAACGCGCTACGCAACGTACGTCGTGGTACGTAGTGTCTTCAAGGTTTTTTTTTGGTTATGGCTTGTAGCGTGACGCTATTTCTGCCATTGTCCTGCCGTTGAAGACTACTTTCTGACCTTCTGGTAATGGTTTGTAGCGTGACGCTATTTCTGCCATTGTCCTGCCGTTGAAGACTACTTTCTGACTTTCTGGTAATGGTTTGTAGCGTGACGCTATTTCTGCCATTATCCTGGCGTTGAAGACTACTTTCTAACCTTCTGATTATGGTTTGTAGCGTGACGCTATTTCTGCCAATGTCGTGCTGTAGCAGACTACTTTCTGACCTTCTGGTTCTGGCTTGTAGCGTGACGCTATTCTTGTCAATGTCGTGCTGTCGAAGACTGCTTCCTGACCTTCCATGTCAAAAAGAAGATGTCTGATAAATAACAAGACCAGATGTTAATATGTATATAAATCTTTTTGGCGTCGACCTTATGACAACCACAATTTGAGCTACTACAATCCAACTTTCTTCATCAGATTCTCACCTTATTATGTGAAACTTTTGATTAAATATTGTCATTCATCAGCATCATAGTGTCATTACCGGTTACCATATGGTACTAGGTTTTAAGATTATTCAAATTTATACGACTTTATAACGGGCATTAAAGATTCCGCGATTCTTATTTGGTTGTTGATAGTGTCATTTAAATAATTTCTACATTATTATGATATTGCCATGTAATTTGTCAATAGAACAAACAAGGACAGCATTCTAATTACCAAAATGCTGAATCATGGTCTAAGCATACCCTGGGCTCCAAAGCGACAGCTTGGGTCGCAACCGGGAATTACATGCTAAGATAAGGAACAAACGAGGACAGCATCAACTTAATGAAGGATTAACTGTCTGTAACCTAAACACCTAAGATGACTAGACTAATAATACATAGGTACCTATGGCTTAGCGTTTTTCGTACAGTTCTGCCTGTTTTTCGCTCAATGCTCCATCTGCGTGGCGGCATGCCTCGTTAATTGACTGCCATACTCGTATTTCAATCAGCTGATCAGATAATGTCGTTGCGAGTGATAAACTAAGTATCTTGTGTGGGGCGACCGGTCAATTCCGGCCATTCCTTCCCGCGGTTGTAGACGGGCGGGACGACGCGTTCAGGGTTGCCATCTCTCATAATACTAAAGCAGGATTCATTTATTTATTATATTCAAAGATAAATTTAATATAGCGAAAAACTTAATTTTTAAAATTGCGGATTCACATAAAGCTACGAGCAATATAATTGCCGAATGACGAAAAATCCGTCTAAAAGCTCCTGAAACAGGCATGAAGTTATTTAAGCGACATTGTATTTGTTTGCGTTGTGTATGTGTGACTAATTGGCAATAAAACAATACGTCATACTTGCCTAATAGTGAGGATACTTGATACTCGTTTCATGAGATAAGACCAATCAAACTTATTGTAACTATCAGAACAAGTTATTTACTACGGGTAGGGGGAACCCTATTAAAACTCGTCCCAGGGGGTCTAATTTCAAGTTTCCACGTACGATCGTTCGATCGAGCCGACAGTCAATCAATTGTAGTTTAGTTTGGCAATTTGAAATACCATCGTATGGGACACTTTCGTACGGATCCGACCATAGACTCTCGTGAATGAATGATATTCGCGATGATAGTGTCGCCGAAAGACCCACATCAAATAAAACCAATTGAATTGATTTTATTTATAATTAACAATATTTTTTTAAAGAATAAAAGATATTTGACTTTTTAAATTAAAGGACTATTATTTAATGTGTTTGAAAGAAAGATTTTAAATAATAAAAACATTAAAATGTTAAAATATTTTTAAAAATCTGACAGCTTGCTATTTTTCTACATCATAGCCCATATAGTTATCTGTGGCCATCTGTGAAACATAAGAAAAAAACTTGTAAATTATTGACTTGTAATTATTTGTATGTACGTACGATAAATATGCAATCTCAATACATAATTTAAAATAATGTAAAATTGTTTGAAAGCGTATGTACATTAGTATTATGCTTATATACAAGTTCTATAGTTATCTAAAGACTCTACTTTCTTAAGTAAAATCAAGTATAAGTTAGGTTAGTCGCATAATCCTACCTAAATAAGTTTATTTGTTATTAATTTTACTCTGCCGGGGACCATTCGGCCACGGAGTAGAATAGGCCATCCTCACTCTTACCGAGGTGTCGTAAAAGGCCAATAAGGTAAAGCTGCTGGCATGATCATCAGCACCCAGACATGGAAAACTCTGCATTTATATCAAAACCCTCGCCAACCCGTCTGCTAAGCGTGGTGAGTATGGCAATTACCCCTCATGTGATTGAGGAAGGCCCGTGCCCCAGCAGTGGGGACTTAAATGGGCTGATGATGATGACTATTCCAATTTACACTTTAGAAAGAACAACTTTGAAACATCATTTCTATAATTTAACCATTTGTAATTAAATATTTCAGTAAACAAGACATCAAAGTTCTCCATTGGACCAAACTGTAATAGAAAGCTGAGCTAGAATGACTGTTGGAGAATGAGATGAAAAAAGTGAACATCTCACTGGAGGTAATCAAAATAACAAAAAGTTATTTAACTGAATCTATAATATCTGTGCTATAACTAATTTCCTTACTGAAAGAAAAAACATTAAGATAAAGATAATATAATTGTTTGAAACATGTATACAAAAGTGTAATCCTTATAAATAAATATTTCACAACATCACATACATTGGTCTGACGCCGAGATAGGTACCTCAAGCACCTGTGTTACGGATATCAAATCAACAGTGGGATTACAAATATATGCATATAATACTTTTCTTTTATAAATACATACTAATAATACATAGAAAACACCCAGACCAATACAAACAGACATGTTCATGCACACAAATGTTTGTACTGTGCGGGGATTGAACCCGCAAACCCTTGGAACAAAGGCAGCATTCACTACCGTTCCAAATGGGTTGTCAAATCTTTGCAGTGTTATTCTTGGTTGGTGGTCCAGAACCATGATTTTGGAGGCCAGTGTACCGTGAGCCATGATCGAGGATTTGGCGAGTCTGGCAATTACTATGAAGGGACTGCCGTCTGACCTTAACAACCCTTAGACGGGGCAACCACACCAAATTAATCATGGTTACATGTTACAGAAACTTATTCAAGTAATCTTAAGTGCATATGGAGCTCGTTGGTAGAAATATGCTTTTGAGTTTATTTTTTACATTATTTCCAATCTAAAATTAAATCGCTTGTTTTTATTTACTTAATAAGTATGATTGTAATCGAAATACCTATGTACCTACCAACAGTTTTTTGTATGAGAGAGCAATAAAAGTACTTTTATTATTAGGTATTTATTTATTTTATTTAAAACTCCTTTATGATTATTGCAGAATATCTACCAGCATTGCACAGATCTCCGCTAGAAGAAACATACCCATTTCCAGTACTCCGGGCTTCATTGCTAAACGAAGTTAATTATTTTCTGAAAATAGTTTGTTATAATTCAACTGATAAGTACCTATGGACAAGCATCATTCAGTCATCATTTATTATGTAAATAAAGTAAAGTATCAGCTTAATTATTCCCTTTGTAGGGCTAAGACCCCCATCATAGAAATCAAGTCATCGCTACTATGATGGGATTAGGCTTAATCATCACTCTTGCCAAATGCGGATTAGTGATCACAAACCCGAACTATGTTCGGAAAATTCAAAACATACCTTTGTTCGACCCGGGAATCGAACCCATGACCCCGAGATCATGGCCACAGGGCCATCGTCAGAACCGTCTTAAACCATTAGACAATGGGGCGTTGTTTTATTTGTAAATAGTTAAAGGTTATTAATTAATACTAAGTGGGTGTGTGAAGATAGATAGATAGACATCCTTTATTGGCACAGAAAGAATACAAAATATGTGTGTGTACATAGTTTCTTCTTAAAATAGGATAACATTATTGTATCTTTTATTATTTATTTTAATAAATGATTCCATCACATGTACTTAGTTGTTTTTTTCATTCCTTATGTACTGCTCTCCTGTTAATTAGTATGTTAATCGCATGAGTGTTAACAGGGCTTTTGGAACAGTGGTAGTGAACGATGGCTTTGGTTCAAGGGTTGCTGGTTCGATCCCCATACAGTACAAACATTTGTGTGCATGTACATGTCTGTTTGTATTGGTTTGGGTGTTTTCTATGTATTAGTATGTTTTTACAAAAGAAAAGTATTATATGTATATATTTGTAATCCCACTGTGGACTATGATATCCGTAACACGGGTGCTTGAGCTACCTATCTCGGAGTCAGATCAATGTACATATGTGATGTTGTGAAATATTCTATGGGATATATTGAAATTCACTAAGTAATAGTCCACTATTACTTAGTGAATTTCTTTACAAATGTATTAAACCAGTTAAACATAAGTTTAACTGGTTGGTACTGTGTAATCTTTAATGGATATCCAAAATTACCCCAAAATTGTAAAATTTATAAGTAGATAACTAGGTACTTAAATAGTTATGTAGGAACCTAACACAAAGGTAAGTAGGTAGGTATACCTACTTTTTAAGGAAAGAGAAAACTTATTACGTATACTTGTAATGTAGACAAAGTAGGAACTTAGGCAAAATTATTGCCTCTTGTAATACATAATTGAGGCTTGCAAATGGTTAAAACCCTCAAAATGTATTTCACTTTGTACTTAGGTGGATTAATACCTAATTGAGTCAAAAGCCTATATAAATAATACCTAATTAAACCATCAAAATTTTCAAACTTTTGAACTGATAAGATTAAGTTTGAAGAATACAATGTACTTAGTCGCAGAAAAAGACTAATTACTTAGTGAATCTAGTTATCTATAAGAAGCCTACACCACTAGGTAGGTACTTAGTATACTTACTTACTTAAATCTGCATAAATCATTGAACTATACCATACATATTCTCACTGGCATAAATCTACAAAAATTCTCAGTAAGTAGGTAAATTGGCACTCAATGTAAATTAATTTACATATTTAAACGTAAGTACTGAGATTCATACATTAAAACTTTGATTAAGCATTAAAAGTACCTAAGTACTCTATGTATTCATAATCATCTATATAGGTATAGCAATTTTAACATTTTATACCAAGAAACTCCGCTTTAAACTAATCTTTATTGATATGTAAGTCATTGGACCTTATTTACAAAGACATAAAGATCCTTTTTTAATACACCATAAATCCATTCAACCGAACCAAAACACCTTTCGAGCTATCGTGAATTTTGACATAAAGACGCGAGACAAGAAATGTCAAACTCGATATTTTGGTTGAGCATTGGTGTCTTCAAATTAGGGTTTGAGGCGAGATGTGTCAAAAGAGTTTCGGTTGAGTTCAACCGACGCAATGTTCACTTCAAATTAGGAAACGTCGTCAAATACGTTTGGTTGAGTCTCAAAGTTAACTTCAAATTAGACCCCCAGAATTTTAGGATTCATTCGGCTCATTCGGATCAACACCCGAAGCTATAGATAAATCATAGCTTCGTGGATCATCAGCTCATTCGGATCATTATGCTTATTCAGATCATTCGGTTCACTCGGCTCACTCGGACTAGAGATCCATTTGAGTCGAATGATACATTCACAATTCATCAGATCATTTGGCTGAATCGGATCACTGAATCGTTTCAGAAGTGTTTGGCCAGTTCTATGATGAACAAAAATACTTGCAAAATCCAGTTGTTGTCTATCACGAATAAGAACACCCTGGTTAGCTTGGGACGAAACCCATGGACTAAACTAGCGCCGCCAGTAGATTTGTAATTGTGGCAATTATGAGACATTTTTTACAAAACTTCTTTTAAGAATACAATATCTTTGTGGCGGTAATACATACTAAACTCTACAAACCAAAAATTTGTTAGAACAGTGTAGCCAGCAAAAAAGTCCTAAAATTCTGGGACGAGTTTTAATAGGGCAAGTTTACCCCTTAACTTATTTATTATTATTTGGTTCCATTGCCAACTAACCTTACAATTTTAGTAAAAAACGTTTTCTAGCTAAGTGCACACACCTACGTATATATAGGTATGTGCTGCACTATGTACAGTCAGCGTCAGATCAAATTACCCCCCTGCAGTTGATAAATAGCAGACGTGACGTCGTGTGTACATTGTACAGATCGAAATTATTTTACAACCAAAATAATTGCCGTTCTTTTGATTTTTAAGTGGACCATTTTTAAAAATAATATCAAAATGTCGCTGTCACCACTTTAAATAATATCTGGTGTTTCACAATTTCCCAATCCACTTTTATTTTCGCCACCACAAATTGGTTTCATTAGGCGTAATGGCGTATCCGCAGTTTAACTTCCATGTTTACGAAATAAATAATTTTCGCTAACCCAATTTACCGTGCCATTAAACGCAACGGTCATATATCTTTCGGTGGAGGAATGACCTTGTCGTATTTAATTTAAGCAGGCGCATACGCACACCCGATAAATCTTTCGTCACACGCATCTGACTGTAATTTTATCGCGCTAATTCGTGTTGCACGATGAGGACAACTGGGATTAAGCAAAACATCCTAACTCTACCTTAATCTCACGCGTAACTGCACTCAAACACCAAGGATTTAGGCTCAATTTTCATTGATACATTTTGACTCCATCTGCTGGAAATCTCGCTGCGCACACGCAAGCAAATGTATCCGATAGTATGTTTTCATTTGTCTTGAGAGGTAATAAAACTGTAATATGTTACACGCAGATGAAAGGTTCGCCTTAAAATCGTTCTGGAATCTTAATTTTATTGTTTCCTAAAACAATTTATGAGGGGCGAAAATATGAGACTATTCTCATGTGAAAAATTTGAGTTATAATTTTCTCATGTGAAGTAGGAGAGTTACGCATCGATGAAACTAGCGCCGCCAATAGATTTGTATTAATTGTGGCGATTATGAGACTTTTATTTAAAAAAGTACATCTAAGAACACATAAAGGAAAGTATTAATAGTTTTTTTAAAACAAAATTATGTAAAAAAAAATCCTACAAGTAAATATTATTGTATATTTTTTGTAATTGCTAATAGTGGCTGCTTTAAACTATAATAATAGATTTTGCTAGTATTTTTATTTATCATAGAACTGGCCAATCAAATATGATGTAAAAGACTTTATGATATAAAAGAAAATAGTTTTATCAAAGTGTTTTTATGATATAAAACTATTAGACGTGTTTAACTCTTTATTTAGACGATTCAGTGATCCGAGTCAGCCAAATGATCTCAGCCACCGTTCCGAATCTCTAATGTTTGCTCCGAATGTATCATTCAACTCGGATCTCTAGTCTTAGTGGGCCAAATGATCGCAATGAGCAGAATAATCCAATTGAACCGAATGAGCTAATGATCCACGAAGCTATGATTTATCTGTAGCTTCGTGTGATGATTCGAGTGAGCCGAATGATCCGAGCGAGCTGAATCATCCGAATAAAAAAATAAATAAATAAAAAATAAAATATTGTTTATTTCAATAAAAGTGTACAAACATATATCTTTGTGGCAGGTTACTCCTTGTAAGCAAAAGATGCCTGTGTCAGGAGACACCGCTCTTCCTTTCTTTACTTACATTTTAGGGATAGGTACACATATTACTATATTCTATAGGTAACTTAGACGGTAACCGAATGAGCGGAATGATCTGAATTCAGAGCAAAAGAGTAAGCTATGAGCTGTCCGGTCTGAATAGGTAATCGTCTTTTCATTTTTTACGCGGGGAAAAGG
This sequence comes from Marasmia exigua, assembly GCA_019059595.1. NCBI lineage: Eukaryota > Metazoa > Arthropoda > Insecta > Lepidoptera > Crambidae > Marasmia > Marasmia exigua. The sequence continues at coordinate 13,826,445 of CM032484.1, forward strand.
GATAGGTATATTACATGGCATAGCAGGAGAGGATCGATTATTCATTCGTAACAAAATCAATTAATAACGGATCTATCTGAGAGTTGCTGTTCCAAATGTTTCAAATGAAGCGTTTCACTGTTCCGCATCTTTGCAGTGATCCAGATGCCATGTTCCAATCTTTTGAATGATACGTTTTTGCCAGGACTAACAACTACTAAGCGTTGCAATTTTCGATGGGCTGGCATATTTACTAGTGACCACGCCTTCCGCTTCAAAAGCGGTTCAAAATTTTTTTTTCGTAAGAGAAATAAAACAACAACTATGAAATTATTGTGTCATTTCGGAGGCATTAATCATACTGTAACACAAAATAAGATTGCTTTCTAAAATGGTTCTTACAATATTTAGACTCGACGTGGTACTTATAAGTATAATATAAAGTAGGTATTTAATACATTTATACGGAAAACAAAACAGATAACAATTTAGTAACTTATGAGTGTGTTGGTTGAAAAGTAAAAAAATGCCAAAAAGCCATTTTCTAAATTGACTCTTATGAGTACATCCATAAATTCATAAACTGAGTAGGGAGGGACGTTACACAGTGGTACTTGTCAGTAAACAAACTAACTAATCGCCTGTGACTGTAAGAGAATAATCTAGCTAGCGCTAACATATCACAATCTCCATCCCATACACACAATGCAACCACTACGCAACATTATCCCGTGGTCCATAAACACGTGATGGCACCATGCTACGGCGCCACGGGGCCGCATTTGCGGGGATTTGCAGCCATTTGCGGCACGACTACAGCCTTTGCGGGATTTGCCCGCTTGTACGCGTGCCCTGGTGGCTTATGACGAAGCCGTCCCTAAACAAGCTGAAATATACCTGTCGCATCCACACAAAAGGGAGCCACAGTGAATGACCACCTGCGATATAGTTTGCCGAGTAAGGTACTTTATGAGGCCGTGGTATCAATCCGGTCAAGTAGGCCCATTTATGCCGAAGCGTGGCTCTCCCACAAAATGTAAAGTTACTTATTTGTAACGCGCTTAAAAAATCCTCGACAGTCTTCAAGTGGGATCCGATCCCACGACCATATATTAATATTGCCACGACCTTTCACTAACTAGGAGGGCTAATTTAAAAAAGCAGACGTTACGACCGAACCGAGTTTCCCTCTCTTTCACACGCTCTGTGTGTCTCCTTAGTTTGGATGCGACAGGTATATTCTCGTTCGTTACGGGACAGCTTTAAATTAAGCCACCAAGAGAGTGCTCTATCTACTGAAATACAAAATACGAAAATTCTTTATTAATACTTCAGACTTATATTGTCAGTATTTGAAGCTTCCTTTTAGGCCTGAACCAGGAGACAACGCTCTGCATAGCTGCTTAGTGTATAATGCGAATGAAGTAAAGTATCCTATAAACTGTCCCACTGCAGGGCAAAAGCCTGCATCACAGAAATCAAGTTATCGCTACTTTGATGGGATTAGGCTTAATCGCCACGCTTGCCAAATGCGGATCGGTGATCACAAACTCGAGCTATGTTCGAAAAATTCGAAACATACTTATCGCTCGACCAAGGAATCGAACCCAGGACCCCGAGATCATGGCCCGGTACTTAAAATCTAGACCAACAGGGCGTTCTTCAGATAATGAAGTAATACATCAATAATATCAATACCCAAATAATTCATTTTAGATTATTTTTATTACTATTATTTAAACTGATTGAACTACGGAAGGAAAGACAAATTTGAAGAAGTTTTCAAATCTTTGCGGGTTATATACCATCTTGGCGGTAAAGCAAAAGAAATCCACATTGCATGCCGTGGCAACCTACAAGTAAGGTGACACTTAGCTTTAAGATTATGTTTGTCTATATTCTTATTTGCTTGTAACAGTGTTTGTTCTTATTGGTTGTCCTAATAAAATAAAATAAATAAAAATTAAAGAAGAAATAGGGTATTTGGCTAAGCTCGAGATTTTACAGAATATTAATGTGATCAAAATTAAATATGTGCCAATAGCAAAAATTCTCAATTAAAAATTTAACGTCTTTTATTAACGTATTAACGTAACGGTTTTATAGTAATTCAAAGATTCATGGGCAATTCTATTTTAAAAGTATGAAATTATTAAAAAATAATTATACCGTTGAATAACCCATACAATTTGCACCAACTATTATAATGGAGCCTTTGACATAAACGAAACATTTCATATAGGTACCATAAAAAATTCATACGAAATTCATACTTGTTTGTGACGTCACATCTCAGTAGCCATTTGTATGGAGCGTTTTGGGTTTTCCCAAAATAATGTTATTTTAAAGTTGTGATATCTCAGGTAGTTTAAATGAGAATTAAGTAATTCTTTCAACGACGTTTCTATCATTGAGAGGTCTTTTGATTACAAAAATTAAAAAAATAGTCAAATACCGTATTCTAAAGCGAATGTTAAACTTGAATGTGTTTGATTTTAACAGGGTAAGACCAACGCCCTTTCGCCAGCATGCTCCCCCCAGCAATGGGGAAAATAGATTGGTGACAAGTTTCACAAACTTAACATGATAGGGAGCAACGATCTTTTATTCAAATGTTAGTGAGTTATTTGCTTCTAATACTAAATATTACTTTCATATCATTTACATCCCGAAAACCACATACGAGTAGTAGGTAGTGTGAGTGAAGTACATTTAGCATATTAGATCAACAAAATAAGCAAAAAAAAAACTGCGTTTCCATATATTATTTTCGGGTGGATATGTTGTATAGAACTCGTTTACCCCATCGGTTGTCGGTTCTGCGGCTCTCATTTTGGAGGATTTGCCCATAATCGCCACGCTGGGCAGGCGGGTTGGCGATCGCAGGGCGTGGATTTTTGCGCCAGTGACGCTGCTGCCCGTCACTGGCCTGGCGTATTTAGCCACGCCATAACCGTGGTTATACCGCCATCGGTCGGTCGCCAGAGCCTCGTTGGTAATTCAGCAGGAGGCACTACGGGCAGGTGAGATTGGCTTGGGGCAGGAAGGTGGTAGATCGCCCCCTTACACCCTACAACCGATGGGGTAAACGAGTTCAAGAGTGGAGACCGCGTCTTGGCAAACGTGATGTAGCCCTCTGGCTAGGTGGGGGGATGATCTGCGCAGGATGGCTGGCAAGAGCTGGATGCGAGAAGCCATGGATAGATCACAGTGGCAAACAATTGGAGAGGCCTACGTCCAGCAGTGGACTGCGATAGGCTGATGATGATGATGTTGTATGGAACAGCTGGTTTTTTCTGATGGTAATGTACAGCGTTATTTTTTACGGTTTACATCCCGAAAACTTCTAAATAGGTAGCGTGAACAAAGTTCATTTAGCATTTTAAATGAATTGAATTAGAATTTATTTCTCACAAGTAAAATTTCTCAAAAATCAACAATAACAATTTGTAGAACAATAAATAACATTTTGATAAAACTCAAAATAAAATCACATTTGCTACAAACGTGAAATTGATCTGTAAAGGAAAGAGGTATGCAAATAAATATAATATACTAGCTGACCCGGCAAACGTTGTTTTGCCATATAAATAAAAGGGTTGATCGTAGAAGGGTGAAAATTGAGGATTGTATGTATTTTTGTATGTTGTATCATAAAAAAAGAGAAATTAAAAATTTTGTCTAAAAAATAAAAATTAAAATTTAGGGGTGGACTACCCCTAACATTTAGGGGGATGAAAAATAGATGTTGGCCGATTCTCATAGATACCGGATAAGCACAAAAAATTTCATCAAAATCGGTCAAGCCGTTTCGGAGGAGTATGGCAACGAAAACTGTGACACGAGAATTTTATATATTAGATAAGTATGTCACAACATCACATACATTGATCTGACTCCGAGATAGGTAGCTCAAGCACCTGTGTTACGGATATCAGAATCAACAGTGGGATTACAAATATATACTTATATAAACTTTTCTTTTGTAAAAACGTACTTATTATACATAGGAAACACCCAGACCAATACAAACAGATATGTTCATGCACAGAAATGTTTGTACTGTGCGGGGATCGAACCCGCAACCCTTGGAACAAAGGCAGCGTTCACTACCACTGCAAAAATGAACTTTTCCAGGCCAACAAAATCTCGTAGTAGGGCAAGGAGGGGAAGAAGACGGCGATCAGCGTCTTCGTCCTCTCCTAGGAAGAGGCCAGCCGTCGCGTTGTACGGGGGTACCAACACAGGCACTGCATAGGCCTCTTCCTCAACCTGGTAGGTACAGTCTGGGGTCGGGCAGGCAGTGTAGGGCCCGCAGTGTAAGTGGGCCCTCCGCCTGGGGAGGGACGTGAAGTAAGGTTCTTCAACCCGTACTCATGTCCCCTCCCCACTCTAGCGATGAGAAAGCGACGCTAGGGCTTAGGCGGTATGCCACTGGCCGGCTTTTCGTTAGGAGAAGTCCCCGCCAGAGGAGAGCGTGACATAAAAAAAAACCTATTATGTGGGCCTCCAGTATTTATGTTGCCTACTAATTTTCAGCCTGACTGTACCAATCCACGGAAATGAAATAGCGTGAGGAAGTTTTGAAAGAGTGAGTGTGTGGAGAGGAAGGACGAAATAATAAGCTTAACTAAACGTGAACACAGAGTGTTTAGTTATAAGCAAAATAATTTACAAAAGGATAGGAAAATAGTCAAAGAGGAAAACATCAAAATTATTAAGGTAAGGCACACTAGCGACGCCAATCGATTTAAATTTTTAGCTACTTAACCGGATCTATTTTAAACAGTTTCGGGGTTACAACCTCGGGGTTTTGCCGAGAGGCAAACACTTATTAAATAACTATGCAAAAACCCCGAAATCGTTTAAAATAGATCCGGTTTAGTAGCTAAAAATTAAAATCGATTGGCGTCGCTAGTGTGCCTACCCGTCACCTTAAACAATTCGCGCAAAGAGAAAGTAATCACTAAATCGCGAGAGAAAAATTGCGTAGAAGAAGTGTCAAAAGGGAAAGGGAACAGAAAAATCGAAAAAAAATACCTATTCTTCTTAAATATTTTCAGCCAGTACCGCGAGGAGATCGCACAGCGCGCCCCTACAAGTATGTACCGGAAAATAACTAGATCCGTAAGTTTATCAATTTACTAGGAAGTTTATAAACTTTAGAAGGATTCTAAACGGGAGATAAATTGTATTATCTTACGTCCACATTTTCGTATATTGAAAAACTTACTGAACTCACTCGTAAAATAATAAGTAAGCAATATCCGAACGCTACGCGCGATCTGATTGGCATTGCCACATTATCATATGGACATTGACCAATCAGAGAGAAGTGTGTTATTTTACGTATTTCAAAGATTCGTAAAAAGAGTTTCTGTGATTGGTCGGACCATATAAAATAGTATACGAATTTACCGTGTGACGTCGAAAATTGCTAAATTTACGAAAATGTGTTCGTAAAATAATCCAATTTATCTCCCGTTTAGAAAGTTTATAAACTTCCTAGTAAATTGATAAACTTACAGATCTTGTTATTTTCCGGTAACATATATAAACGACACATAGTAAAGTGGTAATTGTGGCCATTCACCTGCAATGTTTGTTTTCTGATCAAGAGCTTTTGTCAGGCTCTGAACGGTACATTAATATGTTCACACGCACTGGGCACACAGTGTGTGTCACTTTGTCCAGGGGTAGTGAACAATTTTATGGAAAATACTAGCGGTCGCCCGTAGCTTGCATGCGTAGCTCGCATGGAATTCTGTTTGCCACAAGGTATAATGTCACAATGTTTTGACCGTGGGAGAGCCACGCTTCGGCATGACTGGGCCGGCTCGACTGTAGTGATACCACGGCCTCGCAAAACTGTGCTGTGCTGTGTTGTTTGTGAGTGCCCTATCCGGGGGAAAGTGGGGTTTGCAGCGCACTTGTGACTCCACGGGTGTCGCGGGTGTCCATGGGCGTCGATCGTTTACCATCAGGTGATCCGACTGCTTGTCTGCCACCTATCACATTAAAGTAATCTCTCAATAAAACATCACGTCAATTCGTCGCTCCATTCTGCCGTGAAGACGGACATACAACACCTTCCCATGTACAATGTTAGTATAGATAATCTGGCATCTCAACGTAGATCGCTTTGATTTATATACTCATAGGTATAGCTACATAGTAACTATACTTATTCTATATGTACTGTTCTGTATTGTAATAATCTCGTAATTGTATAATCTCTAAAATGAAAATTTGATCCACTTTACTATGAATGGTTTCGACAAAGAATGAAAGGTTCTTTGACCTCTTTCTACGCGGCTAAAATGTAACGGGAGACCTCCGTAGCAACGCTACGACTCGTAGCATATTCGTAGCACCGTAGTACAAGTTCAATAGAAATCACAAGTGCCTCCCGAATCCTCCGATCGATAGGGCCATTGAAACCCGAAATTGATGCACCGAGTCAACTGCCCCCTCCCCCCTCCCCTCAAATCCCCGCGGAAAGGCACTGTAATCGAGAACCTTTATTAATTACAAACTTGGACCGCAGCCACCCCACCCGCCTATTCTCAAGCAATTACCATCTTTAAGCCCTGTTTGTTAAAGTTAAAAATCCCTAAACGGATCTCTATTAACCCAAACTGAGCCTTATCTTTTGGGCGTAAGCTTCGGGGAGCCCGGCGTTTTAGCTGAGGGATTTTCGACTTAGCTGGTGTGGGTTAGGGTCGTTTTTTGGGTGGATGATAAATAGGACATCAATTTGTTAAATGAAGAAAATGGAGGACGTAATTTGGACGCGCCTCGGCGGTTAGCGCGTGTTCGCAGTCGCGTCTTGGTGCTTTGTAACTTGGAATCATACAGGGTGGAAATATTCTAATTTGTCTTAGATCCCGGTTTCTTACTATAGCTAGACAAAGGACCTTGATGTAGGAAGGCGCTAATGACCTTGCAAAAGAAAACTTAAAGTTGTCAACAGAGTACAAAAGGTTTATTGTTTACACCGGCCTGATTTTTTATAGTGATAATTAAGTGGCATACGAGCAGACGGATCATGGTGATAAGCGATGGCCACTGCCTATGGATACCAGATACACCAGTACGCTGCGAACCTTTAAACTCTCCTTCCTTCTTTATACCGTGATACACGGCCTCACAGAAAACTGGCGTTTAGCAGCATTGTGCTGTGTTTCGCTGCGTGAGTTAGGGTACCGGAGGCCCAATCGGGGAGAAGGGGGGTTTAAAGGTTGTGACTCAGCTTACCATCTGGTGATCTGTCTGCTCGTCTGCCACTTATCACACAAAAAAATATATTTGGCGACGCTAGTTTCGTCGATGCGTCTACTGAAATAGAAATTATACTTAAGTATTAAACATTATATTATCATTGACCTCCGAGACCACGAAACGAAAGCTCCGCGCATTAGTTTTGAAGCGACTGAAAAAATATTTTTATATGGCTGCTACGAGTAAAGATAAGATAAGAGATAAAAAAATCTTTATTCAATTTAGGTCCACACAGAACACTTATGAATGTCAAAATAGGTACATACTATCTACCGCTGGTTCGGAATGTCGATTTCTACTGAGAAGACACCAGCAAGAAATAATTGAACAAAGTATTGTGATGTGTCAGCTTATGCCGAAACACATTTTAACTGGGCCAATGTCGAGTGCTTAAATGAGGCACGTTTTATATTTGAAAATTAACCGGTATGACGACATTATACTCTTCTGGATATTATTCTAATTGAGCTCTTTACACCATCTAAAACAAAAAAAATACTAAGTATTTATAATATTTTGTGTGCTGTATTTCGCTGCGTGAGTGAGGGTACCGGAGGCTCAATACGGGGGAAAGGGAGAGTTAAAAGCTTGGCAGCGCACTCGTGACTCCACTGGTGTCGCGGGTGTCCATAGGATTCTGCAATCGCTTTCCATCAGGTGATCCGTCTACTCGTCTGCCACATATCACATAAAAAAACACATAGACGGCACGAAATGTTAAGAGGGAGTTTCTTTTTTGCAAAATCCTATCCGGTACCTATCACTTTGTAGCGGTGTTGAAACACTGGGCCAGTGGGGGGTTTCGACGCCCACTCTTTCTTCCGTGACTTAGCTAAGCGCTTAGTCCAAGTCACGGGAGGGCCAAAGGCTGCCAGCTACCTCGCCCAGCGTATCTCCATCGCGAACCAACGGGGTAATGCTACCAGCATTTTGGGGACACTGCCAAAGGGACCTACTTTGTTTTAACTTTCCTTTTTACTTACTTTTAACTCAGCTTAAGGTCTTATTGTCTTAATGTTCTTAAGGTGACGGGTAGGGCACACTAGCGACGCCAATCGATTTTAATTTAAAGCTACTAAACCTGATCTATTTTAAACAATTTTGGGGTTACAACCTCTCGGCAAACACTTGTACCATTTATTAAATAACCATGCACAAATGATGGGTCCAACGCGTACGCGAAAAATTCAGTTACCGCCAAAAGTGGCCGCTTTTGGCGTGAATTAATTTTTCGCGTACAAAAACGGATCCAACATTTGTGCGTGGTTATTTAATAAATAGTATAAGTGTTTGTAACCCCAAAATGGTTTAAAATATATCCTGTTTAGTGGCTAACAATTAAATACGAATGTTGTCGTTAGTTAGGGCTACCCGTCGCCTTAAGTTTTTCTTCTCTTGTTCAATAAGCTTTTGAAAAAAGTTGCAAATTTTAAAATTTGACGCCCCAGATTGATACATTTCCATAAAAAACGATAAAGTTCACGTAAAATCAAAAATTTGTAATTCATCTTGTAACTTCAGTTCTCGACAGGCTCCTAGTTCGCAAGTCGTGACTCGAGGAAGGATTAAACAATAACTCCTGGATACTTAACCCTGTAACAGACACTGGCGGAACTCCTTTAACTAGGGTAAGTATGATTTGACTACCCTCGATAAGGATGAAGAAGATAAAAGATAAAAGATATTTCTTTACCAAAACATGTGTAAAGACATATTACAACAGAGCATAATATGGGTTGGTACAATTTTTTTAGTTTCAACATGTCCTGCCAACTTTGGCGTGTAAAATTAAAATTAAACATAGATAAATAATTAATTAGTACTTCAAATCATAAAATTAAATTTCCAATATTGTTACTTAATTGTTCAAATTATAAACTAAATTAAGACTGTGCGTTTTTCACAGATTTTTCTACCACGCACCTCAGTTTTGTCAAGATTGTGGAACTAAAGCGAGTTGCAGCGGTATTTCTTTAAGTTTATACAACGTTTAAAAAAAATGAGCAATAATAAGTACTTAAGGGTACTTAAGGGAGTGGAGGCCACGTACAGAAAGTCGCAGCCGAGGCAGGCCCCCCACAAGGTGGACCGACAATCTGGTGAAGATCGCGGGAATCCATTGGATGCGGGTGACACAGGACCGATTTGTGCGGAGAACATTGGGGACGCCTATGTCCAGCAGTGGACGTCTATTGGCTGAAATGATGATGATGATGAAGGGTGTGAACATATACCGTGAAAAGACTTCACTGCCAAATATGAGCATCATCTGAGCAAAACAAATCAGCTGTTCCATACATTATTGACGCGCGGATATTTTAATTGGTATGGAACAGCTGTTGTTCTATTGTTCAGATGATGCTTATATTTTGGCAGTAAAGTCTTTATACGGTATATGTTCACACCTTTATGTATTATTGCAATTTTTTTTACACGTTGTATAAACCAATCTGCTTAACATAAAAGGTAGGCACGTATACAAATTATTAATTAACTCAATCTTTAAACTAGTGGCCCACCCTCACTTTGTTTCGGTACATTAGTTCCACTTCATATCAATAGATGGCGCTAGGTGTCGAATACTTTGCGCAAGCGTTTCGTGTTTTCGGATTACCTGCCTATAAGGGTTGCCGCTGTCTGTAGGATTTACCTCTTTATAAATATTAAAGACAGAAGATTCGAGAAGTCCTATTTACAAATAATTACAACTAGGATATATAATAGTAGGTATACCAGATTCCACTACCTGTCAATAAAAAAAATGGAATAGAGCGTTTTCCATCGGCGTAAACTATTTTTTAATTTTTCTGTAGGCAGACTTTTTAAGATTAAAATACCTAAATTTTATTAATTATAATTTCCTGACATGTTGTGTCATAGATAATTTTAAGAGACGAGAGCGTTGGTACTTTTTCCTAAACAGTCGGCATCGCATAGTGTTGAATATCAACTTTTTAAATATATTGATTAGCAAATACCCTCGCTTGTAAAAGGATCTCAAAATGGAAGAAGCGGAACTCGTATATTTGCAAAGTTTCAATTATCTCCAGTAAATTACCTCTTTTCTCTAATTTACCACGACAGAATGGCCCAAAAGTGTCCCAAAACACACCCGCTCATGGTAACCCTACTCCGGAAGCGGAAGCGTGTTAACGAGGGTCTTAATGTTGGCAGCACTGCGCGTTGACTTTTTAATTACAGCCGGAACTGGGCGAATTGCGTGATAATGCCGTCACTTCCGGCGTGCTTACAAATTGGGGAATTGACGCTTTTGCCCTTGTTGCTAAAGGATTAAAAGGACTTCGCCAAATTATTTAGAGAACGTTAATTGGGATTCTGTTTCTCGAAGATAGATTTGAATTTTAATGGTATCCTTAGAACTTACCGTATTATAAAGTCACCCTTCTACAGTCTACAGTTAAGTATTGTTGCTGGTGACGTCAAACTTTAAAAACGGTTTTATTCTCTTTTGAATTATGTTATAGGTGGGTGGAACTAGCGGACAGATCAGCTGACGGCTTAGCGTTTGCCGCCGCCCTATCATAGATACCATCACCAAAGTGCCCGTCCCTTTCCCTTGAATTGGGTCTCCAGCACCCTCACTCACTCGGCAAAACACAGGGCAAGCGCTGTTTTGGGCCGTCAGACTGTGGTATCTCTTCGGTCTTCCTGCCAACCCGATTCTTGGCGAAGTGTGGCTTTCTCACAGGTTTCTTTGCTTTCGAGTACTTACCCAATCAGCACAGCCTACCGCACGCCGCATGCGTGAACATTATTATGATTTCATTTCCTTAAAGCATCCAAAATAGAAATTAGGTTTGAAAGCAATTTTTTGTAGCGCGCTTCCAAAAACGCTGACCTGAAACTGCTCTTAGGTAAGCAACTTAATAGTCAGTTCCTAGAAAGTTGAGGATACTCAATTTCTTTTAATCTAACTTCCTATTGATTGTTGCTTGCTTGTATTCGACGAAACCGTTAAAAATCTATGGAAACTTGCAGTGACACAAAAAAGACGTATTAGTTTCGCTTATTGCCAACCATTTTTTTTGTCAACCGGTACATTCTATTTGGACAATTCCGTGGACAATATTTTATTTAACACACTTAGGTACCTAAGAATAAAGATAGAAATGTTATCAATTTATTAACCATCTCTTATGCATTTGACTTCTAATCACCGGTCACATTTAAACAAGGTGTTCTTCATTTACGTGTTAGATCAATAGTGAAATCGGAAAAAAAGCTGTTTCATAGATTTTGGTGACTGCACTCCTGGGCTTATAAATGGAACAGCTGAAATTCTGTTTCTGGATTCAAAAAGTTTACTTAAATGCGTTTCTTATTTTTTAATCAATCGCTACCGCTAAGATTATCTCTACTTCATTTCTTCATTCCGAGCAAATTGTCGCAGCCCGCACCTCTGAAGTCTTGAGCGCGTCCAACCGGACTTAAAGGCCCTGAGAAATAAGCCCGGCGGCCCCTAAACGGTTCCAAAATTTATATCCTCCGCTTGACCCTCGCAACGCCTTATTCACCTTTATTTTTATTTGACTGAGCAAGGAACAAATCTTAGTGCAAAAGGGGATAATAAAATAATCGTTAGATTCGTTTAGACGAGTCTAATTTCACGGATTGGTGCGCAAAGGGACCCGGCGGCGGAGGGTTGAATCCGTCCCGCTCTGGCTAGGGGCGAAACTCTACCGTCCTGCTCTGACGCCGACCAATCGTCGCCAGGTGAATTGCAAAACTTGGGACTTGCCTATTCTTATTTTCGCCGTTTGCGGGTTTGCATAAGAAGTTTTTTTTAACTGCACTCCTTGGGTTAAGTGGATAAAGTTTATTATGCCTAGCCAATTTCAACATATTATCTAATTCTATTATGGATAAATGGTTTTTATGGATAAATGGCCCTTAATGTCTTCTGAAGCAGACAGTCACAGTCAAGTCTGAATAGACAAAATAAATAGGTATCTAAATTAAACTTAAAAAGACAAAAATGAGAACCTACTGAAAAGTTTTCAGTAAGCAAATAAATCTTCATTAATCAAAACATTTAGACCGGCAGCCATGGAAAGTAAAAATTCTGTGCAGCCATTAAAAGGATTCAGAAATTAGAAATAGTCTATAAAAGTGGTAGTGACAAAGTATAGTAAGTCTGTCTGCAATTTTTTACGAAAAGTTTGAGTCGAGTGATTTTAGTTCGCTATCGACAACATCCAGACCAACATATGTTGGTGGCGACAAATATTCAGAACTGTTGCTAGTTGCTCTTCAGTAATTTGATTGGATGCCGGCGTTTAATGAACGCCCAAGAAATCATATTGGATGGCTAATTTAACCAAACGGCTGCAACACATAGACACCTTAGGGGCCATTGTAGTTAATTTTTATTATTAACAGTTCGGAATGACTAGTTCTAGCAAATTAATTCAAAAGTTATACGAGCCAACTTCTACAATGGCTTTTGTATTTATTCATCCTTAGTCTATGGATCTGTTTTAAGTAAAGTATCAGCATATATACTGTGGGCAAAGACTTCCATCATAGAAATCAAGTTACCGCTACTATCCCATTATAAGGCTTAATTGCCACGCTTGCCAAGCGGATTGGTGATCACAAATCCAAGCTATGTTCGAAAAATTCGAAACATAATTATTGCTCGACCTGGGAATCGTTCGCAAGACCCCGAGATCACGTCCCGGTACTTAAACCACTTGACCAACAAGGCGTCTTGATTTAAGTAGCGTATAACGTATTCTGGCGCTTGATTGCAAAATATGTTTAAGAACTCTACCAATCATTGCGAATATTAAATAAAACCTATTATATACGCGTCTTATCTATGGAGACTGTGAAAGAGTCAGATGTCGACGCTCAAAGTAAGAAAAGGCTAAGAGTAAAACAAAAAAGTAGCCACAGAACATCGGTAGTCGACAACGCGTGCTTAACTGACTGACGCACGCATACATTCGCGCATACAGTGACCTGAGCGTGATTCGGCATGAAAAAGAGATAGAATATACGGAACTTGTGCGAGAGAGACACGATACATACAATTCCTACATAGTTCCTACGTAGTTTAGTTTATCCGTGGTTCAAGAGATGGCGCTGTGCCATATTACATCGCGCTAGCGTTTCGTTTTTATTTAACTATACTAAGGTACGCGGTGTCAATAGAATAAGAATTTTGATATTCAACCGAAAGTGGCTTTTATTTAATTACTCCACTAGGAAGCGATCCTCATTTGTTCACCTATCATAGTCAACTAGAGCCGAACTTCCTATTTATTTCGTTGTATTAATAATGTTACAAAAGGTTTCCTAGAAATTTTTGCTCATAAGTGATAAAGCCGCCTTCGTTGTACATCTCCTGTAATACCTAGTTTTAAATTTTCCCTCTGATTTTGAGTGCAATAAAAGTGGATTCATTCATTCATTTTCAGACAGCTATTTCGCTGATCGGGGTCCAAGATCCTATTGGGATAACTTTGGATCGCAATCTATATTGACCCCACTCCACGTGGAAGCTGTAAAGAATGACAAGTAGCCAATTGTGACAGCTGATTGGCTTGATGTCCCATTGCTTATGGACGGTTAAGCATGGATGATAAGATTTTGTTGAAAACTCTTAGGGAGTTACAAAACAGTGATTTCGCGCTGTAATATCGCATTGAGTACATCTATAAGATACTGTAGATGTCATAATCTATACTATTTATAACGGGAAACCGTACAGACAGCGGCAACGCTTATACGTAATCCGAAAACACGAAACGCTTGCGTGATGTATTCGACATTTAGCGCCAACTATTGGTATAAATTTGAACTAATGTCCCTAAACACAGTGAGGGAGGTACCAAATAAACCGCGTGAAGTCGTCAATACCATGACGTGCCGGTTGTCATCTTTTTCAATGAGCACTAAAATTAAACTTTAATGAAAAAAAAAATACTTTACAAGTTTTTTATACTAACGAAGTGAACCAATCTCTGTTAGAAAAACTCGGGTCCTCCGTCCCGGATTGAAAGGCTCGCGTTGCAGTTCCTTGAAACCCGTCCCATCTAGGTAAACTGTAGGTAATACCTACAGTTTACTCTTATTACTTAGTAACTAGTGGCTCGCACTTACTTTATTTCGGAATATCAGTTCCAACAAATACCAATAGATGGCGTTGGGAGTCGATTACATCGCGCAAGTATTACTTAAGCCTTTTCGTTTTAGCTAAAGCTTTGTTGTCGTCTATAGATATACTCGTACTATTTTAAAATATGGATAGACAGAAGATAGTTTACTGTGGAAAACGTAAAAAAAAATTTCTTTAACGTTGTCTAGACTTTATTATGTAAATAAAATAACGCACTTTTTTCTTTTCATCGCGAATTATAAACTAGGTACGTTAGTTTAACCAGAGTATTATTACCTTATTCTATGGATTAAATAAGAGACAGTTACCGAATAGCACCGGTGATAATTGTCACTGGAAAATGTATACCGACAGTATTATAGGTACAATTCTCATAAATATTTACGTTTAGAATGAGTAAGTAGTAAATATGATTAGCTTTGTTTTTCATGAAAGTGTTAGTATGTTTTAGCTAAAACTAAGCAGGTAGCGTTATTTAAACGTATCCGGACAGCCACACATTAAAAAAGTAAAGTACAAGCCTATATACTGTCCCAATGCAGGGCAAAGGCCTCCGTCATAGAAATCAAGTCATCGCTACTATGATGGGATTAGGCGTAATCACCACGCTTGGCTAATGCGGATTGGTGATCACATGTCCGAAAAATTCAAAACATACCTTTGCTTGACCCGGGAATCGAACCCAGGACCCCGAGATCACGGCCTGGTACTTAAACCACTAGACCAATGGAGCGATTAGGCGATATTGTCAGAATTGAGGTTTGATAGATTGTGTGTATGTGTGTAGATTTTATATTAAACTGTGTTATTACTGCGTGAAAAAACCCTGTTCTTTTTTGACTGAATAACTATCCTACGGAATTTAAAATGGCGTTGTCTTTGGGACAGTTTTTTTTGACATTACCTGTCTACTAACCCTACTTAACAAAAATATCCCGGTGTCATTATCATGAAACACAAAACAATACATATTGTTTTTGCCGGTTTATAATGTCATTCATTCATTCACTCGTGAAACAAAGTATACAGTCCGATCACGGTTATTTGGCACGTGGCAAAAGCCGAAACTAACGCCGTTTCCTTTACAAGTGTCGGTGTTTTTGACATTTTTCGATAGGAAAAATATTGTACAGCGCCCCCATGTACAATGTCACTGAAGTGGCTTCTGATATTGGTCGGTTTGTACCTATACCGACTTTGAATGAACATAATTGAGTTTATTACGAAAAAAATATATAACATGTCGAATTGAGACCTTCCTTTTTTTAAGTCTATTAATAAAGTAAATTACCACTGCGGATAGTTATTCTGATTATATAGCTGTAATATTTGTCAAATCCGCCTAAAAGTGTAAAATGGCTTTTTAAAGAACTAATTGACTTGACAATATTTGCATTAATAATAAAACTTATAAAATTTAACTGCTCGTAATGTTTCGAAAATATAACTTGTTCTTCATTTTATAAAATTAACACCACTTAAATCTGTAGACTAACAACAATTAGATACTAATTAAAAAATTTTAAATCGAATCTCGACACAATCTCTGCATCCGTAGTGTTGTAACACTATATAAATATAATATCGATATCAAAATTGTTTATAGACATGTCTAAGAAAATTTTAATGATGCAATACACTTTAATACTGATATAGATGTTCAAGCGAGTTCTGTTTTTTCTTTAGGACAAGCAGTTAATTCTCTAAAGAATTTTAAGTAGGCTACACCTATGAGAGTTAGTTTTAATATAGCTACATATTTTCATCAAAGCACGCGGCCTAGTCGTTCGGCCTGTGACACTACTAGAGGAATGTATAGTTTACTTGGAAGTTTTTTGCTTTTCAAAATGCCAGAATCGCAATGCGGATAAAATATACATAATTGTTTGTGCCAAACACAGCGCAGGCGTTGCTTCACGCCGCGCGCCGGTGTTCTGTGAAGGCCGTGGTATAATTATATTGCCAAAGCGTGGATTGCTTGTTTTTTACTTTAAAATATTTTCATCTATATTATTATTGATTATATCGATGTGATAAATTGCATCGGATGCACGGATATAATCGATATATCTGTGCATCCCTATCCTCGGTGTAAATCAAGTCGTCGCGCGCGCAGTTGTGGCTGACACGTTCACGGCTTCCGCGCAGACGCGAGCGATCGTCTACTGATCATCACGCGCTAATGATGTTGTTAGAGTTCAATCAGCCCCCCGCATTTTCTATTAGGCGCGTCGCCCACACGACGGTCGAGGCGGGCTGGAGTCGAGGCAGATAAGTGACAGGCGGTTAAGGCGACGGTTACACCAATCGATTTAAATTGTTAACTGGATCTATTTTAAACAATTTCAGAGCGGGAGTCTCTATTTCATTATTTAGCACTACTTTTTGATCTGTTTTTGCACTCGAAATTTGGATTAACGCCGTAAGTGGCCGTTTTGGCGGTAATTCAAATTCCGAGTACAAAAGCAGACCCAAAAGTTAAGTTTATCTATTAAATTAATAGTATAAGTGTTTTCCGAGAGGCTGCAGATCAGAAATTGTTAAAAAGATATCCGGTTTAGTTGCTAACATTTCAAATCAATTGCGCACCGTATGTACATAAGGTTCATAAATACTAATCCTAGAGAGCGCTACAGTTCAGCATGAATGGGCCGGCTCGACCGGAGTGATAACACGGGCTCACAGAAAACCGGCGTGAAGCAACACTGTGCGCTGTTTCGCTGCGTGAGTGAGGGTACCGACGCCCAATCTGGGGGAAAGGGGGGCTTAAAGGTTGGCAGCGCACTTGCGACTCCACTGGCGGTGGCAATCGCTTACCGTCCGTCTGCTTGTCTTGCACCTATCATATGAAAAATATCCTTAAATGCACCCCGACTCCAAGCCGCCTCAGCTGCGGCGCCGCCACGACGCCACCGCGACTGCCGCGTGTACTGATGAGACCAAAGGACATACAACGAAATCGTCCCGTAACGAGTGAGAATGTACAACTCGCATCTAAACACAGACGGGGATAAAGATTTGATTGCGAATTCCATTTCGTTTTAGGACCTCAGTAGCGTAGGTATCCATTTTTTATGCTCGAGACGGACAAACGAGCAAGCTAGTCACCTAGTGATGGAAAGTAATCAACGCCGCCCATGAATATCCGCGAAATCAGAGAGATCGCTAATGTGTTTGCCATTTTCATAATCATAATCATGATCATAATATTTATTGCTACAACATACAGGTCTTAAATATAATTAAGTTCGCATTTTACTGCTTATGAACTAAAGTGCCACAACTAAAAAGGTATGTAACCTTGTTTCAATGTTTTTTTGTCGTTTTGTCTTATTCCAATTTTATTATTCTTTAATGTGAAAAATAATTCGATTTTAATAAGTTGTGATCTTAGGCCCGATTTTTTGATCCGTAGTAACCTTTTGGTTAAATTAACTAGGTATCTAACTGTATACAGACCCAAATTGGCTAGAGCTAATAGTCAATGTGACAGCGTCAAAGTGACGAAATGCCTATTGGTTAAGCTAATTATAAGTTCGAAAAACAATTTTTGCGATATTTGACACGAAGTTATAATAAAACCTCCATGATATTTGACCATTTGGTTACTAAATCGGCCCTTAGACTGTGTTAAATTGTCTATGGTTGTGACCAATAAAAAAACCCACCTATGCCATTCTTAGGAAGTAGTTTAATTGTGTCTGATCATTGAATATTTTTATCTGAATGGGCCTGTAAAAAGTAACAGAACAGGAATCAATGTTTTATTAAAAATATTGTTTGTTTGTTCACGCTAATCTCGGAAATTACTGAACAGATTTTAATTGTTTTTTTTTTATATAGCTTTGAAGCCTGGGGAAACATTAGTACAGGCATACACCTATACTAATGTTGGCCTAGGCTTCAAATCAAAATAAATTATACAATTTATTGTGTTTTTTTTTCTGGCCAACCGAACTCGACGCGAGCGGACCTGCGGGCGTCCATTAGTAATGGAAAATATTCTGCTATAGCTTTATTTGGTTTGCAAAGGTAAAAACGACTAAAACTTTTTGATGCAGAGATAATTATAACAAGAGTAGCAGTATATTTTTTATTCAGCACCAAAGCAAACAACCCACCATTTTGGTAGTTTGTAAAAGCACTTTACTCTTGATGGAATACGTGACATGTCACAAGCCAACATTAACTGTTACGTTACGGTTCATCTGCTTACCAATTCAGAGCCTTATCACAAAGGAATAACGGCAACATTGTATGCATCTCAATGCAATAACCGCAGAGAAAGGTAAGTTCAACATGATGCCTCTATTAACTACGTGATGACAGGCAAAACGGTACATTTTAGGGTCCCATGTCTTGAAAGAAAAACGGAAACCATGAACCATCAAAACATGTGACATCACAAGTTGATTTCAATTATCTAGCTATAGCGGTTCTTGAGGTACAGCCTGACCACAAAAAAAAACAATATATTTGCGTTTTTAAATGGGAGTCCCTTATTTTTTAAGTAATTAATATTATACTGACAAAAGACATACCTACAAAACTTTTGATAATTACAACTGTCTGGCTGTCGCGTTTCTTAAGGTAGGGCACACTAGCGACGACAATCGATTTTAATTTTTAGCTAATTAACCGGATCTATTTTAAAAAAATTCGGGGCTACAACCTCTCGGCAAACACTTATACTATTTATTAAATAACCATGCAAAAATGTTAGGTCCAACGCGTACACGAAAAATTGATTCACGCCAAAAGCGGCTAAATAAATCCGGTTCTAAATAAATAAATAAATAAATAAAGCGGCCACTGTTGGCGTGAATAAATTTTTCGCGTACAAAAACGGACCCAAAATTTGTGCATGGTTATTTAATAAATAGTATAAGTGTTAGCCGAGAGGTTGTAAACCCGAATTTTTTTTAAAATAGATCCGGTTTAGTAGCTATAAATTAAAATCGATTGGCGTCGCTAGTGTGCCCTACCCGTCACCTTAAGGTAGAGCCTGGTGACAGTATTGGGGAGATAAAAACTGTTTTAAAATCCATAATATAAGGTCTTATTTTCGCGTTGTACCTATTATTAGGTAGATATATGTATAGATTATCTAAAAATCAATAAAATTATAAGGGCAGGTCTAATGCCCAAGTTCAAGAATTAAAATTCAAATGTTACTATATAAAGTTCAAATGATACTTTAGTTAATTTGTAAGTTTCAAATGTTACTTTGTAAAGGTCAATTGTGACTTTGCAAAGTTCATTCTTTGTGAGTTCACAAAAATATACCTACAGAACCATAGATAGACGCGCGAGTTCAACTCTCCTCTCAGTTTTTTACATTATTGGCTGGCAGTTAGGCACGTTAACTAATGTCCGTTTATTGATATTGAAAGTGATTGACAATAAGTCCGGTTCTGTCCGTTAGGTTCAATTTGTCGGTTAAATAAACAAGGCTATTGAGGTATCGACTGTCAATAGGTAAGTACTTATAAAGTATTGAATCAGTAAATAATAGGGAATGGGAGAAAAAAAACAGTAACACGATCAGAACAAAGTTGATTTTTACTATTTGAAATTACGCTAAAAAAAGATACATAGAGTTATTTTTGATCACATAACTGTAAAGGTCGATGTTTGCTTCGTTAGATAAAAAATAACTGACCAATAAGGTATTACTCGTCAATTAAATACAGGCTGGCTTATTTTCAGTGGTCCAAAATATATTTTAGATACCTAGATACCTTACAACGAAGCGCATCTTCAACATCCTTATGTACCCTTTTGCTGCGTTTTTTTTGTAGTTTTCGAGATGGAGGGGTATGAACAGTGTGGCCGTGTGGTCCCGGCAGAGTAGAATAGGCCACCCTCACTCTTACCGAGGTGTCGTAAAAGGCGACTAAGGTAAAGCTGCTGACATGATCATCAGCACCCAGAGAAGGAAAACTCTGCATTTACATCAAAACCCTCACCAACCCGTCTGCCAAGCGTGGTGAGTATGGCAATTACCCCTCATGTGATTGAGGGAGGCCCGTGCCCCAGCAGTGGGGACTTAAATGGGCTGATGATGATGATGATGATGGGTATGAACATGAATGGCCAGATGAGATAAAACATTTTTTGTTTCATGTTTTTGATGCTTTTTCATTAGCAAGAATATTGAGGAACAGCAATAAAATATAATTCTTACTATCTTATTGGGAAAGCTCTATGTGTGGCTGTCCGTAAGTAAGTAGCTACATCTAGTTTCGACTTAAATTTTAATTTTATTTAAATAAATCTTTCCGATATCAAGTAAATAAAATCATAAAAGAAAACCATATATCGATGGCTTAGTTCACAATTGTACTAACTACAGATTTGTAAATTTTGCTTGCACTAATATAACAATATTGGGGTATGTTAAAATTAAAGAATCACTGCAATGAATAGACTCATATTGTTTTATATTATATGACTTTGCTTTCGACCTGTCCACTTTCAAACTTTAAAAAACTAAAAAATGCTCTCCTGCAAAATTTACAAATCTGTAGTTAGTACAATTGTGAACTTAAGCCATCGATATTTATCTTTAATTTTGGTTTGAATGATCACACCAATAAATACAAATTCATTCAATAAGTATATTGTCCCATTTTAACCATTAGGTATATAGTATTTATTAAGTCAAATTCACACACATCATCATCATTCAGTCACATCAGCTGAGCTCCTTCCCTTTGTCTCATCATGCATGATACTTGTATCTCTATATTTTATTCTACTTATTATGTTAACATGTGTTTAAAAGAGACAATAAATTTATTCTTATTCTTAAATTTATAAATTGACATTTACATATTTTGCATTACACATAACTAGTGACTAACTGATACCCATAGGTATTTTAACACATAGGTACGTGGTCAAAAACGAAATATTAAAAAGTAATATTTAACCCTAAAACGCCCATGGCTCGTTTTTTATCATAACTTTTTTTTCTTACTTAAGATAACTTAGATGGTAGATCGGTCGATAGGTAAACGCAAATTAGGTAACATTTCGTGTGTTATTTAATAAGTATTTATAGTAAGGGTTATATTTTATTTTTTACTGGGAATTGGCAAATGAGTTATTTCATTTCGGTGTGTTGGTCTTGGGAGACGCCACCGGCCATTGTTATCAAGTAACTAATAGAGATGGAAGCTAAAGGAAGTATGCCAACAAATAGTTTAACAGTATGTCACATTAGCCGACTTGTGGAGGACCATAAATTGTACCTACAATCCTGTGACAAAACTAGATAAGTGTAAAAAATAGAATAAAACATTCACGTTGTATAATTAAATAAAAATGGAATATTAAATTGGGCCTACAACATATCCATGGAAAAAATTTAATATGAAGCATTTAAAGATAGATTTATCCTCCTATTTTAAAAATAATAATAAGATATGCATTTTTACTACGTTTTGTAATATCATAATGGATATGCATTGTTTAGCGCATTTGTTTTTGTTAGTAATTTTATAGGTAAGTACTGTGTTCGTAATCATTATGTACAGTAATTTACTGTCTAAAGCTTAAGATATGTATATCTGATAAAGTAATGCCGTAAGTTTTAAAGATGTCGTATATGGATTGGCATGCTTTTCGAGTCAACTATACGGTTATTAAGCATTATAATAATCTTAAAAATCTCTACTTTCCAGACTTACCAGAATCACTGTCATCCCTGTCATAATGCGGCCTCCAGTACTGCTCGTCATATCTCAAGGGCACCTCCGACCTGCCCGTGAACTTGTTGGGGTCCAGGATGTTCTCCACGGAGAAGGCGATGGCCTGGCGCTCCGGCGGCCGCGTGAGCCCCAGCCGCCGCGTCAGGTCCACCGGCGCCGCCTCCTCCACCCCCACCACATCTACCTCTCCGTTGGCCTCCCCCTCCGCCTCCGGCTCGCCGTCAGGCTCCGAGCGCCTGTCCTCCGATCCTCGCGCCATCGCAAGCATCGTCATAGCAACGTCTTTTATAATCCCGATCTAAACATACGTCCTTATCAAACGCCTCCACTACACTGCACACCAGTTTTTTGCGACATCTAAAAACTCGTCCCAAGTCCCGTAACCAAAGCGCACTGTAATCCGCTCGGGCAAGTAAGTACGTCCGTCTCCTGTCAACATTCGGGCATCACAACACTCCGACAACTGAGACTAGGACCGCCAACGGGCGGGGACGGAATGGGAGGGGAATCTCGTAAGTGGGGGGCCGAAAGAGGAATCTCGCCACCCGATTGGCGGCGGGAAACGAGGCGTGCCCGGGGTGGAGAAACGTAATCGAGCAATAAGGTTTAAACAATTTCGTTTAATACGTTGAATTATGTAAGAGAGCGGCGGGCAAGTAATCGCGCACAAGCGATAACGCCATTTGCGCTACTTCGTTACGTATTAATGGGGCAGGAAATTGACTTATGAATATTAGAGGTCGCGGCGAGTTGAAGATCGGGCCAAAGCGGCCCCTGGCGGCTCCGGGCGGTTATTTTCCTAGTTAAGCGCTGGAACAATGATGTTTATTGAGTTTTAAACTTAATGGGTTTCGGCCGCGGCTGCCGGGCCGAGCTATTAACGTGTTTGTGTTGGGTTGCGTGTACGCGCCTGGACTGGAAAAGATACCGAATGAAACACATTTGGAGCGGTTTTGGTGCAAAACTCAATTCTCTAAACGTTTTCACTTACTATGTGTAGTCCCATTATAAGGTATCTTACTTATTATGTTAATTAAAGAAATTTTAATGATAACTAATCCTACTTACTCTACATCTCGAAACTTGTCGGTTACTGTTTTGAGACATTGACATAGACAATAAGGCAATATTCGTTTAATCTAGTGGTTAATTTGGACAATACTATGACAATGTTCATAAGTAATTTTAATTCAGTGAATAGACACGTACACCTTCTAACGGGAGGTAGCAGGTTCGAATCCGAGCGTAGGTACCTAGGTGCACAATTGGATTTTTCAAATCTATGTGCATAATTCTATCATAGTTCGGCGGTGTAGGAAGACATTTTAAAGAAATCTGCAAGTTTCGGATAGTGAACCTAACAATAATTAATTTGGTCTAGTTCTCCAGCTTTAGGTTACGATGGTCAGATGGCAATGACTTCATTGTAATTACCAGAGTCCTCAAATTCTGGGTCATGGTCCAAGAGTAGATAGACAACCTGGGTTTCTAAGCGGCGAGATGATGACTTATTTCTATTTTGCAATTATGAAGTTAGAATGAACACCTCATTATAAAATTATGAAATATTGTATTATAAAATGATATTAGTATTAGGAAGGTACACTGTATTTATTCCTCCATGCATATCCTATGAATTCCTAGTAATTCAGTTCAACCAATAAAAATAAAAGATGGAATCACGGCGACCTCTAGCGGCGCACGTTGTGATGTTTGTCAAGTTTTGAACTTAATAGGTTTCGCCGCGCGGCGGGAGGGTTAAACCACGATAAACTGTTGGATTCGGAATTACGTGCGTTAAAAGTGTAACACGAAATTTCATTGTAGTTTCATTTTGGTTTGGTCATTTATTTATTTAAAATAGGCACGCAAACAAATCTGTTTGCGTGTCATTTTTTGTGACAGTAATCACTGTCAATTTAACAGCCATGGAGTTACTTAGTACAATATTAATTTACTCGTATCTAGACAGTAACCTATAAATAGCATACACAGCATGATCTATTAAATGATATACCTAAAGATAGAACATAAGAAACAATTTATTGGCCACAACACATTACACATAGAACAAAACAGAGAAAACAAGGTACAGAGACAAAGAGTTGCGGCCAACAAGGCTCAGCCTCAGCATATGCTGCAGCTGCCACACACAGCAGCTGCAGCGCTGATTTTCAGGCTGGACCTTGGGGGACGCCTTTTCATTGAAAAAAAATATTATAAAAGATTGACATGCAATATATGTATACAAGTAAAAAGAAAATGAAAAATTACATATACAAAACAAAGAAATAATAACATAGAGATACATACATAATCAATTTAAAAACATTAAAATTTTATTTAAAAAAACACACAAAAAAAAAGAAACAACAAAACAACAAAAAAATGGCATTCGCGGGTGTCAAACCAATATTGTCGTAATGAGGGTACTCTACTACACAAAGTTAAAAGCTAAACTATAATAAATATAATAGCTGTTAAGTGTTTGTATTGCATAATTATGAAATTGGGTTCTTCCCGTTTAATTATATAAATAAATAAAAGTATAATAATAAAAACATACCTATGTTGTTGCTCAGCCTTAACTAAGTTGGTAACAGTACCTACTCTTGAACCGAGGAAAGCTCACAATGTTCACGTCTATGGGTCTGCCACTGCGAACCACTTCGTTCGGGTTAGGTATTAACTCGCCCGCAAAAATTCTGGTCCGCGGACGAGTTAATAACATTGCCAGTTTGTTAGTAGTTAACTGGCCCACGCTGAGAAGCGGCCGCGGACCAGTTAACTATTTGGTCAATTTGCCCAAAAGTTTCATATCATATCTAGTTATGTAAATTGGTATGTATTAAATCTGGGATCCGATGGGAATGTGCAACTAAAACGCTTGCTGGTTATGAACGCACTGACGTTTATTTGACGTAACATTTTAATCAGCGAAATGGCGGACGCAGCCGCCAGTCTTACCACAGACCAAGAAGGCTGCATATATAACATTTCTCCCCTTTTAGTTGAGCATCAAATATTTAAACAAAAGAAAGGCTTATAGTCAACAAATAAGTCAAGTAGGAACAGACCGCAGCAACATCCCTGAAGGCAGCTCTCTAGCACTCTGGGCCATCTCGTTCTGAGACGCCGACCTAGACGTAGTCGCATCCGCAGCGCCAACTACTAACGACTCTTCTCTTCTCGCCGCGGGCACACCGGCTTGGGGAAGCTCACGTTGACAACCCTCGCCCCCTTCGGCGCCTGAAATGATTGATGTTTCGGCCTGGACATTGCTTGTCGTAACATCTAGGTCATCGTTAGAAAAGTTATTCCCGTAAGTTTGATTATGCGGCTGTGTTCCTGGTGGTGGAAGTATGTACAAGGTTTCTTTGTTGTAAGTGCGACACATATGTACTCACAGTGGGATTAAAGTTAAAGAAAGAAGGTAGAACTAGATAAGTTTAACGAATTATTTGCTATAATAAATGATGGCTGGTTTTAATTAATGGGTTCGTTTTCTAAATTATCAATGTTCACCAACTTTTCAAACGACGGTAATCACATTTTTTTTAAGTGATAGGTGGCAGACGAGCAGACGATCGCCTGATGGTAAGCGATTGCCGCCGGCCATAGTCACCCGTGACACCAGTGGAGTCACTTTAATCGTGCTTTGCATGTGCATGGTTAAAGTGTGATTAGAGCGAGATGGTAGCTCAGTGGTTCATAATAATAAATAATAAATATTTCACAACATCACATACATTGATCTAACTCCGAGATAAGTAGCTCAAGCACCTGTGTTACGTATATCATAATCAACAGTGGGATTACAAATACAACAACAAACAATAGGGTTCATAAACGCGCCTTCCATACGGGGGTCCGAATTTGAATCCGAGCATGCACCTCTGGAGTTTTCAAATGATTGTGCGTATTTCTACCATTAGCTCGGCGCTGAGTAAACCGGCATGTTTCGGGTAGTTTCTGAAACGTGTAACCATGATTCAGTTAGTCTGGTTCCCGTGTAAAAGGGTTGCGAAAATCAGAAAGCAGTCGCTTCATTGTGATCCAGACACCCCAAATTAAGAATATTAGTCCAAGCTTACCCCGGGCTCCAGAGCGGCAGCGTTGGACGCAACTGGAAATTACACACACGCTAAGATGAAGAGGAGGTTAAAGTGTGATTACCGTTGTGTTAAAGATGGTGAACTCGGCCCTAAATCTTACTTACTTATATAAATATTTAAGGTGACGGGTAGGGCACACTAGCGACGCCAATCGATTTTAATTTTTAAGCTACTAAACCGGATCTACTTTAAACAATTTCGGAGTTACAACTTCTCGGCAAACATGCCAAAAGCGGCCACTTTTGGCGTGAATCAATTTTTCGCGTACGCGTTGGACCCAACATTTTTACATGGTTATTTAATAAATAGTATAAGTGTTTGCCGAGAAGTTGTAACTCCGAAATTGCTTAAAATCGATCTGGTTTAGTTGCTAAAAATTAAAATCAATTGGCGTCGCTAGTGTGCCCTACCCGTCACCTTAACGTAAATAAATCTCTGTGTTAGCTATCGCTATTATATTAACGCAAAGACTATTACTAAAATTAAAATATTAAAAATATTTAATAGGTAGAGTAGGTATCATTAAAATTAATGATATATGACAGCCACAGAATTAATGGCAGGTCCTACACAAGGTGAACCGACGATTTGGAGAAGGTTGCGGGAATCCATTGAATGCGGGCGGCATAGGACCGATCTGTGTAGAGATCCATCGGGCAGGCCTATGTCTAGGTAGTACTAACAGCCTAAAACCCTATGGTTTCCAAGGCAGCGTAATTCTATACTTACGCTGCCTTGGAAAAGAAGAAGAAAGAAGAAAGAAAATACATTTATTGACCATCATAACACAGAAATAGTAAATACGTACAATAGGCATAACACGACACGACACAGATATAAAGAGGAGAGGCGATACAAGAAGAGATGGTGTTGTTGTGTGTGGTCAATCAGGTCCCGACCTCAGCATTTGCTGGCTCGGCATTATTTGCGGTGCCGCAGCGCTGGTATTCTGATGGGAACTGAGGGCCTAATTAAAAGCACATGTTACGACCGAATCGGAGTTTCCCTCTCTTTCACACGAGCTGTGTGTCCTTTGTTTGTATGCGACAGGTATATTCTTGTTCGTTACGTTCAAATTAAGCCACCTGGTTGCGAGTGAGGGTATAGGTAAATAAATAGCTATAAGTAGGATACACGTATTATTTATACAAAACACCATGGAACTAGAAAACAGAATGTGCCATTTAAAAAAAATGTCACAGAGTGTGAAAGAGATCCAACCGACCCTAGCGAGATTCTATACGGGTGCGGTAGAGAAAGAACGTCGCCCAGCACGTCACCCCAGTACCTACTACCCCAGTACTTAATATGTCCATATTGCTCTATAATAAATTACAAATTTCACTAAAATTAATAGAAGGAAACCAATTCAGAAAATCACTTACGTCATGGCTTACTCAAAAGTGCTTTTACAGCGTTAAAGAGTTCATAGAAAATGATGATTGAATTAAATACGGTACTTAAGTTTGTTTACAGAAAAGTATCGTAAATTAGTTTTCTTTTCTTGTTTGTTATTTTTCTTTTTTATTTAGTGTACTTACCTATGAATGTTTCTACAATTTGTGTGTAATATACAATATAAGTACCTATTACTTAATTGATTCATAGCTTCCTTTTGTATGTGCTAACATCATATTATCAACTCTATTAAGTTGATATGTCATAATTAAGTACTTACACTATTTGCACGCCTGCTTGCAGGCTGAATACATAAACTCGATTTGTATAAGATCTGATCTGTGTCACACGTATTTATTTGCAAATAAATGATTGTTTGTTTTTTGTTTGTTTGTTTGTTTACCTACTAACGGCTTCGCGCGGTTTTTCAAGTATGGCTTTCTACGAAAAGGGTCAGTCTGTTTAGAATGCATGTCTATGCGAAACACGCACTACAATGATGTCTTGTTACTTTGGCGCTAATAATAATAATATTTCCCAACACCCATAATTTACAAACTACAATTTCAGAATAGCTGACAAAATATACAGACCTCAAAGATGAAGTGAAGAGAATTTGGAAATTACAGAATGTTAAAATAGTCCCCATAATGTTATCCACTGGGGTTATCCCACACCAACTTCATCACTCAATCAATACACTAAACCTACCACAGTATACATACATTCTGTTACAGAAAGCTGCTATTTTAAAAACGTGTAGAATTGTAAGGAATTTCCTGCAAATAGATGATGATACCCCATCAAATTCACGAGGTGTTAACCAGGCACACATATTCTCTCATTCACAGCCTTACGTCCCACAAACAGGCCCAATCACAGAACCACACAGATCATCACAATGAAGACTCATTACCCCCACCACATCACAATCAGATCCGTAGTGTAGAAACTGTACTTGGCCTAGGCCCATACATTTCTGAAAAGCCAGCAAATAGCTGTGATACTCAGCGTATAAAGAACAATAATATAATAATTCGTTTATTTCAGGCAACAAGATACATTCAAAAATATTTCCTTGGCCCATATAATAAATACCTTACAGTCTAACATACATACATACATAATAAATAAAATACACTTTTTTTTTCAAATTACTACGTGCGGCGCATAGAGGCAGCTGGTAGCCGTCCTGGACACTTCCGAAAGACGACTCCCTGCGGCCAGAAGTCCTCCATATTAAAGGTCGCCAGGGAATGGGTCGGTACTCTCACCACAAATGAGCTAAAGTTCACTTTGTGGCGAGACTCCAACCGTTCGACCCTCAGCGTCCAGTTGGACTTCTTTCGCACGTAATCTACGACTCCATCTATGAGCTTTTAAATGTGGGAGAGCCACGCTTAGGCATGAATGGGCCGGCTCGACCGGAGTGATACCACTGCCTCACAGAAGACCGGCGTGAAGCAGCGCCTGCGCTGTGTTTCGCCGTGTGAGTGAGGTTACCTGAGCCCCAATGGGGGGAAGGGGAAATGGTTGGCAGCACACTTGTGACTCCACTGGTGTTGCGGGTGTCCATGGGCGGCGGAATTGCTTACCATCAGGTGATCCGTCTGCTCGTCTGCCCTGCGTCTGCGTCTGAGAGAGTTGTCGCAGTCTTTCCCAGACGTAGAAATGAGATTATCGGCCGGTTGGGTGGAACCAGACTACGCTGTGTCACAAATACTTACAGGACATGGGAGTTTTAACAGCAGACTGCACGCTATGACTCTCTGTGAGTCACCTGTATGTCCCTGTGGAGAAGCTGATGAAACTCGGGACCATGTGCTGTGGGAATGTCAGCTGTATGAAGAAGAGCGGCAACAGATGCTGAATGACTGGAACAGAAACGAGATAGGACCAGTATACCATCAAGAGATGGTCAACTCTGCAGAAGGTTTTCGACGGTTGCGTGCGTTTGCACACAAAAGGCTTAACATCAGGAAGGAGATTGATTGATGTGGAACTGCCCGAGCGCGAGTCGCTTGTGTTGTGGTGTTTCACGCCTCATTTGGGGAGAAGTGACATTGAGATGGGACACAGACACAGACTTTGTAGGGAGTGAAGAAACGCACCGGAGAAAGAGCCCTTAGCAAGTACCTGATGAGCGTCTCCCAAGATTCGGTCCGTATGCCGAGACGGTAGGAAGGACCATGGGCTGGTGGAGGGACTGCTCGTCTGCCACCTCTCATATAAAAAAGAAATAAAAAAATAAGCTAATGACGTTGTCAATCACAGATCAGTAATATAAGGACCACACTGTGGTTACACGTCAATGTTCGTCTGCGCGGGAGTGCATTGTGTACCCGCGGCGCATCACGCGCGCGTAATGTGCTGCGCGCGGAGGCATCCGACGCTTTTTACACGTCACTACAGGCTGCTCTTTAAACCGATGACATGGAAACAACAAGCCAGATCCAATCAACTGTCTCAGTGGCAGCTTAGTGGCTAATGGGTCACGTTCCAGCCAGGTAAGAGGAACAGTTTTGTTTTTTTTATGTGATAAGATGGCAGACGAACAGACGGATCGCCCGATGCTAAGCAATTGCCGCCGCCCATAGACACCCACGACACGAGTGGAGTCACAAGTGATTGGGCCTCCGGTACCCTCACTCACGCAGCAAAACACAGCACAGTGCTGATTCTGTGTGGCAGTTGTATCACTCCTGTTGAACCGGCCCATTTATGCCGAAACGTGGCTCTCCCATGTTGTAAAATCAAACGAGATAAACCTGGTCGCATCCAAACAAAAGAGACTCACGCGTGTGATAGGGACGGAGATAAAATTCGGTCGTCAAATCCATTTCGTATTAGGACCTAGTCATATTACACTGGTATCGCATCGAAATAATGAGGGTAAAGGAATAAAGAGTGCACTTGTGTTTGCGCACACACTTGAGCACTATAATTTATCCAGCGTTCGTGGCTGATCGTTGAGATTGGCCGCCGGAGCCGTAATCGGTTGGAGGATTGTCTGATGGCTCAACGACCCGAAGCGGATCTTGGCCTCTGACACAAGATGCCATTCCTCTCTGTTCTGGACCACGGCCGACCAATCGTCGATCTGCAGCCCAAGCAGGTCCTTATCTACTTCGTCCCTCCAGCGATACCTCGGACGTCCAACCGGGTAACTCTCTTCATTGCTCGATCTTCTTGCATTCTCTCCAGATGCTCAAGCCAACGCAGTCTAGCTGATTAGGTCTCTCCAATTATGTTGGTTCGGTTGGAGGATATTAATTATTTCTACTCGTAAATACCTATTGGTAACTTGTATCATTGTAGCCTTTGAGTTACTCAAAGATTGTAGCATATCTGCTTACCATAAAAACTTGTATAAAGCCGCTAGTTATTACCCGACTACGGCGAAGCAAAAAGGAGGGCTATGATTTTGACCTGTATGTATGTATATATGATTGTTCATCTGTTCCCTTATAACATCTAAACTAGTCATCATATTTGAACAAATGAGGTGTCGTTAGAATCGTCTTAATTGTCTTCTGGTTATAGGCGACATGCCATCACGTCAAATTGATTACTTAGAGTAAGGAACTAAAAAAAAATGTTGCTTGACGTTACAGTGACGGTATCAAATGAAAGAGCTTTTTAGCACATTTCAAATATGTAATTTTATTTACATAACTAAAAATAGGTTAAACAAAAATAAAGTTTAAAAACTAAAACCCGACTAACAAAAAGTACGAAAAGTCGTATGCTACATTGGTTTTATATATCTGTTTTGCTACAGTAGGTGGTATACAGTGGTATACGACCACGGCGATACGGCATAATAATTTCAGATACGGCAAGACAATTTTCTTGTTTCGTACTTTTTGGTAGTCGGGTTTCAGTTGTTAAACTTTATTTTTACTTAATAAATAGGTACATTTTTATTTTTAAAAACATGACGAATACATAAAATCTTTCTTTTAAGCACGACAACGTCTATGGCAGAAACACCGGTCTTCCATAGGGCCTATTCTTGAGCACTCGACATTGAAGTGGACTGTCCAATCAATTAATCGTTTATTGTAAAACCATAATGTACAAAAAGATGTTACAATAGTGATAGAACAATGTTATGGATCCTGTCGGTCACGCAAACTGGGTTTAGGAGAGAGGAAGCGCTTTTATAATAAATAAATAACTTTAAGTTAAATTAAATCATTTGGAGAAACCTATATAAGTATGATCAGCAAAATATTCATTAGTGTTATGATAACTTTTATCAATTAGGTACTTCTTTAATTTTTTAATAAATATTTTATCATTTTTTTCATTCTGTATGACTGGTAATTTGTTGTAATATTTTTATAGATGAACTGAAGATATTGTGGAATATAATTTAATGCTATACATTTACTTTTATTTCTTTCCATACAAATCTCTAGCCCGACTTCCTTCAATGTCGAGTGCTCGAGATTTCTTCCCATATCGTTCAAACATTTTAAATCTTAAATATTGTCAATGTGTGAATTCATCTTTCACGATTGTGCGTGTCCTCATCTTAACTTGTAATTACCGGTTGCATCCAAAGCTGTTATTTTGGAGATAGGGGTACGCTTAGACCATGATTCATGGTTTGAGGTGTCTTGTAATTACAATGAAAGGACTGCCGTCTGAGCTTCGCAACCCTTTAACTAGGAAACAAGTCAATTGAATCATGATTACACGTTTTAGAAACCATTCGAAACGTGCTAATGTTAGAAATACGCACATAGAATTGAAAAAATCAAGAAGTACGTTCTCGGAATCGAACTACGACCCCCCACATGGAAAGTTTGTGTGTAACGTGATCACAGTCAACAGCAGAAATAGCTGCACATATTTCGCAGTTTGTAGTTCTTATTCCGTGGAGCGTTGGCCGTGTGGTCCCCGGCAGAGTAGAATAGGCCACCCTCACTCTCACCGAGGCGTCGTAAAAGGCGACTAAGGTAAAGCTGCTGGCATAATCATCAGCACCCAGAGAAGGAAAACTCTGCATTTATATCAAAACCCTCGCCAACCCGTTTGCCAAGCGTGGTGAGTATGGCAATTACCCCCTATGTGATTTACGGAGGCCCGTGCCCCAGCAGTGGGGACTTAAATGGGCTGATGATGATGATGATGATTCCGTGGACAGTAGAGCGAACAGTGTGCATCAACTTTGCTGTTGACTGTACCTACTTTAGTTCTAAATAATATCGATAAATATGAACAGCCTGTAACGAGCTGGTTTCACCGAGCAGCGTGACCAAGCGGCTGAAATCGTGCATGTCATTGGTAGCTGTGAGATCTTTAGCCCGATTAGCCGTGCAAATAAGAAATAAACGACCGCTTGACGGACTGACGGACTGCTGCTACGATAACTATGAACTTAAGAAGCATTGAGTAACTTATATATACTGACGACGACGACGACTTTGACGCGCCGTTTGGAACAGTGGTAGTGAACGCTGCCTTTGGTGCAAGGGTTGCGGGTTCGATCCCCGCACAGTACAAACATTTGTGTACATGAACATCTCTGTTTGTATTGGTCTGGGTCATCATCATCATCATCATTTCAGCCAATGGACGTCCAATGCTGGACATAGGCCTCCCCCAATGTTCTCCACACAGATCGGTCCAGTGCCTCCCGCATCCAATGGATTCCCGCGATCTTCACCAGATCGTCGGTCCACCTTGTAAAAGGCCTGCCACGGCTGCGAGTTCCTGTACGTGGCCTTTCCGCCCCAACGGCCGTCTGTTCTCCTCGCTATGTGCCCTGCCCATTGCCACTTGAGGCATGCAATCCTTTGGGCTACGTCTGTGACCTTAGTTCTCCTGCGGATCTCATCATTTCTGATACGATCACGCAGGGAGACTCCGTGCATAGCCCTTGGTCTGGGTGTTTCAATGTATTATACGAATGTATTTACGAAAGAAAAGTATTATATGTAAATATCTGTAATTCCGCTGTTGGTTCTGATGTCCGAAACACAGGTGCTTGAGTTACCTATCTCGGAGTCAGATGTTGTGTCAGTATTTGATGTTGTTAAATATTTATTATTTATTATTATTACTGAGATTAAGAAGCTTTAAATCGGGATTCTGGGGGAAGGACTCGGACTTCGCGTGGGCTGATTCAATTCAAGGATTTTTAATTAAGTAATATCTAGTGGTTTTTGGTGTTTATTTGTGCAGTGAAGTGCGAAATAAGAATCGTTGAATTATATCGTTTTTAACACTGTTTTTGTGTGTCTAGTGAGTGATAACTTACTTGAACCTACCTAATAGATTCTTACGTTTAGAGTGATATCGGCTGAAGCCGTGGATCGATAAAAATAAAATGTAAAAAGCCGGCGTGTGACTGTAATTTTGACTGACGTTTTGAAAGAGACTAAGTAAATATATTCTCAGTCATTCAACAACCACGGGCAATTACATCCCGGACTTTTGGAAGGCGTGCCGGGCCGAAGCCAACACGTAGAGGCCCGTTCGATTGACAATTTTAGTCTAATGTGAAATGTGACACCAGCCGGCGAGTCTTCCTGTATACACTATGGAGTGTAGCCAATGACAGTCCCTGGTTGATGTATGACTATTGCAAGAAATGGAAAAACTAAACAAATTGGACTATCGTGTTGTGTGTTAGTGGACTGGGTAACTGGTTCTATGGAGGGGTTATTATACACGAAGTTGTTTGAATGTTTTCTTTTTGTTTAGGTTTTATTTTAAATTTTATTAGATATCTAAATTTAATTGGAATGTATGGTCTTCCTACATTTTTATGAAGTGTAGAAAGCTATTTTAATTTTCTTTAATTTGTTTTATTTGACGTTGTCTGCCATTTGACAGTTTTCTACCAATAACATGAAAAACTTTAAATCTCTAATGAGGTTTGTTATCATCACTGTACCTGTACTTATGAAGAGGTTTTATTTGTAACAAGGAGGAGTAGGATGACCATATTCATAGTTATTAACTTAAAGTCCCAGACAAGAAAAAAAAATTGGAACGCTGACATGTAACTACTATTACTATAGCAATGGCCATCATCCACCTAGTCGGAATCAGTAGGTCCTGATCACCGATTAAAAGTCGTCGTGTATTATTACCTTAACTGTTGACCACCCATTTGTTCTAAATTAAGTTATTTAACACTGGCAAAATAGCTTCGGATAGAGCATAGAGTAAGATAATAAGGGTAGAGTTATATTATTAAAAAAAAGCTTTCATTGCAATGTCCCCAGATGCAAGCGGGCGAGATTGTCGCGCGACTGAATTGCGATTGCTTCGCTAATACAATGAAGCATCGAGTAGATGTCCGTTTTGACTGTAACAATCGTGCATAGCGGCTGAATCGCGTTTATATCGCTGCAAAAAAAAGTCCGACGTCGGATTAAGAGTGATGGGATTCAAGAGGAATTTGGTAATATCTCGAATTTGCAACCACTCAGTACAGACAAACTGACATTGTTACACCGTATAAAAGTAAAGCTATCTTACCTATAGGCCCTGTGGTGCCCGGCAGAGTAGAATAGGCCACCCTCACTCTTACCGAGGTGTCGTAAAAGGCGACTAAGGTAAAGCTGCTGGCATGATCATCAGCACCCAGAGAAGGAAAACTCTGCATTTATATCAAAATACTCGCCATCCCGTCTTCCAAGCGTGGTGAGTATGGCAAATACCCCTCATGTGATTGAGGGAGGCCCGTGCCCCAGCAGTGGGGACTTAAATGGGCTGACGATGATGACGATGATCTTACCTATCCATACTAGTTTTAAAAAATCCCCTAACCTCCCAGTGTAAGTGGTCACCCCCCGAACCACACTGATCAGATTTGTGGATATTTTGTGAGGAAAGCCATTAAAGGGACAACGGACAACGATTTCCTCCCAGCCTCATTGTGAACAAGTCCAACTCGATTTAACGATTGTCAATGTCGTATAATAGCTACCAATTCGTAGAAACCTCAGTACCTACAACAGTATAACAAGAGCGTTTTTTGTACCTAGTACTTACCACAGTACCAATAATAATAATAATAATTCTCACAACATCTCATACGTTGACCTGATTCCGTACTAAGTAACTTAAGCACTTGTGTTACAGATATCAGACAATAGAGGAACACAAATATATACTTAAATACATATATTACACCCAGACACCGAACAAACACAAGTGTTCATCGCACGAATGTTTGTCAAGGATGGGGATCGAACCCACGACCTTTGGCGTAAGAGGCAGGGTCACTACCAATTGCGCCATCCGGTAAGTCAATAAATAGTGACTTGACATATAGGTATGTCATGGCACTTTTTTGCCAGTTGTTAAAAGAAAAAAGTCACCTTCCTACACAGACTTCATCAGCTGATTGGTGCAATTTTTATCTTACCAATATTTGGATAAGGTTACAACCTCTTGGCAAACACTTACCTATACTATTTATTAAATAACCATGCACAAAGGTTGGGTCCGTTTTTGTACGCGAAAAATTGATTCACGCTAAAAGTGGCCGCTTTTGGCGTGAATCAATTTTTCGCGCACGCACACGTGGACCCAACATTTGTGCATGGTTATTTAATAAATAGTATAAGTGTTTGCCGAGAGGTTGTAACCCCGAAATTGTTTACAATAGATCCGGTTTAGTAGCTAAAAAATAAAATCGATTGGCGTCGCTAGTGTGCCCTACCCGTCACCTTAAATAAAGGTTTTATTTCACGACTACCACTTTTTAAATAAGACCGTCAATATATTAATCGATGTTATAGCTAATCCATCTTCCTTCGCGATTAATTAAAAGTTTTAATGCAAAAAACGAACTCGGCGACCAATTAAAATCCGGCCACGTTCATTTGCGATCGTTAGCCCATCTGCTGGCGACAGTGTTTATTACCCGTTAGGGCGCATTTACACCTCCAATCCTCCATGGTCCATTTTTTTTTCACAACATCTCATTCATTGGCCTGGGGTCTGAGCACGAACCGGACGTTGCGATCGAATCGGAATTCCCCTCCTTTTCACACGTGCTATTTTTTTCCTTTGTTTGGATGCGACAGTTATATTCTCGTTCGTCACGGGACGTCTTCACGCTAAGATCCCTGATTCCATATAAAGTAACTTAAGCACTTGTGTTACGAATATCAGACAACATTCATTTCCTTCCTTTGTTCCTTTTTGATTCCTGGTTTGATTGGTTCCTTTTTGGTTGGCCCGATGGCGCATTATGTTGTGAACCATGCCTGATACCAACGCCAAAGGTCTTAGATTCGAACCCTGGAGAAACATTCGTGTGATGAACACGAATGTTTATTTTGTGTCTGGGTGTAATTTAAATACAGGCAGATATTCGTATTTGTGATTCCTCCGTATTATGGTGTCCGTATCACACACAGTCTTGTTTTTTTAAACTAGATACTTAGTACGGAGACATATCAGTATAAGTGTGATATGTGATCAAAATATGACATGCTGTTCCTCTGTCGGATACATTTCAATTTAGCATCTATCCTACCTAACCTATCTGATAATCACTAAGGGACATAAAAAGGACAGTATAATAACAAGCGGAAAAATTACGAAGCTTTCTGAC
Source organism: Marasmia exigua (assembly GCA_019059595.1). NCBI lineage: Eukaryota > Metazoa > Arthropoda > Insecta > Lepidoptera > Crambidae > Marasmia > Marasmia exigua. The sequence goes on from CM032484.1 coordinate 13,863,666, forward strand.
ATTTCGCTATCATAGGCGAAGAACTGACAAATAATAAAATAGTTCTATTACATACACGTACCAATAAATAATAATACCTAACTAAACATCCCATACTGACCCCTGTATTTTTTTTTATAATTACGGTTCGGACGCCAAGTTAGTTGAATAATATTAAATTCTAAGTGTGTACGCACTCTAACAGCTTTCTCATCATCTCTTTAAACGCCGGCGTTAAAACAATATTTCAAAAATGATCAGACCAATTTAAGTTAATTAATTAAACATTTCATAGAGACGTTACTTAGAAAGAATCACGGCGCCGGAGTTACCGAACTCTATAATTAATAGTTCAATCGTGAAAAATATGGAGATTTATCGGAGTTGCCGTATAATCTTTGTTGCTTTTTAATGTTGTAATCTTTTGGTAGAAACATAAGGTATAAGTAGAGGATTCGATCCCGGTCGATTTTCCTAATCCCGGTACTTCGGGATTATCAACAGTTAATACCGTGATCCCGGGATAGTGCCGGGATTGTATGGGTAATAGAAAGCGGTAGCAAAAAAAAGTTAAACATATCAAAATCAAGCTTTTAATTTATATCTCCTACTCCCAATCCCAAAACTCGTCAGTGGCCAATGCACAAACCGTGCAGCGCCAGAATTAAAAAAAAAAGAAAACCATAAACATAACCTCTTAGATGAACAGAAAAACATTCGCTGTTATTCATCTATATTTACTCACATACCTTCATACATGGTTGTTTTTTAATGAATTAATTGTTTATCGCTAATTAAAAATAAAAATATCAATACTTACACGATCTGAAGCGTAATTTTTACACTATTTTACACACATAGGTGCTTAATCCGACACCGGTCGTTAGCAAAAACAAATTTTGACGTTTAACGTCAAGTGAAAGAAAGTGCGTTTCGTTTCACTTACATTTTTATTGACCCATATAAAAAAATATAAATCCCGAAAATCCCGGGATTTATTGAATTGATCGGAATTCCGAAGACTGGGATCCCAGGGTCGAAACCTCTAGATAGGGCAGGGTTGCAACCTCCTTTCCCCGTTAGAGGGAAAATAGATCTCATTAGATTTTGAAACGTATTTGTCAACGACGCTAAAGCGTCTTGGTCGGAGGTTGAAAATTTTCAATAGTTTATATTGAAAATTTTCAAACTCAACGTACAATTTTGTTTCTTAAATAAATACCTAGGTACCTAATATGACTTCATTTAGGTACCGAAACGTCATCAACAAAGATCCCTTTTAATATAAACCAACATGCTGTCATTAATATACCCATCTCATTAGCTGGCGATCCCACTACAAAGTCGTACCCTAATAGAATCTGCTTTCGCGGTCCATTTCTTCAGCTCGAGAAAAACGAAGGCATATGTCAAAGGAACTAATAAAGTGAGCAGGCGGGAATGCCTCGCGACAAACGACGCGACGCTGGGAATTTTAATAACCAATTTGTATTTAACAAATCTGCTTCAGGACGAAACGGTTTGGGGTTCACTGGCTGAAAAAAACAGATTTGGCGTTTTTATGTTGGTAAGTATATTATTATATCTCCTTCTTCATCTTAGCGTATAATTCCCAGATCCTTACTAATATTATAAAGGCGAAAGTTTGTTTGGATGGATGTATGGATGGATGTTTGTTCCTCTTTCACGCAAAAACTACTAAACGGATTTTAATGAAACTTTACAGTAATGTAGCTTATAGATCAGAATAACACATAGGCTATAATTTATAAAGATATTGTGTGAACGCAGACGAAGTCGCGGGCAAAAGCTAGTGTAATATAATTCCCAGTTGTGGGAGAGCCACTCTTCCGCATGATACTCTTCCACGGCCTCACAGAAAACCGGCTTGAAGCAGCACCGTGCTGTGTTTCGCTTGCATGGGTGAGGGTAGGTACCGGAGACCATATCCAAGGGAAAAAACCAATCTTTAAAACCCCCGGTTTAAAGGTTGGCAGCGCACTTGTAACTCCACTGGTGTCGCGGGTGTCTATGGGCGGCGGAATCGCTTACCAATAGGCGATCCATCTGCTTGTCTGCCACCTATAACATAAAAAAAACAAAAAGGAAGACGATGTAAACAATAAACTTATTGTTACTATGTTGACAATTCAGGTTTTCGTTTGCAAGGTCGTTAGCGCCTTCCTACATCAAGGTCCTTTGTCTAGCTATCCATTACCATTAAACCTCCCTTGTTTAACGGTTGGCAGCGCACTTGTGACTCCACTGGTGTCACGGGTGTCTATGGGCGGCGGCAGCCGCATCGTCTGCCACCTATCACATAAAAAAATCCCGGTTAGTGCGACGCAAGCGTGTATTTCGATACCCGATGTTGATTCGTCAACATACTGAACTGGCAGTAGGCTGGCCATTTCTGTGGAAGAACTGATGATTGGGGTAGACAGGTTCTTGAGTAAGACACGCTCTGGCTACATAGGTATAGGTAATAGAGTTCTAGTATTGCTGTCTGTTTGTACCATAGACATAGCACCCTAACCAGACTGAGCCTTTTAAGGCGACGAGTAGGGCACACTAGCGACGCCAATCGTGTCATTGTTAGCTACTAAACAGGATCTACTTTAAACTATTTCGGCGTTACAACCTCAAGGCAAACACGTATACTATTTATTAAATAACCATACACAAATGTTAGGTCCAACGCGTACGCGAGAAATTAATTCACGCCAAAAGTGGTCGCTTTTGGCGTGAATTAATTTTCGCGTACAAAAACGGACCCAATATTTGTGCATGGTTCTTTAATAAATAGTATAAGTGTTTGCCTAGAGATTGTAACCCCGAAATTGTTTAAAACAGATCCGGTTTAGTAGCTAAAAATTAAAAGCGATTGGCGTCGCTAGTGTGCCCTACCCGTCACCTTAATAGAAAGCCTTACTTGAAAAACCAGGGTGACGTTCTTTCTCTACCGCACCTGTATAGAGATGCATTTAAGCTACTTCAGGGCCGGTTGGATCTCTTTCACACTCTGTGACGTTTTTTTGGAAAATATCACATTCCATTTAAAGCGGGATTTTTCTAGTTCCATGATTTGTACCGACCGGTTTCAATTATCTTAGTTATCTTCTTTCATATACACGGAACCACACGTCCTCCCTCCACTCAGCCGCCCAACTTTTTCACAAGACACCAATTATAAATGAATCGCTCCCTTAATGTGGCGTCCTGTGAATAAATTACACCAATTCGGCCGCGTGATGGGATCTGATGGTCGTTAGTCGACGCTTTGATGAGCGACCGTAATGAAGTGAACTTACGTTGAGCGTTTAGATAAATGTGGAAGTGTATGCATTGCATTTGCTTAGCAAGGCAGACTTTAATGTATGATTTTAAAACTGCCAGCCACACTCTGTCTGGTTAGCTACTACTTATAATCTGCAAAAGTTTGGCTTGGCTTAAAAATCTGCACCAGTGCTTTAATAAATAAAATTTCAAAAGATTGGAACATTTGCATTTGGATCAGTGCAGAGATGCGGAACAGTGGAAAGCTTCATTTGGAACTTCGACTCTCAGATAGATCCGTGATTCATTCCGCTCATTCAGATCATTCGGCTCACTCGGATCATTCGACTCATTCGTATCATTCGGCTCACTCGGATCATTCAGCTCATTCGGATTATTCGGTTCCTCGGATCATTCAGCTCATTCGGATCATTCGGTTCAATCGAATTCGAGATCCATTTGAGTCGAACGATACATTCGGAACGAACATTAGAGATGCGAAACAGTGTATCATTTGGTTTAGTCGGATCACTAAGTCATTTCAGTTACACAGGTCTAATAATAAACGCACCCGTTCTCTATTTAGAGCAGCTGTGTCAAAGGTCCGAATCGCCATTATGATCGTTAACCTTCGATAAAAAGCAAAATTTTCTTTGTGTTTTGTGGTAAGAATCGATGAAAAAAATACAAATTTGTCTACAGTGTGGCTGTTTGTACTGGAAGTGTGTAGATAGATATGGATGGATCGAGCATAAAAAAGCATAACCTGTATTTGTGTTTAGCTTTGACTGAATTACCAAATGCTACTTTTTTTGTTGTTTGTTTTAGTACTAAATAAATCAAGCTAAGTAAGTAATCTACACTATCGCATTGGGGTAACCTGTTATGTTAGTTGTACGATTTTTTGATAATAAATAAAATTTATTAACAGCAGTGCAGTTCAATTCTTTCCATTTCTTGTTTTGGGATAAGTAAATAATTTAATATTATTTTTCCAAATGATTATGAAGTTTATCAAGCGTTAAGCTAGCACCAGCTCTCGCTAGTGTTACCTATCTTTTTTTAGAAATGTCAGAACGTCCTTCATTGTTGAATCATTGAATCAACCTAAATGTTGAAAAGCAACAGGCTGCACTACACATGCTCAGGTTTATTCATGTGCACAGGGTACGAGATTTCCCCATATGCATACAGTTATCTTTTTTTTTAAAGATTTTTATTTAATTTATTATTGGTCGTTGCGCTATGGGAAGCTGAAATAATATATATAATATAATAGTACCTACTCGTGCAACGGCTATGGGTGGGTAGGTACCTATTCCTTCTAGCATTCAATCAGAGATATACTATAATCGAAGCTTCTAGTGCTTGATCTACTTTTTTATGATTTAGTCCGTAAAATTGGCCACTTAGATAATGATTAAATAGCTATAAAGCCTTTTTACCTACCTTTTTATCCTTATTACCTAACAGCATTGTCATAAGTACCTACTATGAAGCTAAACAGATTGGACTTCGCTAATTCGATCGGTGACTGCGACGAGAATCTCGAGATCAACGTCAATGACTATCAAAACAGAGTCATTCCGATCAAAAAAACTAAATTCTAGTTTAAATAGCTGGCATTTCTTGCACGCTAACGATCTCGGCTGAATTGATTTCACAGCGGTCTCATTGTTTCCCTGTCAGCTGCGAATCAATCGGATGACCGCTGACGGGCGTGCAGCGACGTGATGAAATGACGAGGGTGGGAGCAGGGCTGGATTAGGGAATGCAAAGGGCAGTGGCATACTTAGTGATGCGTCAGCCGCCCGGGGCGGAAGACTATTTTGCCGCCCTCTTTTCTTCCTCTGATTTAACAACCCATAAACAAAAAACTACCGCCTTCTTCGACAGCTTAAGGATGAAACCTACATTCTCTTCTCTCAATAAAATGTGAAGAGCTGTTACTAGACAGACATGATCCATCCTCAGCAACATCACTTACCATCAGGTGAGATTGTGCCCAAATGACTGGCTATTCTAGTATATGAAAAAAAAAACCATTTGTTAAATGGTGTCGAACCCGCTTCATTTTTTCCACGCTGGGAAAAGCCGACATTTTGCTGCCCCCTAAAAAGTGCCGCCCGGGGCATGCCACGACTAGGCAGGCCCTGTCAAGGGCCCCATGGTGGGATCATTGAATTATTATTTTTTTAGCACTGCTGTGGAGTGAGTAGTCACGTTGAAAACTTGCTCTAGACCTAAGGCGAGGGGTAGCCTAACTAGCGACACCACGCGTTTTAAATTTGTTAGCTACTAAACCGGATCTATTTTAAACAATTTCGGAGCGGGAGTCTCTAAGCAAACATTTATACTATTTTCTTAATTTAATAACTGTGCACTATTTCTTGATCTGTTTTTGCACTCGAAATTTTGATTAACGACATAAGTGGCCGTTTTTGGCGGTAATTCTAATTTCGAATACAAAAGCAGACCCAAAAGTTAAGTATAAGTATTCAATAAATAGTCTTATCCGTCTATTCCGAGAGTCTGCAGCTTCGAAAATGTTAAAAAATTATCCTAACAATTTAAATCAATTGGCGTCGCTAGTGTGCCCTACCCGTCACCTTAATAGTTTGATTTAGCCAGTCCACTGCCACTTCAACTCACTAATCCGGTGACGTTTATCAGTGACTCTGATTCTCTGACAGATCACATTTTGGAATCGATCCCTGCGCTTTCAGGCCCTGCGCAATCTTAGTCCGGCTCTGGGTGGGAGGTGCGGTAATTGGACTCCTGGGAGGTGACGAAGTGAGATATGGGCAGCTACTGGGTTTGATGTCAGGATACAGAATGATAGTGGATGTAAGGCGGCTAAGATGGTTGCAACATTTAAACAACCATGCTTAACGCAAAGACTCGCGACAGACTGTAGATACAGTAAGTTCATTCATTGATAAATGAATGATAATTGAGTGCCTCAGTGGCAGTGGTACTTAAGTGGATTGCACTTTATAACGACGGCTGTGCAAAAGGTCTCGGGTTCGATCCCCGAATTGACTGACGCTAAAAACCAATCGTCATAGTCATCGTCAGCCCATTTAAGTCCTCACTGCTGGGGCACGGGCCTCCCTCCATCACATGAGGGGTAATTGCCATACTCACCACGCTTTGCAGACGGGTTGGCGAGGGTTTTGATATAAAAGAAGAGTTTTCCTTCTCTGGGTGCTGATGATCATGCCAGCAGCTTGACCTTGGTCGCCTTTTACGACACCTCGGTAAGAGTGAGGGTGGCCTATTCTACTCTGCCGGGGACCACACGGCTGAAAACCAATGAATGGGCTTAATTTTGAAGTTAGCTTTAAGCTTTCCCGTAATAGTTGTCAGGTCGAGTGTTTGCTTTCCAAGAGCTATCGCCAAACAAGAACATAGGTAAAGGCAGCATAAGGTCTACCCTTTAGCGAGCTGGAACCGTTGCATATGCTTCAGACGGCGTCAGCTCAAGTGATCCGCCCGGAACACAAAAATAACACTTATGTCACAGACATAAGGACGGCCCAAAGTGCAAATAGGGTAATTCGACATGACGTTTGTACCACGGTCAGCTAACGTAGCGGTGTGTTCCAGTTAGCCGGCAAATGCGGGGCGAAAGGGGAGCATGAAGGTTGGCAATTCCTATGACTACTACCTGTGCGGATAAAGAATGGGATCAAAATAGAGCGCACTCGTGGGGTGCGAGTATAGACGCAAATAGTGTGCGAGCGAGAAGTGAATAGATGCGCCGCCATTTCTGATCCCATTCTTTATCCGCACAGGTTGTACACTGACGTTGTCGGGTCTATGGGAGGCGGCAATTACTTACCAACATGATGAATCACCTGATTTTTTTTTTTTGTTTTTTTGTATAATTTAAAGTTAAATTTAAAATACTTATGTACCTAAATTCAAGAAGTGTTAAAAATAAGAACTTTATTATTATAATTTTTTTCCAATTTTTAGTAGCTTTAGATTTTATTTTACTCATTTAAGTGAAATGTAATGGGAAGAGCGAGATAGCTCCAACTCAAGTATCTTATTACTTACTGGAGCATCTCAAAACATGTATAAGAATGAATATGAGAAAATAAAATTATTTGTATTATTTGTATTATTTGTATTTATCTGCTCGTCACGCTTCTGCCACCTTGCCAAAAAAAAAGAAGACGCTTATCTTGCAGTGGTCCTTCTGTACTACGGGATCGTCTAGTTATTTGGCGAAGTCACGCGATAAATCACTGCTGTCACTCGCGGTAACAAATTTCCAGCGCCACCTAGCGGCAGGAGATAACAATTTCGGGTGACGGCCGCTTTTCACAGCCGCTATGTAATGACCGCTGGAGTTTTAATAATGAGAACCTTCGATGTGCATATTAAAACCAGTTATAGACAATAAAATTACAGTTATAAACATTGATAAGTAAGCAGGTCTTCTTCTTCTTCAGGTGACGGGTAGGGTACACTAGCGGCACCATTCGATTTTAATTTTTAGCTACTAAACCGGATCTATTTTAAACAATTTCGGGGTTACAACCTCTACGCAAACTTTTATACTATTTATTAAATAACCATGCACAAATGCGGACCCAACATTTGTACGCGAAAATTGATTCACGCTAAAAGTGGCCGCTTTTGGCGGTGATCATTTTTTCGCGTATAAAAACGGACTCAAAATTTGTGCATGGTTATTTAATAAATAGTATAAGTGTTTGCCGAGAGGTTGTAATCCCGATATTGTTTAAAATAGATCCGGTTTAGTAGCTAAATCTTAAAATCCATTGGCATCGCTAGTGTGCCCTACCCGTCACCTTAAAGTGTCGCAACCAGTACCGCCTGGGGCGGAATACTATTTTGGCACCCTCTTGTAAGTGTAAGTTTTTTAAGATGTGACCAAGATATGCAATTTTTCTTATTCTAACTGTACGCACAAGCTCCACTTTCTTAAGTAAGTTGGACAAAAAAGCATTGGTAGCGAAAAAAAACAGAACAAAATAAAATAATTGTCAACAAACAAACAATATGGTCCAAATAAAAGACCTCAGAAATTTCGTTCCGTTTCGGAAATACCGCTGCGTTAAAATGACCGCTAGTGAAAACAAAGCGGACGTGCGTACAGATACCAACAAACCGACCAAGATCAGAAAGTACTTAGATAAGTGACATGGACAGTTGAGCGACAATGTTGCAATAAGGTTACCAATAATATAAAAATATCTTTATTTTCTTTCCCCCTATCTTCCCTATTTACAATACTGTAACAGACCACGGGTAACCCGCTAAAAAGCCAGCGTCGTGGCGCGACATTTGTTGTCGCGTCAATGTTGAGCGGGCTATATACTGCTTGGTGTTTATGTATTGTAATGTCAAAATTGTGTGTATACATCTTGTTTCTCTCCTGTTTTATATATGTGTCGAAATAAATTCAGTATTCATTTATTGGACGACCCGTTTGGAACAGTGGTAGTGAACGCTGCCTATGGTCCAAGGATTGCGGGTTCAATCCCCGCACAGTGCAAACATTTGTGTGCATGAACATGTCTGTTTGTATTGGTCTGGGTGTTTTCAATGTATTATAAGTATGTATTTACAAAAGAAAAGTATTATATGTATATATTTGTAATCCCACTGATTCTGATATCCTTAACACTGGTGCTTAAGCTACCTATCTCGGAGTCAGATCAATGTATGTGACGGTGTGAAATATTTATTTATTCATTCATTTCATCATCATCATCAGCATCGTCAGCCCATTTAAGTCTCCACTGCGAGGGGCACCGGCCTCCCTCAATCTCATGAGGGGTATTTGCCATACTCATAACCCTCCTACCCGTCTGCCGAAGCGTGGGCAGACGGTTGGCGAGGTTTTGATATAAATGCAGAGTTTTCCTTCTCTGGGTGCTGATGATCATGCCAGCAGCTTGACCTTGGTCGCCTTTTACGACACCTCGGTAAGAGTGAGGGTGGCCTATTCTACTCTGCCGGGGACCACACGGCTGAAACCAATGAATGGTCTTAATTTTGAAGTTAGCTTTAAGCTTTCCCGTAATAGTTGTCAGGTCGAGTGTTTGCTTTCCAAGAGCTATCGCCAAACAAGACATAGGTAAAGGCAGCATAAGGTCTACCCTTTAGCGAGCTGGAACCGTTGCATATGCTTCAGACGGCGTCAGCTCAAGTGATCCGCCCGGAACACAAAAATAACACTTATGTCACAGACATAAGGACGGCCCAAAGTGCAAATAGGGTAATTCGACATGACGTTTGTACCACGGTCAGCTAACGTAGCGGTGTGTTCCAGTTAGCCGGCAAATGCGGGGCGAAAGGGGAGCATGAAGGTTGGCAATTCCTATGACTACTACCTGTGCGGATAAAGAATGGGATCAAAATAGAGCGCACTCGTGGGGTGCGAGTATAGACGCAAATAGTGTGCGAGCGAGAAGTGAATAGATGCGCCGCCATTTCTGATCCCATTCTTTATCCGCACAGGTTGTACACTGACGTTGTCGGGTCTATGGGAGGCGGCAATTACTTACCAACATGATGAATCACCTGATTTTTTTTTTTTTGTTTTTTTGTATAATTTAAAGTTAAATTTAAAATACTTATGTACCTAAATTCAAGAAGTGTTAAAAATAAGAACTTTATTATTATAATTTTTTTCCAATTTTTAGTAGCTTTAGATTTTATTTTACTCATTTAAGTGAAATGTAATGGGAAGAGCGAGATAGCTCCAACTCAAGTATCTTATTACTTACTGGAGCATCTCAAAACATGTATAAGAATGAATATGAGAAAATAAAATTATTTGTATTATTTGTATTATTTGTATTTATCTGCTCGTCACGCTTCTGCCACCTTGCCAAAAAAAGAAGACTCTTATCTTGCAGTGGTCCTTCTGTCCTACGGGATCGTCTAGTTATTTGGCGAAGTCACGCGATAAATCACTGCTGTCACTCGCGGTAACAAATTTTCAGCGCTACCTAGCGGCAGGAGACAACAATTTCGGGTGACGGCCGCTTTTCACAGCCGCCATGTAATGACCGCTGGAGTTTTAATAATGAAAACCTTTGATATGCATATTAAAACCAGTTATTGACAATAAAATTACAGTTATAAACATTGATAAGTAAGCAGGTCTTCTTCTTCTTCAGGTGACGGGTAGGGTACACTAGCGGCACCATTCGATTTTAATTTTTAGCTACTAAACCGGATCTATTTTAAACAATTTCGGGGTTACAACCTCTACGCAAACTTTTATACTATTTATTAAATAACCATGCACAAATGCGGACCCAACATTTGTACGCGAAAATTGATTCACGCTAAAAGTGGCCGCTTTTGGCGGTGATCATTTTTTCGCGTATAAAAACGGACTCAAAATTTGTGCATGGTTATTTAATAAATAGTATAAGTGTTTGCCGAGAGGTTGTAATCCCGATATTGTTTAAAATAGATCCGGTTTAGTAGCTAAATCTTAAAATCCATTGGCGTCGCTAGTGTGCCCTACCCGTCACCTTAAAGTGTCGCAACCAGTGCCGCCTGGGGCGGAATACTATTTTGGCTTATACTTGTGTAAGTGTAAGTTTTTAAAGATGTGACCAAGATATGTTTTTTTCTTATTCTAATTGTACGCACAAGCTCCACTTTCTTAAGTAAGTAGGACAAAAAAGCATTGGTAACAAAAAAAACAGAACAAAATAAAATAATTGTCAACAAACAAACAATATGGTCCAAATAAAAGACCTCAGAAATTTCGTTCCGTTTCGGAAATACCGCTGCGTTAAAATGACCGCTAGTGAAAACAAAGCGGACGTGCGTACAAATACCAACAGACCGACCAATATCAGAAAGTACTTAGATAAGTGACATGGACAGATGAGCGACAATGTCGCAATAAGGTTACCAATAATATAAAAATATCTTTATTTTCTTCCTCCCTATCTTCACTATTTACAATACTGTAACAGACCACGGGTAACCCGCTAAAAAGCCAGCGTCGTGGCGCGACATTTGTTGTCAGGTCAATGCTGAGCAGGCTGTTTGGTGTTTATGTATTGTAACGTCAAAATTGTGTGTATAAATCTTCTGTTTCTTTCCTGTTTTACATATGTGTCGAAATAAATTCAGTGTTCATTTATTTGACGACCCGTTTGGAACAGTAGTGGTAGTGAACGCTGCCTATGGTCCAAGGGTTGCGCATTGTGCATGAACATGTCTGTTTGTATTGGTCTGGGTGTTTTCAATGTATTATAAGTAATGTATTTACAAAAGAAAAGTATTATATGTATATATTTGTAATCCCACTGATTCTGATATCCTTAACACTGGTGCTTAAGCTACCTATCTCGGAGTCAGATCAATGTATGTGACGGTGTGAAATATTTATTTATTCATTCATTTCATCATCATCATCAGCATCGTCAGCCCATTTAAGTCTCCACTGCAGGGGCACCGGCCTCCCTCAATCTCATGAGGGGTATTTGCCATACTCATAACCCTCCCTACCCGTCTGCCAAGCGTGGGCAGACGGGTTGGCGAGGGTTTTGATATAAATGCAGAGTTTTCCTTCTCTGGGTGCTGATGATCATGCCAGCAGCTTTACCTTAGTCGCCTTTTACGACACCTCGGTAAGAGAGAGGGTGGCCTATTCTACTCTGCCGGGGACCACACGGCCCATTCATTAAGTTGGTAATTATTAAGATGATTTGAAGATTTCTCAAATTCATCCTTACTTAAAATCTTAAAATATTTTTATTGTTACGACATTACGATAGTAAAGAAAGTTGTTCTATAAAATTATGTCTTCTACTTATGTAAAACGGAATATCTCTCTGCAATTAAGTATCTATTGATGAGATGTTTTTTCAACATTTGGTTGATCTTACTTAATAGAAAAGGACTTTGTAAATTAATTGTACATATTTTGACGTTTCTGAATGATTCAAATAAGTATATTAAATTTAGTTGTTTCGTTAAAAGAGTAGGACGTATAAGTATAAACTTTCCTACAAATAGGAGGAAAGTCTGACTACACTGGTGACATTCGGTGAAATTTTTAATCTTACTTCTTAGGTACTTTTGCCGAGTGCCAAATGATCGTCATCGGACTAAACCTTGTGCACATGCTTGGTGCACATGCAACTTCGATCATATCAAGATATACACATCAATGATACACACAATTTTGCTCTTAATTGTATTAGTTAACATAATTTATTGGAGAATTAGGTTAGGTAGGTACTCTGCGTTTTCGTTATTGTAGTGTTATGTTTAATGTCAAAATTAATTTGTTAATTAAGTCCTTTATTATTTTCGTTTTTGCCTGAGATACAGGATTTTCCTAGTTCAGGCAGTAAACTTAAAATTGATCCCTTGTATAAGTAGATTATAAGTATCACGTTGTTCTGAATTTGAATTTGACACAATGACGGCCGCACTCAGAGACGTCGTTTAAGCTAATGTTCATTAAATTTAGTATCGGTAGGCTTTATGCATATCAAAATAGGTGTCAATATTTTTTCTTAAGTAGCCAACTAAGTTAATCAAGGACTCTGAGTGTGGCAGTTAGTCTTTCCTGTCACAAAAACAACTGAAACCGATTAAAACTCTTGCTGTCATACGTCACACCGCACGACTAATTGCACATCGTCTCCCATCCCAAAACGCATTTGTCAATAGCCACCCCCCTCAAGGCAATTAGTTTTCCTGCTATTCCTGTCTGACGGCTTATTAAGAATGTAAATTGAACACAAATTACGTGTCACGCCTAACACGTCTAGCTTTGATATCTTTGCTGAAATATACTTTTGTTGACGCGTTGACACCTTCGTTTTCTGGGCATCAAAAAGCGATATGTCAAAGACACTAAAAACAGATTCAATTTGGTCGGATAAATAGGTGTTGTAGAAAATTTAATTGGATGTGGATTGGTTTTCTTTTGGGCGTGTTTGGATTGGCTTTGCGTCATCTGTCGATTTGTACTGTTAGAAAATTCGTAACGGCGTCGAAATTGCGACAGAAAGGTCTATTACGAAAACTTATAAAATTTAATAAAAAATGTTAGTAACTTCAACGCTTTCACAGTTTTAAAATAGATAAACAACCACCCAATAAAGGCAACATATTATCCATATCTGTTACTCGACTTACTTGACACAAAATGCAAAAAAAATAATAATATCCACAATATTTTTTTTGTGTTTTAATTTTGTAGTCCATACCAAGTAATAGTGTTCTGTGGTCCATACCGTAAGAACCAAAAGCCGAGACCGAGCCGAACGAGAATATACCTGTCACATCCATACAAAGGAGACACTGCGCTTGTAAAAAGAGAGGGAAAATTCTCTTTAAATTAGGCCGTCTGACTTATTATTATCTTACTCTATTTCAACGAAGTTTTGCAATATTGTAGAAAATATAGGTAGAATAGGCAATCATTGAGCAATTAAATTAGTCATCATCATCATCATCAGCCCATTTAAGTCCCCACTGCTGGTGCACGGGCCTCCCTCAATCCCATGAGGGGTAATTGCCATACTCACCACGCTTGGCAGACGGGTTGGCGAGGGTTTAGATATAAATGCAGAGTTTTCCTTCTCTGGGTGCTGATGATCATGCCAGCAGCTTTACCTTAGTCGCGTTTTACGACACCTCGGTAAGAGTGAGTGTGGCCTATTCTACTCAAAAACATATTATCTACATATATGTTCTCATAAACATATTTTCACACTACTACAGTCAAGACACACTATACAGATTTTCGGTCGCGATTTAGACCTCCCGACCAATCTTCCGCCGAGTTTTCCCAACAATATCAATTTCCATGCATTGAAATAAAAATGCGCATAGCGTGTCTTGCCTCTTAGTCTTAGAACGCCTTATTAAATTAGTAATAGAACATTATTAACAAATAAATTGGACCCGATTTCCACAAGAAAAAATTAAGCAAAATAAATTACAAAACAAATTACAATCGTCACTCTCCGGTTCCCAAGTTTGTCAAAAAAGTTTAATCTAATTAAAACGCAGTAACAGGCTGGCATGTTCAAACATTATCGAAGTGAACTAATTACAAGTGTCAATCGGTGTTAGGAACTCTTTATGTTGTGTCAGCGCCATCTGTGGGCGGACGGCGGTGACAGGCGAGCTGATCGATTCGATACATCGAGGTTTTTGTTTGACAATACGTATAGGCCTAGGGATAGGGAATTTATAGTATAACTTTGTTATATAATGTTCGACGACATCGATGTGCCCGAGCTAAAGTGATGTGCCTAAGTACGGGAGGACCCGTCATTGGTTCCCAGTTTTATAAATTATATCGGCTCTGGGTATACTATCATCATCTAGTAATCGTAGGTACTACAGGTCGTTTCACGAAAGATGACTACAAATGGCTAGGTCTACGCATGTAATCTTATGAAGAAAAGATTTGAGACGAATATTTTCAATTCACGCACGCACGCATGTTTTTGTGTGTGTGTACACACACACACACAAAAACACTAACACAAACACACACTGTTAGTCACTCTTAGAATTTGATAGACATATTATCTTCATTGCACAGAAACATAATACAACAGATGGTACAACAACAACATACTCTATCTTAAGACTTTATTTTTGTTAATCAAAATTAATTATATATTAGATTGTGTCACTATCATAGGTATAGGTATACAATATAAATTTATATAACTATTTAAAATAGGTATCTATATAAATCTAAATAACTAACAACGCCGTAATGTAAAACATCAACTCTAGTCCCCAAGAGACAGGATTACCTACTTTGGGGGTACCGGTACTGTATAACATTTGTAAACTTTTGCAAAATAAAGATTTATTATTATTATTATTTTATTAATTAAATATAGAATGTGTTTTGATATAAGTCCATAAAATGTGTTAAATTGAGAATGAGTTACTCCTTCATCAGATTACACGCGTAGACGGTCGTCATTTGTGGACACCTTTCGTGAATCGACCTGTGACTACTTACAGAATACTCAAGTTTGAGACTAGAATGACCGGTGTGAATTGTCTGGTGTAGTAGTTATGTATTTATACGTGGGTCATCATCATTACCTCGTGTCATACCGGTCATTGTGGGGTAAGCTTGGACTATGCTATGAACTAGGATTTGATAAATCTGTAATTGCAAAGATTGAATTTTAATAAATTGTAAATAGGATATTAAAATAATGTAATGTTGCTTGTTATAGTGATTGGATTGTTGTTTACACATACTTTTGCAGTTATAGTGTATCATGACTAGTACATTATTATAATTATGTTTGTCAGTCGTTCCACAGCCACGGGCAATTATTTTTACTAATATCATCTACTCTAATTCGGTTCTGTGTAACTAATATAATAAATGAGTTGCATTTTATAAATAAAATGGTATTAGTGCCCACATACCACAAACTATTAGATCCCTATCTCCTAGCCTATTCAAACCGAATGCACCGAGACGAATCCGGATGCCGAACCATCAATTAGTGAATGCTCTCACAGCGCCAAAAAAGCGGGCTTTTGAAAAACACACGGCTTCGAAACCGATAGACACCAAAACGAGAAAGTAACGTGGATTGGTCGAGGTGGCGAAAAAAAGACTCCTAGCCCTAGGGCTGGCGGTGATATGGTACAGTTAGGTCATTGAATATTTCGCATTACTATCAAGTAACGCTACTTATAGCGGTAGTAACGTAGCGAGGGGGATGGGGGGTTGGGGTTCACCCATGGGGCGAGTGGAAGGGGGGGGGGGGGGAGTAGTTCGAGGAAGAAAAGTAAGCGGTAAGGTGGGCAGAAACTGAAATATACCTACATAGGAATAAAATAAAAATACTGACAGATCTCAGTGTGTCATTCCCAAGCAATTTTGTTCCATTTGACAAATGCTAAATGTCAATATGTACCTAATTAATCTTTTTTGTGCCATGTAGGTAAAGCTTAGATCAAATCTAGTGCTTTCAGTGTTGACATGGGCCTTGGTAGAGCACTACACTATTTGTAGCAATTTATAAATTGCGTTATGTTATTTTGAATGAATAGGTAAATAAATAAATAAAAATATTTATAATTATTCAATTAAACAAAAGCTTCAGTAAAGGCATTTCAACATAAGCACGACCTTCAACAATGAAGAAAACGATGAAGAAGGAATCAAACAAAAGATACATTAGATGCAGTACCTATTTATTACATAATATCATCGTCAGCCCATTTAAGTCCCCACTGCTGGGGCACGGGCCTCCCTCAATCACATGAGGGGTAATTGCCGTACTCACCACGCTTGGCAGACGGGTTGGCGAGGGTTTAGATATAAATGCAGAGTTTTCCTTCTCTGGGTGCTGATGATCATGCCAGCAGCTTTACCTTAGTCGCCTTTTACGACACCTCGGTAAGAGTGAGGGTGGCCTATTCTACTCTGCCGGGGACCACACGGCAATATTACATAATATAGATTTACTAAAGAAAACCTTTATGCGTTACTATTTTTGTACTTAACATTCTATTTATTCTTTCATTGCCGAAAAGTAATTATTAGTTTACTTAGGGAAAACCTACATGTATGTTACTTATTAGTGTGAATAGCTTGTATTAATTAATTATTATGGGAATTTGACACTTGCATCGGTTAGTTTGTTTCATAATTAGAAATCAGAGTATAGCACTTACCTACTAACGACTTCGCGCAGCTTATCAGGTATGGCTATGCATAAGTTTTTAGACAGGTGCTCTGTCTTTTTAAGGAGACGGGTAGTAGGGCACACTAGCGACGCCAATCTATTTTCAATATTAGCTTCTAACCTGGATCTATTTTAAACAATTTCGGGGTTACAACCTCTCGGCAAACACTTATACTATTTATTAAATAATCATGCACAAATTTTGGGTCCAACACGTATGCGAAAAATTGACCCCCTTTTAGCGGGGATCAAGTTTTCACGTACAAAAACGGACCCAACATTTGTGCATGGTTATTTAATAAATAGTATAAGTTTTTGCCGAGAGGTTGTAACCCCGAAATTGTTTAAAATAGATCCGGTTTATTAGCTAAAAATTAAAATAGATTGGCGTCGCTAGTGTGCCCTACCCGTCACCTTAAGAACACTTGCAGGAGGCAACCCTAGACTATCGCCTATCGCCCACAGCCGGAAATCGTTACATCGTTTCGATTGCGTTGGTAATACGTTCATTTGATTCGATTGAAAAATAAAAGCTCCATCTCTTTTCTCCCTCTGTCGTAGGGTGATTAATCCCATTTGTATTGGAAATATTCATAGTCACGAAAACATCATCATCATTTCAGCCAATAGACATCTGCTGGACATAGGCCTCCCCCAATGTTCTCCACCCAGATCGGTCCTGTGCCGCCCGCATCCAATGATTCCCGCGACCTTCACCAGATCGTCGGTTCACCTGGTGGCCTGCCACGGCTGCGACTTCCTGTACGTGGCCTCCACTCGAGGAACTTTCTGCCCCAACGGCCGTCTGTTCTCCTCGCTATGTGCCCTTGCCCATTGCCACTAGAGGCATGCAATCCGTTGGGCTATGTCTCTTTGCTAGTTATTATTAGATTAGAATTACCAATTAGCACGTTAAGCCGTTGGTCCTGCGCCTGAACCCTCTTCGGTCGTGTCATACTAGTGTCTCATCGAAATATGAGAGAGTGCACTTGGGTCTGCGCAAACACTTGTGCACTATAATTGTATGTCCTGCATCGATATCGGTTTGGAGGACATTATTTGCCAATAGGCTGATGGCGCACGTGGTAGACCTACTTATCATGGTTCAATTTTCACTCTGGCTGCAGCCCGGAGTCTGGAAGTTGATGGTCTTGTACTTCGTGCCTCAGAAAGCACCCGTTGGTTCTGCGCCTGATCCCTCTCCGGTCGAGTCACAGTAATGTCCCATCGGAATATGAAGGTAAGGGAATAAAGAGTTGTATTTGCGCGGACACTTTAGCACTATAATATATCCTGCGTACGTTAAGCCGTTGGTCCTGCGCCCAATCCCTCTCCGATCGTGTCACCCTGGTGTCCCATCGTCCACTTGTTATTGCGCACACACTTGAGCACTATGATATATCCTGCGTACGTGGCTGATCGTTGAGTTTGGCCGCCGTAAAGCCGTAATCGGATGGAGGATATTATTAACATTTGTGAGATGAAAACCTGTATTTGTTCAGTTTCTCGGTGTCATAATAAAGACTTTAAAGAACCCCATTACGGATCAGTTATACTGCCACGAATTTTAATTTATTGTAAATTATTTGTTGGTGTTGCAGACCATGGCCGGCGGTAACCACTTACCATCAGGTGATCCGTCTGTTCGTTTGCACTCTTTGTCATAAAAACAAACAAAAAAATGATAAAAAATCTTTATCCAATTTAGGTCCATACAGAACACCTATGAATGTCAAAATAGGTAGCCTACACATATCTTCTTCTTATTTTATTTGTGGCAATCAACTTCTCGACTGAGAATTACTCCTGCCATTATCATGTTTTAGATTTTAGGCATTATTAAGCGGGACAACCGAAGATAATTCGCCAATGTCAAGCAACTTATTGAGAACAAGTAGGTAGTCAACAGTCGAAGTCAGTCAAATTCACAGTCACTCAATAAAACGCCGGTGTTTTGCGTTTTATCGACCTACGGATTCAGCAGATATCACTCTAAAAGCAATAGTAGGTACACATATTATCATATACCGCGCTGGTTCGGAATGTCGATTTCTAGTGAAAAGTCTAGAGAAAAAAAAAAGGACGTCTCTACCCACTTATTCGTATGTAAGGTATTATTTACGATATAGAAACTAGGTAACTACACTTCTGTTGTGCCCCAACAGTAAGCATATTTAGATGCTGGTGATGATAATGATCATGAAGGTTCAATACCCCAAAGGTTGTCAGAAAGAAATGGTTTTGTTGTAATCCTCAGCATTTAAAATAACCTTGAAGAGACATCTAGTGACTGGAAGCTGCGACTCATTCTTATTGGAGCGATTGAGCAACGATTTGCTATAGCATTTATATAAACTCAATGTAAGTACTTACTTCGTAATCAACACACTCGTTCATAGATGACGCTATTTCTTAGATGATGAGTATTCATAAAGGTTCAATAAACATTTGTTAGCTAAAACGGTTTTATAGAGCACTTTTGACGTTTGTATCAAAAAATCTTTCGAAAATAGAACGAAAACTGCTTTATAACACCGTTTTAGTTAGCAAAGGATTAATCATAGAGTAAGGTAAAAAATTCTTAGTGGCAGCCCGGAGTTTGGAAGTAGGCGGTCTCGTTCCCCCGTGCTTCAGAAAGCACGTTAAGTCTTGCACTGTTGGTCCTGCGCCCGATCCCTCTCCGGTCGTGTCACAGAGGTGTCCCATCGGAATATGAGGATAAGGGAATAGAGAATGCACTTGTGTTTGCGCACACACTCGAGCAATATATTTCTCGTATATCCTGAGTACCTACTCGTACGTGGCTGTTTGTTGAGATTGGCCGCCGTAGCCGTGATCGGTTGGAGGATATTATTAAGGTAAATACCTAATACCTACTCAAATTTACGAATAAGACTCAATCTTTATTCCACAGAAACAAAATACAGGTATTGTACATACATTAAACAATCAGTAAAATTAGGCGGTTTTATCGCTTGAAGCATAATTGACATATAGTTTTTGTACTTATCTACATACTTTAAAATAATAATGTTTAGATAACTTTGTTTTAACTATATCTACAGACGATGGCTGTATGGGCTCAGCCTTATTCCATTTTCAATTTTAAACAAAAATCCTCGATTAGGAGACGTTTAACTACCTTCGTTTGTTCAGTTAGCGTCAACGTCTGAAGCAGTAGTAACCGCTGCTTTTATTATAGTGAATAACCGTCACTCAGCAATTAGGTAAAGGACAGAAAATGCGTTATTTACAATTCACGAACTAAGAATAGTCCCGGAACAAAATTCGTGCGAGCCCCTTTTAACATTGCGTGCTGGAACGGGATGACATGATATTTAGTACGGTAATAACTTTAGATCGCGATTTAGAATAAGGTGGTTAGGGCTTAATTGATAATCGTTCAATAAACCTTTGTTAGCTTAAACGGTGTTATAGAGCAGTTTTGATGTTTGAAACAAAAAAAAAACATAAACAATTTTAGAAAAAAGAATGCAAACTGCTTTATTAATACCGTTATAGTTACCAAACATTTATGAATAAGACCCTTAGATTTTCAGACATGAGCGATGGGTGACGGGTAGGGCACACTAGCGACGCCAATCGATTTAAATTTTTAGCTACTAAACCGGTTCTATTTTAAACAATTTCGGGGTTACAACCTCTCGGCAAATACTTATACTATTTATTAAATAACCATGCACAAATGTTGGGTCCGCATTTGTGCATGGTTATTTAATAAATGGGCTACCCGTCGCCTTAAGATGTCGGTGCTATAACTGTAACGTCCAATAAAAAAGAGTTTAGGTGACTTTAAGTTACTGTCACTGTCATAATTGCATCTTGTCATTTTATGATCAGCGTGAACATAAGCGTTATATATCTGAAGAGAACCAGCTCATTTCTCAACAAATTTTCTAAGGAACGTGTCTCTTTAATCACTTGACATTGGCAGAGTTGTCTCAAAAGAGCAAGCCAAAAAAAAAAAAAAAAAAAATAAGCGTTATACACTTGACATTGGCGGAGTCACACGCGCGGCCGTAACCGTGCGCGGGATAACACCATAAAAAAAAAAAGAACATAAGCGTTATAATTTGTCATGCCGAGTGATGACGTCACAATAGGATTTATAAATTAATTCTTTTTTCTCCTTAAATATCTGTTTAAAAATTATAAAAATATTTTGTTTTAATTTCTATGAGTCTAATCTAGAAATAGTATTTTTCATTTCGGAAAATGATTTTTTTAGACAAACACTTTTCTGCAAGTAGTATTTTGAAAATGGGTTCCTACCTAGGTACCCATTCGAAAACAATGTGTACATAAATCTCGTAGAAAATTTAATCAACTTTAATTTTGTAGATAATCAGTTTCAGAGATATAAGCCAAATATCCCCCAAATTGTATCTTCTCTGTAGGTAGGTATGTACCTAGCTTTTTAGAATTTTATGTTGTGCAATAAAGAAGTTTCTATCTATCTACCTATACCGAAAAATGAGAATTTCAACCCCTCTTTCTCCCCCAGGTTACGTATTCAAAGTGTGTTCCAAGAATTTCCGTCTTCACCTTTATTTTTTGAGCTTTCATTGCCTGGCCTATCGATCTTTCTGAAATGCCCTATTTTTGTTTTTACTTGCCACCCCCATGTCAGTTACCCACTCTCCAAAAAAATCCCTGTCAAACTACTTGTGTGTGACTAATTAAACCCATGCATGTAGGTAAGTATATTAACGGCAAAGTATTGAATCTTATTCCTATAACTACATAAGAGTGGAAGGTGTAGCCAATTAATTGTTGACCTGATACTACACGCGACCAGAAAAGTTATGAAGTAAAAAACAACAAAAAAGGTCCAACGAGCAAATATTTTAGAAAGATATATCACCTCCTTATTTGGCCGAAAACCGCACCACAAAAAAAGAAAAATCATCGCCATAAAAATGGCGTCGCGCGGGAAAATCTCCCGCCGTAATACCATCGAGGAAGTCGGCGTTAGGGTGGCCAGTCATAACTGGAGAGCCGGATAGGTCAACCAGCTTTCGTCTTATTGTGAACAGGTGCCACCTTTGGGGGACTGGTCTACTTCGGTTTACCTCATAATATTTATTTTATTATTTCCCTTACTTTACTTTGTGTTACAATTAAACTGTGTGGCTCGGTATACGGATACAAGATTGTATGAAAGTTTGGCTATTAAAAAGAGTAACTGGCGAGTTTCTTGCAAGCGCTTCTCCACCGGAAACAACTTTCCGAGCAATTTTTAATATGTTGTTTGTATCAATGTATTATAAACATGTTAATTATAATAATATAATATCCTCCAACCGATTACGGCTACGGCGGCCAATCTCAACGATCAGCCACGTACGCAGGATATATTATAGTGCTCAAGTGTGTGCGCAAGTACAAGTGCACTCTCTATTCCCTTACACTTGTAGTCCGATTGGACACCACCGTGACACGACCGGAGAGGAGTTGGACGCAGGACCAACGGTTTAACATGCTTTCCGCGGCACGGGGGTACAAGACCGCCAACTTCCAGATTCCGGGCTGACACTAAGTATTTCTTACCGAAAACTTAGGTACAAATTTTTGGCCCGACCCGGGGATCGAACCCGATCGAACGCTTTAAAGTGCGACCCACTAACCACTTCGCCACCGAGGCAGCCAAGTAAGTGTTTTCCGAAAAGCTGCAGCTTCGAAATTGTTAAAAAGATATTCGGTTTAGTTGCTAACAATTTAAATCAATTAGCGTCGCTAGTGTGCCCTACCCGTCACTTTAGCTTTGTCCGTGTCTGCCCGGCCGCTTGGCCACTGTACCCGGGCCTCGAAGGCTAATTGGATTCCTGTTACAATAAACGCGTCCGCCGCTCGGTGGCGCGGAAAAATAATCACCCTCCGTGGTTTTTAAACTTGAAAGGAGATGGGATAAAAATAACGCCATAAACGAGGGGGAGGGGTTTGTTTTAATTGATTGTATGGGTGGCTGGTGTGCGTAATGAAGTAGCTTTGTCGTAGTAAATGATTGTTTGACTACCTACGCGTATTTGTATAGCTACAGGCTACCACTTATAGTCAACTTTAGGACTTACGGCAGACAGTACAGATTTTAAGTTTTTTTTGTGTTAAGACGTCTATCGAATTTCGATTTTACTTTGCCAATGTCGAGTGATTAAAGAGACACATGTTCGAAGACGATATTGTCCGGTGCTTATTATTATTATTATTCGTTTATTGCCATAAATCACATGTACATAATTACAGATAACAAAAAAATATAAGTCTCGATGTGATTATACCCTTATTAGAGTGTAGCAAAACAAGTTGACATGCCTATTAAACTAAGCAATGGAGGACACAAAAAATTTAATTTGAATAGATAATAAATTAATGTCAGATTCCATTATTATAAAAATGTTGATTTTAAAATAAAATAATATAAATTCATGATTATACAATTAATAATTAATGTCAACCCATGCTCATTTTTAACATAATAACTAGAGGCAGGTTAATAGCACCATTAGAATAATGTAGATTTACTGTCGCATGTTTGTCAAGAATTCAGCCAAGGTATAAGGACATAGATTTATTAAGAGTTGCTTTAGACCTCTGAAAAATCTACGGTCGTTAAGCGACTTAAGAGCAACTGGCTTAGAGTTGGATCTCCAGATTTTAAGTTAATAATGCACTTAAGGTGACGGGTAGGGCATACTAGCGTCGCCAATCGATTTTAGTGGTCCGGATCTTCGAATTAAACCGGATCTATTTTAAACAATTTCGGGGTTACAACCTCTCCAATCACTTACTTATACTATTTATTAAATAACCAAGCACAAATGTTCAGGCCATTTTTGTACGCGATATATGTATAAAATTTATTTTAAAAAAATATTTCAAAAATATAGAGGCCACCGTTGACTCGACGGATCACCTGATATTTGTATTGGCCTGGATGTTTTCTATGTATTTACAAAAGAAAAGTAAGGAAAGTATTATGTATATATTTGTAATTCCGCTGTTGGTTCTGATATCCGTAACACAGGTGCTCGGAGTCAGATCATTAATGGGCTGCCTTGACCGGAGTGATACCACGGCCTCACAGGAATCCGCCATGAAGCAGCACGTTGCTGTCATCCGCTGCGTGAATGAGGGTACTGAAGGCCCAATCCGGGGGAAAGGGGGGTTTAAGATTTCCAGCGCACTTGTGACTCCACTGGTGTCGTAGGTGTCTATTGGTGGCGGCAATTGCTTACCATCAGGCGATCCGTCTGCTCGTCTGCCACCTCTCACATAAAAAAAGTAGGTAGAGATTTTGTGTCACTGTGTCGTTAAGATACCAATCAGGCAGCGGTGACATTTTAGGTTACCTTAAATAATTTGTGCAAATAAGTCAATCGTGACCTATTTCCCTCAAGGTCAAAGTCAATAACATTACTAAGTCATTATCTTGTGCGTCAAATTAATTCCAGTCTATTCTTGAGTCTTTTGTTCGTGGTTTAACGTAAACGTTTGAGGGCCGATTCAACCAATCTTATTCCGATAATAAATCTACGGCATAGCGCTGTCATTATATACAAATCTGACGTTATACTATAGATTTATCCATGGATAAAATTTGGTCGAATCGGGCCTAAATGTAATTACAATACAGGGTGTATCTGTGAACATTTACATCCCTCTAATCACGTGTTCTACTAACCATTATGAACAAAATTTGTTCTATCACTTTTGGAAATTCGCATGAAATTTTAAACTTTTCATACAAAGTCGGTCACGTGACTTGGTCATTTTGTATGGGGAGTCGAAATTTTTTTCGATAAATTTCGAAAAGTCGTTGAAAAAAGGTTGTTCAGAATGGTTGGTAGAACAAGTGGTTATAGGTATGTAAATGTTGACAGATACAGCCTGGATGAGGCTCTAGAATTATCTGGTGCCCGGAGCTACACTTAGAACATATTTCAGGGTTTGGGGAGTCTGGCAATTAAATAAATAATAATAAATATTTCACAACATCACATACATTGATCTGACTCCGAGATAGGTAGCTCAAGCACCTGTGTTATGGATATCAGAATCAACAGGGGGATTACAAATATATACATATAATACTTTTCTTTTGTAAATACATACTCATAATACATAGCAAACACCCAGACCAATACAAACAAACATGTTCATGCACACAAATGTTTGTACTGTGCGGGGATCGATCCCGCATTGTATCAGAGGTAGCGTTCACTACCACTGTTCCAATCGGCTCGTCAAAATTACAATGAAGCGACTGCCGTCTGACCTTCGCAACCCTAACAGAAGAAGCAGACCAACTGGATTACAGTTACACGTTTTCAGCAACGTATCCAAAGCCTGCAGATTTCCTCACGACGGGATCCCTCACCGCCGAACTAGTGGTAGAAATGAGCACTTATATGGAAGTTGTAAAGGAGCTTACATGCGTGGATTGGATTCTGCGACCTTCCATACGAAAGGCGCGTTCTTATCCACTGAGCTCATCGTTCTCTATATGTATCTAATGTGTGCCCCATATTCTGAGGGGACACCAAAGGATGACTAGAGTGACACGACCGGTGGAATTTCAAGCGCAAGACCAAGAGTTTAAGAGCTATTTTACGGAGGACTCCCACTAGTTTTTATTGATTGTAACAAAATTAAGACAATAATTAAAATTGTAGCAAGTCGCTTTAAATAAATCAGGATTTTCGATTTTTCTGGCTTAATTTTACACTAGAAATGTATGTCACAATGAAAACTGCTATATAACACAGTGTAAGTTAGCATAAGTTTAACAAACATTTATGAATAAGACCCTAAAAATATACAACTGTGCGGATAAAGAATGGGATCAGAAATGGCGGCGCATCTATTTACTTCTCGCTCGCACACTATTTGCGTCTATACTCGCACCCCACGAGTGCGAGTATAGACGAAAATAGTGTGCGAGCGAGAAGTGGATAGATGCGCCACCATTTCTGATCCCATTCTTTATCCGCACAGGTTGTAAGGACTTTATTCATCGACAAACTTTGTTTCCTAAAACAATTGTACAGAGCAGATTTGACGTTTCAAACATTTTTTTTTTTCGAAAAAAGAATGAAAACTGCTTTATAGCACCGTGTTATAGTTTACACACATTTATGAATAAGCCCCGATTCGACCAACTTTATTCGTCATAATAAATCTATGGTATAACGTCAAAACGGCGCTATACCATAGATTTAGTTTCGGAATAAGGTTTGTTGAATCGGCCCTAAGACCTTTAAATTTTAAATGTACTTATCTAAACTTACTTACTAGTTACCTACCAATGCGAACTTTATTTGGGATCGCCATAATAATAAAAAAAACTATCGTAGCAAACAATAATAATTGCAAAAAAAACTATTAAATGAACTGTTTTCTGTGTTATACTGTTTACTCTTCAAGATCAAGGTTAAACGCGACCGTGATTGGACAACAACGTAATCACTGAATATAATTAACTTGATCGGTTGCAAACGTTCACTGAGCAGCCACGAGCCAGGTGTTTGCTCCGGCTTCAAATGCCTGGCATATTTTGTGTCTATGCGGTTTCAATGGAAACTTTACTTAGCTGATAATATACTTAGGATATATTTAACTGCGTAACGACGTCGTATACGACTGCGACACTGTTTCATTCAAGACGTGTGGCTGAGCTGACCCGTACACAGTATATTTATAGTGACACAGTATATTTTTTTTTTGTTCATTGACATTTGACATTTATTTATTTATATTATAAACATTTGACACATACTGGCTAACAGTTTCCCAAAACGCCAGATGTGCTCGTTGTCATAATTACACATATTATATCATAATTGTAAAAACAAAATTCATACTAAAAACTAAATTACATATTTTACGTTGGTTAGAATGGAATATAAACAATGTCAAGGTTACATAATGTACATTATCATTATTTTTTACCGTTGTTCCTCCATTTTTAACCCCCGGCGAAAAATCGATGGGGTTGTTA
The DNA here is from genome assembly GCA_019059595.1 of Marasmia exigua. Lineage (NCBI taxonomy): Eukaryota > Metazoa > Arthropoda > Insecta > Lepidoptera > Crambidae > Marasmia > Marasmia exigua. The sequence goes on from CM032484.1 coordinate 13,890,651, forward strand.
TAAATTTGACGGATCTGTGTGTAGGTATGTGGGGGGGAGAGTGTCTGTCCGTGGCATCATAACTCCCGAACTGATAAACCGATTTGGAGTTAGTTTTTTTTTTTGGTCAATTGATCGGGAGGTCAATTGGTCATAAAATGTCGAATTAACATAATGTTTGATATGGGTATTAAATAAAAGGGCTTGAGTAAAAGAATACATTACACTATGAACGTTTTCAAATCTAAGATTTCCGCCCCCAGAAAATGGCGAAATAATATACTATACATATTATATACTAGCCGTGTGGTCCCCGCTCACCGTGTGGTCCCCGGCAGAGTAGAATAGGCCACCCTCACTCTTACCGAGGTGTCGTAAAAGGCGACTAAGGTAAAGCTGCTGGCATGATCATCAGCACCCAGAGAAGGAAAACTCTGCATTTATATCAAAACCCTGCCAACCCGTCTGACAAGCGTGGTGAGTATGGCAATTACCCCTCATGTGATTGAGGAAGGCCCGTGCCCCGGCAGTGGGGACTTAAATGGGCTGATGATGATGATGATGATTATATACAAGAGTGGGTGCCTATTGAAAGTGAGAACTGATTTGTACTTATGTCAAATACCTACAAATTAGAGAGTCTCTTTAAAAAGCGTAACATAAAAAAAAAATATTATTTTTTTCTACCATTAGCTCTGCGGTGCGGGAAACCATCGTGTGGAAACCTACACGTTTCGGATAGTTTTTGAAACCATCTGTAACCATGATTCAGTTGGTCTGATTCCCTTGTTAGGGATGCGAAGGTCAGACGGCAGTCGCTTCATTGTATTTGCCAGACCGCCCAAATCCTGAAATGATTCAGGTTCATGACCATGAGGTCTAAGCGTACCCTGGGCTCCAAAACAATAGCTTTGGACACAACCGGGAATCACCTGTCGTCTGACCTTCGCAAACCTTAACAGTCTTTCTTAACACTCAAACTAGATAATGGTTACACGTTTAGAATTATTTCCGAAACTTGCTTATAAAGTGACATCTGGTACAAAAGTTGCGGGTCTCCCCGCACAGTACAAACATTTGTGTGCATGAACATGTATGTTTGTATTGGTCTGGGTGTTTTGTATGTATTTTTTTTTATATGAGAGGTGGCAGACGAGCAGACGGATCACCTGATGGCAAGCAATTCCGCCGCCCATGGACACCCGCAACACCAGTGTAGTGACAAGTGCGCTGCCAACCTTTTCCCCTTCCCCCCCTTGGGCCTCCGGTAACCTCACTCACACGGCGAAACACAGTGCAGGCGCTGCTTCACGCCGGTCTTCTGTAAGGCAGTGGTATCACTCCGGTCGAGCCGGCCTATTCATGCCTAAGTGTGGCTCTCCCACATTTAGAAAGTAACTAAGTACTAAAGTATTAAAAGTATGTATTTACAGAAGAAAAGTATTAAATGTATATATTTCTAATTCCGTAGTAAGTTTACTAGTTAGTTCTATAAAGCCAACTCTAAGATAATTTATAATGCTTAAATACAACCCTGGTCTTTAAGCACATTTCCAGATATTAACATACCGTTATTATTACAAAAAAAAAACAACATTTTCTTCTCCAAATTTAACGGTGTCAAATGTCTTCACAAGGTCTCCACAAAAAATCTCATCCATTCTGATTCAACTATCACATTCGATAACAATTAACTTTTTACGAATCAAAAAAATATTGTGAAGGGATCGCGCTCTCGAGACAAAGGCAGATTTAATTGTAGTGCCTGGCCGCTTGCACGTCTGGGTCAGACATTTAGATTAAAAAAGAAAAATAAAAAAGTGAATTTAAAAAAAGTTGAATTTGATTATGTTTGATGATTTTAAAGTAAGATGGCGGCAATATTTAGCGGCGTCGTTAGGTGAGTGAATTATTTGAAATTCTTATATTAAGTAGTTTTATTTTATTATGGCCAAAAGCGGCCACTTTTGGCGTGAATCAATTAATCGCGTAAAAAACGGACCCTACATTTGTGCATGGTTATTTAACAAGTAGGATAAGTGTTTGCCGAGAGGTTGTAACCCCGAAATTGTTTAAAATAGATCCGGTTTAGTAGCTAAAAATTAAAATCGATTGGCGTCACTAGTGTGCCTTACCCGTCACCTTAACACTCTAGTACCATGTCAAAGTAACTGTTATGCCTATTAGGTATAGGCAGTTTCCAAGGGCTTCTTAAAAAAAAATACTTCAACATGGCACTAAAGTGTTAAGCTACTTTTGATGCTGACCGTACCTATGCTGTCTATGACCACATTAATTGGAACAGTGGTAGTGAACGCTGCCTCTGATACAAGGGTTGCAGGTTCGATCCCCGCACAATACAAACATTTGTGTGCATGAACATGTTTGTTTGTATTGGTCTGGGTGTTTGCTATGTATTATAAGTATGTATTTACAAAAGAAAAGTATTACAGGTATATATTTGTAATCCCACGGTTGATTCTGATATCCGTAACACAGGTGCTTGAGCTACCTATCTCGGTAACCAAAACTACTAGGTAACCAAAACTGAAAAAGTAGTTTAGGTCTAGACCTAAAATAATTTATTTTTAGTTTTGTTCTACATCTGTATCTACAACACATGGGGCATCACAGATGTGTTCTCAATTCGTCGGGATCTTTTTTTTATACTTGAGTATCAAATGAGTTCTTTGATATATTTTCTTATTGTCTATTATATTATAACTTTAGAATAGTTGATATATTTACCTGCTATGTTGCTACCGTAAAATGAAATAAAAAATCTACTAACTACTAAATAACATTTTATAACAGTACACTCGAGAAAAGATGTTATTGAAGTCGGCGCCTACTCCCTGTTGAATAATTGAATGAAGTATTACCAAATAGTCTTGGACGGCGACTTCGGTAACACCTTTTCTTGGGTGTACTGTTAATATATTACTGTATGAAGTGTTAAAAATGTTATTTTACACGGTTTTTTTTTTGTAAAATGCTACTATTTACATAATGTAATAAACTTCTTTTTTTATTTCCTTGTGGGCTTATGAGTTTAGTAGTTAAATTTATCCCTAGTATATCAAGACGATATCCAAGTCTCTACTTGAGACATGGCAACTAATGTATTCATAGTTATTCTCAGGTTTAGTGCTAATACTCATAATCTAGAGTTAACTGAGTGACTAAAGGAAACCAAACCGGTCGCCCTTCACAGCCAAGGGACCTACCGCTTTATAAATATTCAATTAATTTGTAAGTGAACCGTGATGTAAATAAATCTTCATAAATACAAATATCCGGTAGCATAGTAACAATGCAAGGCGGTTAACAATATTTTATAATAGGTCACCTATGTTACAGTAGACAGACATATACGCTAACCCTATGTGGTGTATTTTGCCGAGTAAGTGAGGGCACCGGAGACCCAATTCAGGGGGAAAAAATGTAAACAAATAACCAGGTAGTGCATAAAGATTATGTGTGTTGTGACTTCCAACATAAATGGCCCTCACTCAGCCTATCTCATGACCCTGAAAAAGGTCTGATTTTCAGTAGGACCAGCTGAGTGAGTGCCACGAACGTCAGCCTTGTGTATTGTGTACCTAATGTGTGTGAAATATGAATTTTTATATCCAATGTAGAAACAACAATGTCATCATCTTCATCAGCCCATTTAAGTCCCACTGCTGGGGCACGGGCCTCCCTCAATCACATGAGGGGTAATTGCCATACTCACCACGCTTGGCAGACGGGTTGGCGAGGGTTTTGATATGAATGCAGAGTTTTCCTTCTCTGGGTGCTGATGATTATGCCAGCAGCTTTACCGTAGTCGCCTTTACGACACCTCGGTAAGAGTGAGGGTGGCCTATTCTACTCTGCCGGGGACCACACGGCAACTACTTACTAATATACAATGTAATCTCTCAACAGCAAGCTACGGGAGTCTGTGCACGGGAATGTCCATGGGGTGGACGTCCCCCGTGCTGCCACAGCTCCGCGGGCCCAACTCCCCGCTCTCCCACGAGCCTTCCCTGCAGGAGGAGTCCTGGGTCGGCTCGCTGCTCGTGCTCGGGGGACTGTTAGGTAAGCACTTACAGCGTCACAAAGTGAAGATGCACATGCTGAGGTGGATGTGTGGAGTTACTCGAAAAGACCGCGTGAAAAACTCACGCATACGTGGGAGCCTTCATATCCGTGACATAGAAAGAAAGAAAGAAACATTTTATTGACCATCACAATAAATAATTTAACAATGAACACTTATTAGAAAACATAGGTAACATTGACACATTAGAACCACAGACAAAGGTGAGTACGAGAACAGACGATAGGTAGGTAAATACACAGTTATTTAATGAAAATATTCTAAATAACACACAAAATCACACTTCACACACGCCTATGTGTGAGAAGTGTAAGGTCAATCAGGTCCTGGCCTCAGCATGGTGCTGCCACGACATCACCGACAGAAATGCCCCAGCAGCGCTGGTATTCTGGCAGGACTGACCGGATGGCGCAATTAGTAGTGACCCTGCCTCTTACGCCAAAGGTCGTGGGTTCGATCCCCACCCTGGACAAACATTCGTGCGATGAACACTTGTGTTTGTTCAGTGTCTGGGTGTAATATATGTATTTAAGTAGGTATATATATTTGTGTTAATCTGTTGTCTGATATCTGTAACACAAGTGCTTACGCTACTTAGTACGGAATCAGGTCAATGTATGAGATGTTGTGAGAATTGTGAGAGTTATTATTATTGTGAGGACCTGTTGTGAGTGACGACCGTGTTAATGAATATGAATATACATAGCAGACAAACTACTGAAGAGTCGGCTACGTTGGTACGGTCATGTCCTGCGAAAACCGGACAGCTACGTGGGAAACAAATGTCTGGCCATGGCACCACCGCCGGGTCCCGGCAGAAGGGGTAGACCTAAAAAGGTGTAGCTTGACATCGTAAGGGATGACATGCGTGCTAATAAACTGACCACTACGGATGCACAAGACCGCGCGAAGTGGAAGAGTCGAAGTAGGAAAGCGGAGTCCAGACTCCGAAGCGACAGCTTGGGACTCAACCGGGACAAAACGCTAAGATGATGATTAAAGTGACGACATCGCCTCAGCTCCCTTATCCAGCCAGAGACGGACTTACCGCCCCCACCAGTGGTGTAGCGTGGTCCGGGCGGCCGCCTGGTGCGGAAGATCCCCAGGATGAAAGCGAGATTTTGCCGTCCCTTTTCATTTGACGCCTGGAGCCTCCACCGTCAATGAACCGTTTGACAAAATTTGCCACCCCCTGAATTCTATCGTCCTGGACATATATCTACGCCAGTACTGAACGTAGGCCTCACCCAAAGATCGCCAACTAACCTGGTCCTGCGAAGTCTGCATCTTTTCACCAGCTATCTTTCTCCAGTCATTAATAGTCCATCGTGCAGTAACCCCCATAGTAGGTAGGCGAAAACATTGCAGCCTTAACTAATGCATAATTTAAAAATAAATTAAAGAAGTTTCTATTCAACGAGCAGTTAGACTGCTTTGTATAAGCAGCCGCTCTGTGCCTTATTATACGTAATAAAAAAATATAGGTATATTTTAAAGTTCCTGTTACATTATACCCTTAGAACAATAAGTAGGGCTTCTATTGTTTTAGTTATTGTTCTGAGATTATACAACCTTTGCGGAGAAAGAATGGGATCAGAAATGGCGGCGCATCTATTCACTTCTCGCTCGCACACTATTTGCGTCTATACTCGCATTCGTGGGTGTGCGAGCGAGAAGTGAATAGATTCGCCGTCATTTCTGATCCCATTCTATATCCGCACAGGTTGTACCTATCCACATTCTTTCAAACACAAACTAATGTCATTTGTTATAGTAAGTATTTTATTAATTTTCAACCTATAAGTACCTATTTTTCTGATAAACGATATTCTTTCTATTCCATATTTGTATAAAATATTAGCGCCCTTACACTTATAAAAATAGAAAGTGAATAGAAATAAAATAAAAATAGTACACTTGATTTATTTTGTTTTTATTTGCTTTTTATTTACTCTTTCCCGGTGCCACAGAATACCAGCGCAATAGTTTTTTTTTTCTTTTTTTTCTTTATTTTTTTTTATTTATTTATTTATTTGGGAAACATACAATTACATTTGGCTTTTCCAAGCAATGACATTATGCTGAGTGGCAACCATTTAGGTAGCATAAGTTAAGTACGATTAGTTTTAAGATGCTTTATGTAATTTGTTTGTTTGCTCCAAATAAATACTTTTCATTTCATTTCATAAATCTGGCGGCAAATAATCGATGTAGAAGCGAAGACGAGGAAATTACATGGAGTAAAGAAAAACGCAAGGCTCAAAAAGATTATATGGTCTGTGTTATTGTTCGGCGCATGTAATTCATTAAAATTAAAATTTCATTATTCATTAAAATTAATTAAAATTTTAGATCAGAGCAGTCTTCGGGACAGCAATACTATGGTCGCTTTTAATTACCTGTGATTACATCAGTACAATTCGCGAACGAGAGGTCATCGAATCAAGAACTTGGCGACACCGCGTGAAACTAGCGCCGCCACTTGATTTATATCCATTGTGGTTATTAAGAGATTTTTATAAAAAAAAGTCCTTCAATGTAACAATTACTTCCTACAAGTAACAATAGATTTCATAATCAACTAAAGTATCCACTTTTAGCAGTACTTTAAAAAAAGTCTCTTATTCGTCAATCAATATCATCATCATCATCCCATTTAAGTCCCCACTGCTGGGGCACGGGCCTCCCTCAATCACATGAGGGGTAATTGCCATACTCACCACGCTTGGCAGACGGGTTGGCGAGGGTTTTGATATAAGTGCAGAGTTTTCCTTCTCTGGGTGCTGATGATCTTGCTAGCAGCTTTACCTTAGTCGCCTTTTACGACACCTCGGTAAGAATCAATATAGATAGATAGATATACTTTATTGCACAAAATACACAACTTAAGTACTAGGCATTACAGAAATTTTGTGTACAATTTCGGCGGTCTTATCGCTGAAAGCGATTTCTACCAGACAACCTTCGGGTAAAGGACATTTGATAGTAAAGAAGGGGTAGGGGGTGCAATATTCAATAAGAAAAAAAAAGAAACTGTAAATGTTAAAATATAACTTATAACCCTAATACATAAATAAAATACAGTATTATAAACTAATAAATAAGTTATGCTCAAATACATACACATAATATTGTGAGATTGATATCAGAAAAAGACAAAAATAATAATAAATAGATAATCCAATGGATCTAAGTTAAATCACTTGCCGGCCCTAGTATCGTCCGGTGTCACCTTAGAATCGATAGGCGATGACGTATCCACCGATATGCAACAAGCGGACTGGAAAAGTCAGGGTCAAAAAGTCTCGAAAACAATAATGGAAATTCCATTTTGATTAACGTTATCTTAAACACAACCAACATACGAGGTTAATTTGATATAAAAAAGTAAAGTCAAGTATCAGCCTATAAACTGTCCCACTGCGGATAAAGGCCTCCATCATAGAATTGAAGTCATCGCTACTATGATACGATTAGGCTTAATCACCACGCTTGCCTAATGCGGATTGGTAATCACAAACCCGAGCTATGTTCGAAGAAATCGAAACATACTTTTTGCTTGACCCGGGAATCGAACCCAGGACCCCGAGATCATGGCCCGGTATTTAAACCATTAAACCAACAGGGTCCCACTTGATACTTATAATTTAATAAAAATGTAAACCAAGAATTAAGTAAATAACGCACTTTAAAATTTTATCTCGTGCTCAGGCGGGAATCAAACCCACATCTTACTTACACACTCATGGGTGGCTGTTCTATCAATTAGACCACTGAAAGCGTTACTAAGCCGACGAAATTTGTAAGTGCGTGCTCGACATGAGCTGTTTATAAAGCTGTAGATTGTGAAAGATATGGGTCCGATTCCCGCCTGAACACAAGATTAAATTTTTAAGTACGAACGTAATTACTTCATTATAAATTGCAAAAAATTGCTATAATAATGAATTGAAATGAATTTTGAATTGAAATGATGTTTTTTATTTAATCATTCTCACAACATCTCATACGTTGACCTGATTCCGTACTAAGTAGCTTAAGCACTTGTGTTACAGATATCAGACAACAGAGGAACACAAATATATACTTAAATACATATATTACACCCAGACACCGAACAAACACAAGTGTTCATCGCACGAATGTTTGTCCAGGGTGGGGATCGAACCCACGACCTTTGGCGTAAGAGGCAGGGTCACTACCAATTGCGCCATCCGGTCAGTCATATATCATATATATATAGTCAATATCAACTAAATCAAGAATCTTCTCGATACATTCAATGAGAAGACTGAACAAAAACCCAGTAATTTTGTATGCAATTACCAAACGAGATTGAAAACTCTCGTACTAGATTGTGACCTTAATTCTAATGGAGAAAAAAGTGCAAAAAATAGACGAACGAACGTTTTTATGACACCGTATGACCGTAATTTAATTGAAACAAGTCATACCTTCTACAGGGTGTAGGTATCTGTAACCATTTACAACCCCTTTCACGTGTTCTACCAACAATGGACAACACGACAAAAAAACATTTTTCGAAATGAAAAATACTATTTCTAGATTAGACTCATAGAAATTTAAGAAAAATAATTCCAGACGTTTTTAATAGATATTTATGGAGAAAAAAAATAAAATGTAAAAATCCTCCTGTGACGTCATCACTCGGCAGTACAAATTAATAACGCTTTTGCTCGCGTTAATTTAAAAAAAGTAAAATCTCTGATTATAAAGACATGACAAGATAAAATAATGAAAGTGACAGTCGCCTAAACTTTTTTATCGGGCATATAGCACCGAACATTACAATACGTTGAATCTCAGGACTACATCACTTCCGGCATATTAATTAATAGGTAATTAAAAAAATAATATTTCAATAAAAAGTCACATTTAATGATGTCTAAAAAAATATGGGTTATCTTCTTTCTCTTTCTTTATTCGAAAAGCGTATGAAAATGCGAATTTATTTTTTTGTCGTATTGTCCATTCCGAATTAGAATTGCAATAGCGCCGCTTGCAACAGTGCCGAAATATCGGAAACTCAAAAATAAGGTACACGGTAGAAATCCCGTAAATAACTAGTATTATGTTAGTGACCATTAAATCGCCATTTAAAGTTATTACAGTACCAAAGCTTATGAAAGATGAAAGTTTAAAACAATATAAATTCTTTTTGAAATTTTTTCGACTCCCCATACAAAATGACCAATCACGTGACCGACTTTGTATGAAAAGTGTTTTTTTATGCAAATTTCTAAAACTCATAGAACTAATGTTGTTCAGAATGGGATCTTTTATATGATAGGTGGCAGACGAGCAGACGGATCACCTGATGGTAAGCGACTGCCGCCGCCCATGGACATCCGCGACACCAGTGGAGTCACAAGTGCGCTGCCAACCTCTAAACCCACCCTTTCCCCCGGATTGGCCTCCGGTAACTTCTTTAATTGCGCGGACTCTTATCTGTGAACATTTACCTATATCCCTAACCACGTTTACATCCCCTTACCTATATATATATATAAGCTTACCAAGGGGCTGGAGCGAGTTTAGTTCCGGAACTTTTCTTAGATCGCGTTTTGTAATTTCAATGTACAGTATTAACTAGTTTATAGGTTCATACTTATAAACCAGTTAGTACTGTAAAGATTGAAACCAACGCAAATTCCTTACTTGTTTTTATTTTGACTTTCGTAACTTGAAAAATATACAATACCTACCTACTTATTATGGTTACGCCGACGTGCAGCGGTTCACTCGTTCATTACTTTGCTATTTTTCACTGTGCGCCGACCGTGCGCGCTAAATTTCTGGATAAAACTCTCAATGCGGCGGCGGCGGCCGCCGCATTGAGAGCCCTCCTGACACCACTGATGATATATGCACAGATCACTATATATGTAGCAAGTATATGTATATGTAGCAAGCTCCTGACACTCTCGCCAGAAGTCCATATTCATATGCTTAAATTTTCTTCTAAATTACTGACATTAAACCGACATCCAGCAACGGAGGAGTTCACCATCGTTACAGTATCAAACGTTTTCCCCAGGTCCTCTCATAACAGTGCCCCTCTCGAAGTACATCGGGCGCCGCTGGCTCATCATCAGTACCAACCTGCCGCTGCTGCTGGGCTGGCTGCTCGCCGGGGTCGCCACCAACCTGGAGACGCTGTACGTGGCGCGCCTGGCGTGGGGATGCGCCACGGGCATGCAGTTCGCTACGATACCTATCTACATAGGAGAGATCGCTGAGGTGAGATAAGGCAAATAAATGTAAATGAGATACCAACTACTAGTGTAGGAGTGGCTTCCCTGACAGGTAAGGGGGCGTCCGTAAATTACGTGAGGGGGTCGCGTCGAATCTCAATACTCAATCAATACTCAATCTCATTTATTGCAAAACCATAATGTACAATAAGATGTTACAATAGTAATGTAACAATGTTATGGACCCTGTCGGGCACGCAAAATTAGGTTTAGGAGAGAGGAAGCGCTTTTATAATAAACTTTAATTTGAATTAAATCATTTGGAGAAACCTATATATGTATGATCAGCAAAATATTCATTAGTGTTGTAGTAACTTTTATCAATTAGGTAGTTCTTTAATTTTTTAATAAATATTTTATCATTTTTTTCTTTCTGTAGTATGTCTGGCAATTTGTTATATATTTTTACAGAGGAACTGAAGGTGCTTGTGGAATTTAATTTAAGGCGGGAATTTGGTAGAGCTTTCATCTAATCTTACGTTGGGGAGATGGGGGTGTCGACCTTACGCAATTTTTATTCTGATTGTATTGTGATAGGTACTATTTTTGCCCATTTAATCCAAATTGTATGTAGGTACATGATTAAGAGTATTCACTAAACCGTTAGAAAGAAAATAATTCATTAATACTTCGACGTTATACTCGTACATCTATACTGAATTTCATACCACCATTTTTTTAACCAAATATCTCAATTTAGTAAAAGTACGAAGCAAATGGTTTTTTCTTTTTACAATAACAATCAAAATCGTTTACGTGAGAAACCTAAATTCTGAAAATTTTCACATAAGATTGAGGGATTGGGGAAGGGGGAGGAAAGAAAATCAAAAAAACACCTCAGGAGTCCAATCTCGTGCTCGTGACATTGATTTCCATACGACATATATCACTAAAACATAGTTTTTTTGTATGGTTTTCAAGTGATATCCGCCATGTTTACAAAATATCACAAGCACAAGAATTGGGCACCAGGCAATTTATGGACGCCCGCTAAGTAAATTCTAAAGAACTAAATAGTTACGAGCATAATCACTATGTTGATTCTGATATCCATAACACAAGTGCTCATAAAAAGGATCTGGTCACAGTCACGCAACGAGCTATGGAAAAAACTAGGATGCTCGGCGTTTATCTACGATATCAAGGAATGAGGAAATTCATAGACGAAGTGAAATGATTCAACATTTCCCAGAGGATTAGTACCTAAATTGAAGTGCCAATCGGCTAGGCACATAGCACGTAGAACTGATGGCTTAAGGAGCAGAAAGGTTCTGGAATGGAGTCCATTATTAAAGCGTTGGATGTCCAATTCCCAGCCACGAGATCGACGGTTGACCTAATCAGAGTCACAGGATCTAGCTGGATGCAGACTATCTGCGACCGGGACACTCTGGTATCAATGTTCAGCTGTGGCCGTCCATAGGCTGATACTGACGTTGATAAACACAAGTACTTAAGCGACTTACTTGGGATCAGGTCGATATGGTATTTTCTGATATTTATATTCAACTAACACCAGTTATTTTGATTTCAGGACCAAATTCGCGGCTCCCTAAGCGCTCTGTTCCTGCTATTCATCAACGTGGGCTTCCTGCTAGCCTACGCCATCGGGCCGTTCACCTCGTACTGGGGTCTGACTGCGGCAGGCGGGATCCTCTCACTCTTCTACGTGCCTTTTACGTGGTTCATACCAGAGTCTCCGTTCTTCCTCGTATTAAAGGGTACCTAAGCTTTTGTTAAAGAATAATCGGCAGACCCTTTAGGTAGACGGTAGACGATGTATGCTAGTTCATCTCTACACACGTAGAGATGAACTATCATACATCGTCTACCGTGAATACTATGGGAAATGATCCACAAATTCCTCGGTATGAACTTTCGTCTTCATCATCACAGTGTGGTACCAGTAGCACGCAAAACTATCGCTTCGGAGCCAGGGGTACGCTTAGAAAATGATCCAGAGTTTTTTTTATATGTGATAGGTGACTGACGAGCAGACGGATAGTCTGTTGGTAAGCAATTGCAGCCGCCCATAGACACCAGCGACACCAGTGGACACAAGTGCATTGCAGCCTTTAAACCCCCCCTTTACCACGATTTGGGCCGCCGGTACCCTCACTCACGCAACGAAACACAGCACAGTGCTGCTCACGCCGGTTTCCTGTGACGCCGTGTTATCACTCCGGTCGAGCCGGCCCATTCATGCCGAAGCGTGGCTCTCCCACGGTCAAGAGTTTGGGAAGTGTGGTATTACAATGATGTGACTGCCGTCTGACCTTTAATCAGCAATGTTACTCCTTGCCTACGCCCCTACTGGGGCCTGACAGCAGTTGGCGGGATTCTCTCAGTATTCGTGCCCAACACCTTGGTTCATACCGGAGTCTCCGTTCCTCAACTCGAAGGATAAGCTTTCGTCACGGAATATACAGAATGTAAAAAACATTGGGCCCTAGAGGATCCTTGAGTAAGCACATTTTACTTAGGAAGCATTGCTTTATTTTTTAAAAGAAATATTTTCAAATTGTGCTTGTATTGTCCGGGAACCGGTCGTCAGATTGTCCAATATTTAGGATACAACTTCTTACTCTGGAAAATATCCAAAAATGAAAAATATCGTCAGATGATTGGATTTTCAGGTCGTTCAGAAGAAGCGTCCGAGGTTCTCCAGAAGCTGCGAGGTAACACGCAGGCAGGGGTGCAGGCCGAGCTGGAGGGCCTCCAGGCGATGGTCGCGCGCGAGTTCAAGGAGGAACTGAAGATCAGTGACTTATGGGCTACGAGGGGAAATGTCAAGGCTTTAGGTAAGTAAGCACTGAATACTTAGGTACTTACCTACTTCGCGCTACTGACTGCCTTGGTGGCGCAGTTGTGGGTCGCACTTTAAAGCGACGGCTTCACAAGGGGTCCCGGGTTCGATCCTCAGATCGGGCCAAACATTTGTAACCTAAGTTTTCGGTAAGACATTCTTAGTGTTACATACCCACTTCCCGGAGTCTGGAAGTTGGCGGTCTTGTACCCTACCACTTGAGCACTATAATATATCCTGCGTACGTGGCTGATCGTTGCGATCGGCCGCCGTAGCCATAATCGGTTGGAGGATATTATTACTTACTTCGCAGGCTCAGCGACACAAAGTGGATCTTGACCCCCGACATCAAAATGCGCTATTCGTCCGTCATGTGCAAGCTTGAGTTATATTGGGCACCTATGAGTTTTGAAGAGCGATCTTAGCTCTGTCAGTAGACAAGAATATGCGTTTTCCGAAGGCTAGAATCTACACCAGTGGAATTACTAATGCGCCGAACACCTACTATGTATTTAACTTCCCTGCCTTCCACCGAATTATGCCTCAACACTCACTCACTTGGCAAAACAGCGACGTATTTTGTTTCGTGACGGTTTTCTGTAAGACCATGGTGGTATCGCACGGTTGAGCCAACCCACTCATGCCGAGCATGAGCATGTCTCATTCATAGTCTAAAACTTACTTTAAGGGGAGCAAACATGAGCCTTTAGCTTTAGTGGTACGCTGCTTTCTTTACTTGAAGCGCTAAGCTTTTTCCATGAGTGAAATTATTGCAAGCTCACAAACTGTTACCGTCAGGCATCTGCGTGTTCCTGGCCATGCTGTTGCAGCTGTCAGGCATCGACGTGCTGCTGTTCTACATGGAGGAGCTGCTCGCCAAGGTCGGCTCCACCATCTCCGCCGCGCACGGGACCATCATCATGGGCGTAGTGCAGGTTTCTTCGTTTTATAACTCGATGACTATTTATAGACTTGTACACTGATTTATTTCAATTTCTCTATCTATCTCCATTCCAAATCTCCTGAGATGCTGTAAATAGCAACAAGTGGAGACTCATCGCGCGAGTCACATCAGCACACGAAAATTGTCACGACCACTCGTCAAGAGTGAGGAGGAGGTTTTTCGGTTCTATGCGAAAAATGCGTAAAAGACACAACTTGTCCATATCTAGTCATAGGAAACGTTGTAGGTACGAGTACATCTTATTGCCATAGTCCCTCCATGGTCCTGGTTACAAAATCCATGGCACCCAACCCAATATCCCAGTTTCTTTCTATTATTTTTCTCTAAATAGTCCTACACCAATGGACAACATTTCATATTTTTAACATGTCCATATTGTTTTTTTATATGAAAATAGACATAAAATGAACAGACCCTTATTTTTTCTTTTTTCAAAATTTGGCCATTTTCATACATAAAATAATTATTAAAATTCTTTATATTCTACTTAGCCGTAAGCGCCAAATGACGTCATCAGACGGCTGAATACAGCGATATTCATTTGCATATCATTGTTTTAATAAAAAAAGGTACTACTGTCAAAGGTAAATAATACTAGTGTCAACATTGTCAACGTCACTCATTCATTCTTCAACGTTGACAAGTTGTTTTTTTTTTACAGTTGCATATCATAAGTTTGGCATTTCGTAAATTTAAAACTATAATGTGCTAAGCAAAGAAATATTTTACATTCTGCCGTCCGATGACGTCATCTTACGTTTTTTTGTTTTTAATTTTTTTCTCAGAAAATAAGCAATATAAAAAATAAATAAATATATATTCGAGCAGCGGAAAAGTAAATAGAGAATTGGTATTTTTTGTTTTATAGCTTAGCAATTTTGAAATGTTGTCCATTGGGGACAGTCCTTGGCTACACTCCCAAGGTATACAAGGATAGTCGACGGATGGTGTTACATCTCTTTTAGGGTAAATTGTCTAACACAGAATGTTATATCAGGCTATAGACCTTAATAATATTATCTATGTTACTAGGTGGTGACGAGCTGCATCACCCCTTTGGTGGTGGATCGACTCGGAAGAAAGTTGCTAATGTGGACCACATCACTTGGACTCACTATATTCCTGGTAAGATAAATTAATTGATAAGTACCTGAAGCCTGATGTTCTGGAGGCTGTATATCGTGATGTCCTTTGATATTTCGTTTCCTGGTCCTCAGTTCTTAATTGGCGTGTACGCTCTACTGGATAGCCACTATAAGATAAACGTGTCGTCAGTTGCCTTCATTCCACTGCTCTGTCTGGTCGTCTACATGATACTCTTCACCCTCGGTAAGATTCATATCTAATAATAATAATAATAAGCCTATCTATTTACAATGAATGTGTACTAGACAAATGCTCTTAAATTAGCTTATTTAGACTAAATCTGTTTCTTGGCTATCATTTGAGATCTGTTTGCCAGTCGACAAATGTCTATTCCAACAATTTCCTATTCAGCTATTTCGTGAGCCACGCTGTTCCACATGACTCCGGCTACGTTTTCTGATGACGTCGTCCCTTTTTGCAGATTATTGTTCTAGTTATTACCTAATTATTTCTTAAAGATTAGAGAAAGGGTTACGTTTAAACGAGATTTTGGAACATACTGGGCCCAATCATAGGACAAGTCTGATTAATCCAGACGAAGCCGTAGAACCGTAGCTAGGAATGTCTTGAAGTTGGTAATTCTACGGGAAAAAAAATACTTCGTTAAATTCCTTCTGTCCCCGTACAGGGGTCGCGGATTTTATTAATGCTTTCTCTTGGATACAGGCGTGGGTCCAGTCCCTTGGATCCTGGTGGCAGAGATGTTCCCCCCGAAGACTAAGTGCCTGGCCAGCGGCATCGCCTCCTTTATGTGTTGGCTTGCTGGATTCGTTTGGACTAGGTAAGTCACTATAATTTGTAGATCTTTTTGCGTATCATCTGATGCTGAGCGATTGCCCATGAGGTAGTATATCGTTCCTTTAGTATTGCTATTTTTTGAAGGTTTGAAGATATCGAATCGACCGCTCTGTTTTCTTAATCAAAGGATGAAGACGAGATTTTGGCTATTTTCAAGGCTACGGCTGCACTGAGATGAACACCCTAGGAGTTTTGGTTAGAATATGAGTCCCATATACCTTAAAGATGTTTTCTCTTTCCTCCTTATCTTAGCGTGTAATTCCCGCTTACATCCAATGCTGTCGTTCCGTTACTAATGCGTTACTAATGGGTACGTTTAGACCATGATTCAGGATGAAGTCTGGTAAAAATACGCACATAAAAAAAAACCCGCTTCCAGGTTCTTCCGCGACGTGGCGGCGTCGTACGGCATCTACACGGCGTTCTGGATCCTGGCCGTGTGCTGCGGCATCGGCTTCGTGTTCTCCGCCGCGCTGCTGCCCGAGACCAAGGGCAAGACCTTCGACGAGATACAGGAGATGCTCAACAAGAAGTAAATGCGCCCACTATTATTTCTTACTGATTTAGTTTACGTACCCGGACCGAGTATTGGCCTCCGAAACAATTTCAAGCCCCTATAGCGTAGCAACCGCTATATAAAACCTTTGCTTAGTAAAACGGAGCGTTACGCCGTTTGTACTTATTTATTTATTTATTAAGGACAACCAACAAATCTTACACTAATTACATTGTATTTACTTAAGTACTATAATAAGGCTAAGTGCAGATTCTCTTACAGGCTGTCACGACATGCAAATGTGAGCAGACTAAATAGAGAAATTTGAATAACAAATAAAAAATAACAAAATTAAAAAATTTTAAAATAGCCAAATTGCACCAGACAGCTACAACTTGAACGAATCAATTATAGTCCTCTTAAATTTGTCGACAACTCTTGCTGACCTCTTCATCAATCCGTTGTATTGACGTTGAAGTCTGTTTATTAGTGACTGATGGCCGAGATTGCTTTTAGACCCCTTGGGTGCAAATGGGACGAGTTTACCCATTCTTGGCAGTTTGAGAGGGATGTGAAACTGTAGTTGTGAATGAAGGCCCGGGCAATCTAGACCACCACTAACCAACCTATGCAAGAAGAGAAGATCTAGCATTTCGCGTCTATCTTTCAAACTTAACATATGGTACTTTGAGAGGCGGTCGGTGTACGAGGGCAGTTTCTTTGCTAGGCCGGATTGGAAAGACATATACTTAAATACTTATTTAACCAACCACCTAACACCATAGCAATCACCTCTTTGCTCTCAAAAATAATGGAGTTCATCATTAACCGTCAGCTTCCGGGCTACCTAGAGGAGCACCAATCGATCAATGACCGCCAATACGGCTTCCGTCGTGGTAGGTCAGCTGGTGATCTCCTCGTCTACTTGAAGAATAGATGGGTTGAGACTAATGAGAGCAAGGGGGAGGCCCTGGCAGTAAGCCTGGACATTGCGAAGGCCTTCGATCGGGTTTGGCACAAAGCACTTCTTTCAAAACTTCCATCTTATGGGTTGCCTGAGAAACTTTGCGAATGAGTACACAGTTTTCTCACGGGTCGTAGCATCAAGGTCTTAGTTGACGGCTCATGCTCTGACCTGAAACCCGTGAACGCTGGTGTTCTCCAAGGCTGTGTGCTATCCCCAACCCTGTTTCTCCTTCATATCAATGACATGTTACATACCAGTGGCTACATACCAGTGGCATTCATTGTTATGCAGATGACAGTACGGGACTTGCCTCATATTCCGGCCATGCAAGAATTTCCTTGGCCCACGTCGATGAGTGTCGGAAAAAAACTTGTGTCCGATATAGAGGTTACTCTAGATCATGTTTCAAGCTGGGGTAACATGAATCTGGTAGAATTTAATCCCAAGAAGACACAAGTTTGCGCCTTTACTGCGAAGAAAACCGCCTCTGTCGAATCTCCTCACTTCCAGGATATTCACCTTAATGCAAAACCGAGCATTGGGATTCTTGGCGTCGATATATCGAGTGACGTTCAATTTCATGGTCATATGGAGGATAAGGCTAAATTAGCCTCAAAGAAATTGGGTGTCCTTGGTAGAGCAATTTGGAATTTTCCAACCCACCGCCTTCAGCTCTATAAGGCACAAGTTTGGGCTCACATGGAGTACTGCTCCCATCTCTGGGCCGGAGCACCCCAATATCAGCTCCTCCCTTTCGACCGCGTTCAACGTCGTGCAACTCTAATAGTCGACGACGAGAATCTCACTGATCGCCTCTCTATGTGTCTTTTACCGCCTTTACCATGGTGTACCGAGGAGTTGTTTCGAGTTAATACCCGCTGCTGAATTTCATCACCGTACTACACGCCGTATACTAAGATTCCACCCGTACCATCTGGATGGGTGGAGATCTACCACCGTGCGCTTTACACGTCATTTTTTGCCGCACGCACCTCCTCATCGTGGAATCATCTTTCTGAAAGATATCCCCACTTTGATAGATCCTGCACCTTTTTTTACTAGTGATTGAACTGAAGTTCTCGCAGATCAGTCTTCAACGACCTTGCCAGCTATACTAGGCTTACTATTCGCTAGATTAAAATCCGCTAGATGGCGTCTAAAATTTTAACAACTAACTATATCAGCTTATAGATGAACCTCGATCATATTATACCTATAGACCTCCGATTGATCCACGCATAACTACCTACTCAACTTCTTGACTTTGTATGCTCCTCAAATAATATGTTCTCTTCTATCGCTTTCCTAGTCAACTTTATTAACTAGGAAAGCGATAGCAGGAGTCTAATACTTGTGCTCGTGATATTTAGAAAACATGGCGGAAACCACTTGAAAAGCATACAAAAAAACTATGTTTTAGTGATATATGTCGTATGAAAATAAATGTCACGAGCACTAGAATTGGACTCCAGATTATTGTTTTTTTTTATCGCATACTCACACAAAAATGCAAATTACATATAGGCGATTTTTGTAACATTTTTGGAAATAATCATATTCTTTTTACTTTTCAGGGACAACAAAGAGGTAACACCGGTAGCTGTTTAGTTGTAATTTATAAGACACAAGTGTATTAGACTAATTTATTAGATTTAGGTGATACTAACTAATGTAAATACATTTTAAAGATATGGACCTCTTTTATTTTACATATGTTTTCTATATTAAGGGCGTTTCGAACTGTAAATGCGTGATATATGTACATATTTATATAATACTGCCTTCAATCAGGCGTTATCCTAATGCGACACGACTAAGCGATCAACGCGCAAATAATATTCGATTTCATCGCACGATTAGATGAACCATACAACTCTTCGAGCGATTTGTTATAATACATATTGGACATAAATGTTTGAGTACGTATTCATTCGAGTAAAATTCGCGTTCATTCGCGTTTTTATTTTGCGAATGTCAAATGAAAATTAAGTTTTTAACAATTTTGTTGAGACCAAATGATTGCGCAGTCGCATTTTAAAGAAAACGCCTTAGTTTATTTTCAGTTTCATTATCTTCAATTTGATCGCACCCAAAACTATTAATACAAATTAGAAAGTTGGTTCAAACCGCCCTCACATAATCAAATTCATTCATAACCATTCTGAACATAAACCATACATTAGAATAGTTATTTACGGGATTGCTACCATGTCGTACCTTATTTTTGAGTATCCGATATTTCGGCGCTGTTGCAAGCGCCATGGTCACGGAGTAACTGAAGATTCTGCGGGTAAGATGTTATTGGCAGACATATCGGTCTACCCTCCTTCTTAGTCTTTTACTGCGTTCACCTCCGGTACCACTGTTTCCTAACTCACTATTTATTCGCACCTGTTCTCGACACACAACACTCACAGTATCTGCCCGCGACACACTACCTACACTTACAAATGACCATGAAAGTTTAAAACAATATATAAACCATACATTACCAATATAATCCGAAATCAATTAACTCATAAAAACACAAAGTATAAAACGCGATACAATATTTATTTAATCTATAATCTTACAATATAACTTTATTCAAAATACATTATTATCATCGGTTTATCTCTGGAACTGGAGGGGGCAGATTCTAAGGCCTAGCACATCCTTGCCGATCTCCGCCACCCCGCACACCGGGCAGAGCTTGCCCTTGTGCTCGGGGAGGAAGGAAGCTCCGCATAGGGGGCATTTTTCCTCTGGCTTCCCTCTGTATATGGGTTTGTAGCTGATACCGCAGATGTTGAAGGGGTTATGTTCGTCGTAGAGGAGCTGGTGTTCGTCTGTGGGCGTCTTCTCGCAGGCTTGGAGGATTTTCCTCGCCTGCTGGGCCACCTCCGGCCTCGGGCCGAGCTCGAGCAGGCGGCGCGCGAAGGATGCGGCGGTGCGGAAGTTCTTCAGCTTGAAGAACATGTTGAGCGCCGTGCGCAGCGTGAGGATCTGGTGCACGGGCTGCAGCTTGCAGTGCGTGAAGTACGCGGCCATTTCGCACGTGCGCTTCTGTTCGTCCAGGGTGTTTTTGGGCATTCCTGGAAATACATTTTTTTTATTGAGATTGGCAGAGAGGTCAGAATCAAAAGTAGCTGAACATTTTAGAACTTTGTCACACTAACCATTGCGCAGTTTTAGTAAGTGTTTGACTTACTCAAGCTGCGTAAAACTTAGTGTGACAAAGTTCTATAATGTTCAGCTACTTTTGATTCTGACTGTACCCGCCGCTCATAGACATCAACAATGCCGGAGCACAGTCATGCCGCTGCCTACCGTGAAAGAAGAACTCTTTTCAAACCTCGTTTAAAAAAGGACATATCGTAGCGAACAGGGAACACCGCGGCTGGAAGCTCATTCCAGAGTTTAATAATAATAATTATTATTATTATTATTCTCACAACATCTCATACATTGACCTGATTCCATACTAAGTAGCGTAAGCACTTGTGTTACAGATATCAGACAACAGAGGAACACTAATATATACTTAAATACATATATTACACCCCGACACTGAACAAACACAAGTGTTCATCGCACGAATGTTTGTCCAGGGTGGGGATCGAACCCACGACCTTTGGCGTAAGAGGCAGGGTCACTACCAATTGCGCCATCCGGTCAGTTTGCACGAGCGCTGGGAAAAATGAGCGCTGGAAACGGAGCGTTCTAAAAGGGGTTGGTTCCAGATAGTATGGGTGGTATTTTCCACGTCGTCTAGTCGTGCGATTGTAAAATGGTGACCCTGGTATGATGTTAAACAGCTCTTCAGAGCACTCTCCATGGAAGAGCCTATAGAAGAGGCAAAGAGAGCCAAGGTCTCTTCGAGCCTCCAACGACTCTAATTTGTCGGTGAGATCAGGATCTCCAACAACCCGGCCAGCTCGTCTCTGCAAGGCATCAAATGGGTCTAACTGATATTTAGGGGCTCCTGCCCAAAGATATGCAAAAATTCAATAAAATATTTATTTCAAAATTTACGTCTAAATAAGGACGGCCCGTTTTGATCAGTGGTAGAGAACGCTGCTTCTGGCGCAAGGGTTGCGGGTTCGATCCCCGCACAGTACTTGTCTGCATGAACATGTCTGCTTGTATTGGTCTGGGTGTTTTCTATGTATTATGTAAGTATGTATTACGAAAGAAGAGTATTATACCTATGTATATTTGTAATTCCGCTGTTGGTTCTGATATCCGTAACACAAATCCTTGAGCTACCTATCTCAAAGTCAGATCAATGTATGCGATATTGTGAAATATTTATTTTTTATAAGGAAGAAACATCAATGACGAAATTATGCCATATTTCGAGGATAATTTTAAAGAGTCATTCTTAAAACTCATACATGAAGCGAAAACTTTGTTGCACAGTTATATTTCTACCTCAGCATTGGCCATTGCGAGTAAGTACATCATGTCCAGCCACTAAGTAACGGATACACATTTTTTTAAAATTTATTGTTCAGTCTAAAATAATCCACAAGTTACCAAACCAGTTTTTATGTGATAGGTGGCAGACGAGCAGACGGATCGCCTGATGGTAAGCGATTGCCGCCGCCCATAGACACCCGTGAGACCAGTGGAATCACAAATGTGCTGCCAACCTTTAATACCCCCTTACATAAACGGTAGACTCCAAAAAGTTGATACACTTTGGTACCTTTTAATCCACTTTCTTTCACAGAAGATTGTATTGTGACAAAGTATTAAAGTGTAGAGTTCGCGCCACAAAAGAGGTCCCGCGGCAAAACACGGAACTAAAATTTTAGATTCCTTGTGTCTAATGACATAAAGCTCTATTTTGAATATTAATGGCGTCTAAAACGAGCTTTTCACGGTACTTCTTTGGTGGCGCGGACACTGTGATACCACCGCCTCACCTTTCCTCTGCGTCTCCATCTGCAAGCCCAGCAGGTACTCCCTGCAGATGTTGAGCAGCTGCTGCGCCTCACTGAGGTCTGTCTTAGCCTCCACGTGTAACAGTGGTACACTCTGGGCAATACGTTGTAGCTTTTCGACTGCTTCTGTGAACTTGCCCGATGTAGTCAGCTGGTAGCACTGTTGGAGTTGGCTGACGAGGTCGTTCAGTTTGAGCGCTAGGGGATAAAAAATGAAACGTTAGATAGCCACTTTGGTAAAAATATGCTAAATTGAGTCTAAAACAAGTTTAAAGTCGGATCCAAGTCGTGTCGAAGTCAATGCAGAGTCAAAGGTTGTCTGAAGTAAATCACTCACTCACAGGCAATAAGACTGCCTTATTGTGCTGTCTGTCTTGGTTGTATCATACTTATATTTTGTTTTTGTGCAATAAAGAATATCTATCTATCTATCTATCAAAATGTTATATTATAAGTCGAGTCAAAGCAAAATTAAAGTCAATGTTAGATCAGTCAATTAACGGTGAGGAAAAGCCAATCCAAAACCTAGTCGAAATTAAGTTCAGAAAGTCAAGTTGAAGTCAATATTTACTTCAGACAAGTCCAAGTCGGGTCAAAGACGGGTCAAAGTTAAGTTCAGGCAACGCCAAATTCGAGTTAAAGACGAATCAAATTCTGGTTAGACAACGCCAAAGTCGAGGTAAAGTGGATTCAGAGACTTGTTCAGACAAAGTCGAAGACGAATCAAAGAAAATTTAGACCGAGATACCACTGACACTAAGGGCCGATGCAACCAACCTTATTCCGGAAGTAAATCTATGGTATAGCGCTGTCGTTCTATCTGAAGTTAAAGATTAATACACGGGCAAAGATTGATCGAGTCCAGCATAAGTCAGTTACTTCGATTTTTATTTATGTGGACTAAGTTGACAGATATTGTACGTTCTTGAAGTATGTATGTTTGTAAAAAAGCATCATAATTTGTTTAAAAAAGCTTGTGAGTTGAATTCTCGAGCTCGTTGAGATCCTGAGAGACTAGTTCCGGAATGTGTACCTAAGTCGACAAAGTATAACCGAAACTGTGTAGCAATGTGTGTCAAAATATACAATAAAGTACCGAAATACCTGAAACCTCTAAATACTAGTAGGTTTTCAGTAAAACTGCGTGAATGTCTTAGAGCAAAAAATTATTAGTGTAGATGAGTTTCTTAATGACAAATGATTGTAAAATCGGAAATAATAATACAATATTATTTATTTTAAAACAATGTGAATTTGCTTATGACACGTAAAATGTACTAATTTGTTGTTTTAGTTATTAATTATTTGATTTATATTTTCTATTGCATGCCTTTATAACTTTGGCAAATAGTTTTTTTTATTTTTTTTTATTACGAACTGTAGGCTAACGCTTGACCACAATCTCACCTGATGGAAAGTGACGATGAGGTCTAGGATGTAACGCGTTTGCCTAGGAGATGCCTGTTCACTCTTGCCTTAAAGATGTCCAGATTGTAGTGGTCCGGAAAAACAGACCTTGGCAAGGAGTTCCATTCCTTAGCTGTCCGCATTATGAACGTGGAGGCAAATCGTTTCGTGCGGAAAAGGGGTAAGTCAACAACAAGTGAGAGTCATTGTTAATGTTTCCACCTACTGTACCACATTTTGGGCAATAAATGATTTTATGATTATGATTATCAATGTCAATATTCTATAAATTTTTACGTCTTGAAATGGAAAATTAAAATATCAAATGTCTAGAATTTCGTTAATTAAAAATCTATTGAAAATACACCGTGCTTTTTTAAACATCTTACTCCTTTATATGCATTATATTGATGAAAACAAACATTTTCCCCCAAGGAACATAGGGTCTTATCTCAGAAAAAAAACCCTGCCATGCAAATGTAATCATTGGTGCAAAATTGTATGGGAAGGCAAATTATATTTTGAGATTAGACTGCCTCGGTGGCGCAGTAGTTAGTGGGTCGCACTTTAAAGCGACGGCTGCGCAAGAGGTCCCGGGTTCAATCCCCGGGTCGGGCCAAAAAATTGTACCTAAGTTTTCGGTAAGAAATTCTTAGTGGCAGCCCGGAGTCTGGAAGTTGGCGGTCTTGTTCCTCCGTGCCTCGGAAAGCATGTTAAGCTGTTGGTCCTGCGCTCGATCCCTCTTCGGTCGCGTCACAGTAGTGTCCCATCGGAATATGAGGGTTCGGGAATAGAGAGTGCACTTGTGATTGGCCGCCGTAGCCGTAATCAATTGGGATATTATTATTAATTATGACTGACCGGATGGCGCAATTGGTAGTGACCCTGCCTCTTACGCCAAAACTCGTGGGTTCGATCCCCACCCTGGACAAACATTCGTGCGATGAACACTTGCGTTTGTTCAGTGTCTGGGTGTAATATATGTATTTAAGTATATATTTGTGTTCCTCTGTTGTCTGATATCTGCAACACAATTGCTTAAGCTACTTAGTATGGAATCAGGTCAACGTATGAGATGTTGTGAGAATAATTATTATTATTTTTGTTGAGAATTTTTCTTTCTCGAAACATTGTTCAAAATATTTCGGTATTTTGACTGGGCTCACGGGCCTTATTATTATTATTATTATTGATGCCCTCAATAAGGGAGTGAGACGGTTGTATTTTCCATCTAAAAAACCTTCATGACTATCTTAATTATTCGTATAAAAATGCGTATATTACTCACTTATGACAGGCATCAGATCCTTCCCGCTGGCTTCCTTCCAGTTGCGGTGCAGGTGCGCGGCCAACGGCGGAAGGCCGGGCAAGGCGCCGAAGGCCACGCGCGCGCGCGCCAGCATGCCCAGGAACGTCTCCAGGTACGGCTCGAACTTCACCACGCCCACTTGCTCGTTCAGCAGTCTGCAACACGAGATCACGTGGAATACGGTATTTGACTATTTTTTTTTCATTTGTGTAATCAAAAGACCTCTCAATGATAAAAACATCGTTGAAAGAATTACTTGATTCTCATTTAAACTACCTGAGATATCACAACTTTAAAATCACATTATTTTGGGCAAACCCAAAACGCTCCATACAAATGGCTACAGAGATGTGACGTCACACGACAGTATTTTGTATGCATTTCATTTGAATTTTGTATGGTAGCTATATCAAATGTTTCTTTTATGTCAATGGTTCCATTACAATAGTTGGTGTAAATTATATGGGTTATTCAATGGTATAATTATTTTTAAAAAATTTCATACTTTGAAAATGGACTTGCCCATGAATCTTTGAATGACCATAAAACCGGCTAGACGTTATATTTTTAATTGAGAATTTTTGCTATTCGCACATATTTACCTATATTTTGATAAAATATTTATATTTTGTAAAATATCGAGC
This sequence comes from Marasmia exigua, assembly GCA_019059595.1. Lineage (NCBI taxonomy): Eukaryota > Metazoa > Arthropoda > Insecta > Lepidoptera > Crambidae > Marasmia > Marasmia exigua. The sequence goes on from CM032484.1 coordinate 13,916,475, forward strand.
TTAGTCAAATACCCTATTCGCGCCATCGAAAAACTCACGTGAAAAGCGCACTACACTCGCCATTAACATTTTTTTAATAATAATAATTCTCACAACATCCCATACATTGACCTGATTCCGTACTAAGTAGCGTAAGCACTTGTGTTACAGATATCAGACAACAGAGGAACACAAATATATACTTAAATACATATATTACACCCAGACATTGAACAAACACAAGTGTTTATCGCACGAATGTTTGTCCAGGGTGGGGATCGAACCCACGACCTTCGGCGTAAGAGGCAGGGTCACTACCAATTGCGCCATCCGGTCAGTCGACATTTAAATTTGAACTTAATGGCAAACAACACAAACCCTCTTATTACAAAAAACTACTCTGATACCGGCTTTAATCTTCTTTTTTTTTATTATGGCTCTCATCATCGTCAGCCCATTTAAGTCCCCACTGCTGGGGCACGGGCCTCCCTCAATCACATGAGGGGTAATTGCCATACTCACCACGCTTGGCAGACGGGTTGGCGAGGGTTTTGATATAAATGCAGAGTTTTCCTTCTCTGGGTGCTGATGATCATGCCAGCAGCTTTACCTCAGTCGCCTTTTACGACACCTCGGCAAGAGAGTGGGTGGAGGGACCACACGGCGTCCCCGATTATGGCTCTACCCTAAGATAATTCGCCAATGTCAAGTAACTTATTGAGAATAGGTAGGTAGTCAACAGTCTAAGTCAGACAAAGTCACAGTCACTCAATAAAACGCAGGTGTTTTACGTTTTATTGCCTACGAATACCTACGAATTCAACGGATATCACTCTAAAAACAATCGCAGGTTTTAGTCCAAGCAAGTTGTCACGAGACAACGCACTCGACACACAATAGCAGTGTAAAAACGATTCTTATTATTAGGATCACTTTACGGCACTTCACTGCACAAATAAACATTAAATTTGTACACTAAAAACCACTAGACACTAATTTGAAACCTTCGAAATGCATCAGCCTATGCGGCTTGCTTTAGCCCTGCCCGCCGAATCCTATCGGCTTTAATCGTAAATTAGCAAAATCATGATTATTCCGGCATAACGTCAGGGGGACCCCGACGCCTTTTTTTATAGAGGCTCTCTTCAGCCTGATGATAAGCAATAGTAGAGACCAAGTTACAATTACAACGGAAGCGATGTCAAAGGCATCATCACCTCCGTTGGCACCGCCATACTGGCCCGCGAGATTCTTCTTCACTTCTTAATTAATTAAGGTCTTTATTTTTTATTACAAATGCTCAACTAACCATAGACTGCTTGGGCCTTAATACCGTAGAGTAGTGTCAAAATTGAGCGCATCGTTCAATCGTTCGTTCAGGAACGGTTCGTTTAACATAACCTTGTGTTATTGTCTGAAGTAAAAATATTTAAAAATGTCGTGGCGCGAACTTTACATACTTACTTACTCACTTCAATGGCTTCAACGAGCCAAAATGTGTGTTGGCATTCTATACATGACTCCTCCCATTATCACATACAGTCCATCGTCATCGTCAGCCCTTTTAAGTCCCCACTGCTGGGGCACGGGCCTCCCTCAATCACATGAGGGGTAATTGCCATACTCACCACGCTTGGCAGACGGGTTGGCGAGGGTTTTGATATAAATGCAGAGTTTTCCTTCTCTGGGTGCTGATGATCATGCCAGCAGCTTTACCTTAGTCGCCTTTTACGACACCTCGGTAAGTGTGAGGGTGGCCTATTCTACTCTGCCGGGACCACACAAATCACGTACATTAATGCCACAAAATAAATTAAGAAATTAAGACATAACCCGGTGACATTGATATCGATGAGTCGTCGATCTACACGCTAGGCTGTATACTGTATCCTGTCGGTCCGCACGGAAAACTGCAAGTTACGGACTGTTTCTATAACGTGTAATCTTCATCATGATTCAGCAGTTGGTTTGGTTCCCCTGTTAAAAGGTTGCGAAGGTCAGACGGCAGTCGCTTCATTGTATTTTTTTATGGTGGCACACGAGCAGAGAGCGGATCACCTGATGGTAAGCAATTGCCGTCGCCCATGGACACCCGCGACACCAGTGGAGTCACAAGTGCGCTGCCAACCTTTAAACCCCCTTTACTCCGGATTGGGCCTCCGGTACCATCACTACGCAGCGGAATACAGCACAGTGCTGCTTCACGCCGGTTTTCTGTGCGGCCGTGGTATCACTCCGCCCATTCATGTCGAAGCGTGGCTCTCCCACTGTAAAAATTACCAGACTTCCCAAACCCTGAATCATGGTCCAAGCGTACCCCGGGCTCCAGAGCGACAGCTTTGGACGCAACCGGGAATTATAAATAAATATTTTTCACAACATCACATACATTGATCTGATTCCGAGTTAGGTAGCTCAAGCACCTGTGTTACGGATATCAGAATCAACAGTGGGATTACAAATATATACATTTAATGCTTTTCTTTTGTAAATACATACTTATAATACATAGCAAACACCCAGACCAATACAAACAAACATGTTCATGCACACAAATGTTTGTACTGTGCGGGGATCGAACCCGCAACCCTTGTATCAGAGGCAGCGTGCACTACCACTGTTCCAATCGGGTCGTCGTTTGCCCTTGCCGTTTGAATTGCCCTTTAAGATGAGGATTAGGAACTAAATAGTGCGAATATTACCTGAAGGCCATTTCGAACTGTCCTGTAGCGACATGGTCGTGCGCCGTCCTCAGTTTGCCGGACATGGCGATGCTAGTACCCCGCGTGGGCGCCACGAAGTATGTGGAGGTCTCTTCGCCACCGTCGATATCAGCTGAAACATGAAATAACTTGTAACTAACTTAGTTTTCCCGAAACGTTGTAAACCGCATCATTTATATATGTCTATTCCCACCTGCAATAAATATTGTATTCCTTCTTTTAGATCCTGCCTAACTCACTCGCAACCAGGTCCCACCAGAATACCAGCGCTGCTGCGGCATCGCAGATAATGCCGTAGCAGCAAATGCTGAGGCTGGGACCTGATTGGCCACTCCCTTCACTTATTCCTTACAAAATTAATATCCACCATTCAATGTTTCCGCTGTTGTACAGTTGTATGTCATTATGTATTATTGTATATTGTTTGGGGCCAATAAATGTATTTTCTTTCTTTCTTTCATCAAGTGGAGACACATCGCGTACATCGAAGTTAACAGTGTAATCAAGTGTTACAAAAGATCTTGGGTGACAAACATATAATAACCTTGTTATCTAGTAGGACTAACACAAAAAGCTTTAAGGTGACGGCTAGGGCACACTAGCGACGCCAATCGATAATAAATTTTAGCTACTAAACCGGATATCCGGAAAACACTCATACTATTTATTAAATGACCACGCATAAATGCAGACCCAACATTTGTACGCGAAAAAATGATTCACGCTAAAAGTGGCCGCTTTTGGCGGTCATCAATTTTTCGCGTACAAAAACGGATCCAACATTTGTGCATGGTGATTTAATAAATAGTATAAGTATTTGCCGTGAGGTTGTAACCCCGAAATTTTAAAATAGATCCGGGTTAGTAGCTAACAATTAAAAACGAATGGTGTCGCTAGTTAGGGCTACCCGTCGCCTTAAATGATGATGATGTGATATTTTGAATGAATATTCATTCATTCATGCATGCAACTTTATTTGGTACCTAGTAAATAATAAAAGAAAAGTAGGACAAGAGTATCCCTGTATCTAAATAATGCACTTAAATATTTTTCGACAGTCTACGGAAGGAACTCGAACCCACGATCTTTTGCTAACCGGGCAACTGCTTTACCGACTAAGCTACCGGAGACCTTGGTATGTCGATGAATTTTGTAAGTACTTTTTGCTTCGCCGTGAGCCGACGATAGATTCATCAATATTTGTATGTACCTACAAATATCCAGTAGAAATATTGTTACAAATATTTTTACCACCAGATAAGATGAAACCGCTTAATTAATATGATTTTTCCGGTAGTTTAGTCGGTAAAGCAGTTGCCCCGTTAGCAAAAGATCGTGGGTTCGAGTCCCACCCGAAGACTGTGAATTTTTTTTAAATGCATTATTTACTTACGGATAAATTGCAAAAGATTGCTATAGCCAAAAAATCCCTGTATGTGTCATGCGGTCGTTCAGCAATAGTGTACCATATAACTACCTATAACATTATTGCGCATCTGTTCCACATCTATGCATTTTGTCTGTATGATTCATTACCGGAGACCGGCGCCAGTTCCTCAGGCAGATCGAGGTCCTCGTCGCCGACGTCCCAGCCGCCGTCGTCACACGCGTCTTCCATCGGTTCCTCTGCCTCATCACCTTCCGCCTGAGAACATTATTACCGTTAGTGGATGATGACTAAAAATAGGGTTTTTAACATTTCAAACGTTTTATGATGTAAATGTCTGTAAAAATGTTAATGACAACTTAACGTTTTGAAAATCGAAAACACTGCCTAAAGCCAACAGCCTATCCCTTCTGTCCTCATCTGTTGGATTCTTCGATCAAGAATATATGATTGAAGATCGGATTGTGGCGCCCCGGGGACGCCGGTTTAGGTCTGTAATCGAGTATAATTTAAGTTCTTATTGGCCTACTTTTATTTTAAAGTATACTAGAAATTATTGTTCATTTTAAAAGTATGAATTTATTAAAAAAATATTATCCCATTGAATAAACCATACAATTTGCACCAACTATTATAATAGAACCATTGGCATAAACGAAACATTTGATATAGCTACCACATCAAATGAAATGCATACTAAATATTTGCGTCTTTTATCTATATCTTATTAGCCATTTGTATGGAGCGTTTTGGGTTTGCCTAAAATAATGTGAATTTAAAGATGTGATATCTCAGGTAGTTTAAATGAGAATCAAGTAATTCTTTCAACAATATTTCTATCATTCAAATTCAAAAGTACTTTATTTACATAGGCTTAATTTGTATACAGCTCTTACAAATCGTCATAATATGAAAAATATAAATTATAACTATGTATATTATACATGTAATTAAACATATATATCGATACAAAAAATATTCTAAGAAATGAATAAATATAATGTGATTCTACCACCGGAATCGGAAAGTTGATTCCGACGAGAAGATCTGGCAAGAAACTCGCCAGTTACTCTCTTTTTAATCGCCAAAATTTTTATATGTACAGTATCATGGGTGTAGGCGAACAGTTTATCATTTCCGCAAATTCTTGTCATTTAATGTTATAGTATATAATCATTAACTGTATAATAGGTTTTTGCCATTAAATAATTTTTAACATGACTGTGCTTTAAATTTGCGCATTGGTAAATCAACACGCTTTTGTGGTAACTTATTAAATATTTTAATACTCATTCCTACAAATGAATTACCAATCTTATGAAGTCTGAGATGTGGAACAGCAAGCTTGTGTTTATTTCTAGTATTTAGGTTATGGATTGTCGGATTTTTGAGGGAATTGAGGGGTCTTTTGTTTTTTTTTTTATAGAAAGGCCAATCAGGATGACCCCACTCCGCCTGATGGTAAGTGGCCGTAAAATCCAAATACGAAGTTGACAGGCACAAAAGAACTAACAAAGTACCCACTGAGTCTGCCATCCTCACCCTGATAGTCTGCTGAGATGCCGCTTCACGCCCCGCCTAAAAGACCCCGGATTGTATGAAGGAGGAAACACATGAGCTGGGAGGGTATTCCATGTCTTGATGGCTCGGGACAGGAACGAGGAGCCAAACATCTTGGTGCGCGCCGCCATTGTCTGGATGGTATGCGGATGGCAACGCTGTCCAGCACGTGTTTTTCGGAAGTGGAAAGGGGAGGATGGGATAAGTTGAAATAACTCATCAGAGCATTCCCCATTATAGAGGCGGTAGAGAACACTTAGACTGGCAATCTCTCTACGTAGCTGAAGAGGTTCTAGGGACTTAGTCACCTCATAATCTCCAACAATGCGTATAGCACGTCGTTGCAATCTATCGAGATTACATTACAAACCAATGGGCCTATGGGAAGAAAAATTTTAAGTATGGTTTTAATATTTTTTTCCAATGCCTTTTACTATTTTACGTATAACTAATTTGAATATTTTTGTAAAATAGCAGGTAGTTATTTTTTTATTAATTTTCAAACATTTTGAATTCGAAGCGTATTTGTGACTTCATAAACACACTTAGTGTTCCCGTATGTCATTTTCCCCAATTTACGGGAAAAATATCGTAAGAAAAAATAACGTATTTCTGAAAATGTTTTTGATCGGGGAAATTTTAATTCACTATCTGGTAACATTACGGTAAACCAAATGAAGACAACCCGCTGTCTTAGTTTTGGTGTCACCCTGCAAATAAACGTCAAACTAGCGCCATCTGTTACTTGGTCCGGGTGAATAAGTCACTGAGACATTGTTGTCACCTATATGTAAATCTTCTGAATACAACCTGTCTGAATAGCTAGCGTATCTAGGGTCAAATGAAGGTCAACGCTATTTTATTGAAAATATCCTTGATCCAGTGGTTTTGAATTTTAAAATATTAAAATATGTTTTTTTTATTTAGTCTGTAGAGTCCCACTGCTGGGCAAAGACCTCCCCCAAGTCTCTCCATTCCTCCCTATCCAATGCTTTAATTGCCATTCTTGGACATACGTATTGAAATCGTCACACCATCTTTTTTTGGGCCTGCCGCGTAGTCGACGTCCATCGGTCGGTTGCCATTGGGTGACGATTTTTGTCCATCTTTCAGGGTTCATTCTGCATACATGGCCTGACAACTCCCATTTTAACTTCGCAGTTTTTCGACCCACATCCGCGATTCCCGTCTTGGAGCGTATGTCAGAGTTGCGCACTCTATCTGATCTTTTGATCCCCAGAATGCTACGCGTCCTATAGCTCCTTTGGCATATTATTAAAATATGTTATGAAATACAAATGCCTCGAAACGGTTTTTGGATTAGAACCTGTTTAATTTTTTTTTCCCATACCCCATTGATTACAAAAAGAATAAAAATGAGTGAAATACCGTATTAAGCATACCTTAGAATAGTTATTTACGGGATTGCTACCATGTCGTACCTTATTTTTGAGTATCCGATATTTCGGCGCTGTTGCAAGCGCCATGGTCACGGAGTGACTGAAGATTCTGCGGGTAAGATGTTATTGGCAGACATATCGGTCTACCCTCCTTCTTAGTCTTTTACTGCGTTCACCTCCGGTACCACTGTTTCCTAACTCACTATTTATTCGCACCTGTTCTCGACACACAACATTATGTTGTCGGATACTCAAAAATAAGGTACGACATGGTAGCAATCCCGTAAATAGCTATTCTAATGTTAGTGACCATGAAAGTTTAAAACAATATATAAGCATACCTTGTCTCCGAGCACGTCCTCGTCGTCGCCCCAGGCGCCGGCAGCCTCCAGCGGCTCGTCGGCCGCCGCGCCCGCCGCCGCCACGCCGCCACAAGCTGCTTGGGCTGCGCCCGCTACCTCGAAGAAGCTCCTGGGGCAACACCGCGCATAACCATTAAGGTATAGGGCATGGCCGTGTGGTCCCCGGCAGAGTAGAATAGGCCACCCTCACTCTTACCGAGGTGTCGTAAAAGGCGACTAAGGTAAAGCTGCTGGCATGATCATCAGCACCCAGAGAAGGAAAACTCTGCATTTATATCTAAACCCTCGCCAACCCGTCTGCCAAGCGTGGTGAGTATGGCAATTACCCCTCATGTGATTGAGGGAGGCCCGTGCCCCAGCAGTGGGGACTGGGTTAAATGGGCTGATGATGATGATGATGGCACACTAGTGACGCCAATCGATTTAAATTTTTAGCTACTAGACCGGATCTATGCCTGCCTCTTACGCCAAAGGTCGTGCGTTCGATCCCCACCCTGGACAAACATTCGCGCGATGAACACTTGTGTTTGTTCGGTGTCTGGGTGTAATATATCTATTTAAATATATATTTGTGTTCCTCTGTTGTCTGATATCTGTAACACAAGTGCTTAAGCTACTTAGTACGGAATCAAATCAACGTATGAGATGTTGTGAGAATTATAATTCTATATTGAATTATTATTATATATTATTATCTATTTTAAACAGTTTCGGGGTTACAACCTCTCGGCAAACACTTATACTATTTATTAAATAACCATGCACAAATTTTGGGTCCATTTTTGTAGGCGAAAAATTGATTTCTTGGCGTGAGTCTATATTTTGAAATATATCCGATTTAGTAGCTAAAAATTAGTATCGATTGGCGTCGCTAGTATGCCCTACCCGTCACCCTAAAATAACAGAACATAAGTAGTATATAAATTTTAAATAGTATGATTTAAGAGCTGTAGATTTTGAAAAATAAGAAGATAATAAATTAATAAATAACATGTTAAAAAAATACGAAAAAAAACCGCCTAAAAACCACGAACTAAAAAGTGTAAAATAATATTTCTAACTCTTTTTAAATAACATTTTAAAACAGTACACTCGAGAAAAGGTTTTACGGCGCCTAATCCCTGTTGAATAATTAAATACAACATTAAATTACAAGATAGTATTGGGCGCCGAGGGACACTTTTTACTTCGTGGTTTTTTTTCGCATAAAATGTTTTTTTAAGCTTTTTAGTGTCTCATTTTTTGGCAGATACGGCGAGTAGAGGCCAGTTGGGCTGAGCTGGATACACAGGCAGTACCGGACACAAATGAACGACGTTGGGCTACCATCGCTCTCGAAGATTGCTTTGGTTGAAGCTATAATCCTTAAGGGAGGCTTGTCCAACAGTGAGTACGGTAAGATTCCCCTGGCCGAGAAGCAAAAATCGCTTGCAGCTTGCATAGTTTTTTATCTAAAATAACACTATTTTTGTTTGAAACTAGTAAAACGCCAGATTCCACGACCGTACCCATTTCTTAGTAGAAATGATGTAACGTTAAGGGGAACCAGACCAACTGAATCATAGTCACATAAACAAAGCAAGTAGAGGCCAGTTGGGCTGAGCCGGATGCACGGGCAGCGGCGGGCATAGATGCACGGTATTGGGTTACCATCGCTCTCTCTTATCACCAAGGTAGCATTGGTTGAAGCTCAAAGGCTACAATCCTTGTAGGAAGCTTATGTGAGTGGGTGTCTCTTGGCTGAAATGTTTTTACGTACTTAGACACGTCAATTAGAGGCCAGTTGGGCTGAGCTGGATGCACAGACAGCGGCGGGCACAGCTGCACAGTATTGGGTTACCATCGCTCCCTCTTATCTCCAAGGTAGCATTGGTCGAAGCTCAGCGGCTACAATCCTTGAAGGAAGCTTATGTGAGTGGGTGTCTCTTGGCTGAAATGTTTTTACGTACTTAGATACGGCAAGTAGAGGCCAGTTGGGTTGAGCTGGATGCACGGGCAGCGGAGGGCACAGATGCACGGCGTTAGGGTTGGCAGCTGGCACGGGCAAGTCGGCCGCTTCCAGGGCTGTCTTCAGCTGCTCCGCCTCCTCTAGCTGCTTGTGGTTTATCGCGGTTAGGTACGCGAGGGATAGCTGAAACAAACGATACATCAATTAGTTGGACATTATTGTTCTTATATTTTGCCTTTTTTATGTGATAGGTGGCAGACGATGTGTTTCCACCTTCATACAATCCGGGGTCTTTTAGGCGGGGCGTGAAACGGCATCTCAGCAGGCCATTAGGGTGAGGATGGCAGACACAATGGGTACTTTGTTAGTTCTTCTGTGCCTGTCAGCCTCACTTTTGGATTTCACGGCCGCTTACCATCAGGCGGAGTGAGGTCATCCTGATTGGCCTTTCTATAAAAAAAAAAAAAAGACGAGCAGACGGATCACCTGATGGTAAGCGATTGTCACAAGTGCGCTGCCAAACTTTTAAACCCCCCTTTCCCCCTGGATTGGGCGTCCGGTACCCTCACTCACGCAGCGAAACACAGCAAAATGCTGCTTCACGCCGGTTTTCTGTGAGCGTGTGAAGCGTGGCTCTCCCACGGTAGAAATAGAGAGTGCACTTGTGTTTGCGCACACACTTGAGCACTATAATACATCCTGCGTAAGTGGCAGTTCGTTGAGATTGGCCGCCTTAGCCGAAATCGGTTGGAGGATATTATTATTAAGCCTTGTCGTTGTAAGGAGCCTCACCTGTCCCAGCGTTCTTCAGAAGTCGTATCCTCTCCCTGACGTCGCCCAGCAGCAGCGCCCCCTGGAACTGCGCGGAGGCGTCCTTGCGGATCTCCGCGATCTTCATCATCTTGCGCAGCTTGTCCAGGTTGCCCGTGATGAGGTACAGGAACGACAGCTTGTCGAAGTTCTTTGTGCGCTGGTAGCACATCTCTACGATCTGTGGAATGAGAAATTCAAGTAGTTCAAAGTAGGAGTAGTATTCAAGTTTTTAGATATTTTTTTTCTTATGTGAGCTATCGCATGTGAAAAATCCGCTAGATGGCGTACTATAGAACGTTCTGCTTTACGTAGGTTTTCTATGAGGCCGCGGAATCACTCCGGCCGAGCCGGCCTATTCATGACGAAGCGTGGATCTCCCACGGTAAAGGACTGGGGTTCATTAACAAGGTTATTGGTTAATATCGAACGAGATGTCAAAGTGACAATTTGACGAGCGAAAACACAAATGCTGATGAAGTTGGACCTCAGTCCAACAGTACGCCATGTTGCGGATTTTTCACACGCGGTATACCCCATTGAAAAGAGAGACTTTAACCGTGGGAGAGCCACGCTTTAACATGAATGGGCCGGCTCAACCGAAGTGATACCTTCTCAGCCTAGGTCTCACACAAAACTGGAGTGAAGAAGCACCTTCGCTATGTTTCGCCGAGTGAGTGGGAGTGTACTAGATGCCCAATTTGGTAGGGGGAAATCTTGAACTGGCTCTAAAGTCCGTAGCCCAGCTCCGCCGTGGAACAAACGATGTTTCTAGTCCACAATGACGAATAAGAACTTGAATAGTACCGAAATTGCCTTTTCTAGCACTTAGAATTAGACGACCCGTTTGGAACAGTGGTAGTGAATGTCGAGAACCAAAGTTATCGACATTGCTCACCGAATTAGCAAGCTTAAGTGGCAGTGGGCTGGCCATATTAGCCGCAGAACCGACAACCGATGGGGTAAACGAGTTCTGGAGTGGAGACCGCGTCTTGGCAAACGTAATGTAGGGCGCCCTCTGGCTAGGTGGGGGACGATCTGCGCAGGATGGCTGGCAAGAGCTGGATGCGAGAAGCCATGGATCGATCACAGTGGCGAACAATTGGAGAGGCCCTACGTCCAGCAGTGGACTGCGATAGGCTGATGATGATGATGATGACAGTACAAACATTTTTGTGCATGAACATGTCTGTTTGTATAGGTCTGGGTGTTTCCTATGTATTTTAAGTATGTATTTACAAAAGAAAAGTATATTATATGTATATATTTGTAATCCCACTGTGGATTCTGATATCCGTAACACAGATGCTTGAGCTACCTATCTCGGAGTCAGATCAATGTATGTGATGTTGTGAAATATTTATTTATTTATTTAGAATTGACTATAACGTTGTCTCTTTCATTCAGCTTACAGCTGAGGTTTGCTACAGGCGTTAATCTAAAATCCGTTTAGGGCCCTCTAATTTATGGTACTCCTTATCATATTTTACTTTTCTGAAACGTAACCATGATTTAGTTAGAATGTCGCTTTATTGTAATTGCCAAACTCATAAAAACCTGGATCCATGGTACTTGCGAACCCCCGTTGGGCCACCATAATCCGGGAATAACATGCTGTGATGACGACTATATGAGACGCCTCCCTGAGCTGGTCTCATCATCATTGTTTTTACGTAGACCTCAAATGTTGTACTGCAGAGCCGGGACAGTGCGGGTCGCTATGTGCGCGGCAGTACCTGGTGGTTGCCGGTGAGCAGCGCAGCCTGGGCCAACTTGTCCCAAGCATCCGGTTCGTCCAGGCTCTTGGCGGCCTCTAGAGCCACCTCGATGTTGCCGCACTGTAGCGCCAAGGAGAGTCTGGTGCGAGCGTCCTTCACGAAGTGGAGGGCCACTTCAGGGTAGCCTGAGGAATTATCAACGAGTTATTTCGCATTCATTCTTCGGATAATGTCTCAAAATTGTGGATACCTACAGTATTTGATTTAATCATTTTGAACGTGTAACCGAGACACAATAAGGTATTTGACTATTTTTTGTAATCAAAAGACCTCTCAATGATAGAAACATAGTTGAAAGAATTACTTGATTCTCATTTAAACTACCTGAAATATCACAACTTTAAAATCACATTATTTTGGGCAAACCCAAAACGCTCCATACAAATGGCTACTGAGATGTGACATCAAACGATAGTATTTTGTATGCATTTCATTTGAATGGTTCTATTATAATAGTTAGTGCAAATTGTATGGGTTATTCAATGGTATAATTATTTTTTAATAACTTCATACTTTTAAAATGAACTTGCCCATGAATCTTTGAACGACCATAGAACCGGCTAGACGTCATATTTTTAATTGAGAATTTTTGCTATTGGCACATGTTTACCTATATTTTGATAAAATATTTATATTTTGTAAAATCTCGAACTTAGTCAAATAATTAAGAATTGTTAAGGTCAGAAGGCAGTAATTTTATTGTAAGTACATCCCGAATGGACAACATTTCAAATTTTTAACATGTCCATATTGTTTTTTTATATGAAAATAGACATAAAATGAACAGACCCATATTTTTTCTTTTTTCAAAATTTGTCCATTTTCATGCATAAAATAATTATTGAAATTCTTTTTATTCTAAATAGACGTAAGCGCCAAATGACGTCATCGGACGGCTGAATACAACGATATTCCTTTGCTTATCATTGTTTTAATAAAAAAAAGGTACTACTGTCAAAGGTAAATAATACTAGTGTCAACATTGTCAACGTCATTCATACATTCAACGTTGACAAGTTGTCTTTTTTTTTGACAGTTACATGTCATGAGTTTGGCATTACGTAAATTTAAAACTATAATGTGCTAAGCAAAGAAATATTTTACATTCTGCCGTCCGATGACGTCATCTTACGGTTTTTAGTTTTTAATTTTTTTCTCAGTAAATAAGCAATATAAAAAATGAATAAATATATATTCGAGCAGCGGAAAAGTAAACAAAGAATTGGTATTTTTTGTTTCAGAGCTTAGCAATTTTGAAATGTTGTCCATTCCGACACCGGTCTCGAATTAAAGTATGATGATTTTTTGCTTATTAAAGGAGTTATACATCTTATTGAGTCTAGAAAAAAAACGGCAAATTAATTTTTTAACCCCTATTACACAATTATTTTATTTTTCATAATCATTGTCATACATGTTTTGAGATGCCCCAGGAAGTAATAAAATACTTGAGTACTTTTATAATAGTTAACTTTTTTTATGCTAGAGGTGTCGCCTCTAGCATAAAAAAACGAGCAAGCGAGTCACCAGATGGAAAGTAATCTTCGCCGACCATAAACATCCATGAAATCAGAGAGATCGCTAATGTGTTGCCGTTCTTTAAAAACTTAATTTCATAACGAGGCGAGAGTACTCGCTCTAGATTTTGATTAAAAGTTAAAATATGCGACGATTACTGTCGTGAAATCTCAAAAGTGTTCTGAAGGCCTACAATGAAACAGTCCCGCAACGAACAATACGTGTTGCATCCAAGGAAAAGAGACGCACAGCGCGTGTAAAAGGGGCGGGGATGTAGATTCGGGCGAGAGTTCTGTTTCGTTGCACAGGCCCTTTGAAAAATACGCTTTTCCTTGAAGATTTGATTGAAGTCCATACGTGACTCACCTTTCTCTTGCAGGTATGCGATGATGCTCTGACCGACAAGCTTGGCCGTGCGCACCATATGCAGAACTTGGTCATATTGTCGGGTAACCAGAGCCAGTTTGAATCTGAAATAATCAAAACATTTCAACTGTCAATCAATAACAAACTAGACAGACAATGACGACCCGTTTGGATCAGTGGTAGTAAATGCTGGTTCAAGGGTTGCGTACAAACACAACAGTACAAACAGTTTAAAAAAAAAATGTGTGCATGGATATGTCTCTTTGTATTGGTCTGGGTGTTTCTATGTATTATAAGTATGTACTTACAAAAGAAAAGTATTATATGTATATATTTGTAATTAAGCTGTTGGTTCTGATACCCTTAACACAGGTGTTTGAGCTGCCTATCTCGGAGTCAGATCAATGTATGTGATGTTTAAAAAAAATGCAAAACATATGGAAATTTTATTTTATTTCACGGTAACAGAGTTGTAGACTCTATACAAAAAGTAACAGAGTGACTGTGAGTGACAATGACCCAAATACGCTACGGTTCACAAACAAATCTTTTTTTTTAAATATCCCTCCCTTCATGGGCGAGTCCGACTCGCACTTGGACGGTTTTTTATACTTCACCATCTGTTATGTGGGTCGTTCTTCTTATTTATCGACAATGAGCCCGTCCTCAGTAACTTATGAAGTAATTAATTATATTAAAAAAAAATACGTCACACCATCAAGATATTCCTAATTTACCATGAAATAATGACATTGTTTTATCACCTCGTAGGTACTTCAGCATGATTTAACTGTGTAAAAAAATATAGAAAACGTGACAGAAGAGGTGTAAATGGCACTAATTTCCGAAGACGTGAAGGAGGTGTTCATTTCAATCAAAAATAATTCTTTATCAATTAAATTTTAAAATCATGTAATAGTCCATCAACAAATATTTAGGACATATTATTCATCATTTGTAGTCTGTTATATATAAGTTAAATGTTTATTTGTAAGTTTGGCTCATTATCGTTAAAAAAAGAAGAATGACCCATGTATAATAAATAATAGGGTATTTGACTAAGCTCGAGATTTTACATTATATAAATATTTTATCTAAATATAGATAATATGTGCCATAGGAAAAATTCCAGGTAAAATCTAGCCATATACAGTTGGTACACGGTTTAAAACAACATACATTTTATACAGAAGAGGGACAAAGAGATGTCGATAGTGTGTGGTCAATCAGGTCCCGACCTGTGTGCGAGCGAGTGTGATGGTGTGGTGTAGATAAATAAATAAAAATATATACTTATATCCAAGTACATATTATAGATAGGCAATATGTGCCAATAGGAAAAATTCTCAAGTAAAAATCTAGCGTGTTTTATGGTCATTCAAAGATTCCTGGGAAAGTCCATTTTAAAAGTATGAAATAATAGTACCATTGAATAACCCATACAATTTGCACCCTATTATAATAGAACTAGTGTCATAAATGAAACATTTGATACAGGTACCATACAAAATTCAAATGAAATGCATACAAAATACTTATGTATGACGTCACATCTCAGTAGCCAATTGTATGGAGCGTTTTGGGTTTGCCCAAAATAATGTGATTTCGAAGTTGTGCTATCTCAGGTAGTTTAAATGAGATTCTTTCAACGATGTTTCTATCATTGGGAGGTCTTTTGATTACAAAAATAAATAAAATAATAGTCAAATACCGTATTGTATGGGTTATTCAATGGTATAATTATTTTATAATAATTTCATACTTTTAAAATGGACTTGCCCATGAATCTTTGAATGACCATAAAACCGTCTATATTTTTGATTGAGAATTTTTACTATTGGCACATATTTACCTATATTTTGATAAAATATTAATATTTTGTAAAATCTGGAGCTTAGTGAAATACCGTATTGGGTGTTGAGTGTTGCGTGGCCTTATCCGTGTAATGTTGGTGTTGCGGGTAGGTCACCTGTACTCGGTGGGGTCGATGTTGGTGTTGGGTAGGTCACCTGTACTCGGTGGGGTCGATGTTGGTGTTGGGTAGTCACCTGTACTCGCGTTGGGGTCGATGTTGGGTGTGCGGGTAGGTCACACTGTACTCGTGGGGTCGATGTTGGTGTTGCTGTAGTCACCTGTACTCCGGTGGGGTCGATGTTGGTGTTGCGGGTAGGTCACCTGTACTCGGTGGGGTCGATGTGGTGTTGCGGGTAGGTCACACTGTACTCGGTGGGGTCGAATGTTGGTGTTGCGGGTAGGTCACCTGTACTCGGTGGGGTCGATGTTGGTGTTGCGGGTAGGTCACCTGTACTCGGTGGGGTCGATGTTGGTGTTGCGGGTAGGTCACCTGTACTCGGTGGGGTCGATGTTGGTGTTGCGGGTAGGTCACCTGTACTCGGTGGGGTCGATGTTGGTGTTGCGGTAGGTCACCTGTACTCGGTGGGGTCGATGTTGGTGTTGGGGTCGTCACCTGTACTCGGTGGGGTCGATGTTGGTGTTGCGGGTAGGTCACCTGTACTCGGTGGGGTCGATGTTGGTGTTGGGTTCGTCACCTGTACTCGGTGGGGTCGATGTTGGTGTTGGGTTCGTCACCTGTACTCGGTGGGGTCGATGTTGGTGTTGGGTTCGTCACCTGTACTCGGTGGGGTCGATGTTGGTGTTGCGGGTAGGTCACCTGTACTCGGTGGGGTCGATGTTGGTGTTGCGGGTAGGTCACCTGTACTCGGTGGGGTCGATGTTGGTGTTGCGGGTAGGTCACCTGTACTCGGTGGGGTCGATGTTGGTGTTGGCGCGTAGGTCCACCTGTACTCCGGTGGTTCGATGTTGGTGTTGCGGGTAGGTCAACCTGTACTCGGTGGGGTCGATGTTGGTGTTGCGGGTAGTCACCTGTACTCGGTGGGGTCGATGTTGGTGTTGCGAGTAGGTCACCTGTACTCGGTGGGTCGATGTTGGATGTTGGGTCCTGTACCCCTGTACTCGGTGGGGTCGACTGTTAATGTTGGGGTACGTAACCTGTACTCAGTGGGGTCGATGTTGGTGTTGCGGGTAAGGGTCACCTGTACTCGGTGGGGTCGATGTTGGTGTTGCGGGTAGCGTCACCTGTACTCGGTGGGTCGATGTTGGTGTTGGGGTTCGTCACCTGTACTCGGTGGGGTCGATGTTGGTGTTGCGGGTAGGTACCTTGTACTCGGTGGGGTCGATTTGGTGTGTTGCGGGTAGGTCACCTGTACTCGGTGGGGTCGATGTTGGTGTTGCGGGTAGGTCACCTGTACTCGGTGGGGTCGATGTTGGTGTTGCGGGTAGGTCACCTGTACTCGGTGGGGTCGATGTTGGTGTTGGGTTCGTCACCTGTACTCGTGGGGTCGAACGTTGGTGTTGGGTGTTCGTCACCTGTAACTCGGTGGTGTAGATGTTGGGTTTGCGGGTAGGTCACTGTAAACTCGTGGGGTTCGAATGTTGGTGTTGCGGTAGGTCACCTTTAACTCGGTGGGGTCGTGTTGGTGTTGGGTTCGTCACCTGTACGTTGGGTCGATGTTGGTGTTTGGTTCGTCACCTTTACTCGGTGGGGTCGATGTGGGTGTTTGCGGTAGGTCACCTGTATCGTGGGTCATGTTGGTGTTGGTTCGTACCCTGTACTCGGTTGGGTGATGTTGGTGTTGGGTTCGCACCCTGTAATCGGTGGGGTCCGATGTGGTGTTGGGTTCGTCACTGTACTCGGTGGGGTTCGTGTTGGTGTTGCGGTAGGTCACCTGTACTCGGTGGTGTCGATGTTGGTGTTGGTTCGTCAACCTGTACTCGTGGTTCGATGTTGGTGTTTTTCGGTAGGTCACCTGTACTCGGTTGGTCGATGTTGGTGTTGGGTTCGTCACCTTACTCGGTGGGGTCGATGTTGGTGTTGTGGGTAGGTCACCTTTACTCGGTGGGTCGATGTTGGTGTTGGGTTCGTCACCTGTACTCGTTGGGGTCGATGTTGGTTGGTCGTCACCTGTACCGGTGGGGTCGATTTGGTGTTGGGTTCGTCACCTGTACTCGTGGTGTGCGATGTTTGGTGTTGCGGGTAGGTCACCGTAACGCGGTGGGGTCGATGTTGGTGTTGCGGGTATGTCACCTGTATCGGTGGGGTCCGATGTTGGTGTTCGGTAGGTCCCTGTACTCGGTGGGGTCGATGTTGGTGTTGCGGGTAGGTCCTACCTGTTTACTCGGTGGGGTCGATGTTGGTGTGTGTCGGGTAGTTCACCTGTACTCGGTTGGTCGATGTTGGTGTTTGCGGGAGGATCACCTGTACATCGTGGGGTCGATGTTGGTGTTGCGTAGGTCACCTGTACTCGGTGGTGTCGATGTTGTGTTGCGGGAGGATCACCTGTACTCGGTGGGGTCGATGTTAATGTTGCGGTAGGTCACCTGTCCTCGGTGGGTCGCTGTTAATGTTCGGGGAGGTCACCCTGTCTTCGGTGGGGTCGATTTTGGTGTTGGTTCGGTCCCACCTGTGACTCCTGGGTGGGTCGATGTTGTGTTTGGGTCGTTCACCTGTACTCCGGTGGGGTCGATGTTGGTTGTGGGTTCGTCACCTGTACTCGGTGGGGTCGATGTTAATGTTGCGGGTAGGTCACCTGTACTCGGTGGGTCGATGTTAATGTTTGCGCTTCTGGTCCCTGTACTCGTGGGGGGGTCGATGTTAGTGTTGCGGGTAGGTCACACTGACTGCTCGGTGGGGTCGATGTTGGTGTTGCGGGTAGCCCCTGTACTCTGTGGTGTCGATGTGGTGTTTGCGGTAGGTCACCTTACTCGGTGGGTCGAATGTTGGGTTGGGTCGTCACCTGTGCTCGGTGGGGTTCGATGTTGGTGTTGGGTTCGTCACACCTGTACTCCGTGGGTTCTTGTTGGTGTTGGGTTCGTCCCTGTACTCGGTGGGGTCGATGTTGGTGTTGGGTGTTCTCACCTGGACTTCGTGGGTCGATGTTGGTGGTTGGGTTGCGTCACCTGTACTCGGTTGGTCGATGTTGTGTTTGGTCGTCACCTGTACTCGGTGTGGTCGAGTTGTGTTGGGTTCGTCACCTTACTCGGTGGGTCGCGATGTTTGGTGTTGCGGTAGGTCACCTGTACTCGTGGTCGATGTTATGTTTGCGGTAGGTCAAGCTGTACTCGTTGGGGATCGATGTAATGTTGCGGGTGTCACCTGTACTCGGTGGGGTCGATGTTGGTGTGCGGGTAGGTCACCTGTACTTCGGTGGGGCTATGTTGGTGTGGTTCGTCACCTGTACTCGGTGGGGCGATGTTGGTGTTGGTCGTCACCTGTACTCGGTAGGGTCGATGTTGGTGTTGCGGTTAGGTACCTGTACTCGGTGGGGTCGATGTTGGGGTTGGAGTTCGTAACCTGTCCCGGTGGGGCATGTTGGTGTTGCGGGTAGGTCACCTGTACTCGGTGGGTCGATGTTGGTGTTGGTTCGTCACCTGTACTCGGTGGGGTCGATGTGGTGTTGGGTCGTCACCATGTACTCGGTGGGCGGGTCGATGTTGGTGTGCGGGATAGCGTCACATGTACTCGGTGGGGTCGATGTTGGTGTTGGGTTCGTCACCTGTACTCGGTGGGGTCGATGTTGGTGTTGCGGGTAGGTCACCTGTACTCGGTGGGGTCGATGTTGGTGTTGGGTTCGTCACCTGTACTCGGTGGGGTCGATGTTGGTGTTGGGTTCGTCACCTGTACTCGGTGGGGTCGATGTGGTTGTTGGGTTCGTCACCTGTACTCGGTGGGGTCGATGTTGGTGTTGGGTTAGTCACCTGTACTCGTGGGGGTCGATGTTGGTGTTGGGTTCGTCACCTGTACTCGGTGGGGTCGATGTTGGTGTTGCGGTAGGTCACCTGTACTCGGTGGGGTCGATTGTTGGTGTTGGGTTCGTCACCTGTACTCGGTGGGGTCGATGTTGGTGTTGGGTTCGTCACCTGTATCGGTGGGGTGTCGAGGTTGGTGGGGGGTAGGTCACCTGTACTCGGTGGGGTCGATGTGGTGTTGGGTTCGTCACTGTACTCCGGTGGGGTCGATGTGGTGTTGGGTTCGTCACCTGGACTCGGGGGGGTCGATGTTGGTGTTGGGTTCGTCACCTGTACTCGGTGGGGTCGATGTTGGTGTTGGGTTCGTCACCTGTACTCGGTGGGGTCGATGTTGAGCACGCGCGGGCGCGCCTCGCGGTCCAGGCACACCACGCGCGCGCCCGCCTCGCCCGCAACCACGCGCACCGCGTACACCGGCACGTCCAGCGTGCGGATGATGCCGTAGTCGCTGCCAACCACAACATCATGTAACCAACACAAATTAATACAACATAGCGGAAAATACGGCACGTCCCTTCAATTAAGACTTGAATGACCGGAATGCGGCAAATTGTAGTGACCCTGCATGGTCACAAAGGTGACAAAGGTTTTTTTCTTTTTTCTTTCGGTTGCTTCGATCCCCACCTGGACAAACAGTCGTGCGAGAACACTTGCGTGGGTTCAGTGTATGGGTGTAATATATGTATTTTAAGTATATATTGTTGTTGTTTGATATCTGTAAAACCAAGTGCCTTAAGCTACTTATACGGAATCAGATAAAAAGTATGAGGATTTGTTGTTGGATGATGTGAATTATTTATTATAACTGATCATGGCTGATGCACAACTACCCATGCACCGTACTCACAGTTTTATGGACACATTTTGTTTAAAGTTGTACAATATGAAAAAGAGAGACAAATCTATCATTTGACATAAACGTGAGGATTCAAGCATGCTACGACAGCTCCACTCGAGTTGGTCCTGTCAAAAGGACTGTGACGATCTGTCACATATTAATATATCATATATTTCTATGTCGCTCTGCAAAATAGTGATCAAAAATTAATGAATTTAAAAATAGAGATTGTTATTTCTGATTTGAATAATTTGTTAAAACTCATAAAAGTGAAGACAGGACGGGAGATCTCTCGGACAAGGGGACACTATCGCACTATTTCTCTGGCTACTATGGGCCAAGGTGTTGGACGGTCTGCTTGATTCTTGTATACAGAGATACTTAAAATAACAACGACGACGCAGTTCGGGTTCGACCTTGGACTATCACTGGAAAGTGCAATATTGAGTCTCACGCATACTGTCCAATTATACACGAGCCGAGAAGGACGCCGGTCTACGCCTGCTTCTTAGATCTCTCCAAAGCATTCGATCTTGTATCATACAGCGTGCTTGGCGGAAGATGGAGGAACAGGGGTTGTTCCGGCGGAGATTCTGAGTATCTTTTCGGTACTGGTACCAGAACAGAATAATTATGTGAAATGGGCCAATAAACTCTCTGCGGCGACAGTTGGAGTGTGCGTGAGACAAGGGGGGCTGACGTCTCCAAAGCTCTTCAACTTGTACGTGAACGATCTCATTGTGGAGTCAGCAGCATGCGTGTAGGAATGTAAGGGGGCGGGGTTAGTGTTAATAACATTAGCTACGCGGACGACATGGTGCTGCTGAGTCCACTGTGAATGGTATCAGAGAGATGCTAAAAAGTGGTGTAAATATGCCAGGACTCATGGGCTGCATATCATGTGAAAAAAGGAGTATAGCGTCTTTTAAGCGGCTGTAAGTGTCTTGAATCTGTACCTACAATATTGCTTAGGCAGAGAGGAGCTGAACGAGGTTTATGACATTTAAATACCTAGACACATACTTAACCCACGACCTTAGAGTACGATGAATAGATGTAGAAAGGAACGAAGGTCTGGCCCCCGGTTGCGTGGAACCTTACGGCCCGCAAGGTACGCTCGCTGTACGTGGACGATGTTAAAAGTGAAGCTTTAAAGCTACTTCAGAATGTACACGGGGGACTGTGGGCTTAGCTGTGCCAAGCGGTCGCTAAACACCTTCGGAATTCAATACAACAACATATTCAGATGATAGTTGCGGGCTTCATCGTTTCTGCAGTGGTTCAATGTTGCGCAGGCAAGAAACATGACTGCTTCCAAAACTCTGCTCGCAAGAAAGTGACATCGCTGATAACCGGGTGCGATGAGAGCGGCAACACAGCCATCCTGAAGGTAAGAAGAAGATGGATCAGCATGCACCTAATTGAGGACTTTGTACGAACAAATGACCGAGGTCAAAAATTAGCACTCCCTTGGATTACATGGTCACGGAGTGCATCTTAGGTACATGACCAAGTAAACTGGTCTTAATTATGCTTCACTAAAACCCTATGTTTATAAGCGAATTTTTACTAACCAGTGGACTATGTTGTCTGAATAAATAAATTTGAATTGCATGAATTGAATGAATAAAAGCGCACGAAGGCATTTTGGTAATCTTCAACAAATTAAAGATATTTTTTGTGTGACGCGACCGCTTGTTCAGACTCCAATGCGGATTGCGTGCAATTAGGGACGGGGGCTAAATTTAAGCGGTCACACCGGTTGAGACCTATGTTCCACTATTTTGATTTATCTAAATTAATTGACACAGATTTTACAAATCCTAGATTCACCATCATCATTTCAACCAATATACGCCCACTACGGGACATAGGCCCTCCCCCAAATGTCATAATGTTCTCCACATAGATCGGTCCTGTGGACGAGACCACGTCCAATGAATTTCCGCAACTTTCACCAGATCGGCGGTCCCCTTGTGGGGGCACCACGGCAGCGACTTGCTGTACCTTGCTGTAACCTTCACACGAGGATCCTTCCGTTGTTCTCATCGCATTGTGCCCTGCCCATTGCCACTTGACCTCTGGGCTATGTCTGAGTCTAGCTTGCGCTCTAGATTTTTTCGTCTGCCACCTACAGAGGCGGATTTGAAAAGGACACACCTTTCGTGGGTCCACGTCCGGCCCAGAATTTTTTTTGCTGCATTCTGTAGAACTGGTCCCCCTGAGTATTTATTACTATGGCACCAACAAAGCTGTAGAGTCAATATCCTTGGTTTTATTTGAGTTCGAAAATCAATATATTCATTCAGTTTCCTGTAAATGTAAGCTACAAAAAGATTTTGCCAGCCACATTTGACATTTGACAAACAGGGGGACAAGTGCTAACAGAATACAGCAAAATTTTTTTTGGCCGGCACAAGTCCAAGGATATCCTTAACCGCCCCTGGGCCATGTCTATTTTCCTCACCTCACTGTGTGTGGGTGTGCCCAGGGCTGAAAGCCCTGACCCTGGCGCCCTCGGTGACGCTGCAGAGATCCTCCAGCTTCTTACTATGGACTATCACGGGATGCCACTCCATAGAGCCACTCACCCGTCCGTGCAGCAGTACTTGATGTGGTTAGCAGTGGTGTAGATGATCGCGGGCTGTGGTGTGGAGTCGCGAAGGCTCCAGACTTGACCCTGCAGAGTTGCTCCAGCTTCTTACTGCAGAGGGTTACAGTATGCTCCTCGAGTTTCCTTTATAAGCCACTCACCCGTCTTTGCAACAATACTTGATGGAGTATAGCAGTTGGTAGAATAACACGGCGGTGGTGTGAGTCGTCGAAGGCTCCGGACTTCACCCTGGCGCCCTCGGTGACACTGCAGAGTTGCTCCAGCTTCTTACTGCAGAGGGTAACTGTGTGCTTGCTCAAGTAGCGCTACCATCGACATGTCAGCGTTCCACACGGCGTAGCGGCACTTCGCGATTTTTACCTGTGAGTACAAGACAATCAGTTAATGCCGGTTTGCCGCAAAACGACATCTAGAGGATTTTTCCTTTAAAAAAAATATTTTGAACAGAAGTTTTTATGATGGCCGTGTGGTCCCCGGCAGAATCAGAATAGGCCACCCTCACTCTTACCGAGGTTCGTAAAAGGCGACTAAGGTAAAGCTGCTGCATGATTCATCAGCACCCAGAGAAGGAAAACTCTGCATTAAACAAAACCTCCGCCAACCCGTCGGCCAGCGTGGTGAGTAGGCAATTACCCCTCATGTTATTGAGGGAGGCCGTGCCCAGCAGTGGGGACTTAAAGGGCTGATGGATGATGATGATGCTTTTAAGATAGCTATTTCGATGGTTTAATTACAAAACTCCTATTTTGTAATTATATTTTTCTGAAACTTACGCGCGCGTATCATCCTACACCTCATCGTCACTTTCCATCAGATGGTCAAACGCTGCAACATGTTAGCCTATTGACCAAAAAAAAATTATTTTTTCCATACTAAGATTTTTTCAATTTTACAATTACTTTTAACTTACTTTAACTACTGTTCTACGCCGTTACCTCTTAATAGGTGATCGTGGATAATGTCCATTTAGCATGCTAGATCAACAAAATAAGCAAAAAAAATCTGCTATTCCATACAAAATAGAATACCTAATACCAATAACCAATACCCCAAGGCAATAATTTAAGCGGTTCCGGGCGACCCAGACGCGGAGGCGGCTGGCCGCAGTTGCTGGGTACCTGGTTGTTCTCTCCAAGGCGGCGAAGCGGTTCCGGGCGACCCGACGGCGGAGGCGCCCTGGCACAGTTTGCTTGGTTACTGGTTGTCTTCTCCAAGGCGGCGAGCGGTTCCTGCGACCGCAGACGGCGGCTGTCGGCCTGGCCGCAGTTGCTTGGTTACCTGGTTTTCTTCTCCAAGGCGGCGAAGCGGTTCTGGCGACCTACGGCGGAGCGGCCTGGCCGCAGTTGCTTGGTTACCGGTTGTTCTTCTCCAGGCGGCGAAGCGTTCCCTGGCGAGCCCAGACGGCGAGGCGGCCTGGCTGCAAGTTGCTTGTTACCTTGGTTGTTCTTTCCCAGGCGCGAAGCGTTCCCTTGCGACCCAGGACGGCGGACGGTCCGGGCCTGGCCGCAGTTGCCCTTTGGTAGCCTGCTTGTTTCTTCTCCAAGCGGCGAGCGGTTCCTGCGACCCGACGGCGGAGGCGGCCTGGCGCAATTTGCTTGGTACCTGGTTGTTCTTCTCCAAGGCGGCGAAGCGGTTCCTGGCGACCCAGACGGCGGAGGCGGCCTGGCCGCAGTTGCTGGTTACCTGGTTGTTCTTCTCCAAGGCGGCGAAGCGGTTCCTGGCGACCCAGACGGCGGAGGCGGCCTGGCCGCAGTTGCTTGGTTACCTGGTTGTTCTTCTCCAAGGCGGCGAAGCGGTTCCTGGCGACCCAGACGGCGGAGGCGGCCTGGCCGCAGTTGCTGGTTACCTGGTTGTTCTTCTCCAAGGCGGCGAAGCGGTTCCTGGCGACCCAGACGGCGGAGGCGGCCTGGCCGCAGTTGCTGGTTACCTGGTTGTTCTTCTCCAAGGCGGCGAAGCGGTTCCTGGCGACCCAGACGGCGGAGGCGGCCTGGCCAGCAGTTGCTGGTTACCTGGTTGTTCTTCTCCAAGGCGGCCGAAGCGGTTCCTGCGACCCAGACGGCGGAGGCGGCCTGGCCGCAGTTGCTGTTACCTGGTTGTTCTTCTCCAAGGCGGCGAAGCGGTTCCTGGCGACCCAGACGGCGGAGGCGGCCTGGCCGCAGTTGCTTGGTTACCTGGTTGTTCTTCTCCCAAGGCGGCGAAGCGGTTCCTGGCGACCCAGACGGCGGAGGCGGCCTGGCCGCAGTTGCTTGGTTACCTGGTTGTTCTTCTCCAAGGCGGCGAAGCGGTTCCTGGCGACCCAGACGGCGGAGGCGGCTAGCCGCAGTTGCTGGTTACCTGGTTGTTCTTCTCCAAGGCGGCGAAGCGGTTCCTGGCGACCCAGACGGCGGAGGCGGCCTGGCCGCAGTTGCTGGTTACCTGGTTGTTCTTCTCCAAGGCGGCGAAGCGGTTCCTGGCGACCCAGACGGCGGAGGCGGCCTGGCCGCAGTTGCTTGGTTACCTGGTTGTTCTTCTCCAAGGCGGCGAAGCGGTTCCTGGCGACCCAGACGGCGGAGGCGGCCTGGCCGCAGTTGCTTGGTTACCTGGTTGTTCTTCTCCAAGGCGGCGAAGCGGTTCCTGGCGACCCAGACGGCGGAGGCGGCCTGGCCGCAGTTGCTGGTTACCTGGTTGTTCTTCTCCAAGGCGGCGAAGCGGTTCCTGGCGACCCAGACGGCGGAGGCGGCCTGGCCGCAGTTGCTGGTTACCTGGTTGTTCTTCTCCAAGGCGGCGAAGCGGTTCCTGGCGACCCAGACGGCGGAGGCGGCCTGGCCGCAGTTGCTGGTTACCTGGTTGTTCTTCTCCAAGGCGGCGAAGCGGTTCCTGGCGACCCAGACGGCGGAGGCGGCCTGGCCGCAGTTGCTGGTTACCTGGTTGTTCTTCTCCAAGGCGGCGAAGCGGTTCCTGGCGACCCAGACGGCGGAGGCGGCCTGGCCGCAGTTGCTTGGTTACCTGGTTGTTCTTCTCCAAGGCGGCGAAGCGGTTCCTGGCGACCCAGACGGCGGAGGCGGCCTGGCCGCAGTTGCTCGGTTACCTGGTTGTTCTTCTCCAAGGCGGCGAAGCGGTTCCTGGCGACCCAGACGGCGGAGGCGGCCTGGCCGCAGTTGCTCGGTTACCTGGTTGTTCTTCTCCAAGGCGGCGAAGCGGTTCCTGGCGACCCAGACGGCGGAGGCGGCCTGGCCGCAGTTGCTCGGTTACCTGGTTGTTCTTCTCCAAGGCGGCGAAGCGGTTCCTGGCGACCCAGACGGCGGAGGCGGCCTGGCCGCAGTTGCTTCGGTTACCTGGTTGTTCTTCTCCAAGGCGGCGAAGCGGTTCCTGGCGACCCAGACGGCGGAGGCGGCCTGGCCGCAGTTGCTCGGTTACCTGGTTGTTCTTCTCCAAGGCGGCGAAGCGGTTCCTGGCGACCCAGACGGCGGAGGCGGCCTGGCCGCAGTTGCTTGGTTACCTGGTTGTTCTTCTCCAAGGCGGCGAAGCGGTTCCTGGCGACCCAGACGGCGGAGGCGGCCTGGCCGCAGTTGCTCGGTTACCTGGTTGTTCTTCTCCAAGGCGGCGAAGCGGTTCCTGGCGACCCAGACGGCGGAGGCGGCCTGGCCGCAGTTGCTCGGTTACCTGGTTGTTCTTCTCCAAGGCGGCGAAGCGGTTCCTGGCGACCCAGACGGCGGAGGCGGCCTGGCCGCGCGCGGGCTCGGCGGCGGGCTCGGGCTCGCGGCCCTCGCGCGGCGCGGCGTACAGCTCGTACGAGCTGGCCTCGCCCACGCGCCAGTTCACCAGCACGCACCACTCCGCGTGGTTCAGCGACATGCTGGGGAAATGGACGAATTAAACATTCCAGGAAACATTACAAAATTACAAAAAAAAATGTTGCTGTTTTCTTTTTTTATATATTATGGCTCTACTCGAAAATATCCCGACATAGACGAGTATCTTATTGAGAATAAATGGTTAGTCAACAGTCAGAGTCCATCAAAGTCACAGTCACTCAATAAAACGCCAATGTTTTACGTTTTATTGAATACTCTATTAGGTCCAAGCAAGTGGTCCGTGACAACTGACAACTCACTCGACACACAATAGCAGAGTTAAAAACGATACAATTTGACGATTCTTATTACTAGGATCACTTCGCGACACTTCGCTACACAAATAAACACCAAATTTGTTCAGTAAAAACCACTATAAACTATTAACTAATTTAAAACCTTTGAATTGTATCAGCCCACGCAAAGTGTTTTAATCCTACCGCCAGAATCTTGCTGTATTCTGTTAGGACTTATCGCTCTGATGTTCAAATGTCCTTATTTGACATAACAAAAAAAAGTTAATTAATCCACTGAAAATGTATGATCATGTTGATTTTTGAACTCAAATGAAACCAAGGATATTGGCCACAGTTACAAATACTCAGGGGGACAAGTCCTACAGAAACAACATAATTTTCTGGCCGGGCATCTTGGACCGAAAAGAGGATGTCTTTTCTCACATAACTTTTACCACCTCATGTCAGTTTTGTTCACCGTCCCACGGTTAGACTATAACAGTATTTCGTAACGGTTACAACTTAGGGACCATCGAGAGAAGAGCGTACTTCTTTATTAAAGGACAGAAACACATCAGCGACCTCTGTGATCTCGTAGATGTTCGTGAACTAGCATGAAAAAACATAACAATTTACTATAGATATTTTTATGGAGTACCTCTCGAGGTTGTTCCTATGAATATGTCTATCTAGGACAAACGCTTCAATTAGGCAGAAACAACTTCGAGAGAGAAGCCAATAGAAGAATTCAGCTAGGCTGGGCAGCATTTGGTGAACTTCGTCAAGTCTTCTCGTCACCTATCCCTCAGTCTTAAGTCGAAAGTCTTCGACCAGTGCGTCCTACCGGTCATGACTTACGGTGCCGAGACGTGGACACTCACGGCTGGACTAGTCCACCGGTTCAAAGTCGCTCAAAGAGCTATGGAAAGGGCTATCTCTGAAGGACCGCATCAGAAATGATGTAATCCGACAGAGAACCAGAGTCACCGACATAGCCCACCGAATTAGCAAACTGAAGTGGCAGTGGGCTGGTCATATTAGCCGCAGAACTGACAGCCGTTGGAGCCGTAAAGTCCTTGAGTGGAGACCGCGACTCGGTAAGCGTAGTGTAGGACGCCCTGCGACAAGATGGGATGATGACATTCGAAGGCTGGCTGGTGTGGGCTGGATGAGAGTGGCCGAAAATCGGGAGCAGTGGCGTGCATTAGGGGAGACCTATGTCCAGCAGTGGACGAGTGTGGGTTGCTGATGATGATGATGATTTTTATTTCCTGTTACCTGTAAGGTTGATGGCGACCACCTCCTTTGATCTGCATCACCGGGGAGTCACGGTTGGTCTGCATGTCCAACTTGCGCAGTTGTCTGGAACAAAAGCAAACATCATTTATCTTCATTCTGCCCGAACGCATGCGAGGGAGGCCGAGCGGACCCGAGCGCGTCCGAGCGGAGCCGATTGTCTGCCGGACGGATGTTAGTTTAACCTATGGTCTTCTTAATACACGTTAAAGCTTAAGGCACACCTAGCACGATCACGAATTTGTGTCTGCTCACCTGTCCTTGATGTAGAACAGCAGGTTGTTGTGCACGGCGTAGGCGGGCCTCTCGCGATGCAGTTTGAACAGGATCATGCCGGCGTCGTGGCCCGCTGCGAACAGGTTCAGGGTTGGGTGGGACGCGAGGACCCAGTATCTGCAAACAAGGGTATAATAAACGTTTTTGAAAGTGAAAAATCCGATATATGGCGGACCATGGGACTGAGAACCACCGGATACAAGGTGATTGGCTATTTTTAAACGTGATGAAAACCAATGGACACTTCCATTGGTTTTTGTTACGTTACTTATAAATGTTGTCTTCTTAGAGTTGTTCTTATTATTTGACCAATATTGCCAACTTAGCGCTTACGGTAAAGATAAGATAAAGACACGGACTTGTCCCCGCTGTGATACAGGACCGGACTCCCCCATGCCTCGTCCTGGCTGTGTGACTGGGGGTGCTCACCTCTCGGACTAGCCGCGGTAGGTCTGGAGACAGGTGCGCTTGGTCATGTCCCACACGCGGACGGACTTGTCCCCGCTGTGGGACAGGACACGTGTCCCCCATGCCTCGTCCTGGCTGTGTGACGGGGGGTGCTCACCTCTCGTGCTCGCGGCGGTAGGTCTGCAGACAGGTTCGTTTGGTCATGTCCCACACGCGGACGGACTTGTCCTCGCTGTTGGACAGGATGACCTCGTGACGCGCGTGGAACACGGCGCAAGACACGTTGTTGTAGTGACCTCGGCATGTGTCCACCTCCCATGCCTGCAAAATAAGTAGAAATAACACTAAGTCGAAACTAAAGAAACTACACCAATAACTTTCATTGAATAAAATTTGTTTTTTTTTTTTCATATGTGATACGTGGCAGATGAATACACAGATCACCTGGATTCGGCCAATGGACACCCGCTAACACCAGTGGAGTCCTAAGTGCTTTTAACAACCGTTTTAACTACCCTACCTCCGGATTGGGCCCTCGGTACCCTCTCATTCACTCGACGAAACAGCACAGAGACAGCGCAGACGCTGCATCACGCCGGTTTTCTGTGAGGTCGTGGTATCATCACTCCAATCGGCTCTCTCATGGTAGTTAGTACCTAAGGGAGTTGCCACACTGGCGGATTGCAAGCGTTTTCAAAGCGGAGCGACGACGCTGCAAACACGCCGCGGCTGCGCAGCGTTCACGCCGCGGATGCGCAATGGATGCGCAACGGATGCGCGACGGATTCGCCGTGGAAATAAGTCTAGACGCCATTGTTATTTTGTGGCGGCCACGCAGAAACACGCCGGCGAATCCGTTGCGCATCCACGGCAAGAACGCTGCGCAGATGCGACGTGGTAACTCCCAAAGCGATGGGATGACGATCAGGAAATATGGCTGGTGTTGTATGCCGACTGCGCAGAGATGGCGTTCTTTGGGTGAAATAATGTGCGCTTCATACCCCCCTCCCTGACAGATAAGCGCGATAGAGTCGCAGGCAGGCCCCACCGGGGTCGAAGACCGCCCTATTCGCGCATTGTCGGGAGGCCTCCTCTCCTAGAGGAGCGCATACACCGCGCCAAGAAGGCGCGAGATGCAGCCCGGGTAATGGGTCTACCCCAACACCCGAACCGCACACAGTGCGAAGATCCAATACGATACGATGTGCGCTTCGTTCAGCAGTGGCAGCAATGGACTGATGGAGTTCGGGCCACCAAGGAGTACCGTGATAGGCGCCACTTCTGTCACGTCGACATTAAAAATTTGAGCTTCGTTGGCAAAGACACAAGGAATCTCAAATTTTAAGTTCCGTGTCTTGCCGCGAGACTTCTTCTGTCGGGTGAAACGACGCCCAGTTCGTGGCCCACCAGCAAGTGCTCCACTGCCTCGTCCTGTACGTCAGGTGGTACGTCACCTTGGCATCGTTCATGCGCCACAGCTTGAGCTGGCGGTCGTCGGCGGCGGACACGATGAGCGGCAGGGTCGGGTGGAACGACGCCCAGTTCACGCCGCGATCGTGGCCCTCCAGCACGTGCTTCACTACTGCGTCCGCCTGGAACCATACGAATTACAAACTCTTTCTTTTATAGTAAGCTACCTATTGAAGAACTTGGCTGGTTGGAGTGAGAACCAGCCGACTTCACCCTCCGCACGCTAAATGGGCGCACATGCCGCCTGATAGTAACGGGAAAGCCCGTACAAAGAGAAGAAGAAGCTGCCCATGTATTCGGTACACAAGAAACTAATTTTATAAATTTCACCGATCTCAAAGAGTCACGACAATTTAGGGCGAATCTTAAAACTGGATTTTAGTTGGTATCTCAAAACTAAATTTTAATAGGTACAGTCGCTTGCATTGAAATTTATTAACGCGGGTCAATAATGTTCAAATTTGAATGAAGTTGTATGCTTAGTAGTGCACGTGACTGTAACTTAAAACCAAATTTTAGGAGGTACCTTAAAACTAGAATTTTAGTATAATTAGAAGTTCAATCGAGATGTATAGGTTTTCATTTTTTTATGTGATAGGTGGCAGATGGATCATCTGATGGTAAGCGATTGCCGCCGCCCATAGACAACCGCGACACCAGTGGAGCCTCCTGTACCCTCACTCACGCAGCGAAACACAGCACAGGAGCCCAAGTCTCGTGCTCGTGATAAACGTCGTATGAAAATAAATGTTATTTTCATACGACATTTATCACTAAAACATAGTTTTTTTGCATGGTTTTCAGGTGATATCCGCCATGTTTTCAAAACATCACGAGCACGAGAATTGGTCTAATGTGCTGCTTCACATCGGTTTTCTGTGAGGCCGTGATATCACTCCGGTCGAGCCATTCATGCCGAAGCGTGGCTCTGCCGCGGTCGGTTTCTAGTCTTTCAATTCCAAACATGATTCAATCAGTTAAACAATCCCAAATTAGAAGGTCAGATGATTGGTGAGCTACTCGTCTCATGGATTTTTTAATTATAGGTTTGATCAAGAAAAGAAAAGAAGACATGAAAAAAATATTATGATAATCTACATATTCTAATAAAATATAAGTTACAGTCTGGTCACTCCTCAGTTAGACAATAATATTGAATTGGATCGACAGTGGGAGAAGGTTGAACCGAAAAATAACATTAACATGTGAGCGATGGTAAAAATAGTATAACCCTTGGCCTTCCAAAGAAGAGCATAAGCACAAAATAATATAATAATATCCTCCAACCGATTACGGCTACGGCGGCCAATCTCAACGATCAGCGTACGCAGGATATATTATAGAGCTCAAGTGTGTGCGCAAACACAAGTGCACTCTCTATTCCCTTACACTCATATTCCGATGGGAAACCAGCGTGACACAGGCCAGAGAGGGATTGGGCGCAGTACCAACGGCTTAACGTGCTTTCCGAGGCACGAGGGTACAGGACCGCTAACTTCCAGACTCTGGGCTGACACTATATGTTATGTATCGACATATATGTGTAATTACATGTATATTATACTTACAAATAAATAGTTATAATTTTGAATGTATGACCGATTTGAAAGTGCTGTATGTATAGAAGCCTATGCAAATAAAAATATTTTGAATTTGACTAAGAATTTCTCACCAAAAACTTAGCTGACCCAGAAATCGAACCTGGGACCTCGTGCGCAGCCGTCGCTTTAAAGTGCGACATACTAATCACTGCGCCACCGAGGCAGTCAAGCACAAAATAAACCAACACAGGCTGTGTTTGGCTGGCTTCTAGCTGAAGTTGATATTGAAGAGTTCGTTAACCTACGCGCTAGGCAGTTCATCTTATCGCCTCGAATTTTGGCAATGTTCAAGAGACACAATCGTGTCTCTTCCGCACAAATTTCGTATAGTCAGGCTCATTCTCACGCCGAACCACGCCGAGGTCACTGTCTGCATGTGTATCTTGTTAAGCACTCGATGCAGACAGCCCGCATTCTGTGTCTTTTTTTCTATGCTAGAGGCGATGAGCAAGCAAGTCACCTGATAGAGAGTAATCAAAGCCGCCCATGAACATGCGCGAAATCAGAGAGATCACTAATGTGTTGCCGGCCTTAAAAAAATATACGCTCTTCTCTTGAAGGTCCTTAAGTCATAACCGCAAGTCATACTCCCGCAAACAAACCATTCCACAGAACTGTGGTACGTGGTGAAAAGTTCCGCGTGAAACGCACAGTATTAGTCCGCCATCCATGGTGATGATGGGGATGGAATGACAATCGCTTGCGTGTGGTTCGATGTAAGAATTCAGCTGCATTCTATATATTTTGTTGCATAAGTTCCGATTTTTACTATTGGGCAATGACTTCAGCTGTCCACTATGTGCATTTAACATTATTAAAATCATCTAGATCGACAATTATTTGACATCATTTGCCATATAATAATTTACTTTACAAAACAAGAACGCAATGTAAGAGTGATTCAACTATAACCCATATTTAATCAACTATGAAAGCAAGAAATGATTTTGTACAAAAATGTTTCTTGGATTATTCAAGATTCCAAAACCCTTGATAAACAGTTAATAAAAATACCTTACTTAGTATATTTACAAAGATTCCTTGTGAGATGGTTAGGCAAACACCAATGAACACCCGATGCTTATAATTGCTTATCTGTCCTTACATTTACCTGTCCGAACAGGTCAGTGGCCTGTGGGTTCCTCAAGTGGTCGGCCAGACCTGCAGGGCCGGGGGCCACACTTTTCTTTCTTAAGCCAGAGAAGTCCCAGACACGGACGGATTGGTCCAAAGAAGCGGAGACTAGAAGATCCTCGGTGGGGTGGAACTGAGCGCACATGACGTAGTGGTTGTGTCCGGTGAGCACGCTTATGCATTGACGGGACTGCCAGTTCCATATTCTTATTGTCTGTGGATCGGAAGCAGTTTTTTAAAGTTAATATAAATAAATAGCTCTAACAGTTTTATTAACTTTAAGAATACTATAACACGATGCTATCACTTTTTTGGGTCAACTTATTTACAGATAACAACATTTGAGCAGCTTTAAGTTAGGAAGCTTTTCAGTATGTATTTGTATTTTTGCGATGCATTTTCCCTAACTTACACAAATATTTTGTGTAAGTTACGTAAAGTATTAAATAATGTTTTGGCTGCATTAAAACAGTCGTCGTTTGGAACCACCAGTCACAATAAGCACCAATTAAAATGAGTAAAGTTGAATTCAGTGCTCTCCTGTTTTTTTTTTATGTGATCGCCTGATCGTAAGCGATTGCCGCCGCCTATGGACAATTGGACACCCGCGACACCAGTAGAGTCACAAGTGCGCTGCCAACTTTTAAGCCCCCTCCGGTACCCTCACTTACGCAGTGAAACACAGCACAGTGGCCGTGGTATCACTCTAGTCAAGCCGACCCATTCATGCCGAAGCGTGTCTCTCCCACGGTCAACTTCACTCACGGCACTTTAAATATGAATGATAACACTGCATTCAACTCGCGAGATCTGTTATATAACATTTAATAGATATATAAAGTCTTTTCGATCTCGTTAAAAAAAAACAGGATGGCAAAATAGTTAATTATAGTCATTAACTATAGAACATGACATTTTATGTTTTACTGAAATAGGTAAGAGGATTAATTTTAATACAATCATTATAATCCAATTAGAACATAAATAGCTTATTGATTTAGGTGGTATGGATTAACATAGTAAATAAGACATATTGCAATTAAATAAGTATTTCTCTGATACAATACAAATAAAGAATAATATTAGTATTGTCAGGCTTATTATTACAAAATAGTCACACATCACATTATTTTGATAACACTATCAACACTTTCCATTTACAGAGGCAGACAACCCGCAGCTGTAAATTGTATAAGTGGACTTTAAGATAGGGTTGCATAGATACATAGTTCAACCGATAGAATGTGTTCCCAAATCTATAAAATGTATCGCGCATAGAGGATAGACATCGATACGGGAAGCGAAGATTCAAAGGTATTGAGAATAGCTCATGAATATCGCGCAAGAAATTGAAAATATATCAATGCATCGTTAAAACAACATCGCTGATTTGCATATATCGACAAGTAGAAAAATAACAAATACAACGGCATCACTGTCGGATGCATTGGTATCGTATCGCATCGCATCGCATGCGCAGTTCATTTGTGGGATTTGAACTTAACTTGGACTTGAAATTGAACTTAAGCTGCTAAAAATTTAAGCATACCAAAAATTTAGATAATTTTTTGATACGCCTCATGAGATATGAGCATAATCAGTTTAGTATGTCATGCCTGGTTGCATCCAAAGCTGTTCGGGGACCACATCCAGAAGTTCACACTGCATACAGATTCTAGAGCTAAACAAAAAAATACCTGATCATCTGAAGCACTCAGTATCCAAGGGTACTCGTGGTGGAAGAAAGTTGTACGAATGTAATCCAAGTGCCCCAGCAAAGTGAACAAACATCGTCTTTGTTTGTAATTCCAAACCTGAAACAAACAATTTGGTTTAAATGCCTGAAATTGCATTCTTACGTAGATGCATTTTGTAAGAATAAGAATATTTTTATTTGCATGAAAAATGGTAAGATACAAAATATGAATGAACTCATAAGTCACCAGAATCTGGCATGCAATCATATAAACAAAGAACAAGTAATTATTATAAGAGGTAAGATACATAATATGCTATATTATGACGAAAACATTATAGTTATATCTTCTACTGTGTGCTATGCTGCTATTTATTTACATGGGTCTAGAAAATAATTCTAGATAACGTCAATTTCTATTTAAATTGATTACTAAATATAAACAAAAGTTTTAAAAATGTTTCAACAATAATAAAAATGCAGTAAAAAAGGTGAAATCATAAAAATCTACTTTAAAAAGAGGATTATAAGGTTGAATGTTTTCACTTCGCAAATTTTAACCGAGTTTTAAAAGTTACACCTGATTATTCATAATTCCACTGGTGTTGCGGGTGTCCATGGGCAGGCGGAATTGTTTATCATCAGGTGATCCGTCTGCTTGTCTGACCACCTCACGTATAAAAAAAAATTAAAAAATAAATTTCAATTCTAAAGGCAGTGTCATAATTTTATGGTCATTTATTATAATTGACAATTTGCCTCAAGTATTATTTCATTTTAATGCTAAACAAATAAAGTATACAGCAATAAGAATACTCCAATACTTTATAACCCATTTAGGAGCATTTTCAAAATACCATGCTAATTACATTTTGTGTCATCTTGGCCCACAAGCAGGTGGTGCCTAGGGGAGAGAGGGTTATCCAAAATGGGTTATGTATGACCTAAAGCTTGTCAGGAAAAAATGCTACGATAATAGGGATAAGCCAGGTTTATTATATAGTATACAGGGACGACCCGTTTGGAACAGTGATAGTGAACGCTACCTTTGGTCCAAGGGTTGCGGGTTCGATCCCCGCACAGTTAAAACATTTGTGTGCATGAACATGTTTGTTTGTATTGGTCTGGGTGTTTCCTATGTATTATAAGTATGTATTTACAAAAGAAAAATTATTATATGTATATATTTTTAATCCCACTGTTGATTCTAATATCTGTAACACAGGTGCTTGAGCTACCTATCTCGGAGTTAGATCAATGCATGTGATGTTGTGAAATATTTATTTATTTAATTTACTGTGATCTGTTGTGGCCTATAAATAAATCCTTGTTTTCTTGATCTACCTCAACACTTCTTGATCAATTTACTAAGTAAAATGAATAAAGATGAAACATGATGTTTTTATATCTGTCTTTTTAAGAGAAAACTTCAAAAGCTCCGTTGTAACATTCACAATAAAGTAGTTTAGGAACTTTATACTCTTTGTACAGATTCATTTCCAAATTTAATGTTCTCCAAAACCAACTTTTTTGATAGAAACTTCAGACAACAACATTAACTATGAATACAGTTTACAGGAAGTGCAATTATAAAAACTCATGAAACATTATTTCGTGGGACACAGTTACAGAGATATTAAATTACTTAAAATCGTTAGTTGAGTGACTGTTATTGTTACGGAGACTATCATTACAATCATAAATAGTGGATACGTGTAAGAAATGACGAAAACATGGCGAAAGCTACGAGTCACTTTCAACGTGCCGCTGACTCCCTTACCTTGATCTTGTAGTCATCTCCTCCAGAGACAAATAAAGGTTGTTGACTGTGGAAGCAAATGCCACGTACGGGACCGTCATGTTCGTCAAATTTCTCCAGTAAAGTGCACATACGGTAATCCCATAGCTGAATCACCCCATTGTGCAAACTCGCAAGGACCCATGGTCGTTTTGCATGAAATGATATTCCTTTTACTCTCGCCGATTTTGTCTCGAATTTAGTAAGCATTTCTAGCCGAATATGTGAGGAAACTTGAACAAAATCACATGAAAATGCACCATACAAACGTATAAACCAATTGTCAAATGTCAATCGGGCCGGCTGACGAGACACGTCTCCAAGCAGAAACTCTGTTCCAATATATTAAAATATTTACTGACAC
The DNA here is from genome assembly GCA_019059595.1 of Marasmia exigua. Classification (NCBI taxonomy): domain Eukaryota; kingdom Metazoa; phylum Arthropoda; class Insecta; order Lepidoptera; family Crambidae; genus Marasmia; species Marasmia exigua. The sequence goes on from CM032484.1 coordinate 13,953,696, forward strand.
TACATTGATTGATTTAAAAGAATATGAAATCTTTTTACCCGAAACTGGTAATTGAGATTGTAGAAATATACTAAAACACAGGAGCACGCCTTTTTATTTTTAATAATGCTACGTATAAAAACGCGATTTATTAGAATGGAATATCGTAAATAACTATTAATCAAACGTTAAAATAGGACACTGTCATTTTTAAAGATAGAGTGAATTTGAAAACAAACTTTATTATTGTATTATTCCGCTTTTTATTGTAAATATCGAATACCGAATTTATTTTGTTTGTTATTTTAACAAGTTTCTAACAGATAATAGTGGTTACAAGAGCGTAGTTCCAAATTATTTGTGTATTATAACCTCTAAACCATACACTTGCTGACCACCAAACATGGATAAAGAAAAGTTAAAAGAAATTGGTAAAATATGTATACCAGGCATGCGTTTAAGTTTGGCGAATAAAGAGTTTATTTCAGGGCCTGGAACCTACGAATTGAAAGGTTATATCTATGCTACTTTAGCTGGTATTTTACACACTGAAGTCGATAATGATACAAAGGTAACTTTACTTTTAGAATACCTTTTTTAAGAATAAAGTTGAAAACTTTAACATACACAATAATCAATGAAATAATTTCAGGCTACGATGATATCAGTTGTAAGTCCACGGACACCAAGCATCCTACCCAAAGCTGGGGATATAGTGACAGCCAAAGTTACAGTGGTGAACTCTCGGATGGTGAATTGTATGATACTGTGTGTTGGTCCATCCGTTTTAGCCAGGCCGTATCGAGGAATATTGAAGAAGGAAGACATCAAGTCTACAGACAAGGACAGAATAGATCCATATAAGTGTTTTAGACCTGGAGATGTTATACTGGCAAGAGTTGTATCCTTTAAAAACGAATTTATATATATTTTAACTATAGCATTAACATTTGTGTAAGAAGCAGATTTATTTAACCTACCTAGTAATGATATCTTTCAAGATCTTGTACTAATGAAAATTACTTATGAATTTTCCTTAGGGTAAATAAGTCTAAGTAACATTATGTTAGGCTAATGATAGTGATTTCTGATTTTTGCAATTTTTTCTCTTAACTTCACCACCCAGCTTCCAATGACTGAGATCCACTGGTACCACATTTCAACAGCTGAGAATGAACTTGGTGTAGTCATAGCAACAGCTGAGGGGTCTAATCAGGGCGTAAACATGGTGCCTATAAGCTGGTCTGAGATGCAGTGCCCCAAAACTTTGGTAAAAGAGCCGAGAAAAGTCGCCAGAGTCATACCAGAGAATATCAACCAGACCTTATTCACTGTCAAAGACAAAGAGAAAGGTAAAGAAAAAGAACAGGATAAAGAAGAAAATGGAGATTAGTAGATCAATAAATGCTTATTTTTTTACGATACTTGTCTTATTTCATTTATGACTGTGTAGCGTAGCCGTAGCTATAATAATAGCAGACCTGAAATTGAACTGCATTTATTTTACATCATCATTCCTCCATCATTACCTCTATGGCTGACTATACGTAGTATTTTCTACTTAGTTTGTGGCCTGACTGATAAAAGCTGATGATCCTACGTAAGGGAAGTCAATGATATCATCAAGCCATACATATTGAAGGCAGGCCACTGGCTGATAATTTTATACCTTTAAAATATCATAGGACTCGAAAAGTTTTTATTAATTTATTGCCAGAAACGTAACGAAACGCGAAATCAGCTGTCATCTGTCAGTCTTTGTTTTGACAGATTGACAGCTGACAATTCAGATTCGCTGCAACTTTTGTACCTAAACCTTTTTAGAAAATTATCTCCTTATAGAGTTCTTTTTTACAATCAACAGTTTATAACAGAAACTTTCACACAAATATATAAAACGAAAGTCAACCATTCCAACGTAATTTAGTGTTAGTCTAGTAGCAATGAGGTCACCTTTTATCGGTTATCATAAAACAAACTAACATCACTGGTGCTCTGCATTCAGTGTTTGTTGGCGATCTTTATGATAAAGTTGTGCCCTAAGATTCTCCAGGATGAAGTTCGCGGAACACCTAAGTGCCCACATAACCCCAGAATGGCGGAAACAGTACATAAACTATGAGGTAAATAGAGCTCTGAAATTCACCTTATTCTGTGTCGTGCGTGACGAATACACTTGAAAATATATTATAAAGATATTTGTCCTCGTGCACTCAGGAGAGTTATGGATCATTGTTATGCTATGCCTATTATTGGGCTGTAAATTTAGGTTTTAAATTTGTATTGATATGTAGGTGATTTAGATTTATCATTCAGTTTTGCATTTGTATATTTATCTGTTTTCGCGGATGTTCATGGGTGTCGTTGATTACTTTCCATCAAGTGACCCGGTTGTTTGTTTGTTGTTTCAAGCATAAAAAAGTCCTTAAAGGTTTTGACTCTTTATGTTATTGTTAAGTTCCTATAATACCAAGTAGGTATTTACTTATCTTATAAATCTAAGTTCCTCATTATTTATATCAAAATAAAGTTGACACCTTTTGTGCTTCATCAAAACAGCCTCACTTTAGATTGAGTTAATATGTTCTGAATATGTTTTTTTATAAAGTACCAAACACTTTACAAAAATACATTTCTTGGTATAATTCTTCTCAATACTTACTGTTTTTCTTATTTAAATACAAGAGAATAATTTAGTATTATTATTATTTCAATTCATTGATATCTCATAAAACATTAAAATAATTTATTTATTCATTCATATGATTATGATTAAGTAGCAAGATATTGTAATGATGATTATCACTTTGAGCCCTCGCTTCTTGTGATGGTAAAACATTTGTTGTGTTGGCTAAAATCAATAACAAATATACAAATAAGTAGCATAGCATGATGCCTTAAATTGTCCACACTATTCCCTGATGAATTCCCAAACACTTTAAGAAACTTCTCTCAAGCATAATGCTGTCTCTTTCTTAGTCATCTTTATAATAGAGACAACATGTTTAAGCAACTCACAGACTATATAGGTGTAATACTATGAACAAGGATTTCTATTTTTGATAATTGTGATGACTAAACTCAAAAACTCTTAGACCTTAATAATATTGAATTAATTCATACAAAATCTCAGACTTTGGTCTGATTTCATACTAAGTAGCACTTGTGTTATGGAAGTCTGAAAATAGAGGAAACTCAAAATTACATTAATTCATACACTTACCATAATATTACTACATCCAGACCCTGACACCCTGTTGGTCTAGTGATTTAAGTACATAGCTTGGGTTTGTGGTCACCAATCCGCATTTGGCAAGCGTGGTGATTAAGCCTAATCCCATCATAGTAGCGATAACTTGATTTCTATGATTTGCCCTGCAGTGGGACAGTATACATAAAGGCTATACTTTACTTTACTTTTACTACAATCAGACACAAAACATAGGTACGTAGGTGTTCATCACACAAAGTAATTTTTTATGTTAGCACAGATATGCTTAAATGAACAAAAAATGTATTCTCTTTTAATAGGAAATGAAAGCAATGCTGTATACAGCAGTAGAGGAGGCGCCATCAGCTGAAAATGTGGAACCTGAAGTGCTCTCGCGGCACTTCGCCAATTTCGACGAAACATTCTTCCATTATTGTGATCAAGAGCTTAAAAAGATTAATACATTTTATTCAGGTAAGATTTTTTATAGTTGTATGCAGGGCCGCCGTAAGCAGGTATGCAAGGCGTGCACCGCACAAGGGCGGCAAATTGAGCGACGACGTCCCACGTACCTACTTTTTTTGGTCACGAAGGGAAAACGCTTTGCGCCCTGTCCCCTCAAGTCAGGGGTCCCCCCTACCCTATCCTACTCCCACCCCCAACCTAGAGTGCCGCCAACTTTACCATTCTTCGCGCAGCGACTCAAATCGAGCCTTGGCCTCCGCCAAGATTCCGCGCAAAGAAATGGTTCCCGCAGAATACCAGCATCATGGCCATCCGCCGTGACAAAACAGCCGAGTGGCAACCATGTTTTGTATTTTCTTTGCTTGTAGGTATTATGTTTGTGATGTGTTAACAAAATACATTTTTATTCTATTCTATTCAAATCCTTTACGACCATATATTTACGATATTTCCAGCGGTATTTTAGACACAAACAAATACTACAATTCAAAATTGGCTTGTCACTTCTTTTCTTCCCACAGAGAAGCTAGCAGAAGCGACTCGCAAGTTCGCGACTCTGCAGAGCGAACTCAAGTCGCACTTCGACACGCTAAAGCCTAAAGGGGGAGGGGACAGCAAGAAGGCCCCCCTCCCCCGCCGCAAGGTCCAGGAGTTGAAGCTGGCGTTCAGCGAGTTCTACTTAAGTCTGATACTGTTGCAGAATTATCAAAACTTGAACTTATACAGGATTTAGGAAAATTTTGAAGAAGCATGATAAGGTCAGTAAAATTTCCTTTGATTTTTTATGTGATAGGTACCTGATGGTAAGCGATTGCCGCCGCCCATGGACACCCGCGACACCAGCGGAGTTGCAAGTGCACTGCCAATCTTTAAACACCCCTTTCCCCCGGATGGGGCCTTCGGTACCCTCATTCACGCAGCGAAATACAGCACAGTGCTGCTTAACGCCAGTTTTCTGTGAGGCCGTGGTATCACTCCGGTCGAACCGGCCTATTCATGCCGAAGCGTGGCTCTCCCACGGTAAAATATTACAGTTTGGTAAAATTAAGGAGATTGTAGACTGATACCATGTTACGTTAACAAACAATGAGGGGAAGATTGAAAACTTGCTTAAATAATTCGTATTCTTGGGTCCTCCTCCTCCTTAGTCGTTCACTCTTGACAGAGTGGTCGTGGTTGACGATGTAGCATTTTCGTGTGCTGATGCGGCTCGCGCGATGTGTCTCCACTTGTTGCGGTCCACAGCGTCTCGGGAGTTTTGGACAATGGATAGTCTGTGTTACAGCCCTAATGACGTCTGTCCAACGCGTTGATGAGCGCCCGCGCGACCGCGACCTGTCCCTGGACAATTCGTCGCTCCATGTCCACAAATATTAATAACTACATTTATTACGAATTTTCTTCAGTAACAACAGCGGGCTTTAACAAGTGCCTCTGTACGGAAGTGACGTACCTACCTACGTGGCAGCAAAAACAGTTTTTGTTCGTAATCTACGAGTGATTTCCGCTGCAATGATAGTGACCGAGAGGTCACGTTGCCCCTGGTTTGCTTCACAAACTGGTTCTAGTCATCCTACTCTAGGAGACAGGGTGACAATATTTTTTTTTTTATAGAGGACACAGTATATTGGCTCTCCTTAGCCGAAAGCGATGTCAAGGCATCACCTTTGTTGGCACCGCCATACTGGCCCGCGAGATGCTTCTTCACGCTTCGTTTGAAGGAATCCATATTGTAGGAAGGAAGGAAATACATGCGCCGACAACGAGCTTGGACAATGGATGTCTGTCCATCATCTGTCTGTCATTCTTGAGTCACATACGCTGATTTCCGAAGCCTCCAGCTTGCCTATTCTTGCTGTTCTTAGAAATTTCTCTTGGTGATTTTCGAAGCAAACAGTGTAGTATTATGTACATTGAAACCTTCAAGAAACGAGACTAAATCTTCCGGTATATATGTTTTAGAAATAGTTATTTACTATGACATACGAAATAAAGCCCTTGCGGATATTTTATAGTCTATAAGGAAAACTGTCCATTTAAATCTCATACGTAAATCGAATGTTCAGCATCCATCTCAATCATAAAGTAATAATATTGGGAACGCGATTTCTCAAACGCCTTATCATATCAATAAAATAGATGGATATTTTATCACAGATGATATTGACTAGAAAGCGCTGCCGATGTCATTGAACAGAAATCGACCCGAAAAAGTCAACATTTCCTTTGTTGCTGGGTTTTTGCATGGCGAATGACTGTGTCCAAGGCCGGAACCATGAACTTCTTACTTGGGCTCTACCCTGACTCAGCAACCCGAAATAGATCTTGGCTTCCGACACTAGAATTCGCCACTTTGATATAAAGATAAGATTAAACACATTTATTTGATAAACACACACGACACACAACAAGGTGGCGGACATTATACGAAAATAAAAGCAACAAAAAACAGCGTAGAAATTTATAAAGCATAAGTAACTAGGTTGGGGCAGCGACCCATAGTGAGTCTTGGTCTCCGAGCCTCCATCTCGGTCTGAATGACTAACTGATTAATTTTTACACGTTTCAGAAACTATCCAAAACGTGCAGGTTTCCTCACGATGGTTGGTCTCACCGCCGATGAGCCTGGTAGCTCAGTGGTTCATAACACGCCTTCCATACGGGGAGCCAGGGTTCGAATCCGAGGACGCACCTTTTTATTTTTCAAATCTATGTGTGTATTTCTACTATTATCTCGGCGGTGAGGGAAAACATCGTGAGGAAATCTGCGCGTTTCGGATAGTTTCTGAAACATGTAACCATGATCCAGTTGGTATGGTAATCTGGTTCCCCTGTCAAAGGGTTGCGTAGGTCAGTCGGCAGTGAACGTGTAGTTAAAGTTTATTATCTAGTACACATGTCTCCTTCCCACTCTGGCGAAGCACGGAGCGCCGTCGGGGGTTTAGTCGATAGGCCTCCGGCTTCACTGGAGGAGAGCCCGATATAACCCGTCCACCCCCCGGTGGACGGGTATGCGTAAGGCCACGTCGGCCCACTACACTACGGCCCGGCCGCATTCCCCCGCCGCGCAAAAAAAAGGTCAGTCGGCAGTAGCTTCATAGTATCAAATTACCAGATTCCCCAAATCAAAAATCATGGTCCAAGCGTACCCCGAGCTCCAGAGCGACATCTTTGGACGCAACTGGGAATTACACGCTATAATGAGGGAGGGTTTTGCAGACGAGCAGATTGATCACCTGATGGTAAGCGATTGCCGCCGCCCATGGACACTCGCGAGACCAGTCACAGTCACAGTCACCAGTAACAGAGTCACAAGTGCGCTGCCAACCTTTATACCTCCCTAATGGTAGAAAAGCGCGAATAGATTTGAAAAATCCATGCTCGAATTCGAACCACGAGCCCCATAGGTTTAACGACCCGTTTGGAACAGTGGTAGCCCGGAACGGACGACTTAGGGTGCAATTGTTTGGAGGTAATGGCAATGGAGTAGGCAGATACAACAGTGCCCTGGCTACTCCAATGTCAGAAGAGGCTAAAGAGTGCTATAGACTGTTACTAGCATTTAATTCTTAAGTTTTCCTTTTATTTGATTTGATTATTTACATAATGGTTGATCTTAACGGAGCGACATTGTCAAATTGACAAAGCTCCTTAAATAAAGAAAAAAAAAACAGTGGTAGAGAACGCTGCCTTTGGTCCAAGGGTTGCGGGTTCGATCCCCGCACAGTACAAATATTTGTGTGCATGAACATGTCTATTTGTATCGGTCTGGGTGTTTCCATGTATTATAAGTATATATATACAAAGAAAAGTATTATATGTATATATATTTGTAATCCCACTGTTGATTCTGATATCCGTAACACATTGCTTGAGCTAACTATATCGGAGTCAGATCAATGTATGTGATGTTGTGAAATATTTATTTATTTATTTATAGGTACGTACGACTATGGTACCAAATTATAATACGCCAATTTCCAACAGTTATTAAACGTGAGTAACGGAGCGCAATGGCGGGCGGAACACGTGGAGACCTCCCACTTCTACACGAACAAGGACATAGACCGGCTCATCAGCGACACGGAAGCGACCGTCACCAACGAGCTGGAGGGCGGCGACCGGCAGAAGGCGATGAAAAAGCTGAGGGTCCCGCCGCTGGGGGAGCAGCAGAGCCCCTGGACGACCTTCAAAGTGGGCCTCTTCTCTGGGTCCTTTATCGTGCTGTTCATCTCGGTTGTGCTATCAGGTAAGATATAATATACTTTTATTAGTCCTTATATATATATGTTAGCCCATTTAAGTCCCCACTGCAGGGGCACGGGCCTCCCTCAATCACATGAGGGGTAGTTGCCATACTCACCACGCTTGGCAGACGGGTTGGCGAGGGTTTTGATATAAATGCAGAGTTTTCCTTCTCTGGGTGCTGATGATCATCCCAGCAGCTTTACCTTAGTCGCCTTTTACGACACCTCGGTAAGAGTGAGGGTGGCTTATTCTACTCTGCCGGGGACTACACGGCGTCTATCTGTGTATTTAGTGGTAATAGAGTATTAGTCCTTATCTTAGCCTTTTAATTGCCGGTTGCGTCCTAAAGCGAAGTTCATGCCGCCAACCCATGATTCTTCCTACCGTCTCGGCATACGGACCGAATCTTGGGAGACGCTCACCAGGTACTTGTTCTGGGCTCTTCCCCCGGTGCGTTTCTTCACTCCCTACAAAGTCTATGTCCTGTCCCTTCTCATCAAGCGACGGAGCAGTTAGGATCTACTCCCTGCAGCTGAATTCGTACATCGAACCACACGCAAGCGATTGTCATTCCATCCCCATCATCCCGATGGATGGCGGTCTAATACTGTGCGTTTCTCGTGGAACTTTCTACCACGTACCTCAGTTCTGTGGAACGGTTTGGCTGCAGGAGTACGAGTATTTCTCGAAAGCTACGACTTAGGGACCTTCAAGAGAAGAGCGTATATTTTTTTTAAAATTTGGCGGATGTTAATGGGACGTCGTTGATTACTTTTCATCAGCTGACCCGCTTGCTCGTTTGTCGCCTCTAGCATAAAAAAGCTGTCACTCTGGAGCCCAGGGTACGCTTAGGCCATGATTTCGGATTTAGGGGAGTCTAGTAGTTACATACAATGTCACGACTGCCGTCTGACCTTCGCAACACTTTACAGGGGAACCAGACTAACTGAAGTATGGTTTACTCATGGTTCACAGTATATTGGCATTGCCTTAGCCTGATGGTAAGCAAATGAAGAGCCCACGTTGCAGTTACAACGGACGAGATGGCATGGTATCACTTCGTTTGCCCTGCCATACAGGAAGGAGTCAGTAGGTACTGTCATCATCATAATTTCAGCCAATAAACGTCCACTGCTGGACATATGCCTCCCCAATGATTTCCACACACAGATCGGTCCATGTGCCGCCCGCATCCAAGAGATTCCCGAGGCCTTCACCAAATCGCCGGTCCACCTTGTGGGGGGCCTACCATGGCTTCGTACCTCCTATATTCATCACCCTTTTTGCCTAGACAACAGTGAAGTGAGCCTTGGAAGCATGTATTGCACGAGAGATATCCACATACATTACTTCCACTTCCTCGTCGGAGTGCGTCGAGGTTGGGGCGCATACATGTATTACCTTTAACGAATACCGTTTGGTAATTATGAGTATAAGGTACCCTATTCGACACACTTCCGATTTGTACAATTTTGTTCACGAGAGACTTGTGGACAGTAAACCCGACTCTACCTTTGGTGGTACTGTATTCTCACCTTAATGTCAAACACGTTCTCTTCAATATCGATTGAGAAATTTTGACAGATTGTAGTTACCTGATGTGTGGCTGTCTGTACATTTATTTTACCCAACAATAGGTACCCAACAATAACAAAATGACCCGTTTACGCTGCAACGACTTCATTCGACCTTGATCAGGTCACCAATTTCTAAACGAAACACCACCATTCAGCGTAATCGCAAACTTCACGGTTTTCTTGTTTTCACAAAACTGCTGCAAATAATGGGATAATAAGCTATTGTTGTGGCTTGAGTACAGTTTTGTCACTCAGTGACATAGTGAATAAGTAACACTCATTTGTTACTCGATGAAATAGATATTTAAGGACAACAATGTTAGTCAATTATAAGTGTAGGTGAATGAATGAATAAACTATTACCACCTTATTCTAAATCGCGATTTAAAGTTATTACTGTACTATAGCTCATGTCATCCCAATACCTACAACACGCAATGTTAAAAGGGACTGGCACGAATTTTGTCCCGGGACTATCCTTAGTACGCGATTTGTAATAAGGGGGTTAGTGCACTCAAAACAGCGTGAAAACTTAAAACTAGGTATTGCTGGGATCATTTATATCGCCCATATTAGTTTTTTATATGTTATGGTGGCACGAGATGATGGATGGTAAGCGATTGACGCCACCCATTGACACCCGTAACATCAGTGGTGTCGCAAATGCGCTGCCATCTTTTAAACTTACTTTCGCCCGGATTGGGCCTCCGATACCTTCACTCACTTGGCGAAACACAGCGCAAGCAGTTTTCTAAAGCCGTGATGGCATATTTATCATCATCAGCTTATGTCGCTGTCGCTTTGGAGCCCGGGGTCCGTTTAGAGCCGGCCTATTCATGCCGAAGCAACAAGTTACTAGGATCATTCGCGCCTATGAAGCCATAAAGTTTTCCTAAAAGTCAAATATTTTTAATAAATACCAGTATGGGCCGGCTCGACCGGAGGGATACCATGGCCTCACAAAAAACCGGTGTGAAGCAGAACTGTGCTTCACACCATGTGCTGTGTGTGTGTTTTGTGTGGTGTGTGTGTGTGTGTGAAAATTACTGTATTCGCATCACTATAGTTAATAATGATAAGCATAAACTGACATTTATATTTTACAGCTAAATCAGGCGGAGTGAGAACATCCTGATTGGCCTTTCTATAAAAAAAAAACATTTTTAAATTACTCCGGTATGGGAAAATAGGAGAATTTTTATTGAACAAAAACACAAGAAAATTAAGACTACAATCCGGTATTGTTTTTTGTAAATGACTAAATACTGATACTAAATTTAATACTTCGTTTTTACGATCGCTAAAGAGCGCATTCTTCACGAAACGATACCGCTCGACCGGTTTCGTTTCATACTACATCAGATCTGATTCTGAATCCATCAAAATTTGTGATCCAGAAAATCATATTAAGTTCCTTTTTTGTAAATGAGAATAATCAATTTATTTATTCACCCTAAATGAAGAATAGTTTTAATTTTAAGGACGTGTCACTTGTGTTTGGATCCTAAAAACTTTAAGAGGTAAATTATGAAGACCACGATAATGCTTATAAGTGGGTAAAGCGAAAAAGCGAAACAGTTTCACGATGTAATCTACGCCCAGCGCCATCTATTGGTATGAATTGAAATTAATGTCCCGAAACGAAGCGAGGATTGGCCACTAGTAATAAGTAAAAAAATAAAAGTAAATCACATTTGATTGATTAGTTATTATCTAGCTTGGTCGATATTTATCTGGAGTTAAGAAAAGCTTCTTATTTGTATGGATATGATTTGTTTTTGACATAAGGGTAGCGGATTCGACCTCAGCACTACTTTGTAATACCTATTGATATAGCGCTCTCAACTTCTCCAGTCCGCGCCACCAAAAAGTCCATAGATAAGCGGACTTCTGTCGATATCAACATTTGAGCTTATACACAAGAAATCTAAAATTGTATTTCCATGTCTTGCCGTGGGACTTCGATCGTGCCGCGAACTCCACGAAGTTGATCTCGTATTGTAAAATATATTAATTTGTGCCGTAATCCGTAAATGATCAATTTTATAATTGCTGTTTCATAGTTTTAATTCATAGTTACATTGGGTATTTAATTTTTTTACTGCTTGATCATTAATGATCACGTTTTGAGAAAAACAAACGGCGGTAAATTGGTGTTGAATATTTATAAACAATTAAAATTGGACAAGATTGTAATTATGGTATTAAAAGGGAAAAAAATACTAAACCGATAAAGTTTCATACTAATTTGAACTCCCGTTTTACCCCCTGTATAAAGAAAAATCCTTTCTTAGTGCTTCCCTACGCTATAAAAATTTAACTTAATTTTTGTCTTCCTGTGGGCCACCCAGATGCAGTTCAGATTAGCTTTAGTAACCGCGATATGTTTTCTCATTGTCTTATCGTTCAATTAGAATGGCTAATGGCTAGTCTGCGGACCACTGGATATTCTTCCAGAGACCACTAGTGGTCCGCGTCATCAACCAATTGAGCAGTTCATTGATTGATAACATAGCTATTACATAGCATAGTATAGTATACCATATCAACAAAATTATAACTCATCTAAATTAAAATCGTAACATCAGTATAGTAGTAGAGTACTATGTTAACTTAACTGCATCTATTGTAAATTTTAGATGAATAAATGAATAAACAAATAAACATTTTTATAAATATGTATTTTATTTTTATTTATTCATACAAACTAACATAACGCATTTTATAAATTGCCACAAATAGTGTAGTGCCCTAACAGGGCCTATCGTCGTCCGCCCATTTAAGTCCCCACTGCTGGGGCACGGGCCTCCCTCAATCACATGAGGGGTCTTAAACGGTGGTCCGCGGACCACTGAATATTCTTCCAGAGACCACTAGTGGTCCGCGGACCACCGTTTAAGAATACTGTTATAAAAGGACCACTGTGCAAAATATAAAGTTTCTAAACCTTATAGTCAATTCGTTGATAGATCAGACAGTCATTCAGTTAGTTTGCGCTGGTAGATTTAGATTATTCATATTCTTTCTATATTGTTCTTGTAGGTAAGGCTTAGATCAAATCTAGGTCTTAAATTAAAGTGCTTTCAGTATTGACATAGGCCTCTTACCGAGGTGTCGTAAAAGGCGACTAAGGTAAAGCTGCTGGCATGATCATCAGCACCCAGAGAAGGAAAACTCTGCATTTATATCTAAACCCGTCTGCCAAGCGTGGTGAGTATGGCAATTACCCCTCATGTGATTGAGGGAGGCCCGTGCCCCAGCAGTGGGGACTTAAATGGGCTGACGACGATAGGACCTGTTAGGGCACTACAATATTTGTGGCAATTTATAAAATGCGTTATGTTAGTTTGTATGAATAAATAAAGAAGTAAAATAATAAAATACATATTTTTAAAAATGTTTATTTATTTATTCATTTATTCATCTAAAATTTTCAATAGATGCAGTTAAGTTAACATAGTACTCTACTACTATAGTGATGTTACGATTTTAATTTAGATGAGTTATAATTTTGTTGATATGGTATACTATACTATGCTATGTAATAGCTATGTTATCAATCAATGAACTGCTCAATTGGTTGATGACATATCTTACAACTTGCAGTAAATAGAATAAAACAATATTTAGTATAAGACCATCGGTACATACAGCTACATCTACAGACGTAAATAGTTTAATACATCTTTTCCGCATCTGTGTGTTTATCGTCTTTTAATAGGCATAATCATAGAGATTAGAGCCTATAACCGAATTATCAGCTTGATTAAGTAGGTACATTATCTTTTAATAGCCATAATCTTTCGCTTCCTTCTTTTTTTCCTACTTATTAGCTGAAGTAAATTATTATTTAATACTTTTAATAGCCATAGATTAAGAGGTGTTAATATTATCCCAACAAGGCCGAACTGAAGCAACGTTTACAAAATTGCACGTATCGTATCTTCTCAAACATGGTAGGTATCGTAAACGATTATAAGATTGCGTTGACCGCGAGAGATATCGCAATACAAACGGTTACCGCACACAATCCCAATCGTAGGTCAGGGCTGGCAAACCTACGGCACAGCGAATTAATTTAGACACAATGTTAAATTGAAAAAAAAAATGGCTTGGCCTCGGTGAGCGAGCCCGAGGGTTCCGAACTAAATGTCAAAAGATTCTTTATTTGCATTTGACTTTGGCATGAAAGAGCCGGCTTGTCCGGAGCGATACCACGGCCTCACAGAAAACCGACGTGAAATTGCACTGCAATGTGCTGTGTTTCGGTGCGTGAGTGAGGGTTCCGCAGGCCCAATCCGGGGGAAAGGGGGGTTTAAAGGTTGGCAGCGCCCTTGTGGCTCCACTGGTGTCGTGGGTGTCTATGGGCGGCGGCAATCGCTCACCATCAGGCGATCCTTCTCGTCTGCCATCGCATGAACAAACTTAATGCGATTCTACCCCTGGTTCGGGAGTTGTTTCTAATCGAGAAGATCCGGCAAGAAACTCGCCAGTTACTCTTTTTAATCACCAACTTTCTACGCAATGGTTTATTATACTCATACCAAGTCATACAGTCTAATACAACACAAAATAGAAGTAAGCATTTAAAAAGCTACATATGAGGTATAAACCAAAGCAGACCAGTCCCCATTCAACTATATTAGAGGGTATGTAATAATGACCTTATTAAATAACTAGTACTTTTATAAATAATTCAGGACTCTGGCAGCAAATTGAAATAATTTCGCAATTTTATACTTTTCTCGTCACGGATGTGATTAAAAAATATTTCTAGTAAAGGCTTGCCATCCCTGACAACAATAAATCATAATAATGCGCGTCGTAAAATCAGTTAAGAACACACAATTTTGTGGAAACGAATTAAGATATTAATACCCTCTCTAATTGTACCAATAGGTTTGTAAGAACCCACATTGTAACTCTCCTTTGTGTAATGAATGAATGAGTATATTTATTTCAGATTAAATCATACATAGTACAAAATAAACTATGACTAAGAGGTATAATATTAGATATACCTACCTAAATACTTAACCAAACGCAATTTATGTAAACGGTAAATATTAAACAATAAAATGTATTTATAGAAACCACAGATGGAAACCAATTAAAACGTTGGTGCCCACTTAATTTTGAAACGAAAACCTTGGAATAGACCTTGACCCTTGTAACCAAGCTTCGGAATTGGCCGGTTCGACCGCAGTGATAACACGGCTTCACAGAAAACTTGCGTGAAGCAGCGATTGCGCGGTATTACGAGAGAGAGATACCAATGCATGGTCCTCCCCATTTTTTGGTGACCCAGGGAAACCCTTCATTACCGGCACCTAGTCACATGTAAGAAATAGAGATGTGTGGCACTTGTACCCAAACGACAAACCTTGGTGTTGTCTATTTTTTTTATGTCACAGCATAGATGGCAGGCGGATCACCTGATGGTAAGCGATTGCCGCCGCCCATATGCCCCAACTGCGCGGTGTCGGGGATCCTCCTCTCCCAGAAGAGCAAGTAGGTACACCGAGCCACGTAAGACGCGAGATGCAGCCCGCCCGGGTATTTTTTTTTTAGGTAATAGGTAGGCAGACGAATAGACGGATCACCTGATGGTAAGCGATTGCCGCCGCCCATGGACACCCGCGACACCAGTGGAGTCACAAGTGCGCTGCCAACCTTTAAACCCCCCTATCCCCCGGATTGGGCCTCCGGTACCCTCACTCACGCAGCGAAACACAGCACATAATGGTAATGTGGTAATGGTTTTACCCCGACACCCGAACCGCACCAAGTGCGATGATGACATGAGGTGTCATAACACCAGTGCAGTCACCAGTGCTGCCAACCTTTAAACTCCCATTCCCCCCGGATTGATACTTCGTTACCCTTACTCGGCGAAATACAGCTCAGTCAGGCGCTTCACACCAGCTTTCTGTGGGACCGTGTCAGTTGGACAGCGCTCCTACCTACCCCACAGCCGGATCTAGATCGTATCGCTAGTCGCGTCACTTAACCTTAACTAAGAGTGATGCCCAATTAGTACGTTGCGACGACGCAGCGCAAACCTTTAATTGAGGCATCACGCTTAATCCGTAGGTAGTTTTTAAAAACGTCAACTCCCACCCTGGACTGTAGCTAGAGTCAAATTGAAGGTAGGTCAGCATTGATTACTCTCAATGCGTCGGGGGGCGGGGGGTCCCATTTTTAAGGTAGGACATTTTGATTTTAAGGTAAGGTATTGCCCCACGAGGCCTCAAGGCCAAAGCCACAAGGCTCTCACCATTACCATCTTTCATTGTGATTTTAAGGTTAAGATGTTGCCCCACAAGGCTTCCACCATCACCATCTTTCATTGTGATTTTAAGGTAACGTATTGCCCCACATTAGCCGTGTGGTCCCCGGCAGAGTAGAATAGGCCACCCTCACTCTTACCGAGGTGTCGTAAAAGGCGACTAAGGTAAAGCTGCTGGCATGATCATCAGCACCCAGAGAAGGAAAACTCTGCATTTATATCAAAACCCTCGCCAACCCGTCTGCCAAGCGTGGTGAGTATGGCAATTACCCCTCATGATGATTGAGGGAGGCTCGTGCCCCAGCAGTGGGGACTTAAATGGGCTGATGATGATGATGATTGCCCCACAAGGCCTCAAGACCAAAGCCACAAGGCTTCCACCATGCAATCAACATCTTTCATTAATCAAAGCCCCTATTCTGTTTCAGCTTTATTCCACGAAGGCAGCTCGGATGGCTTCAAAGGAAGCATTCAGATTGTACCGGGGGCCCTTCCTGCTGGTGGAGTTCATATTCCTGATCGGCATCAACGTGTACGGCTGGCGGTCCTCAGGAGTCAACCACGTGTTGATCTTCGAGCTGGATCCGAGGAATCATCTGTCAGGTATTTTCGATAGGAATCATCGAAATCTCGGTGATTTGTACCTCATTTATTTATTTATTTATTTATTTAATAAGGACAACCAACAAATCTTACACTAATCTACAACAGTTTACAGTAAGTGCTTAATAGGTATCTAGGTAAGTGCAGATTCACTTACAGGCTGCCACGACAAGCAATGTGAGCAGAATAAATGATAGGGAAAAAGGAAAACCAAAATAAAACTAAACTAAAACAAAATAAAAGAAAACCAAATAAAATTAAAATTATTTAAAAGTGACTAAGACTAAACAATATTTGCCAGAGATTATGGCTTGAACGAGTCAAGTACAGTCTTCTTAAACTTACAAGTGCTGAATGACAAAATATCGACCTCAGCCTTTTTCTGCAGCCCATTGTACTGTCGTTGAAGCCTGTTAATCAATGAATGATGACCGAGACCGCTCCTAGAACCCTCGGGCGCAAATAGAGCATATTTACCTTTTCTTGGCAACTTAACTCATCCCCCTTATTACACTGGTCCACTATATCACCCCTAGGTCGGCTGTGTTTAGAAGCACACGCAGGTTTAAAACCTTTCATATAGACGTTTGTAGAACCAATGCGGGCATACGTGCCCCATTGAATAGATTGATGACCATTTACAACGAAAACTTCAATGAACTCGATTTTTCCCAGAGTCCTTCAAGATTTAAAAGACTTGTCTTAGATATTCTGAGTAAGCACTAGCAGATATTCAGTATAACGTACTTTCTTTTATTTATTTTTTCTGTCATCTGTTTCTTTTGTAAATGTATGTATTTAATCGCAATGTGACAGCGAAGCTACACTGCACATTAAGCATGCTAAACGATGCAGTTGCGTATTTTTTCTCGCACCCTACTTTAATCTCATGCCTAGACGTGGATTACGTTGTTGGATGTGTTACTATTAAGTGTACAATAAGCTTATCCTTAAGTTTCTCATGTAATACATTTGTTTGTAATCCCTAAAATAAATAAATAAATAAAAATATTACAAATTGCGAACTAAAGATAGTTCGTTTCGACAAAAATTCGTGCCGGCCCTTTTTAATATTGCGTGTTGGCACGAGTTGACATGAGATTTAGTACGGTAATAACTTTAGATCGCGATTTAGAAGGTGGGAAAGTATGCAAAAGGGCGTAAGGGCCCTGCATGTATCTTTAGCGGTGGGCGTAAATGATTGGGGTTTGCGCACTTGTAAAATACCTCACTCTTTAAGGCTTAACTGGGCTTGGAAGGTTAACAACGAAAATAGAGTTAATAAACTGCAACACTTCTTCGCAAGATTGAATGTCCACTGAACTATAACCACGGATAAGAAAAATTAAAAATATTTCGATTTTTTTCGTGTAGTGCTCACTGTGCTATTTTTTTCATAAACAATATATGCCCTACAGTAATAACGAATCGATTGATAGGTATCAATCGAATGGACAACATTTCATATTTTTAACATGTCCATATTGTTTTTTTATATGAAAATAGACATAAAATGAACGGACCCATAATTTTTCTTTTTTCAAAAGTTGTCCATTTTCATGCATAAAATAATTATTAAAATTCTTTATATTCTAAATAGACGTAAGCGCCAAATGACGTCATCGGACGGCTGAATACAACGATATTCCTTTGCTTATCATTGTTTTAATAAAAAAAAGGTACTACTGTCAAAGGTAAATAATATTAGTGTCAACATTGTCAACGTCATTCATACATTCAACGTTGACAAGTTGTCTTTTTTTTGACAGTTGCATGTCATGGGTTTGGCATTTCGTAAATTTAAAACTATAATGTGCTAAGCAAAGAAATATTTTACATTCTGCCGTCCGATGACGTCATCTTACGTTTTTTAGTTTTTAATTTTTTTCTCAGTTAATAAGCAATATAAAAAATTAATAAATATATATTCGCGCAGCGGAAAAGTAAATAAAGAAATGGTATTTTTTGTTTCAGAGCTTAGCAATTTTGAAATGTTGTCCACAAAATCGGCTGGGTAGTTTAGTCAGAATCGGGGAACATACAAACATACTTACATACATACATACACTGCTAAAATCATAACCCTTCCTTTTTGGCTTTGCCGTAGTCGGGTAAAGAATCCTTTGGTTTCCGATATTATTTCGTGAGAGATAAGGTTCAAATTCTAGGTGGGATCCCTATTTCGTTTTCTTTTCGGGTCAGTGGTGAGTTAACAGAAACCCTTTCCTGTTCCCAGTCAAGAAAATGTTTAGTACGATATAAGTTTCCAAATGTGACGTCAATACTTTTAGGACCTCCAGCTGTGGTCCGTCACATAACGTCACACTTTGTCGAGCCGCTCCTCCCTATTTCGTGATTCGTGTAATATAAAATATAGGTAACCGGCTCACAGAAAACCGGCGTGAAGTAGCATTGTGCTGAGTTTCGCTGCGTGAGTGAGGCTACCGGAGGCCCAATCCGGGTTTAAGGGGGGTTTAGTAGTTAAGGTTAGCAGCGCACTTGTCACTCCACCGGTGTCGCGGGTGTCCAAGGGCGGCAATGGCATACCATCAGGTGATCCATCTGCCCGTCTGCCACCTATCATATAAAAAAGACCCTTAAGAGCCCTTTCACGATTCAGTGGCAAACCAAGAGGTTTTTAATATATTGTTTTAAACATTTCATGGTCACTAACATTAGAATAGTTATTTAAGGGATTTCTGCCATGTACCTTTTTCATTTTTGAATTTCTGATATTTCGACACTGTTGCAAGCGCCAAAAGACAGACAATTTATGTTTGAGAGTCCTTGCTAGAGATGATCTGTAGGTCGCGCCACTGAACCTTGAAGGGCCTCTTAAAGGCACACTAGCGACGCCAATTGATTTTAACTTTTTAGCTACTAAACCGGATCTATTTTAAACAATTTCGGGGTTACAACCTCTCGGCAAACATCTTATACTATTTATTACATAACCATGCAAAAATGTTAGTTACAACGCGTACGCGAAAAATACATTAACATAAATACACGAAAGTGGCCGCTTTTGGCGTGAATCGCGCGGTTTAGTAGCTAAAAATTAAAATCGGTTGGCGTCGCTAGTGTGCCCTACCCGTCACCTTAAATCACATACATTGATCTGACTCCGAGATAGGTATATTCAAGCACCGTTACTGGTATCAGAATCAGCAGTGGGATTACAAATACATATGCATATAATACTTTTCTTTTGTAAATACATACTTAATACAATACATAGAAAACACCCAGACCATTACAAACCAACATGTTCATGCACACAAATGTTTGTACTGTGCGGGGATCGAACCCGCATCCCTTGGACTAAAGGCAGCGTTCACTACCACGCACTGTTCCAAACGGGTCGTCAATTAAATTACTTTTTGTTGGTCAACAGAACAACACCTAATGGAGCTGGCATCAATACTAGGAGTGGTGTGGGCGCTGAGTATACTCAGCTTCATCTACAGCGCCAGTTTGAGTATACCGCCGTTCGTGAACCCTCTAGCGCTGGTCGTTATCATGCTGGCCTTCCTCCTGAATCCGCTGAAAGTGTTCAGGCACGAGGCAAGGTTCTGGTTCCTCAGGATAAGCGTGAGTAAAGAACCCTTCTTTATTATCAATTAGTGGCCCGACCTTACTTCGTTTCGGGACATTCATTTCTAATTGCACCAATAGATGGCCCTGGACTTTGTTTGCATTGCACATGAGTTTCGCTTTTTGGTTTATATAATAAGCCTTGTCTATAGAATATAATAATAGGCTATTTGAGAAAATTCTGAAAACTATCTAAGGGTATTTCATTTGTTTATAAGGAGCCCTAAAAAATACTTTTTTGTTTTTATTTTAGATATTTTAATAAAAAAACGAAAAAGAAAATGCAATATTCAAATATGCCGCAAAAACGCGTCTTTAAGCAATATGGCGGCCAGTGACGTAGATTGTCCATAAATAAACATTGAGCTTGTTGGTGTTTCAGTGTTTCTTTTTTTTTGTTTATTTCTTCCTATCAAGGAAAGGCAATCAACCATAGGCAGTTACTGACGCGTAATCTACGTCACGGGCCGTTTTTAGTCACTTGACCCCTGTTTAAAAAATAATAATTTTAGAAGACGAATATTGATGAAATAATTGCAATATTTTTATCTCGCGTTATTACAAATCGCTCCACAAAAAATATATTAACACTGATGTTATAAAAGAAATGTATATTTTTATCACTGTCAAATAGCCTATCTGTATAAATAGTTTGTATTGATATTATCATTTACACCATAAACAAGTTTCCCATGCGCGTACGCACAGCAGTAAATGTCTGTTGTCGAATGAGTCTAAGCACAACTGAGATAAATATATGGCGTGTGAGTGAGGTAACATGTTCGCCACACAGATCGGTCCTTTGCTGCCTGCATCCAAGGGACTCCCTGCGACCTTCACCAGATCGTCGGTCCACCTTGTGGGGGGCGCCACGGCTGCGACTTCCTGTACGTGGCCTCCGCTCGAGGACCTTTCCGCCCCAGCGGCTCTTCGCAATATGCCCTGCCCATTGCCACTTGAGGCATGCAATCCTTTGGGCTATGTCTGTGACCTTAGTTCTAATGCTAAGATAAGTGTTGATTAATAAACGGTTGGTGATCCGGCAGATAACCAAAGTTATCGACATTGCTCACCGGATTAGCAAGCTTAAGTGGCAGTGGGCTGGCCATATTAGCCGCAGAACCGACAACCGATGGGGTAAACGAGTTCTGGAGTGGAGACCGCGTCTTGGCAAACGTAATGTAGGGCGCCCTCTGGCTAGGTGGGGGGACGATCTGCGCAGGATGGCTGGCAAGAGCTGGATGCGAGAAGCCACGGATAGATCACAGTGGCGAACAATTGGAGAGGCCTACGTCCAGCAGTGGACTGCGATGGGCTGATGATGATGATGATGAATAAACTGTTGGTTCCAGGGCAGAATATTGGCGGCGCCGTTCGTGCCAGTTCTCTTCGCGGACTTCTGGCTGGCGGACCAGTGGAACTCCTTCGCGAGTGCCTTCCTCGACTTCCACTACTTGGTGGCGTTTTACGTCGCTGGCGGGGACTGGTCTGCGCCTGACAGTGAGTATAAATCGCCGTAAAAGGACACCTCTTTTTTGGTCCAAGTGCCGGCTAGATTTTTTTTTGCTGTATTCTAGATAGGCCTAGTCCTTCTGTGTATTTATTAATTACTAAGGCACCAAAGCTGTAGGGCCATTATCCTAGGTTTTATTTGAGGTCAAAAATCAACATCTTATATTTTCAGTGAATTAACTATGAAGAACATTTTTTTTTGTTTTACCAAATCTTGACATTTTAACATCAGGGGGACATGTCCTAACCGTATACAGCATTTTTTTTTGCCGATACTTTCATATCTTTTAGCTTGATTAGAAGGACAGCTATTGGTGACACAAGAAAATGATCTTTGGGTTTATAGTATTAAAAAATTATGAAATTAAACATGGTTAAATGATAAACCTTATGTTCATTGAAATAAAGGTCAAGTGACATCTGTCATTCTAATCATGTTATATTTTACGGAGTAAAGTAGGTTGACAGATTTGATCCGTTAATATTGCGGTGGTGACATTGGGGGCTATCGCGTGTGAAATATCCGCTAGTTGGCGTGCCTATGAACCGAGGTCCAACTTTAACATCATTGGCTGATTTATTCATTAAGGTGATGGGTAGCCTTAACTAGCGTCACCATTCGTTTTTAATTGTTACCTACTAAATCTGATCTGTTTTAAACAATTTCGGGGTTACAACCTCTGGGCAAAGATTTATACTATTTATTAAATAACCATGCGCAAATGTTGGGTCCGTTTTTGTACGCGAAAAATGTATTACCGCCAAAAACGGCCACTTTTAGCGTGAATCAATTTTTCGCGTACAAATGTTGGGTCCGCATTTGTGCGTGGTTATTTAATAAATAGTATAAGTGTTTGCCGACAGGTTGTAACCCCGAAATTGTTTAAAATAGATCCGGTTCAGTAGGTAGCTAAAAATTAAAATCGATTGGCGTCGCTAGTGTGCCCTACCCGTCACCGTAATTGACAATTTGGCATATCACGTCTAAAAATACCCAATCCTCCTTAGGCCTATAGTACGGATCTATTTTGCGCGCAAGCGATATTCCCCATTGCTTACCACCAGGTAATCCGTCTCCTCGTCTCTACCCTGTTAGGTACTCTCTAACTTCTAATGTAATAGGTACATTGGAAAACCCGATTTTAGTACGCAACTATTGTAAGAACTTTTTGTATGCGAAGCTTGATATTGCAGCTTCTCGTAGTGAGTGCACCGGAGGCCCAGTCTGGAGGAAAGGGGAGTTTAAATCTTAGCAGCGCATTTGTGTTGTCTACTGTTGTTGCGGGTGATCTTTCTGCTCGTCGAACACCTATCTCACGAAAAAACCCAAAACATGTTTTTAACTACACTATTTATAAAGAGATAAGTCATGCAGACAGCGGCAACGCTTATACATCTAGCGCCACCTATTGGTATAAAGTGAAACTAATGTACAGGAAGTGAGGGCATGTCACTATTATATGTGTAGGATCGTCAGGGTTAGCTCCAGAACGGTCCGACATAGTGTGGGCAGAAATAAGGGATCGTGCAATGAAATCACCGGTTTGTATACTCCACTGATATAATTGACTGACCGGATGGCGCAATTGGTAGTGACCCTGCCTCTTACGCCAAAGGTCGTGGGTTCGATCCCCACCCTGGACAAACATTCGTGCGATGAAAACTTGTGTTTGTTCAGTGTCTGGGTGTAATATATGTATTTTAGTATATATTTGTGTTCCTCTGTTGTCTGATATCTGTAACACAAGTGCTTAAGCTACTTAGTACGGAATCAGGTCAACGTATGAGATGTTGTGAGAATTATTATTATTATTGTAATTTAATTCAAGTAATTACAAAATAGGAACACTAGGTACTTAGGACTTATTTTTAGAACTAATGATGATCTAGACGAGAAGTAGGACAGAGATGTTCACTCGGCGACGATCAGGATCAAAGTGAGCTCTATCGCTCCCCGCCTAAACTTCACGACTCTGTCGATGCGCGCAAAACGTTAGAGAACGCGCGAAACAGAGTTTCCCGCCGTCTCCGCTTGGCGCGCTTGTCGTCCTTTTTCGTCTATGACCGGATGCGACATATATATATTTCTTATGCCAGTTTCCTAATTTAAATATTTGCTTTCTCAGAGTCATTCGAATTCACCCGCTGGTTTATAATCTCCCGGGCGCTAGTGAACATCGTGCCTGCATGGACCCGTTTCTGGCAATGTCTGAGACGGTACCGCGACAGCCGCGAGGCGTTCCCGCATCTCGTCAATGCGGGGAAGTATTCTACGACGTTCTTCGTGGTGCTATTTGCAACATTGAGGACTATTTACAAAGGTAAGTCTGTACTAAAGAAGTCCGTATATTATAAGGTTAGTTTGCCAGCGTGGACCCGTTTCTGGCAGTGTCTGCGTCGGTACCGTCCCCAAAACTCTTTTTATAGACTCAGTTATTTTTAAATACTCGAGTCCGAGTAACTTAGTTGTTTTTAAAGTCTTTTAAAAAGGACTTGAGTCATGGCTCCGAGAATTCAAGATCAGTTTCTAGACTCATGTCTAATCAAAAGAACTTGTGACTGAGTTCTCCGAGTATTTGGGGGCCTTCACGCTGAACATTAAATAGAATGGGGAAGTGAAGAAGTGGGTTGGTAATGCCAATATTATTAATAAATCCCAGACCCCAAAAAATATTGAGTGAGGCCTTTCGTAAACACATTGCTGCTTTTTTATTGATCCAAATCTTCTCTCTTCCACACCAGACGCCCTGTTGGTCTAGTGGTATAAGTACCGGGCCGTGATCTCGGGGTCCTGGATTCGATTTTCGCCCGGATCGAGCGAAAATAATGTTTCGAATTTTTTGAATACAACTCTGATTTGTGATCACCAAACCGCATTTGGCAAGTGTGGTGATTAAGCCTAATCCCATCACAACCCATAGTAGCGATGACTTGATTTGTATGATGGAGGCCTTTGCTCTGCAGTGGCACAGTTTATAGGCTGACACTTTACTTTTCCTGGTATGGCCATGTAATGAGAAGAGGGGAAGAACATGTAACCAAGAGTGATGAGTGTAAATAAATGTAAATGGGTGGAGGAATAGAGGACGGCCGAAAAAAGAGATGGATGGACTGTGTGAAGAATAACATGATGGGAAAAGGGGTGAATGATTCGATGACGAATGACAGAGACGATGAAAAAGGAAGATGTTCTGCGCCGATTCCAGATAACCTGGGAAAAGGGCAGGAGGATGATGACTTAACTTTTCTCTCTTCCAGACGCGTACCTGGACTCGTACGACAACCCATTCCTGTACGCGTGGTTCGTGTGCCAGCTGATCTCGTCGCTGTACACGTACGCGTGGGACGTGAAGATGGACTGGGGGCTCTTCACCGTGGGCCCGGCGGCCGAGAACAAGTTCCTGAGGGAGGAGATCGTCTATAGCCCTGGGGTGAGACACTAAGTTCCTCGCCATCTAGGTTTTTACTAGGAAATCGCGATGACAGATGGAGCAAATTAGTCTTGGAGTTGATAATATCCTCCAACCGATTACGGTTACGGCGACAAATTTCATCAATCAGCTACGTACGCAGGTTATATTATAGTGCTCAAGTGTGTGCGCAAATACAAATGCACATTCCCTTACCCTTATATTCTGATGGGACACTACTGTGACACGACCGGAGAGGGTTCGGAGGCAGAACTAACAGCTTAAGGTGCTTTTCAAGGCATGAGGGTACAATACCGCCAACTTCCAGAATTTGGGCTGACACTGAGAATTAACTTAACAGAAAAACATAGGTCCAAATTTTGGCCCGACCCGGGATTTGAACCCGGGACTCTAAGGGCAGCCGTCGCTTCGAAGTGCGTCCCACTAACCACTGGCCTGACCCGGGAATTGAACCCGGGACCCTAAGGGCAGCCGTCGCATTAAAGTGCGTCCCATTAACTACTGCGCCACCGAGGCAGTCTTGGAGTGGATATCAAGACTCGGTAGTAATTGTGTGGATGGATTTTTTATTATTATTTGTTAGAAATGGGGTGAGCCCTGCGTCTCATAGCCACTGCGACCAGTAGATGATCTATTGTGGCAGCCCCATAACCTATTACAGCACCTCATGTAGCTCCAGTTCCAGGATAAACCCGAGAATGGAGCTGATGGGGGAGCTTTTGATCTCGTCTGCTGAGATCATGTGTGCTCCTAGGTGCCGGCTTCTGCACCGGTGCAGCGCTATGCACTCGCCGAGGACGTGGATAATCGTTTCCTCGTCCTCGCGACAGAACCTGCAGATTTTGGTATCTGAAAGGCCCATGTTGTGCAGGTGCTTGTTCAATTTGCAGTGCCCTGTGAGGGTCCGAGTGAGCGCCCTAACATGTCCTCTACTCAGTTAAATTGCACATTGTGGATGGATGGTCCGAATTACGACATTAAAAGCCAACTTGATCTGACCTGGGGCCTTAGCGTGAACGAAGCGTGTAACGAACGATAATATAAATGTCGCATCCAAACAGAGGAGACACACAGCGCGTGTAAGAGGGAGGGATACTCCGATTCGGTAACGTCAAGTTCGTTGTGGGCAACCTGAGTCTTCCGACTTTTTTTTTAACTAATCTGTACTATTTATAAAGAGGTAAATCTTCGCAAAAAGGTTATCGAAAACACAAAACGCTTGCGCGATGTAATCGACACCTAGGGTCATCTATTGGTTAAAAATTGGAACTAATGTCCCGGAACGAAATGAGGACGCGCCACTAGTTACTGATAAAACTCAGAATACTTTATAATACTCATAAGACTCAAAATCGCTCAAAATACTCATGACTGCTCTAGACTTATAGTCTCGGGTAAAGAAATAGGACTACGACTTATGGATAGTGATGCGCCGAATAGTGGTTTTACCGAATACCGAATAATATTCGGTTTAAGAAAGAAAGAAAGAAAAATTTATTATTTTGGACATCACAACACTACATACGAGTACAACATTAGTTACAAAAGAACAAACAAACAAAAAGAAAAACAAAATAGTTACAGAAAATAAAAACAAAACAAAGTAAAAACAAAATAATGAGTACTAATAACCAGGCAGTACAAATAATATATTGTGTGTTGTGACCTCCAACATAAATGGGCCCCCACTCAGCCTATGTCATGACCCTGAAAAAGGTAATGACGCTGATTTTCAGTAGGGCCAGCTGAGTGAGTGCCACGGACGTCAGTTTAACTTTTACCGAACCGAATATTAGGCCGAATTATTCGGCTTTCGATTTCATTGAATTTGTCCCGCTAACAGATTCCAACCATGTACGCTACGTAGCGCTGCTGGCTAGGTGACAAGGGAACCGTACCTTATCGCCCGCTACCCGCTCCCACACCGCACTGTCACTTTAAAAACACATCGCACAGTTAGGATATAATGTTATGATAATGTGATTATATGACAGAAATATTTATGATGTGGTTTAAAATAAGTAGTGGGATTAACACAACGAATAACTAAAGAACTAGAATTATAAACACGATTACAAAGCGAAGTATAACGTTTGTTACTGAATCTATAAATAAATAAATAACATCATAATGAATAACTTCTGTCTTTAAGTTCTTCGAAGTATTTTAGCTAAGGAAAGAATAATACTCAAAACCGAATTATTCGGCCATAATTCCGAATATTCGGACGAATACGAATAGTAAAAAAAAAATATTCCGAATACCGAATACCGAATATTCGGCACATCTCTACTTATGGAAAAGTACCTATGTTGCGTAAAGAAATGTAAGGGAGACAAATAAAAAAATACCTTTTGATATAAGTATATTTTTCCTGTTTCCAGTTCTACTATTTTGCTATAGTGGAGGATTTCGTGCTACGGTTTATCTGGACCGTATCGTTCGTGATCACAGAGAACAAAGTGGCCCATCCAGAGACTATGGTGTCCATTTTGGCACCGCTCGAGGTATTCAGGTAAGAAATAAGTATGTACAACATGTGCGGATAAAGAATGGGATCAGAAATGGCGGCGCATCTATTCACTTCTCGCTCGCACACTCTTTTCGTCTATACTCGCACTCGTGGGGTATGAGTATAGACGCAAATAGTGTGCGAGCGAGAAGTGAATAGATGCGCCGCCATTTCTGATCCCATTCTTTATCCGCACAGGTAGTATATTTGTTATTTGTACAAGAATAATAGATGTAACTGAAGCAATAAATGTTTGATTGATTGATTGAAGATTATACACGCCGGTTTAGTTGGTCTGGTTTCCATGTTTAAGGTGACGGGTAGGGCACACTATCGACGCCAATCGATTTTAATTGTTAGCTACTAAACCGGATCTATTTTAAAAAAATTCGGGGTTATAATCTCTAGGCAAACACTTATACTATTTATTAAATAACCATGCACAAATGCTTAGCCAACATTTGTACGCGAAAAATTGGTTCACGCTTAAAGTGGCCGCTTTTGCCGGTAATCAATTTTTCGCGTACAAGAACGTGCCCAACATTTGTGCATGGTTATTTAATAAATAGTATAAGTGTTTACTGAGAGGTTGTCACCCAGAAATGGTTTAAAATAGATCCGGTTTAGTAGCTAGCAATTAAAAACGAGTGGTGTCGCTAGTTAGGGCTACCCGTCGCCTTAAGGGTTGCGAAGGACATACAAGGTGACGGGTACGCCAGCGACGCCAATCGATTTTAAATTTTACCTACTAAACTGGATCTATTTAAAAAAAATCGGGGTAACAATCTCTAGGCAAACACTTATACTATTTATTAAATAACCATGCACAAATGTTCAGTCCGTTTTTGTACGCGAAAAATTGATTCACGCCAAAAGTGGCCGCTTGTGGCGGTAAAAAATTCGAGTGCAGGAACAGATCAAATAGTTAACTATAAGTATTATATAAATAGTATAGGTGTTTGCCGAGAGATTGTAACCGCGAAATTGTTTAAAATAGATCCGGTTCAGTAGCTGAAAATTAAAATCGATTGGCTTCGCTAGTGTGCACGACCCGTCACCTTAAATGATTAGATTAGATGAAATGATTATTTCAATGATCAAATAATTTTGGCTAGTTTCAATGATTAGATGATATTGCATACATCCATTGATAAGATCATTATGACACGTTCTGTTGGACACTTATCATCCACCTTTCTACAGACGGTTTATTTGGAACTTCTTCCGGCTTGAGAACGAGCATCTGAACAACTGCGGTAAATTCAGAGCTGTGAGGGACATCTCCGTGGCGCCGCTCGACTCCTCGGACCAGGCGGACATCATACGGATGATGGACCATCCTGATGGTGTTGTCAACAGGTAACATCTTGTCAAATTCGTTAAGAAAGTGAGTGACAGTAGAAAATTCCTATCTTGTGTTCATTGACTGACCGGATGGCGCAATGGACAACATTTCAAATTTTTAACATGTCCATATTGTTTTTTTATATGAAAGTAGACATAAAATGAACAGACCCATATATTTTCTTTTTTCAAAATTTGTCCATTTTCATGCATAAAATAATTATTGAAATTCTTTTTATTCTAAATAGACGTAAGCGCCAAATGACGTCATCGGACGGCTGAATACAGCGATATTCCTGTGCTTATCATTGTTTTAATAAAAAAAAGGTACTACTGTCAAAGGTAAATAATACTAGTGTCAACATTGTCAACGTCATTCATACATTCAACGTTGACAAGTTGTCTTTTTTTTTGACAGTTACATGTCATGAGTTTGGCATTACGTAAATTTAAAACTATAATGTGCTAAGCAAAGAAATATTATACATTCTGCCGTCCGATGACGTCATCTTACGTTTTTTAGTTTTTAATTTTTTTCTCAGTAAATAAGCAATATAAAAAATAAATAAATATATATTCGAGCAGCGGAAAAGTAAACAAAGAATTGGTATTTTTTGTTTCAGAGCTTCGCAATTTTGAAATGTTGTCCATTGGTAGTGACCCTGCCTCTTACGCCAAAGGTCGTGGGTTCGATCCCCACCCTGGACAAACATTCGTGCGATAAACACTTGTGTTTGTTCAGTGTCTGGGTGTAATATATGTATTTAAGTATATATTTGTGTTCCTCTGTTGTCTGATATCTGTAACACAAGTGCTTACGCTACTTAGTACGGAATCAGGTCAATGTATGAGATGTTGTGAGAATTATTATTGATCTTTTTAATAAGATGAATGATACCCATGTTAGGTTGAATATTTACTTACACAAATTAGTTTTCACCAAATTGACTTTGTGGTCTGGTGAAGGTCGCGGGAATCCATTGGATGCGAGCGGCAAAGGACTGATCTGTGTGGAGAACATTAGGGAAGGCCTATGGCCAGTAGTAGGCGTCTATTGTCTGAATAGATGATGATGATGATGATGAAATTAACTTTTCAGACTGGATTTTTTTTAAAGCCAACTATAACCAAGTTTTTGGTTTATCTTGCTAGTCTTCTCTTCAGACCAGACAGATTTAACACGGATATTAACCGTCCTAATGACGTATTCAATTGACAGTGATACTTATCTATATCTCATTAGAATTAAAAATGGTTTTCAATTAGAACTATTTATAGCCCTTTCGTTGAGTGAGTGAGGATTACGGAGGCCCAATTCGGGGGAAGGGGAAAAGGTTGGAAGCGCACTTGTAACTCCACTGGTGATACGGGTATCCATGGGCGTAGTAGCTTACCATCAGGTGATCCGTCTGCTCGTCTGCCACCTACTAAAAACGCTATAAATCTTAACTAACATACATGTACTTACAATTTTGTTGATGTCGCATTTTAGTATGTAATTATTTTTTATTCCATAGACAAACAAAGAAAAAAAACCCGAAAAAGACGAAAGAGGTCGACAGGCGGCCGCTCCTGAAGAAGGAGTCCATCCAGGACCTTCAGCTGGAGATGGACCTGTCGTCCAAGATGCTGTGACCCTCTGTGATACTGTACTTAAGCCCTGGCCACAAATATACGGGACCTAACGCGAGAGTGCTATTGTAGATTATTAAAATGGCAGAAATTATAGACTTGCCTCTGTAAGAGTGTATTGTTGACTTGTTGTGTCACTTGAATCGGTCTATGCGGTATTGTATTAAACTTTAAGGCTTGATTCGACCAATATTGATCCGTGGATAAATCTATACAAATATGACGCCAAGTTGGCCGAACTAGGTGTGAAGGACGTCGTCGAGACTGATCTGCGAGAGCTCCTGGTCAAAAACTTTTTTTTTTTCAGAATAGCCAGAAATTTGGCCACAATCTCACCTGATGGTAAGTGATGATGTGGCCGAGGATGGATCATGCCTGTCTATACTCGAAACTGGAATTCAAGACCAAAAAAACGACGACAGATACGTCAGTGACAAATCTTTCAATGTCACTTATGTCATTGTCAAATTAAGGTTTCAGGTTTTTCAACCTTTTTTTATATGCTTATTTTCTTAGGATAGGCTGGCACAATTCATGACAAGGATTTTCTCAAAAAATAGAAACTTAATTACATCTTCATCTTCACCATCACTAATGTCAACATCTCTGACTATGGAATCTTGAGTCGGTCACTCGACCTATGAATTCTGCCGAGACTACTCTTAACGAAATCGAAGGTTTTAAGACTCTCTTAGATCCTAGCAAGTGGTTCAGGTGACAACACACAATAGCATTGTTTAAAACGATTAAAATTCAAAGATTCCTATATTAATATCCATTTGCGGCACCTCACTGCACGAAACAACATGTAATTTCAAATCTTGTACCAAATGTTATTAACACCTGAAGTGACACAAGCTCAATACCAGCGTTTCTACCAAACATTACGGATGGTTAAGTTTTTATTAAATTGTCTTGTATTTATGTAAATATAAGTCAATAAAATTACTTCTTTATATTATAGAATTAAAATTACCAATAAACAAATTATGTTGGCGTATGTTTTTAAGAAATAGGTATATACTATTGTATGATCATTTTATTGCAGTGGCAACATTGTAGTAGATTTTTTGGTCTTGGATTCCAGTTTTGGGTATAGTAACAGCCTATTCACTCTTTTTTAACTGGCAAGAAATAGCGCAGGATGGACCTTATTACGGAGGCCAAGACTCTATTTGGGTCGATGAACCAGCGGAGTAAGTAAGTACGTCAGATTTATATACGATGACATATATTTAGTATCGGATTAAGATGATCGAAACAGCCCTAGTTTGATGACAGTTTGATATAATATCCAAAAGGAGACCCTCTCACTTTCATATATTTTTGGTCCAAGTAAGAAAGTGCCGGCCAAAAAAATTTTTTGCTGTATTCTGTTAGGACTTGTCCCCCTGATGTTGAAATGTCTTGATTTGGCTTAGCAAAATTTTTTTTTTATTTACTAATTAAGTAAAAATATATGGAGATGTTAATTTTTGAGCTCAAATAAAACCAAGGATAATGACCCTACAGCTTTAGTGCCATAGTAATAAATACTCAGGGGGACCAGTCCTACAGAATACAGCAAAAATGTTTATGGTCGGCACTTGGACCATAAAGAGGATGTCCTTTAAATGTCTTATTATTATACTATAGATATCAAAAAGGGATTCTTAGAGCGGTCGCACTTATAAGACTAGATTTTTTAAAGTTCATGTACTAGGAACAGATTACTTACATAAATCACAAAATATCTTGTCATCTGAAGTTATCAAAATGATAATATTTAAATGGTACTTACTGGGACGTTCAAGTATTACGTAAGCAGATTTATTACAGTTATTTACCTCCCCCCCCCCCCTGTCAGTAAAAGTAAGCAAAGCTCTTACCCCCTCCCCCCATGCTTAGCGTAAACATTTTTCGATTTTTTTGTCACAGCTTCGGCAACCCTACTTAACCGTATGCTATTATTTATAGGTAATTCCCCGAAAATACGTTTCGTTTTCAAGCAAACAGAATTTGAGGGTGGTCATTGTTAAAATGAAAATATCGATGACATAATCATCATCTAGACTCCCCTACCCCCCATGTCATCCAAAATAAGCCAAGGCAAAGACCCCCCCGCCTCCCATAGTGCTTACAGTAATACTTGAACGGCCCCTTAAAGTTGATTTTATATTATTTACAACTTTGATTAACAATATTAAAAACGTTAATCGAAAGTGTAATTTGATTTGATAATGTAGAATGTTCATATTCTATTGGCCACTTTAGATGCTTAGATATTTTTGATGCTATCTGTAAGTGTGTATGCTTGTAAATGATAATGTTACTACATTTTTAGCTATACTGTACCAACATTTTTAACTCGTTCATTTCAAGATTATTATTATTCGTGTTGTAGGTAAAATTTAACGAACAGAGGGTGATAAAGTGTCTTGATCGTTTTAGAGAACCTGTATTCCTGTAATACCAAATGATGTGATCATTTCAAAATATGAAGACGATTATAAAATATGCAATCATTTGAAACGTAAAACGTATCGTTAACTTTAATCTCATAATTAGGCTTCCTTTGTTAGTACTAACCATTTTTAAATGACATAATATATTACGTTTAGATAGATACTCTTTATTGATATGATTTATTTGGTTGTAGCAATTTTTTGGCAATTGATTCTTAAGGTGACGGGTAGGGCACACTAGCGACGCCATTTGATTTAAATTGTTAGTATCTAAACCGGATATCTTTTTAACAATTTCGAATTTCGAGGATCTCGATAAGAACTTATAACTATTTATTAAATACTTATAATTAACTTTTTGGTCTGCTTCCTACTCGAAATATGAATTACCGCCTAAAACGGACACTTATGGCGTTAATCCAAATTTCGAATACAAAAACAGATCAAAAAGTTAATTATAAGATAAGTATTTAATAAATAGTATTGATTCTTTCTGAGAGGCTCGAACTTCGAAATTGTTAAAAAGATATCTGGCTTAGTTGCTATCAATTTAAATCGGTTGGCGTCGCTAGTCAGGGCCACCCGTCACCTTTAGTAAATAATGACAATTAATATTTTTTCGATAGTCTTCGGGTGGGACACGAACCCACGATCTTTTGCTAACCGGGCAACTGCTTTACCGACCGTTTATTCTCATTTATCTGTCGATAGACAATTTAATTTTGCATCAAAACTGAATAGCCATCACACCAGATAACTCGAATGAATAAAATTAAATAAGGTCTAAAAAGACTTAATAATATATTTTCAAGTAATCATTGTCAATGACATATTCTGTGATACAATTTAGAAATGTATATGAAATTTTAAATCCAGTGTATTCTTTAATAGAATTAGGGAAAAGTCTTACTTGCGAATCAGTAAATCTGTGCATAGATAAACTGAAAGTTTTCTTAATTTTTCTTAATTTATTGGGAGATATGAACTCGAAGCAAATTTTACAAAAATAAAAAATTAAATATTATAAGTACTACAATCTATAATCTTTACTATTTACAAAGTGGTAAATCCTACAGACAGCGGCAACGCTATAACCGATAGGTAACCCGAAAACACGAAACGGTTGCGAGATGCAATCGACACCTAGCGCCATCTATTGGTATAAAGTGGAACTAATGTCCCGAAAAAGAGTGAGGGCGGGCCACTAGTTCGGAGTAGTAATTTAATTCGATGTTGTTATCTACAGTCGCGAGCAAACAAATCGACTCAGGACCTGATTTTCATACAAACATACTAATTTCGGAGGCCTATTAATATGAAAGTATCTGTGCTTTAATGATAATTTTATTGTAAATCGATGTCAAAAGTGTTCAAATTTCAATAAATTATTTTAACAGATTACAGAAACGTGCCGATATCTTAAAAAAAAAGGAAATTGTGGTTGATTTTCGCATTCCATAAGAATTACTTACATGGAGGAAGACAAAGAACTTGCTCAATCCTAACTTTAAGAAAATTGGTTGTAGAGGCTTGTTAAACGATTAACTAATAAGAACATTTTTGACATCCATTTACATTAAAATTTTCTCCAAAGCACATATACATACATATTTATAGGCCTCTGAAGTTAGTATGTTTGTATGAAAATTATTTCCTGTATGATTTATTAATGAGTTGTGTCAAATACAACATAGAATTCAGTAAACCTGCAGTACATAAATAAAATACGTAAGTTATTTTTAGAATTAAGTGTATTTAAAGTGGCTGGCGTTAAAAATAAGAGCCTCGTTTCTTTTTGTAAAATTTGTTTTGATGGGATCATTTTGGTTATTTTCTTTACTTGGGTCGTTCTTCTTTTTTATCGACAATGAGCCAAACTTACAAATCAACATTTAACTTTTATATAACAGACTACAAATGATAAATAGTATGTCCTAAATATTCGTTAATGTACTACTTTATATATGGACTAATACATGATGTAAAATCTAATTGATAAAGAAAACTTTTAGATTGAAATGAACACCTCCGTCACGTCCCCCGAAATTAGTGCCATTTACACCTCTGTCACTCTTTATATATTTTTTTTTACATAGTTAAATCATGCTAAAGCATCTACGCGGTGATAAAGTTATGTCATTATTTCATGGTAAATTAGGAATATCTTGATGGTGTAACTTATACTTTTTTTATAATTAATTGCTTCATAGGTTACTGAGGACGGGCTCATTGTCGATAAAAAAGAAGAATGACCCACTTACATATTTATGACGCCATCATCATGGAGTATTATTTTCCGGTCATGGCTATGGTATAATTTTTAGGGTCCCGTTTTTTTAACTTTTGGTTACGAAAGCCTAAAAACAATACCAATCGGTGGGACAGTACAATTCAATGCCTGAATAACTTACAGAGAAGGCTCTGAATTCGAACTCTATGACACGAAAATAAAGTTTATGGAGTTTGCCACATTTGTATAAACATCGTTTTGATCGGTGTGTGTTTTTTAAAGTCTAAAGTGAATACGTAAATACAATTCATTTTTACATCGACGTATATACCAAGAGTAGTATGATATACTGGTATATACAGCTGTACCACGTTTATAAGTTACATCGGCAAAATTCGTCTACGCAGAAGAGCAAGTTAAATCTGATTTATTATGATTGCGAAAGCAGTCTTTATTAGCGTTACGTTAAGATTAAATACAATAAATCCAGAGAGGAATGCTATCTCTCTCTTAACCGCACTTGCGCCGAACATGGCGCTGACGCAACAACCTATAAGAAATTGCAATTTTTGGCGCGCGTAAATGGTGCGTTGTGATTGGTTAAGATTTTGCCGCAATTTTCGAAAATAAGACTTCTGCGCAGGTACATTGGTGTAACTTATAAAATTAGTAAAATTGTACACATGGTTATGTACTACAATCTGCCAAATTTTATCCGATTCTTCACATACAAAACACATTTGGTTGGTTCAATATTGAATGACTATATGTAATTTATTTTAGTTTACCTAAGGTTTGGTTGTATGGTTGTCTATTCTTGACCACTTTTGCGTTCCTGTGTAATCATGAGTGTTTTTAGGTCTTCGTCACTATTTATTTCTGTTTATAATAATTACAGACTTAGATTATGTATAATAATGTTACTATTTCTCGGCCTTCAAATGGCGTAGTCATTATGGCGTTTTAAATTAAGTTTAAAAGAGCTTGTTGAATGATATTCGTAAATGATTAAGTCCCGTATATTTTTGGTAAGGTCACCTGTAGCCAACCTTATATTGTCCATAGTATTACAATTATATTTTTAGAATGAATTGGGTTTTTTTTATTTATATTATAACCTCACTAAAATAATTCTAATTTAATATCCTCCAACCGATTACGGCTACGGCGGCCAATCTCAACGATCAGCCACGTACGCAGGATATATTATAGTGCTCAAGTGTGTGCGCAAACACAAGTGCACTCTCTATTCCCTTACCCTCATAATCCGATGGGACACTAATGTGACACGACCGGAGAGGGATCGGGCGCAGGACCAACAGCTTAACGTGCTTTCCGAGGCACGGGGGTACAAGACCGCCAACTTCCAGACTCCGGGCTCCCACTAAGAATTTCTTGCCGTAAACTTAGGTACAAATTTTTGGCCCGACCCGGGGATCGAACCCGGGACCTCTTGCGCAGCCGTCGCTTTAAAGTGCGACCCACTAACCACTGCGCCACCGAGGCAGTCAATTCTAATAGGTACAGTATTTATGACAGTCACATTATTCTCGACACTGACTCTACTCGTTATAATTATGGAAATACTTTTGTCAGAAAAAAATAACATTATTTCCTGATACAAAACGGGACCCAAAAAAACAGCCACCTTTGTATGAAAAGTCAACCATTTTTAAAACAAGGTTTCCTGTAAAGTAAAGGGTAAGTATTATCAGGAAGTCTTTTATGAACGAGTGTTACATTGTACAAGGTC
The DNA here is from genome assembly GCA_019059595.1 of Marasmia exigua. Lineage (NCBI taxonomy): Eukaryota > Metazoa > Arthropoda > Insecta > Lepidoptera > Crambidae > Marasmia > Marasmia exigua. The sequence goes on from CM032484.1 coordinate 13,990,520, forward strand.
TGTTTTTATATGCCCGGGAGAACTCCTAGGACGTGGCAGCGGAGCTTGGTCGTATTGTTTTTCAAGAAAGGCGACAAAACCTTACTGAAGAACTATCGACCAATTTCACTCCTGAGTCAACTCTATAAGCTGTTCTCAAGAGTCATTTCGAATCGCCTTACACGAAGACTTGACGAAGCTCAACCTGCAGATCAGGCTGGGTTCCGACAGAGTTATAGCACCATAGACCATATTCACACAGTGAGACAAGTTATACAGAAGACCTAAGAGTATAACCAGCCCCTGTGCGTGGCGTTTGTGGACTATAATCTATTCTACAGGGTGTCAAAAATGAATGTTTAAACGTTAGTGCATAATTTATTAAAAAGTTTATTTTACATAACATACTATACAGCAGAAATAAAAACTTATAACAGCATGAGATGTCACTATTTACATGTTAAACGGTATAAAATCTTTTACATGTAAAAATTAAGATTTAGCTTTCAGAATATCTTTGAGTAGAAGTTTCTTCTCCAAATAGACATAACATACTATTACTTAATTTAAAATTTTAATCGGTACAAATACATGTATTCGTGTAAAATAGAGTGAACATTAAAAAATAATCATTCAATTTAGGTCCATACAGAACACTTATGAATAAATTAAAACTTTTGTACTTAGGTATGTTTTTCAGGGCTGAATTTAAAATTTGTCCCAACCTAACAGGGTAACTTAACAGGGTGTTTAAATTAGTTTTAAAAATAAAAATATTAGTTAAATAGTTAACTTTTTGGGGATTAACATTTTATTTGAAGCATGTCACCCTGTATACCCAGAAGGCATAGTTGATTAAAAATCAACAATCGTATAAATATATACTTTTAAAATAATTTAGATCCATAGAAGTCTTACATATCAAATGTAAATAAAACGTTCCTTACAACTTTAAATGAAACATTCGAAAAATGCAACTATACGTAATAAATATGTAACTACTTACTTTGATTCTGGAACAGAAGGGCTAGCACGAACTATTCGAAGAATCGTACCTCAGTACTATAGTACGCCATCTAGCGGATTTTTCACAGGCGATAGCCCCCATTATTGGAATTAAAAGGTGAAAAAATATTGCGCGGATGTTCGTGCTAACCGCTCAGATTGCCACAGGCCACGAAATCGAATTATGCACAATTGAGTACAAAAACATTAATTTCACCCCATACTTGCCCCGATATTATTGCATTAACAGTACTAACACTGTAAGGCTGGATTCGACCAATCTTTATCCGTAAATAAATCTATGGTTTAACGACAGATTTGTATATAATGTCAGCGCTATACCATAGATTTACAATCGCAATAACGTTGGCCCTTATTCAGATACAAATTTGTTTAAATTTAGGGCAAAGCTATACCATATTCGATGCTAAATATCAAAAGGTAGCCAGCGCAAACTTATAACAATATTTACATCATCAAAAAGCCCAGCGCGCGCGGGGACTTAAATCCGCGCCATTTTAAGTCCACCAAGCCTATATCTCGTATACACCAATGACAATCTTCAAAATACTCTTGATTATTATACCAAAAGAGTTCACCGAATTTTAAAACAACAGTTTAACATTTAAACACTATTATATTATAAACAGCTGTTTAAAAAGTCTGCGTACTCCACCCTAAGGGTATGTACCTACGACCGCACTACAGCGTCGCGGCAGAGTTGCCCCCGTTGTTCTCCAAATAAATCAAATTATATTTTGACGCTACGCCACGCACCGCGCAACGAATCGACGCTACAGCGGAGTTGCCACACTGGCGGATTGCGAGCGTTTTCAAAAGCGGAGCGACGACGCAGCGTTCGCGCCGCGGATGCGCAACGGATTTGCCGGCGTGTTTTTGCGTGACCGCCACAAAAGAACAATAGCCTTCAGACTTATGTCCGCGGCTAATCCGTCGCGCATCGATTGAGAATCCGCTGCGTGAACCCTGCCGACACTCACAGTGTCTACACTCCGCCATTTTGGACAGAAAGTTACCTACCGTATAGGGTTGTCCTCTTATTTTTGTCAAATATTATTATTACCTTGGGACTACTGGTTTAAGTACCGGGTCGTGATCGCGGGGTCCTAGGTGCAACAAGGATCATCTGGTGCATGTTAAATTAGAACTACTGATATTTCTTAAGAATTAGCATAATACTAGCATTCCATATTCGTGCACAAAGGTACACAAAATGATTCCGAAAGTTGCAAAAAGCTACGCAAAGATACATAAAATTAGACATACTTTTCATAACGTTTTGTTTCGTTACTTGGAAACCACGTTAAGGTATTGGTCATGCACCCGATCGCTCGTGCCAAGACACAGTGTGGTCCCACCATAACCTATATCAATCTCCATCTCCGACCTCCTAAAATGTAATTGTGATCGTAACTCGTAAATTACAGCAGGCAAAAGTAAGCGTCACTCGAGTAAAACCGACAACCCTGAATTTAGTTCCTACGATTGTACTCCGATGGGACCTTAGAATCCGTGTAAAGTGTGCGTCTGTGTGCGTACGTAATCGAGCGTTTGTTCGTAGTGTCCATACTGCTTGCGTATACTACTACTGAGACCCTGCGCAGCCGCGACATGTTCGCTGCGACGTCGCTCCGCTTTGAAAACTCGCAATCCGCCAGTGTGGCAACTCCCTAGAGTCAAAAGCAGCCAGTTGTAGGTATATACTATTTGACTAAAATTTACAGCGGACATAAGTCCCTCGTTTGTGTAGGCGTTATGTTCTTCTTAACTCTTGAACACCACGTGATGGTTGACCGCTGATGAGAGAACCTGGAATAAAATCAAATCTTTTTACATCATCATCTCAGCGATAGGTTTCAGTTGGGTTTAAAGCCGTCGCATTGGAGCCCAGATACCAGTATTTTTTTTTATAATGTAGGGAAGCAAATAAGCATGCTGGTCACCTCATGGTAGGTGATCGATCACCACTGCCCATGGACATCAGCCACTTCAGGAGTGCAGGTGCGTTAGCCCAGAGTCCGGTATTTTTTTTTAAAGATATAGGGAGGCAAATTATCAAGCGGGTCACCTAATGGTAAGTGATCACCCCTGCCCATTGACATCGGCCACTCCAGGAGAGTGCAGATGCGTTGCCGAACTTTTAGGGGAAAGTAGGCTCGTTTCTTATTAATATTTACTGTTATTTAATTGTCGTAAGTTCCAAAAAAGCGCCGAAATATGCATGATAATTAATTTTACTGATTGGTTACTAAAGGATCCCATTCAAAGAAACTCCAGTCATCTCACTACTGAGAATCATGAGTCCACCCCCTCCTCTGTCCAGAAGCTATCTCGATTTATCAATTTGCAAGCACTTGCCTATTTATTATACCCTACATTATTGAACTCACTAATATTGAGGACCGCCAATACTAGTTATGTAATGTAAGGGTTAAATCCAGAATCGGACTAAATAAATTAAGGCTACCAGGTGGTTGCAATCAAAGCCATGTTCAGCTAATTACTTTCTCAATGACGGTCTTCTTCACGAAGCACGAAATATCCACAAGTGGTACTGAATGCTCTATCTAATTGGCCAATGGCACGCAATGTCAAAGTCGAAACCCCACGACCGCTCCGTTCCCGTTAAATGTCAAGGTATCAATTATTATGATTAGCACAGAATACTGCTGGTAACGGTATTCCGTTCCGTTGGTGGCAATTGTATTTCCTCGCCCTCGGATGGACTTCGCCCACGCCTAGCTACGCCACTGCAAAGGATGACAGTTCACTTGAGATAATAGATAGCAATCGCTTACCATCAGAAAAAAAAACTGGCGTAATTTGTTGGAACAAGTGAGCCACAGAAGCAAGTATAGGTACTGTTTCCAAAATACCGCTACAGAAGATTCCGTTAGTGTTAACATTTACAAAAAATGTGCATACGTAATACTGGAACGACCCGCTCCCGCCATGCAAAACACTTACCATATCGCCCTAAGACCTCAGAGCTTCAAGCCTCGACTGCATCTCGTCCAGTTCGCTCTCATCAGGCTCAGGCGCCTCCTCCTGCTTGCTAGTGGAGGGCGCGCCGACGGCCGTGGGCGGCGCCGGCGCCTCGCCCAGCTTGCCTTGCGTTAGTTCCCACAGCACCTGCAAATAGGGTTTAGAGTTTTAGTTAATGAGAAATAAGGCAGATCTTTAGATAACGTTATCCTGGCGTGACACGGTAATAGTATCTCTAGTAGTATTTTTTGACATCAATGCCAAAGCCGTGCGGAACGTCAACACGCGATATGGCTGCTGGCCTGCAGAATTCAGGCTTCAGTTACCTACTAATTCAAAGCACAACGACAAACAATAAAATTTTTGCTATAAAGCATCACTGAATTGAGTGTTCGAAGGAGATTCACGACCTGATACCACCTTCTCCTTTCTACCACCGGACATTACGGAAGACGACAGGACCCTTACACTGTGCAAGTTCCACCAGCTCGTACTAAGCGTTTCGCTTCTTCTTTCTTGGTACGAACTGCTAAGGAATGGAACAACTTGGCGGCTTCTGTATTCCCAGAGAGCTACAATTTGGTTGTCTTTAACGCTACATCTTAGACCTTATTGTCACTTTCCATCAGGTGAAATGAGGTCAAGTGCAAACCCATTTATTATAAAAAAAATAAAAAATATATATGCAAGCTAACCATGGGCGGCTCTAGTTCAATAAGCGCCCGAGTGTAATCAATAACCTGACGCCCTCTTGTTTCAAAATGCGCGAACAAAATGCATTACGTTCAACATTTTCGACTACCTTTCTTTGCTTCATTGTTATTATCAGACATCCCGAATCAGAGCGGCAGCTGTGGACGCAGCTGGGAATTACACGATAATATGAGGAGAACGATCAGTACTCGCGCCCGCTTCTTGCTGAGCGTTACAGTGGAGGCTCTATGTGTAGCGAAAAGCTCTCGGCGCCGTCTAACTTCCAGCGCCCGGGTGCACCGCACCCCCTGCACTATAGGTAAAGAATATGCATCTAACAGCCTATGAATCTAAAACCATCTGATAGAAATTCAACTAAACTGTACAGAAACGCCTATTCTCGAGCACTCGACATTGAAGCTGAGTTCAAGATTTGTAGGACAAATGTATGAAATTTCTATATTCGACTTCAATGGACAACATTTCAAAATTGCTAAGCTCTGAAACAAAAAATACCAATTCTTTGTTTACTTTTCCGCTGCTCGAATATATATTTATTCATTTTTTATATTGCTTATTTACTGAGAAAAAAATTAAAAACTAAAAAACGTAAGATGACGACATCGGACGGCAGAATGTAAAATATTTCTTTGCTTAGCACATTATAGTTTTAAATTTACGTAATGCCAAACTCATGACATGTTACTGTCAAAAAAAAAGACAACTTGTCAACGTTGAATGTATGAATGACGTTGACAATGTTGACACTAGTATTATTTACCTTTGACAGTAGTACCTTTTTTTTATTAAAACAATGATATGCAAAGGAATATCGCTGTATTCAGCCATCCGATGACGTCATTTGGCGCTTACGTCTATTTAGAATAAAAAGAATTTCAATAATTATTTTATGCATGAAAATGGACAAATTTTGAAAAAAGAAAAAATATGGGTCTGTTCATTTTATGTCTACTTTCATATAAAAAAACACCTTAAACACGGACATGTTAAAAATTTGAAATGTTGTCCATTTAGAGTGCACGAAATTGGGCAGAGGGACCCTAATAATAATAAGGCTCTAAAGCATTATTCTTTCTTTCATCTGTAAGTAATTCAACTACCACAATACAATAGACATTAACCCTCTATTAAGGCAAAGAAAAAATAGTTCCCATAAGATTTTGAACCTTATACCTTCTATATCTGTCAGGACATAAGAGCGAAAACCAATGATTTTTTTCATCGACTCCACATTTTGAACCTTATATTTAACAGCATAAGAGCGAAAACCAACGAAACTGTTCATTGACTTATGCCTTATTAAGTGTTAATTTGCAGGGCGACACAAAAACACCTTTCTTTCATTCTGTCTCGTTTTAGTGCCCAAAGTGACTGTCACACATTTGTACCTGTATTTGTGTTTGTATTACTTTATGGATGGCCGCAACCGCGACTGTTGTTACCCGAGAGTATACGGTGACCCGCGTGTATAAATAAATATACAATACAGTAGTTATTATGACTTTGGCTGAGCCATCAAAGTCTACCACTTTGCATACCTTGTCGACCTCGCTCTGCGCCGCCTCCTCCATCTCCTCCTCATCTTCCATGGAGCCCATGGTCTCGTCCAACATCTCCTCGATGATGCCGGCCCGCATCATCTCCTTGCTCAGCTCCTGCATAGTGTGAGCGATCTCCGGCAGTCTTATTAGGGATTGCATTGCTTGCATCACCTAAAATAAATAAATATTTCACAACATCACATAAATTGATCTGACTCCTAGATAGGTAGCTCAAGCACCTGTGTTACGGATATCAGAATCAACAGTGGGATTACAAATATATACATATAATACTTTTCTTTTGTAAATGCATACTTATAATAAACACCCACACCAATACAAACAAACTTGTTGATGCACACAAATGTTTGTACTGTGCGGGGATCGAACCCGCAACCCTTGGACCAAAAGCAAATAAGTAAATTAATAAAATAGTAGTCCTCAAGGCTCTTAGCGTGTAATTCCCGATTGCAACTCAAGCTTTCGCTCTGGAGCCTGGGGTACGCTTAGACCATGATTCAGCATTTAGGAACAGTAATTATAGTTTAGTACTTACGGTGAAGTGACTGCTGTCTGACCTTCGCAACCATTTAAAATCTAACTGAATCGTGGTTACATGTCTCAGCAACTATCTAAAACGTGTAGGTTTCCTCACAACGTTTTCCCTCACCGCCGAGCTAATGGTAGAAATACGCACATAGATTTGTAAAATCCAGCGGTGCATTCTCAAATTCGAAACACGACCCCCCCGCAAGGAAGGCATGTTCTAATCGACTGAACGATGGTGGCTCAAACAATGAGAGAAATTATGTAAATTGATATTTAGTATCAAATGAAATAACTTATTCACCTCTGTTGATTTTTGTAATGACCCAGCCACCCTCAGTGTCGCTGTAAAATTGAAAAAGGTAATTTTAGTAATATTAAAGACCTAGCTGGTTTACTTGTATTCATATCTAACTCCCAGGATTATCTCATTTTCTCATACTAAAAACAGTGGGGTTAGATGCCCTAAACAGATCATTGAAGGGGGCAAGCACTAACTTAACAAACTTATATACTTAATGATTGTGATTTCCTCCATAATCTTTTAGTAGAAATTGGTGGAAGAATCTTTTGAGAGAGTAGGAGTGCAAAGGATAACAAATATGTACTGCTGTGCGGAGATCGATCCCGCAACCCTTGCACCAGAGGCAGTGTTCACTAGCACATATCCAAACGGGTTGTCAGATGTACAGTCATGTGGACTAATTTGTGCACATGTCTCATACAAAATGAACCATATTGTATCACCATATGGATGTTATACCAGAGTTATTAAGATTTGTTGAATCAGGCATAAGTTGTACATAGTAATGGATTGTCTGGGTGTTGGATAGTGGATCAAGAATTCACCATCTGTTTATCAAAATATACAAAACTGTAAAATTTCTTCATTTGATTCTCACCTTAATGTTAATCACATTTGGTTCAATATCAATTGTACCCGTTTTGAAAGAGGCCAGTTCAAACATGAGAACATCTGCTCTATGCTTAGAGTCTCACCGTTCACATTAACAAAAGTCATTAATAAGAGACAACTGGGAACTCATTAATTTAAGAAACAAAGCAGTATATACTTATTATATTACTCATAACATGTAGTAGTAGTATCAGCCTTAAATACTGTCCCACTACAGGGCAAAGGCCTCCATCATAGAAATCAAGTAATCGCTACTATGATGGGATTAGGCTTAAATACCATGCTTACCAAATGCAGATTGGTGATCACAAACAATGCATTTAACATAATATTTAGTTTTTATATGATAGGTATGGTTATGCAACCCTCATTATCAGTGAAACATATCTTACTAGACCCAATACCAAAAAATACATGATTTGTATCAAATCGCAAGTCAAGTACCAATTTCTGAAAACAAACACAAGAAAAAAAAGGAACCTGATGTACAATCAATTTGGGTAACTTTGAATCACCTTGTAACTTTGAATAAAACTGGTTTAAAGATTTTTTATTTTATTCCTTGGAATTCCTATACAATTTAAAACAGTATCTACGTTGAATGGATCGACCTTTAGATACCGTTTTAAATTGTATAGGAATTCCAAGGAATATAGTAAAAAATCTTTAAACCAGTTTTATTCAAAGTTACAAGGTAATTTAAAGTTACCCAAATTGACTGTACACTTTAGAGTAGACCTTATAATGTCTGTCTGCAGGTATTGTTGATATAGCAATTTATTCATATAGACAATATACCCAGATAACAATACCTGATAAATCAATAACAAGAAGCATGACTCACCCAACTGGTTTTTCATTTGCAGCTGTACCGAGTTGAGATGTGCTTTGCTCGTATATATTTTACTAATGGCTTTACGAGATCGAATTATTTCCTTTGCCAGTATTGTACACACTTGTTTGTCATTCTTTGTGGCTGCTTCCTTTAGAGATCTTTTGATTTTTTCCTCTTCCCGCTGTATGCCTAAAAACATTTCAGATTGTATAAATTTTGTATTTACAAAATTACTTATTTTGTATTGCAAGTTGTGTAGTTCATTATTATGTGCATATTGAGTCTTGGTCACTTGAATAAAAATTAATTATTACTATAAATACTTTTTATAGATAAGAGTAGATACATTCTTTTATTTACAAAATAAACTTGAAAGTTCTACAAAGTACATCAAGTCAAACATGGTCAAACATCATGTTATTTTTGTATTTGATAGTGACCTTTTTCTTTATTTGAAACAATAATGAAGATAAACTGGTTTTGCATTATAAAATCAGTCACATCGTCGTCATGAACTCATGTTCATATTTGGAATTTTAGACTTGATATCAGCATATAATACAAGGTCATAAGAAACTTTTATCAAGATTTTTTAGAGATTGAAAACTTATAATTCCGCTGTTGAAACTAAGTTAATACTTGAGTAAGTAATATTATAAACCTACCACGTATTTGTCTATCCAAATTATAGCCTTCTTTCCTTAATTTGTGAGACCATTCATTTACCTGAAATTAAAAGTTAATAATATACCTATTTTGAACAAATGTGCAATTATGTAAAAAACATACATATTTTCCCTACCATTTCCTTTGGATTCCTTTCAGGTGATTTACCGAATAATCCCATTTTAATCGGTATTTTCTAAGAATTTTAAAGAAAGCCAAAATTAATTTGTTTTGATTTTGATCCAATTTGACAGAAGATCAGCCTCTGATGACCTCATCAAACTAACTCATAAACTCATGAAATGGAACGTTGATAACTTTACATAAATGTTTTCTTGACGCTCTTTACTGAATTATTTTACGAACGTACTACATTATTCATGTCAATATGTATCCTTTTTTAAATATGGTTTTTGAATTACATAATGTTTTAATTTCTTTTTCTAAAATAAAATTAGGTATTATATTCTTTGAGACTGCATGTAGAGGAGTCAACTTCTAAACGCTCTGTTACACGCATAATGTGGACGTATTTGCCGTATGTTATTTATATGTTTGCTGGTTAATTAATTTTTAATGGAGACAATGCTCATGTAAATAAATAAGGTTGCTTAGATCTGATAAATTCATATAGGTCGTTTTTTAATATGTCTACAAATCCAATTAGAAAAAGCAACAAATTATTAAATTTTTTTGTAGAACGGAACACTTTAATCATTTTATTTTGACGTTAGGTTGGTGTTGCCACTTTTGCTACTTCAACCTTAAGTAAAGGAAAATATTGTATTTGTTACACTCTATTAAATTGTTATTTTACAGCGTATACTGCAGATCTTAATACGTTTAATCTAAGCATAAGTTTATCCTACAACTAGTAAGTTGGTGCAATGTAAATATTTTTCCTATCATGTGTTTAATATTGATGTTTAATATGTGTTTAAGATTTAGTGTAATGATAAGTTATTCTAATGTTATATTTTGTTTTATTGCAAAATTAATTAGTTTATTTTAAGTTCTTTTTTCTTTTCGTATCTGCCTAAGATACAGAAATTTCCTAGTTTAGGTAGTTAACTTAAAATTGTTCCCTTAGTTTAAATAGATTATAAGTGAATTATGTTCCAAAGATTTTTCAATAAATTTTATTAATTTATTTATTGAAGAGTAAAAGATCGGCAACGAATCAGTGACCTCTCTAATCTGATACAATATTTATGTTTATGGGCAGAACGGGGATCATCACTAAACTAACTAATATTCAGGTAACCCGCTTGCTTGTCGCTTTAGTAAAAAAATATACTTAGGCGTATTAATTCAATTTATACACGAAGACTTTTAATCGGTGAATCAGGACCTACTGATTCCGACTAGGTGGATGATGGCCATTGCTATAGTAATAGTAGTTACATGTTTTCTTTTTGTTTAGGTTTTATTTTACATTTTATTAGATATCTAAATTTAATTGGAATGTATGGTCTTCCTACATTTTTATGAAGTGTAGAAAGCTATTTTAATTTTTTTTAATTTGTTTTATTTGACTTTGTCTGCCATTTGACAGTTTTCTACCAATAACATGAAAAACCTTAAATCTCTAATGAGGTTTGTTATCATCACTGTACCTGTACTTATGAACAGGTTTTATTTGTAACAAGGAGGAGTAGGATGACCATATTCATAGTTATTAACTTAAAGTCCCAGAAAAGAAAAAAAAATGGAACGCTGACATGTAACTACTATTACTATAGCAATGGCCATCATCCACCTAGTCGGAATCAGTAGGTCCTGATCACCGATTAAAAGTCTTCGTGTATATCGTACCCCGGGTAACCAATATTTTTATATGGCAACAAAACTGCCGCCCGGCCTTGTGTTTAGATTTTAACAGTTTTGTTTTGGTGAATTGAATTTCCTTTAGTATCGTTGATTTCTCATGTTTTTATGTGTCAATTCTTGTATAATATTGTGATAATTTAGCAGATCATCCAGCATTCCAGGTAAGATATAAATTTCTTTGTAACTTGCTGCCATCAAGGTATTACGGCAGGTTGCGCTTTTGAATTCAGTCGTTCTTGAATTCTTTTAATAGATGTTCTATATTTAACGCTAGTGCTTTTATTTTAAGGATATCTATAACCAAGTCAAGACTGCGGTTCGTTGAAATATTGTGTATCTAAATAGTTATGGCATCTGTTGTGATGATAACCTATTCACATATTCTGTCTGAAGTTTGTAGGTAGCTGAAACCGTGTAAAATCCTTGCTATTCATAATATTGATTGACAATGAATATTGTGAATAGAATAAGGGCAGCTTGTGATTATTTGTTTTTGTTAGAAATCACTAATCACAAAGACACAGGAAATGTTTTTTTTTTTAAATAAAATTTTGCTTCAATACTAGTTGTGTGCTTAAATACATGTTTTAATCAAGTTAGGCTTGTTAAAAAAATATAACAGTACGGAAGTTCTAAAAAATATGCTTTTTCTGGTAAAATCCAGTAGGAATCAGACATAACACAAAGTTTGAGTTTAATTTTACTTATTCATTATAACTATAGTTACATTTTATTAAAACAGAAGGGATATATCAGTAACAACAGTGGTGGAATACTATGTTTTTCATTAAAGCAATAAAGACCCTTTACTTTACATACATTGCCAGTGCATGCTGTGTTTCGCTGAGTGAGTGATGGTACAGGCCTAAACTGGGGGAAAGCACACTTGTTACTTTCACTGGTTTTATGTCCGGTGGGTGGTCCATTTTCTTGTCTGCCACTAAATTATTTATATGCCTACCCTCTTACTAAGGCTACAAACAATCATTATATAAAAAAAATCTTACTGCAAGTTCCCTAATGTTTACTAAAAATAGTATATTGTAATGCCTTATACGAAAATATATATTTTCTGTTCAAATAGAAAAAAATCGTACTACTTTTAAATGCCAAAGTGTATGAGGATGTTTATTGCTCTTTCATGCAAGAATTGCTAAATGGCTTTTGATGAAACACCAAATCGCACCATCTAACTCTAGCAATAATTGGTCACATTTAAATTTCATCTCTGTCATCTCCTCACATTCAATACTAAGATTAGGTGGACTTCGCATTGTACTGTGCATTATTGTGGAATCAGTCTCAGACAAATCCCTTGAGAGGTGAAAATTAGATTGCGATTTTATTTTGTGTCAATATAATATTGTACTATAATATATTTTTCTTAGGAACGCACCTGTAGTCTGGTTTCTGTATGTCGTTTTGTTTTACAGTTGGCAGTACTGCTTGTCAGATTTTTTATTTTTTATTTATTTCGCTCCTCAACAATGAGTATATCAAAAACATACACGACTAATTTAAAAGTAAGTGTCACATTACTTAAAGAAAAGCGCAACATGCACTCATATTTTCGAACAACAACTTTCTCCTTTGAAGACCGGAAACGGAACCTTCTTACCGGAAACGGAACGGTCTTGAGCATCCGTAGCGGTCAGTTTGTTGGCAGGCATGTCATCCCTTACAACGTCAGGCCACACCTTTTGTGGATCAGGAATGGGTAGCCCTTCTGCCAGGACGCGGCGGTGGTACCATGGCCATACGTTAGTTTCCCACATAGCTGGCTAGCATTTTTATCTGTCTGTAACTACCTGAAATTGCAGCCAGCACTCGTTGAATTATCATTGTGTCTCGATCTCATCTTAGAGTGTAATTCCCGGTTGTGTTCAAAGCTGCCGCACTGTAGCCCGGGGTACGTTTAGACCATTGTCTACGCTAGTGTATTTTACTTTGTTTAATTATGTAAATGTAAAAACTGATCACAGGTATTTGCGTGGCGAAACGTCACATAGTTTTTAACCAATAAATTCATTCAAAATTTTGTACTGTTGTATAAAGAGACTTAAGCTAAACACACGCCTTTGTAATTTTAACGTTATTTTGGAGTAAACCCAAATTTTCTAGTCCAAATCTTCTTTTATTTGTTTGCCCTAGCGCGAACACCCATGATTCAGGATTTGGGGAGTCTGGTAATTACAATGAAGCGATTGCCGTCTGACCTTCGCCACCCTTTACAGGGGAATCAGACGAAATGAATCACTGTTAACCACGCTTCAAAAATCGGAAGCGTGCCGGTTTCCTCACGATGATTTCCTTCACCGCCCAGCTAATTGTAGAACTACGAACATAGATTTTAAAAATCCAGAGGTGCACGCTCGGATTCTTTTTTTTTTATGTCATTAGTGGCACACGTGCAGACGGATCACCTGATGGAAAGATATCGCCGCCGCCCATGGACACCCGCGACACTAGTGGAGTCACAAGTGCGCTGTCAACCTTCAAACCCTCCTTTTCCCCGGATGGGCCTCCGCCGGTACCCTCACTCACGCAGCGAAACACAGCGTAGTGCTACGTCACGCTGGTTTTCTGTGAGACGTGTTCACTCCGGTCGAGCCGGCCCATTTATGCCGAAGCGTGGCTCTCCCACGGTCAGATTCGAACCACGACCCCCCGTACGGAAGGTGCGTTCAGAACCACTGAGATACCATCGCTTAGTTAAATTATCATTATGTTGTGTCAACACTGAAATTAACATGCCATTCTTATCTTGTTTGACGTTGTCGGGTAATGTTTAACCTCTTAACTACAATTAATTCTATTATGTGCTACTTTTACTGTCGTTTTGTGTGTCGAAATAGGTACTTCGTGACAAATAAACTTAAGTTTACATTATTTTTTATATATCATACATATTTTTTTATGTGATACGTGGACAGACGAGCAGACGTATCACCGAGTGGTAAGCGATTGCCGCCGCCCATGTACACCCGCGACACCAGTGGAGTCACAAGTGCGGTGCCAACCTTTAAACCCCCCTTTACCCCCGGATTGGGCCTCCGGTACCCTCACTAACGCAGCGTACTACAACACAGTGCTGCTTCACGCCGGTTTTATTATTTATTTTCATAATATCGCTCAGGGCCTCACAGAAAACTGGCGTGAAGCAACCTCGCTATGTTTCACTGAGTGAGTGAGAGTACCGGCGGCCCAATTTAGCGGGAAGTAAAAAAGCTTGGTAGAACAATCGACTCTACTGGTGCTGTAGATGTCAATGGACAGCGGTGGACAATCGCTTACCATCAGGTAATACGTCTGCTGGTCTGCCACCCATCACATTAAAAATATAGCGTTAAGGCCTTAGTGCATATTTCTTTCAATCTGTAGATTGTTAGTCAAGTTTGCAACCTTTTTCTGTTTGGAATTATTTTTCTTATTTGAATTGAATTCTTGCTGCGAAAACCAGACAGTTACGTGCGAAAAAAATGTCAAGCCATGCCACCGACGCCGGTATCCCGCCTTGTAGAAGAGGTCTACACCTTCTGCCGGGCGGTGAGAAGAAAAAGGTGTGGCTTGTACATCATAAAGGATAACCTGCGTGCTAATAAATACACCACTAGGGATATGCACAAGTCCGTGCGAAGAGTCGAGTTAGGAAAGTGGATCTCGGGCTCCGAAGCGACAGCTTGGGACGCAACCGAGACCAAAGGGAAAACCGGCGTGAAGCAGCACTGTGCTGTTTCGCTGCGTGAGGAAGAGGAGGAGGCTAAATTTTTAGGGATTTAAAGGTTGCATTTGTAACTCCACTGGTGTCGCGGGTGTCTATGGGCGGTGGCAATCGCTTACCATTCGGTGATCCATCTGCTGTAAGATGATTATGGTTCGATTTGAATTCTTCCTTGTTTCATTTTCTATCTATGTTTACATGCATTTCATCATTCTGATCTGTCCCCAAGCTATCTGGGGTCGTCTCAATATGTTTTCATTTGTCGTGGACTTATGTTTATTTACATTATTTATTTTCGACTGCACCTGATTAAATTACCCAAATATGTTTCATGGATATAAGATAAGCTTTAGTTGCTAGGTGAACAATGCCCCCAAGTTAATTTAGCTGGGATCCGTTTGCGTTACCGAGCTTGAGAGCTTATTTAAGGTGACGGGTAGGGCACACTAGCGACGCCAATTAATTTTTAGCTACTAAACCGGATCTACTTTAAACGATTTTGAGGTTACAACCTGTCGGAAAACACTTATACTATTTATTGAATAACCATGCACAAATGTTGGGTTCGTTTTTTTTTAATATTACCGTCAAAAGCGGCCACTTTTGGCGTGAATCAATTTTTAGTGTACAAAAACGGATCCAAAATTTGTGCATGGTTATTCAATAAATAGTATAAGGGTTTGCCGACAGGTTGTTAAAGCCTTTATTTTTTATTACCGTAATGTTACCAGTTTATTTATTTATATTATTTCCCCGATCAAAAAGAATTTTTAGAAGTATGTTATGTTTTCATACGATATATTTACAGTAAATGGGAAAATGACATATGGGAACATCTCGCGTATTTATGGCGTCACAAATACGCTTCGAATTCAAAATGTTTAAAAATTAATTAAAAAATAACTATTTGTTATTTTACAAAAATATTCATTTTAATAACTACTCGGATCACGCACCATGGTTCTTATTCAGACCGACTGAATCATGGTTACACGTTTCAGATACTATCGGTAATTTATTTGTTGGCTTAATTATTAAGATATTTAATAAACTACCACAAAATGTCACTAACCTAACCTATCACTGGATAAGTTTATGTCTCATATTAAAACCTGCCTAATGAAGAAAGGTGTACAAGACTATTTAAATGATAAGGATTCTTGATCATGTTAATCGATTAGTCTTTTCAGTTGTTATTCAGTAGTCTGTAAACTTCATCATCAGCCCATTTAAGTCCCCACTGCTGGGGCACGGGCCTCCCTCAATCACATGAGGGGTAATTGCCATACTCACCACTCTTGGCAGACGGGTTGGCGAGGGTTTTGATATAAATGCAGAGTTTTCCTTCTCTGGGTGCTGATGATCATGCCAGCAGCTTTACCTTAGTCGCCTTTTACGACACCTCGGTAAGAGTGAGGGTGGCCTATTCTACTCTGCCGGGGACCACATGGCAAAATGTCACTAACCTAACCTATCACTGGATAAGTTTAAGTCTCATATTAAAACCTGCCTAATGAAGAAAGGTGTACAAGACTATTTAAATGATAAGGATTCTTGGTCATGTTAATCGATTAGTCTTTTCAGTTGTTATTCAGTAGTCTGTAAACTTACATAATTGTATTTTATCTCTTTTCAATTGAAACTCTGTAACATTATCAATATTTGAAAAGAGTATCTACCGAGTTTCTTGCTGGTGTCTTCTCAGTAGAAATCGACATTCCAAACCAGCGGTAGATGATAATATTATGTACCTATTTTGATATTCATGAGTGTTCTTCCTGTGTGGACCTAAATTGAATAAAGATTTTTTTATCCTTAATCGAAATGTGCTGGTTTCCTCACGTGTTTTCTCTCACCACCAAGCTAATGATTAGAAATACGCACATAGATTTGAAAATCCAGAGGTGCATGCTCGTTTATTACCCGAATACGGCGAAGCAAAAAGGAGGGTTATGATTTTGACCTGTATGGTGTTCATCTGTTCCCTCATAACTTCTAAACTAGTAATCATATTTGAACAAATGAGGTGTCGTTAGAAGCGTTTTGATTGTCTTCGGGTTATAGGCGACATGAAGTCACGTTAAATTGACTACAGCGCCCTCTAGGGGACTTAAGAAGTAAGGAACTAAAAAAAAAATTCTTGACGGTATCGTGTGGGGTATCAATTAAAGAGCTTATTTAGCACATTTCAAATATGTAATTATATTTACATAACTAAAAATATGTTAATAAAAATAAAGTTTAAAAACTAATACCCGACTACCAAATTAACACGCTCTAAATTGTCTTTGCTGAAAATTATTATGCCGTATTGCCGTGGTCGTATGCCACCTACTGTAGCAAACCAGATTCATTATAATAATAAAATGAAATCATTGTGGCATACGACCACAGGCAATACGGCATAATAATTTCAACAGAGACAATTTTCTTGTTTCGCACTTTTTAGAGCATGTTTTTTTGGTAGTCGGGTTTTAGTTTTTAAACTTTATTTTTATTGAAGGCGCGTATCGGTATCCAATGAGGTATCATCGCTCTAGCAACGCACTCGCGCACTACCGTTGATGGTTACTTGCATACATGTATCTACAGTGTGTTCATAGTTTTATTTCAAGTTGCCCATCGTACTTCGTAATTTGCGAATCGCGACAATCGCCGGTGCCTTTCGTAAGCCTATGTGGTGGATTACAGCACTCACATGATTTACGAAATGATACCAACATCCGTGATGATGCTTTGTGTTCTCCACCAGCGCTCTTATTCCATCATGTTAGAGTTCAATATGTAACAATATTGTTTATGTCCGTTCAATGCACCCGCTCATTGACATCACGTTGCACAAGCGTTTTTTGCATCGATTGCAGTTCTTCATAGTATATAGGATTACGTAATTCTATGGTAGCTAACTAAAACAGCCTCACACGACAATTTCGAATGACGGTTTGCTCGCGGTATTTACCGATGCGTTCAAACCTTTATCTATGAGATTATTCCTTTTTAAAGAGTCATGAGCGCATTTGTGACTCCACTGGTCTTACAGGAGCCCAATTCTCGGGCTCGTGACATTTATTTTCATACGACATATATCACAAAAACATAGTTTTTTTGTATGGTTTTCGGATGATATCCGCCATGTTCTCAAAGTATCACAAGCACGAGAATTGGGATCCAGGTGTCTATTGGTCGTGGCAATAATTTATCGTTAACCGATCCTTCTGTTTGTCTCTCCCTTATCAGATATAAAAGAAAAAAAAAAATGACAGTCAATAAAAGCGAACGTCAATCCATTCCATGCACTGAGACCTTTTTAGGGTTCCGTAGCCAAATGGCAAAAAACGGAACCCTTATAGATTCGTCATGTCTGTCCGTCTGTCTGTCCGTCCGTCCGTATGTCACAGCCACTTTTCTGGGAAACTATAAGAACTATACTATTGAAACTTGGTAAATAGATGTATTTTGTTAACCGCATCACAGTTATTACACAAAAATTCGAAAAAATAAAAAAATATAGGGCGGTCTCCATACTTAAAACTGAAACTCAAAGATTTTTTTTTCATCAAACCTTCACGTCTAGGGTATCTATGGATAGGTCTTTAAAAATGATGTGCAAGAGACTCTCCAAAAGTCCTCAAGTTTGAACTAGATATAGTGGGTAGTTTTTTTTTTAATACGTTATAAACCGTAAACCGCAATTTACCTTCCATATATCTTACTTGCTGCTACGGAACCCTTCATGGGCGAGTCTGACTCGCACTTGGCCGGTTTTTCATGCTGCGCCACAGAATTCTATCCTAGACTTTTCTCGTCTCTAGCCTTGACAGGTCCTATGTTCATTTGCGCTAGTTCACGTAACAAGGCAAGCCAAGTTTAAAGAGGAAGCCTATGCTCGGTAGTGCACAACGGTGTGGTGACAACGAAGATATGAAAAGGCGCGGAGAATATTTTCTTGGGTTACCCGCTTGCTTTTTTCCCTAACTCATTTTAGCGTGAGATTCCCAGTTGCGTTCAAAGCTGCCGTTTGGATACGCTTGGACCATGATCCAGGATTTTTTAAATGTGATAGGTGCAGACGAGCAGACTGATCACCTGATAGTAAGTGATTGCAGCCGCCCATGGACACCCGCGACACCAGTGTCACAAGTGCGCTGCCCAACCTTTAAATCCCCCTTCCCCCGATTTGGGCCTCCGGTACTCTTACTCACGCAGCGAAACACAGCACAGTGTTGCTTCACGTCGGTTTTCTGTGAGGATGATCTTTTTTGCCTAACTTGGCATTGTATAAAATATTTTTATACTCTCTTATGGAAACTTCTTGATTTTTAATTGTTAATCGCTTGGTAACATTCAAATACGGTTTATCTACTTAATCATATTTTGTTTTTTATGTTTTATCATGACCGAAATGTTTTTTGCTGTGTAATGAAGATCAAGTTTATACTTTCTACTTCTGATAATGTTAATACCGGTAGATAATGGAGATCCGCTTTCAGGTCATTCTGTACGAGTATAATACTAGTGGCCGGACCTCACTTCGTTTAGGGACATTATTTCCACTTTATACAAATATATGACGCTAGGTATCGATTACATCGCGCAAGCGTGTCGTACCTCTTTATAAATAGTATAGATTATTATAATCTCTTAGACCAGCTCTTTATTGTTTGATAGTGCTCAGGCCCATACATCTCCATTCCAATGGTCTCAAATCATAATCAATACAATAAAATAATCATTGGACCACTGACATTATTTCCACTTTATACAAATAGATGACGCTAGGTATCGATTACATCGCGCAAGCGTGTCGTACCTCTTTATAAATAGTATAGATTATTATAATCTCTTAGACCAGCTCTTTATTGTTTGATAGTGCTCAGGCCCATACATCTCCATTCCAATGGTCTCAAATCATAATCAATACAATAAAATAATCATTGGACCACTGACAGCTCAGTGGATAAGAACAAGTCATCCATACGAGAGGTCGTGGTTCAAATTCGAGCATGTACCTCTGGATTTTTCTAATCTATGTGCATATTTTTACCATTAGATCGGCGGTGAGGGAAAACATCCTGAAGAAACCTGCACGTTTCAGATAGTTTCCCAAAATTGTGAATAAGTACCTACACTATTTGAGGTACTTATTCTGAACGTGACCGAGATCCAGTTGGTCTGGTTCCCCTGTGTAAAGGTTGCGAAGGTCAGACGCCAGTCGCTTCATTTAAATTACCGCACTTCTTCCTGGATCATAGTCCCCCTGTACGGGTTATTGTACATTGACCACAAAGTAAACTCACCACAGTTCTATTTTTATGAAGTAAATTGTTTATTAATAATTTTGGTTATTGTAAACTCACCACCATTGCTTTTATGAAAAGGTCTGCAGAAAAATCAAACAACAAGTAGAATAAAAAATTATTTATTTTTTCGATATGGGAAAAATCAGGAGGTTACATAATAAAATATATGTACAAGTATGTAGGTAAGGATGATTAGGAAAGGAAGGAAGGTAAGTAGCCGTGTGGTCCCCGGCAGAGTAGAATAGACCACCCTCACTCTTACCGAGGTGTCGTAAAAGGCGACTAAGGTAAAGCTGCTGGTATGATCATCGGCATCCAGAGAAGGAAAACTCTGCATTTATATCAAAACCCTCGCCAACCCGTCTGCCAAGCGTGGTGAGTATGGCAATTACCCCTCATATGATTCAGGGAGGCTCGTGCCCCAGCAGTGGGGACTTAAATGGGCTGACGATGACGATGATGTAGGTAAGTAGTATTTTTTTTACTTTCATTTATAGGGAATCGATATGGGGAAAAATCAGGAGGTTAGGTAATAAAATATAAGTAGTATTTTTTCTATAATAATTGAATTCATTGTAATGTAAAATAAGTACTTACACCATGTCCACTGGAACTAGGGCCTGGTTGATTGGGATCCATTATTTTGGATATAAACCAATCGACTGGTTGGTCTGACTGTTATCCAACAGGTTAAACTTAACAGAACAAATAACCACACGCGCATCGACAAGGTCAAGGGTGATAGAGTGTGCAAAAGCGCAGGAGAAAAAAAGAAAGATGTGCTTTACTGTTAATTCTTAATTTCGTATTAGTTTTCATTGGATATTAACTTATAGGTACTCTCTTAATTTTATCAATATAATTATTCTCTAAAAAAATCAAAAGATTGTTTGCTATCGTTACTTTAAGCAAAAAATATGTGAACTGAGGATTTGTGGCGAATTTACAACAAACCTCACCCGCCTGTGACTAACTTACACATATTTTTAATGCATGTGGTGAATTTACTTTCAATGTATGGAGTTTACAAAATGTGGTGAGTTTACTTTGTGGTCAATGTACAATAACCCTAGCGTACCCCGGGCACCGAAGCGAAAGCTTTGGACGAAAGATCATGCTATCCCGTTCTAATACGCAATGTTAAAAATTAAATTGAAAATTTAAAAAACCCCCGACACAACTAAAGCTCTTTCATTTGATACCTATATTGAGGCAGTTGGAACAACAAATAGGTTATTCGTCATTTTCTGACGGCGGCCATCTTGGATTTGACATTGTTCACAATTAATATATTCTGCTGCTCAAGCCCTTTTATATGATACCCATATTGTGGGAGTTGTGTTAAAACATAATATCCAAATCTTTGTGACGGCGGCCATCTTAGATCGATTTTTATCCAACATAGAACACTCCCTCCTTATTCATCTTTCAAACAAAAAAACAAAATCAAACTCGGTTCATTTGTTCGGGAGCTACGATGCCTTAGACAGACACACACACAGAGAGAGACACGTCAAGGTTATAACACACGGGGTGTTTTTGTTGGGGGTCGTTGGGGGTTAAAAAGGGGCTGGGACGTGTTAAGTTCCGAAATTATTCTTATATCGTTTTTAGGGTTCCGTAGCCAAAATGGCAAAAACGGAACCCTTATAGTTTCGTCATGTCCGTCTGTCCGTCTGTCCGTCTGTCCGTCTGTCACAGCCGATTTACTCGGAAACTATAAGTACTACAGTGATGAAATTTGATGGGAATATGTGTTGTATGAACCGCTACAAAAATATGACACTAAATAGTAAAAAAAAGAATTGGGGGTGGGGCCCCCCATACATGTAACTGAGGGATGAAATTTTTTTTTTCGATGTACATACCCGTGTGGGGTATCAATCGAAAGGTCTTTTAAAATGATATAAAGTTTTCTAAAAAACATTTTTCTTAAAGTGAACGGTTTTTGAGATATCAGCTCTCAAAGTCGTAAAAAGTATGTCCCCCCCCCTCTATTTTTATAACTACGGGGTATAAAATTCTAAAAAAAATAGAGGTGATGCATGCTAATTAACTCTTTCAACGATTTTTGGTTTGATCAAAGTATCTCTTATAGTTTTTGAGATAGGTTGATTTAACTGTAATTTTGGACTTTGCTGCTACGGAACCCTTTGTGCGCGAGCCCGACTCGCACTTGTTTTGTAATAAGTGGGTGATGGACATCGGGAAAAAAGTTCCTATATCCGCTGGTGGGGTACAATGCTACTGAAATCTTTCCATTAGACATCAAAGATATGTTGGTTGACTGACACTTTGTTTGTAACATAATAGGTACAGTCAACTTCAAAAATATATGTTGACTGAGGCCTGCCTGGATGTTACGGTTTAAGTTGAGTATGTATGTACTCATTTGACTCAGATGACCCGTTTGGATCAGTGGTAGTGAACGTTGCCTCTGAGCTCTGGTCCAAGGATTGCGGGTTCGATCTCCGCACAGTACAAGATTTTTTGTGAACATGTCTGTTTGTATTGGTCTGGGTGATTTCTATGTATGTATTTACAAAATGCTGTTGGTTCAAAATGCTGTGATCCGTTACACAGGTGCTTGAGCTACCTATCTCGGAGTCAGATCAATGTATGTGATGGTGTGAAGTATTTATTTATTATTTATTTCGTACTTAGGTAACTGACATCATCGATGACGATTTGACGACCCGATTGGAACAGTGGTAGTGAACGCTGCCTCTGATACAAGGGTTGCGGGTTCGATCCCCGCACAGTACAAACATTTGTGTGCATGAACATGTTTGTTTGTATTGGTCTGGGTGTTTGCTATGTATTATAAGTATGTATTTACAAAAGAAAAGTATGATATGTATATATTTGTAATCCCACTGTTGATTCTGATATCCGTAACACAGGTGCTTGAGCTACCTATCTTGGAGTCAGATCAATGTATTGATGTTGTGAAATATTTATTTATTTATTTATTATAGATTAGCTATCTATCAACGTTCGCTCACATGTTAGAGGGCCCACATGACTTCTGAACTATCACCGGGTCCCTTGATAAGTTCTGACGTCAAACGTTGACTCCTTTGACCGATAAGTAAGTGGGTTGCTTATCAATATTGTTTTCGCATAATTTGCGTGTTATCTTTGGATGAAAAGATTGATCAGTTATCATCAGTAATCCTTTTATTTTTTAACGCCAGTTTCATTAAGCACTTAATAAAAGAGAAATTATGGCTATATCAGATATTTTGAAAGTTCAATGAAAATGAAAACAATACTTAGAGCGTATTGTTTCTTTTTTTTTCATTGATATTTTTGCTCAAAGTTATTAGGACGTTAGGTTAGGTTAATTTAGTACACCTGTACCCTTACCATGCGTTTGTAAAACTGTTCTCGCTATCGAAAACTATCGCTTTGTCACTTTCATTGTGGTGCATGTGAAAGAGACAAAGCAATATTTTTGGATAGCGAGGATAGTATTTCAAATTCATGGTAAGGACTCTGTACCCTTACCATGAGTTTGAAAAACTGTTCTTGCTATCGAAAACTATCGCTTTGTCACTTTCATTGTGGTGCATGTGAAAGAGACAGGGCAATAGTATTGGATAGCGAGGATAGTATTCAAACTCATGGTAAGTCTCTGAATTTATTTATGCTTTTGAATACTACCGTTACGTATACATTGTTTATAACATTTCGGATTTAAACATTAAGAAAGTAAAGTAAATAAAAAAAAATGTTGTTACTTTCTTATGTTACACAAAACCGGCGTGAAGCAGTGCACGCGCTGTGTTTCGCTGCGTAAGTGAGGGTACCGGAGGCCCAATCCAGGGGAAGGGGGGGGGGGGGTTAATAGGATTAATAAGCAGCGCACTTGTGACACCACTGGTGTTGCAGGTGTCAGGTGATCCGTCGGCTCGTCTGCTACCTATATCATAAAAAAAATATTTACGAGTACAGCATTTACACGTTAATATGCGCAGATTTGTGTGTTAGAGAGACAAAAAGCATGATATGTTTATGTATATGATCATGATGATGAAAATCATCAAAAACGGTTCCAATTCTAGGAACATTCTTGGCCGACTACCTATATACAGATACAGTCAACATCAAAATCATCGAAGTGATCTAACCTACCAAAAATATCTGAGCATTTGACAAAAAACAACTTTTACGCCAAGATATATTTTCATTTTTTGTTTGAGAACAAATAAAAGTACACCATAAGGTATTGCTATAAGTGATTTTTGTCAGATATTTCATACCTATTTCATTCGATTCCTAAATGTACAAAACAAAACACGTTTTTGTAACAATTAAAACCGATGTCCTAAAAAAAACACTTGTTATCAATTTGGTATAATTATTTATCATCTTTAACCGGGTAAAGGCAATGGCAACAAGATTGTGATTCTGATTATCTTGTAAAATACTTAATTAAATACTAATATTGCACATACATAGAGATAGGTTAATCTCTCTCTAAGTAACACGGTGTAATATTTCTAGAGTCACGTTGCAACCGATCATTTCTATTGATGGATATCTTGTACCTAATTATAATTGTTAATATTAGAAATTGATTAGAACAGGACCTTGGGGTAGTCGAAGGTGAATTACATAAGTATAACACAATGTGTATAATAGGGACAGATGCTGAGTATGAGATTTTGTAGTATGAAGAAGTAACTCCGTATTTTACCGGCTATTGCATTATTTGCATTGCTCATCAAATGTTGTAGGCGTTAAGTCAATTCAAACTATTTGAACTAAGTGTGACCTCTTATGTGAACAATTTAACAGATAAAGATATCGTTGGCCCATAGATTCGATTTTTCGTAAGGGAAGCCGACGGGAATCGGCTTGTATGGACTCTTCGCCACTGAATACATGACTCAACTTTGTCAAGGGATATATACATATATATTTAATTTAGGACAAGAAACAATTACACACATGTAACATTATAAGTGATGTATCATCATCGTCATCATCATCGTCAGCCCATTTAAGTCCCCACTGCTGGGGCACGGGCCTCCCTCAATCACAGGAGGGGCAATTGCCATACTCACCACGCTTAGCAGACGGGTTGGCGAGGGTTTTGGTATAAATACAGAGTTTTCCTTCTCTGGGTGCTGATGATCATGCCAACAGCTTTACCTTAGTCGCCTTTTACGACACCTCGGTAAGAGTGAGGGTGGCCTATTCTACTATGTCGGGGACCACACGGCCAAGTGATGTATATTAGGTAACAATACTTAGTGTGCAATTAGCACCGCTGTCTACAGATTAGGTACATACATGAGAAAAGGGCAATAGAGAATAAGCAGGTACGTACAATACAGCTTGGTTCGTATAGAAAAATATAACGCGTATCGGAATCAACGCGCCTCCTGAGGCCCAAGTGAAAACCTGTTACTAAACAGTAAACACACCTATTACTATGGTAAAATTACCAAAGTAGCTATTAATAATATGCAGTTTGAATATTGCAAAAATGATCGTTTTAACATTTTAAGTGTAAATATATATAACTCCATAGTTTTGGAGTTATATATATTTACACTTAAAATGACCGATTTCAAATTTTTTTTTATTACAAGGATACATTATCCTCTACAACCCGTGCGGATAAAGAATGGGATCAGAAATGGCGGCGCATCTATTCACTTCTCGCTCGCACACATATTTGCGTCTATACTCGCACTCGTGGGGTGCGAGTATAGACGCAAATAGTGTGCGAGCGAGAAGTGAATAGATGCGCCGCCATTTCTGATCCCATTCTTTATCCGCACAGGTTGTACTAAGAAAATCTGTAGTTACTACACACGAAAAAACATCAACCATTCTAGGCGGGCCATGTTGTTAAGGGGACGGGTAGTGCACACTAGCGACACCAATCGATTTTAATGTTTAGCTACTAAACCGGATCTATTTTAAACAATTTCGGGGATACAACCTCTCGGCAAACACTTATACTATTTATTAAATAACCATGCACAAATGTTGGGTCCGTTTTTGTACACGAAAAATTGATTCACGCCAAAAGTGGCCGCTTTTGGCGTGAATCAATTTTTCGCGTACGCGGGGTAAGTTTCATTGTATGCGCCGCACACTAGATACGTAATAGAGGATAATGTATCTCTGTAATAGTGAAAAAAATATACATTTATACATAGAAGAAGTTTTTGAGTTATATATATTTTTACATAGAATGTTAAAAAAACATTTTTGCAATATCCCTAGACAAAGTTGATGTATGTATTATCTATTTTACATTAAATTTTCCTCTTGAATTACTTTATCTTTAAAAACCTCATAAATGTCGCGTAGTTTTAAAGATCTAAACATACAGACAGACATACAGCTGATGTGATTTTGTTTTATACTATGTAATGATTATTTTAGGCTAAGACGAATCCATCGAATCGAAGATTATTAAAATCGGTTACCATGTCGTGAAACAAACTCACCAAGTCGCGTGTGATAAAATTAATCATTTTAATTAGTGGAAGGTGTGTACTTCTCTAAAGGTTATCACATCGGAACACCAGCTCTTGCGCAGTGGAAACAGCAGTGTTTATCACTACCATTTCACATGTTGGCGATAACCCTAGAACTAAACAAACACGACCTTATTAATTATGAACATCAACATACATCAGCTGACTTTTTATGAACACAAAAATTTATCTGAACGATATTGATTATAAGCATTGTATATCATACTGTCACTGTAATCATAATTTGTATAAGAATGAATATTGTAATTACTCGTACCATATTATTTGAAAAGAGTAACTACTGAGTTTCTTGCTGATTCTTCTCGGTAGAAATTAACATTCCGAATCAGCGGTAGATTACATAATATTTGACATTCATAAATATTCTGTATGGACTTAAATTGAATAAAGACATTTTTGATTTTGATCGTTTCTGTATTTTTTTATAATTAATTCTAATAGAGCCGCCGGTGGTGTTTGTTGATTGTACTCATCAGAAAATAAAGTAGAATTTATATTCACTCATGTGAGTCTTGGCCGTGTTACTCTTATCTGCTAATCCAATTAATAGTGTCTGAGTTACTAATGTATTGTTGTCATGTGTTCGTTGCTCTTTTTAGGGATTAATTTGATAGGATAATTAATTACAAGGTCATAAGCATATTAGCCACTTTCATTACTAAATTTACTCGCTGTAGAAAATGATATTCAATGTATGCAAACCACCGCAAACAAGTTTATTGACATAGCCTACTGGATTACCTAGATAAAGTGTATATTTCAGTCTTAGAACCGATAGCTATTGGGGTAAACGAGTTCTAGAATGGAGACTTTTGGTAAATGTTCTTGAAGGTCGTAGCGATCCGGAAAAAACAGTATTTAAGCATGTCCAATGTCCGTCATCTGATACAAAATGTTGTATCTAGATCCACCACGAAAGGAGGCTCGTGGTAAAACACTGAACTAAAATTTGGTTTACTTGTGACTATACAAATAAAGATCCAATTTGAATGATGATGTGACAGAAGTGGCGCCAGTTGAGGGACTTCGTTGGTGGCGTTGACTCTATTAGCATTTTGTAGTAGACGTACTTGTTCATATGCCCTTCATCATCATCATCATCATCAGCCCATTTAAGTCCCCACTGCTGGGGCACGGGCCTCCCTCAATCACATGAGGGGTAATTGCCATACTCACCACTCTTGGCAGACGGGTTGGCGAGGGTTTTGATATAAATGCAGAGTTTTCCTTCTCTGGGTGCTGATGATCATGCCAGCAGCTTTATCTTAGTCGCCTTTTACGACACCTCGGTAAGAGTGAGGGTGGCCTATTCTACTCTGCTGGGGACCAAACGGCATATGCCCTTACTTAGTTCGTTATGTTTCCGATGACTATTCATTAATCGTACTGTTTTTCATCGTATGTCTTACCGGCATTTTATCGATGTCATATCTCGATCAGGCTAATTTAGTATCATTAAGGTCCGACGGCTAGCATTTTTCATGATGGAAGTTCGTGTGTTTAGCTGTGTTCATGATAGATCTGATATACATAAATGCATACGTCATACGGTATTTATTAAACTTATTGGTCAAAAGACACTTGTCATGGACACGAACCATGAAAACTAGTGTAATACGGTACATGACTATTTTTTTTTTATTATTGCAATCAAAAGACCTCTCAATGATAGAAACATCGTTGAAAAAATCACTTGATTCTCATTTAAACCACCTAAGATATCACAACTTTAAAATCACATTATTTTGGGCAAACCCAAAACGCTCCCTACAAATGGCTACTAAGATGTGACGTCACACTTGAGTATTTTGTATGCATTTCATTTGAATTTTGTATGGTAGCTATATCAAATGTTTCGTTTATGTCAATGGTTCTATTATAATAATTGGTGCAAATTGTATGGGTTATTTAATGGTATAATTATTTTTTAATAATTTCATAGTTTTAAAATGGACTTGCCCATGAATCTTTGAATGACCATAAAACCGGCTAGACGTAATATTTTTAATTGTGAATTTTTGCTATTGGCACATATTGACCTATATTTTGATAAAATATTTAAATTTTGTAAAACCTTGAGCTTAGTCATATACCCTATTATTATTATATTAATAAACAAATAAATAAATATTTATAATGTATCAATACGGGGATTAACACGATATTTATTATGTGAAACAACATTGTGTACTCACATATCAGTCCGCTCGTGACCACGGTTGCTGTAACGTAGCCGAAACGTCGAGCCAAATATGTGAGTACACAATGTTGTTTCACATAATAAATATCGTGTTAATCCCCGTATTGATTCATTATAGCTATAATGCACGCGAATTTCTAAAAAAAAAATTCACAACATCACATACATTGATCTGACCCCGAGATAGGTAGCTCAAGCACTTGTGTTACGGATATCAGAATCAACAGTGGGATTACAAATATATACATGTAATATTTTTCTTTTATAAATACATACTTATTATACATATAAACACCCAGACCAATACAAACAGATAAGTTCATGCACACAAATGTTTGTACTGTGAGGGGATCGAACCCGCAACCCTTGGACCAAAGGCAGTGTTCCAAACGGGTCGTCAAATATATATTGCATTGTTATCATCAAAATAGTAGTATGTATATATCGCACCCTTAGTAAAATACCGACCTAACTCAAAATTGTTGATATTTTTATAGCAATTCTTTGCAATTTATTCTTGAGTAGTCTTGAGTAAATAACGCACTTCAAATTTCATCTCGTGTTCATATGTGAGTGTACCTATTTACTTGGCTCAAAATTGTTGTTAGATGACCTTTCATCCCTGGATTTTAGCCGATACTCTTTTCACTTAGCATCTATATTGAAATTTTGAGTTAGGTCGGTATTTTGGTACTGGCAAAAAAAATCCGCTCGGTGACAAATTCGTCCTCACCCTTGACACACTCCGCTTATTCCGATTGCGTTTTTAATTTGTAATTTGGTACATCAATAAATACAGGTTTATAATGAAAACGGTAGCTAAACTTTGGCAGTGGCAGTCGCTTCTTACCGGATTATGGTCCAAGCGTACCTCGAAGCTACAACTTTGTAACCGGGGATCACACGGACGGTGATGAGGGCGGTGCAGTCTTTGTGCAGAAATGACAACCCCGTAGTAACTTGTGAATGTCTCTAACACTAACCTAAGACCAACTGAAGCTGCTGGTCTGCTAGTACTGGACATACAAATACTAAATCATGACCCAAGCTCTCTTTCCAAAGCCATATCTCAGTGCGTCGACTCACTGAGTTATAAAGAAATAATAAATAAATAAATATTTCACATCACATACATTGATCTGACTCTGAGATAGGTAGCTCAAGCACCTGTGTTACGGATATCAGAATCAACAGTGGGATTACAAATATACATGTAATACTTTTCTTTTGTAAATACATACTTATAATACATAGATAACGCCCAGACCAATACAAACAGATATGTTCATGCACACAAATGTTTGTACTGTGCGGGTATCGAACCCGCAACCCTCGCACCAGAGGCAGCGTTCACTACCACTGTTCCAAACAGGTCGTCAAGTTATGATGATCTTACAACCTACACTTCGCCAGGATTGGGCCGGATTGACCGGAGTCCTCACAGAAAACCGGCGTGAATCAGCTCTTCCACTGTGTTACGCCGAATGAGTGAGGTTACCTGAGGCCCATTCGGAGTGCTTTGAAAGGGTTGGCAGCGCACTTTTTTTTTATGATAAAGGTGGCACATGAGCAGACGGATCACCTGATGGTAAGCGATTACCGCCGCTCATGGACGCCTGCAACACCAGTGGTGTCACAAGTGCGCTGCTTACCTTTTAACCCCCCCTTCCCCTGGATTGGGCCTGCGGTACCCTCACTCACGCAGCGAAACACAGCGCATGCACTGTTTCACGCCCGTTTTCTGTGAGGACGTGGTATTACTCAGGTCGAGCCGGCCCATTCATGCCGAAGCGTGGCTCTCCCACTGTTAGCACTTGGGACTCCACCGGTGTTGTGGGTGTCCATGGGCGGCTGCAATCGCTTACTATTAGGTGATCCATCTGCTCGCCTGCCTCCTCTATCACCTGGAACTTGGATGCCTGCGGTTCGCTTTCCTGCTAAACTTCTTTCACTTCGCACGGTCTTTCACATCTATTGTAGTGAGGTTATTGGCACGCATGTCATCCCATATGACGCCGAGCCACACCTTTTTGAGTCTAACAAGACCCAGTACCTACTTTAAATGCGTCAAATATCGCAGACCAGCCGAAGCCGCTGGTCGCGACGGAGTCCTTTGTCCAGCTTCCTGCGCCGCAAGTGGTTAAGAACGGCGCAATTGGGCCTGACCAGCGACAAGGCAATTGCTTAATCCAGTAATTGATACCGTCGAACGTTCCAGCTAGAAACCTATCGTGTGACAATCGGAATACACCGTTGTGTGGCAGTCATGTAAATGACTTACGTAATTTGTAGAATAATTATACTATAGTCAATGCAAGAGCTAACGGTAGACTGTAGAGTAGTAATGTAATATATGTATTTAAGTATATATTTGTGTTCCTCTGTTGTCTGATATCTGTAACACAAGTGCTTAAGCTACTTAGTATGGAATCAGGTTAACGTATGAGATGAGATGTTGTGAGAATTAAAAAAAAAAATGTAAGTACCTTGAGTTTCCGATATTTTGGCGCCGTTGCAAGCCATGGTTCACGGTGTAACTGTGATGTGACGACCTGCTGCTTGCACCAGCCCCGAAATATCGGAGACTCAAAAAATAAGGTACATGGTAGCAGTCCCGTATATAATGTTAGTGAGCATGAAAGTTTTTAACGTGGGAGAGCCACGCTTCGCCATGAATGGGCCGGCTCGACCGGAGTGATACCACGGCCTCACAGAAAACCGGCGTGAAGCAGCACTGTGTTGTTTCGCTGCGTGAGTGAGGGTACCGGAGGCCCAATCCGGGGGAAAGGGGATTAAAGGTTGGCAGCGCACTTGTGACCCCTCTGGTGTCCATGGGCAAACACGTACCATCAGGTGATCCGTCTGCTCATCTGCCCGTCTGCATTATCTGCCACCTATCACATAAAAAAAGTTTAAATTAAGATATGGAACAGATGCGCAATAATGTTATGGTAGTCGCTGAAAACCAGGGTCGGGGTTGGTCACTTGGATCAGCACCGACTATTGCTGAGCGGCCGCCTGTTTGGCGCATACAGGGATAATGTTGTCCTACTTTTCGTTAATGATTTTTGTCTAGGTTATGTTTCTAATTAAGTTTCCTTGTTTTGTATTGTGCCAAATAAAGTTTTCATTCATTTGTTCATTCATTTAAAACAATATATTAACCTACTAAGGCCCAGACAGGAGTCATAATAGAAAATCAATTGTTTTTGGTTTTAAAACGGACTTAGGACCTTACGACCATATTATTATTATACGACCATAATTATTATGTTAGGGGGCCAAATTTTTGCTAAATTGTAATCCCTGATTACGATTTTTTTATCTTAATTTTGATATCACGTGTAGTTTCTGAGTTATAATGGGCCGAATGTTACAAAATAATTTCTGGGGTATTTAACTGGCGATTTCAAAAAACTACTAGGACTTTTTAACCGACTTAAAAAAAGAGGTTCTGAATTCGACATGTATATATATTTTTATGGAAAAAAAATTCTGTGAAAAAAAAACCTTCAAAAACCACGAACTAAAATGTGTAAAGTAATATTTCTAACACTTAATACACTTCAAATAACATTTTATAATAGTACACTCGAGAAAGGGTTTTACCGAAGTCGGTGCCTAATCATCATCATCATCATTTCAGCCAATAGACGTCCACTGCTGGACATAGGCCTCCCCCAATGTTCTCCACACAGATCGGTCCTGTGCCGCCCGCATCCAATGGATTCCCGCGATCTTCACCAGATCGTCGGTCCACCTTGTGGGGGGCCTACCACGGCTGCGACTTCCTGAACGTGGCCTCCACTCGAGGACCTTGCCGCTGTTGAATAATTAAATTACAAGATAGTATTGGGTGCCGACTTCAATAACACCTTTTTCTCGAGTGTATTGTTATAAAATGTTATTTTTAGAGTTCCGTAGTCCACGAGAAAGCCTAAAATTGGAGGTCAAATCCGCTTTGAGTCGCTACGCTACCAAAGTATTCTTAAAAGTTATAATGTTACGTACACTAGGTACTCTTTAAGGCAACGGTTACCCCTAACTAGCGACACCAATGGATTTAAATTGTTAGCTAATAAACCGGATCTATTTTAAACAATTTCCGAGCGGCAGTCTCTAAGCAAACATTTATACTATTTATTTAGTAATTGTGCACTACTTTTTGATTTGTTTCTGAACTCAAAATTCGGATTAACGCCATAAGTGGCCGTTTTTGGCAGTAATTCAAATTTCGAGTACAAAAGCAGACCAAAAATTTAAGTTTAAGTATTAAATAAAATAGTATAAGTTTTTTCCGAGAGGTTGCAGCTTCGAAATTGTTAAAAAGATATCCGGTTTAGTTGCTAACAATTGTTACCTTAAATGATGTTATCGTGTTTTGGTATTTCATGGCAAAACGTACATACCCACATATTACTCTGACATACACTTATATAAACCTACACACACACAGACACGACACACCACATAAACACACACATCAATACACACCACACATCTACTCAGCATCACACACATCCACTTTATTATAAATAATGTAAGTAAAGGTAAATAATTAATAAACACCAACAATATTGTATCATCTTTAATATTAAGAAAACACTCCTGTTATTAGTATTATATTATTCTAAAAAGAGCCTCCTCTCACAACACAGGGTGACCTTATGTGAGAGCAGTTCAAATATTGCTAAGTATCAGCTAAGTTCTTGAATAAACGGTATTTTCATTTTCATGGACTTGGGTCTTTAGGGTTTTCTTATTATCTTGTTAGAAAAATCCCATTTCTTTCTCCCATCCATCTCTAATGCTACTTTTTATGTTATCTGCGGTTCTATGACGGTCGATGACGTCGATCGATAAAAGAGATGCATCAAATCTTAGTTTCAGTAACGTGGATGACATTATAATTCGCACTGCTCATTACAAATGACATCATCATCAGCCCATTTATGTCCCCACTGCTGGGGCACGGGCCTCCCTCAATCACATGAGGTGTAATTGCCATACTCACCACGCTTGGCAGACGGGTTGGCGAGGGTTTTGATATAAATGCAGAATTTTCCTTCTCTGGGTGCTAAAATCATGCCAGCAGCTATACCTTAGTCGCCTTTTACGACACCTCGATAAGAGTGAGGGTGGCCTATTCTACTCTGCCGGGGGCCACACGGCAAATGACATAATATGATCAAAGATATAATTGCGCAATTTTTTTTTGTTTATGTCTTGACATACTACGCTACTACTCGTATGTCACTCCGACATAAAAACAGTACAAGAATAACTCGCTTCCAACCTTGCCACGTTCAAAGTCTCGAAACACACGATTATCAAGAAACTGACATACATCGCAATAATTATACCAAAATAAACACCAGAATTATCTATCATTGTATTTTCTTGGTTAAGATAAAAATATATTTCGGATGTTTTAACGTTGACTTTGTGAAGGACAGTAGGTTATTTTGCATGTGCAAACGAAATCTTTGAGTGTATAGAAAAAAAACAAGTGTGAGTTGAACTTTCATGAAGAGGGATTCCGTACGTGGAAAAAAAGAATAATATAAGTACTATCATCATCAACATTTCCTGCTTATTCTTGTGTTAGTGGCTAAATACCTTTTCCTAAATTCGCTATTTAATTTGACCTCGATTCAACGCCAACCAACGCCATTCAGTCATTCAGAATGGCTTGAAAAAAAAAACACAGCCTGATTGTATACCCCACTTGCAGTTGTTCCTACCATGAGCGATTTTAATTAATTTAACCGTGGGAGAGCCACGCTTCGGCATGAATGGGCCAGCTCGACCGGAGTGATACCACGGCTTAACAAAAAAACCGGCGTGAAGCAGCACTGTGTTGTGATTCGCTGCGTGAGTGAGGGGTATAAAGATTGGCAGCGCACTTGTGACCCCTCTGGTGTCCATGGGCCAAACACGTACCATCAGGTGATCCGTCTGCTCATCTGCCCGTCTGCATTATCTGCCACCTATCACATAAAAAAAGTTTAAATTAAGATATGGAACAGATGCGCAATAATGTTATGGTAGTCGCTGAAAACCAGGGTCGGGGTTGGTCACTTGGATCAGCACCGACTATTGCTGAGCGGCCGCCTGTTTGGCGCATACAGGGATAATGTTGTCCTACTTTTCGTTAATGATTTTTGTCTAGGTTATGTTTCTAATTAAGTTTCCTTGTTTTGTATTGTGCCAAATAAAGTTTTCATTCATTTGTTCATTCATTTAAAACAATATATTAACCTACTAAGGCCCAGACAGGAGTCATAATAGAAAATCAATTGTTTTTGGTTTTAAAACGGACTTAGGACCTTACGACCATATTATTATTATACGACCATAATTATTATGTTAGGGGGCCAAATTTTTGCTAAATTGTAATCCCTGATTACGATTTTTTTATCTTAATTTTGATATCACGTGTAGTTTCTGAGTTATAATGGGCCGAATGTTTCAAAATAATTTCTGGGGTATTTAACTGGCGATTTCAAAAAACTACTAGGACTTTTTAACCGACTTAAAAAAGAGGTTCTGAATTCGACATGTATATATATTTTTTATGTAAAAAAAATTCTGTGAATAAAAAACCTTCAAAACCACGAACTAAAATGTGTAAAGTAATATTTCTAACATACACTTCAAATAACATTTTATAACAGTACACTCGAGAAAAGGTTTTACCGAAGTCGGCGCCTAATCATCATCATCATCATTTCAGCCAATAGACGTCCACTGCTGGGCATAGGCCTCCCCCAATGTTCTCCACACAGATCGGTCCTGTGCCGCCCGCATCCAATGGATTCCCGCGATCTTCACCAGATCGTCGGTCCACCTTGTGGGGGGCCTACCACGGCTGCGACTTCCTGAACGTGGCCTCCACTCGAGGACCTTGCCGCTGTTGAATAATTAAATTACAAGATAGTATTGGGTGCCGACTTCAATAACACCTTTTTCTCGAGTGTATTGTTATAAAATGTTATTTTTAGAGTTCCGTAGTCCACGAGAAAGCCTAAAATTGGAGGTCAAATCCGCTTTGAGTCGCTACGCTACCAAAGTATTCTTAAAAGTTATAATGTTACGTACACTAGGTACTCTTTAAGGCAACGGTTACCCCTAACTAGCGACACCAATGGATTTAAATTGTTAGCTAATAAACCGGATCTATTTTAAACAATTTCCGAGCGGCAGTCTCTAAGCAAACATTTATACTATTTATTTAGTAATTGTGCACTACTTTTTGATTTGTTTCTGAACTCAAAATTCGGATTAACGCCATAAGTGGCCGTTTTTGGCAGTAATTCAAATTTCGAGTACAAAAGCAGACCAAAAATTTAAGTTTAAGTATTAAATAAAATAGTATAAGTTTTTTCCGAGAGGTTGCAGCTTCGAAATTGTTAAAAAGATATCCGGTTTAGTTGCTAACAATTGTTACCTTAAATGATGTTATCGTGTTTTGGTATTTCATGGCAAAACGTACATACCCACATATTACTCTGACATACACTTATATAAACCTACACACACACAGACACGACACACCACATAAACACACACATCAATACACACCACACATCTACTCAGCATCACACACATCCACTTTATTATAAATAATGTAAGTAAAGGTAAATAATTAATAAACACCAACAATATTGTATCATCTTTAATATTAAGAAAACACTCCTGTTATTAGTATTATATTATTCTAAAAAGAGCCTCCTCTCACAACACAGGGTGACCTTATGTGAGAGCAGTTCAAATATTGCTAAGTATCAGCTAAGTTCTTGAATAAACGGTATTTTCATTTTCATGGACTTGGGTCTTTAGGGTTTTCTTATTATCTTGTTAGAAAAATCCCATTTCTTTCTCCCATCCATCTCTAATGCTACTTTTTATGTTATCTGCGGTTCTATGACGGTCGATGACGTCGATCGATAAAAGAGATGCATCAAATCTTAGTTTCAGTAACGTGGATGACATTATAATTCGCACTGCTCATTACAAATGACATCATCATCAGCCCATTTATGTCCCCACTGCTGGGGCACGGGCCTCCCTCAATCACATGAGGTGTAATTGCCATACTCACCACGCTTGGCAGACGGGTTGGCGAGGGTTTTGATATAAATGCAGAATTTTCCTTCTCTGGGTGCTAAAATCATGCCAGCAGCTATACCTTAGTCGCCTTTTACGACACCTCGATAAGAGTGAGGGTGGCCTATTCTACTCTGCCGGGGGCCACACGGCAAATGACATAATATGATCAAAGATATAATTGCGCAATTTTTTTTTTGTTTATGTCTTGACATACTACGCTACTACTCGTATGTCACTCCGACATAAAAACAGTACAAGAATAACTCGCTTCCAACCTTGCCACGTTCAAAGTCTCGAAACACACGATTATCAAGAAACTGACATACATCGCAATAATTATACCAAAATAAACACCAGAATTATCTATCATTGTATTTTCTTGGTTAAGATAAAAATATATTTCGGATGTTTTAACGTTGACTTTGTGAAGGACAGTAGGTTATTTTGCATGTGCAAACGAAATCTTTGAGTGTATAGAAAAAAACAAGTGTGAGTTGAACTTTCATGAAGAGGGATTCCGTACGTGGAAAAAAAGAATAATATAAGTACTATCATCATCAACATTTCCTGCTTATTCTTGTGTTAGTGGCTAAATACCTTTTCCTAAATTCGCTATTTAATTTGACCTCGATTCAACGCCAACCAACGCCATTCAGTCATTCAGAATGGCTTGAAAAAAAAAACACAGCCTGATTGTATACCCCACTTGCAGTTGTTCCTACCATGAGCGATTTTAATTTAATTTAACCGTGGGAGAGCCACGCTTCGGCATGAATGGGCCAGCTCGACCGGAGTGATACCACGGCTTAACAAAAAAACCGGCGTGAAGCAGCACTGTGTTGTGATTCGCTGCGTGAGTGAGGGGTATAAAGATTGGCAGCGCACATGTGACTCCATTGGTGTCGCGGATGACCTTGGACGGCGGCAAACGCTTACCATCGGGTGATCCGGTTGCTCGTCTGCCACCTATCACATAAAAAAAATATAATCCAGTGGCCCGCCCTTACTTCGTTTCGGCGCATATATGTATATAAATATAGTTTCAAACTTGTGTGTTTGCTAAATTGCTAAATGATTTAACTCAGGGGATCAAATGAAGTTAGTTGTGATTTACTACTGGATTTCGTATTTTGCGTCGGATGTACAGAACCCTAATTACACGGCTCTACTAATCGGACCAATTACGTTTCGGCCGCACCGGCAGATCACTAAATAAAATACCTACTCGCTTGAGGTTGACCACCGACCGGCTCGCCTTCTCAACTCGTTGGCGAAAACTTGAAGGATGAAGATGAATGTCTCGAGGTACAGACAGCCACACATTAGGTTTATAACTTACTACAATCTGTCAGTTTTCGCAAGTTGCTTATTTTACATTAAGTTAAGTATCAGCCGCTGTCATCGCTACTATGACGGGATTAGGCTCAATCACCACGCTTGCCTAATTTAGATTGGTGATCATAAACCCGAGCTGTGTTCGAAGAACTCCAAACGTACTTTCTTTTTGCTTGACCCGGGAATCGAACCCAGGACCCCGAGATCATGGCCCGGTACTTAAGGTGACGGGTAGGGCACACTAGCGACGCCAATCGATTTAAATTTTTAGCTACTAAACCGGATCAATTTCGGGGTTCAACCTCTCGGCAAACACCTATACTATTTATTAAATAACCATGTACAAATGTTGGATCCGTGCACAAACGCGAAAAATTGATTCACGCTAAAAGTGGCCGCTTTTGGCGGTTAGCAATTTTTCGCGTATAAAAACGGACCCAACATTTTTGGATGGTTGTAACCCCGAAATTGTTTAAAATATATCCGGTTTAGTAGCTAACAATTAAAATCGATTGGCGTCGCTAGTGTGCCCTACCCGCCACCTTAAACCATTCGACCAACAGGTTGTTTTTTTTTACATTACTGCGGACAAACGAGCTATGGTAGCTCTGTGGATAAGAACGCGCCTTCCATAGGGGGGGTCGTGCTTTGAATCCGAGCTTGCACATCTGAATTTTTTCAAATCTATATTCATATTTATACCATTAGCACAGCGGTGAGGGAAAACATCGTGAGGAAACCTGCACGTCTCAGATAGGTTCTCAATTGTGGATCTACTTCCACAATAAAGAATATATACATATAATACTTTTCTTTTGTAAATACATACTTATAATACATATACAATAACACCCAGACCAATACAAACAGATATGTTCATGCACACAAATGTTTGCACTGTGCGGGGATCGAACCAGCAACCCTTCTGATCATCTGAATCATCTGATTCCGCAGATGTTCATGGGCAGCGTTGATTATCTACCAGCAGGCGACCCGTTTGCTTGTTTTTCGCCTCTAGCATAAAAAATGGCTACACGTTTCAGAAAATATCAGAAACGTGGACGTCTCCTCACGATTTTTACCCTCACCGTCGCGACGAGCGAATGGTAGAAACGCATATAAGCTATATGAGTATTTTGACAAATCCAGAAGTGCATGATCGGCTTCGAACCTATGTCTCTCTCCGGGTGTTGGGAGACAGTCGTTCTTATCCACTAAGTTAGCATCGTTCATCAATGTTTTTGTATCAGCGATTACATCATAATATTTTGGGACTATTTTCACTTTTACTCTTTTGGGAACCTTGATGAGAAGAATTTTAGTTGACTTTTTTATTTTTCTTTTTTTTAATTTACTTATCCCGCGCACGGTTATTGGCCGCGCGTGTGATTCCGCCAATGTCAAGTAATTTATCGAGAATAAGTGGGTAGTCAACAGTCAAAGTCACAGTCACTCAATAAAACGCCGGTGTTTTACGTTTTATCGACCTACGGATCCAGCTGATACCACTCTAAACACAATCGCGGGTTTTAAAACTCTTAGGTACAAGCAAGTTGTCCGCGACTCACTCGCTTGACACACCATAGCAGTGTTAAAAACGATAGATTTCAACGATTCTTATTATCAGGATCACTTCGCGGCACTTCACAAATAAACTCTAAATTTGTTCACTAAAAACCACTAGATACTAATTTAAAATCTCTGAATTGCGTCAACCCACGCTGAGTGTTTGACTCCTACCGCCAGAATCCTTTTTTATCCTTATAGGCTCTTCCAATAACACGTCCACGCCTCGACTAAATATGTAGTCTAGAAAAAAATGTCTTACATACCCCACAGCGAGCTGTGTATTTAGCCTGATGGACTGACAAACGTAATGCCTCATAATAATACACTAGAATCGTGTTTATTACGAATAAATTCCAGTTCCCACCGGTTCCACCAATGTTCCGGTTTTCTAGATGAACCGTTATTTTGCTAAGTTTGGCATAGGTATCTGGTTGGCTCGGCAGATGTCGACCACAGCTATTTGGTGATGTTTATACACCTTACTATTATGGCTTTTTGCTTCGACATAGTGCGTGTTTCGCGACCATTACTTAGGCTACATGTGTGGCAACTGTAACATGTCTATGTTTTACGAAATGTTATGTCAAGGTGTGAGAAGTGTAGTTATTTTTATCAACATTACAATAATGTTTTCAATTTTCTCTTTATCTTTTTCTTGTCTGTTTACAATAGGCTTATCTTTCTTTATCTATTCTATCTGATTATCTAAAAGAGGTCGCTCTTCGCTACTCTTTTGAACCTGTAATTCAAATGCAATGTTATTGCTAGTTTGGTCATATTTAATTAAATACGATACATGACTATTTTTTTTTTATTTTTGCAATCAAAAGACCTCTCAATGATAGAAACATCGTTGAAAAAATCACTTGATTCTCATTTAAACCACCTGAGATTTCACAACTTTAAAATCACATTATTTTGGGCAAACCCAAAACGCTCCCTACAAATAATGGCTACTAAGATGTGACGTCACACCTAAGTATAATATTTTTAATTGAGAATTTTTGCTATTGGCACATATTGACCTATATTTTGATAAAATATTTATATTTTGTAAAACCTTGAGCTTAGTCATATACCCTATTGTCATTAACACCACACACACACACATTAATATCAAATTAGAACCCATTCATTTTGAGGTGCCATCATATTAAGGTGTTGCTGTATCAAAGCAGGTTTAACCAATGGATTAACAATTTCTGTGGTATTTACTAAAAGCACCTTTAAATGTCTTTGTTTTAAAATGTTTGCTCAACGACCCTTATTGATGTCTTATTATTTTTTTTGTCTTTTCGACTGCGATATTACTCATCCATAATATACCTTACATCTCTTCCTATTTTTTCCGACAAGTTAGGAGTCTTTTCTCTAAAACCTAGTATTCCTGGGATCAAATCCCTCATCACTACTTTTATCTGTTTTGCTGTCTTTTCCACTCACCTAGTAGTATCTCATAATATACATTACCTTTTATATCTTCTCACTTCATATTTCATACCTTTCGGTCCGTTTACAAGAAATTTCCCTAATACCTATAGGTCGTAGGATCAAATGCTATGAGCATTGGCTTCTTATGCAGAGTTTTTTTAGCAGACCCGTAATTTTAGAAGAATTGGTATCTGAAGAAGTTATGAATAATTTAATTCGTGCTAAAATTAGCCTTCTGCGCTTTGAAATGCCTGCGCTGCGCCTGATTTGACCATATTCTTAACATGATTATTTTAGACTAGCTTTTGCCCGCGACTTCGTCTGCGTTCACACAATATCTTTATAAATTATAGCCTATGTGTTATTCTGATCTATAAGCTACATTACTGTAAAGTTTCATTAAAATCCGTTTAGTAGTTTTTGCGTGAAAGAGGAACAAACATCCATACATCCATCCAAACAAACTTTCGCCTTTATAATATTAGAAAGGATATAAAACCGATGACCTCTATAATAATTTTAACTATTATGTATGTACACATATTATGTATGTATGATACGCTAAATATAGCCATTAAATATATTACGGACAAAAGTTTGCATGTGTTAACTTACCAATAGCACGATGCATAGTTATGTTAACTGGTATGTATATGTCTTTAATTTCTTACACTTTTTAAGTTTGGTAATAATTACGTAATTTTTTAATTTCCCTAGTTTACCGGTTTTTTTAACAGAGCATGAAGATCTATCAAATTATTTATAATAATAGAATGTATAGATTGCAAAATGAGTTTTCACCCTCCTTTCTCCCCTAAACGAATCACATAATTAAGTTTTCTTTGCACTCGTCGACAGAAGACCGCAATTACTTATACATGTAGTATTTGCGGTATTATACATACCCTTTTATTACAAATCGCGAACTAAGTATAGTCCCGGAACAAAACTCGTGCCAGCCCCTTTTAACATTGCCTGTCGGAACGAGATGACATGAGCTTTAGTACGGTAATAAAGTTAGATCTCGATTTGTAATAAGGTGGAGTGAGTTTTGAATGCATATTGCTACAAATCCGCCAGAATTATGCAAATTACGTAGTGTTATGTCACTTTATATATTACAATGTTTGTTTGTATTGGTCTGGGTGTTTGCTATGTATTATAAGTATGTATTTACAAAAGAAAAGTATTATATGTATATATTTGTAATCCCACTGTTGATTCTGATATCCGTAACACAGGTGCTTGAGCTACCTATCTCGGAGTCAGATCAATGTATGTGATGTTGTGAAATATTTATTTATTTATTTATTTTATTATATCGGATTGGAAGCCCTAAGATCTATTCTGGTACAGTAATGTGGTACAGTCGTAATCGAATAAAAATGCCCAAACAACAGAACCTACAAACCTAAAATTTGGGAAAAGAGTTCTTTAAAAGCTTAAATTCCTTAAAAAGTTAGTATCAAGAAACGGTTTTTCAAAATACAACTCTTAAGGGGTAAAAAGGGGTTTTAAGATCGTAAAGCTCTTTTGAAGCTAGTCGTAGAATTGTAGCAATGTTTCAATGTTTAGATTAATATGACAGATTGTAGTAACTCTACTTTGCAAAATCATTTAGTTTTACTAATAGTGAGAGCGCTATTTTTTGTACACGTTAAATGTATAGAGTTAAGAAGAACTCTTTTTAAAAGAGGCAATGACTTAAGTTTAAGTGATCTTTTAATTTAAGGAAAAACATATACTCGTATTGTGTTTTTGTAGATAATTAATGGAATGCTGAAATTACATAAGTGCCTACGTCATAATGTTTTGATGAAACAAAAGTATTACCAAGGCCATATACTTCTTGCCCAGCTACGTCAAATTACCATAGGTACAAAACATATAAAACAAATTGTTAATTCTGAATTCAAGGTTCCACGATTATTTTCATTATATATTGACAGACCGACTAATTATACTATTCAAGTGAACCGAATAAGATAATATGTATGTACTTACTGTCTAAATACTTTAGACGAATTGTGTTCAGGTTAATTACATAATCAATTATAGCTGTAATGGTGATAACAAATTAACCAAATTCTTGTCATACATTCTCTAAAGCCATTTGAAAAGAAGAAATCATTAACCCTTGAATTTTCCATTCCAATTATTTAAAAATCATATGGAAAAAAATATAACTGATTGTTGCAAACTTTTTCTATTTTCTTTCATAAATGATAGAGATCTGGTTTTACATGTTTTTTACTAATACTTGTTTTGATTCACTCTATAAATCTTTTAGATTGACAATAAAGTGATTGATCATTCTAATATGCTATGTTTTAAATTGTTTATTCTAAATTAGAGGTTTTAATGCTTTCGTTTTCACGTGTTTCGGCGCTACTATCTGTAGTAGCAACACCCACCAGTTCAGTATGAATTCCAAGCCAACTTGATTGAATTCCACAACATTTTATATAACTCCAGTAGGTTAACCTGTATCCATAGTCAATACAGAATTTATTAAGTAGCAATTTACATGAATATTGAGGGTCAGTTATTCTCCATTTCTTTGGTACGCGGCGCCGATCATTGGCATTACTGTAATAGGGCGCACGCATGCGTGGCCAGACGAGCGCGCGCGGCTCAGTTTTGCGTCGCGCGTGCGCCTGCGACCACGTTCGGTCTCGCTTCCTCAAGCGTCGCAAGCGCCGATGTTACATAAAATTTCCCTTTTCGCCTTCAAACGACTTCCACCAAGTGCATTTTCTAAAACATTTTACATTCCATAGTGTATTTTACTTGTGTTATATTTGCATTCGGTAAGAAGTTTTACATCGGCATTAATCAGTTTCCATAACGAAATATCATTCGCGTCGATTTCACTTTCAGAACCGATGCACGATGTGTGAATTGAAAATTATTAAATTGAATAGTTGTCGGGACCAGGACCCCTATG
This sequence comes from Marasmia exigua, assembly GCA_019059595.1. Taxonomy (NCBI): domain Eukaryota; kingdom Metazoa; phylum Arthropoda; class Insecta; order Lepidoptera; family Crambidae; genus Marasmia; species Marasmia exigua. The sequence goes on from CM032484.1 coordinate 14,034,697, forward strand.
TCATTATTGTCATTTGCGAGTACTTACCTCTCGTCGACTCATCGCTCTAATATTGGATCTGCTTGGGATTCTCCGCTATTGGAGTTTGTTTGCAGACTGTTTCTCTACATTTTTTTTTTGCGTAAGGAGTTGATAACAGCTGAAACTAACAATCGAAATGCGTAGATGACAATCAGAGTGTAAACACGCGTATTGTTAGTATTTAGTTAGTGAATGTTGCGCTAAATGCGGTGTAACCCGCGTTTATTATGTATGCCATCAAGTGCAATGTATGCGTCCGTAGAATTTTGCGTTTATGATGCGATGAGTAGCATTCATTACGTAGTCGTATGTCTGCAAACGGAATTTTAATTGTGTAAACTTTATTACTTTTAGAAACTTAATTAAAAGAGTTTTTATCAAACATTTGGACTGAAATGTTAATATTAGGGCGCTCATGTTGTTCGGTTTTACCAACTACACTTGGAATTCTCTTAACTTTTTTGCAAACTGGTCGTAAAAACTTTATCATATTTCAGTTGTACGCCTAACTAAATATTTATGAATTATAAATCGAATTTCATAATACGTTTTTACAAAACTCTTACGGTACAGACATCCACACGATTTGCATTGCAATGTACTTTGTTTTTAGTCCTTTGGGTCTAAGAGTCGTAGACCATTTAATTTAACAATTACCATTTCGATCATCCTTTTGTTTATTGAGAAACACCGATTTTTATCATCATAAAAATACCGGTGACATTGTAATTCTATTAACATTTTACAACTGTTCTGAATGAACACCGAAGAGTGGTCAACAACTTTCATCTAACGGCAGTTGGCCGTCTACAATCAAATTTTAACACTTTTATCATTCTCCATGTTTTACTAAGCACAATTGCGAAAATTGTGTCATGAGTGTGTCATGAGCATTATTTACTTCTATGTAGTATTCATCTTTAGGTTATTATCAGAAATAATTAAAAGAAATCATAATAAATCCAGCGCTGATAAATGATTAAAACTGCCCTTTAAACTACCATCCTTTTACCCTTAGTTAAATTGTCAAGATTTTACCGCTCTCGACGAGGTGACGAATAAATATTTTGTCGCTGTTACTGAACTAGTAATCCAAACCCTGACGTCACCATTTTTACCTTACCGTCTCGTCCAATTAATTGATTGCACTATTTATTAATTTTCTGATTCAAAACTAAATATATTGGAAAAAAGTATGTATTCGTTATTCTTTATGTTCTTGGCGTAAAACTAAGTGCAAATATTTCACACGTTTTTCTTAGCACGACTATAATAAATATTGTCATTAATAGGCACGACGATATTCATATATAATACATGTTGTTACTCATACCCAATGCCATTTGTTTAAATAATTCAGTATATAACTAGAGTATTGTAAATTATAGTAGTATTCGTAATCTTTTATGTTGTTCCAACCGATTGTATCCATTTTGATTCTGTTAATTTATGCTGTATCATTTTGTCCATTTTTGGGATTGTCTTGCAGATATTAGTCTTATTAGCGCTTCTTCCTTATCTGATTTACATCGAGTCCAATAATATCAATTAGTTTAGAATCAGTATCTTCAAAACAACGTTTATTGTATCGTAATGTAAATTTCGTTAGAATGTAAGTTAAAGGTCATTTTTAACCCCAAAGGAATACTAAAATTATGACACTATATACTCTGAGTGGGCGCCTATTTGGCAGTAAATAGTTATAAGATTCATATCTTGTACAGTATTGTATTTAACCGATCCTTTTCTTCTGCATGTTAGTCTTGTATCTTTATTTTTCCAAATAAATGATTACTTACCTACTTACTCTAACCTTTCATTGGAGATTTCGAATATCTGCATCAAGTGTCCGTGTAAGTCTGTCAAACCAATCCTTATATAGTATTGAAAATCTGCCTTGATTCATAAAAGATACAAGTGAAGTCATGTTATGAATGTGCTCTTGTCATTGTTTGACTTTTATCTTTACAACATAATAATCTCAATTTGCTTTTGGCATTCTGTCGCTAATGCGGCCTATAAATAAATAAACAGATTGCGTAGATTAGGCTCAGTACTATCTAATTTGCTTACAATGATTGCTGTGGTGGTGTATTACGAAATGTTGCTTCATATTCCACCGCGTTTATATGATAATTATTTTTGACCTGCTAATCATTGTTTTAGCACCTTCAACAGCTTAGTGTTCCTTGAATTTTGTAATTAGTATCATAACTACTTCGACTAACTTTTTCCATTCTAGTCCTCTGACTTGTTTGTCTTCACTTTTCGAAATGTGACCTACACCTGAAGCCCAATTCTCGTGCTCATGATATTTTGAAAACATGGCGGATATCACCTGAAAACCATACAAAAAACTATGTTTAAGTGATATATGTCGTATGAAAATAAATGTCACGAGCTCGAGAATTGGGCTCCTGAACTCTGTTGTTTGACTTGTGACAATAAAATGCTTGAGTTCGTCTTAAGTATGTTGTTGTCTCTAGTCATACCTAACGTTGACTTAGAAATGTATTGCACGATGTGTAAGCGGATTTATCAAATGTTTGAGTATTCGGGCGTAAATGTTTTCAGAAGATATTGTATTTTTGCAAATTATGAGCGATCAGGAAGATTGTCCGTTCAAATCCGAGCTCACACCTCTTATCCTCAAATCTATGAGTATTTCTACCATTAGCTTAATGGTGAGGGAAAACATAGTGAGGAAGCCTGCACATCTCGGACAGTTTCTGAAATTGTGGTTATTGAGATAATGATTCCGAACATGTTAAGTTTTTTGACAGATCATTAGTTGCCGATTGCTGTGCGGTTTCTAGATTGTCATTTCGTTTTTTTGTTTATTGGAAGATCTTCGAGAAACGAATCCTATTTGTACATACAATGAAATGAATGACTAATGTATATTCCGGTGACTATTGTGTGAAAATTAACATAGTCAATTGTTTAGTTAGTACAAGACTAGGCTAATGTTTGACGTGTAATGTGACAGTTGGCCATTGTGTGATCTTCATCACGCCACCGGTGATGTCAAAGTTCATCGTTTCGCTTATTTTGCACAGCGTGCCTTTGTCGCAGTTATCGCGTGATGAAGTGTTTAACTGTTGACTTTATGTGGAGATAAGAGAACAAGACGTTTAAGTACTGGAGATATAATCGGTGACTAGTGGCCCGCTCTCACTTCGTTTAAGGACTTAGTTTTGCTGTTATTTCTAAATTTTACCAATAGATGGCCATGGGTGTCGATTACAACGCGCAAGTGTTTCTTCTTTTTAGATTTATCTCTTTATTGAGAGTGTGTGAGAGTTTACCTCTCTATAAGACTTGGACTCGAGTACAGAGTGTTCCGCACCACCTAGTTAATAACCTTTCGCCACGGGAATTTAGTACCGATTGAAACGGGAATTACTTAGACAGTGTTAAATTGTCTAAGGGGAAGTACTATTACAATTGAAAAGCTGATGAACTGATATGTCAACGCGTTGTCATACGAAACTCTAAACATCACACAAGTAAGGTCAATGCCGTTCGTCGTATGTTTTTAAAGTATCTTTTTAATAATCAACCCTTTGTTGGTTTTGTCTATCTAATATCGCGCTTTTTATTGTTAGTTACAAGTAAATAGATACATAATATTAGAGATTTTTTGTTGTTTCGGATTACAGATATCACACGGGTGCTTTAGCGGCTTATCTCGGAATCAGATCAATGTATGTGATGTGAAATATTACATCATTATTTATTATATTATTTAGTGTAGACAATAGTATAGTATATTCTATCGGATAAGGTAATTAAACAGTAAAGAAAAAGTCGTAGTCATACTGCAGTACCGATTTCTCTCTATCCTAGACCTTTATCGTCCAGATCCAGGTGGAAATGTTTACTATCGTTTCTTTTTCTTCTTCAAGAAAGATAATATGATTACTTCTTATGTTATCAGTTTCAGTGCCAGGAGCCCAATTCTCGTGCTTATGATATTTTTAGAACATGGCGGATATCACTTGAAAGCCATACAAAAAAAACTATGTTTTAGTGATATATGTCGTATTAAAATAAATGTCACGAGCACGAGAATTGGGCTCTAGGAAATATCAGTAGTTCAATATCATTAAAAGATTTTATCGATTTCAACAGGTTAAGCATTTAAGTTTTTTGAATATACACTATACAGGTTTGATATGTTTAACCCCGTGGCGCAGTGGGTAGTGTGTCGCACTTTAAAGCGACGGCTGCGCTTAGGGTCCCAGGTTCGACCTCCGGGTCGGGCCAAAACTTGTACCTGAGTTTTTCTGTTAAGAAATTCTTAGCGTCAGCCCAGAGTCAGGAAGTGGGCGCTCTTGTACCACCGCGCCTCTCCGGTCGTGTCACACTGGTGTCCCATCAGAATATGAGGACAAGGAAATAGACAGTGCACTTGTGTTTGCGCACACACTTGAGTTCTATAATATATCCTGCGTAAGTGGCTTATCGGTTGGACGATATATTTTTTTTATTTTAACCTCGTGGAAAAGAGGTGTGTTAATAGCTCATAGAAAATACTATATTGACATAAGTTATCTAATAATATAATGTTGAAACTATTGGGGCATCCACGTCACAAAAGACGTGTTTCGGACTGATGTTGGCAGACTTCGAAAAACATTGAAAAACTGAAGAGATGAAAGATGAGATAAAAAATGGTTTTACTAAGCTTGTACAATGTTGTTATAAGATCGATGGTAACATTACCAAGTTAATTTCTTTTAGAAACTCCAAGAGTTGTGAGTTTGATCCCGCTCTACCCAAACATTAGTGTTATAACTTGTAATTGTTTATCATTCTAAGTCGATGTTTGATTCTGATTACTTATTAGACAATACTTAATCTATAACTAACTCTATAGTAGGTACTTTGTACTATGTACCTTCTTTGGGGTCAGGTCGCACCGCTTTATTAAGGATTACAGTTCATAATTGAAATTTTGAACTCTTTATTCTTGTGTTGGTGGTCATTTCATTCCTTTCGGTCACATTGGCAAGACAACTAAGATTCAGAACCAGTTGTCGAAGAAGAACTAACATTCTTGCTACTCAAGCAGTTGCCAAAGACGATAGATTTTTCTTTTTTCGCAACTAGTTGCCACAAAGAATTATTTTATGAATATGGTTATAAGTACCTATATGTCTTAGTAACTTGTACATACTATTGTACGTAGTTTTCGTATTTTTAAAGAACTGTTAATATTTCTAACAAAATTTTGAATAAATGACAAAGGAACAAGGAAAGTTGAAAATTCTATGTCAAGAGGTTTCTCATTATTATTGAAACATAAAACAGATCACAAAATGAGTAGATTCTTAATGCTTATGATTAGTTTTAATGATGACTAGAAGTAAATTAGTAACTCGGTCAAAACTTAAATAGATTCGCCAACACTGCTCTCAAGTAATTCGGTATTCAGGTTGCACGCCGCCGCATGCCTGCTCACTGCTTACTGCCCACGTTTCCCTTGCAATTCTTTCCATCCATGTCATCGATTCGCCACAGAACTTTGTCACAAACATCAGCTAACAATTTATCATCTACCAATTAGGTCGTGTTAATTATTGAATAGCTGATAACACACTGACTTATTGCTTTGCCTATGTTATCTATCACGCATAAAACTTCAGCTCGCACTTTGCTCAGGTCATACGTACCGACACTCTTAGGGGGTAATATATTCTCCTCACCAATCAGTAAACGTTCGTCTCTCGGACGAAGCACTCGTGTATTCGGTTGCGAAGTTGAACATTGCGACACACGATTCGATATTTCATTAAAATCAATTACAGTTTTAACCGCATCAATACACCGATTTGTTTGTTCTTCGTGGTAATAAAAACATTCAAAATTAACGCTTTAAGTGAAAGTTGGAACTGGACTGTTGGTGATGTCGTAGACTCGAAGGCCTGTAACTGGTCTACGATGGATACGATAATAAATGTCTGGACGGTGGTGGAGAATGTTCGGGTGGCGAGCGGAGCCGCCGAACTGGCCATCTTCACCGCCATACTCTACTGGTTCTTCACATCTAGGTTCGTAAACAAATATAATACTACACATCAATTTAATGTTTTTTGTTTCGTTGTTTTCTGATACATAATCATCATAATACATCTGATAAGTAAATACATATTTTGCGACTGCAAAGGAAATTAGCACTGTGTTAAGAAACATTATGTACTCAATAATTGAAAAAGGAAGTAACAATAAGAAGAAAACTTACTTAATAACTCTCTTTCTAATTATTTTATCTATTGCTATACACGCATGGTTACAACTTTTTTGGCTGCCTCTTCCTCATCATCCTCATCTTAGCGTGTAATTCCCAGTTGCGTCCAAAGCTGTCGCTCTGGTGCCCAGCGTACGCTTGGACCATGATTTTTGATTTGGGGAGTCTGGTTATTATAGTGAATCGACTGTCGTCCGACCTTCGCAACCCTTTAACAGGGGAACCAGGCCAACTGAATCATGGTTACATGTTTCAGAAGCTATCTGAAACGTGCAGGTTTCCTCACGATGTTTTCCCTCACTGCCAAGATAATGGCACAAACACGCTGCCTATTCGTCTTGTAGGTACATTTTAAAAAATATTTTTGCCACACTAATGCAATTAAAAAACTTAGTAGGTAAATTTGAGACGAATTTAATCGGTTGAAACAGTGTTGAAACAACTTTGAATTAATTGACTTTGACTTATCGAAAAAGTAACTTTGTTTTCGTACGAATTCGAATAATTTAAGCCAATGAAGAACGGTCTATTGTTAATTTGTGCCAAGTCACAAGTTCAGCAATTGCGTAAAGGTGAACCCAAATTTTATGCATTAATTAGTGAATATTAATGTTGGTCATGTATTATGCAAAGGAATTCACGAATACCCAAATTATCATAGCCACACTTTTTGAGTATTTTTTAAAGTACCTATCGTTAAAAATGACCTGAAGGAATTAAGCTGCTTCCTCCTAATTGAAATCCACTTGGCCCACTTAAATTGAATATTATCTGTAATTGTATTAATATTTATTTGTGTATATATTGTTCTATTCTTGATTATGGAAACTTGTAAACACGTAATGAAAAAAAAAGAACATTTGAAAAAATGTATGTCTAGCCAGTCCCATATTTTCTGTTATCCTTTGCACCGTAATTTTCGCTCATTCATCATAGTTTAAAAATAAACTTTGTACATATCTCCTTAAAAGTCAGCGAAAAAAACTGGAATACCGCAAGATACTTGCCATAGTTAATTAGTAGTCGCCCATGATGGCCTAGAGATGTTCCAAATTAGGATGAAAACTATTCAAGTTGACTCGAGTTGAAATTCACGTAGGTAATTCGAGTAAATAGTCTTCATCTTTTAGCGTAGAATAGTACGAATTGGTAAGTCTGGTAATTTTACAATAGAATGACGTGAGTCGCCTGACCTTCGCAATCTTTAGACAGGATCTGAATTCGCAAACCAGACCAACTGGATCATAGTTGTATACGTGCATTGTCATTATTACTACCTCAACTTTAAGAGACGAGCGTAGATGAGAAAGCCGGTAACGCATCAGAGACCCCTTGGATCTTGCAGATGTTCAGGGGAAACGGTGATCAGTAACTGCTCACCCGCTTGCTCTCAGGCCCCCTTTAGCATAAAAAAGAAGGCATAATTGAACTCGAGTTACACCCAAACGAGTGAAAACGTCACTACGATGGCCAGCCACCTGCGCGGACGCATCTTAGCGCTGCATTGCACTTGCAATTTACCCAATTACAGCGAATGGCGTGTACGCTGGCTACTGCAGAATTAACGTACATATACGTTCCTCTCCTGTGATGAGTTTGTAATGACAGGGTGAACCTTGGATCAGGGAGAAAAAGACGACACTACATTTTGAGCCTTATATCCTTGTGTTAGAGTGAAAATAATCATGACCAGATCGAATTAATGTCTGAATCATGAAGTATAATGTATGTGGCATTTATAATCGCATCAAATTCATTAATAAATGAAAACGTTACTATAGCATTGAAATGAATATCATTTTATCAGTCGAAGTTACATTCGAAAAAATATTAGTTATTCTTTTAGTATGTGTTTGTTTAAATTAGTTTTGCCAACTTTGTTTTATCATGTGGCTCATATTTTTTACCCGACTACGGCAAAGCAAAAGGAGGGTTATGATTTTGACAGGCTATATATGTATGAATGTATGTATGTATTTGCATCTGTTTCCACGTAACTTCTAAACTAGTTATCATATTTGAACAAATGAGGTGTCGTTAGAAGCGTCTTAGTTGTCTTCTGGTTATAGGCAACATGACGTCACGTTAAATTCATTACAGCGCCCTCTAGGGGACTTAGAGTAAGGAACTAAAAAAAAATTTTTGCTTGACGGTACCGTGTTGGGTATCAAATGAAAGACCTTTTTTAGCACATTTCAAATATGTAATTATATTTACATCTAAAAAATGTTAAATAAAAATAAAGTTAAAAACACGATCTAAAAAGTACAAAACAAGAAAATTGTCTCTGCTGAAATGATTATGCCGTATCGCCGTGGTCGTATGCCACATTGATTTTATTTTATTATTATAATGAATCTGTTTTGCTACAGTAGGTGGCATACGGCCACGGCGATACGGCATAATCATTTCAGCAGAGACAATTTTCTTGTTTTGTACTTTTTAGATCGTGTTTTTTTGGTAGTCGGGTTTTAGTTTTTAAACTTTAATTTTTGAATATTATTATCAAAACAATTTTGTAAGTAAAGACATTTCGAAAATATTACAAGGTTTACTAGTTCCTTCCATTCATATAATAAATAGCTGAGCTCCTTAATATCTACTTACTAGTACACAGCTTGCAATATGAGCTCAGAACTAGTTTCTTAAACCGCAATGTTTCAAAGACTGAGTATATTATTCGCCTTTTCGCTACACTACGAATCTATCAGTGGTGACTTTCGCTTCGTTTGATGTCACGTGCTTATTAGGTACCACTGTCATTCAAGCCATTTCAATATAAATAAATAAATAAAATATTTATTGCAAATAACTTAAATCAAACTTATGGGCATAATCTTACATATTAGTCCTTATATTTGACATTTTGCCTGAACTAGGATACCCTGTGTTTCAGGCTAAAAATAGGTCCTAGAAAACTGTATTGGTAAAAACAATAAATTACAACTTAAACTTAATATTACTCTACGCTATGCTAATAATTAGGTATATAAATTAATAGATATAATAATGAATAAATTAATATTGTTCAAAGACAATGTTATCACAAGGTTTAAATTCAAAATTAATGGCCCTTATGTTTTTTTGGGAATTTTTAAGAACGGCTTATGACCGGACTTCATATTTCTTGATTATGGCAGTTTTTTTATTATGTCATATTTCTCCTAGTTTTGAGTAAGCTTTATTGGTGCTCCTAAAGAGATCGATTAATTTACCTTGGAATATTATTTGATCCAGCCGATAATAGCAATGTCTTCAGATTGGAATTCAAAATTGATACAGTTTTAATTTACACTTCTCACCGGTTTCTTAGATCCCCAGCTTTCGAAATTATTAGACCAGATTAGGAATTTGCAGCATCTGCCAGTTGCATTGATTATGAGAAATAGACTACTACTTGGTGGTCGTTAGAGTAGACACAATAGGGTATTTGACTGCAATGAAAATATCAATGAAATTGTTGTAAGCCTCAAAGGAAATGTGTCTTAATGTAATTTAACCATAACATCATATAAAATAGATTATAATGTAAGATAGATTGAAATATCATTAATAGAATTAATTTATCTTCATGTTTGTTGACCACTTGACTGACACGTTTGATACTCATGGAATTTAATGACGTCACCAAGCGTGTCAAAATAAATAAATAAAATTTTATTGTTTATTCATAAGTGCATTTAAATTTACACACACACACCCACACCCACATACCCACATACCCACACACACGCACACATACACACGCACAAATCCATCTTGATTAATTAACTAAGATATTAATTGTACTCAATAATGTACCTAGCAGCAAGAGCGAGGCAGTCCGACACAAGTATTACATTACTTAAAGGATCTGCTTCTTCACTACATTGTAAAAACCCTTATAGAGCAATAAACAATATGTTATTTTTATTTATTTATAACTTAAATTCTATTTATAGCAAATTTACATTCCTATATTTGTACCTGAACTAGGTTTGACCTGTATTTCAGGCAGAAAAGTAAAAAAAAAACAGGTAGAAATGAAAAACCGATGCCATGAAGACATAAAAATATAAAAAAGTTAAATTTTAACAAGTCCTTTTTGCACTTCTATATGTATTTTGTCAAAATCTAGAAACGTAAAGAAATAATGAGCAATTTAAGACATTTTCAAATGCCCTATCTTAGCGAAAATAAGAAGTATTAGCTAGCTTATTTTGAAGGAGGAAATGAGATGTTTTCTTTATTTTACATCAACTGTCTATATATTTTGTAGCTCTTCCGGTCTAATATTTGTTAAACTAAAATATTTGCTGTAGCATTCATCATCAGCCCATTTAAGTCCCCACTGCTGGGGCACGGGCCTCCCTCATTCACATGAGGGGTAATTGCCATACTCACCACGCTTGGCAGACGGGTTGGCGAGGGTTTTGATATGAATGCAGAGTTTTCCTTCTCTGGGTGCTGATGATCATGCCAGCAGCTTTACCTTAGTCGCCTTTTACGACGCCGTGTGGTTACTGGCAGAGTAGAATAAGCTGTAGCATTATCTTAACATAAATGATATGTTGAAAACTTTCATTTTGTGAAAGTTTATTGTATAAGATTACCGATTTTCATTTACGTTTTCCTTTGGTGATATTAACTTAGTATGTATTGGCTGAAAACTAGCACTGTCTTGGAATGTCTCATTCAATTTGTGGCAGCACAAGCTGAGCCACCTCCATTTGCTTATTTTATGTTCTTTCTTTACCCACTGTTATATTTCTTATATGTGTCATCATGGGTTGATAAGCAATCCACGTAATTATTTGTAATAATATTGTAAAACTAGTTTTTATTATGTACTTTATTGAAATAATTGTTATTTAAATATAACCATTACCAGATCCATCCATATATTGTAGGTATAAAATATATCTTCTCTATTATAACCTTATAGTAGTATATTTTATATAATTTGTGTAGGTTATATTGTATTATAGTAAGTTAACATTCGTATATATTAGTGTATGATAACGTGTTTATTTATTTATTTATTATCTAGATATATGTATTTATACTATAAATTTACTTAATCAATATTCAAAATCAAAAGGATTGCACCACCCTCCCCTCTTCTATCTAATGTCCTTTACCTGAAGGTTGTCTGGTAGAGATCGCTCCCAGCGTAAAGACCGCCTAAATTGTACATTGTATCTCTGTATACCTAGCTTTTAAGGTTTGTATGTTGTGCAATAAAGAGTATCTATCTATCTATCCACGAATATTCAATATTAAGGACTGTGACATCACAACACCTTAATCTTTTAACTTGTCATTGTAATCTTATAATCATTTTCAGAATTAAGAGGTCTATATTTATCATATCTAACGATTACATTACATTTTGTGTTTTATTACTGGAATAAATTGAAGATTTCAAAAGGAATATTTTAAAAATAATGACGAACTAATGGAAAGGTTGGATGTTTTCTAATAGATAGATGCTTTGTATCCACGTTTCGAGATAACAATAATAAAACAACGATGTAAGTATTGCAAGCTTTTAATCAATAATAATTTACTAAATAAATTATATTATTAAATGCTTCGTGTATACTTCCTTGTATAAGTTTCTGTTATATAAATTTTCTATAAACTGAAACATTACACAGATCGTCATTATCGATAATTTCTTATTTAATCTGTAATTACACATTATTTTGTGTATTACAAAATCGCTTATCTATAATAATTGCATAATTTGACTACAAAACAATGATCAGAAAAACTCGAGTGACATAATATTTTTTGTTATTATAAAATTATTTTTGGCTATCAAATTATTGTAATTGTTTATTAAAAATATGTAAGTTATCGTTAAAAATTTGAATGCGATGTCTCTTTCTCTCTTCGGTCGATTCCCTCACTGCTGAGGATAGTGACTCCTTCCGATTTTGTCGACCAGCTGTCGCCAACGGCTGCGCTCCGCCGCTCGGTGCAGGGCAGCGCTTATGATACGAATGCGATGTAAAACCTTGTAAATGTCGTTTCTTTGTGTAAACCAAATTATATTGCGTCTTGATTGCTAAGGCTTTTGAACCGGCGTTGTATTCTTGTTTTGAGTTGATAATGATAAGGAAATGACTAAGTAGGTGGCCAGATATTTTCTACACCAGGCCAGCTGGTGGCACATTTTAAATAATTTTATTACGTTATTTTATCACAATCTGACGAAATATTGATAAATGGATCTTTTCACATATTCACGTGGCTTTTAAGTCATAAACTAGAGTATAATAAGGCATTGATAATTTTAATTTCTATTGATTTAGTGAACTATACATTTGTTACTGTACTAGTTGCCTGCCCTCACTTTGTTTCGGAAATTTTACTCGTAGTTCTAAACTGAGTATCATTTGCATAGCATAAATGCCTTTTCGGTTTACCTGAGACTTGTCGTTGTCACTCATATTGAGGTAAATAGTTACTATATACCTCAACGATGTTTACCCCTTTATTGATAACTAGTGGTCCGCTCTGACTTCGTTTAGGACATTAGTGTCAACTTGCACCAATAGATGGCGCTGTGCGTCGATTAAATCGCGCATGTGTTTTGCTTTTTAGATTAAATGAAGCTTTGTCGTTGACTGAAGACTTTTATCTCTTTATTATTAGTATAAATATGGATAGGGTATCCTGCCTAAATTTCAACACAGAAATATTTCTTTGAATCAGTATGTGGCCGGCAACACGTTAGCGATCTCTATGATTTCGTTTCGAGGATGTTCATGGGCGGCGTTGGTTAATTTTCATCAAGCGATCCGCTTGCTCGTTTGTCGCCTCTAGCATAAGTTTAATGCAATTTACTTCGCCATGCTAAAATAAGTCTGTCTGTACATTAAGAAAAGCTTCTGACTTAGATATACCAAAATAAATACAGTCAAATCGACCAATGGATCAAGACTGAGAGATCGTACAAATGTTGGATTTTTCCCCACATTAACGACGAATTTGGGATTGTCACTAAAGGTTTAAAATTTTCGTACATGTCAGTTTTGTGAAACGGTTTGGCTTGGCTGCATGTAGCTGTATTCCCCGATGGCAATGACTTAGGGCCCTTCAAGAGCGTACATACTCCCTTCTAAGGCCGACAACGCATCAGAAGCCTCTGATTTGTCAGATGTTCAAGGGCTTCGGTGTTTACTTACCATCAGGTGACATCAGCTCGTTTGTCGTCCCTAGCATATGTTGCCAATGATCTCTGTTCCTGATAAACATTATCACCCAGGAAGTGAGGAATGTGGACGACGTGTTGAATCTTTAAAACTCGCTCCAAAAACTAATTCTTTGGTCCATTGTCTTTGATGCACGTGGTTGGAACACATGAAACTACAACGTCCATGTTTTTGATAACACCTGTGTTTACTGTTGTACGTGGAGTCACCTATTAACATTTTGAATTTTATTGTTCCATTCAATTAACTCGTTTCACATGATAATTTTGTTACATTTATTTTATACTGTTGAATAAAAAAAGTTTATTCTGATCAAATGTACAGAGTATATAATTCTCAGTGCTCATTGTAGTAGAAAATACAATTTTGTTTATATACTTTTGAATCAGAGTATAAGTATATGCATGATTTTAAATTTCGCGTTGCATTATACATATAATTAATGTTCACGGGACAAAACGCGATTATTTTTATAAAAATCATACTCGTAGTAGCATCTACTCACAGCTTGGCGTTTTGTTCTGTTTTGTTATTATACAGAATAAAAGTATTTTTATTAAACGAGTATATAAATAATTCTGCGGCTAATATGACCAGCCCACTGCCACTTCAGTTTGCTAATTCGGTGGGCATGTCGGTGACTCTGGTTGTCTGTCGGATTACATCATTTCTGATGCGGTCCTTCAGAGATACTCCGAGCATAGCCCTTTCCATAGCTCTTTGAGCGACTTTGAACCGGTGGACTAGTCCAGCCGTGAGACTGACTGACAGCCGTTGGAGCCGTAAAGTCCTTGAGTGGAGACCGCGACTCGGTAAGCGTAGTGTAGGACGCCCTGCGACAAGATGGGATGATGACAGTCGAAAGCTGGCTGGTGTGGGCTGGATGAGAGTGGCCGAAAATCGGGAGCAGTGGCGTGAATTAGGGGAGACCTATGTCCAGCAGTGGACGAGTGTGGGTTGCTGATGATGATGATGATGATAAATAATTACTAAACCTACGACCTATTTTCATGTTTAGATCTAACCAAGAATATATTAGGCTCTCTTTTAATGTGCTCGCAACGTTCCTGTTGATGGTAGTGTGTGTTCTTCTGCATCTGTGTGATCATTTATGACCGAGTTTTGTGTAAGTTTTATCAGATCCTACGAGCACCTCCTATGATCCGAACTTTGCTCAGGAACTTACAGATTACTGTGAACAATATAAGTCCACCTATCCGATCAGTAGACTAAACTTTGCCCTAGTCCTCTGCACTCGAATAAAACAATTATTCTTCATTATTCCATTGTGTTCGTGGGAAAATGTGTCACTAAGAATATATAAGTTCCATTGTTGCGCTTGCGACGACGCAAAGGTACGGAACAAAAGGTGTGACACCTATGTACGTACATATTGAGCTAATTCCGTATTCGAGGATGTTAATACGGTATTTGACTATTTTGTTTTTATTTTTGTAATCAAAAGACCTCTCAATGATAGAAACATCGTTGAAAGAATTACTTGATTCTCATTTAAACTACCTGAGATATCACAACTTTAAAATCACATTATTTTGGGCAAACCCAAAACGCTCCATACAAATGGCTACGAAGATGTGACGTCACACGCTTGTATTTTGTATGCATTTCATTTTAATTTTATATGGTAGCTATATCAAATGTTTCGTTTATGTCAATGGTTCTTTTATAAAAGTTGGTGCAAATTGTATGGGTTATTCAATGGTATAATTATTTTTTAATAGTTTCATACTTTTAAAATGGACTTGCCCACGAATCTTTGAATGACCATAAAACCGGCTAGACGTTATATTTTTAATTGAGAATTTTTGCTATTGGCACATGTCTACCTATATTTTGATAAAATATTTATATTTTGTAAAATCTCGAGCTTAGTCGAATACCCTATTGTCTTTGTTTCCTCGCGTTTGGACTTTTCTTTTTGTTTAATTTTCTGTAAGGATAGTTGTCTTAGTGTTAGATGGGTACTTCTGTTTTTGAATTATTTGTTGCGGTAGAAGTGTATCATTTATCGCATGTGGTAATTCCGTGCGCTGTCGTATGCTCAATTGTCTTTAATTTCTTTTGTTTATTTGGACATTTATTTTTTTTGACCTGTGATTTGATCGTTTATTATACTTGTTTAATAATATGGAAGGTTAAACTAGTAAAAGACAATTGCCGATTTTGTAGTTGTTGCATTTATTTATTAAACAACTTTTTACGTAAGTTGAGGAGAACATTTTAAATCTGACGTAAGAATAACCTGTTTTTTACTAAATATGTTATTTCCTTATTGTATCGAATTTATTCTTTGTTTCGGATATATGCGTTTTATTTGCAATGTTAATAAACTTTGTCGGAATCCCTTTGTCAGAAATACTTTGTATCATCTGTTTTTCACGTGCCTGTGTGTGTGTTTTGGCTTTTGTTATACGTATAAGCCACAAGGTTTTTGTCATAAGGTTATGCACTTCGCATATGTAGGTATTATAGATACCTATTTTATTTTATTTTTATTTTCTTTATTAAGGAAAAAATACAGCTGTTAAATATTACTCTATTCTAAAATTACTTAAATTATTCATCAGCAATTTTAATTTTCCACTACAAATTAATACGTTATGTGTTGTGAGACAAAATACTAAAAAAATGCGAAAAAGGATGATTATTTTAGGTACTTATTAATTTAACCCAATACTAAAGATTTTTTAAAAACTAGCTTTGCCTGCTTGTCATTCCTTTTGTGCTGATTTTTAATTGTGGCTGGGTCAACATCGAATGCATTGTATTCATATAATAGGTATGCTATTATTAAATATCGTAATTATATTATCCATTGAATTAATAATAACTGTGCAGATCTTAAAGCCTTACCTTGACCTCTGATTCAAAAAAATTAGGTTCCTAATTATCCTAAACGGTTACCATGAATGGAATGATTAATGTCTGTAACAAATAGTTTTTACTATATGGTCGCATTCGCACGATGTACATACTCGTTTATTATGTATGCAAAAAGTACCTAAACTCGGATTTTTAATTCGGCGAACTAAACTGACAGCTGCAAACGTCAAGTTCACATATATTTTGACACTTTACATCTGTCAAAAGTAGCAAAAATGTATGGGAATGACACATACCCTCTTATTCCAAAACGTAGTTTAAAATAAGTAGTGGGATTAATACTGGCAACAACTGAAGAACTAGAGTAAACATTATTACAAAATAAAGGTTAACGTTATTTAGTATATCAAATATAATGCTTAAGTTAAACCACCCGGACCCCTAGTTTAAAATGAGTACTAAAATAATAACCTCAAAATATCGATTCAGTAACCATGACAACTTATCCCTGTGACAGTTCATTCCGTTTTACACCAAAGTTATTTGTGAGAAAGTAGTTAATTTATTTTTTGGATTTTATCCTAAAAATATAAGCAATTCCTATGCATATTACTTGGAAACCTTATTAAGGTCAATATAATAATTAGTTATGTAAAATGAAATGTCACTGAACGAATGATTGAATGATTCGATTAATTTTGACAGTATCCTGCGGTACTAAGTGGTCTATGGTTAGTCGAGGATTTGTAATAAAAATTTTAGAACTAAACATTATTCCGTAATAATCATGAACTTGCTAGTTTAGGATTAAAACCGGTATCAGAGCAGTTTTTTGTAATAAGAGGGATAGACACCTGTCAGATTAGTTGGCCGAATTAAGAATCATAGTTTAGGTAACAGATGAAAATCAATATCTATGAAAATAATGTTTGGGCACTCAGTAGAACCGAGAAACCAATTATCTGCCAGTCAAATTATTTGTTAACTAGTTTTAATTATTTTTGTTAAGTAGTTAGTGAAGTATTTTATTATTACTTTATTTATTATACCTAATCATCAGCCTGTCGCAGTTTAGTGCTAGAAATCATTATCATCATAGGCCTTGTATCGTCCGTCTTCGGACATCTTCCAAAGCCAGTCATCTTCCAGCCTTCCTTAGCCCGAAGTCTGAAAGTAGACGATCTTGCTTCCCCGTGCCTCGGAAAGCATGTTAAGCCGTTGGTCATGCACCTGATCCGTCTTTGGTCGTGACATTTAAGTTCCATCTTAATATGAGTGTAAGGGAATAGAACTTCCACTTGTGTTTGCGCACACACTTCAACACTATAGGGAATAAACATGGCTGATCGTTAAGATAGGACGCCTTAGCCGAATCGTTTGGAGGATGTTATTTATTATGTGCTAAGTAATATTTTGTCTTGTTACAGCCGCGTCGCCGACATGCTCGAGGTGTTGGGCGAGCGTGTTGGCGGGTGGTGCGGCGGGCGCGAGTCGAACGGCTCTCTGCGGCATGCCGTGCGCGCGCGCCGGCGGCACAACAACGACGTCTACGCCAAGCTGGACACGCAGGTCACGGTATGTGGACACTTTTTTTTCTTTTTTACCGTGGAGATTGGGGCTGGCCTGAAGAGCAGTGCCGACCAACCTTGTATAGATAGATAATCTTTATTGCACAAAATACTCAATTTAAGTAATAGGCGTTACATAAATTTTGTGTACAATTTCGGCGGTCTTATCGCAGATAGCAGAGTTTTTACCAGACAACCTTCGGGTAAAGAACATTTAATCGTAGAGGAGGGGTAGGTTGTGCAATATTCAATAAGGAAGAAAAATAAAATACAATATTATTATACAGGGTGAATCTGTGAACATTTCCATCCTTTTAACCACGTGTTCTACCAACCATTCTGAACAACATTTGTTCAACCACTTATCGTATTCCATACATTATTGCTGGGTCGATATTCTATTTTGTATGGAACAGCAGATTTTTTAATCGCTTATTTTGTTGATCTAACATGCTAAATGAACTTCATTCACGATACCTGAGGCCTTACCATGAGTTTGAAATACTATCCTCGCTATCCAAAACTATTGCTCTATCTCTTTCACATGCATCACAATGAAAGGGACAAAGCGATAGTTTTCGATAGCAAGAACAGTTTTTCAAACTCATGGTAAGGGTACCTACTGATATGTGGTTTTGGGGATGTAAACGATAAAAAAATCATCATCATCATCATCGTCAGCCCATTTAAGTCCCCACTGCTGGGGCACGGGCCTCCCTCAATCACATGAGGGGTAATTGCCATACTCACCACGCTTGGCAGACGGGTTGGCCAGGGTTTTTATATAAATGCAGAGTTTTCCTTCTCTGGGTGCTAATGATCATGCCAGCAGCTTTACCTTAGTCGCCTTTTACGACACCTCGGTAAGAGTGAGGGTGGCCTATTCTACTCTGCCGGGGACCACACGGCAGATATATAAAAAAGTAACGGTGCATATTTGTAACGGAAATGGAACTATTTATTTACAATTTGATTTCCTTCTTTCAATTGAACCCAAAACTATCTCAAAATAGCTTTATGATTATGAAAGCCATTAAGCTTTATCTCCTTGCTTGTCATTGTCCTTTTATCTCAGAGAACCAACGGTGACTAATGAGTAATAACTGTAATCATTATCGGAAACACGAGAGTCCTCAGTGATCATAATACGATCACAAAATAAAAGTGATGAAAACCATTAAAATGTAATAAATGAAAACAAAGACAAACACTCAACCAAGCACATTAACATAAAATCCAAAGATTAGATCACATTCAAGTATTTTGCCACATCTAGTCATATCGTGAGCGTAGCATAAATCTATATCTGTGATCCTTGTTTACCGTGCGTGCCATCTACACCGAGCGCTGTGCGATACTTATTTTATATGTACCCCCCATTTTAGGCTCTCCGATTTACTGTGTAAATTAGATTTTTATGTTCTCGTCGTAAGCGAATTCCTGTAATTATTAATGAGAATAAAGATCTTTTTTTTACACAACATCACATACATTGATCTAACTCCGAGATAGGTAGCTCAAGCACCTGTGCTACGGATATCAATCAACAGTGGGATTACAAATATATACATATAATACTTTTCTTTTGTAAATACATACTTCTAATACATAGGAAACACCCAGACCAATACAAACAAACATGTTCATGCTCACAAATGTTTGCATTGTGTGGGGATCGAACCCGCAACCCTTGGACCAAAGGCAGCGTTCACTACCACTGTCCCAAACGGGTCGTCGAACCTCATTAAACCATCATCTTAAACCTTATGAGCCTACAATGTGATGGCTCGGGTGTTGCAGATGTCCGCGGCGGGTGATCACTAACCATCAAGTGTGCCGCCTGCTCGTTGGTCCGCTATAATGTAAATTAAAGGCACATCATTAGCTAAACAGGCTGCACAAATCATGCGCGTGTACAGTGATCTCGGCGTGTTTCGGAGTGAACGACTGAGATAAACGTATATGGGAGAAACACGATACGGTGTTTACTGTTAACGCATAGGGTATCAGAACTCCTCGATATCAAAGTGATTGAATTCTACTGCCTCGTTGGCGCAGTGGCTAGTGCGTCGCACTTTAAAGCGACGGCTGCGCTTGGGGTTCAATCCTCGGGCCGGGCCAAACATTTGTACCTAAGTTTTCGGTAAGAAATTCTTAATGACAGCCCGGAGTCTGGAAGTCGGCGGTCATGAACCACCGTGGCTCGGAAAGCACGTTAAACCGTTGGTCCTGCACACAATCCCTCTCCGGTCGTGTCACGCTGGTGTCCTATCGGAATGAGTGTAAGGGAATAGAGAGAGCACTTGTGTTTACGCACACACTTGAGCACTATAATACATCGTGCGATCAGTTACGTGGCTGATCGTTGAGATTTGCCGCCGTAGGCGTAATCGGTTGGAGGATATTATCAAAGTCAGCCAGAGCCGATTTTCTGTGTCTATTTATTTTGTGATGCCGTATGGTCCCCGGCAGAGTAGAATAGGCCACCCTCACTCTTACCGAGGTGTCGTAAAAGGCGACTTCGGTAAAGCTGCTGGCATGACCATCAGCACCCAGAGAAGGAAAACTCTGCATTTATATCAAAACCCTCGCCAACCCGTCTGCCGAGCGTGGTGAGTATGGCAATTACCCCTCATGTGATTGAGGGAGGCTCGTGCCCCAGCAGTGGGGACTTAAATGGGCTGACGATGATGATGATGATTTATTTTGTGACACGAAGAAAATCTATGATCATGACTACAATACGATGATATGTTAGGTAGGTACAATAAAGCTGTCCATGAGCTAAGTATTAACACAAAAGCAATTTCATACATAAGTGCTCAGATAAAAGGACTATAAAAGTTTAGTGCTCTATACAGTAGTGATTTTGATGGTAAATTAGGTTGTAATTAGGCATTATAACTGCAGAAACACACTGAAATGAAGAATGGAAGTGGTTTAGTTCATGTAATCTTGTACGAATGAGAAATTACGACAACGAGGAGAACCAAACGTTATAATAAATGCAACAGTTTAGAAAAATCGAGTAAATGAAATGTATCAAGTTGTTGAGAAACCTCCACATCTAACTTCTTATTTCAACTGAGACGAGACGAGTTATAACTTTTTATTTCAATAACGTCCGACCAGTTCCATACAACACGTTTCACCATACATAAGCTTTCGCTGCTAAGGCCTTATCTATAAGATGTTGAGGTAGGACCTCATGGAAAGGCCAGTTGGCATATGGAACGGATCATATTTCGTCAGCGTTATCGGTGACCTTCATGAGGTCATTGTGCGTGTTAATCTATTTGAAAGAATATGTCATGTGTCCTACAAGAGGAACCGCACTCATATATTAGCTGCTCGGTTCTATGAAACCAAACCTGGACGGACAGGTTAACTGACACAGTGGGAGAGCCACGCTTCGGCATGAATGAACTGGCTCGACTGAAGTGATACCACGGACTCACAGAAAACTGGCGTGAAGCAGCACTGGGATGTGTATCGCTGCTTGAGTGAGGCTACCGGAGACCCAATCCAGGGGAAAGGGAGGTTGGCAGCGGACTTGTGACTCCCATGGACATCCCATGGGCGGCGGCAATCGTTTACCATCAAGTGATCCATCTGCTCGTCTGCCACCTATCACATAAAAAAGAAACTTTGGATCAGCCGATCCTAGATGGAAAGCTGTTTTAGGAGTTCCATATCTGTCCGGTACTCCTGATTATCTCTCCTATTTTATCTACTCTTCTCTCAAGCTCATCCAAAGGGGTGTAGGAGCGAGGCAGGTGCAAAAGATAACCTTACGTTTTGAGAAACGTGATAAAACTCTTCACCCTGGATATAATGTAGAGCCTAAGGGGGTTAAGCAATCATCCAGTGGATCCGGTCTCTGTCTTAAGCTTGCAAGAGTAAGACAGCAGTCGCTTCATTGTAATAACTAGACATATCATAGATAATGGGCCAAGCTCTGAAGACACGGCTTTGAACAGAACATGTTTAGACAATGATGCATTTAGGAAGCATATTCCTAAGGGCCTTATGGCATTGCCTTGCCGATTGCCTCCTTGGCGCAGTGGGTAGCGCGTCGCACTTTAAAGCGACGGCTGCGCTTGGGGTCGGGCAAAAATTTGTACCAGAGTTTTTCTGTTAAGAAATTCTCAGTGTCAGCCCGGAATTTGGAAGTTGGCGGCCTTGTACATACCCCGTGCCTCGGAAATCACGTTAAGCCGGTCGTGTCATGCTGGTGTCCCATCTGAACATGAGGGTAAGGGAATAGAGAGTGCACATGTGTTTGCGCACACACTTGAGCACTATAATATAACCTGTGTAAGTGACTGATCGTTGATATTGGCTGCCTCATCGGTTGGAGGTTATTATGACATTGAACTCCATAGATCTTGAACTACCTGCTATTACATCACTTTCACTCGCCAATCTTCAAAGTGCACGGCCTCTAAAATGTTCTTGTTACGACATTGTCTGCAGGGCTGTTGAAATCGAGAATTATATAAAACCTTTATGTGAAATGAGTGCAGTTAACTCATATTTTTAAACATGTTTGTGTAACTGTTACATATTGTACAAAGTATTGAATGTTCAAATTATAGTTTTCATTACTGACCTTACATTTTGATATCAATGATGTTTGGCGATTTTAAATTAAGTCTTGTAATGGAGGGATCAGTGTTCAGTGTTTTCATATGTACGATTACTCGTTAAGGTGACGGGTAGGTCACAAGTGCGCCGCCTAACTTAATCTCCCATTCCCTCCGGTACACTCGCTCACTCGCTAAACCATGGCGCAGGTTTATCAGTGGTTTGCGCCCTGTGGCTTGGGGCGTTTAAGAATACTGCCAAGGTTTTCCCGGCCTGTCATAACAGGCGACTAAACGGGCTTTCGTTAGTACGTGACCGTACCCAATTCTGGGGAGTGGCTTGCGCAACATACGACTCCGACCTAACCGGGTGTCCTGGTAGATCGTATAGCGTCGAAGGGCTGTATTGTGCCAGATAGGGTTGAAGCGGCGAGCGCGATTAGCGGTACGGTCTAGTCCCGGGCGAGGTTTCCGACCGCGATTGCGCGGATATGGACAACCCTGAGTTTTTAGTTAGGGTTTGAGTTCCACACACCCCCTTGTTCCCTACATGTAGCAAGGTGAGGGTTTCCCCTGGGGATAATAATAAGAAGGCCGTGTGGTCCCCGGCAGAGTAGAATAGGCCACCCTCACTCTTACCGAGGTGTCGTAAAAGGCGACTAAGGTAAAGCTGCTGGCATGATCATCAGCACTCAGAGAAGGAAAACTCTGCATTTATATCAAAACCCTCGCCAACCCGTCTGCCAAGCGTGGTGAGTATGGCAAATGCCCCTCATGTGATTGAGGGAGGCCCGTGCCCCGGCAGTGGGGACTTGGATGGGCTGATGATGATGATGATTATCTGTGGTTCAAAGATGTGTCAGCTCTCTGGCTTTTACGCTGCTCATCTCTGGTAGCCCTCTAAAGCACGTTTGTAATGAGTGTCATTGAGATGCGATATCAGTTGCATTAACCGCTCATTACAGGGTGTTGTAACGTTACACCGAGCGTGCGACATGACTCGTTCAGTTACATAATGTAACATAGACACTGAAAATGCTTTAGATATATTTTTTATGATTTGTTTCGAAAATAGAACATTTAATAACGTTTGAGACGCAATAATTAATTATATTTAGACATGATTTGGAAATTCATACACACACTATAAAGTGTATTCTGTCTATTTGTTGTTTCGTCTTTTATAACGAAGCGGAGCGACGAATTGTCGTGATTTTTATGTGGAGATACTGGATGAGATGGAGAGTGACATAAGTAACTTTGTGGCAAACTGAATTCCACGCAAGCGAAGGTTTTACATAGTTTTAAGTTTAAAAAAATCAAAAGCACTTTTTTTGCATAGGCTTGTATACAGCTCATACAAATCGTCATACATGAAAAATTATAATCATAACTATGTAGGTATATTATATATGTAATTTAACACATATATGTCGTTACAAAAAGTATACAAAGAAATGAATAAATACAATGTGATTCTGCCAACGGAATCGGAAAGTTGATTCTGACGAGAAGATCCGGCAAAAAACTCGTTAGTTACTTTTTTTAATCGCCAAAATTGTTGTAAGTACCTACAACCTGTGCGGATAAAGAATGGGATCAAAAATGGCGGCGCATCTATTCACTTCTCGCTCGCACACTATTTGCGTCTATACTCGCACTCGTGAGTGTG
Organism: Marasmia exigua; assembly: GCA_019059595.1. Taxonomy (NCBI): domain Eukaryota; kingdom Metazoa; phylum Arthropoda; class Insecta; order Lepidoptera; family Crambidae; genus Marasmia; species Marasmia exigua. The sequence goes on from CM032484.1 coordinate 14,058,843, forward strand.
CGAGCGAGAAGTGAATAGATGCGCCGCCATTTCTGATCCCATTCTTTATCCGCACATTGTATCCGAACAGTTTATCATTTTCACAAATTCTTGTCATTTAAGTAATCATCAACTAATAAATAAGCTTTTGCTGTTAGATAATTTTTAACGCGTGTTTAAAATTTAGGCATCGGAAATCAACAAACTTTTGTGGTAACTTATTACTTTTTTTTATTTACACCCTCCTCATCTTAGCGTGCTGTTCCCGGTTCCAGAGCTGTCGCTTTGGAGCCCAGGGTACACATAGACTATGATTCAGGATTTGGGGAGTCTGGTAATTACAATGAAGCGATTGCTGTCTGACTTTTGCAACACTTTACTAACGGAACCAGAGCAAATTAATCATGGTTACAAGTTTCAGAAACTATCCGAAACGTGTAGGCTCACGATATTTTCTCTCAATGGCGAAGTTAATTGTTAGAAATATGTACATTGACTTGAAAAATCCAAAGATGCTTGCTTGGATTCGAACCACGACCCCCCGTATCGAAGGTGCGTTCTTATCCACTCAGCTACCATCAAAGATTTCTTTTGCATGCACGGATTCGCACGACTCCCCCGCATGGAGTTCTTATCCAGATACCATTTTCTAGGGCTACCATCTTAGATTAAATCAAAATAGCGAAAGATACGGCACGTCCCTTCAATTAGACAAGTGAAATCGGACCTATTTGTTTTGACATATGCTTGAAGGAGTCATCAAACGTGCTACGCACACGCTGTGTGAAATTAGGCGACAGGAACCATTTTTTTTTTGGTTTCGCAGGGGGAATGCCGCTAGCTCAGGAAATGAGCCGACTACCTTATGCATACCAGACCACCGGGGGGCGGCCGGGTCATATGGCGCTCTCCTTTAGCGGGGGGCTTCTCCCAAAGAGAAGCCAGGCAAAGGCATACCCACTAAACCCCCTGCGGTTCTCCCTTATCGCCCATATTAGTGATACAGCCGAAGCCTCCCTCCACGATATTCCCCGGAGGCGGTTCCTCCCTCAGATGTGCCGGGAGAGGGGATAGGGACAGCCGGGAGAACTGAGCCGTCCGTATCGGGCAGCAGAGGGAGCCTGTGCAATGCTGGTGCTGGTGCCCCCAGGCAAAGGGGACCTAATTTAAGCGATGCACGCGGTAGATATGAATCACCTATCTTCCGCTATTTTTATTTAAGATACCATCGTCATATTGTTTCATATTAAGACGAGGAGTCGATTTAAGAAATTTGTCAGTTTACTTTAGCGTGTGGCTGTCCGTACATTGTCCATTACTGTAAGAGGTATAATTGGTCCATGATAAAACAGAGTGACATTGAAGAAAGTCATACAACTCATATACACCTACTTGCAAATACAGTTACGAATTACTATGTGTTTACTCCTCGCTTTGGAGTGCACCAATCGACGCCTGCGCCCCTCGCAATTGAAAATTGCGAGTAGGGTTGCCAAAAGCATTGTATTATTCAAATGCTGGAGCTACCTATCTCGGAGTCAGATAAATGTATGTGATGTTGTGTAATATTTATTTATTATTTTATTTATTTTTCAAATTAATCATCATTTTAGCTGTCAAACAGTACTATAGTCCATCCAGTATGTGAAAGGTGAATAGGACAGTTCTATTTTAGAAGGATAGGAGACGCTCCTTTTGAATCTAACCGATATTTTCAAGAATCGAAAATATTTTCTTAAGAAATCTAATCGACTTTTAATTTGTTTGATTTTCAATCTTAATGAACATTTTATCTACGAATTTGAACTATGGATATGAAATACAATATGTAAATATTATTAGTGGTACACACGCAGTAAATCATTAATAATGTAAAAATATGCATCTTATTCATCTGAAAAATAACAACTCTCGCTTGACATGTTGGAACGACCTTCATCACCAAGAGAAATTACCAGTTCCTGGTTTCTAAAGCAATCCATGCGGTCATATTTTGCACGAGACAATAATCGCGATTCGATGGTAAGATGGCTGCCATACCGATTACTGATTTATTGTGTTTTTTGTGTCAATCCCTATGGGCAAAAAATCCGTTTAACGCATTATGCAATTTGTAAGATATTTTTTACAAATTTAATTGGTAATAATTATTTTAAGTTCTTTTACGTGACTTAGACTACCCCGTCCCCGTATCCCGTGTTGGCCCACGCAATAAAATGGACAGAAGTGAAAAAGTGAGCTTCCCGCGCCCACTCGTAGTATCTTTTACAAGGAGAACTAAACGAGAGGAATTCCTTAAGCAAGCTAAGAACCGACGAACGCTCGTGAGCAAGGATATCGTGGGGAATGGATCTGATAGGAATGTTTATGTCAATGAGAGACTTACAGGTGAAACCCGGCGGTTATTTCGGTCAATTCGAAATTGGACAAAGGTAAATGACTACAGATATTGCTGGGTTCGAGATGGAATTATCTACATTAGAAAACGCGACGGCCGCGAAGGCAGCCCCCCAATTCGGATTAGATCTTTCGAAGATTTGCAGAAGTTTTCCAGGGAACCTGCCCTATTGCAGTGAGTCTCCAAGTGTCTATTTTTTCTTTTTGTTGGTATTAATTTCTGTAGCTGTAATTTTTTCTCTGTTAGATATACTGAACCTGTTTGTAATTTTTAACATGTCAAATTATGATCATGCTCCGAAAATGTTTATTGGGCTAATAGCAATAATCAAAACACGATTGATTTCACTCAAACAACTTTTTAATACACGTATTTTTATTTACTTGAACAATAACTCAGTTCCTCATAACACAAACATCTCACAGAGTACTCACAACACCAGAAAAAACAAGTCGTTCAAATCCAATCATGCACTCGTTAGCTTTTTGTGCATAACTCTTGGCATTCATCAAATAAGCTATCCTTTACTGTTTTTATTTCATAAATATTACTTGCAAAATGACAACCTTAGATTTAATAGCTGATATAGATGAATATTGATATCTCTGAATATTGAATGCCATAGTAACTTTTGTGCTGAAGAGTGCAGTTCTATTGTATCTAAGTACTCTATTAAAGTATTACACGTGAATATTCGCAGCATGCAGTGCAACTTTGACAACTTTTTAGTAATGTTTGCTAGAATGTCTGTTCCCTTCGACGTAATAATTATGACGGAATGTTGGATAAATACGTCTTCTACCATCAAGCAGATTGATGGATATCATTCCTACAGTACCCAAAAATACATAAATAGAGCCGGAGGCGTTATAGCATATTTTAAGGATAAGTGGTCTCCAAATGTCACGGAGCCATGTTTTGGAAGAGGCTAATTGTCTAGTGGTCGAAGTTCCCGGCTCTTTTACAGTATTAGGTATATACCGGTCACCTTCTTTCACCAATACAGCCACATTCATTTCTTCATTAGATGAAAACCTAAAAGCCATAACTAGAAGCTCATGCCCCATAGTTGTAGGAGACCTTAACATAAACATTCTGAACACATCGCTAATGAAGAGGGAACAACCAATTATCTCAACCTTATGTCGGAGCATGGTCTTATATCCGCTGTTAACGTACCAACTCACAACAAAACATGCCTGGATCATATATTCATCCCGGCAAAAGCCACAGCAGAATCAGTGGTATGTCCTGCTGACCTTACGGATCACAGCATGATTATGGTGGGAATTGCGAGTAGAACTAGACTACCCTTTCGGAGAACTAGGTGTAAGATTGACTACGATGGTCTTATTTTTGAACTCGACAAAACCGATTGGAGTGGTATTTTTGGAAATGATAGCCTTGACAGTAAAGTGACGAAGTTTTCAGCAATTTTATCGGATACTGTTGCGAAATATTCAAGGGAGGTTAAAGTTAGTCACTCGAAATTTAACATCCAACCTTGGATGACCCCTGGGCTCATACGTTGCTCAAAGCATAAGGATAAACTTCATGCAGAGTCAAAAAGAAATCCTGAGGACGCAATCAAGAAATTAGTGTTCACCAGATATCGTAACTTTTATGTATCTCTTCTCCGTAAAATTAAGTCCGAATATGAGAGCAAGGAACTTAATGACCATAAAAATTGTCCAAGAAAGCTTTGGAAGACTATTAATCGGATATCGCATAGATCAAATTCTAAGCCTAAAAATTGCGCACAGGAGCTACTAGAACAAAAGAAAGTATCCGTAAATGAGGCATTTGAGGAAAATAATACGTATTTTTCATCTATTGGAAAGAATCTGGCTAGCTGCATTCTAACTCGCCTAAATGAGACCCAACAGTCTCTTGCCGCAAGAACAAACAACAATCCCCCGCCACATTCTTTTTACACTCATCCCACAGACGAACAAGAAATATTGGGACTGATCCAACAACTTGATCCAAACAGTTCTCCAGGCTTGGACAATATTAGCAATAGAATACTCAAAGCTATCAGACTATCAATAGCACCCATTCTTGCGCATCTCTTTAATCTGAGTATTGAGTCTGGCACCTTCCCAAAAGCTTGGAAAACAGCGGTGGTCATTCCTATTCATAAGGGTGGTGCAAAGAATGACCCTAGCAATTACCGCCCAATCTCACTGACGGGGAACATCTCAAAGCTGTTGGAGCGTATTATGAATAAGAGGCTGATGACATACCTGGAGAACAACAATTTGATCTCAAGTAGACAGTTTGGGTTCAGGAGAGGAAAATCAACAGAGGACGCAGTGACTCTGCTAACTGATATTGTATCCACTCATCTCGACGGTGGACGTAGCTGTGTCGGAGTCTTTCTAGACCTGGCTAAAGCCTTCGACACAGTGTCAGTCCCGGTATTGTTGAGAAAGCTCGAGGACTATGGAATACGAGGGACAGCTCTGAGCTGGTTTTCAAGTTACTTGTCGGGGAGAAGCCAACGTCTCAAAATCGGCCATCTCATGAGCGGTGAACAACCTATAAGTTTTGGTGTGCCCCAGGGCAGCATTTTGGGACCAACTTTGTTTATATTATATATGAACGATATTTGTTCCGTCCCGCTACAGAATGCCGATATTTTTTGTTATGCTGACGATACAGCAATCGTTTTTTATGACAAAACTTGGGAGCTAGTTCGTCAAAGGACTGAGGAAGGTATGAAGATGATTACGCAGTGGTTGGGCAACAACATTTTAACTCTCAATACTGTCAAAACCAAGTACCTCTGTTTTCATAAGACTGCTGCCTCGTCACCTAAAACCAATCTTGACCTCGTGAAATTACACAGCTGTCGAAATGAAAATCAGAATCAGTGCAACTGCGATCATATTAAAAGGACTGAGTCTTTGAAATACCTTGGAGTCATAATGGACGAAAAATTATCTTTTAAGGAGCATATCTTGCAAACGGCTGGTCGTGTAAGGAAGATAATACACGTCATGAAAAATCTAAGGTATTCAACGGATGGGAAAACGCTCAGGACGGTCTACTTAGCGCTATGTCAGTCAGTTGTTAATTACTGTATTCTTGCCTGGGGGGGTGCGGCTCAATCATCTCTTATCTCCTTGGAGAGAGCGCAGAGAGCCGTTCTAAAGGTAGCCTTATTTAAATCTCGCTTATACTCGACTGCAGCTCTCTATAACGAAGCCGAAGTGCTTAGTGTTAGGAGATTGTTTCTGGTTAGGGCTGCAATTCATACCCATAAATTAGTTATTAATTCAAATGAATACGGGGAGCTACTTAAAAGGAGGGTTTTCAGAATACCTGTCCTTACCACAAAAACAACATTTTCCCATCGCTTTGGCCGTTTCCTTTTCCCCCGCTTATACAATAAACTAGTCAGGCTGTACAACTTCGAAACCCTGTCAGTTTTTCAAGCAAAACGTCTATTGACGAAAATATTGCTAAGGTGGAGTTACAGTGAAGCGGAAGACTTGCTGAAGCCAATACAATAATTTACTGTTATCACGGTATAATCATACAGTCACACACACATACACAACACACACACACACACACACACACACACACACACACACACACACACACACACACACACACACACACACACACACACGCGCGCGCGCACACACAGCTACAAATAAGATGCCCATAATAAATTTTGTTCTTAGCATAAAAATTTAATTGAATTGAATATGAAATGTCTAAATTTAATAAAACTCAATTTGTATTTTTAAATAACTTAATAATAAGAGTAATGTTTTTATTTTATCACAAAATGTTGGATCTGTGCAATATGTACTCGTGCCTAAAATGTTAATATAGGAAATCGTTAACTGTTCCTCACAGGACAGGCCTAGCCTAGTGTGAGGACCAGCAAAAATGTACCGAAATGTGATTTTTTGATTAATAAATATTTGTATTTGTATTATTTTAATTGAGAAAGATTAATACTTGTTATTTTGGAAGAATGAGAACACAAAAAAGTTAATGATTTTTACACCTTCATATTTATATGCACGATCCGAAACGTTTGAACTGTCCTATTCACCTTCATGTACTGAAAGGACTATAAGTGTCGATTACAATGCGCAAGCGTTTCGTGTTTTCGGATCACCTATAAGAGTTGCCACTGTCTGTAGGATTTACCACTTTATAAATAGCTGCCTATTACTCAAAATATATACTACTATGTATATAATGTAAACTACAATGACCCAAAATATAGCGCAATAATATTCTAGTATGTCTTTCGACTTTCTATTTTGTAACGGTCGGTAGCCAACCCTAATTGCAAGCTTAACACCCAGTTACTGCGCCCAGTGTGGCCAATTACTGATGGGGATCAGAGTAGTTTGATAGGGGCATAGTATAAACATAGCCAGCTACATTTACTAAATATTAATATTTCTAGTTAATGTAAGTAGTAATAAAATAGTTATTAATAGGGAGGTCCTCTACACCTATACTCAAAACAAAACAAAATGACTGTAGTAATGATATAACACACATTTAAACTTAGAAATATACAAACATTTTTAAGAGCCATACCTACCTACTGTAAGATACGCCGAGCAATTATAGCAATTTATCTTACTCTTATTATAAGACTAGCAAAAAAAGCACGGACCCAGTGTCTGTGGTAGTAATCTGCACTGAATAAAAAATAAATAGATAGATAGATATTCTTTATTGCACAAAAATAAAACACAAGCATGATACAACAGCAACAGACAGAATAAGGCGGTCTTATCGCTTGTAGCGATTTCTTCCAGACAACCTTTGGGTAGAGGAAAGAAATATCGTATTTGTAATAAGGGAAGGCAGTGCAAAGAAGTTAAACAAATGAAATTGAGAATGGCAGAAATATAAATTATTTTATATATTAATATTATTACATTACATAAATAATAATAAACAATACATACATACCCAATAATATATACATAGATAATTTATAATAAAAATTCAATAAAAATATTACATAAACATAGCCAGCTAAACGTAAAACGTTAGACTGAAACTGAGGTTACCAAAACAATGCGACGAACATTTTGTTCGCGCTTGGTTACAGTTGACACTGTTGTATAAAGTCAGACCATCGGCTCTAGCTGGATATTGATATCGACGAGTTTATTGACGCTAGGCAGTATAACGTCACGTGTCTCTCCCGCGCAAATTCCTTATAGTATGTCCACATTCAAGCAAGACATACTGGCTGTGGTAGCGGCCACGCCGAAATTAATGTACGTGCTCGCGATTCAGCCAGCCGGCATTTTGTGTCTTTCTATTTTTTTGTACTTAGGGCCGAGTTCACCAAGTTTTCAAACGACGGTAATCACACTTTCACAGTGCTAATCAGTGGTTAAACCACGGTTGGTTGACTGCCTCGTTGGCGCAGTGGGAAGTGCGTCGCACTTTAAAGCGACGGCTGCGTTTGGGTGCTGCCCGGCGATCCACGGGTCAGGCCAAAATTTGTACCTGAGTTTTTCTGTTAAGAAGTACTAAAATTAAATTAAAAATACTTATGTACCTAAATTCAAAAAGTGTTAAAAATAAGAACTTTTTTTTTCTGCCAATTTTTAGTAGCTTTAGATTTAAATCACATTTTCTTAAGTGAAATTTAATGGGTAAGAGCGAGATAGCACCAACTCAAGTATTTTATTACTTACTGGAGCGTCTCAAAACATGTATGAGAATGAATATGGGAAAATAAAATTATTTGTATTTGTAATCTGGTACCACCTGTCGGTCTGTCGGTCGGTCTGGTACCCCCGTGGCTCTGAAAACTTGTTAAGCCGTTGGTCCTGCGCCCGATCTCTCTCCGGTCTTGTCACACTGGGGTCCCATCGGAATATGAAGGCAATGGAATAGAGTGCACTTGTGTTCGCGCACATATATCCTGCGTAAGTTGCTGATCGTTGAAATTGGCCGCCTTAGCCGAAATAGGTGGGAGGATATTATAATTAAACCGCGGTTAAAGTGTGATTACCGACGTTTTTTTTTTTCATTAGAATAGTAAGACACATGGCCACAATCTCACCGGAGTTTTTAAGTTAGTGAACTCGGTCCAGGGCCCCCTTATTACAAATCGCGAAATAATTATAGTCAAAATTCGTGCCAGCCCTTTTTGACATTGCGTGATGGAAAGGGATGACATGAGCTTTAGTACGGTGATAACTTTAGATCGCGATTTATAATAAGGTGGTTAGCGTGCGGTATCCACACTAAAGATGGAAGAAACATATGTATATCTGTCTTGGTACCAAGTAAACTGGTGACGACTCACAATGATTCGGCAGTCGATTACTGGTGTTGGAAATTGGATGAGTGGTCGTGTTGGCCGTGTAACCCAATTGAATTAAAAGTGCACCAAAAATTGCAAGGGTCGATGCTCTCAAATTGGGACGTTCCCTGTACGCAAGACTGGAGGCTTTTGCTCTCGCCTCGATGATGTCAAACGTTTATATACTACATACTCTTACGCCAAAGGTCGTGGATTCGATCCCCACCCTGGACAAACATTCGTGCGATGAACACTTGTGTTTGTTCGGTGTCTGGTTGTAATATATGTATTTAAGTATATATTTGTGTTCCTCTGTTGTCTGATATCTGTAACACAAGTGCTTGAGCTACTTAGTACGGAATCAGGTCAACGTATGAGATGTTGTCAGAATTATTATTGTTATTATTATAGTATAAAGGAAAGTCGCATGTGCTGTATACACTATTATCTGTTTAAGTATGATGATTTTGACATGAATGGTATGTAAAAGTAAACTTCAAAAATCACAAATACATTTCTACGTTTCATTGTCTTAATTACATTACAATCAATGAAAGTTAAACGCAGCGCCACTGGACCGTAAAAACCTCTTTAGGTGACGGGTAGGGCACACTAGCGACGCCAATCGATTGTAAGTTTTAGCTACTAAACCGGATCTATTTCAAACAATTTCGGGGTTATAACCTCTCTGCAAACACTTATACTATTTATTAAATAACCATGCACAAATTTCGGTTATTGGGTCTACCCCTTCTCAAAGTCAAAAGTCAAAAGATTATTTATTTGCATAAGCTTGTACAGAGCACTTATAAATACATTAAAATCTTTTGTAACTATTCATAAGTATAATAATGATTTACATGTAGTTTCATATTATTATAACATAAAAGGTATATGCCAATACATATAATATACTAAGAAATAAATAAACATAATGCGATTCTACCACCGTATCGGAAATGTGTTTCTGGTCGAAAAGATCCGGCAAGAAACTCGCCAGTTACTCTTTTAATCGCAACCGAGACCCGGCGGTGTTGACATGGACAGACATTTATAAATCATCAGTAACATTGTATTATTGTTTCAGACCCGGCAGACATCGTTATACAGAGTGAAGGAAGGGCCTGTGGTGCCGCCGCCGCAGCCCATCACACGCCCGCCAGCTGGTCTGGCTTGTGCGAAGTGTGCGCCGCTGTCCAGGGTAAGTCGTGGTGATGCTTCTGCTACGCGATAGACTAAAGGAGGCTCAAGCGAATGGTCATCATTATTATTGTTAGCCTGTACTGCCCCACTGCAGGACAAAGCCTTCCAACGTTTTCGGTCACGAGCCACAGTCGCCCAATTCTTTAGGTAGGCATCGAATACATTCCTCCAACGTTTTCTCGGCATGCCGCGTGGTCTCTTGGCGAATGGTCGTACACCATGCTATTTTAACCGCCTTACTCACTTATCGAAGGCATTATACCAGCTATACTCAACCTGCGGCCCGCGGGCCGCATGTGGCCCGCCGGGCCTTTATCAGTAGCCCGCGTGCAATTAGAGATAATTGTTAACTATTTATAGAAATACAGAACAATCAGCTACAAAATTTCTCCACTGTGTTAAAGACAACAGAATGACTAATATTTCTGAGAAAAACTGTGTTATAATTTTGGATTATATGTATAACTGCACTTATAAACGAGTTTCAAAAAAGGTTTCAGGATCTAAGAAAAATAAGAAAATGTTTGTTACTGGTAAAAAATCCATCTAGAAACAACAACTATTGGTGAAACACAGCGCAGTGCTGTTTCACGTCGGTTTTCTGTGAGGCCGTGGTATCACTCCGGCCGGGCGGGCCCATTCATGCTGGAGCATGGCCCACGGTAATTTTTGTTTGCGGCCCGCGAAACCATGACTAAAACGTGTTTGTGGCCCATATATAAAAAAGATTGAGCACCAATGCATTATACCTATACTGATGAATACAACGTTTCCCCAAAGAACATAGAGAATAATCTCTGAAAAAAAAAAACACCTTTCCATACAAGTGATCAGCTGATCGGTGCAATTTGTATCGGAACGCAAATTTGAGTAAAATTGATAGTTTCATTAGTATAATGCCCTCGATAAGTGAGACGGTTAAAAAAACACGGTGTATAGTCAGCATCAAAATAATCTTAGCGTTATAACCTTCCAAAAATATCTAAGCAAACGATAGATAACTGTATGTCAGTATACAGCAAAGTGCATTTTCAATTGTTGTTCGAGAACAAATGATAGTGTACTATCATTTGTTCCCGAATACTTTGTACTTTTTTTATATTTATATATCATCATCATCATCAGCCCATTTAAGTCCCCACTGCTGGGGCACGGGCCTCCCTCAATCACATGAGGGGTAATTGCCATACTCACCACGCTTGGCAGACGGGTTGGCGAGGGTTTTGATATAAATGCAGAGTTTTCCTTCTCTGGGTGCTGATGATCATGCCAGCAGCTTTACCTTAGTCGCCTTTTACGACACCTCGGTAAGAGTAAGGGTGGCCTATTCTACTCTGCCGGGGACCACACGGCTATTATATTATATATTTATATATACTTTTTTTTATTTATCATTTGTACTTTTTTACATTTTTCAAACAGGACCACAGGGTCAAGAAGCTAAATTGAAAAATATAAAAAAAGTAATAACTGAACACCTTTTTGCCTTACCTGTGAAGTACTTTATTTGCACGCATCAAATAGTAAATTCCACGTATACACACACATATAAGTACCTATGTACATCACCACAACTTAATTTACACAGTTTTAAAGCAAATTGACCTTTTAAACTTTGTACGTCTAGTACGAATATAAATAAGCACTATTTCTCAGTAATTCTATTATAAATCAAACAGGAAGAGTATGTTTGATCTATTGTAGTGGTCGATCGCATATTAAACCTTTATGCTGATCAAAGTACTAACGTTTCAAGGGCTCGCGTGCTGGAGGCCCTTCTGGGCCTATCACAATTAAGCTAAATGACAGTAAGGTGAAACAGTTTGCTTACCAGAAACTAGAATATAACTGTTGCATCCAAACAAAGGAGACACACAGCGCGTATGAAAGGGAAGGAAACTCCAATTTTCATTCGTTACGTGGTCAGGTTGGTTGTGTAGGCCATGTAGGCCACCTGCTTTAAGTTCCAAAAAGGCTCGATTCTTTTTAACTTTTTATCCACGAAAGACGGAGTAATATGCGTTTGGGATGAGAAGTTATTTGTTTGTTTAAATGTTCAGACATCCGCTACTAAATTGACATGCAGTTTTCATAATTCATTTGGAATTATTTTGGGACATATTTTGATTGCCATTTTGACAGGGGACAAAAAATCAGAAGAGGGGTGAAAACCCTCGAAATAAAAATAATCTAAAGGTTTTAGCTTATATTCAATGGTATACATTTACATTGTCGAAGGTTTTTCTAAATAATTGTACAAATCTTGTTCTTACGTGCAGTTAGAAGTTTCCTAATGATTATGGTGTGAACACAGCATCTAGATCACACATCAGACAGTGTCAATCTAAAAAGAAATATTCGATAAGCCGCGCACAGTAACAGCTCCTGTTACCTTCATGTTATGCCAGTAGTTTTGTCTTTATCGGACCTGTATACATAGAGTTGCATTTTAACCTGCGTTAGCATGGGGAAGATTTGTCTCTCAGCCTGTTACGTTTTGCGTGGAAATGGTGCATTCCTCTTTAAACGCATTCGCGTACCGTCTGTTTCCATATGATAATAATATAATAATAATAATAATGTTTATTCCATATCTTTTAAATTACATACATTACAAATGGCTGGGGTTTCTATTTAAGTATGCAATACCTGTGTTTAGAGACCCCGCTCCTTCTTGAAATATACAAAGATAAGGATCATACCAAACTAATGTGTGTGTGTGTGTGTGTGTGTGTTTGTGTGCATTTGTTCGCATCTATAACTATGTGTGTAGTTGCATGTGTATTTCTGTGTGTGTATCTTTAGTGTGTGTAACTAAAGTGTAAGTATATGAGTATTTATACAAGGAAGTTCCTACTCATCTTTATCTGTAATGTTTTTCGATTGAGTGTCAATTGTTATATGTATTGCGATGTTCAATAATTGTTTTCTTTCTTTCTATCTATCTATCCCGTGATAACTCGAATCCAACTCGTCTGGGCAGCGTTCGGGAAGCTACGCAGCATATTTTCGGCCCATCTACCGCAGTGTCTCAAGACGAAAGTCTTCAATGCGTGTGGCCGCTTACAATGTGCCGATTAAGGAGGCTCAAAGTCACCCAGAGAGCAATGGAGAGGGCTATGCTCGGAGTCTCCCTGCGTGATCGTATCAGAAATGATGAGATCCGCAGGAGAACTATGGTCACAGACATAGCCCAAAGGATTACATGCCTCAAGCAAGTGGCAATGGGCAGGGCACATAGCGAGGAAAACAGACGGCCGTTGGGGCGGAAAGGTCCTCGAGTGGAGGCCACGTACAGGAAGTCACAGCCGTGGCAGGCCCCCCACAAGGTGGACCGACGGTCTGGTGAAGATCGCGGGAATCCATTGAATGCGGGCGGCACAGGACCGATCTGTGTGGAGAACATTGTTGGAGACCTATGTCCAGCAGTGGACGTCGACGTTGGCTGAAATGATGATCCCGTGATGCTTCTTAAATCATAATCATACTCGTAGATGTAAAAGCCAATGTTTGTATGTGAGTTCATCGTTCGAAGTTACCTTACCGTTAGCCTATTTATATTGCGGTCGTGTTATTACGCAACATAAAAACAAAATACGTCGTTTTTTCGATGGTCACTGCTTCTATTTTATTATCTACTAGCTTTTGCCCGCGACTTCGTCTGCGTGTAATTCGAATAAAAGCAAGGTCTTATAGATATCTTTATAAATTATAGCCTATGTGTTATTCTGATCTATAAGCTACATTACTGTAAAGTTTCATTAAAATCCGTTTAGTAGTTTTTGCGTGAAAGAGGAACAAACATCCATCCATACATCCATCCAAACAAACTTTCGCCTTTATAATATTAGTAAGGATCAGTAATTTAATTCCGCTTTACCTACCTCTTTGTTTTGCATTTCGTTATCTTAACCGTGCCGAAAATATTTTAAATCGCTTAATCTGGATCTTTAAATACATCATCATCATCGTTTGTTGATATGATTGTGTTATCTTGTAAATAATTTACAAAAATATTTGTTTTGGAATAGAAATTGGTGCGTGCTACAAAAATATATTTTACAAGTTTTTGTTTGATTAGAAATCTGGTGTTGATAAAATTAATGCTGGTGATTTATATCTACGAAATTGTTTTTGTAATTAAACATTGCTTTATAAACAATCGAGAGCAATCACCGAATAATAACCTACAAATTTTGTTGAAATAATTTATTCATAGAAACCCCAATAAAATTAACTAACTTTATGAGCAACAAATAAGGACGCACGCGAATCCAGTTTATTAAATATATTATTTTGTATAACTCAATTTTAGTGGAAAAAAATAGATCTACAGTTTTAGTCCTGACTTTTATAGGTGATGTTTCGTATGTACTAGTACCTATTACATTAATGATAAATTGCTATTCTAATACATTTGATATATCATTAGAACTAGTCTATAGTTACCTACATAATCTGCAATAGCCATACTCGTACCTCTTGACGACCGGGCCGGAATGTATGCTAACTCATTCTTGTCCCGAATAGTCGAGGCAGTCATTACCATACGAGCTAGGTATCTGATGTATTCCCTAAATACGTAGTGTTACCCCACCTTAAGTTCTTTATTTACGTGATCAGGGTTTGGGGAAACTTAATGCATATCTAATCCACTTTTGTGTATTTTATCAGTGACCTGATGGATAGAAGATAGGATTTGTCAAAATAGCTAAATGAGAGTCAAGCCTACTTTACCTACATAATGTCTACTCTCTCTCTCTCTATCCATTATTAGAATCTTTTTACCTAAATTTTACCCCTCTTCCCAAAGTAAATTTTTGTCTATCACTGATTATATAATATTGGTACAAACTTATTTATCCATATAAAAAACCATCAAAATCTCAGCTTGTCATTTATTTATTTATTTACACGCTTTAGGACTTACAATGTCATTCCCGATTGTGTCCCAAACCGGCATTTCAGAGGCAGCTTGGACCATGTCTATCATGGTTTTCAGAATCATTATCTCAATAATTGCGGGTATCCTAAGCTTGATAAACCTACCTTGTTTGCTATCTACTTCGGTGTCTCAACACTTTTTCCCTGTGTAGTTAGTAACATATCTACAGGAATAAAGTACGCTATGTAATGTCGGAAACGACAGTGGTGCATATTCGAGTCGACTTATAATCGCATTAACCATAGTATGTATTCCGCTCTAGCTAGCATGCGCACGCGAACCGATTTCGGTCATCGTCGAATAGACTCATCTAATTGTAAGATGTTTTTTGTTTTTTTTTTGTACTTGCACGCACGCGTACTTAGCCTTCAAGATGTTTCGTGATATTTATAAGCAGCCAACGCTCAAGGTTGATGATGTTGAAGATGAAGTGAAGATGAGCTAACTGCCTACGTACGTAATAAAAAGCGCTGAGTTTTCACAATACTCACAGCTAAGTATTTGTAGATTTCAAAAGAAAATAGTCGTTGATATTATAACATAAAAAATATGAGACTTGTAAACATCCCCACATCCAACGCCGACCGCTAGAGTTACGTGCCAGGGCTTGTATCTTAAGACTTATGTTAAACTTTTATTCGTATCTACGATAAGTTATTAATACATATAAACAGTTCTTTGAGTACCAATCTCTCTAAAGTCCCTTTGTCATTTGTTGCTCATTAGAGTACAGCTCTCGTCGGCCGTCCCTGAATGAAACCTTTGTATGTTGACGTGTCCACTGCATACATTTGCATAATCGTTAAGAACGCGTATTGTTCAACGGAAATGTATTTTATTTATTTTTGAAGTATATTTCTCATACTAATAGTTTTAAACGTCCGGCTAAGGTTTCTTTCTGAGAAGTATTGTACTTACTACTGTCTCGGTGGCGCAGTGGTTTGTGAGTCGCACTTCAAAGCGATGGCTGCGCTTGGGGTCCCGAGTAGGATCCCGGGGTCGGGCCAAAATTTGTGCCTGAGTGTTTTTGTTAAGAAATCCTCAGTGTACCTCGGAAAGCACGTTAAGCCTTTGGTCCTGCGCCCGATCCCTCTTCGGTCGTGTCACAGTGGTGTCCCATCGAAATATAAGGGGAAGGGAATAGAGAGTGCACTTGTGTCTGCGCAAACACTTGTGCACTATAATATGTCCTGCGTCGATGGACAATCTCTGAAATTGGCCGCCATGACAGAAATATCGGTTTGGAGGACATTAATAAGCATAGTCGATACCTATCACTTCAATATCCTGAGTCCTGGAAATTCTGGACGGATTCTTAACACCTTATGATTCAGTGTTGATGACATCCTTGTGAAATCCAACTTATGAGAAGGACTTAAACTAATGTAATGTAAGGAGGGGCCGTACAAGTATTACGTAAGCAGTATTTTTGGAAAAATTTATAGGTTTTATCCCTAGTTTATCAAAAGTAAGCAGACCTCTAACTTCTTCTATGCTTATGTAAATAAAAAAAATCTTCTCAAAATTTCTAGAACTTCGTGCGAAAAAAGATCTGAGAATAGCGTCATCTGTCAACTGTGTGTCTAATATACTCATGTAAATTAGCAAAAAGTATTGAAAAGCTCTTATAAAGGTGTATTTATTTGGCCTTGAATCGTATGAAGGAAATACAATTCAAATATATTCTGCTCTTTTAGATAAATTAATGAAATTTACGTACTATGTTTCCTAACGTACAAAATGCTACATTTCATCACTCTAGTTGCACTAGTCTAGTACTTGATATAACTTGTCAAGTCTCATTAACAACGGAAGTAAAGGGAGCGGAAACTCACTCACGGACACCCAACAACCTAAATAAAGTCAGATAAGATGAAATTATTCGAATCTACGGTAAATCACGTTAGTTAGTATGTATCGAGGCGAGTGAGCGCCACTCCTGTTGCTGTGTAGTTATGGACATTAATTTACTAATTAATATGCTGTACAACATTTATATGAACTAATTGGGAGGGTAGCTAATAACTTAGCTCTTTAATTTTGTGTTCTTAAACCTAAATATCTTATTTTTATTAATTTATAATTAGCGAACCTTTTTTAAAGGCCGTGTGGTGCCCGGCAGAGTAGAATAGGCCACCCTCACTCTTACCGAGGTGTCGTAAAAGGCGACTAAGGTAAAGCTGCTGGCATGATCATCAGCACCCAGAGAAGGAAAACTCTGCATTTATATTAAAACCCTCGCCAACCCGTCTACCAAGCGTGGTGAGTATGGAAATTACCCCTCATGTGATTGAGGGAGGCCCGTGCCCCAGCAGTGGGGACTTAAATGGGTTGACGATGAACCTTTTTTATACTCACTATAAGTTATGTACGAATCGTACGAGAAACCGGTATCACATTGAGAATTTTAATCAAGGGCGAATTTAGTGATGTCAATGCATTTAACTATTTTAATCGAGTGATACCTTTATTATTCTGTGGTGATACCACAGTCTTACAAAAAACCGACGTGAAGCAACGCTAAGAGCAGTTTTATAGAGTGAGTGAGGCTGCTGGAGGCCCAATCCAAAAATATATAATAGATAAAAAGAATGGTTGACTGCGCACTTTTTTATGCGAGCTGGCAGACGAGCAGACTGATCACATGATAGTATGCGATGGTGTGACTTCATTTGTTGTTGCGGGGTTTCGCTTACCAAAAAAAAATTAATGTAATGAAACTTACCTAAGACTGCCCCAACTTAAGCTATTGTAATTTTTTTTAAATTCAATTTTAACGCGGAACAATTTTTTTTATTCCTTTTTAAATTATTCAGAATTCAAAAACCATAGTAATAATGTCAAAAATTTAGATCATTTCCAAATTTCAAAAGAACATGTTTCCAAACTAAAATTCATGAGAAAGTAATAACAATTATGCTGCATATCATTTTACAGCTCCCTCATAGAATATATTCAAAGGTTTAGTTCATCAGGCAGTCATTAATAGTCTATGTCATGTCATTGATGCCGCGAAAATGAACTCTATTCAATCGCTTATAACTTTTTCCCCCATAGTGAAAAGATGGATTTCGATACAACGATATTCCAAATCCGAATCATCCAAATTTATTCTATGTCAGTAATACGACGACCGTTACTTCCACGTCTCGACCCGCCAATTTGGCTATTTCGTACATTGACCCTAACTATTCGTATATCCATTCGTCTCTCTTCCTCATCATCCTTCATCATCTTTACAATGAATGAGACGGATAGATTAACTTTGACGTCATTTCTCGGATGTCTTAAATTTTGGCTTGTTGAAGTTCGCGCCAAGTAGCATCATTAATTAATTATCTTCTTCACTGTCTACGTTGTCTGGTAAACGTATAATCAATTTTAAATTAGCAATGCTTATCGTGCTTTCTAATTTAACCGAAATGGTATTTATTATACTGCCCTGTTTTCATATTAGAGTACGCGCGACGAAAGGAGTCCCGCGGAAAAATGCGGAACTAATTGTGGTTACCTTATGGATATACAAATAAAGATCATATTTGGATGTTGACGTGACAGAAGTATCTCGGCACTTCTTTGGTGGCGTGGGACTCTACATGAGGATAAGAGTCGATAAAAAAATCACAGATGTATGATAAACTAATCGAGTGGCTGTCTGGTTCGTAAGTCGCAAACAAGTTGACATTGTCAAACTTGTTTAAGCGACCCCTCTGATATGAAAAGTATTAAAAGCTATTTTAGCCAAGAATAAAACGCCGTAAATACATTTTGGTAATAGCTTTAACGACGTTTCACTCTGGATGGGTTGAAATAATAAACCAACCAGTATGGTTAATTTGATTATGTTGTCACTTTTTGTAGAGACTTTTTATACAATTTAGTGCATTTCATGTATAAACCTCTAAAAGTTTATTATGAATATTTTCTAAAATAACATAATATAAATAACATAATAAAATACATACAAAATAAAAAGAATAAATCAATTTAAACGACGTCACATACATTGCACTGATCTCAAACTAAGGTTTTCCCTTATGGAAACCAGGAAAAAAAAGGTACCACAAACACTCAGACCCAAGACAAATAAAAAATACGACTATGAAAACCTTAGTATCTATTTGAATCTGTTGGTCGATGGAAACTGATTTTTAATTACAAACGGTAATAAAATAAAAACTTTGGTGTTTTATGCAAGTAAAAAAGTTATTGAACCAAAATCAACTAAGCATGGAACAGTACTTGCGTGTTACTTTTATCATTTTTCTCATACTTGATCGCACACAGCAGCGGACCTAACGATTTTATAAATAATAATTATGGCTAGCTACCATAAATTGCCTATAATATTATTTAAATTGATTGCAATATTGCGATTGCAATCAAATTAGACGAACAATTGGATAGTAAGTCTGCCAAAAGTCCTACCAAACTGATTTTTTGCAAACTTAATGCAGTCAAGGTGTATCATTGTCCTTTTTTGCAAGAACCAAAGGTTGACTAAAAAGAGTGTGCAATAAAGTTTAAAATAAATAATATTAGACAATGAATAATACTAATTTACGGGTTGTGTTGCAATTGTATTAATAAGTAATTATTATTTTTGGTTCATACAAAAACATAAATTAGTAGCGATTGCAGAACACTCATCCCATTGTGAATTACAGCTCTACAATTTGAAATGAAATTATGCCAACTAACATAAGTAGGCTTGTAGCCGATGAAATGAGTCGGAGACTTGCGTTATGATGGAGGATTATTTTAGATTAGACAGATATTATACCTATTCCTCGTTTTGCAATAAGCAAAACAAAAATATATAAACCATAACAGTAGAGAAAAGGCTGTTTTATTCATTTTCATGTGCTTTTTTGTTATTATTTTACTGGTAACTTAGTAGAACTTTAGTGAATCTCACTGATTATGTCGGTGTATATGTCAGTGTCTAATCAATGCTCAATTTAATATCATAACATCCACCGTACCCAAAATCAATTTGGTTTAGCGGATGTACATTGGCGGCGGTGTTCAAAATCCATAAAAATTCTTTGCTCGTCCCTCTCACCCTCCCCCCCGTCTCTGATTTTCATATATTAAAAATTGTCAAAGATTTACAGTTTGGGATGACTGATGAGGTATTTTTTTAGCTGAGTGTCAGTATCTCTATTCATTCAAGTAGTGTTTTTGATGGCAACAAAAAGCAATGTGGGAGTACATGACAAGCATACTAACAGCATATTATTTGGCCTTTGAACCTTTGTTCATGCATTATTTACTAAATCCAATATGCCATGATTATGACCGATTTTTAAAAATGGTACTTCTGATTCCTCCAAATTCATATAAAGCGGTATTAAATGCTTATGTAATATGTAAACATTATTTAATGTAAGGTCACTATAATGAAAAATTAATGTCGATAGATTAGTTATCAAATATTAAATTAATCGAAAAGTAAAATCTATCAGGATGTATAATAATGATGTAAAAAAATTAATCATCTATAATTAAATCAAATCGTCAATATTTAGCGCCATTCGTCTGTCGCCTTCGTCTCGTCGACATTAATCTCCAAAAGAGAAAACCAGTTTGAATATAGTTATTTAGATATTGAATTAGGTACTACTATGATCATTGCATCGCAGTATCAGCTATAAATATATATGATTGGAGAAGGTCAGGTCACGGCCACATACCTGCTTATACGAAATCTAAATTCCACGCACATTTCTGTTTGAGCCTTGGAACTGGCGCGAGGATATCTCCAGGTTCCTATTGTTTACTTTTACATTTTCCTTGTGCGTTACTCACTTTATTTCTGAATAAAGTGAATCAATAAATATAAATATTTCACAAAATCACATACATTGATGAGGTAGCTCTAGCATATTTGTTACGGATATCAGAATCAACAGTGGGATTACAAATATATACATATTCTTCTCTTTTCTAAATAAATACTTATAATATATAGAAAACACCCAGACCATCATTTATCACTACATATCACTAATGGAATTTATTCCAGTTGACAATAGATGGCAAAAAACAATAGATGTCTAAAATCAATAAACATGATTTTTATAGGCATTTCAGCGTTTAACGGTGCTCGTTTTATTTTGACAGTATTATAGTTATTTGTTATAATGCTAAAAACCTAAGCAAGTACCTTATACGTTTACGTATTTAATTAATAGTTTTATTATAGTATTTATTAGTTAGTAGATTTTTAAAGCTAAGTCATGGTTATTCGTTATCATTACCATAATAGTTTCGGAATAGTCTAAAAATATATGAAAATTATCTTAGTTCGTGACGTATTTAACGTATTGATGATAAAATCGTCATCACATCGCGTAATCTTCGAGTTCGGTGCACGCGCACTCGTTTGTTGACAACGTTCATTCATCCATTATGTACAATACCCTGGAGTTGGCATGTTGGTTGAGTGAAGCCGTTGTAAAATGGTCTCTATTGCTATTTAATCTAGCGTCCCATTGATGGTGGGAGTGGTTCTCAAGGCGCTACGTTCCAAATTTAAACACGAAACATGCGCGGGCTGCGGGCCCGGTGGCGTGACATCTACGGACCAACCGGCGCGCGGCGCCTGTACGGCTAGTACGACGACCTCGCGCTGCACAAACTGATTAGCGATGCGAAAGTTTTTTTATGTAAATAATAATATTATCTCCGCATCTAGTAACCGGTACCATAAAGGTGTTCAATGTATTGATGACGTCTTTTGACTATTCGGCATGTGTGTATCACGTTTTCTAAGATAGAGAAATACGTCATCAAAATAAATGAGTGTGTATCGAAATTAATAATGTAGATATTCGTTACATTGTACTTGATGTATGCATATCCAATAAACTGTGAATAAATGAATATTAATTTAAAAAATAAATAAATTATTTGTAGATACACATTGATCAAGAAAGATTTGGGTGAAGATTGTGAATTTTAATTCAAATGTAATGTCGACTGACCAGATAGCGTAATTGGTAGTGACCCTGCCTTTTACGCCAAAGGTCGTGGGTTCGATCCCCACCTTGGACAAACATTCGTGCGATGAACACTTGTGTTTGTTCAGTGTCTGGGTGTAATATATGTATTTAAGTATATATTTGTGTTCCTCTGTTGTCTGATATCTGTAATACAAGTGCTTAAGCTACTTAGTACGGAATCAGGTCAACATATGAGATGTCGAGAGAATTATTATTTTGATACTTTTTCAAATCCGTAGGAAATAAATATGCTCCTGTGGAAGTCAAATAGTCTGCTACTGCGTGATGATGGTATCAGTTAAATCTATCATGGTCATCTATAATGATTCAGGGCTGACCTCTGTTTGTATAAAGCTTCGCATGTAAATTCTACCACACCTCCATTGGGTTATTGATGCACAAGGATAATAGAATAAAACATGATCAGTAGCAACTAGTAACTTCCTAGTTCCTACTAGGAAAAGAGGGAATGGTTCGATCTTTTTTCCTGTAGAAAAATATATATTATCTTATAAGGTTTCTCTACAAATGGAAAAAAGAACAGAGACTGTTTAGCATCAAATGTCAATTAATAGAATTTTCTGTTATGGAAATGATAAAAAATTAATCATTAAAAGCAAGTGACTGTAATAGAAAAAAAAACCTATGCAATTAACTATAACTGTAGAACTTGACAGTACTAGTGATTAAAATATTTGAGATAGAAGCTGGTGAGGCGATAATATTGAATTATAATGTGGCAGGTCACTATTGTGCTAGACCGACAAAGTTAAAACTTCCCTCAATGGTCCAAAAGAATATCGGAAGATTGTGAAGCAGGCCATAAACGCTGACGTGACCACCACGACCACTCTGAAAAAGCGTGACGGCAAAAAAATGCGTAAGTTAAAATCTTAGATAGTGTGGACTATAGTATAAAGTTCAGTATATCTTGCAAAAATTACTCCAAAGCGAAAGTAGTTACGTAGGTAATGCTCTATCGTGTAAGGAAAAATCATTTCAATTGCAAAATGCGAATTCAATATCACTACAGTTAGTAGTGATACAAAATGATGTCGTCTAAATATACGAAAAAGTAATTTGTGGCAGATAGAAATTCTTACAATGCGGTCAGGAATTAGGGAGTACGCGTGGTGTGTTGCCAACTAATACAAACACACGTTTGACTAATGCAATTGTGTAGATAGGTACTTCTAATCAACACGGAAGTAATATGATAGAATCTTAAGACGATTCTTTCATATGTATGAAATAAATATCCATCTTAGCAGTGTGGTCGGAATCGTCATGAACTCGTAGTCTGTGTTTGAATTTTACAATATTCAACAAAATATTTTAAAAATTCGTCAAATGTTTTCAAGTACCACTTCAATCATTGTATAATGCCACTTCAATAAATTAATTTACTTGTGAATTGACATCCCTTCATAGATGCTTTATTTCGTCATCATCATCATCTTAGTCTTAGCGTTAGTTCCGATTGCGTTCCAAATTTTCGATCCGAAGCCCGGGGTCCGCTTTCCTGCTTATGCTTTGCTTATCATTCTGTTTTGTTCAAAGACTTTAAATAATTCTTCCCAAACAATTTCCGGAGCGAAAAGTACAAATTTTTACTGGTAACTTTTCTTATACAGACATTACTCACTTGACCCTCATTTTTAAAGCTGTAATAATTGCAAAAAATGTCAAGAGCACGTAACACTTTCAAAAATTACGCTAATTAGAGAAACTACAAAGAAATCAGACCCCAGTAAGTTGTCAACATTTCCTGTCAACACGTGTCTGTTCTTACATTGTTATTCCTCCGAATAGTATCTCTAGCAACGGAGTGGTTTTGCTATGCAGAAATAAACGCAGGTACTATAAACGAAGTGTCTATGAAACTTGTGCGTCACTCTAACCGTTTCTACGGCCAAAATATTTTGTCGCCACCACACAGATTCGCGTCGAAAATAGACTACACAAATTATACAGACTTTTATAATAAATGTCACCTGTAAGAAATCAATAAATCTTATGAATCTTTAGTTCAATACGTCTAGGTGCTCGTGCAACATCTCCCAAATATTTTTTATGTGATAGGGACCAGACAGACAGAGCATCTGATAGTTAGCAATTGCCAGTAGAATCACAAGGGCGCTGCTGCCTTTTAACGCACTTTCCTCGAAGGTTTGAAGTTCATACATCGCTCCGGAAATACAAGCTAAAGGTAATTTAACAGTTTAAAGTGTGAGTCAAATCATTTCTCGTGACACGCGCCCAGTTGCAGACTGCCATGCCAGCCAGAAGAATCATGTGAATTGAAATGTACGACGTACAGTCAGCGTCAGATCAAGATACCCCCCTGCAGTGGAAAAATAGCACTTGCGCCTTAGACATAAGGACGGTCCAAAGGTCAACAAGGGTAACTCGACGTGGTACATCTTTTGATAATGAAGTCTTTGTTTCTAATATTTTCAAAAAGCTCAGCGCCACGATTGGTGGCGAAATATTTGCCGCCAATCCTATTTGGAACCTTGCCCCTGACTTTCATGGTGATGTAATAGATAACGGGGTTTCGTCGCTGACGTGACGTGTTGAGCTTACGTGTCTCTCGGTCGGAACAATTGATGTCTGCGAGTCTTCTAATTGCATTTGCGGCAGTAGGAATTTTAATATGTACACATGAAATTGGGTGATTCATTTTTTTTTGTTTATTAGGCTTATTAGAGCATTGAGAATGTGGCTAAGTAATTACTGTAATGAATTACTGTATTGCGATCACGGATTTTGTAGACAAATATAAGTTTCTCTTTATTATACCATAAAAATATAGACTTCTATAGTCGTATGTAAATTTAGGCAGTTCTATCGCCTGATAGATAGCAGCTGTACTTGTAGCAGTTAAAAGTAATGTTTGACGTATAAAAAGGTAAAGGTACTAAGTAGACTATTGGGGTATGTTATCTACAATTTGTAAAATGTACAATGAACAGAATGAACACACCACCCTTTGAATGCGTCTAATTTTTACTTCGTAATATATGTTTCGCCTACCGGAAAGATGGAGTGATGATCTGCGAAAGGCCGTTAGGCTGAATGCGTCAAGTCTAAAATTAGGTGAAATGGCAAATATTATAGGCCTAGTTGTCTGCTAGGCATAACTAGCAGACAACTGAGACAGGCTGATGATGATGAAGAAATGTTTATTTAAATTCTACTTGATCTATCTACAGCCGTGGCCCCCCACAAGGTACAAGGTGGACCGTCGATCTGGTGAAGGTCGCGGGATTCCATTGGATGCGGGTGGCACAGGACCGATTTGTGTGGAGGATATTGGGGGAAGCCTATGTTCAGCAGAGGGCGTCTATTGGCTGAAATGATGATGATGATGATGATGACCTATCTGACCACCTTTTCTTTTGTCTACAGGAATCATGGCAGGATCCGAAGGTTGCGGAGACAGGAGCCGTCATCAACGTGATGAACATCGGCAGACAGACCTTCGCCAACGGCGGCGTAGTCTCCCGGTACCTCTGCGACCTGACGCAGTGCTTCAAGCTGATCAAATATGACTACAAAGACGTTGTTCCTAAAGTAAGTCCTCATCTTAGCGTGTCATTCCCAGTTGCGTCAAAATCTGTCGTTGCGGAGCCCGAGGTACGCTTGGACCATGATTCATTCAGGATTCGGGAACTGGCAATTACAATGAAGCTACTGCCGTCTGACCTTCGCAGCCCTTTAACAGGGGAACCAGCCCAAATTTTTTAATCACGGTTATTCGTTTAGTTAGAATCATTATCAATTATTGTAGGTATCCAGAATGTTGAGAAATTATCCGATACGTGCAGGTTTCCTTACAATATTTTTCCTCATGTGCACATAGATTTGAAAAATCTCGGCTTTCTTTTTTATATAGTAAATGGGTTTGCACTTGACCTCATTTCACCTGATGGAAAGTGACAATAAGGTCTAAGATGTAGCGTGCTTACCCAGAAGAAGCCTATTCACTCTCGACTTAAAGACACCCAAATTGTAGCTTTCTGGGAATACAGAAGCCGGCAAGTTGTTCCATTCCTTAGCAATTTCAAATCTTTTAATGCTCTGGTCTTTGCTCGCATTTGAACTAGACACCCTGTATGGAAGGTGCGTTCTTATCCACTGAGCTCCATCATGTTGTTCTTAAAGTATGTTTTCCCGTATAAAAAGCCCTTTGACCGTATATCTTCTATCGCGATGGTTAGGCTAAGTGAGGTCCGTCATGAGTATCCTACTAAGAGCGATCACAATAGATCAAAATGGTCGCTATGATACCGGCTGGACTAAATATCATCATCATAGCGTTTTGGCCCGGTTGCGTCCCAAGCTGTCGCTTCGTCCGCTTTCCTACTTCGACTCCTTCACTTCGCACGGTCTTGTGCATCCCTAGTGTGGTCAGTTTATTAGCACGCATGTCATCGTTTACGATGTCAAGCCACACCTAAGAAGGTAAACCTTCTGCCAGGACCCGCCGTTGGTAGCATAGCCACACATTTGTTTCCCACGTAGCTAACCGATTTTCACAGGACATGACCGTGCCGACATAGGCGACTCTCCAGCAGTTTTTCTGCTATGTCACGGATATGGCTGGTCTAGTAGTTCTAGGTTCTGTTCCGAAAACGGAAAACTGCGATAAGGGTTGTATATAAAGACAAGGAGAATATTTCAGGAATGTATTTTTTCATTCCTGAAATATTCTCTAAATATGCACAGAAACAAAAATAGATCATGTATTTTTTAAGTGATAGGTGGCAGACGAGCAGACAGATCACCTGATGGTAAGTGATTGCTGCCGCCCATGGACACCCGACATGTATTTTTTTAATACATAAGAAAATAATCTGAGCTTTATTAAAAAAATGCCAGGGTTTTTAATTAAAGTTCGTCTTATCTACAATTTCTGCCACGTGTTAACAGCATACGGCACCGACACGTAAAATAATTACATTTTCCGAGTATATTGATGCAGATAAATTACACATTAAAAACCTTCCGTCCTCGTGATATGGAAAAACGATTAAAAGTATAGAGCATAGTATAAGGACAAAACTGGCCGTGTGGTCCCGGCAGAGTAGAATAGACCACCCTCACTCTTACTGAGGGTCGTAAAGGCGGACTAAGTAACGCTGCTGCATGATCATCAGCAACGCAGAGAAGGAACACTCTGCATTTATATCAAAACCCTCGCCAACCGTCGGCAAAGCGTGGTGAGTATGGCAATTCCCCTATGTGATGAGGGGGGCCCGTGCCCCAGCAGTGGGGACTTAAATGGGCCTGAATGAATATCGTATAGAGTCCGCACCACCAAAGGAGTCCCTGTGAAAAGCAAGCTTGAGTCGCCATCAACATTCAAATTTGAGGCTTTATGCTTATATACACAAGGAATCTCAGATTTTACTTACTCTACTGGCTCAGTGACCCGAAGCGAGTCTTGGCCTCCGAACAAGAGAACGCCACTTTGGTCGATCCTGCACTACTTGTCGCCAGTCACCGGCCTGAAGTTCGATGGCTGGAGGATACGCACAAATGTCGAAATGCAGAAGATTGTAGACACGCCTAACATCATCGGCGAGACCAAGGCGTATCGTCTTCGCTGACTTGGCCACCTCGAGAGACTGGACGAGCATCGTCTCGTGAAGAAAGAATACCAGAGCCGACCGATGGCGACGCCGGTAGGCCGGCCTAGGTATCGCTGGAAAGACAGTCGTCGAAAATGATCTGCGAGAATCTCAGATTTTAGTTCCGTATTTTTCGCGGGACTACATACTTTCGTCGCGCGGACTCTAGGGTCGAAGTTCCGTGACGCGACAAACATGGCCCCTATTAATAGGTTTCAATTATTCTGTCCCCCCAGTTCAGGACGTGTAGGTGACAAATGGAATCAATTTTTAAATCCAATCATAATTCGTGTTGTCATTGAGGGCTTTATTCATTAACTTTCAATAAACCTTTGTTAGCTAATAAAAATAAACATTCAAAAAACTGCTCTATAACACCGTTTTAAATCACAAAGGTTAAAAGAACATTTATGACTCTGTATTTTTTTTAATGTGATAGGTGGCAGACGAGCATACTGAAGACCTGATGGTAAGTGATTGCCTCCACCCATGGACCCCCGCGACACCAATGAAGTCACAAATGCGCTGCCAACCTTTAAATCCCCCTTTCCCCGGATCGGGCCTCCGGTCTCCGAGATCGGTCGGAACAGTCGGCGATCTGGACTCACGAAGCGAAACACAGCACAGTGCTTCAAACCGGTTTTCTGTTAGGACGTGGTATCACTCCGGTCGAGCCGGCCATTTCATGCCGAAGCGTGGCTCTCCCAATGTAAATACTGTATGTGACTAAGCTGTGGAGGCGCCCACATAAATCCAAATTGTCGAGAGAAACCGTTCGAATTCGCTTGACTCACTGTGGGCGACGTCTAGAGTGCCTAAAGCGAGTCAGAATACACGACAGAAACTTTATCCCCGTCGCTTTCACAGGAACTGTGCGTCGCATATGTTTGGATGCGATGGGTATATTCTCGGTCCGTTACCGGACGGTTTCGTTGTAGGCGCCCAGGCCAGAATGTAGCCTTGCTGTATAAGGTGTGACGGTCTGGTCTAACTGTACCAGTTAGTAATATAATTTGAAACGCCTTATTTATATGTGGTTGACTGTTTGATAGAAATGATTTATAAACTTGCTGTTTTTTTCAAACAGTACCATTTGAGAAATGGATTACAGACCGAAAGCTAAATTAGTTGAGATATAGCTATTCAATTAACGTACCTATCCATACTATATAATATTATAAATGTGAATATAATGCCGCAGTGGTTAGTGGGTCGCACTTTAAAGCGACGGGCTGCGCAAGAGGCCCGACCGGGTTCAATCCCCGGGTCGGGCCAAAAAATTGTACCTAATTGTTTTCGGTAAGAAATTCTTAGTGGCAGTCCCGGAGTCTGGAAGTTGCGGTCTTAGTACCCCCGTGCCTCGGCAAGCATGTTAAGCGGTTGGTCCTGCGCCCAGTCACAGTAGTGTCCCATCGGAATATGAGGGTAAGGGAATACAGAGTGCACTTGTGTTTGCGCACACACTTGAGCACTATAATATATCCTGCGTGGCTGATCGTTGAGATTGGCCGCCGTAGCCGTAATCGGTTGGGATATTATTTTATAAATGTGAAAGTATGTATTTCTGTCTGTCAAAAACAGGGCGACTTTTTTATTAATGATGTATTTGCTCTTAGGCTTACACTGAACTCAAGAGTTTAGAGGAAACCTACGAATGGAGCTAGCTTACCCAATAGTATCCTATTCATTCCTTGGTTTAAAAATATTTATGTGAGAACAGTCCTATTTTTAATTTTAATAGTGTTTTCTTAAATAAAACATTTTTACTTGTATACATTTATTTTTCCAGGTATTAAAAGACGAAAGCTTTCAAAGTGTCATAGAAGACGGAGACAAGACGAGAGGATGCACAAGGAGATGAATTCAAAGAAATGTGGCTCCAGCGACGCGTTGTACAAGTCGATCAGGCAGCGGGCAGATGCTAGGGCCATGAGGATACTTCAGAACATCAGCTCGGCCATGTCCAATGCTGTTCTTAAGTGAGTATAACACAAATCATCTGTGTTTTTTTTTATTTTTATGCTAGAGGCGGACAAACGAGTCAGCGAGTTTTCGATGGAAAGTAATCATCGCCGCCCATGAACATCCGCGAAATCAGAGAGATCGCTAATGTAATCGGAGACAATCCGTCTGCGACATGTACAGTCCAATAGCTACAATAGTGTTATATTTGTCAACAGATTCGTCGCGTGGGTATGTCACAAAGCGATCCGCCGCATAGCGGGAGGAGGCTGCGGTACGCGCGAGGCGTGCGTGGAGCGCCTAAGGCGAGCTAAGGCGGCCGGACTGCCACTCATCTTCGTGCCGTTGCATAGATCACATCTCGACTACATCCTGGTCACGTTCACGCTGTACCTGACTGGTCTCAGGCCGCCGTTGGTGGCTGCCGGGGATAATATGAGGATACCGTTCTTTGGGTGAGTGTCTTGGCTACTCCATTCCACCACAGAAGTCATAATATCAGTTCAAAGTTTCGCTTTTAAGCCCGGGGTACGATTGAACCAAGTCAAAGGTTGTCCAGATCCAGAATTTGGCAATGAACCTGACTGTCTTTTTTGGTTGCGTCCAAAGTTGTCGCTTTTGAGCCTTGGGTACGATGGAATCATGTCCAAGATCCAGAATTTGGTGAAGGCAATTGCAATGAAGCGCCTGTCTATCTTCGGACTGACGCTCATCTTGGTGCCGTTGCATCGTGACTGGTCTGAGCTTGTCGAAAAGAAACATAGATTCTTTGAAAATCAGAATTTAACTTTCATACAAAATTTATCAAAACTTTTTTTTTCCTGACATACGATACTCTTTTTTTATGTAATAGGTAGCAGACGGGTCGCCCTATAGTAAGCGATTGCCGCCGACTATATAGACACCCGTGTCACCAGTGGAGTCACAAATGCGCTGCCAACCTTTAAACTACTTTTCCGCCGGATTGGGCCTCCGGTACCGTCACTTACCGGTTTTCTGTGAGTGGTATCACTCCTGTCGAACCACCCCATTCACGCCAAAGCGTGGCTCTCCCACGGTTACGCTACTTAATATGTTCAATGTATGTATGAGATTTATTTATTTTATTTTACCAGTTGGTTCCTACGTGGTTGCGGCGCTTTCTTCATCAGACGGCGCGTGGATGGATCAGACAAACACTGCGATCAAGTGTACAAAACTGCACTCAGGTATACAATGTTTTTGTATTACAAAATTACATGGCACATATGAAGATTATAATTATAGCTTTACCGGCACAAATTCGACCGTCCCATGTTCCGCGTTACGCGGGACGCGGAGTGTGCTTGACTAATCGAAAAAGTTATCTTTGGAGCACGCGCAGTCGCACGGTTCTAGCTGCGAACGTCATTCTTATTAGTTTGTCACGGTGACGGTCGACATCCGAATTATTGATGGGCCCAAACATACGAGTATAAACGCGAAAAACAGAATATAAACACACTTCGCCTTACCGCCTCCCGCGAATCATGGGATGGTCGACTTTGTAGCGGTAAAGCTATAATTAAGACAATTTTAACGCGATATTAATTAATAAATTTCGCGCCACAAAAGAAATCCCGTCATCATCATTCATTCATCAGCAACCCACACTCGTCCACTGCTGGACATAGGTCTCTCCTAATGCACGCCACTGCTCCCGATTTTCGGCCACTCTCATCCAGCCCACACCAGTCAGCCTTCGAATGTCATCATCCCATCTTGTCGCAGGGCGTCCTACACTACGCTTACCGAGTCGCGGTCTCCACTCAAGGACTTTACGGCTCCAACGGCTGTCAGTTCTGCGGCTAATATGACCAGCCCACTGCCACTTCAGTTTGCTAATTCGGTTGGCTATGTCGGTGACTCTGGTTCTCTGTCGGATTACATCATTTCTGATGCGGTCCTTCAGAGATACTCCGAGCATAGCCCTTTCCATAGCTCTTTGAGCGACTTTGAACCGGTGGACTAGTCCAGCCGTGAGTGTCCACGTTTCGGCACCGACTTTCGACTTCCCGAAGAAATCCCGTGCTGGGCGCCAATTTCTGTCACGTCAACGTACAAATTTGAGATTTGTTTATATAGACATACGGAATCTTAAATTTTAGTTCCGTGTTTTGCCGCAGGACTACTTTCGTGGCGCGGTGTCTACATTGTTTTGAACTTACTGTTATAGCTGCGTTTCAGCAGTCGTGGTCCCAAGCGAACTCTAGTCAAGGTGACGGGTAGGGCACACTAGCGACGCCAATCGATTTTAATTTTTAGCTACTAAACCGGATTTCTTTTAAACAATTTAGGGGTTACAACCTTTCGGAAAACCATTTATACTATTTGCTAAACCATGCACAAATGTTGGGTCCAACGTGTACGCGAAAAATTGATTCACGATAAAAGTGGCCGCATTTTTCTGTAATCAATTTTTTGTGTACAAAAACGGACCCAACATTTGTGCATGGTTAATTAATAAATAGTATAAATGTTTGCCGAGAGGTTGTAACCCTGAAATGGTTTAAAATAGATCCGTTTTAGTAGCCAAAAATTAAAATCGATTAGCGTCGCTAGTGTGGCCTACCTGTCACCTTAATCCCCGTCTTAGTTAATTATATTTACAAAGCAATGCGAAAATCGAAAAAACTACTTGTAAAGGTTTTCGGTATACTAACCTTTTTGTACAATTCCATTTTAGGTCATACATACTGAACAGTTTGGCGGCTAATAACAACTTGGAATTTTTCATCGAAGGTGGACGCACCAGGACAGGGAAACCACAGCCGCCCAAGGGTATGCTTTATTGTTTTTAAAATAACGGTTTATTTGGCCCTATTCGTAAAAGAATTATGGGGTATAATAAATTCATAGGGTATCATTATCATTATTTACTAATTTTGTTAAAAATTAATGAGGGATTTCGCGCGTGAAAAGTCCGCTAGATGGAGTCCTATAGGAGTGAGGTCCATATACAATTTGATTGATTATTTTTAAACGTGATCTGTCATAATGTCAATTTGACAAACTAAATAACCAATGCGGTTGATGTTGGACCTCAGTCCAACAGTACGCCATCTAGCGGATTTTTCACACGCGAAAGCCCTCATTGAATAAAATTCGCTTTTGAAAATCAACACTGTATTTACTCAAACAAAATGTTATAAGATACACTGCCTTAAGCTACATTTAATATGGATTAAAATCTTATAAAACCTTTTTTGAGTTAATGCAGTGTTGATTTTCGTGTTTACACATGTAAAAAAATATTATTACTATTTTTAGACGGAATTATTAATTAGTTGTTTTTATTTACCCTGTCATGCTTGCTTGGACGTGGTCTTTAGATGATTTTATTATGGGTAAGTTTGTTGACTAGTTAACGAAAAAGATGTTTTTCTTAATAGTGCATATGTTTTACGTTACGAATTTCTGTGAGGCCGTGGTATCATGCCGTTGGTATTACTCCGATCGAGTCGGCCCATTCATGTAGAAGCGTGGCGCTCCCACGGTATTTGTCAAGACGTTATTTATTTCCAGCCGGCATCCTCTCAGTAATAATGGACGCCTACCTCGACGGCACGATAGACGATGCGCTGCTCGTGCCCGTATCTCTCAATTACGACAAACTCGTGGACGGAAACTTCGTACGCGAGCAGCTGGGCATGCCCAAGCAGATGGAGACCTTCTGGTCGGCGCTGAGGGGCATCTGGGGGACTCTTAACACAAACCACGGCAGTATAAGGGTGGACTTCAACCAGCCTATATCGTTGAAGGTCAGTAATTAGGTTTGGATACGAACATGTCGGTACAGTCTCCCTCCTAATACGTCGCTCCATCATCATCTCAACATGTCATTCCCGGTTGCGTCCAAAGCCGTCACTTGGAGCCTGGGGTATGCTTGAACGAAGGTCCAGGATGTAGGCTAGTGTGGTAATGGGGGCTATCGCGTGCGAAAAATTCGCAAGATGACGTACTATAGGCCTGAGGTCCATCTGCAAGGTGATTAGGGTATTTTTAGACGTGATATGTCAAATTGTCAATTAACGAATAAATCAGCCAATGATGTTGAAGTTGCACCTCGGTTCACAGGCACGCCATCTAGCGGATATTTCACGCGATAGCCCCAATTGTTTACTTATGAATTGAATGAATGACTTCTGTCTGATCTTTCGACCCTTAGACAGAAGAAGCTAGATCATGATTGCATGGTTCAGAATCAATATCTCTATATTTGATATCCACAACTTGAGAAATGTAATCCTAACCAATAAGATTTGAAAATCCAGAGGAGCTTAGATTCGAATCTTTGTCATCTCGTTCAGTAGGCATACGTTTTATCCACTGATCGTAAATCATTTGTGTTATCTTAACGTGTAATAATGAGAATAGTTATTTACGAGATTTCAACCATGTACCTGATTCAGTATTCATCATCATCATCAGCCCATTTAAGTCCCCACTGCTGGGGCACGGGCCTCCCTCAATCACATGAGGGGTAATTGCCATACTCACCACGCTTGGCAGACGGGTTGGCGGGGGTTTTGATATAAAAGCAGAGTTTTCCTTCTCTGGGTGCTGATGATCATGCCAGCAGCTTTACCTTAGTCTCCTTTTACGACACCTCGGTAAGAGCGAGGGTGGCCTATTCTACTCTGCCGGGGACCACACGGCACGATTCAGTATTATTTAGTAGTATTTTTGTTACTATATTCAGTTACTCCGTGATCATGGCGCTTGCAACAATACCGAAGTATCAGAAACTAAAAAATAAGGTACATGGTAGAAATCTCGTAAATAACTATTCTAATGTTAGTGACCATGAAAGTTTAAAAGAATATATAAATAACTCTTCCAGGAGCTGGTAACATCATTCCAAAAGTACAACTATCTGAAAATGCCGATTGAGCGGGCCTTAAGTCCGCCCAACAACAACCACCTGGGGGTTGACCTCGACCACCGGATTCTGTACAACAGCAGCCATTCCAGCCTCTTTGGAGCCGACGTCAGCGTGGACCATAAACTGATGGTGGAGGCCATCGGCAGACATCTTGTCTATGGTGAGTATAATAAAATCACAGAGAGAACACTTACCGTTTGTCTGATCAACATGGTATTGGTCGCTATCCAAATACGACAAAGGGTTAGGTCGCATTAACAGCTACACGATAAATAAGAAAAAACCGACCAAGCGCGAGCCAGGCTCGCTCACCGAGGGTTGCGAACCTATATAATATTATAACCTATATATTGACGACCCGTTTGGAACAGTGGTAGTGAACGCTGCCTTTGGTCCAAGGGTTGCGGGTTCGATCCCCGCACAGTACAAACATTTGTGTGTATGAACATGTCTGTTTGTATTGGTCTGGTTGTTTGTATGTATTATAAGTATGTATTTACAAAAGAAAAGTATTATATGTATATATTTGTAATTCCGCTGTTGATTCTGGTATCCGTAACACAGGTGCTTGAGCTACCTATCAGTCAGATCAATGTATGTGATGTTGTG
Organism: Marasmia exigua; assembly: GCA_019059595.1. Taxonomy (NCBI): domain Eukaryota; kingdom Metazoa; phylum Arthropoda; class Insecta; order Lepidoptera; family Crambidae; genus Marasmia; species Marasmia exigua. Next base: position 14,093,795 of record CM032484.1, read on the forward strand.
AAATATTGTGAAATATTTATATATCAATTTGAAATATCGGTGAATACACGGCCGTGTCTTTTTTTATTCAACTTAGATGTTTGTTTTTTCACCACTGTAAGACCGTATACTCTGTCAATAGAGTCATGAAAATAAATGATGGCGTCACTGCCTCTTACGACATAGGGCATGGTAACCCCATTAGCTATAAATCAAAGGGATTCCGTTTTAGTTCCTCAAAAATAAATTTCACTATGTAATTTGATTCTATAATTAATCAAGACGGGAATTAATACGATATTTATTATGTGATACAACATTGTGTACTCACATATTTTACTCGACGTTTCGACTACGTTACAGCAGCCGTGTTAATTCCCGTCTTGATTAATTATTAGTTATAATGCAATGCGAAAATTTAAAAAACTATGTGATTCTACCACCGGAATCTGAAAGTTGATTCTGACGAGAAGATTTTGTTTTCAGACGCGTCGCAAGCTACGGCGTTGATGTGCACCAACGTCGTCGCGTACGTGCTGCTGACGGAGCAGCGCGGCGGCTGCGGCGTCAAGCAGCTCCAGAGCAGCGTCGAGCAGCGCGGGCACATGCTCAGCCGCGCCGGACGCGACCTCGGCTACACCGGCGGCAAGCAGGCGCTGCTGGCGCACGCGGTGAGTGACCTCAGCAGCGCGGGCACATGCTCAGCCGCGCCGGACGCGACCTCGGCTACACCGGCGGCAAGCAGGCGCTGCTGGCGCACGCGGTGAGTGACCTCAGCAGCGCGGGCACATGCTCAGCCGCGCCGGACGCGACCTCGGCTACACCGGCGGCAAGCAGGCGCTGCTGGCGCACGCGGTGAGTGACCTCAGCAGCGCGGGCACATGCTCAGCCGCGCCGGACGCGACCTCGGCTACACCGGCGGCAAGCAGGCGCTGCTGGCGCACGCGGTGAGTGACCTCAGCAGCGCGGGCACATGCTCAGCCGCGCCGGACGCGACCTCGGCTACACCGGCGGCAAGCAGGCGCTGCTGGCGCACGCGGTGAGTGACCTCAGCAGCGCGGGCACATGCTCAGCCGCGCCGGACGCGACCTCGGCTACACCGGCGGCAAGCAGGCGCTGCTGGCGCACGCGGTGAGTGACCTCAGCAGCGCGGGCACATGCTCAGCCGCGCCGGACGCGACCTCGGCTACACCGGCGGCAAGCAGGCGCTGCTGGCGCACGCGGTGAGTGACCTCAGCAGCGCGGGCACATGCTCAGCCGCGCCGGACGCGACCTCGGCTACACCGGCGGCAAGCAGGCGCTGCTGGCGCACGCGGTGAGTGACCTCAGCAGCGCGGGCACATGCTCAGCCGCGCCGGACGCGACCTCGGCTACACCGGCGGCAAGCAGGCGCTGCTGGCGCACGCGGTGAGTGACCTCAGCAGCGCGGGCACATGCTCAGCCGCGCCGGACGCGACCTCGGCTACACCGGCGGCAAGCAGGCGCTGCTGGCGCACGCGGTGAGTGACCTCAGCAGCGCGGGCACATGCTCAGCCGCGCCGGACGCGACCTCGGCTACACCGGCGGCAAGCAGGCGCTGCTGGCGCACGCGGTGAGTGACCTCAGCAGCGCGGGCACATGCTCAGCCGCGCCGGACGCGACCTCGGCTACACCGGCGGCAAGCAGGCGCTGCTGGCGCACGCGGTGAGTGACCTCAGCAGCGCGGGCACATGCTCAGCCGCGCCGGACGCGACCTCGGCTACACCGGCGGCAAGCAGGCGCTGCTGGCGCACGCGGTGAGTGACCTCAGCAGCGCGGGCACATGCTCAGCCGCGCCGGACGCGACCTCGGCTACACCGGCGGCAAGCAGGCGCTGCTGGCGCACGCGGTGAGTGACCTCAGCAGCGCGGGCACATGCTCAGCCGCGCCGGACGCGACCTCGGCTACACCGGCGGCAAGCAGGCGCTGCTGGCGCACGCGGTGAGTGACCTCAGCAGCGCGGGCACATGCTCAGCCGCGCCGGACGCGACCTCGGCTACACCGGCGGCAAGCAGGCGCTGCTGGCGCACGCGGTGAGTGACCTCAGCAGCGCGGGCACATGCTCAGCCGCGCCGGACGCGACCTCGGCTACACCGGCGGCAAGCAGGCGCTGCTGGCGCACGCGGTGAGTGACCTCAGCAGCGCGGGCACATGCTCAGCCGCGCCGGACGCGACCTCGGCTACACCGGCGGCAAGCAGGCGCTGCTGGCGCACGCGGTGAGTGACCTCAGCAGCGCGGGCACATGCTCAGCCGCGCCGGACGCGACCTCGGCTACACCGGCGGCAAGCAGGCGCTGCTGGCGCACGCGGTGAGTGACCTCAGCAGCGCGGGCTATTTATTCTTAAGGTGTCGGGTAGGGCACACTAGCGACGCCAATCGGCTACTAAACTGGATCTATTTTAAACAATTTCATGGTTACAATATCTCGGCGAACACTCATACTATTTATTTAATACTAATAGTTAACTGTTTAATCTGCTTTTGCACTCCAATTTGAATTTGAAGAATGGGGCGACGTCCTGTGGGTAGATCACCTGCCCGATGGTTCGACGATATTGTAACGGGCAAAGAAAGAATGGATAGAATATTATAGCCTGATAAAGAAGGGGCCTATAGTCAGCAGTGAGTGGATAAGGGATTGTGGTTTGATAATATTAAGTCACAAGACCAACTTTGTCTACACTAATATTATAAATGTGAAAATGTGTGTGTGGTGGCTCAATAGATTAGAACGCGGCTTTCGTCAAATTGACGTGATTTTAGTAGTTTTAGTGACGTGAGATAGTTGAAAGGATAGAGAGTAACATAAGCTACTTGTTGTCTCATTCTAACGCGTGCGAAGCCGGGGCAAAAGCCAGTAATACATAAAAGGATGTAAAATTTTACCGATGCACTTGTCTGATGCCAGTCTCAGTTTTGGGCGTTGGCTTATTTGCTCAAATGATGATAATGAAAGTAATCGTGTAGTAATTATATTTTTCACTAGCTTTTGCCCGCGACTTCGTCTGCGTGTAATTCGAATAAAAGCAAGGTCTTTATGTATCAATAACTGGTGCCCGCGACTTCGTGTGCGCAGTATTAGTATTTCGAGTAGCTTATATTAACGTGAAAAGAACTAACATTATGACATTAAAATTATAACATAAATTATAGCCTATGTGTTATTCTGATCTATAAGCTACATTACTGTAAAGTTTCATTAAAATCCGTTTAGTAGTTTTTGCGTGAAAGAGGAACAAACATCCATCCATACATCCATCCAAACAAACTTTCGCCTTTATAATATTAGTAAGGATTATCATCGACAGCTGGATATGCTCGGCCGCGGTCTAGTGCGGCGGGAGGGCAGTGGGGACAAACAAATAGTGCGACCTCAGCTCAGCATCGCGGCCGCGCTGGAGCTGTCCTACTACTCCAACACCGTCGCCGCGCACTACGCGCCCGCCGCCATCGTGGGTGAGTTGTCAACATCGTCATCCAGCGTCATTCCCGGTATCGTCCAAAGCTGTCTATACCGAGTGACCACGGGTATAATACTTCAATACTTCGATTTTGTGAAAGTGGTTTATTCCATTGATAGTGCAGCCTTATATACTGAGCTTATTCAAAGATTTGGGAAGTTTGGTATCGGATCTCATTCGGATCATTCCGCTCATTCGGCTCACTCGGATCACTCAGATCAGCATCGTGTTCCAACACCGCCGCCATTGTGGGTGAGTTGTCAACATCGCCATCCAACGTCATTCCCGGTATCGTCCAAAGCTGTCTATACCGAGTGACCAGGGTTATAATACTTCCGTTTGTATGCAAGTAGTTTATTTCATTGATAGTGCAGCCTTATAATCAAAGATTCGGGAAGTTTAGTATCGGATCTCATTCGGATCATTCCGCTCATTCGGATCATTCGGCTCACTCGGATCACTCAGATCAGCATCGTGGCCGCGCTGGAGCTATCCTACTACTCTAACACCGTCGCCATTGTGGGTGAGTTGTCAACATCGCCATCCAACGTCATTCCCGGTATCGTCAAAAGCTGTCGCTTCAAAGCCTGGGGTGCATTTGGACCATAATCAAAGATTCGGGATGTTTGGTATCGGATCTGGTATCTCATTCTGATTATTGGGCTCACTCGGATCATTCAGCTCATTCGGCTTCTTCAGATAATTCGGATCATTCGGCTCACTGTGATCATTCAGCTCACTCGGAACATTCAGCTCATTCGGATCATTCCACTCATTCGGCTCACTCGGATCATTCAGCTCATTCGGCTAACTCGGATCATTCAGCTCATTCCACTCATTCGGATCATTCTACTCATTCGGCTCCCTCGGATCATTCGCCTCACTCGGACTCGAAATCCATTTGAGTCGAATGATACATTCGGAGCGAACATTAGAGATTCGGAACTATGTATCATTTGGCTGAGTCGGATCACTGAGTCGTTCCAGTAAAGAGTTACACGCGTCTACCAGAAAGAGTTGTTCATAATGATGGTTAAGTGTGATTTTCCTTGGGGGAAAATGTTTATCATCAGTATAATACCCTCAATAAAGGAGTAAGACGGTTAAAAAAGCACGGTGTATATTGTGAAGAGAATAACAAATGCTTACACATGTTTGTGAAGACCCCGTACCTTAGCTCTGTGCAATGCCAGCGGGAGTGTTTCCCGACGGCTACGACTTAGGGACCTTCAAGAGAAGAGCGTACTCCTTTTAAAAAGGCCGGCAACACACTAGCGAACTCTCTGATCTCGTAGATGTTCATGGGCGACGACGATTACTTTCCACCAGGTGACTAGTTTTCTCGTTTATCGCCTCTAGCATTAAAAAAAACCAATCGAGTCTACTCCAACTGACGATGTTCTTTTGCCTTCCAGCGACGGCCCTAGAGAGTATAGTATGTAACTCGAGCGCGGACAGCGACGTCGTGCGGCACTCGGAGCTGATGGAGGCGTCGCTGCAGCTGTGCGACGTGCTGAGCCAGGAGTTCATCCTGTGCGCGCCCTGCACGCGCGTGGAGGAGAAGATGCTGGACGCCGTGGACTCGCTGCTGGCCTCCGATATACTTTCCAAAATCGAGGTGAGTGTAGGCACAGTAGATAATAGGGTATTTGACTAAGCTCGAGATTTTACAAAATATAAATATTTTATCAAAATATAGGTAAATATGTGCGAATAGCAAAAATTCTCAATTAAAAATATAACGTCTAGCCGGTTTTATGGTCATTCAAAGATTCATGGGCAAGTCCATTTTAAAAGTATGAAATTATTCAAAAATAATTATACCATTATATAACCCATATAATTTACACGAACTATTATAATGGAACCATTGACATAAACGAAACATTTCATACAGGGTGAATTTTTAATCACTATCCAAAATTTAATATGATGATCGGCTGCTAAAATTATTATATACGTATTTTTTCTTTTAGTGTCATCCAGTACTAAAATATTGAGATATGGTATTTCAAAGTTATCCGAAAAATACTGATATAATTGTTCACCGCGCGTCGCGCCCAGGCGCGCCGCCCACCGCCGCCCGCGCCGTTCGCCCCACCAACTTCATTCATAACATCCATAAGCTGCAAATTTTTCCTTCATACTTTAACGGGCTTAGGACCGTCAGATTGCAAAAGACGTGAATAAAATTTCACAGTCATACCTACTTATTAACATTTAAATTAGCTAGGTAGGTATTTATTTACTCTTATTTTATAAAGTTTAATGAGTAGGTAGGTAGTTAGTACTTTTTGCAATAAGGCGTATTTAAAAAAATTGAATCAACTTTTCAAAAATGAATTCAAATTACTTACCTACAATAAAACAAAATCCAATCAAAATCCTGATAAACTAAGTGTATTTTAATAACTGTTCAAAATGCAAACCATTTCTTTCTAAACAGAGTCTCGCACGTTTTTGCACATTGTCTTTTAATTTGTTAAGCACTACAGTGTCTCTTTTCATCAAATGCACGTATGATTTGCAGTTTTAATGCGTCTAGGCTTTGGGCCTCTTCCACATACACGGGTCTTTTCACTTCACCCCACAAAAAAAGTCACCTCGATTTCTACTGGCAGTCTTTGCCTCCCACGCCCTTGTACCTACATGTGAAGGAGTGGTGAACTGGCCATGATCTATCAGCCTTTGGGTGGCAGCCAGAATGGTAGCACGGTTCGGAACCGAAGGGTTCACTACAACCTGGTTTGCGAAGGCGAGGAAGGCTTTGAGCTTTGTGCAAACTCTCGCCACTTAAAAAGTAACATCGCACCATTTCATAATACTCGCGGTTTGAGTACATCGCGGGATCGCAATTCGCACGAGATGACACGCTTTCGCCGGGAATGCGCGGGCGACTGTGGTCTGCGTGACCTTTGTGCTTGTTTGTGCCGAATTAGTGCTTTGTCTTTGATTTGTCGCCGCTCGCCGCCACCTCGCCGCTCTCCCCCGCAGCCCTTCCCGCCTCCGCACCGCACGCGCAGGTGTGAGGTGTCCCGTGTCGCCCATTGATATTGCCGCTTTGCGTACTCAATGTTTACATTATGTTTTACGATAGAAATGGTTACCACGCTTAATTGATAATTGGATCGGGAAAATGATTTTTTTGTAAAAATATGACCTACATTTTTTTTTGCAGAAATGGGTTCTATTAACGATACCTAATGCCCAAAAAAATTTTGGATAGTGATCAAAAAATCTTCCTGTATAGCTACCATACAAAATTCAAATGAAATGCATACAAAATACTGTCGTGTGACGTCACATCTCTGTAGCCATTTGTATGGAGCGTTTTGGGTTTGCCCAAAATAATGTGATTTTAAAGTTGTGATATCTTAGGTAGTTTAAATGAGAATCAAGTAATTCTTTCAACGATGTTTCTATCATTGAGAGGTCTTTTAATTACACAAATGAAAAAAAAGTTGTCAAATACCGTATTACGCTAAAGCAGTATAGACACAATAGAGTAACAGGCCCCCCACAAGGTGGACCGACGATCTGGTGAAGATCGCGGGAATCCATTAGACGCGGGCGGCACAGGACCGATCTGTGTGGAGAACATTGGGATAGGCCTATGTCCAGGAGTGCACGTCTATTGGCTGAAATAATGATGATGTGTATAGACACTACTCCATTTTGGACAGTAAGTTACCTACGGTATAGGGTTGTACTCATCTTATTGTAGTAAAATATTATTCTCACCTTTCCACATTAGCAAAAAGTTTAAAAATTTTAAATATAAAATATGTACACAAAGGTACACAAAATGATAACTAAAGTTACGCAAAGATGTTCAAAGTTACACACTATTTTTATAACGTTCTGTTTCGTGACTTTGAAGCCACTTTAAGCTGTTGGTCCTACATTTGATCGGGCCAAGTCACAGTGAGGTCCCACCATCCCCCATATCAAAATACCCCCTCTCGGACCTCCTAAATATGTAATTGTGATCGCAAATCGTAAATTAAATTACAGAAGATACGTAACATACATTTAGACAGTAAGATAATTTTACCTTGAATCAATACAAAGTGATGCCTGCCACCTTTAATTACTGCACGTTCTCTATATTATGACTTTCTACTGCATTATGTGCCAATATTCCTTATTTAAGAAGGCAAATGGGAATGGTCCCCAGTGGCATACTCAGTAAAACCTCCCCGGTGTGCCCCCCGTCTTTCTTGCTCTTCTGCAACAACTCGTACAGTGGCATACTTAGTAAAACCTCCCCGGTGTGCCCCCCGTCTTTCTTGCTCTTCTGCAGCAACTCGTACAGTGGCATACTCAGTAAAACCTCCCCGGTGTGCCCCCCGTCTTTCTTGCTCTTCTGCAGCAACTCGTACAGTGGCATACTCAGTAAAACCTCCCCGGTGTGCCCCCCGTCTTTCTTGCTCTTCTGCAGCAACTCGTACAGTGGCATACTCAGTAAAACCTCCCCGGTGTGCCCCCCGTCTTTCTTGCTCTTCTGCAGCAACTCGTACAGTGGCATACTCAGTAAAACCTCCCCGGTGTGCCCCCCGTCTTTCTTGCTCTTCTGCAACAACTCGTATGACCTATGGTGAGGCCGACGTGGGCACTGATGTACAGTGCGACCACGATCAGAAGGCACTTCAGTGACATTGACAGAGGGGCGTTGTAAAACGTTTTTTCTATGCTAAAATGTCAAAACAGTATTAATTCCGACTTTTGCCAAGTGCTAAATAACCGTGATCGGATGATAGATACGTCTCACGTCACAATAATGTCGCCTGATTGGTCAAGCACACTCCGCCCACCGCTGGTTGGCTCACAGAGAAAATAACCTTTTTCGATTGGTCAAGTGCACTCCGCCCCTCGCGTCCCGCGGACTTTGGGAAAGTCAACTTTCTAGCGGCAAAACATTCATCAGCATTCTTTCGCCCACCGTTGGGCATATGTCTCTCTGAAGCATCTTCACTCGGCGTGGTGATTAGTTTTTCTGGTACATAGGATGCCTGCGTGACTTTTAGAGCCCATCTGGTGGTCTGCCTACGCTTCTCCTACCCATACGCGGCCTCCAGACCAAAACACACCTACTCCATCTTTCATCGCGTCGGCGACATAAGTGGCCGGCCATTAGAGGTGTGTAACTCTTTACTGTGATTCGACTCAGCCAAATGATACACTGTTCCGAATCTCTAATGTTCGCTCCGAACCGTATCATTCGACTCGAATGGATCTTGAGTTCGAGTGAACCGAATGAGCTGAACGATCCGATGAGCCGAAAGATCAGAATGAGCTGAATGATCCGAGTGAGCCGAATGATCCGAATGAGCGGAATGTTCCGATGAGCCGAATGAGCTGAGTGAGCCGAATGATCCGAATAAGCGGAATAAATCACTTATCTAAGTATCTAAGAGTCGATGTTCCAAATGTAGCGTTTCACTGTTCCGCATCTCTGCACTGATCCAGATACAAATGTCCTAATCTTTTGAAAGATACGTTTTTTGCCAGGTCTACCGGCCATGCTTACTTTAATTTAGGGGTGCGATAGCCTACATCCACTACTCTAGTTTTTCTCCGAATTTCTTCATTTCGAACCCTGTATCTTGTTTAAGAGACTTTAGTCTAATCTATTTTAATGTGGTGTCAGACAAGCGGCGGCTTAGAGGAGGAGCGCTGGTCGCGGCGGTTCGCGTCGCGGCTGGAGGACGAACAAGACGACGAGCGGCCTGACCCCACGCTCCACATCAAGTACAAGATCAACAGCCATCCTGAGGCTTTAGCTGAGAGGTAAAATAGAAGCCATTCCACCTTATTATACATCGCAATCTAAAGTTATTACCGAACTAAAGCTCATGAGATCCTGTTCCAACGTTCTAAAAGGGACTGGCACGAGTTTCGTTCCGGGATTATGTTTAGTTCGTGATTTCTACACCTGTTACCTGATAGTTTCTGTCATACCGTGGTATCACTCCGGTCGAGCCGGTCCATTCATGCTGAAGCGTGGCTCTACCCACGGTGTCCTTCTTGTATATGATTACTGATTAACTACGAAAGAGGACAGTAATTTTTACATATCGAAATGGACAACATTTCATATTTTTAACATGTCCATATTGTTTTTTTATATGAAAGTAGACATAAAATGAACAGACCCATATTTTTTCTTTTTTCAAAATTTGTCTATTTTCATGCATAAAATAATTATTGAAATTCTTTTTATTCTAAATAGACGTAAGCGCCAAATGACGTCATCGGGCGGCTGAATACAGCGATATTCCTTTGCTTATCATTGTTTTAATAAAAAAAAGGTACTACTGTCAAAGGTAAATAATACTAGTGTCAATATTGTCAACGTCATTCATAGTCAATAGTCAATAGTCAATTACGTTTATTGCATTCATGAATGAAGTTAAGGTGTTACAATTATATTCCTGTACATCATGTTACCCTTTTGGGCATAGCGTATGAACGTGAAATGGATTAATAATATTAATTTTAATGTTAATGTATTTATTTATTTTATTAATTTAAAATTTTTATAATGAAAATCATGTAAATTTTTATAATGAAAAATTCGTGCATACATTCAACGTTGACAAGTTGTCTTTTTTTTTTGACAGTTACATGTCATGGGTTTGGCATTTCGTAAATTTAAAACTATAATGTGCTAAGCAAAGAAATATTTTACATTCTGCCGTCCGATGACGTCATCTTACGTTTTTTAGTTTTTAATTTTTTTCTCAGTAAATAAGCAATATAAAAAATGAATAAATATATATTCGAGCAGCGGAAAAGTAAACAAAGAATTGGTATTTTTTGTTTCAGAGCTTAGCAATTTTGAAATGTTGTCCATTTTTACATATCGAAATTGTACGTATTTTGCCTGCAGGCGGAGACTTCTCCTCACGATCCGGCCGCTCCTGGAGGCGTACTCCGCGACCTGCCGCTGCCTGCCGCTGCTGCAGGACGGCATGCCGCAGAAGCAGCTCGTCGCCCACACCCTGCGCGCGCTCACCGACGCCTTCACCAGCGACAGCATGCCTTACGGTGAGGAGATAGGGCACACTATCGCCTGCCGCTGCTGGACGCCGTGATGCCGCATACACCTTGGGCATGGCCAAAATGTAGCCAAATGTAAAGCAATCAAAGTCCTTATTCCACTCATTTCACTTTTTAATCGATTATTTCAAATTGATATACACAGCAAACTCGAATTTCTTAAAATTCCTACTTTTCCTTTCACTCTCTAATATAAAGATTATCATCTCGATGGATGGCCGTCTAGTACTGTTCTTTTCTCGCGGAACTTTGGATGCAGGAATATTTCCTGACGGCTACGAGTTAATGGATCTTCAAGAGAGCGTACTCCTATTTAAAAAGGTCGGCTATTTATCAGCGATCTCTCTGATTTCGCGGATGTTAATGGACAGCGTTGATTACTTTCCATCAGGTGACTCGCTTGCTCGTTTGTCGCCTCTGGCTACCTTTCTCTTTTGCTACGGACTCTGACATTTGTCTTGTGCCAAATAACCGTAAGCCGACTATATTAGTATTTCGCAGATTCGCCTCAGTCATAGTAACAAGTGAAGGCTAGGCAATAGAATTCGTTAGCACTTTCATCATCATTAGCAACCCACACTCGTCCATTACAAAGATCTCCCCTAATGCACGCCACTGCTCCCGATTTTCGGCCTCTCTCATCCAGCCCACACCAGCCAGCCTTCGAATGTCATCATCCCATCTTGTCGCAGGGCGTCCTACACTACGCTTACCGAGTCGCGGTCTCCACTCAAGGACTTTACGGCTCCAACGGCTGTCAGTTCTGCGGCTAATATGACCAGCCCACTGCCATTTCAGTTTGCTAATTCGGTGGGTTATGTCAGTGACTCTGGTTCTCTGTCGGATTACATCATTTCTGATGCGGTCCTTCAGAGATACTCCGAGCATAGCCCTTTCCATAGCTCTTTGAGCGACTTTGAACCGGTGGACTAGTCCAGCCGTGAGTGTCCACGTCTCGGCACCGTAAGTCATGACCGGAAGGACGCACTGGTCGAAGACTTTCGACTTTGAGGGATAGGTGACGGGAACATTTGACGAACTTCACCAAATGCTGCCCAGCCTAGCTGAATTCTTCTATTGGCTTCTCTCTCGAATTTATTTTCGCCTAATTGGAGCGTTTGTCCTAGATAGTCATATTCCTGAATAACTTCGAGTGCTACTTTATTAAGGTGACGGGTAGGGCACACTAGCGACGCTAATCGATTTTAATTTTTACCTACTAAACCGAATTCACTTTAAACAATTTCAGGGTTACAACCTCTAAGCAAACTCTTATACTATTTATTAAATAACCATGCATAAATGTTGGATCCAACGCGTACGCCACGTTTGTGCATGGTTATTTAATTAATAAATAGTATAAGTGTTTGCCGAGAGGTTGTAACCCCAAAATTGTTTAAAATAGATCCGGTTTAGTAGGTAAAAATTAAAATCGATTGGCGTCGCTAGTGTGCCCTACCCGTCACCTTAACAGCGACCGGTTTCGGATCAACGAGCTCATTGAACATGGCCTTTTATGTTAGCCTGTATGATCATCGTCAGCCCATTTAAGTCCCTACTGCTGGGGCACGGGTCTCCCTCAATCACATGAGGGGTAATTGCCATACTCACCACGCTTGGCAGACGGGTTGGCGAGGGTTTTGATATAAATGCAGAGTTTTCCTTCTCTGGGTGCTGATGATCATGCCAGCAGCTTTACCTTAGTCGCCTTTTACGACACCTCGGTAATAGTGAGGGTGGCCTATTCTACTCTGCCGGGGACCACACGGCAATAAATAAATGCTAATCCCATAAAATACAAAACTTGTCAAAAAAACCCAAGTCCCGCACCCAGTTGTTCTACCGTGATAAGTTGTGATATCAATGTTACCAAGTCGGTTATTAAATTGGCAATCGGTTGTGTTTTCATGCAATGGCCGAGTCAAATATTCAATAAGCGATTGCCAAGTTTTGTGATAGTAATTACCTATTACGAAGGTAGTCGTTAATCCTGGTTTTCATTGTACAAGGTACAAGGAAAAAAGGGACCACACGGCCCAGCCTGCCTGTATGATGTTTTTTTTTTTTTTTTTATAGAAAGGCCAATCAGGATGACCTCACTCCGCCTGATGGTAAGCGGCCGTGAAATCCAAAAATGAGGCTGACAGGCACAGAAGAACTAACAAAGTACCCATTGTGTCTGCCATCCTCACCCTAATGGCCTGCTGAGATGCCTTTTCACGCCCCGCCTAAAAGACCCCGGATTGTATGAAGGAGGAAACACATGAGCTGGGAGGGCATTCCATGCCTTGATGGCTCGGGGCAGGAACGAGGAGCAAAACCTCTTGGTGCGCGCCGCCATTGTCTGGATAGTATGTGGATGGCAACGCTGTCCAGCACGTGTTGTTCGGAAGTGGAAAGGGGAGGATGGGATTAGTTGAAATAATTCATCAGAGCATTCCCCGTTATAGAGGCACTTTATTTTTACCCGACTACGGCAAAGCAAAAGGAGGGTTATGATTTTGACAGGCTATGTATGTATGTATGTATGTATGTATGTATGTTCATCTGTTTCCACGTAACTTCTTAACTACTTATCAGAATTCGACAAATGACATATCATTATAAGCGTCTTGATCGTCCGCTGGTTATAGGCTATATGAAGTTTCACAAAATCTAATGTGGCGCCCTCTAGCGGACAAAACATACAGAGTAAAAAAATAAAGTTATGATAAATATGCCGTGTTTGGTATCATTTGAAAGCGCTTGACTTGTACATTATATATATATATATATATATATATATATATATATATATATATATATAAGAGTAATATATATATATATATTACTAGCACTTGGACACCAAAATAGTACAAATAAAATAAAAGTAAAAAAACTAAAACCCAACTACGACAAAAAACGTCGCTGAAAAAGTAGTAGAGATAACATTTCATGTTTGGAAAGGCGTAGTCACACGTTAAATATACTACCCTTTGACAACGTGTGACTGCGGATTTCCAAACATGAAATTTTATCTCTACATAGTGAATATTGCATAAATTGACAACGAAGGCTTGTTTTATACTTTTTCAGCGACGTTTTTTGTCGTAGTTGGGTTTTAGTTTTTTTACTTTTATTTTATCATTGTACAAGGTACAAGGATAAAAGGGACCACACGGCCCAGCCTTTTTTTTTTTTTTTTTTTGCGTTGGGGGAATGCCGCCGGCCCGATGTTCAATTGGCCGACGTCGCCACTTTTCGGCGGCGCCTTAAGCATACCCGTCTGCCGGGGGGCGGACGGGTTATGTCGGGCTCTCCTCCAGTAAAACTGAAGGCCTACTGACTAAACCCCCAACGACGCTCCCTCTTCGCCAGAGTGGGAAGGAGACATGTGTACTAGTTAATGAACACACGGCCCAGCCTGCCTGTATGATGTTAGCACTTTATTTTGATGCAATAATATTTTCGTCGCTCAGGCGAGGCGGTGTCGATGGACGCGATCCGGAACTGCCACCGCCTGCTGCGCGCGTGGGGCGTGCTGGACGCGCACGAGCGGGCCGGCGCGCGCTGCCTGCGCCTGCAGCCTGCGTACGCCCACGCTGCCGCTCTGCACCAGGTGCGTACTCGCCACATACCGAAACACACGTGTAATATAGCCAATGATCGACCCGTTTGGATCAGTGGTAGTGAACGCTGCCTCTGGTGCAATTGCGGCGATCCCCGCACAGTACAAACATTTGTGTGCATGAACATGTCTATATTGACTGACCGGATGGCGCAATGGACAACATTTCAAAATTGCTATGCTCTGAAACAAAAAATACCAATTCTTTGTTTACTTTTCCGCTGCTCGAATATATATTTATTCATTTTTTATATTGCTTATTTACTCAGAAAAAAATTAAAAACTAAAAAACGTAAGATGACGTCATCGGACGGCAGAATGTAAAATATTTCTTTGCTTAGCACATTATACTTTTAAATTTACGAAATGCCAAACCCATGACATGTAACTGTCAAAAGAAAAGACAACTTGTCAACGTTGAATGTATGAATGACGTTGACAATGTTGACACTAGTATTATTTACCTTTGACAGTAGTACCTTTTTTTTATTAAAACAATGATAAGCAAAGGAATATCGCTGTATTCAGCCGTCCGATGACGTCATTTGGCGCTTACGTCTATTCAGAATAAAAAGAATTTCAATAATTATTTTATGCATGAAAATGGACAAATTTTGAAAAAAGAAAAAATATGGGTCTGTTCATTTTATGTCTATTTTCATATAAAAAAACAATATGGACATGTTAAAAATATGAAATGTTGTCCATTGGTAGTGACCCTGCTTCTCACGCCAAAGGTGGTGGGTTCGATCCCCACCCTGGACAAACATTCGTGCGATGAACACTTGTGTTTGTTCGGTGTCTGGGTGTAATATATGTATTTAAGTATATATTTGTGTTCCTCTGTTGTCTGATATCTGTAACACAAGTGCTTAAGCTACTTAGTACGGAATCAGGTCAACGTATGAGATGTTGTGAGAATTATTATTATTATATTATAAGTATGTATTTGTAATCCCACTGTTGATTCTGATATCCGTAACACAGGTGCTTGAGCTACCTATCTCGGAGTCAGTTCTATGTATGTAATGTTGTGAAATATTTATTCTAAAAATATATATTTAAAAAATGATCGGAGTAGGAAGAGCTATTTAGGTTCATTGACCGCAAAACACAGATATTAGACGACCCGTTTGGAACAGTGGTAGTAAACGCTGCCTATTGTCCAAGGGTTGCGGATTCGATCCCCGCACAGGACAAACATTTGTGTGCATGAACATGTCTGTTTGTATGTATTATAAGTATGTATTTACAAAAGAAAAGTATTATATGTATATATTTGTAATTCCGCTGTTGATTCTGATATCCGTAACACATATGCTTGAGCTACCTATCTCGGAGTCAGAGCAATGTATGTGACGTTGTTAAATATATATTTAAAAAATGATTGGAATAGGTAGAGCTATTTGAGTTCATTGACCACAAACACAGATATGGAGATTAATATGGATATGCCCCGGGATTCTGACTATGATTCCGGGATCAAAATAAATATATGTGGGACTTGAGATAAGAAAACAGGATTTCAGGGTATTCAAGATCTTCTTAATTTTATAATATCGCAGAGCAAACCTATTCGCCTCTCTCGTCGTCTCACACCCACAGTAAATTCAATCATTCCCTCCGTTCATTCGAATGAATGAATTCCTTCACTCTTACTCCGTTCCATTATACTCTTCTCCCATTCCGTTTCACTCTCTCATAATCCCACATGTATTTTGATTTTAATAAAAAATATAAAAGAAAGATCACTTATGTTATATTATGTAAACTTGCGAGCGTGCGTTTGTTACAGTTTACTTACAGTTTGTTCCTTTCTATCTAACGTACGTACCTTGAATTTCGAATAGAACTTTTTTTACTAACATGGTGTCGCAAAGCGTTTATGAATAAGTTCGTAAGGCTGATGTTAATGCTCGTATGTATGAAAAATCGAAAATAACTGTTAAAAGTTACAGAAAAATAAAAATCTATTTTAATGAATTATGTTTCAATTTATTTTCAATAACCCCAAAAACGTCCTTATTATACTTAGTGGTGGGAGGGTTCGAATTTTTAGTCCCTAAGACCGTGAATAGCTTTTTGTAGGTAACACTATTTCCATCATGAATAAAGTATAAAGTTTGTAATCCCGGGATTTCGGGCATGTCCATATTATTTAAAAAATACCAAGGTATGCAAGTACCAAAAAAAGCTCTACCTACTCCGATCGTTGATTATAACCCATATTTATTAAGTACATACATGTCGAGAATGTGAAATTAATTTCTCCTATTTTTCTATACAAAATAAAACGTAAATAAATGCGTACTAAACTGACATATGTCAATGTGCCCGTTGTACATACATTTTGCTCCTTTTGACAGATGCAAAATGTCAAAATTTATGCGACCTTAACAGTTGTATCGGTCAGTTTTGTCCGCATGATTAAAAAATAAATCAGATATTCTGATCAGTCTTACGTAGCAACTGTACGTCTGTAGCCACCCAGAGTAAGATTAAAAATCGGCCATTAATATATTATATTATTTCCCAGATCTGCACCAACGTGTATAAGTTCAACATGCCCTCGCGCCTGCTCTGCAAGTGACCGGCGCGCGCGCCGTGACGTCACTACCGCGCGTGACGTCACCGCGGCCAACGCCACCACTGGAGCCGCTCGAATATGCTCTAGAACTATCAGTTGAGTCAGTGAAGTGATTGTGGTGATCAGACCATATGTGGAACTGTAAAACAAGTAGGTGATAAACGTGACAGTTAGGAGGAGGAAATTTCTTAAGCTGGGGATCCGCTAAGAAACAATCAAACGCAACAAGAGACGCTCACGTTCGCTACTGTTGCCAGGTAAAGCGCGACGTTGCCAACATGACGTGTGGCGTTTTCAATGAGGCACGACGTTGCAACATGACGCGTGGCGTTGTCAATGACGCACGACGTTGCAACATGACGCGTGGCGTTGTCAATGACGCACGACGTTGTAACATGACGCGTAGAGTTGTCAATATGAAGAACGATGACTCGTGCCATTGCCAACATGACTGCGGCGTAGTTGGCAAGGGCAGACAACGTTGCTTATTAACCCCGTATTGCCGCAGCAACAATGTAGTGCAACAATAAATGTTTAGTGGATACTTAGTTTTAGTCAACACACTCTTACGTATTTAAAAGATACCAAAAGAACGTCAATCCCGCCCCTCCCCAAGTGAATTCCTAAATACAGCCGGGATGAAAATAATTGAAAATCATGGTTGTTAGAGTGTAGTAAACGATGTGATGTGTGTGTATATAAAAACTGCTTTCGTCAGACGAATTTAAAAATATGTGACATTGATGCTACGATCTTATTTTCTTGGCCTCAGAGTACAATTTGCTATTTTGTAACTAAAATTGTGGTTCTGCTATCTTGCAAAGTAAAGTCATAAGCTAGATAGAGTTTACGTTATGCAACTGATGTCAGAGTTTCGAACTGCCCTAAGGGCTTACGACTTGGTCAAATAAGGAGCCATTAGTATAATGACCTGGCAATACCTCGCGCCGTATGTCTTTTAGCGCTATACGTCCACGAAACGAAGAATGAAATAAAATAAATAAAAATAAAATGAGTAAAACTATCGTTGAAGACGAGAATCATGTGAAATTATGCAAATAAAAAAACCGATAGATGGCTTAATAGAGGCGTGAGTAGGGTTACCATATCTCAGGATTTGTCCTGAGATTTCAGGATTTTTCGACTCTTCTCAGGATTCCGGCCGGATTTAGCAAATCTAGTGATATCTCAGGATTTTTAATAAAATACAGGTTACATTTTAAAGATCTCTCTTATTAAACTACTAAAAATAATCTTCTTTTGGTAACAATTGCAGTTAAAATCAATACTTATGTATTAATTTAACACAAACTTAAAATAATCTTCTTTTGGTAACAATTGCAGTTAAATCAATACTTATTTATCGAAGTAAAACGAACTAAAGACAATCTTCTTTTGGTAACAATTGCAGTTGCAGTTAAAATCAATCCTTATTTATCAAAGTAAAACAAACTAAAAATAATCATCTTCAATAATCATCCTTAAAAATAATGTTACTAACATTTGCAGGTAAAATCAATACTTATTTATCCAAATAGGTACTTAATTAGTTTTGTCGTATTTAATATTTGAAGAAACTTTTTTAAGTAAATTCTTTTCTTTGATTATTGATTTATAAAATGCCTCACAAGTTAAACTCTTCAAGTTATATTGAACTAAAAGTAGAGCTCGAATTGAAGACACGTTTAGTCGGTTTCTTTCTTTCGACCATTGAGCTCCCATGATAGAAAAAACTCTTTCTACGTTTGCATTTTGAGCTGTTATTGCAAATATATATTGACAAATACGCAGTATCTCTGGCAATCGTGAAATACCTATTGTCTTGAAAATGTTTGCCCACAACGCATGAAGCATTACGTCAAAAAATGCTTCTTCCTGTTTTGTCAAAAAACTATTCAGAGATGCAATTTCATCGAATAACTTCACATCATCTATGTGTATTCCTTTTCCATTTAGATAATGAATTGATAAAGCAATCTGATCAAAGTCGATCATTTGGCCCTTTTTCAGCATCAACCAATTAAAGACTTTGAAATCATCTAAAGGCGTCATCCACTTGATCAGATATTCTACGCAAGTCTTATACATATTTTTAAGGTCATGCTTGAAAACTTCTTGGTTTTCCGCAGTGCACTTAGCCAGCAACTCTCGCACTTTAAGTGGCATGAAGTTTGCGTTCGCTCGTGCAACTAAAATTTCATGTGTGGATTCGAGGATTCTTTTAATATCTAAAACAGAATTGTTTTCTTTTTCGATGTCTTCAATTTTCGTCTGAAATATTGACATCAATGAGTGAGCAAGAAATAAATAAACTTCGCTGAGTTCATTTTCAAAAAAGTTCTTCAAAGTAATTGGTACACCAGGAGTAGATAAAAAGTACTGCTTCAACGGTTCATACATCTTCAATATTCTTTCGATCGCTGGAAACAGACTAAGCCATCGGGTCTTGCTATGAAACAATAGTTTCTGATAATTGACGTCTATATATTCGCTGATATCCTTCAACGCCTCCGTGCGTACGGTGTATACGGAAAAATAATTAAACAGCTTCATTACTACAGATTCTATATCAATATGCAGATTATCAGTGCCATGTTGAATACAATTGTGTAGTATGTGCGCTGGGCACCCAACTCCTACGATATCTTTGTCCAGAAAGTTTTTTAAATTAGTCCAAACATTTTGTCCCGGTTGCCGATTTACTCCGCCAAAATTAACATTAGCGTTGTCTGCTGTAAATGATACACATTTCATCAACAAGTCGTACTTTTGCAAGCTTGTTTTAATTATCTCTGTTATAGTGTTAGCATTTTCATTGGGTGTGCTCAGCACATCCAGCAGTTTGGTTTTAATTCCTTCTTGCCAGTCGAAGAATTGTATCATAATAGGAAATATTTTTTCAGCACCGTGATTACTTGCATCTGTGGAAACGCCCAAGAAGTTGACATTTTGTAATGAGACTTGTACCTGTTCAATTACCCACGGAGATATCACGCCCGTTACAATGGCCTCAGTCTTCGTTCGTGCACAAGAAATACTCTTCGCAGTGTTGGAATCGGCAAATATAGCCTTAACCAGTTGGCTGGTGCAATCCATAGATTTAAATGACTGGTGATGTTTCACTGTGTGGAAAGCTAAAGTGGCTTCAGCGGCGGATATTTGGTCTGTCAGTCCAGAACTTTGTGGTTGAAATAAAGAGTCGATTTTGGTGTTACTTGAAACAGTCAGACTATTTTTTTTATGTTTTTCCGTTAGGATATGTTTTTCAATATCAGCACCTCCCTTGAACTTAATTGAAAAATGATTGTTACATATTGAACAAAACACTTCGGTAGGTTCTCTTCCATCTTTCATAATCGGAAATCTTTGTTTTAAAGTATCTGTGAATGTACACACGTATCGTGGTCGTTTGGTACTTGAAGACATTTTAACTCGTATCGTGGTGACACTCAATGAAGCGTAATCCAACCTTCGCAATGGCGCAAGACGAACTGACTGAGTGACCGACCGAGCGAGCGGCAACCGCGCTGCGGGGCGACGGGCGCCCCCCTCCTCCCTCCACCCCGCTGTTTTGAGTGCGATGTACATACAAGCTTGCAACGCGTCGCGTAAAACGCGTATACAACGATAATAATACGTTTTTGAGAGAAAATTCTCATCTGTAGAAAATCTCAGGACTTTTCCATGGAAATCAGGCCTTTTCTCCGGACTTTTGATTTTTTCATCTGGTAACCCTAGGCGTGAGGTCCAAATGCAAGTGGGTTGGTCATATTTTGACGTGTCATGTCAAAATTGACGTTGTACAAAACAACCAATGGTGTCCGTCTACGTAACGCCATCTATCGGATTTTTTATGTGTGTAAATGTAGCATGAATTCTTTGTATTGAAATAAAAAGAAGTGTTTTTATGTACTAATAAGGTATACTGGGCTCATCTCGCTGTTGCAGACAAACATAGTTATATAATTATGTAACACATAAACTTATCTCGCTATATTATTATGTTATTTGTATACGTACTGACGACTATGTAATCGTCTGTATATAATATTTTAGGGACGAATATACTGGATTGACTGTATAAAGTGACAACTAGAATTTCAGAATTCTATATAGCTTGATTATTAGAAGTTGAAGTATGTTTTCTTACCCCTAAACTTGCTGTGACTTGATAAATTAAGCTTTAAGGGTATATTACTACGTAGAATCTATGGCATATACAGACTATGGAAAATATTAGTTACTTGGTCGACGGTTTATTTCGTTATATAAATAAACCCACGGCCTATAAACATTTAAAAAAAGACCGTTTTTTAATGCTCAAGTGCAAATCTCATTTCACCTAACTCATATCTAACTACATAGGTATGTATATGTACTATGTTTATTTATTTTAACCGTTTTGACGGAAACAAAACGTTGAAATTAGAATTTTCCAGTTAGTTTTTCTTTACTCAATCTTCAGTACTTTGGGAACTGCTCAAGCGTCATGCTAAAACTTTTTATGTCAAGTTTATGATTGAAGCAAAATCTTTGGATGAGCTGTCAAAAAGTGATAAATAAATATGGACATAAATACATACGATTAAAGGTTTTAGTTTCCTTTTGTATTATATGATCCTTGTACAAACAAAAATACGAAAATATTTATTAAGTGTATTGTTTTTTTAGCTGATAATGTTTATGAGTATTTTTTGTGGTGACTATACAAAGATAACTTTTGTCTTTCTATTAAATACTGGAGCCATAATGTTAAAAATGTTCAATGTTTCGTTTCATTAGCTTAAGTTCAAACAACAATCCCAAACATGAGACATGGTAATCTTCCGTCCTAATTCATTAACGTTGAGTGTTGCGATTTGTGTACAAGGCTTTCTGCGAATTAAAAATCCGTAAAATGGCGTTATGTCAACCAACACAGACCTCTGAGCATGGAACTATAAACATGGAAATACATTAATAAATTTCGTGTTAATTAATTCTAGCCAAATACGGCCACTTTTAGCGTGAATCAATTTTTCGCGTTTGTGCATGGACCCAACATTTGTGCATGGTTATTTAATAAATAGTATCAGTGTTTGCCGCGAGGTTGTAACCCCGAAATTGTTTAAAATAAATCCGGTTTAGTAGCTAAAAATTAAAATCGATTTGCGTCGCTAGTGTGCCCTACCCGTCGCCGAGGGCAACACAGTAGCAGCCAAAAAAAAAGAAGTTGGACCTCACTTTTCCAGGGCACTATACTACCGATAACAAATAAAACTGCTAAATGGCGATATATGGATATTTTTACCATTCCCGTAGTACAAGACGCCATCTAACGGACGTTTTATTCGCAAAATATCTTGTTTAACGTTTTTGAATGAGGGACTAATTACAAGATAAAAATAATATTTATTTAAAAATAATTTTAAGTATTCCAAGCTTTTCGTTACTCGCAGTGGACTGCGTTAGACAATTTAAGGGGATATCGGGATTCTAGATTAAATTTGCTCAAAGATTGGAGCCAAATATATGTATATATCACTAGTATTTATATACCTATTTGATCTGTGATGCTGTTGGTGTAACTTTTATATTATTTGGTATACCATTAGTATAACTGTCTTGCGAGTGTGTCTAAGTGATCTCATGATTGCAGTGAACGTATGTAAACATACGTTGCATTTTGTCACTTTACAGTTGTGGATCAGTACTTTAGCAGCAATAAAAAGATTTTAAAAATGTATATTTGGATAGGTACGGTCAACGAATGCAGCGGTGTTCCAGTTAGCCGTCACAATCGCTTGCACTGAGCTATGAGCGCAGGGATTGACATTCGCCCACCCCGCTGCGTGTGCTAGCGATTATCGCCTCGCGCTGGTATACTGGAAAATTCGTCCACCGTCTTTCACCTTTTTAGGATTCTTATAATGTAACATATTCCTTGCAGAAGTAAGAACAGTTAAATTAAATGATTGAACTGTTCATAATGATGAATTGAAAGTGAAATATTTATTGCTGCTAATAATTTCACGACTTCGAGTATGAGCGTTGCCGTTGAGGGGATGTGATGTAGTTTGTTTAAGCTTTACAAACTTGTTTTGTGAACAACCAAGTGTACAGAGTTGTATCTAACAGAAAATAAAGTTTGTAATTTTTTTCTCTGGTCTTTTCATTATTCGTTTACCTAATTACTTCCACGCTAAAGCATTAAAACTTTCAAGAGGTTGTCCTAAAATACAAAATTTTTAATCCTGTTTCTTACAATACTTTCTTGGTTTGGTGTCTTTTAAGGTGACACATCATATAGCGACGCAAATTAATTTTAATTGTTAGCAAGTAAATCGGATATGTTTTTACAGCTGTACCTTGTTTATAAGTTACATCGGCAAAATTCGTCTTCGCAGAAGAGCAAGTTAAATCAGATTGATTACGATTGCGAAAGTAGTTGAATTACAGACTTTATTGCATTACGTTAAGATTAACCGCACTTGCGCTGACGCACCAACCAATAAGAAATTGTAATTTTTAGCGAGCGTAAATGGAGCGTTGTGATTGCTTAAGATTTTGGCGTAGTTTTCGAAAATAAAACTTCTGCGCATTGAAGATTGGTGTGACTTATAAAATTGGTAAAACAATTTCTAAGATCCGGCCTCTCGGAAAGCACTTATACTATTTACTGAATACTTATACTTTTTGGTCTACTTTAGTACTGACTTATGGCGTTAATTCTAATTTCGAGTGCAAAAACAGATAAATAAAGTGCACAATTATTAAATAAATACCTAATATTTTTAAATTTACTCGGACTGGAGCTCCGAATTGTTTAAAATAGATCCGGTTTAGTAGCTAACAATTTAAATTGATTTGCGTCGCTAGTAAGGGGTACCCGTCGCTAGCAATAGTGTTGCTTGTGTTAAGAGAAACCATGGAGAAACCACTCTTCTATAACAATTTCGAATGGTAGATGAAACACGCATATAAAGTAAATATGATTTATTTATTTGGATGTACATAAATTGTAAAGGTGCTCCCACAGAGCCTCCCACATGTAACATTTTGCTATCAATAACGCTGTGTGAGAGCACCTTGAAATAATATTTGAATCATAAAATCACTTGCGTTACTCTTGACTATTTATCTTAATTTGGCAGTTGTTATCGCTTCAGCAATGTAACAAACTTAAGGTGACGTGTATGGGACACTAGCGACGCCAATCGATTTACATTTTTAGCTACTAAACCGGATCTAATACTTATAGTTAACTATTTGGTCTGCATTTGCACTTTAATTTTGGATTTACGCGGCCGCTTTTGGCGTGAATTAATTTTTCGCGTACAAGAAGGGACACAATATTTGTGCATGATTATTTAATAAATAATATAAGTATTTGCCGAGAGATTGTAACCCCGATTTTTTTTAAATAGCTCCTGTTTAGTATCTAAAAATTAAAATCGATTGGCGTCGCTAGTGTGCCCTACCTTAAGATTAAATTTTAACATTTTTTCTTTCAAGTGTACTTATCCTCTTAAAAATTATTATCAATAAAAAGCTATGGCATCAAAGTTACACATCACACTTATCAAAAGCATATCACAATATGTTAAAAATATAATTACAATGTATTAATTGGAATATTTATATAAATTTAATATCAGATATTGTTTTTAAAAAAAATACCTGTTACGGCCCATGAATCCACGCACCATAGTTAATTGCATGATTAAGTCCAAATGTCTTGCCATTTTGTGCTGTCGTATATCGGGCAGATGGCTCTGCAAGCGGGCTTCCATTGCAGACTTCTTTTCTTTATGTTCGGAGCTCTGAAAATGGATGTGCAGTCCCTGCTCAGTCATTTCCAGCAAGTTGCAGAATGCACAGTGGTACAGGTCAGTACGAACCTACAACGAAGATGTCTATCATGAACTTGAATAATATATATTTAAAAAGTTACTCATCTACAAAAAGAGGAAGAGGCTGCAGGGGGCAACCGCGAATCCATACGGGTCTTCCCAGGTCATCGTCACCCCAACATGTCATTCTGGTTGTTTCCAAAGCAGTTTCTTCGGAACCTAGGGTAGGTATAGGAGTAGATCACGTGAATTATGGTCAAACACTTACCTATCTACAGTAAAAAAAAAAGATACATGACTTTGTAACATGCGATAGCCGAAGGGTCATTGAAGGTTTCCTAATTTAATTGATATAAGCATATCAATAAAACCAAATCCTGTTTAGCGGAGTGGCTTAGTGCCGGTTGAGATTCAAGGACTGCGAACACAAATGCTTGTCGATGAAACAGATATTTATGTTGAGTGGGTCTGAGTAATTGTGGTACCTTTATTGCTTCTGGTTTGCATAGTACAAGGGAAAATCCATAGAGTAAGATAATAATAGCAAAGTATAAGAGTTTTCCTTATAATAGACTATTATAAGGAAAGCTCTTGTACTTAGTACTAGAGGAAAACCTTAGTTTGGAACGAGGACAAGTGTGTGACGTCTTTTTTTATATGATAGGTGGCAGACGAGCAGACGGATCACCTGATGGTGAGTGATTGCTGCCGCCCATGGACACCCGCGACACCAGTGGAGTCACAAGTGCGCTGCCAACCTTTAAACCCCCTTTACTCTAAATTGGGCATCCGGTACCCTCTCTCAAGCAGCGAAACACAGCACAGTGCTGCTTCACGCCAGTTTTCTGTGAGGGCGTGGTATCACTCCCGGTCGAGCCGGCCCATTCATGCCGAAGCGTGGCTCTACCACGGTAATTATTTTATTCATAGATATTTCCCAAACATGACTTAAGACTTAACATGACATTAATCATGATCCATGTGATTAACAACTCTTCATAAAATAACGATTATTACAATAATATTTTTTGACCTACCTCTCTCACAAATTCAGAATCATATTTCAAGATCACTTGAGTTCTAAGCAAAGACTGCTTGTGTGAATACAAATCTTTGTGCTCTTCAAATTCATACCTCTGAAGACTCATTTCACACACTTGGCACCTCAGCCGACCTCCAAACTTCGTGACCAATTGGAAACTCAGCACATCCATACAAAATTTTTCATTGACCACTGTTTCTCGTCCCAACAAACTTTCAAGGGTGAAAACCTCTTGCATGTAATCCTCTAGCGACATTTTTGAAAAATTGCTTCTGTAATGAGCACTGCGTCCAGTTGTAGATGAGTTAGCAGAGCTAGATATTGTATTTAATCGTTTTCTGTGCGCGTTCCCAGCCACATGCTCTTTCATGGATCTCAATGATGAAGGTAGTTTAGCCTCGCAAACACGGCAGAAGGCGTTGTGGTTATTACGGTTATATGTTATCTTGTTTTTCTTAGCAAACTCTACTGGATCTTCAGAAGACGCATCATCTACTGCTCTTGTAACTTTGTTCTCTGGCTTGGATGGATTACTGGTTATGTTACGATTTTCATCTAATCCGAGTTTAGTTGAAGATTTTGCGTTACCTCTTACATAATCGATTGCCGGTATTCTTTTTTTAAGCTCATTAGAAGTTGGTGACTTTATAACACTACCTTTCATGTCTACTTCGCATTGAAACGGGACGTATCCGACATCTCTCTTCGTAGGATTATTTTTATGCTCTTCAATGTGTTTCTCAATAGCCTTGTAATTGAAATCAACATTGCCTAAACATTTCTTGCAAAAAGCTGTTTCGTTTTCGAAGTTTACGTTGACTTCGTTTTTTTCGAACACACTAACCAACTCCAGTATTTGCGCTCTGTTTTCTTCTTTGGTATATTTTGTGGAAACGTCACAACATTCATCACTAGAGCATTCAGCTGATGTGAAACTTTCGCTACTCCTGGTGTTAGAAACGTTGGTATTATTAGTTTTAAAATTCACATTTATTTGATCCGTCACTGTAATTTTACACCCGTTCATATCTTCTGTCATTACTTGATGATCTTGTTTTTGTTTCAAGTCTAGGTAATCCTTTGCTCTTTTTAGCAACATATCTTTATGTTTCGAATCTTCAAAGTGAGATGTTAGATCTTCTATTGGGAATACTTCATTGCATGTTATGCATTGGAATGTTGAATTGTCGATCTGAAATATCATATTTATTATTATTCAGCAGGTGATGATTGAGAGAATTTGAAATCATAGAATCCTTGCAAATTATTATGAAAATTTGGCTTGGATTAAGAACCTAAAGTCATGGATTCAATTACTACAGCAATTAACAGTAATCCTTAGATAGATTCGATTAGATCTTTATGAGACAGTCTCGCTCGTTTCCTTACAACCGCACTAAGGTACCATAAGACAGCATAGTCATTGGAGTGTCCAAGATTTTTCTGGAGGGTCACAAGGCACAAGTGCGAAAAATATTATCTCCTGCGGACGGCAGCACAGCTTAGCTATCAAAACAGCATGTACAGTCAACAGCAGAAGAATCACATTTTTCAGTTTGGACTTCTTATTCTGATGAGCATAAGAGTCAGTAGCAGTCTTGGCAACCCTTGGACAGGGGAACCAAGACCAACTGACACTGGGTAGACATAAATAATATATTCGAACAAGTGCAGGCGCTCATTCTTACACACTGAGATATCATCCATATCAGTGGATATCATTCATATCACGCCTGAAGAAAACATAAAACTCACCTTGCGATAAATTTGTTTCTGTGAACCAAATTCCACTTTATTCTTAGTAAGATTAAAAATATGAACTGATTCCTTAATGTGAATGTCTTTATCATCAAACTCGGTGTTACACACTGCGCACATTTCCCCTGCAATACCATGCCAGGTGTTTTCGGGCACGAGGAGGTCATGGAACACGATTGCAGCACCATTTCGCTTTAGATGCCTAGTGCCACTATTGGCCTTGTGGCTTGCTTCAGATACATGCAAAGTCACTTTTGTGGCCGTGGGATAAACAGTATTGCAGTATACACAGTAGTAGCCTTGCTTAACCTGGAATAAGATAAAAAGAATGCTTACGCCATCAGGAATCATCATCATCTAAGCATGTCTTGCCAGTTGCGTCCAAAGCTGTCTCATCGGAGGCCTCGGTATGCTTAGACCATGATCCAGGATTTGTAAAGTCTAGTATTTTCAATAAAGCGAATCGTCTTGGCAACCCTTGGACAGGGGAACCAAGACCAACTGAACCCTTGGTACACACATAAATAATATATTCGGAACAGTGCAGGCGCTCATTCTTACCCACTGAGATATCATCCATATCAGTCATATCACTGATATATCTAGATGGGTGAGAATAAGTGGAGTGCCTTTGTAACAATTACAAGATTGATGAGTCTTCTGGATTGGAATATATATAACAAATTTTAAATAATAATTCTTAGGGACTTCCCTAGTTATAAATGGAATTACTCAATAGGTAAAACATTCCTAAAATTTTTATCAACATCGCACCAAAACATGCCTACATACCTAGGCCACAACAGAATGATCAGAGTACCTATAATAAGATAGGTTTTTTTAGTAGTAGTGGACTATTAAAAAGTTAGAAAACAGATTGGGCCCCCGGTACCCTCATGCAGTGAAACACAGCACTAACCATAGATTACAGTTCCCCTATACCTATAACATACACCTCCCCAGGTCTCGTAAATACAACTTTTCTTGGGATTGAAATGCAGCCAGTTCATTGCTACTTAACAAATGATTGCATAATAAACAATTTGGATTTACTAAAGGCAAATCTACTACTGATTACTGATACGGGAGTTGCACCCATCAAGCACATTTTTGATGCATGGCAAGCAAGATGTTGTAGGTATATTTTGTGACCTATCCAAAGCATTCGACTGCGTTAATCAAACATTAATGAAGCTACAGCATTACGGCCTCACAGATAGCTCTCAGAGCTTAGTATGGTCATACCTAAGTGATAGAATTCAAAAGTCAATGTTAATGGAACTAACTCTTCTGGCACCCTTTTACAGATGGGAATGTCCCAGGGCTCAATATTGGGGCCCTTACTGTTTATTATATATGTAAATGAACTACCTTACTTTACTGAAAACTTGTGTAACATAGTATTATTTGCAGATAAATAAAATAAAATAATCCTTTATTACTGTTAATCTACATCACACATTTATCTAAGTTACATTTAGGTTTGTTCTTCAACAGCTTGTCCTTCGACAAAGGACTTCCACTTGTTCCTGTCTTTTGCAGTTCGGGTACATTCTGGACCGGCGACTTTTTTAAGGTAATCTTCCCAGCGTTTACATTGTCGCTCCTTACTTCTTTTCCCATCCCAGCCACTCTGTTATTGTTTAAGTCCATTTCTCATCTTCCTCTATCAGCATATGCCCTGATCATTTCCATTTCAGTGTTTTGCATACTTTATTCACATTTTTAAACTTAGTTACTTTTTAAATTTTGTTTTATCTTATTTTTTCTTTTCTTTTGACTCCGATGACACTTCTTTCCATTCCATTTTGACATACTCTAATTTTGTGTACAAGTTCAGGATATTAGTTTTAGCATATTTAGAAACTTTAAAAAAAAATATATTAACTTGACATAAAATAATCTTTCGACTAGTACATTGGTTTATGTAAATAATTTTAGAAAACATTCTTAAAATTCGATTGCCATACCTAAAACAGAAATTAAAACTTGCTGTAATCTCAGATTCATAGAGTAGGCATGTGTAGGAATAAGTATTAAAATATTAATAAGTTACTACAAAAGCTTGTTGATTTACCAATGCCTAAATTTTAAAACACATGTTAAAAATTATTTAATGGCAAAAAGCTATTATACAGTTAATGATTACTTAAATGACAAGAATTTGTGGAAATGATAAACTGTTCGCCTACACCCATGATACTGTACTTATAAAAATTTAAGAGTAACTGGGGAGTTTATTGCCGGATTTTCTCGTCAGAATCAACTTTCTGATTCCAGTGGTAGAATCACATTATATTTATTCATTTCTTAGTATTGACATATATGTTTAATTACATGTATAATATACAAAGTTATAATTTATATTTTTCATGTATGATGATTTGTAAGAGCTGTATAAAAGCCTATGCAAATAAAGTACTTTCCAGTTTTGACTTCAGCATGCTGATTCATAACATAATTTTATTTACCTTTATGATATGATCATCTTTGTACTTCTCTAATGGTTCTACGGACCGAAACTTCTTTAGATGTGTCGGCTCAACTATGTGTTTCATAGCTTCATCTTCATCTTGCAAGTGCCTCTCGCATATGAGGCAGAAAGAGTCTATTTGTCCAACTAGTATTGCATTGACATACAATTTCGCAGCCATGTCGTTCTGCAAATTTTACATAATACAATGAGTAAGTGTGTAGACTTTTAGGAAATTTCTAATATTAATGTCCTTCAAACCGTTATTTCGGTCATGGCGGCCAATCTTAGAGATCGGCCATCGACGCAGGACATATTATAGTGCGTGTTTTCGCAGACACAATTGCACTCTCTGTTCCCTTACCCTCATTATTCCGTGGGACACCACTGTGACATGACCGAAGAGGGATCAGAAGCAGGACCAACACCTTAACGTACTTAACCGAGGCAAGAGCGCCAAATTCCAGACTCCAGGCTGACACTGAGAATTTCTTAACAGAAACACTAAGGTACAAATTTTGGCCGACCCGGGGCTCGAACCCGGGACCCTAAGCGCAGCCGTCGCTTTAAAATGCGACCCACTAACCACTGCACCACCGAGGCAGTCTAGTATTTTTATTGTCCTTACCGGAAATAAATAATTAATTCATTTTAATGTCAGTAAAAATTGGAAAAAAAAATCTATAATTAATTTCAAAGGTAGGACGATATTTAGTTGTTCTTATGTCAGATAATTCTGTAATTATATTTAAATAATAGTAGTAATATTTCATCACCCTACCCCTTGATAAATGATTTAATCTAAGCCCTACCAGTAAGAACGACAAAGTTAAACTTACTCCAGCTATGTAAACGAAAACGTTAGCTAGTGATAATATTATCTTTGTATATGTCGCAGTAAGATAGATAAAGCCAATATTATTTAAAATGCTCCTGTAATGAATCAAATTTACAGTGTTCTACTAAAAGATGTGCCTGTAAGAAGCATTCAGAGCTATGTAATACTGGATGTTATAATAAATTCCTCTTCTTATCATCGACTTAGTTCATAAGAAATAAAGATATCTCAAAACTGTGGATTTAAAAGATTGTCTAATGTTTGATTAGTTTTAATTGTTATTGTTAAAATATAAATCCAAAAAATATGATTGTTTTAATTAAAATTTACTTTAATACATGTTAATGTCACAAAGTATTGTAATTGACTGCAGGACACATACAGTTAATTAAATTAATGAAGATAAAACCAATAAAACTTTCTTTTATTTAATTATATATGGTAGATTCCTATTACGAAGCTATTTCACTAAACTTTATCTAGTGTATATCATCATAGAATTATAATAATTCTATGTTGTTGATATTTGTATGTATTTAGTGATATACTAAACTTGGACCGTATTAAACTATATTCCTAGGGAGATAGTATGTAATAAATTTCTTTCGTATAACTATTATTACGGCTTTATCTATCTTACTGCGACATATATGTATAACCCTAATTGCCCTAATCTCTCTCTCTTCGACACCTATCGTAGAACAGAATCAAGTCAAATACAATTTAACTTGATGATTCTGTTAGCACTAGCATGGGCACTACGCACTACATAAAAAAAAACCAAAAATACTACTAAAATCAAAAACAAGTTTTAACTGTAATATAGGTTTTCTGTCTTGTAAAAATATCGTTTTACCATATTGAATACAAAGTTTATAAAGATTCGATAAGGTTTAAACTTACCTCCATTTCTTGATAGTTTAAATTTTTAAATCAAACAATTGCAACGCAACTTCGCACGAATGTTGTGGCGGAATGAATAAACTAATGAAGCATAACGAACATAATCAAATAGACTAGGCGATCATTCCTAGAATGTGTACACAAATAATCATTGTTTTGCTTAATATGTATTTTTATCAAGTACCTACCTACCTAGTAGAACAAAGAAAATCATTTAGTAAATAGGTACTTAATCGCGAGTGAGCCGGAAATCCCCACACAAAGTTTCAATACTTTCAATCACTTTGTAAAGTTTAGTTTGTCTATGATCAGTAATACCACGGATATGTTTACGATTTATATTCATCATCAAATCGATATTCATTTCACTCGATAACAAAGGTTGAACCACGAGTTGAACGATTGATGATAATCTGTGGCAGTTCGAGCTGAAGTTTGGCACAGAGCGGTGGTGTTGTTGCACCGAACGTCGTCATTTTTGACGTGAAATTGTATTGACAATGGTTTCGGAACGGTCGGATGAATGATGTGCAGTGCCTTTTTGTTTGATAAAACTATTTTATTTTCACGGAAACTTATTTGTTTCGCTATTTCTAATGAAACTTGTTTTCTGTTGTAATAATGTCTCAAAATACTTTTAGTGCTATTATGTGTGTTAGTGTCTTTGTGAAGTGTTTGTATTTTGTGTGCCTGTTATTTTTATTAGCATCCACAAAGGACAGCGTCGAAGCGAAAATACTAAGTAAGTATCTACAGAATGCAGCTCATAATGATAACTTTGTGCTATTTATAAAGTGGCATTTATAACTTTCTTCAAAGTTGGGAACTTTGTTTATTTTAAACTTTATTAAAATTGTTGATCTGTCCTAGATCTGACGTTCTTATTGCAGTATGCAAATTTACACGTTACCTAGTGTTTGGATTGATATTTACCTGATATTTTTATTTAATTTTAAATTGAAATGATATTGGTAGGGATACTTAGTTAAAGTTAATAAATGCACTTTAATTATGCCTGTTTATCATTGATCATATTGATTTAGAAATATTACAATTACTTTTCATTGATAAATAATTTATTCATTCTTTTTTTTTCAAGGTGTCAATTTGATAAAATATGTCTCTTTGAATTTAGAAATTCTTGTAAGCAAACTTTTTAGTCAGACATGCTTGTTTGTTTGACCTGGATTCTAGCTCTAGGGTTCCTAAGATAATTAAACTCCAACCAACCTTTATTATTCTATGGAACCTCTTAAAAAATGATTAAATAAATCTGCTAAAATGTATACAATATCTGCAAATGATTTATATATGTATATTGTAATGATTGACTAAATTTAAATTTATTTGTTTTATTTTATCAAAGTAAGCACTATATTTTATTTCAAACTATTACTAGACATATATTTTGAAGTTAATCTGTGTAAATATGTAATTAGCCATTTGTTTATTTTAAGTACCTAAATGTAAATTATACATTGCATCACTGTTGATTTACTGAATATAAATAAATAAATAATGTAAGCATAATCCTGATGTCTACTTCACAGTTTCAAATAAATTGGAGGAATATCACATTTATATTAACTTATTATTAAACTTGTAAATTTAGCTTACAAATTGCACTTGTCCTACAAAACTTTACACAGTCATACATTTTCTTGGTCAAAAAGTTTTCCTAGAACTGTGGAAACCAAAAACTATGAAATGTATTTATACTGCCAATTTCTTATCTGGTACTTGTTCAGTTCTTTTATTTGTTTGACCAATAATTCTTATTCCATCAGGTAGAAAAATATCTGGCCTTGTCAGTCAAACTTTGACAGGCTTCAAATGTTGACTACCCACTTAATTTTTTTTTACTTGACATGCTTGAATTACCTACCCTCCCCTCATAATAAAGAAGATTTTTTTTTTATTTTTAGGATCCCCACATAGGTGGTACATCCTTTAAATTAAAACATAAAAAGTTGATTCCATTTAAAAAATATCTCATACCTAAAGCTTGTATTTAACTATTATTTTATCTGATGGATGAATGTTAGAAAAACTTTTTAAGAGTACAGACGATTATCATCATCAGCTTATTGCTGTCCACTGCTGGACATAGGCCTCTCCAAATGTTCGCCACTCTGATCGATCTTTGGTTATGGACATCCAGCTCCTACTAGCCATCTTGCGCAGATCATCACTCCATCTAGCCTGAGGACATTCTACACTACGTTTACGAAGTCGCAGTCTCCACTCTAGAACACGTTTACACCAGCGGTGGTCAGCTCTGCGGCTATATGGCTAGCTCACTGCTATTTCAGATATCTAATCCGGTGAGCTATTTCTACGCAATTGGTTCCCTGTCTCTCCAGATTATTCTTACAACTTAATAAGCTAAACCTCCATCTAGTGATTAGTGCTCTAACGGGGCTTGGCAGTTTTAAGAAACATCTGTTCAATCTAGGTGTCACAGACAGCCCTCTACGCAGAGCATGCATAGAGAAGGAAGAAAAGGCCACTCATGTACTATTAGAGTGCATAGGGGTGGCCAACAACTCGACACAAACCCAGTCTCCAGGAAATCTTCAGCAACACCAAGGCGCTGATAGGTTTCTTTGTAGAACTCGGCTCGTTGGATCGTGACTTTCGTTTTCTGCCAGATCACCTCATTCCGGATTCAATCTGAGAAGCGCAGAGCATAGCTCTTTCCATAGTCCGCTGAACGATTTGAAATTTGGGGACCATCGCCGCGTGCCGTTAGTGTTACGTTTCGGCTTCGTTTGTTATTATGCCGTCGAATACATATTACGTTTGATAAATTCATTTTCCCTACACAATCTCTAAATTATATCAGTATCGATAGTGATAGAACAACTTGATGCCGATATTAATCGAAATATCATAAGTATTAAAGCGAAGATAAAAAGGACCATTACTAGACATATAACTAATAACGATAACAATGAAATAAGTTATAATGACACATTAGTAAAAGCGGCGTATCGGCGGACATCCGCCGTGCAACAGTATCCGCTGTTGCGTAGCGCCACCGGACAAAATATCGGATGATATACCTACAAAAAGATAGACCGATGGAACATCAGTGGATAAAGGCGTATTTCGAATCAGAACAGTATTTCTTCTACCATTCGTTTAGCGGTGAGGTAAATCGGGTCGCGAGGAAACCTACACATTTCGAATAGATTGTCATTGTAGCTATGATAAAGTAATAAGGTGATGAGAAAGTTGGTATTTAAAATACGTTTTTAATAAGGATTTAGAAACTTCCAGTAAGTTAACTATGTAGGTAGGTTAACCCTATGATTCATCGTAAACCTTTGGGTTTCCGTCTTATTTAGAATTGTTTTTGCAAGGGTACACTTAATCTAATCACATCATCAAAGAGTCCGAAGTCGTTCGTTCGTTTCAGGTCAAAGGTTAACGATCGAATATTGGCATTTACCGTTTACGTCGTGACGTAGACTAAACGGTTTACCCTCCCGGTTGTATGACGTCATAGTTACTAGGTTGGCCACGATCATTCATTGGGGTAGTGCTTGTTGTAATCTGATGAAACCCTCTTGTATAGTTTACATAATTACATTGGTAGATATGAATGACTAACACTAATATATATTGAGATTGACCATCATCATGTGTTTCGTAGTCTGTTGCTGGACATAGGCCTCCCCAAACGCGCCAATTTGATCGATCCTAGGCTATTTGCATCCAGGTTTTGCCAGCCTTCTTTCGCAATTCGTGACTCTACTTGGCCACAGAGTATCCTACACTACGTTTACCGAGACGTGTAGAGAGAGATAGGCCGCAATATTCGACATTATTAAGGTCAATAGAGGACATTATTATTTCTTAGACTTTCGTTATATACTAAAATTGCTATATCGGGGCTAAACGCTACGAAAATAAACAAATACACTGTAGTACTTACTGCTTGACTTTCGACCGAGTTAGAACGGCCGTGGTCACAACCGGACTAGAGGTGCACAGCGTCGTCTGTTACGCCCGGCTTTTGAATCTTTGAATACCCTCTGATTTTCAATATTTACAATGTCACTAAATAAAATTCGCCATGTACACAGAAATCACCAATGTATGTATCATCGAGAACAGTTACATTTCCTTACTCCCTTATCATCTGCCGTTAACTTCCCATACATTATCTGGGTTTTTGACCTCTCGAAACCCTTCTATGTTTGTCAGTTAATAAATAATGCGCGCCCTCGCACAAGGATGTCGTCGTCTGCATACAGTAATTATAAGGGAAGTTCGTATCTTCCATCTAACATGACGCCATAAAAAGGGTACATGGCCTAACAAAGACCTGGCATAATGTGATAGCACATCCGCATTTTATGCCTAATCGCACTCGCGATAAAGCGTATAATCAGGGCTGGAATAGGACATATTATTTCAATCCGAATATTCTAACAAAATTTTAAAGTTTGGTTGCATTTCTCATGAACCCAAACCCGCACGCCGGAACTGACAGAAATAAAAACTTCTCCATTTTTTTTTACATTTTATACTGTCTCATAGATCGCTGCTGGGCTATAAGTGAGAACACATCAAAGTATACAAAACTGTCAAATTACTTCAGTCGATTGTCACCTTAATTTCAAACACGTTCGGCTCAATATCAATAGAGGAATTTTGACAGATTGTAGTAACCTGATGTGTTGCGATCTGTACATAGGCCAATTTCTTTAAAATTCATGTGAGCTCTCAATACAGAATTAATACAATATTGAAGCGGCTTAAAATGCCAACCCTGATTAAAATTAATTATTAACGGATTGCCTCTATCCTAAACATGGACTGTATCGGAAGTACATTTTTTACACGAGTGTCACTGGTATCCAATTTTTGATTCATAATCGCTTGCTATTTTCGTGGTGCTTGCGAATATATTCGTGCTACGAATTTAAATAGGATCACGCACAGAACAGAATGCCAGCTACTCGATTCGATGACATGAATTGATTAAGAATACTTTGACAAAGAATGTGTTGGTAGCTACTGTCCACGCACAAACAAAATTAGAAGATTGTGTCCACGCATGGTTTTCTGATTCGTCTTCCTGTAAGTATAGAGACTCTAGAGAGTCACTAGTCAAGTATCAAAGTCTGTAATTAAAAATAGGTAATTTAATGTTTTCTGGCCAGCAAGTGTTTCACCTGTTTGTGGGTTAAGTATATAAACCTTTTCAGTAGCATAGGGTTAAACTTTAAGATTAATTGGCGGATTTTCCGTACGGCCTATATGATGCTGCAACTTGGGTGATGAAGGTCTGGGTTAGATTTTCGGTCGTTCGTTTTTCAAAATTGACCTAATAATCATATGGGTGTACTGTGGCGGGAAACGCCTCCGGCAATGGTCATGTTCTGCCCTTCTTGGTAGGTACAGGGAATGCCCTAGTTTGAGTCGTCTGCCACATTTACCTATTTCATATTTTGAGTTGATGATGTCACCAAATTTAGGACAGTTCAATTTAAAGTTTATAGGTCCTCCCTTCTCCAACTTCGCAAGTAGATGGCGCGGATGCTACGATAATAGACGTTCGTTGCCAATCGGCATCCCGTTTTAATTATTCTGAATTCAATTAAATATTTTATTTCCTCGTGAATCACCCGTTTCCGATTGGGTGACTCATCTTGCCTCGATGGCAATCTGAGTTCAATCAAACATCTGTGTATTCGATTTGAAATACGAGTACGTAGGTACTTCTCACTTATTTTTGTCCAAATATTCTTCAAAGTGTGACGTGAGCATGCTAATTTTTACGGCTCATTTTAACATTAGGACGCTGTCCAAATAAATGATTTGTTGAAAACGGGTACTTATGGGTGCCCAGTTCAAATGTTTGAAGAACCATATAAGTCTTCTTGAATAGTAGGTTCCATTATCATCTAAAATACGCTGCACAACACCCTCTTGTCAATGTCACTTAAGAGGCTTGGTCGGTCTTTATGTATTCGATAATGTTGTATCTGTTTGGTTATCTTCTGTATTGCATGTCAATATTTATAATTCTTCCAATGCAAAGGCGTCACCCAAGGTCCAGCCTGAAAACCAGCGCCGCAGCTGTTGTTTGTGGCAGTTGCAGCATATGCTGAGGTTGAGCCTTGTTGGCTGCAACTCCTATTGCTCTGTGCCGTTTTTTTATTTTATGTGTTGTGGTCAATAAATAGGTTTTTTTTCTTTCTTTCTTAGAGTGTTTGTCGGTTGCGGCGAGGAAAAAACCCCGCGAGGAAACCTGCACGTTTGGATAGTTTCTGAAACGTGTAATCATAATTCAGTTGGTCTACTTCCCCTGTCAAAAGGGTTGTCACGGTCAGAGGGCAGTCGCTTCATTGTAATTACCAGACTCCCCAAATCCTGAATCATGGTCTAAGCGTATGTTCCGTCATCGCACTTCGTAACGTCAATAATTCGTAAGTTTTAAATATGGAAATTTAAAATCGTTAGTAAATCGATGTTTCTGTGTTGGCGAATGATGCAAAAGCAATCCGCAACCATTTTTATGGTTTGTCATGCACTCCGTGTCAATAGTTTGATTATTGGCACACCAGAGGGCAGTTGAACGCCGACGCCCGGATACGACACAGCCTAATGACGTACGCGCCGAAAGAAACCTGTTAAAGCGTGTGTGCTTGTGCGTGTTCCGACGTCTCTGGAACTGATCCCGAACCTAGAAGCTGAGGTGCTTGTTGCTGACCCGATGGTGGAACCGTCAAACGATCTACTAAAGGTACGTGTATACATGGTCTTGTTGCTGCGTACCTTCTCGATACAGAACATCGATTTTCCACATCGGCAGGCCTTCCAGGTCTGAACCAGGTGTAGCAGAAAGCCACTGATCGTCTGTTCCTTTGTACTAAAAGGAACCCAGTGTGCAGTGCGTATGCTACAGCGTACCCTTAGCTTAGGACTTAACCGGGAAATACACGCTAAGATGAGGAATGTTTATCGGTTGCGTCTAACTCCAAAGCTGTCGCTTCAGTAACCGGGGTTCGCTTTCCTTCTACATTTCCTCCACTACGCGCGGACTTTAGCATCCATAGTGGTGAGGTTTTTGGCACGCATGTGATCTTAGACTTGATGAAAGACTGACAAGTGGACCAGTGGCTTCTAGTCTTAGCCAATTACGCCCGTACTCTTCGCACCATCGAGAACCGCTCAAACATTTCTTGCCTGTGGCATAAAGCCGACTTAGGAAGCGATGCCATCAAATTGTGGATACCTACATTGTTGTGATAATGATTTTGAACGTGTAACCATGATTCAGACGGTCCGGTCCCCCCCGTCTAAGGGTTTGGAGGGTCATATGGCTGTCACTTAATTATAATTATCAAGACTTACCAATTCATAGATTATGTTCAACCTCCAACCTTAACTTCGGTCGCTCTATTGAGACCAAGGCAGCCACTGCTGCTAAAAAACTTGGTATCCTATGCAAGGTTAGGCGATACTTCACGCCGGAACAGGTTCTTAAACTCTATGAAGCTCAAGTTCGGTCGTGCATGGAGTATTGCAGTCACCTATGGGATGGCTCTGCCAAGTATCAGCTGGCTGCCCTCGACTCGATTGAGCGTCGAGCCATGAGGTTAGTTGGTGACGCAGAATTAGTGGATGGTAAATCCCAAAGCCTCGCTCACCGACGTAGAGTGGCCAGTCTATCGGTTTTTTATAGGATGCATTTTGGAGAGTGTTCGAATGAGCTTCACGACCTGATACCAC
Source organism: Marasmia exigua (assembly GCA_019059595.1). Taxonomy (NCBI): domain Eukaryota; kingdom Metazoa; phylum Arthropoda; class Insecta; order Lepidoptera; family Crambidae; genus Marasmia; species Marasmia exigua. Next base: position 14,133,105 of record CM032484.1, read on the forward strand.
CTTCTCCTTTCTACCACCGGACATTGCGGAAGACGACAGGAATCCACCCTTACACTGTGCAAGTTCCACCAGCTCGTACTAAGCGGTTCGCTTCCTCTTTCTTGGTACGAACTGCTAAGGAATGGAACAACTTGCCGGCTTCTGTATTCCCAGAGAGCTACAATTTGGGTGTCTTTAAGTCGAGAGTGAATAGGCTTCTTCTGGGTAAGCACGCTACATCTTAGACCTTATTATCACTTTCCATCAGGTGAAATGAGGTCAAGTGCAAACCCATTTAATATATAAAAAAAAAAAAAATGTTTTAAGTGTACCCCGGTCTCTAGTGGTCGACAGCTTTCGACCACCAATAGATTAAGTCAACCTTTCATAAAGAGATAAATTTCCGAAAAGTTTATGGCAACTTAAATCAATCAAGGATCATCGTAACTGGGTCAAAGTTTGGTAATTTTACTCCATCAAGGTAATAAAAGTTGGTGTTTACAGATCCGTGTTTACTGAAGCAGCGTAACGCACGTGGGAGTATTTTTTCTTAATATGGATGTTTGAAATTAGAATCGTCCATCCGTTTGGGGTGCGCCTGGGTTCGTTTACGTCATAACATCTGCTCTTGCGCTTGTTGATGCGTTATTTGGTTTATTATTTTTTTCCATGGCCATGTAAAAAGTTTTTATTGTTATTACTCGTCGGAGACTTTTATGGCGGCAGAACGGTGACTGACAGGGCTTCTTGCGTAAATGGCGTTGAATTTGATTCCCCACCGTGAAATAAGGAAACAGTTGCCGGTTTACGGTTACAGATATTACGTTGATGTTTTACTATCTGATTTTATGGGGGATATAATTTGATACCCTATTTGTCATTGTAATACAGTTATCATATCGCCCGCTTTAGCAATGGTATCTGAAACCGATTTAATTTGTCCCGCTTTTGATTTCTTTCTATTGAATTCACAGATCTATCAATTTAATCTGTTAGACTATCACTTTGCCTCTGTCCTCGCGGCATTATTACGGAGTTAAAGGATCAACGAATCGATAACATTAAAACTTTATTAACACTAAGTTACTGGCCGATGTACTTCAAGCCGTAACACTCATTCCCTCGCAATAAAAAAATATAAACGCCATTCGGAAGGCAACGCTCCCTCTTCGTCAACAGCTGTTTATAGAAACAATTTTATGTTGATCCTCCTTGTAGTCATTCTTCGGAGTAACAATAAGCGCTTGGTGAGGTCAAGATAGACTGGTGACGCGTTATTTCTGGACGCTAGGAGCGGTATGGGAATGATGACTTCCCTAGAAGGACACGGTGCGTTTCCTTCGTGTGACGTCACGTCCGATTGCTTTCAATTTCAAAAGTAGAAATGGGCTATGGGAACAAATTTTTAAGTATGGTTTTGATATTTTTTTCCAATGCCTTTTACTATTTTAAGTAACTAATTTAAATATTTTTGTAAAATAGTAGGAAGTTATTTTTTAATTAATTTTCAAGCATTTTGAATTCGAAGCATATTTGTGACGTCATAAATACGCTTAGTGTTCCCATATGTCATTTTCCCCTAATTCACGGGAAATATTTCGTAAGAAAAAATAACATACTTCTAAAAATGCCTTTTGATCGGGGAATTTTAAATCACTATCTGGTAACATAACGGTAAAGTCTTAGTTTTGGTGTCACTCTGCAAAGAACGTCAAACTAGCGCCATCTGTTACTTGGTCCGGGTGAATAAGTCACTGAGACATTGTTGTCACCACGAAGTTATACAAAATGTAATCTTCTGAATACAACACAACTAGCGCCATCTGTTACTTGGTCGGGTGAATAAGTCACTGAGACATTGTTGTCACCTTTCTGAACACAACCTGAGTATCTTCTACTTAGTTTGTGACAACCTGTCTGAATAGCTAGCGTATCTAGGGTAAAATGAAGGTCAACGCAATTTTATTGAAAATATACTTGATCTAGTGGTTTTAAATTTTAAAATATTAAAATATGTTAGGAAATACAAATGCCTCGAAACGGTTTTCGGATTGGAACCTGTTCAATTTTTTTTCCCATATCCCATTGGAGTAAGCCGTGAAATTGTCTTTAACGCATGTTCAGACTGCTTGGTTTTTAATGCTCTGGCTAAACTAGCGACTGGTAAATCTCAGTCATATATTCCAATATAATTCCCATTGTATTGATAATAATTTATCAATTATAAAATCGGGACTGAATAACGAATAAAATTCCTGCTTGAAGTAGAATATTGCCTACGTGTTAAGTGCGTACTTTACAAAATACGGGAACCGTACCAATCGTCATTCTAAGCTAATTTCCTTTCTTTTGCACCACTGATCCTGGTCCTGAGCTACTCAAACTCATGTATTCTTCCGATCCACGGAAGACGTTTGTAACTGTGAATAAAATAGGAGCCGAGGTCCTTTTTTTTTTTTTTTTGGTTTCGCAGGGGGAATGCCGCCGGCTCAAGAGATGAGCCGACTACCTTATGCATACCAGACCACCGGGGGGTGGCCGGGTTATGTGGGGCTCTCCTTTGGCGGGGGGCTTCTCCCAAGGAGAAGCCAGGCAAAGGCATACCCACTAAACCCCCTGCGGTTCTCCCTCATCGCCCATATTGGGGAGTATCATGGTGAGGAGCCGAGGTCCTGGATCATGATAACATATCATTGTAAAGTAAAAGTAAATACTTAGTTAACAATGACGTGTAAATCTGATGTAATATACATTTTGTACAAGTTCCATTTGCCGTTAAAAATCAATCTTTCCACTTAGTACCTATGAAATGTTATTATTGTACTCTATAATAATATTTTACTTTCTGATTGGTCATCATTGTTGGTACTTAAAAATTTCTTAAAGCGAAACAAAACATTTTATGTTTTTTCTTTCCTGTGAAAATAGTTTAACATTTTATACTCGTAAAATATTGTATGGATATAAAACCTTCCCTAAAAATGAAAATTAAAAAATCTGCGATTTCGTTAAGGTGACGGGTAGGGCACACTAGCGATGCCAATTGATTCAAATTGTTAGTGACTAAACCGGATATATTTTTAACAGTTTCGAAGCTTCAGCCTCTCGGAAAACACTTATACTATTTATTTAATACTTATACTTAACTTTTGCGTCTGCTTTTGTACCTGAATTACCGCCAAAAACGGTTACTAATGGCGTTAATCCAAAAAACAGATAAAAAATTAGAGCACAATTATTAAATAAATAGTTTAAATGTTTCATTAGAGACTCCCGCTCCGAAATTGTTTAAATAGATCCGGTTTAGTAGCTAACAATTTAAATCGATTGGTGTCGCTAGTGTGCCCTACCCGTCACCTTAACTTGAAGAGGCTACTTGATGTGTGTGTAGCCTGTTAGCACGCAATATAAGCAGCCGGAGTACGGCAACACTAACAGTCACGGGTAGGGCACACTAGCGAGTGTGCCCTACCCGTCACCTTAAAATAAATTTCACCTTTTCATACAGAATGTTACCCGTCGCCTTAAGAGTCTCAGCATTACGGCAGTATCGATGAAACGCTAAATCCCGGCGTTTTACTGAGTGACTGTGACTCCCTCTGTACCTACCCAGTAATCTCATTTCGTGTGCCACAGATTAATTAAATTGATAAACTAAGCAACGTGGACTTTCTCGAAGCGTGGGGCCTTGATAACTTATATTGAGGTTTGCTGGGGGAACCTGTTTCAGAATTGCATACGAACCCACTCTGTTGGAATTATCAGAGTGTAATGTGGAATTTTTTTGCCCGATACGGCTGGTTATCAAGTAAAACTTGTATTTCATATACACAATACCTCCTTGACTGCCTCGGTGGCGCAGTGGCAGTCCCGGGTTCGTTACCCAGGTCGGGAAAAAAAATTGTATCTAAGTTTTTCGGTAAGAAATTCTTAGTGTTATTCCGGAGTCTGGAAGTCGGCGATCATGCCTCGGAAAGCACATTAAGCGTTGGTCCTGCGCCCAATCCCTCTCCGGTCGTGTCACGCTAGTGTCCCATCGGAATATGAGGGTAAGGGAATAGAGAGTGCACTTTGCGCACACACTTGAGAACTATAATATATCCTGGGTGGCTGATCGTTCGAGATTGGCCGCCTTAGCCGTCATCGGTTGGAGGATATTATTATTACCTACTTAGGGTTTTCCTATTTCATCATCATCACCATCTTAGCCCGTTGTTTTCCCTGTTACATATGTGTCCGCTTTCCTACTACATCTACTACACTTTGCATTTTCCGCGGTCATTCGTTTAATTATTTTTTTTTAATATGAGAGGTGGCAGACGAGCAGACGGATCACCTGATGGTAAGCAATTCCGCCGCCCATGGACACCCGCAACACCAGTGGAGTCACAAGTGCGCTGCCAACCTTTTCCCCTTCCCCCCATTGGGCCTTTTTTTTCCCAAGGGAAACCATCATGGCCGTCACCTTGCTACATGTAGGGAACAAGGTGGTGTGTGGGACTTAAACCCTAACTAAAACCCCTGGGGTGTCCATCTCCGCGCAATCGCGGTCGGAAACCCCACAGCCGGGACTAGACCGTACCGCTAATTTTTAGACTATTTTCACCTTAATCTCAAACACGTTTGATTCAATATCAATTGAGGATTTTTTTGTGAGATAGGGAGGCAAACGAGCAAGCGAATCATCTGATGGTAAGTGAACACGAAACGCTTGCACGATGCAATCGACACCTAGCGCCATCTATTGGTATAAAGTTTAACTTATGTCCCGAAGCGAAGTGAGAGCGGGTCACTAGTATTAAATAAATACTAATACATGATAGAGATTGTAGTGACCTGATGTGTGGCTGTGCAGAAAGAGCATGCCATTTTTGAAGAACAATATTATTAGATAAGATTCTTTATTCTATCGGCCTTCATAAGTGCTACTCTACATTCAAGCTTGTGACGTAGTCAATTACGAAGCTAGTGATATTTTGCAATATCTTGGCCTTTATGGCTGTCTAATTGAATGCTCATATGTATTGCTCTTGAATTGATCAAGATCACCATTTCCTTGTTAAGTTATCAAGTTTTTAATCCAATTTACGTTGTTAAAATGCACTCTTGTGAATTTAGATAGAAAGTTCAATGTTCCTTAACAAATCAGAGAGTCGTAAAGTTTTATTACCTTAATTTGTACGGCCTTAAATTTTGTTCTTCTCTTTAATGACTGTTCAAATATTTGACTTACTTTATTGACTCATCTAATGCTATACAATTATTTAAGTATTATAATTGTTTCCTCTGTTGTCTCATATGAATAACACAAGTGTTTAAGCTTCTTAGTACGGAATCGAATCAATGTAAATATACGATAATACTCCACAAAATACCAGTGTAAATTGGACAATGTTGGTTAGCAAAAATTATTCGATACCTTCAGGCCCAATTGGCGTATAAACCATTTTGGCCAAATCGAGTTATGTGTACCATTTTGTTCAGATTTTTTTTCTCTATCGATTCGAAATATTGAAATTTGGGGCGTATAAACATTTTTTTAGCGAATTTCAATATTTCGAATATACAAATCGATAGAGAAAAAAAATCTGAACAAAATGGTACACATAACTCGATTTGGCCAAAATGGTTTATACGCCAATTGAGCCTGAAGGTATCGTATGTTACTTTTGTGGGTTGACGTTGACGAACTGCAATTATAATATGATACTCATAACGGAATAAAATTCATGTACACATACTGAGCGGCATTGCGAAATTAAGGTGCCGGGTAGGGCGCACTAGCGACGCCAGTCGATTTTAGTTTTTAGCTACTAAATCGGATCTATTTTAAAGACTTTCGGGGTTACAATCTCGGCAAACACTTATACTATTTATTGAATAATCATGCACATATGTTGGGTCCGTTTTTGTACGCGAAAAATTGAATTACGTAATCAATTTTTCGTGTACGCCTTGGACCCAACATCTGTGCATGGTTATTTAATAAATAGTACAAGTGTTTGCCGAGAGGTTGTAACCCCGAAATTGTTTAAAATATATCCGGTTCAGTAGCTACTAATTAAAATCGATTGGCGTCGCTAGTGTGCCCTACCCGTCACCTTAAGTAGACAACTAAGTTAATCAACGACTCTTGAGTGTGGCAGTTAGCCACCAATAAGAATTTAATTAAAATGTTTTTGTTCGTCGCTGAACATGTTCTAACGAGACCTCGAGTTGCAGTAACTTGGAATAATTTACATAAAGAGTCCATACAATGTTTATTAATAAGATTTGCTAACGTCACCCCCATGAGTGTCTGAAGATTATCGTAAATAACTAATATCACAAAGGGGACGTTCAAGTTTTACGTAAGCAGATTTATTACAGTTATTTACCCCCCCTATCCCCTTGTCAAAAGTAAGTAAAGCTTTTACCCCCATGCTTACGTAAACATTTTTCGATTTTTTGTCACAGCTCGGCAACCCTACTAGCAGGTATTTGCAGGTGATTCCCCGAAAATACGTTTCGTTTTCAAGCAAACAGAATGTGAGGGTTGCCATTTGTGTTAAAAAGAAAATAATTATCGATGCCGTAATCATTATCTAGACTCCCCTAACCCCCATGTCGTCCTCAAAAATAAGCAAAGCAACGACCCCCCGCCCCCTAAAGCATAGCATCTTTGCAAGCATAATACTTGATTTTGTAAGCATAATACTTGAACGGCCCCAAAATGCCGTTTACAATTGGACTCTTTAGCAGTCTAAAGTAAGCTTAGGCTTCTTTTATTATTAGAGGGTCTATGACATTTATTTCGTAACAAATCCTTAGTATAATAGTGATTTAATCTGCTATACCTTCCTAAAAGGCCGGCAACGCATCTCCACTCCCTATGGTGTGGCTGATGTACATGGGCGGCGGTGATCACTTGCAATCAGGTGACTCGCTTGCACGTTTGCCTCCCTTTCTCATTAAAAAAAATCAGCAGCTTATGTCCGTCCACTACTGAACGCTCTTGGCTCTCATCATCATCTAGCCACTCTGCCAGCTGTCCACACATGTCAATTAATTGAAGATTTCGATTTTGTAATGAAGAGAAGACCATTTCCTTCCTTCCGGCATTCATCATTTGGCATTTGGTGGGATGAAAGTTTGGCTGTGTAATAAAAATATCATATGACCTTAATATAACGATTTTAATTAAGGATGTATATGTTTAAAAATATGCTCGTAATTCGTCCAGGGCAAAGTCCTTGTCCGAAATAGGTAGATACGAAAATTAGCATAGGTCAATAGGACCAAAAGTCCTCGCCATCAGCAATTGATGTCACTAAAGGGCGACCTATCGTTATGAATATTTTATTAATAGATGGAGGGTCTGATAGAGATGGTGCAATTTGAGAGATCAACATGGATCATACATTTATAGTATTATTTATTACTTCCACTAGACATTTTGCTCCGGTAGAATTAGATTAACACATCCCCTATTATTTTTATGTCATTCGATATCTCAAGATCAGCTCGCGTTGTTGTTCGTTGTCAGCCCATTTAAGTCCCCACTGTTGGGGCACGGGCCTCCCTCAATCATATGAGGGGTAATTGCCATACTCACCACGCTTGGCAGACGGGTTGGCGAGGGTTTAGATATAAATGCAGAGTTTTCCTTCTCTGGGTGTTGATCATGCCAGCAGTTACCTTAGTCGCCTTTTACGACACCTCGGTAAGAGTGAGGGTGGCCTATTCTACTCTGCCGGGAACCACACGGCTGGATCAGCTCGCAGTTTTTTTTTAATTCAATCAAAGGGAGGCTTTTTCTATTCGTGAATAAGCACTGGTGGCAGAGTTTCATACTGCATTCGATCTTAAGGTTCGATAAAGTCCACCATCAAAGTGACGAGCGGAGTGCTCTTTCGCATACAGTCGTATGATTGAAACATGCAATGTCCTGACCAAACTTGGGCATCTTCGATACAGAGAGCTGTACATCCCCCGAGAGGACTAGCTTCAGTGGCCCAGGTCTTACCCAGGCATTAGAGTAACTGAAACAACTTGTCATCTAAGTCAAGTGACGTCAACTGATATACAGTCACAGTAAACTGTTATGAATAGTCTTATGACTTGGACGGTGTTTACTGGGGCAATGTCAGCATTACGTGAGAACGAGGAAGTTCGAAGTCATCGGTGGCACGCTCGCATAACGACGCACGCGACGCGTGCGCAGATGTAAGACCTGACAAAACAATATAGACGTTTAATTGTCTGACAGATACAATAGACTTACCTGGATATTGATTGTTGCGACATTTGTGTGTTAACAACCAACACAATCTGTGGGATACATATTTATTATCGCACAAGATAAAATCATCATCATCATTTCAGTCAATAGACGTCCACTGCTGGACATAGGCCTCCCCCAATGTTCTCTACACAGATCGGTCCTGTGCCGCCCGCATTCAGATCACCAGATCGGTCCACCTTTTGGGGGGCCTTCCACGGCTGCGACTTCCTGTACATGGCCTCCATTCGAGGACCTTTCCGCCCCAACGGCCGTCTGTTCGGCCGATTAGTTATCCAATGACGTGGGGTACCGGAAGTGTCGCTTTTTTTTTTGGTCGCTGGGTAATGCCGCCGGGTTGAAGTGCAATGGACCGATGTCGCCGCCATTCTTCAGCATTATGCACACCCTCCTGCTGGGGAGTAGGAGGGTTTATGTCTGGTTCTTCTCTAACGGGGACTTCCAACGAGAAGCCGGCCAGAGGCATACCGACTAATCCCCAGCGGATTTCCCTCATGGCCCTTAAGTGGGGAGGAGTCATGGGTTCAAAAAGGGAGAACCCTAGCCCCATAACCCAACTGGAAGTGTCGCCTACTCAGTCCGAAGCTGACTGACACACGGCTCTGAGGGCCTATTTTCGTACACTCAAAATGGAAGTCCAGGTCAAAATTTGCATGGACGAATGTATGAAATCTCCAAATTCGACTTCAATGTCGAGTGTACGAGAATTGCCTCTCTGATCTCCGCTATCAAGATCCAAACACATTCGCATGCAAATATACAAATGCTTCAGCTCCTTTATTATTTCCAACTGTTTTTCTCGTCGCGAAATCAGGTTTCTCGGCAGACAGTCCCAAACTGTTCTCATTTCTGTATCGATGGTAAAGGATAATTATTATTATATTGAAAATTTTAAATGTACCTACCTGATTTTTTGCTATATATATTATTCGCCGTTCAGTCTTGCGTTCAACATACCCAAACATTTCTCGTTCCTTTATCGATATTGGTAATAGTGATGGATATATCGAAATGTACCCGAATTCTTGCTACAAATGCGCTGCTCAGTCAGGTCTCGGATCAAACATTCCCCAACATTTCTCGTTCCTTTATCGATATAGGTAATGGTGATGGATATATCGAAATGTACCTGAATTGCTACAATATATGCAGTGCAAACGCGCGGAAGGTAACGCAACTATTATTGTTATGATTCATTTCTCTGAATACACCCGCACGTGCGGAACTCGTGACAGTTGCTCAACTAGCTATTAACTTTTGTCGTAACGTTTAATGTTTAAACTTCATTTATTAATTTAAATCTAGACGAGTTTGTTCGGATCCACGTGACCTTAGGTATTCCAGATAAGATTTATTTTCGTGGTATTAGCTGATGTAGTCTAAGCATGTTTTTCGAAGCACATTCTTATGAACGATCAGTTGCAATGTCCCAGGTCACTGCAAACTAATGATAAAACACACACCCCCTTAATACAAATCGTGAACTAAGGATAGTCCTGGAACAAAATTCGTGCCATCCCCTTTTAACATTGCGTGTTGGAACAGGATGACAGGAGCTTTAATACGGTAATAACTTTAGATTGCGATTTATAATAAGGTGGACAGTGTAAAGTTTTTGATTGCTCGATGTTACAATCGTTAACTGGTGTTCGATACGCGGTTTTGGCAACTGTAAGTTTCCGTTTTAGAAGCTCATACCTTTCATATAGGTACTTACGCGTTGAAAGCTACCGGCGCAGCGCCGATCTACCAGTGCTTATCACAACCGGTCCACGCGGATAGTCGGCGCTGGCAGCATCTATACCACAGTAGATAAATACGCTAAAGCTATCGAAAGTTACCTACCGTATATATACGTCCTCTTATTTTTGTAAAATATTATTCTGACCTTGGGACTACTGGTTTAAGTACCGGGCTGTGATCGCGGGGTCCTAAGTGCAACAAGGATCATCTGGTGCGTGTTAAATTAGAACTAATGATATTTCTTAAGAAATAAGCATAATATTAGCATACCATATTCGTACACAAAATGATTCCTAAAGTTGCAAAAAGCTACGCAAAGATACATAAAATTAGACGTACTTTTTATAACGTTTTGTTTCGTTACTTGGAAACCACGTTAAGGTATTGGTCATGCACCCGATCGCTCGGGCCAAGACATAGTGAAAAAGCAAAGTGTGCGCCTGTGTGCGTGCGTAATCGAGCGTTTGTTCGTAGTGTCCATACTGCTTGCGTATATATCTACTGTGTCTATACTTTGCGTTGAACCTGCGCCGATAAGATAGTTAGCTTTCAACATGCATACTAACATCATATCAGGGTTATTTCACTTAGTACTTTTTTCCTTAGAATGAGAAAGATATTTCAGCGGTTTTCCTTAGATGAAGTTTGTAAAAAGCAGTCGTAGCTTTAAAAAGAAATCAAGCAGATTGTTCGGCGTTGTTTCGGTGAATGTCACTATGCATTTTTACATCGCGTCAGTAAAGCGTGTTTCCGATCTCAAACCGCCTGCCCACATTAGCAATTTTAAAAAAGTATGGGAAAAAGCTAGAAATCTAGAAGGTATTGTGAATTTTGTTATAAAGCCAATAAAATTATTTATGATAACTTATTTAATCGTCAAAGAGTAACTTAATCGTCTCCCTGACTGATTCTCGAAGGTGGCCGTGCTACATAGCCGTAGAGTATTAGTCGTTATTCTCTAGATGATTAGCGATCTCATTGATTTCGCGGATGTTCATGGGCGGCGTTGATTACTTTCCATCAGGTGACTCGCTTGCTCCTTTGTCCGCCTCTAGCATAAAAAAAAACCGGCCAAGTCCTAGTCGGACTCGCCCATGAAGGGTTCCGTAGCAACAAGTAAGATATATGGAGGTAAATAGCGGTTTACGATTAATAACGTATTAAAAAAAACTACTCACTATATCTAGTTCAAACCAATTTTCGTTGTTAGTTTGCATGATTATGTACATCATATATTTTTTTTAGCTAATTTAATTCATTTATTAAAGAAGTTAGGGGGGTGGGGGGTGGGGGGGGGGGTGTCACAATTTACCACTTTGGGAGCTGCTCTTTCAATAGTATAGTTCTTATACTTTCGGAGAAAACTGGCTGTGACATACGGACGGACGGACAGAACATGACGAATCTAATACTTAAGGGTTCCGTTTTTTTACTATTTGGCTACGGAACCCTAAAAAGATGACGCCAGCACTGGCTAGACGACTGATGCCTCTATCTCAGTATTATATAAGTTACTCTATGGATCATAATATGGTGGCATGCAGCAGCGTTTGTCGACACGGTCGGTCTTGCTACTGATAAATCTGTATATTACAATGCAACTAACTGATGATTTAGTCAAAAAGCAAAGCGGAAAGAGTGTGGAACAAATTCCAGACGAATAACAGAAATTCTCTGATTCATTTCTCCAGCGGCAACCTCGCCGCACGTGCGAACCAACTCGTGATATTGCTCAATACGCTTAGCTGGCCTCAAACGCTTGGAAATGGGAAAATTATTTACTGCAAATTTGTTTGAGAAAGTTTTACGGTCCAGCTCAATTGCTTATACATAATTCATTTATTAGTTATTGCTACCAGATGTGGAGGGCGGGGTTATAAACATTAGTTAAGTATTGACGAGTGAAACCATTATTTCGGTTTGAAACTTGTACCGTGGTTTACGATAAGGATGAAAGAAATGTTATTTTAAAGAAAGAAAGAAATTTTTTTTTTATTATTATAGACATCACAACACAACATATAGCAATTGTAAACAGAACATAATTTGGCACAAACAGAAAACAAAACATAAAACAATTAAAAATACATAAAAATAAAACAAAAGGAAAAAAAAAACAAAACTATATTCAATCATGTCCAGACAGTGCCAAATGAATATTATGATGTGTTATGACGTCTAGTATAAATGGCCCTCACTCAGCTTATGTCACAGCCCAGACAAATGCCATGACGCTGGTTTTCAGTGAGACCAGCTGAATGAGTGCCGCGGACGCTTGTCTAGTGAATTTTGTGTACTTTTTTTTAGTGTTACTTTTGACTTTGATAATGAAGGATTTGCTAGAGAGAGACCCTGCCTTACGCTCCCTGGGATTTGGGTTTGATTCACACTCTGGAAAAACATACGCGTGATAAAAATTTCTGCTATGTAGTTCAGTGGCCGGGTGTTATATTTCAGAGTATATAATATGTACAAATGCTGAAGCAATTTGCCTTGAGATTACGTTACGGATACATATCCGTGCACATACATATGTGATTCTGTCCATTATATGGTTTAAGGAGTTGAGTAACCAGAAGTTAATATTAAACGAATATGACCCATAATAAGGCCATAAACAAAATAATAGTACCTACTTGCTCAAGACCTTGCTCGGTTTATTTATAAATGGGCAAACATAAAAAGTATAGTAGTTTTATTTCTGGATAAGAGAATTTGGCTTTTTTATTTTATAATGCTTATAAAGCCTGGGTTCCCACACACATGTAATCCTTTAAAGTTTCACAATGTTTTTCTCTCAGACCACCCAAAGTACGGAGTAAAATCTTAACCGATGTATTTTAAGTAAAAATACGGTATTTGACTATATTTTTATTTTTGTATGATATCTCTCAATGATAGAAACATCGTTGAAAGAATTACTTGATTCTCATGTAAACTACCTGAGATATCACAACTTTAAAATCACATAATTTTGGGGAGACCCAAAACGCTCCATACAAATGGCTACTAAGATGTGACGTCACACGCAAGTATTCTATTTGCATTTCATTTAAATTTTGTATGGTAGCTATATCAAATATTTCGTTTATGTCAATGGTTCTATCATAATAGTTAGTTGTATGGGTTATTCAATGGCATCATATTTTTTTAATAATTTCATACTTTTAAAATGGACTTGCCCATAAATCTTTGAATGACCAAGCGGCTAGGCGTTATATTTTTAATAGAGAATCTTTACTATTGGCACATATTTACCTTTATTTTGATAAAATATTTTGTAAAATCGCGAGCTTAGTCAAATACCCTATTGTATGAAATGTTCTGTGTTGTATACGGATAGATTGAACATGAGTGCGTTGAAGGATCCCACCTCCCGCTCTAATCTTATCGTCTTGCCTGACCTTTCTCTGAACAACTGCCCTTTGCAAAGAAAAAAGATATAAAACCTATAACAAGGAAGTTCGAAGTCTTTACCTTGAATGCCTTAGTACGTAAAACCTGTAAAGGGTTTAGTACTAGAATCCAATGGCCATTTTTAGGCCTCAAGGAAGTCGAAGTTGAACCGATTTCCATTTTATGCAAGTGTTGTTGGAAATAGTTAGCATGCACATAATAGAAACGTAACATGCATACAGTGTAACGTATGCTAAGTTAAGACGTGTGCATTAAAGGTAACTGAGCTAATAGGGTAATTGGAGTCGTGACTCAGTAGGGAGTACTTAAAGACTTATATGTGACTTAGGGACGTAGACGGACAAAACGTTGTTGGGGGTCCTTCTGTACCCTTGGTATAGTCATATTAGGTTCGGCCCTGTGGCGTGGGGCATTTATTCTGCCAAGGCCTTTTTTTTTTGAGTGGGGGGAATGCCGCCGGACCGATGTTCAATTGGCCGACGTCGCCACCTATCGGTGGCGCCTTATGCATACCCGTCTACAGGGGGACGGACGGGTTATGTCGGGCTCTCCTCCAGTACAACTGAAGGCCTACTGACTAATCCCCCAACGACGCTCCCTCTTTGCCAGAGTGGGTAGGAGACATGTGTACTAGTTAATGAATTCTGACTAACGTTCCTTCCCAGGCGTTGGCCCGCTTACAGCGCGGACCCTCCTATGCCTCCCCCAGATGGATTCATCGTCAGTCCATTTAAGTCCCCACTGCTGGGGCACGGGCCTCCCTCAATCACATGAGGGGTAATTGCCATACTCACCACGCTTGGCAGACGGGTTGGCGAGGGTTTTGATATAAATGCAGAGTTTTCCTTCTCTGGGTGCTGATGATCATGCCAGCAGCTTTACCTTAGTCGCCTTTTACGACACCTCGGTAAGAGTGAGGGTGGCCTATTCTACTCTGCCGGGGACCACACGGCGCCCAGATGGATTGGGAGGGGGAAAAAGGGACAGCCGGGAGCGCCGAGCTGTCATTTACATATACGGCTGACAAAACGGTTACTAGCCAAGCTCCTAGACTATAGTTCTGGCCCTGGGCCGATTGTTAGTAAAAAGAAGCACTTGTGACTTGTCGCGGGTGTCTATGGGCGGCGGCAATCGCTTACCATCAGGTGAACCGTTAGCTCGTCTACCACCTATGACATAAAAAAAAGATGTAGAGTTTAGTAATAATTTGGAACGTGATCAGCAACGCTTATTTTTTTTTATCTGATAAGTGGCAGACGAGCAGACGATTCACCTGATGGTAAGCGATTGCCGCCGCCCGCGACACCAGTGGATTCACAAGTACGTTGCCAACCTTTCCCCCGGATTGGGCCTCCGGTACGAGGGTACCGAGTGAGGACTCGCGCAGCGAAACACAGCACAATGCTGCTTCTCGCCGGTTTTCTGTGAGGCCGTGGTGTCACTCTGGTCTAGCCGGCCCATTCAAGCCGGAAGGTTCTCCCACGGTCAAAAATAAGGCTCAGCCACGAACAGGACCTTGATCAAAACTAGACATTGAAGCCATTTTCTTTCTGTCACATTGATTGATATCTGTATGATGATTATTTGTTGAATTGATTGAAAAGCTAATATTATCGTCTACGTCGTTCCCTACAATAGGTAGAGCCTATGTTTGACAAGTGTACAGTTCCACAAAACCAATCGATTCGGCTAGCCAATACAGTACAAGGCTACTTAATGTTGATGACATTGAAAAATTGCTTTTAGCAGTATTTATGCGAAATTAACACCAAACGCATTCCATTAAGGTTCTAGAATGAGAGCAATGGTCTAGGTGTGTTGACCATTAAGTAATTGGTACTAAGTAAAAACTAACTAAGTGCGAGTTTGTAAGCATACAGATAGTTCCGTACAAACAAATATTTTTTGGTACTCTCGATGTAGGGTTTATTTAATATTTTCAATTTGGAATTTTTCTCTTGCTTTAACATTTTTTTGATTCGGATTAAATAAAAGTTCCACAGCAGATTTTGATTAACTTTGATTGGGAAAAATGTACAATATGAGCGGTGAATGGATAACATTTCATATTTTCAACATGTCCATATTGTTTTTTTATATGGAAATAGACATAAAATGAACAGACCCATATTTTTTCTTTTTTCAATATTTGTCCATTTTCATACATAAAATAATTATTGAAATTATTTTTATTATAAATAGACGTAAGCGCCAAATGACGTCATCGGACGGCTGAATACAGCGATATTCCTTTGCTTATCAGTGTTTTAATAAAAAAAAGGTACTACTGTCAAAGGTAAATAATACTAGTGTCAACATTGTCAACGGCATTCATTCATTCAACGTTGACAAGTTGTCTTTTTTTTTTACAGTTGCATGTCATGGGTTTGGCATTTCGTAAATTTAAAACTATAATATGCTAAGCAAAGAAATATTTTACATTCTGCCGTCCGATGACGTCATCTTACGTTTTTTAGTTTTTAATTTTTTTCTCAGTAAATAAGCAATATAAAAAATTTGTATATATATTCGAGCAGCGGAAAAGTAAACAAAGAATTGGTATTTTTTGTTTCAGAGCTTACCAATTTTGAAATGTTGTCCATTGTTTGATGGCGTTGTCTTATGTAGTAGGTTATTTACTTACAGTCGTTCATTAACGTGGAGGAGATACAGCACGAAAGCGGACCCTGGGCTCCAAATTGGATGCGACAGCTTCGATGATGATGATGTTTATTTCTCTCTGCGGTTGCTCCCTCATAACTGAGGATTATGGTCATCAGTGGATGTGGATGGGTTGCACCTTGCTTATGTGATCTGCCTCCACCGGTACCTATTCATCGCGTCCCTGGCAATCGAGCAAAACTTGTTTGAGGGTGCTCCTCTCACTTGATCGATCCATCTGGTTGGGGATCGTCCTGGGGTTCGCTTACCCTTCGTGTTCCCAGCAACAATCAGCTTTTCAAGGCTCTCGTCACCTCTTCTCACTATGTGAAATGTGGATGTCGAAATAGGTCAGTATGCGCTGTTGACAGATCGTAGAAAGGCGTTTTCTAAAACGAAACTGCAAAAGAATCGATGCATTGATGTTTATTTTAATTAGTTTTATTTGAAAGTCTTAATTGTGCCACTGCTGGGCAATCACCTCTCTTAAACTCATCCGGTGATCTCTGTTTGAAGCCAGCGCTTGCCAATCATATCATTGGTGGTCTTAATCATCACCCCGTGTATTTCTGGATCTGCTTCTCAATTTATTTTGAAAAAGTTTATCTTGTCATACAGACCAATGGGATATGGGAAAAAAAATTAAACAGGTTCCAATTCGAAAACCGTTTAGAGGCATTTGTATTTTATATCATATTTTAATTTTTTTTAATTTAAAACTACTATATCGAGGATATTTTCAATAAAATTGCGTTGACCTTCATTTGACCCTAGATACGCTAGCTATTCAGACAGGTTGTATTCAGAAAAGGTGACAACAATGTCTCAGTGACTTAATCACCCGGACCAAGTAACAGACGGCGTTAGTTTGACGTTCTTTGCAGAGGAAAAAAATTAAACAGGTTCCAATTAAAAACCGTTGTTCGAGGCCTTTGTATTTTATACACATTATGTTTCATATTTTTTTAATTTAAAACTACTATATCAAGGATATTTTCAATAAAATAGCGTTTTTCTTTTGTTCCACGGAAGTACGGAACTCTAAAAACGGAACGTTTTCGTTTCCACCTATAATAATGATTGTCTGTCCAGTAAATTATGGGAATGAAACGAGGACTTAGAACAGGACGTGGCTAATTTTGTTCGAGTAGGCTGTTTGCACGCGATACTTATTAGTCGAAGTGGTTTATGCCTTTGTCGCGCTTTTAGTTTTTTAGGTGATTACATTTGATTACAGCCGATTTGTTGAGAAGAAAATACAGAAAAAAAAAAATAGCAGTATTTCTCGACGGCTTTCACCTTCAAGACAATATATTCCTTTCTAAAAGGCTGGCAACGCATCAGCGATCTCTCTTTTTTTTCATTTCGCAGATGTTGATGGGCGGCGAAGGTTACTTATCCTCAGGTGACCCGCTTGCTCCTTTGTCGCTTCAAAATAACATTACAATAAACGGTCAATGTCAAATCTATCATCATCATCATCATTTCAGCCAATAGACGTCCACAGCTGGACATAGGCCTCCCCCAATGTTCTCCATGCAGATCGGTCCTATGCCGCCCGCATCCAATGGATTCTCGCGATCTTCACCAGATCGTCGGTCCACCTTGTGGGGGGCCTGCCACGGCTGCGACCTCCTGTACGTGGCCTCGACTCGAGGACCTTTCCGCCCCAACGGCCGTTTGTTCTCCTCGCTATGTGCCCTGCCCATTGCCACTTGAGGCATGCAATCCTTTGGGCTATATCTGTAACCTTAGTTCTCCTGCGGATCTCATCATTTCTGATACGATCACGCAGGGAGACCCTGATTAATTTATCTATACTATTTATAAAGACACACACAGTACAAACATTTGTGTGCATGAACATGTCTGTTTGTATTGGTCTGGGTGTTTTCTATGTATTATAAGTATGTATTTACAAAAGAAAAGTATTATATGTATATATTTGTAATCCCACTGTTGATTCTGATATCCGTAACACAGGTGCTTGAGCTACCTATCTCGGAGTCAGATCGATGTATGAGATGTTGTGAAATATTTATTTTATTAAAGAGGTTAAACCCTACAAATAGCGGCAAATCCGACTTGCTCCTTTGTCCCTTCTAGCATAAAAATAACATTACAATAAACGGTCAATGACAAATCTGTGATCTTTACTATAAAGAGGTAAACCCTTGGGAATTGTAATCGACACCTAGCGCCATCTATTGCTATAAAGTGGAACTAATGATTCGAGACATAGTGAGGGCGGGTCACTAGTAGTAGGAAATAGCAAATATGGACCAATCTCTGCTAAGTTCTCGTTTGAACTAATGCATAAGGAGCTAACGAAATTCCCATACTATACTATACCAATGGCGTTACCAAATCATATGACGTAAACGGCATTAACGCCATTTTTTTTTTTCGCAACTGTATTGACAAATTATACTTACCTTAATTTTTATATTATGGACAGAATACGGTGCGAAACGTATAATGTATGTCTATTGTTATAATGTAGGTATGCTGCCTCGGTGGCGCAGTGGTTAGTTGGTCGCACTTTAAAGCAACGGCTTCAAGAGGTCCCGGGTTCGATTCCGGGTCGGGTCAAAAATTTGTACCTAAGTTTTCGGTAAGAAATACATAGTGTCAGCCCGGAGTCCGGAAGTTGGCGGTTTTGTACCCCCGTCCCTCGGAAAGCACGCTAAGCCGTTGGTCCCGCGCCCAATCCCTCTCCGGTTCGTCACGCTGGTGTCCCATCGGAATACGAGTGTAAGGGAATAGAGAGAGTGCACTTGTGTTTGCGCACACACTTGAGCACTATAATATATCCTGCGTACGTGGCTGATTGAGATTGGCCGCCGTAGCCGTAATCGGTTGGAGGATATTATTAATGTGGGTATTGTGATGGTCAATAAATGCTTTCCATTCTAATCCTCAATACTCTTTGTTGTCTATAAACCAGTCAAAAAAACGAGGTATCGCTATAAAGTGCGGACCATTTTATTTAATTGCCATTGTTAAGCTATTAACCTGAAGGAATTTGGTTTAAAGCTGTTCGCCCACTGCAGTAGTGCAGGGGAAGGTGAGAAGTCCATGTCCTTTAGCGTCAGCTTGTTACATCCATTTAACCGCCTCTTTCAGGTCGCGGGTATCCCTTATGCGGGTTCCACAGGACTGATCTGTGTGTAGATCATTGGGGGAGGCTATGTCCAGCCGTGTGGTGTCCGGCAGAGTAGAATAGGCTACCCTCACTCTTACCGAGGTGTCGTAAAAGGCGACTAAGGTAAAGCTGCTAGCATGTCATCAGCACCCAGAGAAGGAAAACTCTGCATTTATATCAAAACCCTCGCCAACCCGTCTGCCAAGCGTGGTGAGTATGGCAATTACCCCTCATGTAATTGAGGGAGGCCCGTGCCCCAGCAGCGGGGACTTAAATGGGCTGATGATGATGATGACCAGCAGTGAACGTTTATTGGCTGAAATAATGATGAACCACCTCTTTTAAGAACGATTCTGGACAAAATTTGCTCTATGACTTCTTCTTCTGCTCGTACGGGCTTTGCACCAATTGGGCGACAGTTGTGCCCATTTCGAAGGTGAAGTCAGCTGGTTTTCAAACTAACTAGCCAAGTTCTTGAAGGAAACCTATCAGCGCCTTAACGTTGTCGAAGATTTTCTGGAGACTATCCGGGTTTCCAAGGTAGTGTTCCCAGCAAATGGCCACACTTCTTTTTTGCGCTCCAGTTATACATGGGCGGTGTTTCGTCCTTCTCCTTGCATGCTCTGCATAGAGGGCTATTGTACTATGGCTTTTGGATATGTACAAAATTTTCAAGGGTCTTAATAAATGTTTGTTAAACCTTTGTTAACTAAAACGGTGTTATAAAGCAGTCTTCTTTCTTTTAAAAATGTATGAACATTTTTTTAGTTTCAAACGTCAAAACTGCTCTATTTCACCGTTTACCATCGGTAGCTATGATGGATTACTTAAAGTTTATGAATTAAGCCTCATAAATTCAGACAAACTCGGCCACGTGAATGTTCGTTTTACATTCCGAATGACGAGCAGTGGCAGACGAGCAGACGGATCGCCTGATGGTAAGCGATTGCCGCCGCCCATAGACGTCCATTGACACCCGCGACACCAGTGGAGTCACAAGTGCCCCTTTTACCCTTTAAACCCCCGGATTGGGCATCTGGTACCCCACACATGCAGCGATATACAGCACAGTGTTGCTTCACGCCGGTTTTCTGTGAGGCCGTGGTATTACTCCGGTCCAGCCGATGCCGAATGGCTCTTCCACGGTAGAATGAGTGCAATAGTTAAAATTATGTAACTGTTTCCGTATGTACACGCTGTAATGTATATGATTTAAGACTTGATCAACATTTTGCGTTTTATTTGTACAAGGTTGCCTTACTTGTGAAATATTATAATTTTCTTGCTTTACTTCTATTACTGCATCACAAAGACGCACGCGAATATGTGGTGAGGTCATTAGATATGTAAACTAGCTAGCTAAGTGAATTATTTATTTACTCTACATGTTCCATTTTAATCTTGACATTAATTTCTCGATTAAATTAAAATTAAAAATGTATTTTTTTTTAATAAATATAATCTTTATTTACCAAAAACAAATACATGGTACAATATTTTATCAGGCGGTCGCTGCACTAAGCAAATGGCTTGTCCTGCAGCGGCCAATAAGTATTTCCTAAACCTAATTATTGTACGAACGCACGGTACTCAATATTTAAGTTGAATTTAAATTACAAAATAAAAGGAGCAATTTATAACATAAAAGGGTACAAGAAGGAAATCTATCTAAAGGGCTGATATTTTATGTAAAAGAACATTTCTGGGATCTAAAACCTATGTGTGTGTGCGTGTGTGTGTATGTTGTGTGTGTACATGTGTCTCTCACTATGTCTTTCTACGTATCTAAATCATTTTAATTAAAATTATGGCAGCAAATTTTCGGTCATCATTTAATGCGCAATTCAATTGTCTTCAAACTAGTATGATCAATGATGATGTTGTATCCTAAATGGATCAACAAATTCATTATAAGCACTTTTTTATTTTTTATTATTATGGCGGACAAACGAGTAGACGGTAAGTGATTACCGCTGCCCATGGACATCTGCAGCACATGGGGCATCACAGATACTTTGCCGGCGCTTAAGGGAGGAATAAGCTCTTTTCTTGATGATCACCAGGACATATCTGTTCGGAAACACCATCGTTGGTAGCTGATTCCATAGTTTTACTACGCGCGGCGGGAAGTGGCGTGAAAAATGCACTTGCAATAAAATCCACCGTACACTAGAACACAAAAATATACATATAGACACAAAACGCCAAAAAATAAGATATATAAGATAGCGTGTTAAACGGGCTACACACACATACGCGAAGTTTGTCTGGAAGAAATCGCTACAAGCGATAAGACCACCTTATTGTACTGTCTGTTGTTGTTGTATCATACTTGTATTTTGTTTTTGTGCAATAAAGAATATCTATCTATACACGCGCGCGTACACAGCCTACCTTTTGTGCCTAAGATATTTTTCTTTTTTTTGTATCCTAAATTGATCTTCAAGTTCATTATTCATATTTACAAGATGGTTATCTTGTTTCGATTGTTATGCTGTGTACAAACATTTTTGGTGTTTTAACCTATCACTTTTTCTATGTTTTGTTTTCTGTTAGTCATGTATTGTTGTAGCTCTGTTTTGTGTACAAAAAAAAAAAATATAATCACATTATTGACAAACAGATCAGTAAAGTGGCAGACAGAACTCTATTTACATCACGCAATACCCAAATCACGTGTGCCATGCCATCTCCGCCGAGTCCCGTCGCGAGCGCAGCAGACTTGCGAAAGACCGGCCTATTGGCGTCGGGCCAGGCCTTCGATATCCTTAATTCAATGGGTAAACAAATATCCATTACATTGTTACTGAAATAATCTCAGTGCGTTCACCTTTGCTTCCTACAAATGTTTGATTTGTACGAACTACAGAGTATGAAAATCCTTCGTTATTTTGATTTTATTAGGACAACCAACACCAACAAAAGATAACCAATGTTACAAGCAAATAAGAACATAGACAAACATATTCTTAAAGCTAAGTGTCACCTTACTTATAGGTTGCCACGACATGCAATGTGGACTATTAGTGCGTTAAGAATAAACAAAACTTTATAAAATTTAATTTTGTCCAAGAATTGTGACGTGTTCGCTAACGAATAGGTGGTTTAGGCGTCAAGTACTGCAGCACCTGACGCCTGAATGTTTTGAGGCTTATTTGCGAAAATATCTATTTCACATGCTTTGTGGAGCTTATTGTAATGTCCTTGTAGTCTGTGCATGGTGGCGTGGTGACTCACATTGGTTCAGGTACCCTTAACAAGGGCACGTATCTTCCGACCCGCGTTGACTTAGTTGGTACGTTAATCTAGATCAATTCCTAATTGGTTATATTAGAGTTCATCAGCAGAAAACCTAGTTAGTCTTGTTAACCTGTCACGACAAAATTAACGCTGGAAGCCCTAAGTCACCATCAACATTAAAATTTGATCTCTATCTTCATAGACACAAGGAATCTAAAATTTTATTTCCGTGTTTTGGCGCGGACTCTACTCGACAGCAGTACCTCAACCACCCATCATTTAGATAGCTTGCAGTTCTTACTTTGTCAAGAAACTTTCTACCTCGTAGGTACGACAAAAATACGGAATGAACTATAACCGACACGCGACCTTCAAAACTGTAAAAAGATTGTACTTATTATTTTTTATTAGGCTGCCTGCGCATCTGTGACTAGTAACGCAATCTCTCACCATCAGGTGATCCGTCTACTCGTCTGCCCACTATCTCATAAAACAAATCCTGACGCTGACGATTTTCTTGCCGGTTTCTTTTGTTTCTTGGTTGGCGAGTTTCTTGCCGGATCTTCTCGACCAGAAACAACTTTCCGAGTCGGTGGTAAAATCGCATTATGTTTATTTATTTCTTTAGTATATTTTATGTATCAACATATATATGTATTAACATGTAAATTATACATAAGTACTTATAAATAGTTTTAAATCATTCAAATGTATGACGATTTGTAAGTGCTGTGTACAAGCCTATGCAAATAAATAATTATTTGATTAATTGATTGATTTAAACTGACGTTACTATTTCCATAAAAAAAGGTAAAGGAGAGAAATCTAACCCATCTCAAGGAATCACAGTTGCATCTTTCCATGGGTGCAAAAGAGACAGAAAACTTCCCGCATGGGATACTACGGCTAATGTAAGCTTAATAAGCTGACATTTCCTTGACAGTGTATTTTTTACTTAGTGTGCATGATTGGATTTGGTCCTACTCACTTCGCTACATGCAGTATAATATTTGAAGAACTTTTCAAAAGCCCCATTATGTGTGTGTATACCTAACATGTTACACTTAGCACAGAAAGGTGAATGACTGGTTTGGACGTTAAATTACAGAAGTTTTGCTCCAAATTTTTATTAAAAATTCACACGAACGCAAATCAAACACTTATAAATGCATTTTCTTCTTACTCTTTCCCACTTTGATCAGTTCAACGTACTTATAACCTGAATTTTATCGAGAAGTTTTCATCTGGGTTAAAGTGAAATGACCCGTAAGTGACCCGTAACAGGTCTTTTTCTTCCATACATCATCCATCCCTTTTTAAATCATGTCATTCTCCACAAAATCCATCCATCTCTTTCGGCCGTTCTCTTTTCCACACTCATGTCATCTCAATGTCCAAACCAAACTAAGCCACTAATTTACAGTGGTATGTCTTCTTTGGGATACCAACCTACGCTCTCGGATTATAGAGACAGCGCTCTTATCCATAACACCACGGAGATGGATACCCATAAATAAATGCGTTTCTGTTATCTAACAGCGAATAGATACATTTTTTGACACAGTTAAGCACCAAAACATCGGTGACATTGACACACATGATGCGACTACACATGGTTTGGAAACCTGTTTCTTTCTTTTAGATAATCTAGCTTAAGAATGTCCACCCACATTCACGATGTAGCGATAATATTCAACTAGGTTTGGTGCCACTGCCAGCGATTAAAAAAAAGGCGGCGGCAATAGCTTACCATCAGATGATTCGTCTGCCACTTATCACATTTAAAAAACAAGGAATATATTAGCTAATTCTCACAACATCTCATACGTTGACCTGATTCCGTACTAAGTAGCTTAAGCACTTGTGTTACAGATATCAGACAACAGAGGAACACAAATATATACTTAACTACATTATATTACACCCAGACACCGAACAAACACAAGTGTTTATCGCACGAATGTTTGTCCAGGGTGGGGATCGAACCCACGACCCTAGGCGTAAGAGGCAGGGTCACTACCAATTGCGCCATCCGGTCAGTCTTAAAGTCTTATTAAATAACCCTCTAAAATATTACCTATTTGCACACCAAAAATACTAATTTCACATCAAACTATGTTTGTTATGTGTATTTTGATTATTATTTTTTGTTGTGCAAAAAGGTTGGGTTAGGTCAGCAATTTATTTCGGGGGAGGTTGTGGTAGTCCAAGGCTTTGCCGGATACCCATAACCTTTCCCCAATTGGGCGATGAGGGAACGCCGCTGTGTTTTTTAGTCGGTATGTCTGGGCGCATACCTAGAGGAGAGCCCGACATAACCCCTGATGGCCCCCGCTATCTCGGTTATGCATAAGGCCAGCATTTTTCACAGCGACAAAAAAATTTTGATGGAACGTTAAATACAACCTTAAAAAAAGCTAAAATTTTGCACTGACTCAACTGTGCGTGTCTCTAGAAAAGTCCGGCGGATTTGTGACTTGTACTGGAATGATGATGAGGATGTTGAGATCCCAATTTTTTTTCCGTAGCTAAATAATGACGCTATGAATTAAAATCATTACCGTACCGTTTGGTAATCTCTCTATTTATTTTTGAAACCACGAGTGTTGTATCTTGTTTGAATATAATTATTACCTAACTCTTGCATATTTTTTTTTCATTCAGCAGTAAAAGTTTTGTTAATCCGCTAACAGTTGCGCCACCTTAATCTGGGTAGTAAGTAGGCGTAGTTAATGTTTACATTTAGTGTGCTGTCTGTGATTCAAACTGCTTACTGAGTATTTAAAAACCATGAATGAATTGTATGGTCCAACAGATCGTTTCCAATATAGTCCCAGACGAATTTCAGTTTCAGCGAATCTCAACATTTCAGTTTACGTAGGACATTTAAGTACACAATTTACTTGTAAACACAAGAGTTTAAACTCTTGTCTCTTTATAAATTTATTTTTTGACATTACATATTTCTTTAATGAACTTTGATAATGATAACGAATTTATGGATGATTACCACGTATGTGTTAAAATATTCAAAATAATATCAGAATGAAGCTTGTAAAGATTAATTAGATAACTACCGAATTTTTACCAGTTCTTTTCGGAAAAATTCTAAATCAGAATTTATGGTATT